>CM061130.1:108938357-110236462 GCA_030789695.1 Scilla litardierei | reverse complement strand
AGTTATTGTTCACTCTTAGTCGGTCTAAGAACGTTCACCGACCGACTAGATGTCAAACTAGTCGGTCAGTAGTTGTTCATCGACCGACTAAATCTAAATCCTATTTTCGTTCAGAAGCTACTGTTTACACCTAGTCGGTCTACGTTGGTCGACCGACCGACTAGTTCCCAAACTAGTCGGTCAGTGGTTATTCTTTGACCGACTAACCAGTGCTGTAAACCCTAGTTTTGCCCTAGCCGCCACCAAACTCTATAAATACCCCTCCAAACGTTTTCTTCTCCTCACTCATGACCTAAAACCCTAATTTCTCCCCCATTGAGCCCCCATCTCCCTCAAACCATTAATCCTTCATCCCAAGCTCATCCTCCATCATCCAAACCCTCCCTCAACTCATTCCACCTCTCATCTTCCCCAAATCTCCATCAAACCCCCCAAAATCCCCCAAAACCCTATTTCTCCAAACTTCTCCAATCATTTCCAGATCTGAACCCTAGGTTCCCCGGAGCGTTTCTTCCGTCGCCGTGGTTGCTCGGTGTTATTCTCCCGTTCCCTACGCGGTAATACTCGATTCCTTTAGTTTTAGCATAACCCACATTGACATTTGTGAAACCCTAATAAAATGGATTATTAGATGATTAGGGTTCTAATAAGAAACCTATTTAGAATCATTTCGCTAATGATTGTTTTGCCATAACAGTGATACATTCCGTAGTTAGCTTGTGTGACGATCTTCATTGCTCGTCAATCCCGGTATCAGGCAAGTGAAACTTGCATCTCTTGATTTGGGCCATGTCTTAGGCCATTTCCTTGCTTTAGCGTAAAAGAGACTAGACGGTGAAAGGATAGCCGTCTAGACGCCATTGACCTAGCTTGACAACGAAGCTTGGTCCGTCACCTTCATCATGCTTGTATGTCACGTTTACTTTCCCTTAACGGTACGCGTATTAACTGTTCATGTCATCCATGCATCCTTAACTGCTATTGCATATTGCCTGTCATGTTTAATTACAATTAACGGTACGCGAATATGTTCATGTCATTGCATTTTGCCTGCCATGTTTAATTTTAATTAACGGTACGCGAATATGTTCATGTCATTGCATTTTGCCTGTCACGTTTAAATACAATTAACGGTACGTGAATATCTGCTCATGTCATTGCATGCTCGAATACTCATCGTGATTGCGTGGTTTCACTACAAACTTGTACTATTGGTCCCGGCTAGGCACCCACCTTGCGTGGGCACAATCCTATGCCAATTTCACTTTCTGGCTCGTGTTCCAGAAGACGAGCTTAACACAGCCTGCGGGCAATAGGGTACTCGTTGAGTGATCCCTTGTACTTGATACTTGAACACAGCCTGCGGACAATAGGGCACTCGTTGAGTGATCCCTTGTACTTGTACTTGTTACTTGACATTACATGTCACAACAACCACTTGCCACTTGTACTCTCCTTTACTTTACTTGTTACCACCTTACTTTACTTGCCATGCACCATACTTTAACTGCTAGGTTGTTAGTTTACCTTTCTTTCCGTTTCCTTGCACAAGTCTTCCGACTTGCTGACATGTGCCCCTTTTCTCTTTTGGGTGACACATGTTAGAGCCCGAGCCCGAGTTACTTGCTGAGGACGTGGTGTTCGCTGATGCTGAGTCAGGACCCGCGTTGATCGAGGACTACGTTGACACTGGGGATCAGTCTTAGTGTCGTCGTTTAGCTACTTTTGTTAGACTGCTTAGTTGTCGGTGCGTGGCACCTAGTTGATACTCTGTTATGTTTGTGTTGCTTTTGTTTGGCCTTGTTCTGGGCCTTAGACTCTTTCCTGTTAGCCTGTTGGCTTTTCTGTGATGTTGAATATTTTGTGGACAAACTTTGGGATTGGTTATTTCCTATCCGTCTCTTGTTATTATTATTATTGTTGTTGTTCCCTTTGCGTTTACAGGGACCTGCTATTACTAAATTGGCGCTTATCAGGCGTGTAGCTTCACAGCTCCACGTTTGAGCGGACCTTCTCACGTCTCGCCTCCTTTTTAGGGAAGCGGGGCGTGACAGGTTTTAGTGGTGGCCCATGCAGGTCTCTCTGTAACTGCAATTATCAGGGATAACAATAATAATATAATATTGTCCAACAAATAAGTTCGATATCCGAGTCATAAGTTATGAGTCTAATCCGCTTCGTTTTCTGTGTCACTAGATGGCAGGAAGACGATTCACCCGTGGTGGGGGTAGTGGTGCGCTCCCTCATGATGAGGAGCCTGAGCGGGAACCCACCAACGGTGAGATGATGCGGATGATGCTCCAGATGATGCAAGTGCAGCAGGGCGTGCTCCTGCAAGTCCAGAATGCTCCACTTGCTCGAGCTGCCCGGGCTCTTCCGGATGCCCCTCGCTCTGAGCCGGGAGCGAAGCAATTTCGGGAGCTGGGTCCCGCATATTTTGATGGATCTGAGGGTCCTCTGGCTGCCGACGAGTGGATAAGGAACATTGAGGATAACCTGGCAATGGCGAAGATTAACCCGGCTGGATGGGTTGATTTGGCTAAGAGGCAGCTGAAGGACAACGCCAGGAATTGGTGGGATGCTGAAGAGAAGATGTTGGAGGAGCCGATCGTCTGGGCTACCTTCAAGTCCAGATTTGATGGAGAGTTCTTCCCGAAGGCTGCTAGGCAGGTGATGCTGCAGCGCTTCATAGATCTGAAGCAGGGGAGCTTGTCGGTGGATCAGTACCACCAAGAGTTCACGAGGCTCAGTCGGTTTGCACCTAAGATGGTGCAGGATGCCGATGAGAAAGCTCAGCGATTTCTTCAGGGACTTGCCTTGGAGCTTCAGAGCTGTGTGACCTCTTCTGACCTGGAGACATATCAGAAGGTTCTGATTGCTGCGAGGCGGCAAGAGTTGAATTTGAACCAGAGGAAGGGACATGTTTCCGGTACTGGGAAGTGTAATGCCCTACCAGCTACTGCACAAGTACTAGAGGGGGGGGGGGGTGAATAGTACTTTAAAATAATAAGGAGTATAATTCCAAATTAAATTGCAAACAACTATCAAATCAATTTGCGGAAGCTTAAATTGAATGACAACACAAAATTACCAATGCTAACAAACGATGTTAATGGGTTCGGATCCACCCAAGTCTCCCCGACTTGTTCCCGGTGATCCTACGTCCCAACCACCCGGATCCCCTCCGGATACTTGAGTTAGAAACCCTAACTCAAGATTTCCACTATGAATATCTTGTGAAAAACCTTCACAAGATCAAATCATACATGCAATGGCAAAGTGAATCCCACAACCCGGGATCACAAACTTCTCTCACAACCGAGAGAACCAATTAGCAATATTAAAGAGTTTAAATGAAATTAAACAATCTTACCACAAAATCCTATACCTTGAGTTTTTCTTACCCAAATGGTGAAATGGAGGATTTGAGGAAGATGAAGTCACCAAGACCTAGCACCAAGGAAATGACCTGCAATCGGTGCCTAGGAAAGAGTTGGAGACTTGGATCAAGCAATAGCTTGAAGAGCTCACCAAGAACAAGCTTCTCTCTAGATCTAGAAATGAGAGAGAATGGGTTTCTTGTGAGGAAGAGAGCTTTAGATTTGAGGGAGAATAGCTATCTCTTTAGAACTCAATGAATCTCTTAATGGCAGCTCTTCCTAGATAGAAATGACCTAGGTTCGTATTTATAGGGTCCCATAAAAACAAGTTAGGTCATTCACCAACGGATAGAAATCTGTGAGACTTAGTCGGTCAAAGAACAATCACTGACCGACTAGTTCATCAACTAGTCGGTCAGCCAAACAACGTAGACCGACTAAGAGTAGATCTGAGAAGAGATAGAATTTCAGACCTAGAAATCTAGTCGGTCCAAGAAGACTGTCTGACCGACTAGTTTCACAACTAGTCGGTCAGCCAATGAACGTAGACCGACTAAGAGGCAAAATAACTTAGTCTGAATGCAAAGTGACTTAGTCGGTCCAAGAACAAAAGTTGACCGACTAAATTGTCAACTAGTCGGTCACCAAACGTTCTTAGACCGACTAACGATAAACAGTAGCTTAGGTGAAATTTAGAGTGAACAGTAAGTCACAACTAGTCGGTCAAAGAAGCATCACTGACCGACTAGTTCACAAACTAGTCGGTCGGTGAGTCAACGTAGACCGACTAACTGTAAACAGTAAAGTCCAAGAAATTAAGGAATCAAACTAGTCGGTCCAAGAACAGTTGCCGACCGACTAGATCACCATCTAGTCGGTCAGTACTTGTTCTTGTACCAACTAACATGCACATACAAATCCGAATCGAAGCGCGACGCTTCGAGGACGTTAGAATGAACTTGTGCAAGGATCCTAGAGCTACGAAATGAGCGTAATGAAGATAGAAACGTAAGATATACTCAAGGCTTAACAATCTATCAATCGAAACTAAAAGACTATAAATAAAACCTTAATAAACGGTCTTCGAGAGCTTCGATTGAATCTTCATATCTTCCAAAGCGTCGCAAGAGCTTCAACGAAGCTTTAGGCATGAATATGAGCTTTGGGAAGTGTTGAGATGTCGTTTTGAATGTTCTCGTGAAATTGGCGACGATCTCCAATACTGCGCTCACAAATTGTTAGTTCATGGATTATTTATGTTTGCTCATCATCAAAACCAAATCCGGGGAGTCCAATATTCAACATTCTCCCCCTTTTTGGTGATGACAAACCAACATAAATAATAATCAAAAATAATACTTCAAATGTAAAAATACTTACTCCCCCTGCATTGATGACACGTTAATTCCAAAATGAATATGTATGAATTGCATCAATCAGACGAGTAAGATATATAATGAGAATCGATTTTTGAAATATCGGATTTTGAAAATCCTTATATGTATCTTAACTCCACCTGAATCTAACATATCAAACTAGATTCTTGGAAATTGAGTTAAATTTTCATTTGCGCTATTTATTATCATTATCTCTCCCCCTTTGGCATTATCCCAAAAATGGGGGGCATACAACGACAACAATTAGGAAATGTAAAATCCAACATCGGGAGTCGTAGACAAAGATAATGGACCAAATTGACACCAAGGGAAAAGTGTGGAAATCAAAACAAGGTGTGCCAAATTTTCCATTATCAATAAAAATCAACGATAATCAAAATCATCAAAAGTACCAAATGTTTATCCATTTCTTGAATAAAGAAACATACTCTCCAATATTCAATATTCTTGGTTAATTTTGTGCATAGAAAACAATTCTATATAATTATAGAAATATAATCTATTTAACCAAGTTTTCATGCGTCGAGCGACGAGTTCACATTTTAAATGAATTCAACGAATATTAAAATTTGCACGACGAATAAAAGACAAAGTGAACGACGATGATCATATATATATATATAGACAACATGAGTACATCCAAAAAGATATCACATCGAATATATGAGGTACATCAAATGAAGTGAGACACATCATCTATATAAACAACAAAAAGTACATCATCATCATCAACATCATCATATCATAAAATCCAACTCCGACATCCAGAAAGCACAAAAAAAATACATCAAAACATCTCTCAACCCTAGCCTAACCCAAAACACTCTCACTAAGATATATCATCCAAAGCGCAGTGGAGAGTCCTCGGAACAGACGATCACGAGGAGGAGGCTGGATCTGCAGCGTCCGTGGGTCCAGTCGACGGAGTGGACTCAGGCTCTGCAGGGAGTAGAGGTGTCTCAACAGATGGAATCGTCGGGGCAGGAGTGGAGATCTCAGCAACAGGCTCAACATCGGGAATCTCAACAGCAGCAGGGGTCTCGACAGAAGCAGCAGCAGGAGTGTCAACAGCAGCAGGAGATACATGAGCAGGCTCGGAAGACTGGTCAGCAGCAGGCTCAGAAGGCTGAAGAGCTGAAGCAGTAGGCTCTGGAACACCGGTAGTGGTGCCAACTCCAGGAGCAGAAGTGGAAGTACCAGCAGCAGCAGCAGTGGCCTCATCGCCACGGGCAAAAGAAGTGACAAGCTCGTCAAGCTCCTCATCGTCCATCTCCTCGGCCTCAGACACTGACGGAGGAAGATCAATCCCCATCATACGTGTCATACGGCAGACTACCTCCTCAGTACGAGCCAAACGGGAGTCGTGCTGACGAAGTAGGCGTACGACATCGTCCAATGTAGCAGGGGAAGAGGAGGCTGCAGCAGCTGACGGAGTAGACTGAGATGCAGATGCGGTAGACCTCTGCACGTGACGAAGTGCCGCTAGAGATTTCTTCACGGCCGTCGCGTTCAGAGGCGTACCCAAAGGACGCTCATCGTCAGGAGGGAGGGGGACTCGGAAATGACGGAATACGAGAGTCAACAGGCAAGGGTATGGAATATGCGCAGACTTATTGGTCTTGCGTATACACTCGAAAGAATCCATCTTATCGAGTATCACGCGAGCCCAATTAATCTCGCACCCCAAGAAAAGAGCGTAGATCAATTTCAAGAACGGTTGGGATGGGAGTGAAGAGGATCCATACTTAGGGAGGAGACATGACTTCAAAATCAGGTTAAGAACCCACGCATTCGGCTTGAAAGATTTCGATGGAACACCAATGAATGCGGAGGGGATAACCTGGAAAATCTCAGAAAGAATAGACTGATCCAAGGAAGAAATGTCGTCTACAGAAATGTCCGAAGGGAGGAGACCACACGACGAACAACCAAGAATCTCCCCCAAGATTTCTGCCGTGAGAACTATAGGAGTTCCCAAGACAGTCGTCTCAATGGAGTGGCTGGCGTCGTACTGGCCTCGAATACGATTGGCATAGAACAATTTCACGAGGCGAGGATACGGGTTGGGATTGGCCTTGGGGTCGTATCGGAGATAATCTAGAAGGCCACTATAAGAGAGAAGATCAGCAAGGCCGAGGAAATCAGAAAACTGAACGTAATGCTCTAACAACAGTGGACAGTGTTCTATACGGTTGTACGCTGCGAGACACTGAGGGTCATCGCGGCACAACGATATGTCTACACCGCCGACTGGCATAGGAGCTTTACCCTTAGCCTTACGGGTCTTCGGAGGTGGAGTGGGTTCCCTAGTAGGCTCATCCTCTGGGATAAAATCAGTGTCGGAATCGGGAGGAGTAGCCGGAGTGTGGAGAATAGGCTTTTTGGTCTTGGATTTGCGGGGTTTAGCTATGGCAGTCCTAGGCTTCTTAGGAGGAGGCGATGATGGAGAGCCTTGGGTTGACTTGGCACGACGCTTAGGTTTCGGGGGATTCCTAGGGTCGGAAGGCCCTACGGTCATAGGAGAAGCCCCGGAAGAGGCGATAGGAATTCTAGTCTTAGCCATAGCACTATGAGCACAAGCACACGACGATAAGATCAAAAACAACCTAGAGATCACAAGCTAACAAACCCTAAGATTCGAAAAACACAAGCCCTATGTTAGAAATTGAAACCCTAGGAGCTAGAGCTTGAAATCAAGGAGAGCAAACCCTAGAGTAGGAAATAGACACCTAGGAGAGGGGGTTTTACCCAGGAGGAGGAGTCGACGGCGGCGGACGGCGGCGATCGACGGAGAAACGGCCGGAAGTCGAAGGGTTTCGAGTGGGGTTTGGGGGTTTTCGGGCTGGAGCAAGTGAGAAGACCGACTAAATTAGATTTTAGTCGAATGAATATGAGTATAAGTCGGTCGGGATACGAAAAGACTCAACTGCCCTAACACACTTAGTCGGTCACAGTTCAAGCACTGACCGACTAGATTACGATCTAGTCGGTCGGTCAATGAGCTTGAACTGACTAAGTCGAAACAGAGGCACAGAGGGATTTTTAGGGCTTGAATTATTCGGTCGCAGTATATTCACTGACCGACTAGTTTTCAATCTAGTCGGTCGGTAAGTGTACTGTGACCGACTAATGAAAGAAAATGATAGGAGTTAGATATAGGCTTGATCTAGTCAGTCTGAATTCATTTGCTGACCGACTAGATGAGCATCTAGTCGGTTGACAAGTGAACTTAGACCGACTAGAGGAGTCCAAAAATTGAAATTTGATTTCTCTTCACAAACCACTTGGATGAAATATCATAACTCACTCATTAGTCATCTAAATTACCCCATAAAACGTCGAAATCTTAAATACGACTTTCAAATACGAATTCGATCATAAATTCAAATAAATCACATAAAATTCCCAAAAATTCAATAAATCTAGCATGAATGAAATATCGCGAAATATAATAGCATGCAAGATAATTGAATGAAATATGAATCCTATATCTCGGATTCACCCATAATCCCCAATTCTCGACGCAACCGCACAAAGGAGTCCTCCTTTAGGGGTTTCGTGAAAATATCGGCGATTTGCTTTTGGGTTTCAACGTACACTAATATGATGTCCTTTTTAGCAACATGATCATCTAAGAAATGGTGTCGGACATCTATGTGTTTTGATCGGGAATGGTGCACCGGATTCTTTGAAAGACAGATAGCACTTTGGTTATCCACCATGATAGGGCTAGTATCACAATGAATACCAAAATCCTTCAATGTGTGTCTCATCCAAAGAACCTAGGCACAAGCGGCACCAGCGGCAATGTATTCCGCCTCGGTGGTTGAAAGTGATACCGAATTTTGCTTCTTGGAAAACCAAGAGACAAGAGAATTTCCTAGAAAATGGCAAGTGCCACTAGTACTTTTCCTGTCGGATTTGCATCCCACATAATCAGCGTCACTGTATGAGACTAACTCATACGTGCTAGATTTCGGATAAAGTAATCCAAAATCTAAAGTGTAACTTAGATAGCGAAAAATACGTTTAACCGCTACTAAGTGAGAATCCTTAGGTTGAGACTGATAACGAGCACATATACATACGGCAAACATAATATCGGGCCTACTCGCGGTAAGATAAAGTAAACTACCTATCATACCTCGATATAGACGAATGTCTACATCTTTTCCGCCCGTATCTTTATCAAGATGCGTTGTAGTGCTCATAGGAGTCTTTTTCCCGGAGGCATTCTCCATTCCAAATCGCTTTAGCAACTCCACCGTGTATTTCGTTTGGTGGATGAAGATTGCATCGTTCAATTGGCGAATTTGGAGACCTAAGAAATATTTGAGTTCGCCCATGTGGCTCATCTCAAATTGTTCCTTCATAACATTAGAAAACTCTTCGCAAAGAGCAAAGTTAGTAGCACCGAAAATGATATCATCAACATAAATTTGAACTAATAATATATCATTATTCGCATGCTTAATAAAAAGTGTAGAATCGGCTTCGCCCATTTTAAAATTCAAATCCAAAAGAAAATTCTTTAGGCGATCATACCAAGCTCGAGGAGCTTGTCTCAACCCATAAAGAGCTTTCTTTAGTTTAAAAACATGATTTGGAAATTTTTCATTTATAAAGCCCGGAGGTTGAGAAACGTAAACTTCCTCGACGACATCTCCGTTTAAAATGCACTTTTAACATCCATTTGAAATAATTTAAAATTCTTATGGCATGCAAAAGACAATAATAATCTAATCGATTCTAATCTAGCTACCGGAGCGAAGGATTCTTCGAAATCGATACCTTCCTCTTGTCGATAGCCTTGAGCTACTAACCGAGCTTTGTTCCGGACGACGACTTGGTTTTCGTCGGTTTTGTTCTTGAAGATCCACTTTGTCCCTATGACGGTGTGGTTCTTCGATGGCAATGGAACAAGCTCCCATACCTCATTCCTCTCGAATTGAATGAGCTCCTCCTCCATGGCTAAGATCCAAGCGCTATCTTCGCATGCTTCATTAATATTCTTTGGCTCTATCGATGAGGCAAAGGCACAATTTGCGAAGTGGTGAACTTGCGATCTCGTCTTGACACTATCATAGATATTGCCAATGACTTGCTCATGGGGATGGTCACGAACCGAATGAAGCCGTTTGGGAATACCTTGATCACTAGGAACATTCTCAACAACTTCATTAGTTGGGTTAGTCTCAATAGAATCAATAGAATCATTAGACTTAGAATTATCAAACGAATCACATAAAACATCCAAAGAATCATTCAAAGAATCATTATCATTTGAAATTCTAGTTGGAACAAATCCTTCATTAAATGAGACATGAAGCGACTCCTCGATCGTTGAGGTTCGTTTGTTGAATATCCGGTAGGCTTTGCTACGCGTAGAATATCCAACAAAAATCCCCTCATCGGATCTTGGATCGAATTTTTCCAAACTACCATATGTGTTCTTAATAAAACATTTCGAACCAAAAACACGAAAATGTTTAACTTGAGGCAACCTACCAAACAACAATTCATAACAAGTTTGTTTAGTGCCGGGCCTCAAAAGTATTCTATTAAACACATAGCAAGCGGTGTGTACCGCTTCCGCCCAAAATTGATGGCCAAGTTGGCTATCATCAAGCATAGTGCGAGCACACTCCACTAGCGTCATATTCTTTCTCTCAACTACACCATTTTGAGGAGGTGCACGAGGGAAAGAGAAGGTGTGAGTAATACCAACTTCATCACAAAATGTTTCAAAAGACTCATTCTCAAATTCACCTCCATGATCACTACGAATAGTGACAATGGTGGTTCCTAAGAGATTTTGTACTTTCTTAACAAAAATTGTGAAGTTTTCAAAAGCTTCATTTTTATTACACAATGAAAATACCCAAGTAAATCTTGAATAGTCATCTACGATGACAAGTCCATACCTTGCATTTCCTAAGGAAGCTACTCTAGTTGGCCCAAATAAGTCTAGATGTAATAGCTCTAGTGGCCGTTTAGTAGAGATGCTTTTCTTGGGTTTAAATGAAGATTTAGGAAGCTTGCCACGTTGACAACAATCACAAAAACTTTTCTTTTCAAAAACAAGCTTCGGAAAACCTTTAATAGAATTTAATTTCGAAAGCTTATAAAGTGTTCCAAAGTTCACATGTCCAAAGCGTCGATGCCATAAGTGTTGTTCACTTGTGTTGGTAACGAGACATTGTTCATATGACTTAGGAAGATCCAAAATATAAATGTCTTTATGACGAGTTCCGGAAAATAATAATTTATCATTATCTTTTCTTAAAATATGACACAATCCTTTCGCAAAAATAACTTTGTAACCTTTGTCACAAAGTTGGCTTATTGAAATAAGATTATGATTTAAACCACTAACAAGATAAACATCACTAATTAAGGGTTTAGATGGGTTACCGACTTTACCAACACCTATGATGGTTCCGCTCTCGTTGCCTCCAAATACGACGCGGTTTCCATTCGCAATGGGAACCACTCCGGAGAGCAATCGAGCGTCACCCGTCATGTGTTTTGAACACCGGCTATCGAGTATCCAATTCCCTTTGGAGCTAAATTTAAATTTGTTGCTCCTTTTCTTTTTCTTTTCCTTGAGTACCTAAAGATAGACACTTTCATATCATGGTACCCAAGGTCATTGGGTCCAAGGGATTAGACCTTTGGAAGCCAAGTCCAAGTGGACTTAGACTTCCCCACATAATTCTTACTATGCACAACATCCGAAAAATAAGCATTCATATAATCTTGTTTTTCATCCATGCTTGTGTCCTTTGGGCTCCAAATAGTGAAAATTTTGGGAGCCATCATCCTATTGGGTGCATGCATGCGACGTTGATTTCTACGTGATGCATGTTGTGGATAGGCATACGGGATATGATGGAATGGTGCACGACGAGAATTATTCATATGATGTGGTGGGTGTACATATGCATGTGTGGGAACACGTGCGTGAGGGTGTCTCACATGGTGTGCACGTGCCCGAGAATGTGTTACATAAAAATCATCATATGTGTGAGCCGGTGGAGTAGGACGTGTGTTCCTACGTGGCATGTTATTGGTGTACATGTAGGCATGCCCCTTCTTTGGAGGTCCACCCAAAGTGGGTTTCTTTCCGAAAGAGGGTGTGGACGAGGTGGAAGCACCATTGGTAGAAGAACTACCAATAGAGTGTTTGCTCCCACTCGTTGAGGCTTCAGAAGTTGGCCTTACAAAAGTAGTGACCGACTTGGATGAATTTCCCATCATATACCCCAAGCCAATGTGGTGTTTGGCCGGAAGTAAATCTTTTAGGATATTATCCAAGTGGCCCTTTCCCTTGTTGAATTTGTTGATTCGGCCCAATGTGTCCTCATATTTCTCTTTGAGAGAACGCAAAGAAGTATCCAAAGTGGATATTTGCGATGTGAGCACATAAACACGAGATTTAAGATTCTCGTTCTCAATACTCAAAGTCGAGTTTTGAGAAGTTAAATCCGCTATCTCATGTTCTTCCGCATCCTCAATGCTAACATGTTCAAGTTTCGATTTGAGATTTACAATCTCATTTCTTAACTCTTCAACAACGGTGTCGTTGTTGGTGATGATATTCTTAGGCGATGTTTGAATGCTAGCTAGGTCATCTTTTACCTTAGTATATCTATTTACTAACTTAGTGTATTTTGACCAAAGTTGAGAGTTAGCATTTCTAAGATCATCCATCGTTACCTCATCGCTTTCGTCATTACTATCATCGGAAGAGGAGGATCCTTGATCTTGCTCCTCTCTTGCCATGAAACACATGTGCGCTTGCTCCACGTGCTCATCGTCCGACTCACCGCTTGAAGAATCATCGGAGTCGGTGAAGGTAGCTCCGACAAGTCCCTTCTTGTTTCCTTTCGTGTACTTCTTGGACTTGTCATACTTTGGCGCCTTCCACTTCTCCTTTTGCTTATTGAGGGGACACTCCGCTTTCATGTGTCCCGGCTTATTGCACTTGAAATACAAAGGAGAGGAAGATGCATTAGAAGAACCAAATTTACCTTTGGTCTTGAAGTTACCTTTTCAGAAGAAACGGTTGAACTTCTTGGCCATGAGTGCCATGGATTCCAAGTCCAACTCGTTTTCCGATTCTTCATCATCGGTTGATGTGGATGTGGATGGAGCGGCTTTGAAAGCAATAGCCTTCTTCTTTGGCTCGTCTTGCTTTAGGTACGACTTCATCTTTTCTTGCAATTTGAGCTTGCTATCCTTGCGTACCTCGTACGACATTAAAGTACCCATTAGTTGAACTACGGTGTACTTATTCATGTCATTACCTTCCTCGATGGCGAAGGTACGTTTTTCCCAAGAAGAGGGAAGTCCTTCAATAAGCTTTGAGCACTTCTCCTTTTGAGTGTAGGACTTGCCGAGGGCCTCTAACTCGTTTATTATGTCAACAAAACGAGCGTAGTATTCTTTCATCTTCTCGCCCTGTTGCATATGAAACATTTCGTAATCTTTGTTTACGACTACGAGTTTAGAGTCTCTTACCCGACTCGTCCCTTCATGTAGTATGAGGAGAGAGTTCCAAATTTGATATGCACTCTTACATGTGCATATCTTATTGAAGTCCTCGGGCTCCAATGCGCATTGCAAGGCGTTCATTGCCTTGGCATTGCTTACCTCCGCGGCGACCTCCGCGGTTGTCCATTTCTCAAAGTCTTCTTCTTCGGGCTCGATGTACTCCTTCATTGTAGTCCTCCATAAAGATGCACTTCAGAGGAAGGTTTCCATCCGACATTTCCAGTACCCGTAGTTGGTACCGTTGAAGAATGGAGGCCTCGTAGAGGAATGTCCTTCCATCACCGAAGATGCTCCTTCACGGTTCCTGAAGGTGTCATAGTTGGAAGGTGGACGCACGGTCTTGTTGTCGTTGGCAGACATAGCTGTGTATCTGGCTCTGATACCAAATGTAATGCCCTACCAGCTACTGCACAAGTACTAGAGGGGGGGTGAATAGTACTTTAAAATAATAAGGAGTATAATTCCAAATTAAATTGCAAACAACTACCAAATCAATTTGCGGAAGCTTAAATTGAATGACAACACAAAATTACCAATGCTAACAAACGATGTTAATGGGTTCGGATCCACCCAAGTATCCCCGACTTGTTCCCGGTGATCCTACGTCCCAACCACCCGGATCCCCTCCGGATACTTGAGTTAGAAACCCTAACTCAAGATTTCCACTATGAATATCTTGTGAAAAACCTTCACAAGATCAAATCATACATGCAATGGCAAAGTGAATCCCACAACCCGGGATCACAAACTTCTCTCACAACCGAGAGAACCAATTAGCAATATTAAAGAGTTTAAATGAAATTAAACAATCTTACCACAAAATCCTATACCTTGAGTTTTTCTTACCCAAATGGTGAAATGGAGGATTTGAGGAAGATGAAGTCACCAAGACCTAGCACCAAGGAAATGACCTGCAATCGGTGCCTAGGAAAGAGTTGGAGACTTGGATCAAGCAATAGCTTGAAGAGCTCACCAAGAACAAGCTTCTCTCTAGATCTAGAAATGAGAGAGAATGGGTTTCTTGTGAGGAAGAGAGCTTTAGATTTGAGGGAGAATAGCTATCTCTTTAGAACTCAATGAATCTCTTAATGGCAGCTCTTCCTAGATAGAAATGACATAGGTTCGTATTTATAGGGTCCCATAAAAACAAGTTAGGTCATTCACCAACGGATAGAAATCTGTGAGACTTAGTCGGTCAAAGAACAATCACTGACCGACTAGTTCATCAACTAGTCGGTCAGCCAAACAACGTGGACCGACTAAGAGTAGATCTGAGAAGAGATAGAATTTCAGACCTAGAAATCTAGTCGGTCCAAGAAGACTGTCTGACCGACTAGTTTCACAACTAGTCGGTCAGCCAATGAACGTAGACCGACTAAGAGGCAAAATAACTTAGTCTGAATGCAAAGTGACTTAGTCGGTCCAAGAACAAAAGTTGACCGACTAAGTTGTCAACTAGTCGGTCACCAAACGTTCTTAGACCGACTAACGATAAACAGTAGCTTAGGTGAAATTTAGAGTGAACAGTAAGTCACAACTAGTCGGTCAAAGAAGCATCACTGACCGACTAGTTCACAAACTAGTCGGTCGATGAGTCAACGTAGACCGACTAACTGTAAACAGTAAAGTCCAAGAAATTAAGGAATCAAACTAGTCGGTCCAAGAACAGTTGCCGACCGACTAGATCACCATCTAGTCGGTCAGTACTTGTTCTTGTACCAACTAACATGCACGTACAAATCCGAATCGAAGCGCGACGCTTCGAGGAAGTTAGAATGAACTTGTGCAAGGATCCTAGAGCTACGAAATGAGCGTAATGAAGATAGAAACGTAAGATATACTCAAGGCTTAACAATCTATCAATCGAAACTAAAAGACTATAAATAAAACCTTAATAAACGGTCTTCGAGAGCTTCGATTGAATCTTCATATCTTCCAAAGCGTCGCAAGAGCTTCAACGAAGCTTTAGGCATGAATATGAGCTTTGGGAAGTGTTGAGATGTCGCTTTGAATGTTCTCGTGAAATTGGCGACGATCTCCAATACTGCGCTCACAAATTGTTAGTTCATGGATTATTTATGTTTGCTCATCATCAAAACCAAATCCGGGGAGTCCAATATTCAACAGGAAGAGGCCTATGGAGCAGGCCAGGGTGGTGGTTAGGCCTGGTTCCAAGCCTAATCATCCGGTGCAGTTCAAGAGGCCAGGAGGGCCTATTCTGAATACTTGCCATTTCTGCGGCAAGACTGGACACCTCAGGGATCAGTGTAGGAGGTTTCTGGGACAGTGCATTGTCTGCGGAGATCCTGTCCACACCATCAGGGAGTGTCCGAAGTCGAAGCAGCCTTGGCGGGCTCCTATTGCAGTACAGCCGTTGCAGCAGCGAGCTCCTGTGCCCGTTGGACGTGGAGCGCCTCTTGTTCCATAGAGACAGGCCTTTCGGTAGGCTGTCCCGCCGAGAGGGCAGGCCTTCCTGATGTCCGAGGAGGAGAGCATGGCCGTGGATGAGGTTATTGCAGGTAACGCTCATTCTAGCTATTTTTCTTCCTTAGTTTGATTGTTGATTCTGTTGGTAGCTTGCTCTTGCTTGTTACTAGAATAGGATTTGATTGTTAGATTGGTTGCTAGGTGTGGTTTTGGTTTGCACATTTCCTGCACGAGTCCTCTTTGACTCTGGTGCGTCGATGTGCATTTTGGCCCGGAGCTTTATGGAGAAGCATTCCTTGTCGACGTCCTCTCTCCCTAAGAGTTGGAATATCGTCACAGGGAACGGTGTAGTCTCGGTGCATCGTGGGTGCAATTCTTGCCCGTTGGTGGTTTGTGGACGTGAGCTTTGTGCTGATTTCGTTGTCCACGACATCATCAACTACGATGCGGTCCTTGGGATGGATTGGCTTGCGAGCTTCTATGCTACGATTGACTGTCAGAGGAAGAAGGTGGTGTTCGAGATTCCTGGACATCCGGTATTTGAGTTCAGTCGTGGTAGCAGTTCGTTGGGTCCGGTCAGATTTCGGGCCAGACCAGTGGATGTCGTGGCTATGCAGATGGAGTTGGAGTGGCCAGCTGTGGTGCGTGATTTTGGCGACGTCTTCCCCGAGGAGATGTCTGGATTGCCGCCTGATCGAGCTTTGGAGTTTTTTTATTGATCTTATCCCAGGTGCGCAGCCCATTTCGAAGGCGCTGTATCGTATGGCACCTGCAGAATTGGAAGAATTGAGGAAGCAGCTGGATGAGCTTTTGCAGAAGGGTTATATCAATCCTAGTGTGTCTCTGTGGGGAGCACCGGTGTTGTTGGTGAAGAAGAAGGATGGTTCGCGTCGCATGTGCGTGGACTATCGGGAGTTGAATGCGATGACCATTAAGAATAAATACCCGTTGCCTCGCATCGATGATATTTTTGATCAGCTTGGAGGTTCGAGGGTGTTTTCTAAATTGGATTTGAGGAGTGGTTACCATCAGTTGAAGATGAAGAAGGATAATGTTCCGAAGACAGCGTTCAGGACGAAGTATGGACACTATGAGTTCGTGGTTATGCCTTTCGGCGTAACTAACGCGCCCGCAGTTTTCATGAATCTGATGAACCTGATTTTCTACGACTTTTTGGATAAGTTTGTCGTTATCTTTATTGACGACATTCTGATCTATTCGAAGTCGGAGGAAGAGCATGCATCGCACTTGAGAACGGTGTTGGAGATTCTGAGGAAGCATCGTTTGTATGCTAAGTTTTCGAAGTGCGAGTTTTGGCTGGATAGAGTTGCTTTTCTCGGGCATGTGGTGACTGGAGATGGTATTTCAGTGGACCCCGAGAAGATTTGGGCCATCAGAGAGTGGCCTGTTCCATCGTCTGCATCTGAGATTCGGAGTTTCCTTGGACTTGCTGGTTACTATCGGCATTTCATCAAGGACTTTTCCCGTATTGCTGAGACGATGACCAGGTTGACGCGGAAGGATGTTGCTTTTGTTTAGTCGGGTGATTGTGAGGGTGCTTTTGGCGTTCTGAAGGAGAGGCTGACGACTGCCCCTGTTCTTGTTGTGCCTGATCGCAGTGGTGGATTCAAGATCTTTTGCGATGCTTCTGGCAAGGGTCTCGGTTGTGTGTTGCATCAGCACGGGCATGTTGTGGCTTATGCGTCTCGTCAGCTTAAGGTTCATGAGAAGAATTACCCGACGCATGACTTGGAGTTGGCTGCCGTTGTGTTTGCTCTTAAGATTTGGAGGCACTTCCTGCTGAGTGAGAATGTGAAGATTTTCACCGATCACAAAAGCTTGAAGTATATTTTTACTCAGAAGGAGCTCAACATGTGACATCGTCGATGGTTGGAGCTTATGGAGGATTATGATATTGATTTGCAGTTTCATCCTGGCAAGGTGAATGTGGTCCCTGATGCGCTGAGTAGGCTTCCAGCGGTGATGATTTTGACCTCGCAGTGGAGATTGCAGCAGGATTTTTGCGAGTCTGGTGTTGAGATTGTTCTTCCTGGAGAGGCTTCTTCGTTGATGTACATGCAGGTACAGTCAACGATCGTGGATCAGATTAAGGCTGGCCAGGCTAAGGATCCGAAGCTGGTGAGGATTCGGGAGCAGGTGGAAGCCGGTCTACGGACTGACTTTTTGATTCATGAGGATGGTTCGCTGAGGTTTGGAGCCAGGTTGTGTGTGCCAGCTGGGGATATTAGAGAGGAGTTGATGGTGGAGGCACACAGATCGCCGTATTCTGTGCATCCTGGTGGCACCAAGATGTACCAGGATATTCGTCTGAATTATTGGTGGCATGGTATGAAGAGGAGTGTGGCTCAGAGTGTAGCCAAGTGCTTGGTTTGCCAGCAAGTGAAGGCGAAGCATCAGCGTACGGTCGGGTTGCTACAACCGCTTCCGATTCCGGAGTGGAAATGGCAACACATCACTATGGATTTCGTGACTGGACTACCTCGGAGTCCGAAGCAGAATGACGCGATTTGGGTGATCGTAGATCGATTGACCAAATCCGCGCACTTTATTCCATTCCGAGTGGGACAGTCCACTGAGGTGCTAGCGAGGAGATATATGGAGGTAAATTCTTTTACCCTCCATTTTTATTTCCTTTTCCTAGTTTGGATAGTGATGTAACGTGAATCGTGCAGGAGGTCGTGCGACTTCACGGAGTCCCCGTGAGTATCGTGTCGGACAGGGACACGAGGTTCACATCTCAGTTCTGGTAGAGTTTGCAGAAGAGCTTGGGTACGCGTCTGAGTTTCAGCATGGCGTACCATCCGCAGACGGATGGCCAGTCCGAGAGGACGATTCAGATTTTGGAAGACATGCTGAGGGCGTGCATGTTGGATTTCAAGGGTTCGTGGGAGGACCATCTACATTTGGTGGAGTTTTCTTACAACAACAGCTTACAGGCGAGTATTGGCATGGCGCCTTTCGTCGC
The DNA here is from genome assembly GCA_030789695.1 of Scilla litardierei. Classification (NCBI taxonomy): domain Eukaryota; kingdom Viridiplantae; phylum Streptophyta; class Magnoliopsida; order Asparagales; family Asparagaceae; genus Scilla; species Scilla litardierei. The sequence continues at coordinate 110,217,716 of CM061130.1, read as the reverse complement.
TCTTTATGGGAGGAAATGTCGATCGCCATTGAGTTGGGATGACGTTGGTGATTGGGAGCTGTTGGGACCTGAGATGATCGTGGAGGCCGTGGATATCGTCAGGAATATTCGGGAGAGGTTGAGGATTGCTCAGGACTGTTTTAAGCATTGGGCGGATGCTAAACGTCGTCCTTTGGAGTTTCAGTCGGGCGACCATGTGTTCTTGAAGATTTCCCCGAATCGTGGTGTAATTCACTTTGGGAAGCGAGGGAAGTTGAGCCCGCGATACATTGGACCGTTTGACATTCTGGAGAAAGTTGGCAAGGTAGCTTATCGCTTGGCCTTGCCGCCATCTATGGAAGGAGTTCACAATGTTTTCCATGTGTCGCAACTTCGTCGATACATTAGCGATCCATCTCATGCTGTGGATTTTTCGGAGATTACCGTTCGCCCAGATTTGACGTATGCCCAACATCCAGTGCAGATTCTGGATAGGCGTCAGAAATCGCTTCGGAACAAGATTGTCAATCTTGTGAGGGTGATGTGGCGACACGGCTCACCTGGAGATTCTACTTGGGAGAATGAGGATGAGATGCGAGAACGTTTCCCACTTTTGTTTCCGGACACGTGAGTGTTTGGAAATTCCGAGGACGGAATTTTTCTTAAGTTGGGGAGGATGTAACGACTGGTTTTCATGTATCTGGATTTATTATATTATAATATATGTTTTGGTGGATTTTCTTCTCATGTGTGGTTTTCGTCTCCGTAACTTTCATTTTCGATAGTTTCGTCGTGTTTTCTCGTTTCTTCCTTAGGATCGTCGATTTCGGAGTAAGTCATTCGTGACGGGCTTCATAACGGTCGTATCTTACTATTAGATCAAGCCTATGAGTCTTAGGAATTGATCCCGGAGCTCCACGCTCCGTATCGGAACTTTTGGTGCTAATTAGCCGGTGTAAGAAGGGCCACCGACCGACTAGATGACGATCCAGTCGGTCGGCAAACCTTCTTGAACCGACTAGTTGGCTTTCTAAATTATTCTGGAGTTACTGTTTATCGTTAGTCGGTCTAAGAACGTTGGTTGACCGACTAGGTTGCAAACTAGTCGGTCGGCAATGCTTCTTTGACCGACTAACTCATCAATTATTTTTGACACTAGTTACTGTTCACTCTTAGTCGGTCTAAGAATGTTCACCGACCGACTAGATGTCAAACTAGTCGGTCAGTAGTTGTTCATCGACCGACTAAATCTAAATCCTATTTTTGTTCAGAAGCTACTGTTGACACCTAGTCGGTCTACGTTGGTCGACCGACCGACTAGTTCCCAAACTAGTCGGTCAGTGGTTATTCTTTGACCGACTAACCAGTGCTGTAAACCCTAGTTTTGCCCTAGCCGCCACCAAACTATATAAATACCCCTCCAAACATTTTCTTCTCCTCCCTCACGACCTAAAACCCTAATTTCTCCCCCATTGAGCCCCCATCTCCCTCAAACCATTAATCCTTCATCCCAAGCTCATCCTCCATCATCCAAACCCTCCCTCAACTCATTCCACCTCTCATCTTCCCCAAATCTCCATCAAACCCCCAAAATCCCCCAAAACCCTATTTCTCCAAACTTCTCCAATCATTTCCAGATCTGAACCCTAGGTTCCCCGGAGCGTTTCTTCCGTCGCCGTGGTTGCTCGGCGTTATTCTCCCGTTCCCTACGCGGTAATACTCGATTCCTTTAGTTTTAGCATAACCCACATTGACATTTGTGAAACCCTAATAAAATGGATTATTAGATGATTAGGGTTCTAATAAGAAACCTATTTAGAATCATTTCGCTAATGATTGTTTTGCCATAACAGTGATACATTCCGTAGTTAGCTTGTGTGACGATCTTCATTGCTCGTCAATCCCGGTATCAGGCAAGTGAAACTTGCATCTCTTGATTTGGGCCATGTCTTAGGCCATTTCCTTGCTTTAGCGTAAAAGAGACTAGACGGTGAAAGGATAGCCGTCTAGACGCCATTGACCTAGCTTGACAACGAAGCTTGGTCCGTCACCTTCATCATGCTTGTATGTCACGTTTACTTTCCCTTAACGGTACGCGTATTAACTGTTCATGTCATCCATGCATCCTTAACTGCTATTGCATTTTGCCTGTCATGTTTAATTACAATTAACGGTACGCGAATATGTTCATGTCATTGCATTTTGCCTGCCATGTTTAATTTTAATTAACGGTACGTGAATATGTTCATGTCATTGCATTTTGCCTGTCACGTTTAAATACAATTAACGGTACGCGAATATCTGCTCATGTCATTGCATGCTCGAATACTCATCGTGATTGCGTGGTTTCGCTACAAACTTGTACTATTGGTCCTGGCTAGGCACCCACCTTGCGTGGGCACAATCCTATGCCAATTTCACTTTCTGGCTCGTGTTCCAGAAGACGAGCTCAACACAGCATGCGGGCAATAGGGCACTCGTTGAGTGATCCCTTGTACTTGATACTTGAACACAGCCTGCGGGCAATAGGGCACTCGTTGAGTGATCCCTTGTACTTGTACTTGTTACTTGACATTACATGTCACAACAACCACTTGCCACTTGTACTCTCCCTTAATTTACTTGTTACCACCTTACTTTACTTGCCATGCACCATACTTTAACTGCTAGGTTGTTAGTTTACCTTTCTTTCCGTTTCCTTGCACAAGTCTTCCGACTTGCTGACATGTGCCCCTTTTCTCTTTTGGGTGACACATGTTGGAGCCCGAGCCTGAGTTACTTGCTGAGGACGTGGTGTTCGCTGACGCTGAGTCAGGACCCGCGTTGATCGAGGACTACGTTGACACTGGGGATCAGTCTTAGTGTCGTCGTTTAGCTACTTTTGTTAGACTGCTTAGTTGTCGGTGCGTGGCACCTAGTTGATACTCTGTTATGTTTGTGTTGCTTTTGTTTGGCCTTGTTCTGGGCCTTAGACTCTTTCCTGTTAGCCTGGTGGCTTTTCTGTGATGTTGAATATTTTGTGGACAAACTTTGGGATTGGTTATTTCCTATCCGTCTCTTGTTATTATTATTATTGTTGTTGTTCCCTTTGCGTTTACAGGGACCTGCTATTACTAAATTGACGCTTATCAGGCATGTAGCTTCACAGCTCCACGTTTGAGCGGACCTTCTCACATCTCGCCTCCATTTTAGGGAAGCGGGGCATGACAGATCGGTTCTGGGTCATGACCCAAATCCCCTCCGATGCTTAAGTTAGAATGGATACTTAAGGAAGAGAGCGAGCTTGGAGCAGCTGAGATCAAGACACGTAGGTTCGTCTCAAATCTGAAGTCGTAAGCATATTTGTGGAAGAAAATTAAGATGAAGTATGTAGAGTTTATGTATTAGATCTCGTACCTTGGGAGTTGGAATCCTTTTACCGTTGTCTTTTCAGGTTTTTATAGGCGTTTCTCTGATGATTGAGAGTAATTGTCCCTCATTTGTTGAGTATTGGACTCCCCGGATTTGGTTTTGGATGATGAGCAAACATAAATATATCATGAACTAACAATTTGTGAGCGCAGTTATGGAGATCGTCGCCAAATTCACGAGAACATCCAAAGCGACGTCTCAAGACTTCTCAAAGCTCGTATTCAATGTCTAAAGCTTCGTTGAAGCTTTTGGACCTTTTTGGAAGTCATGAAGATTTGATTGAAGCTTTGAAGACGGATCGTTAAGGTTTATTTTATAATCTTTTAGCTTCGATCTATAGAATGTTAAGCCTTGAGTAATTCTTACATTTCTATCTTCATAACGCTCATATCGTAGCTCTAGGATCTTAGTACAAGTTCATTCTAACTTCCTCGAAGCATCGCGCTTCGATTCGGACTTGTTTGTGCATGTTAGTTGGTACAAGAAGAAGTACTGACCGACTAGATGGTGATCTAGTCGGTCAGCAACTCTTCTTGGACCGACTAGTTTGATTCCTTAATTTCTTGGACTTTACTGTTTACAGTTAGTCGGTCTACGTTGACTCACCGACCGACTAGTTTGTGAACTAGTCGGTCAGTAATGCTTCTTTGACCGACTAGTTGTGACTTACTGTTCATGCTAAATTTCTCCTAAGCTACTGTTTATCGTTAGTCGGTCTAAGAACGTTTGGTGACCGACTAGTTGTTGATCTAGTCGGTCAACATTTGTTCTTGGACCGACTAAATCATTTGTATTCAGACTATTTGTTTTTGACTCTTAGTCGGTCTAAGTTTACTGACCGACCGACTAGTTGTGAAACTAGTCGGTCAGAAAGTCTTCTTGGACCGACTAGTTATCTAGGTCTGAAATCTTCATCTGTTCACTGTTCACCTCTTAGTCGGTCCATGTTGTCTCACCGACCGACTAGTTGATGAACTAGTCGGTCAGTGGTTGTTCTTTGACCGACTAGTCTGCTTCAGATTTAGATCCGTTGGAGTTTTGAAAGCGACGTTTCTCTCTCCCTTTTCCCTTGATCCTTTAAATACCTAGAGGGGTTATTTCATAGGATCCCAAGGCTGCTATTTCAGAGTTCTATTGATTCAAAGAGAAGCTTTCAACTCTCATCTTCAAGCTCTCCCATTATCAAGAATCTCTCCCTCACTCTCATTCCTCTAGAGAGATTCATTGGTTGTGAGCCTTCCAAGCCAATGGCTTGATTCTAGGTCATCCATCTCATCCCTAGGCTTCCATTGCTGGTCATCTTCTTGAAGCTAGGGTTTGGTGACTCTTCCTCCATCAAAATCCTCTTTGCCCTAATTTGGTAAGAAATCTCAAGGCATAGGTATTTTGTTGGTAAGCATTTCATTTCAGTTATATTTGAATTGTATACTCTCGGTTGTGAGAGGTTTTGCGTGATCCCGGGTTGTGGGAGTCACGGTCATCGATTGTAGGTCGATTGCACTTGTGAGGTTTTCGCAAGTGTTCATATTGGAAATCTTGAGTTAGGGTTTCTAACTCAAGTATCCGGAAGGGTTCCGGGTGGTTGGGACGTAGGATCACCGGGAACAAGTCGGGGAGACTTGGGTGGATCCGAACCCATTAAACCATTTGTTTGCGTTTGCATTTATTCTTGTTGATCGTTGTTATTCCGCATTGTTGTTTGTTAATTGCACGATAATTAGGAATAACACTCCTTATTATTTAAAAGTACTATTCACCCCCCCTCTAGTACATGTGCAGTAGCTTCCCAGGGCATTACATCATTGATTCGGGTGGGATCTTCTCTGGGATTGGTGACAACGCCTGCCCATTTACTCGGTCTCATTAACTCCCCCTTGAGTATCAGCAGGAGATTAACGGTCGAGTGAGCCGTTCGTTTGACTGGGTATTACTCCGCCTTAATGACAGGTTTTGGGTCGTAGACACTAAATGGGTCGGATATCTTGATACCTCTTCATGATCCGTACTCGTGCACTAACACCTTTAAAACCCAAATGGCATCCCCTTCATCAACTATCTTCTCAGAGGTCGCGGCTTGGGCAGCAGCGACGTCCTTAGTGGCTGAGCTCGGAGGACCAACCTCGCCCTTCTTCTTTTTCTTCTCAGCCTTTTTATGTTCAGCCGAGTGACTATCCCTCTTCTTCTTCAAGCCCTTAGCTGATTTGGTCGAGCTATATGCCTCCTTTGTTGCTGGAGGGGCCGATTGTTGGGCAGACGAGCTACCATGAGACTTCGTAAATCCGACACGGAGGAGGGCCTCCATCTCGGGGCATAGCAAGAATTCCTGTCTGGCCATGTCTGCAAGAAGAAAGAAGATTAGGATGAGCAAATATGAATGTAAGATCTAAAGGTCGGTCTTACCTTCAGCCACATACGGTGCCCATGCCATTCAATACCTCGCCTATCAGTAGAACTGCAGTCGACCTCTCATGGGTAGACAACTCTAACAAACGCTTGGCCACTTTGCTCTCAACCTATGAGAGGATCTATTCTTTCAGAGCCATGGAGTCAAGGTGGCCCTGAAGGGTACGAAAGGTCGCTTCCCTGGGAAGGTCACGAACACAAAGTTCTACTTTAACTCGTGAATGGAGCTCGGAAGCTCCAATACAAGTGCCTTTTCCTTTTAGAGGTGATGTAGTACAACGCGCCAGAGGAAGAGAGCTTTACCTGGAAGAATAACCAGAAGAGTGCTAAGGTTGGCTCTACCTTATTCAATGAACAAAGCACTGGGATGCCGAGCAGAGCTCCAATTGAATTCGGCGTCAAATGGCAGAGGGGGAATTCGAGGAAATTGAGGAAGAGGAGAATGAAGGGATGAAGGGGGAAGCAAAGTTCCTATTGAAAGGTCTTTTTGCACACTCCAACATCACACTTATCAGGAAAACAGATCCTCGCATTATGGCGAGGGACCTTAACCCCATAAGGAGGTCAGAGATATTCAGTTCGGATCTTGGGGATCAAGGAAGTGGGTGCCTCGGAGACCATGTTTCTGATCTCCTCATGCGCTGCGAATTGTTCTTTCCCAGCTCGCAAGATTGGGGCTTTTGAGCTAGGGGCCTCGAGAGATAAGCATTTCCCTTTATCAAGGGTGCACTTGGGCTCCGAGGGCTGGGCGATCTCTGGCACATCATCGGAGTGTGGAGGCTCCTCTGACCAAGAAACTTCGTACATACTACTGACATCAGGCTCTGAAGTGATCCCAGCCCTTCCCATCTTAGCACCAACCCAGCAAATTCGGTGCCTGAAGAAGAAGGAGATTGAGGGTGCATGAACAGAAGAGGGGACTCTCTTACACGTACGTAGGTGAAGTCAGATAGAGAAGATCAAAGCTAAGGCAAAAATATGTGCAAGTCTATCAAAAAGCAGACGAAGAGGTTTTCTTCAGCCCCCACCATCTATTTATACAGAGAACAACACTCCTCTGGGGCAAGCTCAGCCGTCTGATATGCGACGCGTGTTGACATCTTAGAACATTGATGCTCCGAGTTCCATGTTTTTCTTGACGGGCGATTTCTAGGATTTTACGTTTGGGCGGCCAACATTAACTACGTCACCTTGACTATCGTGCATATTCAATTAATGCACGTCACATCACCCGACCTCAACCTCCGATGCTGTTAAGCTCGGGAGATGGGGGTCACTGATACAACACTGGGCCGGCCCAACCATTACTTAGTTATTTATTTGAGTAGACAAGCCTAGTAAAGCCCACAGCTTCTGCCCAATAGCCCGGAGGCCTTCACGTGAGGCTGACCGTCTCTTCATTTAAGACGACAGTTGAGCTGGTCGTTGGCATCTTCATCAATGGCGACCATTAAGCTCGCCATCAATGAAGACATTCAATGACTGATCGTTAAACTCGCCATCAATGTCGACAGCTCAAGCCAAAAGAAATAAAGCATCTTAAAAGTTTGGATGTTACCCTCTAACGTTCCACAAGAAGCCGCTACCTATAAGTAATTGTTCTTGCATTTAGATCTATTTTCCTAGGAATTAATTAGTATTTTCAGATCAGTTTTTCTTCGTTAAACCCTAGATTAGAAAGTCCAAAGCCACAAAAATCCCATCTTTGATCCCCACAAAAAGTCCTAATCGTATCAAATTGGTATCAGAGCGGTCGATGAATGGCAAGCACGCGATCCATGGAGCGGGTGGAAGTTTTGGAAGAAAAGGTTGAACGGATGGAAGCCCAAATCAGCAAAGGGTTTCATCGACATGAGAAAGGAAGACACCGAGATTCGGACAATGAGAAAGGACATACAACTTGAGACATTCTCTGATAACCAACAAAGTCTGGTACTCCTGCCTCGGTTTCTGTTCCACCTAAATTCTACATTTCCTTCATATCTCGGCACGGTAACCCTCTGTTGATCTCCCAACAGACCAGCCAATGTTACAACTAGCCTCCTTGAGTCACTGCCTGACTTAAGCATCGGATGTGATTAGGTCGGACCCCAGTTCCGATCCTCCCTAACGAGCTCTTCATGTTGCAGAAAGTTGAAGGTAGCTCGAACTCAGTTGGAATAGCTTGGATTGAGGTCTGCTCAGCCCGAAGTTAGCTCGTCCATCACCCAGTCAGCTGCCAACGCCATCATATGCATGCTACTGCAACTGTACCATCATTCAACAGCATCAGTGGTGAGAAAACACCCGTAAACAGGCAGAAAGGGACTCGGTGTTCTTACATCCGGCCAAAGTAACTATTAGTTCATATTATTCCCTTAACAAATGTCAAAAATCCAAGGCAATAGATCATTAGAGGGACCACGCCATGCTATGTTCCAATCAATTTCATTAGGTGGAATGAAAACGAAAGAAAGCAAAACGCTATAATTGGCCGTATTCCTCCTAGCATGCACACGCCTTTGATCACTTCCATATGATGAGTGATGCGAACACACACAACTTCGATCACAGCCAAGATGGACCAAAATTTCCATATCGGTTGACTCCTGAAATTAGAACGGTAGGCCCCACTTTTGTCTGTCCATCGTCCACTCCAGCCAATCCCATGGAGAGAATAATGACAATCCGACCCGTTGTCGGCAGACCCATAACCATACATAAGAAGGTTACATGTATTGCTAACCACTTCTCTTTAATTGTTCATCGTACAACCATGATATAAACTAATGACAAGTCAAGCAGGTAGGAAACATGAATCGGTGCAAAATCAATGCACACACACATAAAATAGGTGCATGATTATGAATCGTAATGCGAAAGGATAATATTTAGTCAAATATAATGTGAACCCAATACAAATGGTCCATTAGCATTTAATTTTTCCAAAATGCGGTGATCAAATCAGAGAGCCAAGGTGTATGAACCAGTAGGCAGGATATAAGAATGCAGTTGAACAGTGTTTAGCAAAAGAAACACATAATGCAGCAAACAACAACAAATTAACCAAAAAAAGTAACAAGACCACTAAACGATATATTACTGTCAAAGAGGAGAAAGTCGCCTGTTCATATAGTTTTCGGTTGACCACATCGTGGACTTCAAAGGGGAGGGGTGAAGTGTCCAAAATGAACACCGATACTAGTAATTTTCTTAGTAATTTTATTACCACGTACCCGTCATTTTTTTATTTTTTACATAAATTTCTATTCCTTATTATGACTATACGCGTTGACAGATAGCTAGCAATGTTGACCAAAAAAATATGTCAACCCAATAATAATAATAAGTTATTGAGAATAGGAAATTAATTAATGGTAGCAAATTGTAGACCAGCCTTGGACATGAAATAGTAGGTAAGCCATAACTGGGAGTAGGTATGGGCAAGGGATGGAGAATGTATTAAAATATGACCCATACCTCCAATTTGTGGGAGAACATTCCTACTAATTGCATTTGTTGCTGCCACATGGTCCATTAAAACAAGTAGATGAACTACTAATGCTTTCCCATCAAGAAAACAGTTACGGATCAAACAATATATTTCTAGTTGCATCAGTCGAATATGCATATATTATGGTGTGGGGGCCTAATGTCCTTTTTGATTACTTGGACGAATGGTTATCCCAAGTTAACCAAACTATATACATAATGGAAATGTTAATCTAATTTAAATAATATTTAAACTACACGTTGACATTTTACTAGGAAAACATAAACATTGGTAACAAGAGTTGCCTCGTACGCGCAGAGGTGAATAGGAGTTGAATATGATGGGGAAGACTAGAATTAATGCATGTAAGGAAGAAACCATGGCCCGTCTGTTTTATTAAACTATAAGTCAGATACAACTAAAATATAACTTGTGTAGATACCGATGTCAGCATTGTAGTCTGACCCATCAGCGGCCAAGCCCGTCCCAACACGTCGGATGTCATCCCCTGGCGGAAACCTCCCGACCTGGCTCGAGGGGTCGGTCAAGCCCGACCTCGGCATAGCCTCGTAGGGGCAACTAGATTAATACTATAGGTTAGTGTGCTAATTAATCCCTTGTTTTAGTCTCGGTTTTTATTAATGATTATATGTTGATGAGACAAAGCATAATGCTTGGAGGATGATGCAATGGGTATACTAAAGACCTCCAAGAGTGATGTAGTGCTCAAGCTTGGCTGAAGTCGTGAAGATCAACTAATGAAGCCGAAGCTTGGAGCATGATGATGGATGGACATCTAGAGGAGAGCAATGCCAAAGCTTGGAGCTTGATGAAGGGAAGCTCATCAAGAGGTGCCAAAGCTTGGAAGATGTTGGGGAGCATCAAGGTATCATGAGCTTGTAGACTTAGACTCTAGGAGATGCAATATGTAATCCATGTAATTTCAATTACTTGCATTTCTCTTTTTGAGTCTAGGATTATTGTAATGCCTTGATAGATGGTCTACTCATTCATTCATATGCATTTTCCATCTTAGTGAGACTTATGATTATCATAGAAATCATCCCAATAGGTCACTACTACAAAAGCAGCCTTCAGCCACGGACAAATCCGTGGCTGAAGGCCATGAATCCGTGGCTGAAGGCTTTTCAGCCACGGAAAAATAAAATTCTGTGGCCAATAGTGTATTGGCTAAAGGGGCCTTCAGCCACGGACATTTCGTGGCCGATGTTCAGCCACAGACTTTCAGCCACGGACTTTCCGTGGCCGATGTTCAGCCACAGACTTTCAGCAACGGACATTTCGTGGTTGAATTACGATTAAATTTTTTTTTAAAATAAGAACTTTCAGCCACGGATTTGTCCCTGACTAAAAATAGTATCAGCCACGGAAAATCCGTGGCTGATACACTTTCAACCACGGATTTGTCCCTGACTAAAGGTATCCATGGCTAAAAATGGAATCAGTCATGCATTTTCTGTGGATGATAACACTTTCAGCCACAGATTTGTCTCTGGCTATTTGTCCCTGGCTAAGATGTCTGTGGCTAAAAAAATCAGTCACGATGTTAATACTTTTGGCCACGGATTTGTCCGTGGCTAAAGGTTTTCTATATATTTTTAAAAAAATTTAAATTCTTAAAAAACCCTATAAAATCTAAAAATTTACATATGCTTAAAAGGAATAATTTCAACAGACGGAGGAAGATCAGACACCAACAAATCATGTCTCGGCACTGTCAACACATAAAAGATAATAATAACAATATTTCTTCTTCCTCCGCCTCTTTCTCACATTTAGCAAATTATATAATAACACAAGAACATATATCAAAGTCTGACTCCTTTGCCATTGGGTCTATAGTAGTCTGACTCCTTTTCTCTGCTCTGAGCCTTCTTGCGGTCTTTTCGATCTCGGGGTCAAATAATAATTCTTTGTCAAGACCCCTAAGGCGAGTATTCATGCACACCAAGAACTCAGAAAAATACCATCAGTAGTAAAGTAATAAAAGAATAAAAAGTATGGAAAGATAAGAGATGATAAGATTTGCAAACAAAATCTTCAATAGAAAAATAATCCAAGTAAAACTGTTACCTTCCCCGGCAACGGCGCCAAAAACTTGATGCTCCCGAAACTAACACCTAGAAGCCACCCGGTAATGGCACGAACGCCAAGTGCTAGATGTATCCCAAATGCGAATTCCTGGCACTTTACGCAAGCGTACGGTGTCAATTAATAGTATATGAAAATATGTAGTTTGGAGGCAAATATGACATGAAATGATGCGATAAAAACATGTAAAATATGGACACATCAGTGCCCAGTCTGATCGCTAACCAAGTCTCTAAAGTGGGCACTGATCAAATTCCTGAATTCCAGGAGAAATATGTCCGAAGAGACTATCAGATTCGGTTGCCCGAGAGGGATGAAAGGGTTCATCACCATGGCGATCGAGAGGTTGGAGTTTACGTCAAGGCCTTTCATCGGGGACTTCGATTTTTCATGCATCCCTTTATGTTCTATTTACGTAGTACGTTAAACCTTTCCCTTTGCCAATTGATGCCGAATGCCATTAGATTTTTGGTCAGTTTCATCGCATTGTGCGTGATGAACATGGTTGAACCGACATTGGAGTTGTTCAATTACTTTTTCATGATTCCTCCCCTCAAGACCTTGGGTTGGTATATGATAACCGCTCGTCGAGGTAGAAAATTATTTGACGACATCCCCACCTCGAATCCAAATTGGAAAGACCAATTCGTATTCGTGGTATTTCAAGGCGAGACGAGTTTCTGCACTCGATGGGGTATGCCTGATTTGGGTACGACTGAAGACAAGCCGTTATCCGATGAGGGGAAGAAAATTGCCAGTTCATTGTTGAAGCTGCCTGAGGCGACCGGGAAGATGAAATGTTTGTGGACTGGCTCAGTGTTGCACAACACTATATGGAGGAAATGTCGATCCGACCCCAACCATCACCGATTTGATGTGTGTTTTCCGAATTTTGCTTTCTCCTTGCAAGCATGGTTGGCCTAGAATACCAGGTGGACCCCGAGTTGAGCGAAGTTGTCGAGGCTTCCCTCAGAGAAGCTGAGGAGAATGTGTCATCTCCTCAAATGACTCTTCTGGAGGAAGGGATGACAGGGACCTCTGAGGCTTTACCCATTGTCGTTCATGCCTCAGCAGAGGAAAAAGAAGAAGCTCCCCACTGAATTTGAGGTGGTAGCAGTTGAGGGAATAAAGAGACGAAGGCGACAGCTTCACTTTAGCGACTCAGAGTTGTCTGTGTCGTATGACGCCGTGGGCCCATCTGCTTCTTTGGATGCGAGTCAGTCGCATGATTAGGTCCAACCCCATGAACAAGAACTGGGGCCTCTTTCAGAGATAGATTTAGGAGAAACCCCTCCTCTTCTTGAGCCCATTCTGCATCAGGATTCATGGCCTTAGAGGGTCTGTTCCCTCCGGTGTCTCTGACCAAGGATATTCCCGACGAATTTAGATCGCTTTTGCTCGAAAGTTGATCGCGTCAGGATCCATTTGATAGTCCTATGGAGGAGCTCCTTCAGCCAGAGTTTCCAATCAGGAAGGATGAATAGGCACTTTTGGATTGTGGGACTGCCTCACGTATTACCGAGAATGCGACCCTGTAACGACTGGTTTTCATGTATTTGGATTATTTATATTATATATATATATATGTTTTGGTGGATTTTCTCCTCATGTGTGGTTTCCGTCTCCGTAGCTTTCACTTTCGATCGTTTCGTCGTGTTTTCTTAGCTTCTTCCATTGATCGTCGATTTCGGAGTAAGTCATTCGTGACGGGCTTCATATCGGTCATATCTTATTGTTAGATCAAGCCTAGGAGTCTTAGGAATCGATCCCGGAGCTTCGCGCTCCATTTCGAAAATTTTTGTGCACGTTAGCCGGTACAAGAAGGGGAACCGACCGACTAAATGACGATTTAGTCGGTCGGCAAACCTTCATGGACCGACTAGTGGGCTTTGTAAATTACTCAGGAGTTACTGTTTATCGTTAGTCGGTCTAAGAACGTTCGTCGACCGACTAGGTTGCAAACTAGTCGGTCAGCAATCGTTCTTTAACCGACTAGCTCTATGATCATTTTTGATACTAAGTACTATTCATTCTTATTCGGTCTAAGAACGTTCATCGACCGACTAGATGAGAAACTAGTCGGTCAGTAGTTGTTCTTTGACCGACTAAATCTAAATCCTATTTTTTGTACAGGAGTTACTGTTTGGACTTAGTCGGTCTGCGTTGGTCAACCGACCGACTAGTTCCCAAACTAGTCGGTCAGTGGTTGCTCTTTGACCGACTAATCAGTGTCGAAACCCTAATTTCTGGGCAGCCACCAGCACTTCCTATTTAAACCCCACCCACGATTTCTTTCATCCCTCTTTCATTCTCCTGAGCCATTTTCTCCCCCAAATCACCCTCCAACATTTCCCCAAGCCATTCCTTCCTCCCTTGGAGTTTCCCTCTCCATTTTGGTCTACCACCATGCCCTAGGCCATCTCCAACCCCCAAAAATCCCCAAAACCCCATTTCTCCAGATTTTTCCCCATCCATTCCAGATCTGAACCCTAGGTTCCCTGGATCGTTTCTTCCGTCGCCGTGCTTGCTCGACATCAGTCTTCCGCTCAGATACGGTAATAAATCGATCTCTTAATGTTTTCATAACCCATTGTGTTTTTGTGAAACCCTAATAAAACTAGGTTGGATGTTGTTCTAATGTTGTTTTGCCATGGCAGCGATCTCATCTCCGTAGTTAGCATTTGTGTGACGGCCTCGTTGATCTTCATCCTCGGTGCTAGGCAAGTGAAACTTGCCACTTAGGGTTTTGGGCCATGTCTTAGGCCATTTGCTTGTTGTAGGCGTAAAAGAGACTAGGCGACGAAATGATACTCGCCTAGGCGCAATTTTAGGAACTAGCTTGACAACGAAGCTAGAACCGACATTTATCATGTTGCACAACTACCATGTCATGTTTAATTTCCATTAATGGTACGCAAATTTATTGTCATGTCATTGCATTCTTTAAGTGTTCCCGTGATTGCAAAGCTCCGCTACACCTTGTGAAATGATTGAGGCTAGGTGCACCCCTATGCCAAATGAAATATGCTCCTGGTTTGTAATCCAGGAAACGAGCTCTTGTGCGGGGCAACCCTGGCTCATTTACTGAGCTCGTGTACAGGGACCCTAGCTCGTTCACATGTGGGAGGGGTAAGGGTTAAGCGACCATGCAACTGGGAGTCTATCCGATCAGCAACTTAAGTTGTAAGGCATAAACTCTGGATCCAGGGGTAGTGTTAAGCGGCCAATCAGTGTGAATGTCCAACAGTTTAGCTGTAAGGCGTAAACATCTACAAACAACTTGAAACATGACTAGTGAAAAGATTGGAATTGTTAGTATCTTGGCTACTCTTGACATGCCCTGATAAATTGTTCTCTTGTACTTATTGTTTCACCATGTCTTACTTGTGCACGCATACCATAACTGCCATGTCATGCATACTATAACTGCTAGGTTGTTAGTTTGCCTTACTTTCAGTTTCCTTGCCCAAGTCTTTTAGACTTGCTGACATGTGCCCCTTTACTCTTTTGCGTGACACATGTTAGATCTTGAGCCTGAGTTCATTGTTGAGGACGAGGTGTTTGCGGACACCGAGCCCGAGCCTGTGTTTGGCGAGGAGTACGTGGACACTGGAGACCAGTCTTAGTGTCTTCGTTGAGCTTTCCCCTTCTGTTTTAGACTGTTTTGTTGTCGGTGCGTAGCACCTATACTTTGTTATGTCGTCCCTTTTGTTGGCCTTGTTCTGGGCCTTTAGACTCTTTCTTTTAGCCTGGTGGCTTTTCTGGATGTTGAACTAAATTTTAATGTTGGACAATTCTGAGATTTGAGATTTTATTTCTGTCTCTCCTTGTGTTATTATTGTTGTTCCGTTTGTGGTTACAGGGACCTGCTTATGTTTTATTGACACTTATCGGGTTTGGGGCTTCATAGCTCCACTCTCGTGCGGACCTTTTCACGTCTAGCCTCCATTTTAGGGAAGTGGGCCGTGACAGGTTTTGTTGGTGGCCCATGCAGGTCTCTTATGTAACTGCGATTATCGGAATGATGATAATAATATTAGAATGTCCAATAAACTAAGTTCGACATCCGAGTCATAAGCTATGAGTCTAATCTGCTTTGTTTTCTGTGTCATTAGATGGCAGGAAGGCGATTCACCCGTGGTGGAGGTAGTGGTGCGCCCCCTCATGACGAGGAGCCTGAGCGGGAACCCACCAATGGAGAGATGATGCGGATGATGCTTCAGATGATGCAGGTGCAGCAGGGCGTGCTCCTGCAAGTCCAGAATGCTCCAGTTGTTCGAGCTGGTCGGGCAATCCAGGATGCCCCTCGCTCCGAGCCGGGAGCGAAACAATTTCGGGAGATGGGTCCCGCATATTTTGATGGGTCTGAGGGTCCTCTGGCTGCCGATGAGTGGATTCGGAACATTGAGGATAACTTGAAGATGGAAAAGATCACCCCGACTGGATGGGTTGATTTGGCGAAGGTGCAACTCAAGGATAATGCTCGGAACTGGTGGGATACAGAAGAGAAGATGCTGGTAGAGCCGATAGCTTGGGCTACCTTTAAGTCCAGGTTTGATGAGGAGTTCTTTTCGAAGGCTGCTAGGAAGGAGATGCTGCAGCGCTTTATTGATCTGAAGCAAGGGAGCTTGATGGTGGACCTGTACCACCAAGAGTTCACTAGGCTGAGTCGATTCGCACCGAAGATGGTGCAGGATGCTGATGAGAGGGCTCAGAGGTTCCTGCAGGGACTTGCTTTGGAGCATCAGAGTTTTGTGTCTTCCTCTGATCTGGACTCTTATCAGAAGGTTCTGGTCGCTGCAAGGAGGCATGAGCTGAACCTGAGTCAGAGGAGAGGACATGTTTCTGGTGCTGGGAAGAGGCCTATGGAGCAGGCCAGGGTGGTGGTTAGGCCTGGTTTCAAGCCTAATCAGCCAGCTCAGTTTAAGAGGCCAGGAGGGCCTAATCAGAAGACTTGCCATTTCTGCGGCAAGCCTGGCCACATCAAGGATCAGTGTAGGAAGTTTCTGGGCCAGTGTTTGGTCTGTGGTGATGCTTCTCATGTCGCGAAGGATTGTCGGCATGCGAATCAGTTGCAGAGGGCACCTGTTGCAGCACAGCCATTGTAGCAGAGAGTGCATGTTCCTTCCGGTCGTGGAGCAGCTCTTGTCCCTCAGAGGCAGGCCTTTTCGTAGGCTTTTCCGTCGAGGAGGCAGGCTTTTCTGATGACCGCTGTGGAGAGCGAGGCTGTGGATAAGGTTATCGCTGGTAACTCTCCTTCTAGCTGTTCCTTTATTATTTGGCTTTGTTTGTTAGATTATGTTGTTTGCTTGAACATGATTGTTGTTAGACTAGGGCTTGATTGTTAGACTGTTTGTAGGTGTGATTTTGGTGTTCACATTTCCTGCACGAGTTCTCTTTGACTCTGGTGCATCGATGTGCATTATTTTTCGGAGCTTCGTGGAGAAGCATTCCTTGTCGACGTCCCCTCTTTCCAAGAGTTGGAATATCGTTACAGGGAATGGCGTGGTCTCGGTGCATCTTGGTTGCAATTCTTGCTCGTTGGTGGTCTGTGGACATGAGCTTTACGCTGATTTCATTGTCCACGACATCATCAACTATGATACAGTTCTTGGGATGGACTGGCTTGCGAGCTTCTATGCTACGATCGACTGTCGGAGGAAGAAGGTGGTGTTCGAGATTCCTGGACACCCAGTGTTTGAGTTTTCAGCCGGGGTAGCAGCTCGCTTGGTCCTGTCAGGTTTCGGGCCAGGCCAGTGGAGATTATGGCTATGCAGATGGAGCTGGAGAGGCCAGCGGTTGTGCGGGACTTTGATGACGTCTTCCCCGAGGAGATGTCTGGATTGCCACCTGATCGAGCTTTAGAATTTTCTATTGATCTTGTTCCGAGAGCGCAGCCGATTTCGAAGGCGCCGTATCGTATGGCACCCGCTGAGTTGGAGGAGTTGCGGAAGCAGCTGTATGAGCTTTTGCAGAAGGGTTATATCAACCCTAGTGTGTCTCTGTGGGGAGCACCGGTGCTGCTGGTGAGGAAGAAGGATGGTTCGCGTCGCATGTGCGTGGACTATCGGGAGTTGAATGCGGTACCCATCAAGAATAAATACTCGTTGTCTCGCATCGATGATATTTTTGATCAGCTTGGAGGTTCGAGGGTGTTTTTGAAGTTGGATCTGAGGAGTGGTTATCATCAGCTGAAGGTGAAGAAGGATGATGTTCCGAAGACAGCGTTCAGGACGAAGTATAGACACTACGAGTTTGTGGTTATGCCTTTCGGTGTAACCAATGCACCTGCAGTTTTCATGAATCTGATGAACCTAATGTTCAACGACTTTTTGGATAAGTTTGTCGTTATCTTTATTGACGACATTCTGATCTATTCAAAGTCGGAGGAGGAGCATGCCTCGCACTTGAGGACGGTGTTGGAGATTTTGAGGAAGCATTGGTTGTATGCTAAGTTTTCGAAGTGCGAGTTTTGGCTGGATAGAATTTCTTTTCTCGGGCACGTGGTGACTGGAGATGGTATTTCAGTGGATCCCGAGAAGATCAGGGCCATCAGAGAGTGGCCTGTTTCGCAGTCAGCGTCTGAGATCAGGAGTTTCCTGGGGCTTGCTGGTTATTATCGGTGCTTCATTAAGGACTTTTCTCGTATTACTGAGCCGATGACCAGATTGACGCGGAAGCATGTACCTTTTGTTTGGTCGGGTGATTGTGAGAATGCCTTTGGGGTTCTGAGGGAGAGATTGACGACTGCCCCCATTCTTGTTGTGCCTGATCACAGCGGTGGATTTGAGATCTTTTGTGATGCTTCTAGCAAGGGTCTCGGTTGTGTGTTGCATCAGTGACTGGACTAAAATGTTGCAGTTTAAATTCCCAAGTATAGGAAGTCGGTCAAGTAGTAAACCTGGTGAGTCCAGGGTCGTATTCCACAGGGACAAACTAGTCTACAAGTTTTACAATCTGAAACTTGCTTTGGAAGTGATTTAGCAAAGTATGAACCACCCTTTGAAGGTGAATTTTTAGTTGGGTTTTTGTTTAAGGTAAAACGGGTACGAAAAATTACGAAAGTAAATATTGTAAAAATAATACGGTAAAAATGTGAGTGTGTTGTGTTTTCGTTAGTGTTGTAGGGTCTCATGGTAATTATTCTTCATGGGTAACTCAATCCCTCATCCATGCCAAGGTATGTGGATCGGAAGATTTAACTTTGAAAACGGTGATTTTTTTAGCAAATTACATAAACATTGAATCGGTCGTTTTTCAAGACAATGACGTACAAATAGATGAACCTCGCGGTTCATCACCCTCATTGGGCCCCTCTACGGGTTTGTGCACATAGACGATGCCTCGCGGCATGTCATCCTAAGCGGATTCCTCACGGATAGCGCGTAATTAATTAAGAAAGCGGAAAACGACGTATTCAACATTTTCGATTAAAACGAGTGCTATGAAGAAATGAAAACATGAAACCCATCAATACTGGCTTCCACACAACACAATCACATGATATTTAGCTAGCCATGGTAATAAAAACAACGATTTTCATTAATACAAACATAGTTTAATACAAACTTCAATACAAAACTAATTAAAACATAGAAAAGTGGAAGGAAATCACCCAAAACGATGCCAAAACGATGCCCAAACGTCTCCAAACTTCTCCCAAAGCTGCTCCAACTCCTCTGGAATTTGGGGGAGAAGCCCCCAAAACTTGTTTCACTCAATTTGGAGCATGGATAATCAAGTTATGAGCCAAAACCCACTATTTATAGGAAATTTAGGTTTATTGGGCTTGCGGGTCTGCTGGCTGCAGACCCGCAACCCAGTCAACAGTCAAAACAAGGCTGCGGGTCTGGAGGGTCTTGGCGGACGCCGCCCGCGTGGTAAACGCGGGCGGGCGCCCGCCTGTGTGGACAGGCGGGTTTGACCCGCCTGTTCAACAGGCGGGTTTGACCCGCCTGTTCCACAGGCGGGCCTGGCGGGCCCGCCTGTTAACAGGCGGGTTTTGACCCGCCTGTTAACAGGCGGGCCTGCACCTGCCTGTACAGGCGGGTGGGCCACGCCTGTAACAGGCGGGTGGGCCCGCCTGTGGGGCCCCCCATAGATATATTTTTTTTATTTTTTTTTCTTTATTTTTTTCTTTTTCTTCTTTTTCAATAGCTTTATTGGGCCTTTTAAATCCCTAAAAATTGCTCCGATCTCCGAAAAATATGGAAAAATAGCCGTTGGATTCGGAAAATTGCAAGCTTCTCCTGAAAAATAAAATAGAGACAAAATTAGGCCCAAAAAATGGTATTTTGCGTATAAACAAGCGTTATGCACTAAAATTAAATGATATTTCAAGAATACACGTATTAGAGACCACATAGACATTAAATATACGTAAAATACAATCAGATGAGGGGCAAATAAACGCAATATTCTTCAAGAATCACACCCCCCAACTAGCTTTTTGCTAGTCTCTTAGCAAAATAAGCGAATATTACAAAAATATGTTATACACCCAAAAAAGTGAATTAAGAATACTATTACCCAACAAAGTTTAATAACTATCATGGGTTCTCATGGACTAATGCAATAATCTACAATTTTATCTCAATCCACAGATATTTGGTATCGCATAAATTGCATTTGTTTAATTAAAAGGTAATCACATGTCCTAGGATGTAAATTTCCTAGGATTAGGCCATCACAACATCCAAATCATGATCTTGAATCTACTCAAAAATATCTCATCTCTTTTTGTATATTTTTTTTTTCTTTTTTTTGATAAACTTTTTAGAGCAATCCATGTAACGAGCGTTAGGTCAATGACTCCCAAACTAGACGGTCATAGGGCATTAGGTTTGAAAACCCCTCAGACTTAATAACTCGGAATGTCTAAAGATTATTATGCACTCTCCCATACTTCCCTTTTCGGCGCGAATACCCATGCTTCCTGAGGCACGAGGACCCGGCTACTAAAAGAAGCTGGAAGAACGGTGCATTTTATTCAATTTTTTTTTCTTTGTCTTCTTCTTTTTTTTTTGACATGAGACAAGTTTGAGTAAAATTCTCCATCATCTACTAATCAGCAAGCTTGTGTATGTGGTTGGCCTTTATCCTGAGAATTTATAACCTTATTCACATAATTACCAATTCATAAACGCATACGTGATATGAAATTGCCTAAACCAAACAATAGTTTCATGAGATTACAATTGCGGATACATGCACTAATTTACATGAAAGCCATGATAATTTAAAATTCTACGCAGGGGTAAAACATTCTTAATCTATTTTACAATAATGAATAAGGGTGTTCAATTTAGACATGTTGGAATTTTCACTTCAAAGGGACATATAAAGATGGTTTGGGTAAAAACACAACACTCTTTTTTATTATACACGCATATGAAATTTTTTTTTTAACAACATTTCTTTATGCAAACTATATAGGTTGTTTATGCAAAACATATATATTTTATTGTTTACTACTTCCTCCCCCCAACTTAAAATGAACATTGTCCTCAATGTTTAAAGCACGGTAGAGTAAAATATGGAGATCAGAATATGTGAATGCATAAACAAACAGCTTCCCTTTCAAATTAAATAACGATGTAGAAGGGTAAAAAGGGAAGAGATCACCGTAGCCTCCCAAATGGAGGATCACTGATACCAATCGGCGGAGGAATTTGTTCCAGAAGTTCCTTGTGTATATCCTCCGTTAGCGCTCGAGAGGGCGACGTCAAAGGCAATTGTGCAAAATTAGCCATCCAATAAGTGCTAGGCGTCGCATATGGTGAAAGTACCGACTTCATCACAAAAGGAGGATCCAAAATATCTAGCAGAGGTGGCATCTGCACAATCAGATCAGTGCGCTCCTCAGCCAGCTGCTGCGAAGCTAGACCTCCACTTGACTTCTTGGATTTCAGCAATGCAACTCCCAGACGAGCTGCATCAATCCAAGCGTTGTCCTCATGCCCTATAACAAAAGTGTTCCAAAATGGGTCATCAAAATTAACTAAAGAATTTAAATTCAATTGACGACATTTTGAATCTAAAGTATATGGAATTGAAATTCGTGATTCAATAATATAGGGCATGGAACTGTGGGAACTCCCCTGATGTGTGTCGCTAAGCTCGATCTGATACTCTGCCTCGTGAGGATGAAGTGTTTGCGGAAGTGGATCTGGAGGGTAAGATAGCGTTGGCTCAATGTAGATCATCTCGTAATCGCTATCAATCTCGTCCTGCGGTGAAGGAAGTGGGAATTGCTGCATGGAAGTAGGAAGAATGTATGGCTCGGGCTCCATCTCGGTCTGTAAGCTCGCTCCCTCGCATATATTCTCCTCGTCATCATCAAAGTAGATTCCCTCAAGGTCAATACGCACCGCATCATCCATCTCCTCTTGCTCCTCAAGTGGTGGTTGTTCATCTTCCTTCTTTTGGCTCCAATGTCCCCCATCAATATGATCGTCAAGTTCTTCCATAGGGTCACAATGGATGGAGCCCTCAGGCGGAACGTCGGGCTGACTGTCGACCTGTTGGAGTGCAAACTCATACTCAGCAATATCATTCAAGTACCAACATGCTTCCTCGGTTGAATAAGCAAAGAATTCTCCGTTGCAGCTTGTCTGCACGAAATCTTGCGCAGAAGGCAGTAATCCCGTGTAGAAGATCTGTAGGAGATGATCATCGTGGAAGCTGTGGTGTGGACATGCAAGCATCAAATCATTGAACCTCTGCCAAGCTTGATAGTATGCCTCCTCGTCAGTTTGAGCAAAACTCGTTATTTGGTGCTTCGTGGCCTGCCGCTCCTGTACCTGCGCAAAGAAGAGAGGAAAAAATACTCGAAGAAATTCAGCCTGAAATGACAACCAAGTAAAATTTGAGTCAAAAGGCAATGCTTCAAACCAATGCATAGCAAAATCTCTCAAAGAATATGGGAAGTATCGAAGAAATAAGTCATTAACGCATGCATTCCCACCAAATAAAGTGCGGCAAATCGTTTCAAACTTTTGTAAATGTAAATGTGGGTTCTCCTCATCCGTACCATGGAAAACTTGTAGGATTTGAATTAACCCCGAAAGAAAGTCTGAAATGATTGCATCACTATCCATTAAAAAAGATTTTTTTTTTAGTTTTACAAATTTTTTTAATAGGAAAAAGATTTAAAGAAAAGTAAAAGTAATAAAAAAAATAATAAAAGTAAAAGGTAAAAGTAAAAAAAATTAAAATATAAAGAAAATAAAATATATTAATTTTTTTATTCTAGAAAGTAAAGTAAATAATTTTAAAAAAAAGTAAAAGTAAAAGTAAAAAAAATAAAATAAAAGTAAAAAGTAAAAGTAAAAAAATGATAAAATAAAAATATAAAGAAAACAAAATGACTTAAAAGTGAAAAATAAAGAAATTTTAAATCACACACTAAGAAAAGTAAAAGTAAAAAATGAAAGTAAAAAAGTAAAAGTAAAACGTAAAAGTAAAAAAATATAAAGAAAAATGACTTCAAAGTGTAAAATAAAGAAATTTTAAATCACACACTAGAAGGTGGGACACTCTAACCAGAAAAATAAAGGAAAACTGTTTAAAAAAACGTAACAAAAAAATAACCAAAGAAAAAAAATTGAAAATACGGATATACACAGAATATATACACAAAAAGTGGACAAATATCACCAAAAATTTCCAAGCTAATTATAAATTGTACAAATTATAGACCGTTGTCCCCGGCAACGGCGCCAAAAACTTGACTGGACTAAAATGTTGCAGTTTAAATTCCCAAGTATAGGAAATCGGTCAAGTAGTAAACCTGGTGAGTCCAGGGTCGTATTCCACAGGGACAAACTAGTCTACAAGTTTTACAATCTGAAACTTGCTTTGGAAGTGATTTAGCAAAGTATGAACCACCCTTTGAAGGTGAATTTTTGGTTGGGTTTTTGTTTAAGGTAAAACGGGTACGAAAAATTACGAAAGTAAATATTGTAAAAATAATACGGTAAAAATGTGAGTGTGTTGTGTTTTCGTTAGTGTTGTAGGGTCTCATGGTAATTATTCTTCATGGGTAACTCAATCCCTCATCCATGCCAAGGTATGGGGATCGGATGATTTAACTTTGAAAACGGTGATTTTTTTAGCAAATTACATAAACATTGAATCGGTCGTTTTTCAAGACAATGACGTATAAATAGATGAACCTCGCGGTTCATCACCCTCCTTGGGCCCCTCTACGGGTTTGTGCACATAGACGATGCCTCGCGGCATGTCATCCTAAGCGGATTCCTCACGGATAGCGCGTAATTAATTAAGAAAGCGGAAAACGACGTATTCAACATTTTCGATTAAAACGAGTGCTATGAAGAAATGAAAACATGAAACCCATCAATACTAGCTTCCACACAACACAATCACATGATATTTAGCTAGCCATGGTAATAAAAACAACGATTTTCATTAATACAAACATCGTTTAATACAAACTTCAATACAAAACTAATTAAAACATAGAAAAGTGGAAGGAAATCACCCAAAACGATGCCAAAACGATGCCCAAACGTCTCCAAACTTCTCCCAAAGCTGCTCCAACTCCTCTGGAATTTGGGGGAGAAGCCCCCAAAACTTGTTTCACTCAATTTGGAGCATGGATTATCAAGTTATGAGCCAAAACCCACTATTTATAGGAAATTTAGGCTTATTGGGCTTGCGGGTCTGCTGGCTGCAGACCCGCAACCCAGTCAGCAGTCAAAACAAGGCTGCGGGTCTGGAGGGTCTTGGCGGGCGCCGCCCGCGTGGTAAACGCGGGCGGGCGCCCGCCTGTGTGGACAGGCGGGTTTGACCCGCCTGTTCAACAGGCGGGTTTGACCCGCCTGTGAAACAGGCGGGCCGCCCGGCCCGCCTGCGGAACAGGCGGGCTTTGACCCGCCTGTTCCACAGGCGGGCCTGGCGGGCCCGCCTGTTAACAGGCGGGTTTTGACCCGCTTGTTAACAGGCGGGCCTGCACCCGCCTGTACAGGCGGGTGGGCCACACCTGTAACAGGCGGGTGGGCCCGCCTGTGGGGCCCCCCATAGATATATTTTTTTATTTTTTTTTCTTTATTTTTTTTTCTTTTTCTTCTTTTTCAATAGCTTTATTGGGCCTTTTAAATCCCTAAAAATTGCTCCGATCTCCGAAAAATATGGAAAAATAGCCGTTGGATTCGGAAAATTGCAAGCTTCTCCTGAAAAATAAAATAGAGACAAAATTAGGCTCAAAAAAATGGTATTTTGCGTATAAACAAGCGTTATGCACTAAAATTAAATGATATTTCAAGAATACACGTATTAGAGACCAAATAGACATTAAATATACGTAAAATACAATCAGATGAGGGGCAAATAAACGCAATATTCTTCAAGAATCAATCAGCACGGGCATGTTGTGGCGTATGCATCTCGTCAGCTCAAGGTTTATGAGAAGAATTACCCGACGCATAATTTGGAGTTGGCTGCCGTTGTGTTTGCTCTTAAGATTTGGAGGCACTTCTTGCTGAGTGAGAAAGTGAAGATCTTCACCGATCACAAAAGCTTGAAGTATATTTTTACTCAGAAGGAGCTCAACATGCGACAACATCGATGGTTGGAGCTCATGGCGGATTATGAGATTGATTTGCAGTATCACCCTGGCAAGGTGAATGTGGTTCCTGATGCGCTGAGTAGGCTTCCAGCGGTGATGATTTTGACTTCGCAGTGGAGATTGCAGCAGGATTTTTGCGAGTCTGGTGTGGAGATTGTTCTTCTTGGGGAGGCTTCTTTGTTGATGTGTATGCAGATACAGTCGACGATCGTGGATCGGATCAAGGCTGGCCAGGCTGAGGATCCGAAGCTGGTGAAGATTTGGGAGCAGGTGGAAGCCGGTCTGCGGACTGACTTTTTGATTCATGAGGATGGCTCGCTGAGGTTTGGAGCCAGGTTGTGTGTGCCAGCTGGGGATATTAGAGAGGAGTTGATGATGGAGGCACATAGTTCGCCGTATTTTGTGCATCCTGGTGGCACCAAGATGTACCAGGATCTTCGTCTGAACTATTGGTGGCATGTCATGAAGAGGAGTGTGGCTCGGAGTATAGCCAAGTGCTTGGTTTTCCAGCAAGTGAAGGCGGAGCATCAGCGTATGGCAGGGTTGCTACAACCGATTCCGATTCCGGAGTGGAAGTGGCAACACATCACTATGGATTTCGTGACTGGACTACCTCGGAGTCCGAAGTAGAATGACGCGATTTAGGTGATCATAGATCGATTGATCAAATCCGCGCACTTTATTCCATTCCGAGTGGGACAGTCCACTGAGGCGCTAGCGAGGAGATATATGGAGGTAAATTATTTTGCTCTCCGTTTTATTTTCTTTTCCTAGTTTAGATAGTGATGTAACGTGAATCGTGCAGGAGGTCGTACGACTTCACGGAGTCCCTGTGAGTATCTTGTCAGACAGAGACACGCTGTTCACATCTCAGTTCTGACAGAGTTTGCAGAAGAGTTTGGGTACGCGTCTGAGTTTCAGCACGGTGTACCATCCGCAGACGGATGGCCAGTCCGAGAGGATGATTCAGATCTTGGAGGACATGCTGAGGGCGTGCATGTTGGATTTCAAGGGTTCGTGGGAGGACCATCTATATCTGGTAGAGTTCTCTTACAACAACAGCTTCCAGGCGAGTATTGGCATGGCGCCTTTCACCGCTCTTTATGGGAGGAAATGTCGATCGTCATTGAGTTGGGATGACGTTGGTGATCGGGAGCTGTTGGGACCTGAGATGATTGTGGAGGCCGTGGATGTTGTCAGGAACATTCAGGAGAGGTTGAGGATTGCTCAGGACCGTTTTAAGCATTGGGCGGATGCTAAACGTCGTCCTTTGGAGTTTCAGCCGGTCGACCATGTGTTTCTGAGGATTTCCCCGAGTCGTGGTGTGATTCACTTTGGGAAGCGAGGGAAGTTGAGCCCGCGATACATTGGACCGTTTGACATTCTGGAGAAAGTTGGCGAGGTGGCCTACCGCTTAGCCTTGCTGCCATCTTTGGAAGGAGTTCACAATGTTTTCCATGTGTCGCAGCTTCGTCGATACATTAGCGATCCATCTCATGATGTGGATTTCTCGGAGATTACCGTTTGCCCCGATATGACGTATGACCAGCAGCCAGTGCAGATTCTGGACAGGCGTCAGAAGTCACTTCGGAACAAGGTTGTCAATCTTGTGAGGGTGAAGTGGCGACACGGCTCGCCAGGAGAGTCTACTTGGGAGAATGAGGATGAGATGCGAGAGCGTTTCCCACTTTTGTTCTCGGACACGTGAGTGTTGGGAAATTCCGAGGACAGAATTTTTCTTAAGTTGGGGAGGATGTAACGACTGGTTTTCATGTATTTGGATTATTTATATTATATATAAATGTTTTGGTGGATTTTCTCCTCATGTGTGGTTTTCGTCTCCGTAGCTTTCACTTTCGATCGTTTCGTCGTGTTTTCTTAGCTTCTTCCATTGATCGTCGATTTCGGAGTAAGTCATTCGTGACGGGCTTCATATCGGTCATATCTTATTGTTAGATCAAGCCTAGGAGTCATAGGAATCGACCCCGGAGCTTCGCGCTCCATTTTGAAACTTTTTGTGCACGTTAGCCGGTACAAGAAGGGGAACCGACTGACTAGATGACGATTTAGTCGGTCGGCAAACCTTCATGGACCGACTAGTGGGCTTTGTAAATTAGTCTGGAGTTACAGTTTATCGTAAATCGGTCTAAGAACGTTCGTCGACCGACTAGGTTGCAAACTAGTCGGTCAGTAATCGTTCTTTAACCGACTAGCTCTATGATCAATTTTGATACAAAGTACTATTCATTTTTAGTCGGTCTAAGAACGTTCATCGACCGACTAGATAAGAAACTAGTCGGCCAGTAGTTGTTCTTTGACCGACTAAATCTAAATCCTATTTTTGTACAGGAGTTACTGTTTGGACTTAGTCGGTCTGCGTTGGTCAACCGACCGACTAGTTTCCAAACTAGTCGGTCAGTGGTTGCTCTTTGACCGACTAATCAGTGTCGAAACCCTAATTTCTGGGCAGCCGCCAGCACTTCCTATTAAACCCCACCCACGATTTCTTTGATCCCTCTTTCATTCTCCTGAGCCATTTTCTCCCCCAAATCACCCTCCAACATTTCCCCAAGCCATTCCTTCCTCCCTTGGAGTTTCCCTCTCCATTTTGGTCTACCACCATGCCCTAGGCCATCTCCAACCCCAAAAATCCCCAAAACCCCATTTCTCTAGATTTTTCCCCATCCATTGCAGATCTGAACCCTTGGTTCCCCGGATCGTTTCTTCCGTCGCCGTGCTTGCTCAGCATCATTCTTCCGCTCCGATACAGTAATAAATCGATCTCTTAATGTTTTCATAACCTATTGTGTTTTTGTGAAACCCTAATAAAACTAGGTTGGATGTTGTTCTAATGTTGTTTTGCCATGGCAGCGATCTCATCTCCGTAGTTAGCATTTGTGTGACGGCCTCGTTGATCGTCATCCTCGGTGCTAGGCAAGTGAAACTTGCCACTTAGGGGTTTGGGCCATGTCTTAGGCCATTTTCTTGTTGTAGGCGTAAAAGAGACTAGGCGACGAAATGATACTCGCCTAGGCGCAATTTTAGGAACTAACTTGACAACGAAGCTAGAACCGATATTTATCATGTTGCATAACTACCATGTCATGTTTAATTTCCATTAACGGTACGCAAATTTATTGTCATGTCATTGCATTCTTTAAGTGTTCCCGTGATTGCGTAACTCCGCTACACCTTGTGAAATGATTGAGGCTAGTTGCACCCCTATGCCAAATGAAATACGCTCCTGGTTTGTGATCCAGGAAACGAGCTCTTGTGCGGGGCAACCCTGGCTCATTTACTGAGCTCGTGTACAGGGACCCTGGCTCGTTCATATGTGGGAGGGGTAAGGGTTAAGCGGCCATTCAACTGGGAGTCTGTCCGATCAGTAACTTCAGTTGTAAGGCGTAAACTCTGGGTTCAGGGGTAGTGTTAAGCGGCCAATCAGTGTGAATGTCCAACAGTTCAGCTGTAAGGCGTAAACATCTACAAACAACTTGAAACGTGACTAGTGAAAAGATTGGGATTGTTAGTAGCTTGGCTACTCTTGACATGCCCTGATAAATTGTTCTCTTGTACTTATTGTTTCACCATGTCTTACTTGTGCACGCATACCATAACTGCCATGTCATGCATACTATAACTGCTAGGTTGTTAGTTTGCCTTACTTTCAGTTTCCTTGTCCAAGTCTTTTAGACTTGCTGACATGTGCCCCTTTACTCTTTTGGGTGACACATGTTAGATCCTGAGCCTGAGTTCATTGTTGAGGACGAGGTGTTTGCGGACGACGAGCCCGAGCCTGTGTTTGGCGAGGAGTACGTGGACACTGGGGACCAGTCCTTGTGTCTTCGTTGAGCTTTCCCCTTCTGTTTTAGACTGTTTTGTTGTCGGTGCGTAGCACCTATACTTTGTTATGTCGTCCCTTTTGTTGGCCTTGTTCTGGGCCTTTAGACTCTTTCTTTTAGCCTGGTGGCTTTTCTGGATGTTGAACTAAATTTTAATGTTGGACAATTCTGAGATTTGAGATTTTATTTCTGTCTCTCCTTGTGTTATTATTGTTGTTCCGTTTGTGATTACAGGGACCTGCTTATGTTTTATTGACGTTTATCGGGTTTGGGGCTTCACAGCTCCACTCTCGTGCAGGCCTTTTCCCGTCTCGCCTCCATTTTAGGGAAGCGGAGCGTGACAGATCCTATCCCGGGATAAGGCCGTTCTGGAGTCGGTCGATTACTAGAGGCTGTCCTCAATTGCAGTTCATGCGAATGTTCAGGTAACTATTGCGCTTGTATTCATTATGGATGAAGCAGGCATAAATATTGACAGCTTTTGCTTGTCTGTAGGCTCTTGTGGCTAGCGCTGCGTTGCGCCAATGTGCAGCGGTGGTGGCCAATCATGATGTCATGCTGGCGATGGTCAGAATGGCCATTGAGAAGGCCCAGGTAAGCTGGATAGATTGGAGCTTCTTAATAAATTGAGATAGTCACGGGGGTTCGAACTCGAACACGAGTTAGGTGAGTCGCGTAAGAGAGAGGCTGATCAAATTGCCTTGAGGGAGCAAGCAGAGAAGACGCTGCTAGAGGAAAGGGATGTGTGGGATGCTAGAGAGAATGAACTCCATGCCCGACTCGTTAACAGCTTTCAAGGAGTCGACACAAGGGAAATCACAAAGAAGGCGGTCCAAGAATACATCGACACATTGCCTGACTTCGATGAACTGTATACACAGGGGTATAAGCGGTGTCGACAGATGTAAAAGATCGATTCCCCAATTTTTCTATTGAGATTGAAGAAATCTCAAAGTTTTTCTCGATCGTTGATGGCGATGATCACTGCCAAGCCATGAAGGGGGTTGTTCCCGTTGACAAAGCTGTCTCCATGATGGGTGAAGTTACAGATGTTGGTGCTCTAAGGGATCAGGAGCGGGTTGCTTCGATCAAAGGAGACCAAGGGCACACTGATCCAATTGAGGGATCTTAGATAGTTTCTTACCCCCACCAAATTTTTGAATGTTTGGGGGTTTTGAATGTATAGGGGGCACATATCGTAGGAAAATGACAATTTTGTAATATTAGATATCGTCAAAAGTTGACATATACCTCTATGTTTGTCATTATTCGTATTGGTGGCATATTTCTATTTGGCCCATTTCAACGGATTAAGCCATTACTCAAGATGGCAAGGATTGAATCGTTGAATCGTACCCTCATTAGCCCTCGTAGTAAGGTGCAATCCTTGAAGTTGTGGGGAGTGACTTTTCAGCTTATGACCGACCACCAAGTTGTGTTGTTTGATAACGTACGGCCGACGACGTAGTAGGATCATTCAGTCATGAGGTGGTGGTCCCTTTGGCTTACGGTCGATGACCAAATAGGATCGTTTAGTTGCAAGGGGGTGCCCCCTTCGGCTTACGGCTGACGACAGAATAGGGTCGTTCAGTTTCAAAGGGGTGGCCCCTACGTCTTACGGCTGATGACATAATAGGGTCGTTCAGTTGCAAAGGGGTGGCCCCTTCGTCTTACGGCTGACGACACGGTAGGGCCGTTCAGTTGCAAAGGGGTGGCCCTTTCGTCTTACGATTGACGGCATTGTAGGGTCGATCCAATTACAAAGGGGTGGACCTTCGTCTTATGGCTGACGACACGGTAGTGTCGTTTAGTTGCGAAGGGGTGGTCCCTTCGGCTTACTATCAACGACCGAATAGGATCATTCAGTTGCGAGGGTGTGCCCCCTTCAGCTTACGGCTGATGACACAGTAAGGTTATTTAGTTGCAAGGGGGTGGCCCCTTTGTCTCACAGCGGACGACACGATATGGTCGTTTAGTTGCAAAGAGGTGGACCATTCGTTTTACGGCTGATGACACAGTAGGGTCATTCAGTTGCGAAGGGGTGACCCCTTCGTCTTATGGATGACGACATGGTAGGGTCGTTCAGTTACAAAGGGGTGACCTCTTCGTCTTACGGCGGACCACAGAGTAGGATCATTCAGTTAGAATGGGTGGTCCATTCGAATTAGGGTTGATGACCGAATATGATCGTTTAGTTACGAGGGGGTGCCCCCTTTGGCTTACGGCTGAAGACACAGTATGGCTGTTCAGTTACGAGGGGGTGGCCCCTTCCTCTTACGACTGACGACAAGTTTGGGGTCGTTCAGTTACGAGGGGGTGGCCCCTTCGTCTTATGGCTGATGACACGATAAGGTCGTTCAGTTGCGAGGGGTGGCCCCTTCGTCTTACGACTGGTGACACGGTAAGGTCGTTCAGTTACGAGGGGGTGGCCCCTTTGTCTTACAGTTGACGACACGATAAGGTTGTTCAGTTGCGAGGGGTGGCCCCTTCGGCTTATGGATGACGACACGGTTGGGGTCGTTCAGTTGCGAGGGGGTGGTCTCTTCATCATATGGCTGATGACACAATAGGACCGTTCAATTGCTAGGGGTGGCCCCTTCATCTTACAGACGACGACACGATACGGTCGTTCAGTTGCATGGGGGTGGCCCCTTCGTCTTACAGTTGACGACACAGTAGCGTCGTTCAGTTGCGAAGGGATGTCCCCTTCATCTTACGGCTGACGGCACGATAGAGTCATTCAATTATGAGGGGGTGGCCCCTTCGTCTTACGACTGACGATATAGTACGGTCGTTCAGTTGCGAGGGGGTGACCCCTTCGTCTTACGGATGATGACACGATAAGGTGATTCAGTTGCGACAGGGTGGTGACGAGCGTTTATATTCTATATATTCACATACGTCTTCTTTGTGATTTTTCATTGATTTCCATCATTTCTTACCCGTTCTTTCGTGTTTTTTGTATCTTTTCACTTTCTTCATGTTTTTGTGTGAATGCAGGAGATTGCCAGCGTTGGGGACGTTTAAAGAAGATATCATGAGCCCCCGGAGCAACGGGAGGAGTCACGCGTGATCCTGAGGGTCAAACGATGAAGACTGCTATATTTCAGCTCTCAACCGATCGGGTGGACACAGCCACCCGATCGGTTGATGCACCGTATCCTACCCGGACGGCAACTAAAGAAGAGCAGCAGCTCGCCCGATCGGTTCAGCGATCGGGTAAACCGATAGAACTCTCTGTCTAATTGCTCTGAATTCCAACCGATCCGGGTGAAATATCACCCGATCGGTTCACCTGTAGCCGCAATTCCTCGAACGACGACCCGGTCGCGCCACCCGCTCGCCTCAGCGCCCGGTTGAAAGTCTTCAAAGCTCTCACCCGATCGGTTGCCTCATCAACCGATCAGGTGGCGATTTTTCAGCGGGTTTGGACCCGAACCATTAGGGTTTCGAAGGGGACTATAAATACATGGTGTTGGCCGACTGAAAGGGGATCGTCTGGTGTTTTTTTTTTGGCTTTTTGCCCCTTTCTCTTGTGAGAGTTAGATTAGTTTAGATTAGGTCTTTTGATCAATAAGTCTTGTAATGGATTGAAGATTCAAACTCAAGATAAGTATTTCTTTCTCTCATTTTCCATTGTTTTGTATTGTTTTCATTTTGCTCAATGGTGAATGTGTGTTTATCATTTTTATTGATTTCTTTTATGTTCTTCACTATTGAGTAGCTCTTGATGAACCCTAATACGGCTTAGAGTAGGATTGATGCTTGGGTTGTTTCATTTGGCTTGGTTGCATGACATGTGTTCGATGAAATGTGTCAATGGTGATTTCTAGTAATCTGAGTCCAATTCATATGGTAACACACTAGTTGTGTTGGGGATTGGGGTCCGGTGTCTTGTCCAGTCAAGATCCGCTTCGATGTCACATTCGACCTATTTGGCCATTAGGGTTACGCGGGGGTGTTTCATTGTCATTGGCAGGAGAAAGACCGCCTCTGACCGTCGGGCCAAGGGGAAATAAACTTGGCGGTTGACTCCCTAGCCACAGCTCACGCCCCTAGCATTGACATTGAATCCTTGCGCGTGGAAATGGCTTGGACGAAATGTTGGGAGTTATCATTGTGGCCTTAATGCTCCCGTTTGTGAAAGGTGTTAATGGACATGGGAATGCCCACCGTCCGAAACCGGGTAGACCTATCGTACTGGGCACCGACCGGAATATCGGGCCCATGGACGCTAGGTACCACCTTTTGGGGCAATGTCTCACCCTGGGTCAAGTCAAATGCCATGTGTCGTGAGTGCTCTTGTCCGTGTTAGCGGGGATTCATTTCTTGTCTTTTTTTATTTCTTTCTTTTATTTCTACACTTCCACCCACATTTTCCGCGTAGCTAGCACACAACCTAGGCGAGGCTAGTAGTCATTCAAGCCATCCACCTCCCTGAGTTCGATAAACCCGCACCCTACACTAACCGTGCATTTGCGGTAAAACGACACCGCGCCCAAACCGTAAACGGGGCGTCGGTCAAGTTTGGACAAAAAACATGAAGGAATGGGTAAGAAACGATGAAAATCAACGGGTAAAAAACTTGACCGGCGCCCCGTTTACGGTTTGGGCACTGTGTCGTTTTACCGCAAGTGCACGGTTAGTGTAGGGTGCATGTTTATCGAACTCAGGGAAGTGGATGGCTTGAATGGCTACTAGCCTCGCCTAGGTTGTGTGCGAGCTATGCGGATAATATGGTGGAAGTGTAGAAATAAAAGAAAGAAATAAAAAAAAGACAAGAAATGAATCCCCGCTAACACGGGCTCGAGCACTCATGACACTTGGCATTTGACTTGACCCAGGGTGAGACATTGCCCCAAAAGGTGGTACCTAGCGTCCATGGGCCCAATATTTCGGTCGGTGCCCAGTACGATAGGTCTACCCGGTTTCAGACGGTGGGCATTCCCATGTCCATTAACACCTTCCACAACCGGGAGCATTAAGGACACAATGATAACTCACAACATTTCGTCCAAGCCGTTCCCACGCGCAAGGATTCAATGTCAACGCTAGGGGCGTGAGCTGTGGCTAGGGAGTCAACCGCCAAGTTTATTCCCACTTGACCCGACGGTCAGAAGCGGTCTTTCTCCTGCCAATGACAATGAAACACCCCCGCGTAACCCTAATGGCCAAATAGGTCGGATGTAATTTCTTACAATACATCGAAGCGGATCTTGACTAGACAAGACACCGGACGCCAATCCCCAACACAACTAGTGTGTTACCATACGAATTGGACTCAGATTACTAGAAATCCCCATTGACACATTTCATCGAACACATGCCACACAACCAAGCCAAATGAAACAACCCAAGCATCAATCCTACTCTAACCCGTATTAGGGTTCATCAAGAGCTACTCAATAGTGAAGAACATAAAAGAAAGCAATAAAAATGACAAACACACATTCACCATTGAGCAAAATGAAAACAATACAAAACAATGGAAAATGAGAGAAAGAAATACTTATCTTGAGTTTGAATCTTCAATCCATTACAAGACTTATTGATCAAAAGACCTAATCTAAACTAATCTAACTCTCACATGAGAAAGGGGCAAAAAGCCTAAAAAACTCCAGAAGATCTCCTTTCAGTCGGCCAACACCGTGTATTTATAGTCCCCTTCGAAACCCTAATGGTTCGGGTCCAAACCCGTTGAAAAATCGCCACCCGATCGGTTGATGAGTCAACCCATCGGGTGAGAGCTTTGAAGATTTTCACCTGGGCGCTGAGGCGAGCGGGTGACATGACCGGGTGTTCTTTCAAGGAATTGCGGCTACAGGTGAACCGATCGGGTGATATTTCACCCGATCGGTTGGAATTCAGTGCAATTAGACAGAGAGTTCTGTCAGTTCACCCGATCGCTCAACCGATCGGGCGAGCTGCTGCTCTTCTTTAGTTGCCGTCCGGGTAGGATACGCGTGTATCAACCGATCGGGTGGCTGTGTCCACCCGATCGGTTAAGGGCTAAAATATAGTAGTCTTCATCGTTTGACCCTCTGGATCACGCGTGACTCCTCCCGTTGCTCCGAGGGCTCATGATATCTTCTTTAAACGTCCACAACGCTGGCAATCTCCTGCATTCGCACAAAAACATGAAGAAAGTGAAAAGATACAAAAAAAACGAAAGAACGGGTAAGAAACGATGGAAATCAACGGAAAATCACAAAGAAGACGTGCGTGAATATATAGAATATAAACGCTCGTCAAAATCCCCCAAGCTGAACCCTTCGTCGTCCCCGAGGAAGACGAGTGAGAGTAGGAGCTCGGAGGGCAAAAAAGAGAGAAAGAGACGGAAAGAGAAAACTCCTAGATCGCCTATCAGAGCCAACAAAATCAAACACGCCACACTAAGCAAGCATACGACAAAACACAACACCAAACCAAGGAATGTGAGTCCAAACAAGTGTCGTGGGCTCACGCAGTGAAGCGCGAGTGAGTGTGGTCATATGCTAGCAGACGGTGTCGCTATCTACATTGTGCAATAAGGCTCCATATACACATACCCAAAGAAAGACCCAAATATCGATTCAATTTGAAATTGCGGTGAATATTAGCTCAAGCTTGCATGAGAAGAGTATAAGAATAGAAGCGTATCATGCATCGGGGATTCCACAGCTAGGGACAAGGAAATCACCACACTATAGCTTAGATAATCGCTAGAAGGTCCCTATGCCAAGTGTTTTCGAAAACGATGGAGGTTGAGAAGATGTGGAGTAGAACAGTCGGTGCAAATTCTCGCCTTCCCTTTATTCTCGGTAGATATGAAAAATATTCACACTGGAAATTTTTAGGTTTTGGGTATTTGTATTTGTTTGGATTTTTGGCTATACAAATTTTTTTCTTTTCTCTTTTCTTTTCTTTTTTTGGGTTTTTCTTTTCTCTCTTTTTTTGGATTTTTGGATATTGGGATATATACATGTGTACTCTCCCAAGTGGGAGAACGGTACACGATGAGGGGATTTACACCAAGTAAAATAAAAATGAAATCAGATTCTAAACACTTGGGCAAATGAGATATTTCTCGCTAATCAGAGCATAGGCTAAATGGGTTATCCTAGTCCTTGTTTGTGGAATCCCGACACATGCAAATTGAAGCATACGATATAAACATATAACATGCATATAGAAGCAGACAGTAGAAGCGAATACCGCATATTCAAATCGAAGCATGATAATCTAGGGGTCATTCCTGGACAGGTATATAAAACATAATCATAAAGTAGAAGCACACCCAACTCTAGTCACGACACACGACTCACACAAAAGCTAAGTGGACCCACGATGCATGAAATGCAAGAGGACTCGACTTCCTAAGGCTAGTGAATGTGATTATCGAAGCCGTGCTAGGTGTGCGTGTGATTTTCGTGGCAATTCATCATAGGCTTCATCTCTAGGAGAAAGAGATAAAAATAAGAAAAGAAAAACACGGAGAAAAACGACTCAAATAACGAAGAAAAAGAGACAGATGACGCACGAAGTGCGGCTCCCCCAAGCTGAAACTTGCATTGCCCTCAATGCAATACTAGTTTATACGGGAGGGCAAAGAAAATGGGGGGGGGGCGCACCGACACAAAAAGTGAAAAACATGAAAAACACATGAACGAAACTAAAAAATAAAGAAAAAGAAACACTCAAATAAAAGATATAAAACACGACGAAAGAACACAGACACAGACACACAACAACGACACGCGAAAACATGCACACAAATCGATTCCCCCAAGCTGAACATGTCAATGCTAGCGAAATGATATGATCAATGTGATGCATAAATATGCAAGGAGAAGATCGGAAAAGAAAAGAAAGAAATCAAAATGTAGGAGAGACGGTGTGCTCATTCTCCTCAGAAGAGGATGTGGGGTGTGGGCAGTAGAAGTGATAGAAGGGCACGACATGATGGGTTATTATGATGCAAAAGCAAATCCTAGATACGATCCCCTCGCTAATGAGAGGAGACGAGATTATTCAAATCTAAACTAAAAAGCGGTAAATTTTTACACTACTGGATTAGGATACACCTGAGCATAGGTGGATCCAAGATCTGAAGTGGGGCATGTAGCTGCTCTAACTGCTCCTTCTGTGGCTCCGCCAGAAGCGCTGTGCCACGAGTGCCAATGGACCCAAGAAATGCACCTCCAAGCATCCCTCGTAGGTGTCCACCTGTGACCTGCAAAGAACGAGGTGCATTAGTCCATGGCAAGAAATTATTTTCCAAAATAAATGTATCCCAGAGATAGTCGCCGGTAAATGATGGTAAAATATAGAAATGTGGCGAACACTCCCTGGAAATGGTATGCTATCCTCTGTTCTAGCGACGATCAAATCCCCACTCTCCATGTGAAGTTGCTGTCCAGGTGGTGACACACCGCAGCATACCTCAAGGGAAGTCGATCCTGTGTCCTACGAGAGATATGGTATGTCAAAAATATATAAGTCTAAAGGAATAGGACGTGAAAAGCGAGACTTAAATGTGGAGTGAGAGTGAGTATGAAAATCTCCCTGAATAGGGGCAATATGCTCAAGTAGATGCTCAGTAGCAGAAGAAATGGAGAGCGACGATAGAGGTGGATGTGACTCGGGCTCCATGAAGTGGACCATCGTATCCAAACCCTCATGCACATTCTCCTCGACGATATGCTCATGCTCCACCATCTGCCCGATGTCCTGAATGACATCCTCATGGTTGACCACAGACCATGGAGGAAGCTGTGACAGAGATGGCTGTGGAGGTGGATGTGGAGCGGACCCCTCGTATGTGGTCGTGGTATCCTCGTCCTCACGCATATCATCCTCGCCGGTATGCATAATCTCTGTAAACTCCTCGGTGCTCTCATAGGAATCATGTGGGGTATCCAAATCAAGACAAGAAGTCTCTCCCACAGATCGATAGTGATTAGAAATCTATCGGTTATGCGGGGTGTTTTATTGTCATCGGTAGGAAAAAGACCGCCTTTGACCATTGTGCCAAGGGGAATAAACTTGGCGGTTGACTCCCTAGACATAGCTCACGTCCTTAGCGTAGACGTCGAATCCTAGTGCGCGGGAGCGACAGGATGAGACGTTGGGAGTTATCGCTGCGAGCTTAGTGCTCCCAGAGTCGGTCAGTGTTAATGGACATGGGAATGCCCACTGACCGAACCCAGGTAGTCCGGCGTATCATCCTGGGCACCCACGACACTTGTTTGGACTCACATTCCTTGGTTTGGTGTTGTGTTTTGTCGTATGCTTACTTAGTGTGGCGTGTTTGATTTTGTTGGCTTTGATAGGTGATCTAGGAGTTTTCTCTTTCCGTCTCTTTATCTCTATTTTTCCCTCCGAGCTCCTACTCTCACTCGTCTTCCTCGGGGACGAGGAATGGTTCAGCTTGGGGGATTTTGATAAGCATTTATATTCTATATATTCACGCACGTCTTCTTTGTGATTTTCCATTGATTTCCATCGTTTCTTACCCGTTCTTTCGTGTTTTTGTATCTTTTCACTTTCTTCATGTTTTTGTGCGAATGCAGGAGATTGCCAGCGTTGGGGACGTTTAAAGAAGATATCATAAGCCCTCGGAGCAACGGGAGGAGTCACGCATGATCCAGAGGGTCAAACGATGAAGACTGCTATATTTCAGCCCTCAACCGATCAGGTGGACACAGCCACCCGATCGGTTGATGCACACGTATCCTACCCGGACGGCAACTAAAGAAGAGCAGCAGCTCGCCCGATCGGTTCATCGATCGGGTGAACCGACAGAACTCTCTGTCTAATTGCACTGAATTCCAACCGATCGGGTGAAATATCACCTGATCGGTTCACCTGTAGCCGCAATTCCTCGAACGACGACCCAGTCGCGCCACCCGCTCGCCTTAGCGCCCGGTTGAAAGTCTTCAAAGCTCTCACCCGATCGGTTGACTCATCAACCGATCGGGTGGCGATTTTTCTGCAGGTTTGGACCCGAACCATTAGGGTTTCGAAGGGGACTATAAATACACGGTGTTGGCCGACTTTCTCTTGTGAGAGTTAGATTAGTTTAGATTAGGTCTTTTGATCAACAAGTCTTGTAATGGATTGAAGATTCAAACTCAAGATAAGTATTTCTTTCTCTCATTTTCCATTATTTTGTATTGTTTTCATTTTGCTCAATGGTGAATGTGTGTTTGTCATTTTTATTGCTTTCTTTTATGTTCTTCACTATTGAGTAGCTCTTGATGAACCCTAATACGGGTTAGAGTAGGATTGATGCTTGGGTTGTTTCATTTGGCTTGGTTGCGTGGCATGTGTTCGATGAAATGTGTCAATGGGGATTTCTAGTAATCTGAGTCCAATTCGTATGGTAACACACTAGTTGTGTTGGGGATTGGCATCCGGTGTCTTGTCTAGTCAAGATCCGCTTCGATGTATTGTAAGAAATTACATCCGACCTATTTGGCCATTAGGGTTACGCGGGGGTGTTTCATTGTCATTGGCGGGAGAAAGACCGCCTCTGACCGTCGGGTCAAGTGGGAATAAACTTGGTGGTTGACTCCCTAGCCACAACTCACGCCCCTAGCATTGACATTGAATCCTTGCGCGTGGGAACGGCTTGGACGAAATGTTGTGAGTTATCATTGTGTCCTTAATGCTCCCGGTTGCGGAAGGTGTTAATGGACATGGGAATGACCACCGTCTGAAACCGGGTAGACCTATCGTACTGGGCACCGACCGAAATATCGGGCCCATGGACGCTAGATACCACCTTTTGGGGCAATGTCTCACCCTGGGTCAAGTCAAATGCCAAGTGTCATGAGTGCTCTAGCCCGTGTTAGCGGGGATTCATTTCTTGTCTTTTTTTATTTCTTTCTTTTATTTCTACACTTCCACCCACATTTTTCGCGTAGCTAGCACACAACCTAGGCGAGGCTAGTAGCCATTCAAGCCATCCACCTCCCTGAGTTCGATAAACCCGCACCCTACACTAACCGTGCACTTGCGGTAAAATGACACCGCGCCCAAACCGTAAACGGGGCACCAGTCAGGTGGCCCCTTTGTCTTATGTCTGACGACATGGTTGGGGTCGTTCAGTTGCAAGGGGGTGGCCCCTTCGTCTTACGGCTAATGACACGATAGGGTTGTTTAGTTGCAATGGGGTGGCCCTTTCGTCTTACGGCTGACGACATGGTAAGGTCGTTCCGTTGCGAGGGGGTGGCCCCTTCGCCTTACAGCTACCGACATTGTAGGATCGTTTAGTTACAAAGGGATGGCCCCTTCGTCTGACAGCTGATGACACGGTAAGTTCGTTCAGTTGCGAGGGGGTGGCCCCTTCGTCTTACGGCTGACGACACGATTGGGTGGAAGCCTATTTTCATTGAGACGATACGAATTTAAATGAGCACTGTCTATTTAAATTTCAACTAAGGAGTGTATCCTCATGAGTAATAGGCTCCTTGGGTTTAACTGAGCATTTAGACAGAGTGATTCTCTCATAATTCATGAATGCTATAGTCAAGAGTGACATTTTCAAAGGAAATAACAGACTTCATTATTATTATATAAATTCTTTAACATAGAAAAAAGCGTACATGCGTTTTGATCTTGCTCGGGGCTATTTTTGCCTGGATCTTATTTGATTCTTATCCAAAGCTTGCTAATCGACCACTTTGGTGGTAGGTGACCCGGCCATTGGCCCTTTGCCTTTCTGCTTCGAGGTCCCTTCTTTTCCTGGTTGGTCATCACCGGGCTTCTTGGGATGACCAACTTGACTAGCGCGTCAATTTCCTTCTTCAATGTCCAATTATCATCGGTGTCGTGCCTTAGTCTTTATGATACTTACAGAATTTGAGATCATCCCTTTTCTCATACCTATTTTTGTTAACAGGTTCATTGGTGAGCTCTTCTCGTAGAGCGTACGCTAGGACTTCTGCCTTGGGGGCATTTGCTTTGGCTTGGGTCGGGTGTTCCATGCTCCATTCCCTCCGTCGCTTGTCCCGAAGCTCTTTACATGTGGTTCCTTGGGGTTGCTTTTCTTGCTTTGCTTCTCCACGATGAGTAGGAGTGTTGTTATCCACGGATTCAATTGCTTCTTCTGAGACTATGAACCGATCGGTCGTGTTGAACAGCTCCATGAAGTTATTTGGTGGAAATTGGTGGAGGGCCTTCAGCAGGTGTTTGTTTCCGACTGCTTGGATAAAAGCCGCAATGATAGTCACATCTAGGGCATCTTCCACCTCTAGCCTTCCGACTCCTTCTCTTTCTGCTTCAAAGAGAAGAGATATGAAGAGTTTCTTTTAGGGCGTTGCTCTGCAACGAATTGCCTGCAAAACAGGTCAGACAACTCGTCAAACAACCCGACGTAGTCATCTGGTAACCCATTATACCATCCGTCTGCCACTTTGGTGAGCATGGTGCTGAAAGCTCGGTAAAGGTATGGTTCGTCAGCTCCGTGAAGTAGCATCACGATTTGGTATCTACAGATGTGCTCCCATGGGTCGCCCTTGTCGTCGTACGTCTACAGGGAGGGTAGTTTGAACTTCGGGAGGAATGGAGCAGCTGTGATGTTCTCCTTCAGCGGGGTTCTCCGGTTGGAAGGAAGGGTAAGTTGGGTTCGCCCATCTCTGCCTTGTAGGTGAGTAGCACCATAGGAACATTTGGGGATTTTCTCCGCCTCCCTCCTCTCGTTGCCACCTGTAAATTCAAGGAGGTTGGGGCCCTGGGTGAACCGGTCTATTACCTACTCTAGGATGTTACAGGTGGCGTGTCTATTATTGGATGGATTAGACCTCCCTGGTGCCCAAAGGCACGGTTGTTGTTCCCTATCTCACCATTTCGATGAGATGTA
Organism: Scilla litardierei; assembly: GCA_030789695.1. Taxonomy (NCBI): domain Eukaryota; kingdom Viridiplantae; phylum Streptophyta; class Magnoliopsida; order Asparagales; family Asparagaceae; genus Scilla; species Scilla litardierei. Next base: position 110,176,062 of record CM061130.1, on the reverse strand, counting down.
TGTGTTGTATTGAGTGGTGCATTCTCCTGTCGATCTACCCTTGGATCTCTTGGAGCCCTATAAGTGGCAGCCTCCCTCGTAGGTGCCGGAGCTGGATTTAGAAGCAGTGGCTGCTCATTTGCTGTTGGCAGGCGCTCAATTCTTTGCTGCACCGCGGTAGTCATTACCCTAATGCTCTTTTCAACCTGCTCAGCAAATCGATTGAATTGTTCCTGAGACACTTTTGGTTCTCTGGCCCCCTTTGATGAAGATGCATAGTCTGCAATGTCTTCAACTTGAACGATGTTCGCATTCTGGTTCTCAGTTGGACCAAGGTTTGGTCCAAGGTTACTAGTTCCACCCGACATTGCTTAAGGGATGCTTCGGGATGTCAACTGATGTTTCCCACAGATGGAGGCCAAAAGTGGCGATAACCGTATTGAAGCTGACGTGGACTCTTCCGTCGAGGTGAAGCCTCTTCTGCAGGTTGAATGAGACACTGGTTAGTAGAATCAGGGTCGTTGGTAGTGGAAGCAAGTATGTGATGCTTGGTTGACCTTCCGAGTGGATCAAGACTCAAACGGTCATTGATGAAGATACGACCCTCCTGTTGAATCACTCCACGAGTTTCCTGTATCATAAAGGAACATCAAGGGGGTCAGATCTAGGTTCTGACCCAAATACCCTCCGATGCTTAAGTTAGAATGAGAACTTAAGATAGAGCCTGGAGCTGTCGAAATCGACCCATGGAGATTCGTCTTGAGTCAGACGTCGCAGATTATTTGGAGGAAGAAATATCAAGTGAAATGCAAAATGTCAGAGTACTAAGTTTCGTACCTCCCCAGTTCTGTTCATCTCCCCTGTATTTATAGACCTCCGAGGTCTCTTCAGTGACGTCAGGAGGATAACGATCACCAATTATGGTGCCACGATCCTCTCCCTTAATAAGGGTAACTGTCGTCCACGTCCCTGCTATTTATGAGCTTCCTTCAATCCCACGTTCGATGGATGGAAGTGCAATGGGAAAATGGCATTTGGGCTTTGACTGAGTCAGCTTCGAGATTTTTTCATGGGCTTTGCAGGCTTTTATCGCCCACCGAATGAATCCCTCGAGAGCCGGCCCAAGGGTGCAACACCAGTCAAATCACTATTCACACAATTCTTGATTCTTATTTGTGATGTTCTTTTCATATCCATGTCAACATATGCACCTTCATCATCGATTTCCTTCATACACTACATAACCGCAACCCAGATCTAATCTGATCCATTTGAAGATCAACATAAATCCATATATGGCAATAGAACTAATCAGATCCTCTTTAGCCAAATCTTTTTTTGTTTTGCCCACTCATTGCCTTCTTCTTTCCTTCAACAACAACTGTTTGTTGGCAATAACTCCTTCATCGACAATCACATCCTCATCTTCTCCGGTGATATCCTTATCTTCTTCCGTGACGTAGGCGTCTGCATTCCTCGTGTTCTTCATCTGCACCTCATAGTAGAGCCCTTGTCCATGTATTCCTCGTCGATGCACCTGGTTGTCTGTAACCTTGTCTTCATCATATGTCATCATGTATTGCTCCAAGAAGATTGAATCCACCTCTTACTCACCCAATCTCGACCAAGTCTACATCAATGCCTAACTAATAATGATATTATAAATGAAAAAGCCTTTACAAATTTTCACCTTTTTGACATGCAACTTATTGTGAGAGCCCAAGGTGGGTGCAGATTGAGATCGACCAAAACTGAGATCGGCCAAGACTGAGGTCGACCAAAACTTCTTACTCAAGAACACCTCTTCTGATCTCCTTCACAAATCAAACCACCGCAACATATATTAACAAGATAAATGAGATTGAGATGTACAATAAGCTAGAATTAGAGAAAACAAACTAGAGCACACACAAGAGAGGAAGAGAAATCACCCAAGATTTATTATGAAGTCATCAGGGCACCATACACGGATTTAAGCCCAAATCCTTCAACCCATTGCTTCTTCTTCATACAAATCTCTCACTCTTCCCTTGGCTGCCTTTGTTTTTGTCACACTTCGCTCTCCCAAATACAGGAAATATGTGGTGGACTAGGCCGCCATAGTATTCAGACACTGGGCTTCGAGCCCGTAACATCCAAATACTACTAGGCTTTAATTTTGGATAAAGTAAAATCATTTAAGCAGGCCACTACGATACATTGGAAAAGCACGCACGAAAAGTAAGAAAGATAATGCTCCAACAAATTAAAACCGTAAGTGCTGAAAAGTAAACTATACTGAACATCATTAACCAAGATAAGTTATACATATTTGTACAAGTACCAAAGGGTACAAAAAGTACAACAAAAAGGGGTAGAACCAAAAGGGAAACCCACCCTCAAGAAACACAAAAAGTTTCCACACCCGTACAACACACTCCCTAGTCTAATCCAGGAAAGTCCAGGTGGACCAACTCTCCATCTGATGTCTCCAGCTATACCTGACGAGATGAAGAAGTAGAAGTCTGCACACGACCTGACTCTGGTGTCACTACCTCAGAGCATGAAAATATTAATGGGACACGTCAATGCGTGACCATAGTAGAAATTCTAACTAAGCTAGGTAGGACCCAGTTTAGAACCGGACTACCTATCAAGGGGCGGTCTAAAAGTAGAAAGTCGACAGAGTATACAAAGTGTTCATACTAGAGCATACATTATTGAGAGGGAAATGAGAACATATCAACATGATGGCAACAATGTAAAGTAACAACAATTATGTTAAATTATCAGTTCACATGTTTGGGAATACGTGTAACTAGTAGGACACTTTTAAGAAGCTGGACTTCACCCAGGGTGGGTGAAAAAGTGGTACCTCAACCAGCGATACGAGCATAGGAGGGGCCTCTTGTAACCCCTTTGTTGGGAGTGAGATATCTCGGGTTTTCTGTGGAAAATGGAGCAATCCATCATTTACCATCTTGGTTCATCACGAGTACACCACCAGTATCTCTAACCCTGTCTACTCCCCCTGCCGGCTGTCGAGAGCGTGGGTGAGAAATCATCATAAGTGTCCTCTTCTTAAAAGCCTACTTTTTATACGTTTTCCCCAAACCCATATCTGGAGCTTCACCCATTTCAGGATGGAGTGAAGACCCAAGACTAATTCTCTCACTCACTCTCACGTTTTCACTATTTCACAATTCTTTCATTAACGAAAAGTTTCTTCATATTCATCATCATATTGCCAATTGTTCACATTTCAACTTCAATTTCATTTGGAAACTTGCATGCAATGTCTGTTTCACAGACTGAGTTAAACAATTATGAATTATTGTTATACATGGCAGTCACAACCATAACATTAAGCAATTCATTTTTTCTGACATAACTGATTCGACAAGTAGACTAAATCATGATTAAACAACTTTATGAAGGAAGAAGTATATTTCATCCACAACTGGTCAATTTATGAAGGAAGCACATCAGCACACCCACCAATCAGTCTGTCAAAAATTTGGGAAAATAGGTGGCCACACGGCCGTATGAAATTTTCATATGGCCGTGTGGAAAGTTAAAGGGGATCCACATGGCCGTATGGCCAAATCCATACGGACGTATGGATTACGGCTGCTCAGGGCTTATGGGGCCACACGATCGTATGATATGTTCATATGGCTGCGTGTGATTTTTGGTGGAGCTGGGGGGCTTTGGAACATCACACGGCCGTGTCGGATTTTAATCCAGGCCCACACTGCCATGCTGTGATCACATATGGTCGTGTGGCTCACACGACTGTATGGGACGGTCGTGTGGAGGGGGAAATGGCCAAGGGAAAAAGAGAAGAGCAGCATACGGTCGTATGGGCCTAGGGTGCAACCATTTGGTCGTGTCTAAAGAAAAGATACTGCCATATGGTTTTTAGTCGTACGGTCGTATGATGCTAAAATTTAATACGAGGTCGTTTTACAACTGTAGGAACTAACGACCATCATATGGTCGTATGAAGAGGGGCATACGACCGTTGGCTTTCATCTGCTGTCAGTTTCGACAACGACAGGGTTAAGTTTTTACGCGAAATAAACTAAATCTTATCTAACCAAGTTAGAGCTTCTACCTCAGCAGTCCACCTAGGAATTTTTGGGGCCCTTCTTCTCCGTATAGACCCTCCGAAGCTTAGCTCATTCTCCTCCTTCCCCAAGAGATCGGACTAGGGTTTCGAACGTTGGCCGTGGGTTTTAGAAGAGATCGACAGCAAGAAGGGGGGCTTGAGGCTGTGTGCGTGAGTGAGCGAGGCTGAGAGAGTGAGAATTCTTCTGATCTTTTCTTTTTCCTTTTCTTGATTTTTTTAGAAAATTTTCTTTTAATCCCTCCCTAAGCCACCTCCTGCTTCCTCAAAACCCTCTAAGTTAGCTACCTCATTAGTGTTAGGTGGGGGCTATTAGGATGATGCCACATCTCAAGGGTGAGGTGGCTAAACATGGTATTAAGATTTTAAATTAATAAAAATACATATTTCAATATCTAGTATACTACATCATACACGTATAACTTATATATATACTCCATTTATTAATTAAAAATGGTGTTATAGAATGCCTTAAAATAATTTTAAGATCACAAAAATTAAAGAAAATATACAAAGTCTCCAAAAATTCATACGTGTATTTATACACCCAGAAAAATTATATTAATACCCGTATATAAAATTTGGGGCCATTACATCCTATCCCCCTTAAAATAAATTCCGTCCTCGGAATTTACAAAATGCAAGGGGAGTCATTCTATTCATTGCATCATCTTACATAGTCTCAAAACAAAAGTACAACATCATACAAGTAGGCGAGGGTACATCTTTTTCATCTCATCCTCGAGTTCCCAGGTAGACTCCCCTGGTGACTCTCGGTGCCACATAACCCTCACACGACTAACGGATTTCTTCCTTAGCATCTTCTGTCTCATGTCCAAAATAGCCACTGGTTGCTGATCATATATCAAGTCCGGTCGCAATTCAATCTCCTCGAAGTCGGCGATGTGACTAGGATCTCCGATACATCTCCTGAGTTGTGATATTTGAAACACATTCTGTACTCCTTCAAGAGATGCTGGTAATGCAAGCTTGTATGCCATCTCACCAACACGAGCTAAAATTTCAAACGGTCCGATATACCTCGGACTTAGCTTTCCTCGTCTGCCAAAACGGATCAGTCCTCTAGTAGACGAGATCTTCAAAAGCACTTGTTCGCATGGCTGAATATCTAAGTGTTATATCTTCACATTTGCCCAATGTTTGTAGTCTTGGGATGTACGTAGATTATCTCTGACGACTCTCACCACATCCACTGTTTCAGCAATCATGTCTGGGCCCAATATTTCACGATCTCCGACATCATCCCAGCTAAGAGGAGATCGACGCTTTCTCCCATACAATGCTGCAAATGGTGCCATGCATATACTTTCATGATAACTGTTGTTGTAAGCGAACTCTACCAGATGTATATGTTCATCCAAAGAGCCTTTAAATTCCAGCATGCACGTCCTCAACATATCTTCTAAGATCTGAATCGTCCTCTCCGACTGACTGTCTGTCTTTGGATGGTATGCAGTGTTGAAACTCAGTTGAGTTCTTAAGATGGCCTACAGACTTGTCCAGAAATGTGACGTGAATCTGGTGTCACGGTCGGAGACTATGCATATAGGTATTTCGTGAAGCCTCACGATTTCATAAATACAAACTTGATTTAGAATCTGGACTAATAACAATCTTAATAGAAACAAGAAGATAAGGATCTTACCTCCATGTATCTCTGGGCAAGATGGTCGGTTGACTGGCCAACTTGAAAGGGTATAAAGTGAGCTGATTTGGTCAATCGATCAACGATTACCCAAGTAGCATTATATCCTCGGGGAGTACGAGGTAACCCAGTTACGAAGTCCATTGTCACATGTTGCCACTTCCATTCTGGTATAGGAAGAGGATGCATCAGTCCTGCTATTCTCTGGTGCTCTGCTTTAACCTGCTGAGAGGTCAAACATGAGGCTACACTCTTGGCTATGCTCCTCTTCATACCATGCCACCAAAAATGTTGTCGCAGATCACGATACATTTTGGTGCCTTTGGGATGAATAGAATAAGGTGAGCTATGAGCTTCTCTCAGTAGTTCATCCTGTATATCACCTGATGGCACACAAATTCTACTCCCAAAACGTAGAGACCCATCTTCATGAATATAGAAACCTTTGCGAAGTCCGGCATTTGTCTGCTCTCGAATCTTCTTCAACTTCCCATCTCCAGATTGGCTGCCTTAATTCTTTTAACCAAATCAGATTGAACTTGCAAATTCATCATCATCACCGATGCGCCAGGTAAGACAACTTCAATCTCCATATGCCGAATATCACCCCAAAGCTCTCTCTATGCCGTCAACATCATCACTATCGACATGCGACTAAGAGCATCAGGTACGACGTTGACTTTCCCAGGATATTACTGGAGGTCTATATCATAATCAGCCATCAACTCGAGCCATCTGTGCTGCCTCATAATCAGCTCTTTCTGAGTGAACACATATTTCAAACTCTTGTGATCTGTATATATCTTTACACGTTCACCCAGAAGAAAATGCCTCCATAACTTCAATGCAAATACTACTGCAACTAACTCCAAATCATGCGTAGGATAGTTTCTCTCATGCATCTTCAATAATCTAAAAACATAGGCTACTACCCTACCATGCTGATAGAGAACACATCCCAATCCTCTACCTGACGTGTCACAGAAAATTTCAAATCCACTTGATCGATCTGGAATCTTCAAGACAGGTGCAGTGATCAATCTCTGCTTCAGTTCATTAAATGCTCGCTGACATTCCTTTGACCAATTGTAGGTAATGCTCTTCTTGGTTATATGAGTCATCGGTGCATCTATCTTAGAGAAATCCTTGATGAACTTCCTGTAATACCCAGACAATCCCAAGAAACTTCTGATCTTTGTGAATGTCTTAGGGACTGGCCACTTCTCCACTGCAATAACCTTCTCTGGATCTACTGCTATTCCATCTCCGGATATGATATGTCCCACAAAATTAATCTTGGTTAACTAGAACTGACACTTACTGTACTTTGGATACAACTGGTGCTGCCTCAGAGTCTCCAAGATTATCTTCAAATGCCCAACATGATCTTCCTCTGTTCTTGAATACACCAAGATATTATCAATGAATACTACCATAAACTTGTCAAAGTAATCATAAAAGACCTGGTTCATTAATCTCATGAATGTGGCTGGTGCATTAGTAACGCCAAAAGGCATCACAAAGAACTTATAATGACCCTATCAAGTTCGAAATGCAGTCTTCGAAACATCTGATCCTCTAACCTTCACCTGGTGATACCCACTTCTCAAGTCTAGCTTCAAATATACTCGTGATCCACCAAGTTGATCGAATATGTCATCAATCCTGGGAAGAGGATACTTATTCTTCATCGTGACCTTGTTTAACTCCTGATAATCGATGCACATCCTTCGAGATCCATCCTTCTTATTCACCAAAAGCACTGGCGCACCCCATGGTGATACACTTGGTTGAATCAGGCCACGTTCCAAATAATCTTTCAACTGACTACGAAGCTCTGCTAACTCTGGAGGAGCCATAAGGTACGAAGCCTTCGCAATCGATTGAGTGCCTGGAATCAGATCAATGGTGAACTTCAAAGATCTATCTGGAGGAAGTCCATAGATATCATCTAGAAAGACATCAGGAAAATCCCGAACTACCTTGGGCAACACTGGTTCAGCCTCTATCGCCATAAACATCTCTTCCACTGGGCTGGCCTTAAACTTTAATGGTTCCAGGGAGCTACTACCACTAAGGAACTCAAACTCTGGATGATCGAAAATGTGAAACACTATCTTCCTGAGTCTACAATCTATAGTGGCATAGAACATTCCTAACCAATCCATTCCAAATACTATTTCGAAATGAGGCATCTCCATCACCAAGAAATCTGCGTACAATCTTCGCCCACAAATCTCTACAGGTGATTGACCTCGAGGGTGTGCACAATCCAAGTAGGATGCACACGCTCTCCTCCCAAGAGAAGGAGTGTCAAATGTAATATAAACCCGGTGAGTACGGGGTCGAATCCACAGGGACAAGTCGTTTCACAATCACAATCTCAATTGGCTAAGTAAGGCTAAAAGTGTTGATACAACCAACTAAACTAACAAGTGTAGTGTGAGAAAGTGTGGGGTGGCACGGTCGAGCCAAACCCAAGGTAGGTAGGGTGGAGACCAAAGTGTGGAGCTAGTCAAGAAAGGAGAAGTGTGTGAAATAGGGTGTCATTAGGGTTGTGAGTTGATTAGCAATAGGTTCATTCTAAATGAATCAACCCTCCAAAGAAGCATCCAAGGGCTCACAGTGAATAGGGAGAAATCAGGTTAAGAAAAACCTATTTCTCGCAACCCAGATTTGGCAGAAAAAACCCGCGATAGGCGACTGCCATTATCCAGGCAGTCACCTGTGTGGTCTTTGTAAAACATGCAAAATCTAGGGGATCTCCTGGCAGGCGACTGCCTTGAAGATTACATGCGACTGTGAGGGGCACATGCGCTTGTCTTTCGTGCTTCAGGCGCCTGCTGCAACTGTAGCTAAATTAACAGAAAGTTTGTTTTTAGCCAACTCTCTGGAGTGGAAAAATCAGGCGCATGTTGTTGAAATGGCAGGCGCCTGCACAGTTATCCAGGTGCCTGTCATTCCTTCTACAGGCGCCGGTGATGCACTCTTTTTTGCCCAGGTTCTTGGCTTTACGGGGCAGGCGACTGTTGTTGTAAGGACAGTCGCCAGTCCTGGCTTCAGCTCCACTTCTCAATTAATTAAATTTCTCCATTCTTCTTTCTCCTGGAAAATATAGAAAAATATGTAAATTCATGAAATGCACAAATAAGCTTTTAGAACATGGTTCCGTGCAGAAATAAAATATATACTCAAGAATTCATGAATTATATGTCAACATGCATATTAGAGTACAATTATGCATAGTATCTACACAAAACACCAATAGTTAGGGGGAGTAAATATACAATATTCACTCCGAATCACACCCCCAGCTAGCTTTTTGCTAGTCCCTAGCAAAATATGTGATCAATTCGGATTAAGTTACAAACATGCACCAAACTCAAGATATCATCATGTCATACTCTAAAGTTCATTTCCAAATGATTTTAAAGACAATATACACAATGTATGAAATGAAATAACAAATGACATTCTCCTCAATCCAATTCAAAGAAAAGTAAGGTAATAAGCACCGTATCACATTTATTAGGATATATCACAGTGTCATAGTTTCCAATATTCAAGGAAATGGCTAATACAAAAGAAATTTCCTCTAAGGTGTGGGAGTTGAGATTGCATCACTCATGTAGCTTATTCTTTCATTTATTTATTCACTTTTTCTTTTCTTTTCTTTTTCTCCTTTTTTTGTATTCTTTTTGTTTTTGTATGTTTATGTTTATGTTTTGCATACACACAATCATGTTATGAAATGCAAACACGGACACCTTTGCATACACGCGATAACGCTATATAGGCAAATGGATAGAATGATCCCCTAAATCTCATCTTTGGCATCATCCACAATGTTTCGTGGGGCACCGGCTACTCAATTTGATTAGAAGAAACATTCACTTATTAAAGCTCTCTTTCTCATTCTCAACACAAGTTATCAACTCATCCACCCACTCCTTAGGAGAAAAGAAAGTATAAAACATTGGCCACACCCTATCCAATCAAAAACTAAGCCATTCATCCTGATTCAGACAATCACTTACACCAAACTATTCCCAAATTATTTCAAAGAGAGTATCACAACATATAAAATAGTTTCATACATGGAATATTAACATTTGACTCCAAAATGGAAAAGAAATTAAAACATGCCAATCAAACATCTATAAATTGGATACCAAAATGAAAATCCGAGAAAATCGCATGGAATTAAGCATGTAGGGACTAATCAAAAGAAATGTGATGGAAGCAAGAATGGAGTCACCAAAAAGATATGCTCAAAAATGAATGAATGATGATAGTGACGAATGAGAATTTTTTATTAACATCAAAATTGTCAAAACTACCCAAAACTAGCATCCAACTCCATAGTTCACTCCCCCAAACTAGAAATGAGCATTGTCCTCAATGATTGAAGTGAAACTAGATATTATTCAACGATGCTAGAGGGAAAACAAGCATACTAAAGCAAAAATACAAAAGCAAACTAAACTAAATTTTTTTATTTAATTTATTTACACCAAGTAAAGGAAGGAATACACCTTAGTAAAAGGAGGATCCCGAATATGTAATGGTGGAGGCAGCTGCTCTATCATATCATTTCGTTCCTCAGCCAGCTGCTTTGTAAACGAAGCGCCTCCAGCTTCCTTGGATCCTAGCAACACAGCTCCCAGCATCTCCCTAGAATATGCTCATGTGTCCTGCGAGAGACAAGCTATGTCAATCCAAGGAAAAGAAATTTGACTTCCAATGATGGAAGTCCAAAAAGGGTCGTCATAATAAAAATAAGGATATGAATATGTATAACGACAATCTGAATCTAAGATATATGGAAATGAAGCTTGAGATTTAGAAATAAAGGGAAAATTGTGATGAGAACTTTCCTGAATGGCGATGATATCGCCTGGCTGATGTGAATCCTCAGGAGGAGGGTGAAATGGCTGCAGGGGCAAGTGTGAGGAGAAGCCAGCGCATGCTCAATGTAGATCATCTCGCAGTCACTGTAGCTTGTCGCATCCTCGCCATCGAAGGCAATGGCCTCAGCAGTTATCCCTGGACTCTGTGGTCCACCCTGAATATCATCGTCCTGGATGATGAGCTGATGCATGTCCTAAGCTAACTGAAGTGATGGCTGCTGAACTGAATCTATAGGGAGGGAGGGCTCGGGCTCCAATGTAGTCTGTAGGTTGTATCACATGCACTCATCCTCCTCAATACCACCATAGTAAACCATCTCAGCAGTCCACCTAAGATGCTCGCACACCTCCAGCCGTGGTAATGGATCAGAAGGGAAATGCGACTCAGGCACTCCGATGTCATCATCTCACTCTCGCCTAGACACATCTCCATCTCATCATCACCACCAACCCAACGAAACTGCATCATGTCTCTAACATGGGTGACACACACTCCATTATCCATCTCCTCCTGATCGTCAATATGTAATCTCTGAATGTCCTTTGCCTGGCTCTCATGCAACCCAACATCCTGTTCTGCTCGGTATCCTATAGGATCGCAAGAAAAAGAGCCCAAAGGTGGCTCCTCAAACAGACACTGGACCTGCTGCTCTGAATCCTAAAGTGGAACTGAGGACTGGCCATCATCCTCATATCCAAGTGACGGCGCTCCAGATGGCGCAGTCCGCTCCCACTCTGCAAGGTCCCTCAGGTACAATCATGCATCCTCTGTCGTGTATGCAAAGAAATCTACACTGCTCATCTGCACAAAGTCTCGCGTCTACCGCTGCAACCCTGTGTAGAAAATCCGAAGTAGATCCTCTGCACTGAAAGCATGGCATGGACACCCAAGCACTAAACCATCGAACCTCTTCAAAACCTGACAGTAGGTCTCACCGTCAAACTGGATTAAGCTTGCCATTTGTGGCTCAAATGCCTGGCGCATATGTACCCGAATTCTGTATTAAATAGGAAAGAAAGCTCGAAGGAAATCAGTCTGAAAAGAAAGCCAAGTAGAAAAATAATCTCGAGGAAAAGCATCAAACCAAATTTTAGCATCATCTCTCAATGTACGGGGGAACACTTTAAAATAAATAAAATCTGCACAAATGTTCTCATCAAACAAATCCTAAAATTCTTCTCTACACCATTTTTCAAACTTTTGCATAAATGAACTAGGATTTTTCAACCCCATACCATGAAAGAACGGTGGGAGTTGGGAGTCCTCCACATAAGCATCGCTAAAGTTTGAAAATGAATTCATAAGAACAAAATTTTTTATTTACAAAAGATTTTTAAAATAAAAGAAAGAAAGAAAGAAAATGACTCAAAAAGAATAAAATAAACAATTAAAAAGACTCAACACTAAGCTGGAAGTACTACACCTAAAGTATCCAAAACCAACACCAAAAATGTGAATGTGAAAATCGGTGTCCCCGGCAACGACGCCAAATGATTGACCTCGAGGGCATACACAATCCAAGTAGCATCCACACGCTCTCCTCCCAAAAGAATGAGTGTCAAATACAATATAAACCCAGTGAGTACGTGGTCGAATCCACAGGGACCAGTCGTTTCACAATCACAATCTCAATTGGCTAAAAAAGGCTAAAAGTGTTGGTACAACCAACTAAACTAACAAGTGTTGTGTGAGAAAGTGTGGGGTGGCACAGTCGAGCCAAACCCAAGTTAGGTAGGGTGGAGACCAAAGTGTGGAGCAAGTCAAGCAAGAAGAAGTGTGTGGAATATGGTGTCATTAGGGCTGTGAGTTGATTAGCAATAGGTTCATTCTAAATGAATCAACCCTCCAAAGAAGCATCCAAGGGCTCACAACGAAAAGGGAGAAATCGGGTTAAGAAAAACCTATTTCTCGCAACCCAGATTTGGCAGAAAAAACCCGCGACAAGCAACTGCCATTATCCGGGCAGTCGCCTGTGTGGTCTTTGCAAAACATGCGAAATCTGGGGGCTCTCCTGGCAGGCGACTGCCTGGAAGATTACAGGCGACTGTGTGGGGGCACATGTGTTGAGTATTGGACTTCTCCCTACTTGGTGTTAATGATGAGCAAACATAAATACTTGTGACTAATCCCCTATTTTGTAGTTAATCCATTGCCTAAGCATATTATGAAGATCTACTTGCAATGGTAACACTCAAAGATCATTGAAGGCAAATGAAGTGGATTGGATGATCATAGATGGTGAGTGAAGCTCCTAGAAGACTTCAAGCTCATGCGTTGGATAGAAGAGAGTTTGTCAATGTAAATTTCTTTTATCTCTTCTAGTATGTAGCTTAGAAGTAGAACTTTGTTGGAGCACACACACATCTACATTTCTGTCTTATGATGTATTTAATTTAAGCTTCCTTTGACTCCAATTCATTTCAAACTAGATTGTGCATGTTATGTATACTACAGTCGACTGCTGAACGTTTTACAGTCGCATGTCTCAAAAACAGTCGACTGTGTTTTGTTCTACAGTCGTCTGTTATGCACAAAATTTTACAGTCTAGAATTTTACAGTCTAGTTTTGGGCTTCTCTGTTTTATTTCTTCAGGCAACTTATGAATGATTCACAGGCGCCTATCCAAGTGACAGTCGACTGTGTTTCGTTAATCAGTCGCTTGTCTGTCTTTTGCCCAATTCCTAGTCTCTCTGTTTACTTCGGCCAGTCGACTTATGTTGGATTTACAGTAGACTGTCCATTGGATCAGTCGACTGTCAATGATGCATCAGTCGTCTGTCTGTGAGCCTAATTGTTGACTTAACTCTCTGGAATATCTCAGGGTTTGGACAATCGTCTGTATAAGGAATTACAGTCGCCTGTTCTGATTAACAGTCGACTGTCTTCTCCTCTTCAGTCGTCTGTCCTGTTATCCTAGATGTTTTCCAGAATTCTTCAACTTACCATCCTTCGGCCAGTCGCCTGTTGTAGGATTTACAGTCGCCTGTTGGTTCAACAGTCGACTGTCTATGCTTCATCAGTCGACTGTCCACGTGGTAAGTTATCGTTATGAATTCTCACCTACCCTAACTGACTGGGTAACAGTCGACTGTGGTTTCCTCAACAGTCGACTGTCGCGAGCGCAGATTCTATCCGTTGAGAGTTTTCTCACGGATTCCAAAAGGGTTTTTGCTAATTCTGTTTTGAGGATTTGAGAAACCTATATAAGGAGCATCTACTGTTCCATTGAGATGTTACTCATTCCATTGCAAAATCTTTCATGCTTTCATTCTCAAGATCAAAGCTCTCAAATCCTAAATCCCTAAGAATTCCAATCTTCTATCTCTTGCTCTCCAACCTAGAATCAAAGAGACATCTTCTAGGCATTTGGTACAGTCAAGAGAAAGGGCTTTTCCTCTCTTCTAAGTGAGTCTTCAACACACAACACACTTCTCCTTCAAGTTCTACTTCAAGGCATAGGTGATTGTAAGTGTTGCTTTCATATTTCATAACTTTCGTTATTTGAATTCACTCTCGGGTTGTGAGAGTGGTTTGCTTGCTCCCAAGTTGTGGGAGTCAAGGACAATCGATTGTATTTTGATTTCACTTGTAGGGTTTCTACAAGTGGGTTTTAAGGAAACCTCAAGTTAGGGTTCTAACTTGAGTATCCGGAGGTATCCGGGTGGAAGGGACGTCGGATTACCGGGAACAAATCGGGAAGTGACTTGGGTAATCCGAACCCTTGAAACATCCTTGCATTTGCATTTGTTTCAATTTGGGTTTAATTTCTATTCCGCGTTATTTTGTGGGTTAGCATTTAAATTGGTGTAATCGTTTTAAATTGCTTAAACACTATTCAACCCCCCTTCTAGTGTTTTCTCCATAGCCAGGGTCCTTACAATATGCACCTGTCTTTTGTGCTTCAGGCGCCTGCTGCAACTGTAGAAAAATTAACAGAAAGTTGGTTTTTAGCCAACTCTCTGGAGTAGAAAAATCAGGCGCATGTTGTTGAAATGGCAGGCCTGTACAGTTGTCCAGGTGCCTGTCATTTCTTCTACAGGCGCTTGTGAAGCACTCCTTTTCGCCCAGGTTCTTGGCTTTACGAGGCATGTGACTGTCATTGTAAGGACAGTCGCATGTCCTGGCTTCAGCTCCACTTCTCTATTAATTTGATTTCTCCATTCTTCTTTCTCCTGAAAAATATAGAAAAATATGTAAAATCATGAAATGCACAAATAAGCTTTTAAAACATGGTTCCATGCAGAAACAAAATATATACTCAAGAATTCAAGAATTATATGTCAACATGCATATTAGAGTACACTTATGCATAGTATTTACACAAAACACGAATAGTTAGGGGGAGTAAATATACAATATTCACTCCGAATCAACATGACACTGCGGGTATCCCGAAGAACTGCGGATTACCCCACTTCCAGTATGGATATTCCAACTGGAAGCAAATGAATCTACCACTAAAGAATTTCTAGCCACAAATTTTTGTGACAGGAAGCAATGAGATGCTCCTGAATCAAAAAGTGACATGGCAGGGAAGGAAGCAACTCTAATAATGCCTAAGAGAAAAAAATATAAAACTAACGTAAGGGTCTAACAATCCTAATCATATAAAAACAAACATATCTTACAATAATAGAAATGAAAGAACATTCATCACTTAAGGAAAAAGTGAAGAGGTACCAATGATGATTCGTCCGGTATCCTCTGCCTCCACAGCCGTCATGTGAAGGCCTGATGCCTCGATGCCACCCTCCTGGTAGTCTGCTGCTGCTGGGAAGGTCTGGGTGGTCCTCTTGGTGTCATGGTACCAGGTGCTGGTGGTGCCAGTAATGGAAGTCTCTGTGGAGCCGATGGAAGGGTCCTCTGCTGCATCGGCCTGGCTGCCACTGGTTCCTCTGAGCCTGAAGTTTGTCTCTGCTAAGGACACTACCTACTGATGTGTCCCGGCTAACTACATGTAAAGCAACATCCTGAAAGAAACTTGCAATATTTCTGCACATGTCCCGGCTTCCCATAAAACTTGCAGGACACTCGCTGCTGTAGTGCTAGTGGAGCTCCAGGCCTCCTGAACTGGGTGGTCTGGGTAGGCCTGAGAAAACCTCTCTACTGACCCGCATGGTGTCTCTCTGCTACTGCTGCTGGAGCCCTACCTACACTCTTTGGTTGAGTCTCATGCATCCTGGCCGTCTCCAGTACGGCCCAATGAGTGGCCAGGACCATAGTCGACAGCATTGTTCTGTACTCTGGGTCCAGTCCCATCCTGAATCGTCTGGCTCTAGTAGTCTCCGAATTCACTAACTTCACTAACTCTAGTAGTCTGTGGAATATCTCAGGGTTTGGATAATCGTCTGTATATGGAATTACAGTCACCTGTTCTGATTAAAAGTCGACTGTCTTCTCCTCTTCAGTCGTCTGTCCTGTTATCCTAGATGTTTTCCAGAATTCTTCAACTTACAATCCTTCGGACAGTCGCCTGTTGGTTCAACAATCGACTGTCTATGCTTCATCAGTCGACTGTCCACGTGGTAAGTTACCGTTATGAATTCTCACCTACCCTATCTGACTGTGCAGCAGTCGACTGTGGTTTCATCAACAGTCGACTGTCGCGAGCGCAGATTCTATCCGTTGAGAGTTTCTCACGGATTCCAAAAGGGTTTTTGCTAATTCTGTTTTGAGGATTTGAGAACCCTATATAAGGAGCATCTACTGTTCTATTGAGATGTTACTCATTCCATTGCAAAATCTTTCATGCTTTCATTCTCAAGATCAAAGCTCTCAAATCCTAAAGCCCTAAGAGTTCCAATCTTCTATCTCTTGCTCTCCAACCAAGAATCAAAGAGACATCTTCTAGGCATTTGGTGCAGTCAAGAGAAAGGGCTTTTCCTCTCTTCTAAGTGAGTCTTCAACACACAACACACTTCTCCTTCAAGTTCTACTTCAAGGCATAGGTGATTGTAAGTGTTGCTTTCATATTTCATAACTTTCGTTATTTGAATTCACTCTCGGGTTGTGAGAGTGGTTTGCTTGCTCCCAAGTTGTGGGAGTCAAGGACAATCGATTGTATTTCGATTTCACTTGTAGGGTTTTTACAAGTGGGTTTTAAGGAAACCTCAAGTTAGGGTTCTAACTTGAGTATCCGGAGGTATCCGGGTGGAAGGGACGTCGGATTACCGGGAACAAGTCGGGAACTGACTTGGGTAATCCGAACCCTTGAAACATCATTGCGTTTGCATTTGGTTTAATTTGGGTTTAATTTCTATTCCGCATTATTTTGTTGGTTAGCATGTAAATTGGTGTAACTATCGTTTTAAATTGCTGAAACACTATTCAACCCCCTTCTAGTGTTTTCTCCATAGCCAGGGTCCTTACACTTGGTATCAGGGCGCAAAGTTATAGATATGGCATCCAACAACAACAATGTTCCTCCACCACCTTCGTACAACAATCACGATCGTGATGGATCGTTCACTCTTTTCGAAGGTCAATCAACGGTGCGTCCTCCGTGTTTCAATGGCACGAATTTTGGCTATTGGAAATGCCGGATGGAGACGTTCCTAAGGAGCGCTTCACTTTGGAGAACCCTCCATAAGGAATACGTCGAGCCCACCGAAGAGGATTTCGAAAAATGGACGACTTCCGAAAAATCCGTCGAAGTCAACAACGCAAAACCAATTAACACTCTTCATTGTGTGTTGGACCCGAATGAGTTCAACAAGATATGCACATATAAGAGTGCATATAAAATTTGGAACCATCTCGTCGTTACCCATGAGGGAACGAAAAAGGTAAAACTTTCTAAACTTTATGTTGCCGTGCAAAACTTCGATATGTTTCATATGCAGGAAAATGAAAGCATAGCATCGATGTACGGACGTTTTACCGACATCACCAATGAATTGGAAGCTCTTGGTCAAGTCTATTTCGAACCAGATAAGGTAAGAAAGATCATAATGGAAATGACCTCCAAATGGGAAAGAAGAGCTATCGCCATCGAGGAGGTCAACGACTTGAAGACCTACACTGTTGTGAATCTTATCGGGACTCTCATGTCTTATGAGGTAAGACGAGAGAACCGATTAAAGATTTGACCTATGATGAATCCTTCGGAGGCCAAGAAGAAAGCTTTGGCATTCAACGCCAATTCCTCATCCTCCGAACGTGAAGATTTAGAAGATGAGATGGATTTGGGAGAAATGGCCCAAATGGCAAAGAAGTTCCAACGCTTCTTCTACAAAGGTAAATTTCCCTCTAACAAAAGATTTGAGTATACTAATATTACTTTCTCTCTTTGCTTTAAGTGTAACAAGCCAGTGCACATCAAGAAGGATTGCCCAATGCTAAGAAACAAAGAGAAGTGGAAGGCTCCGAAGTACCACAAGTCCGACAAGAATAAGAGAGATAAGAAGAAAGGACTCGTCGGTACCTTCGATGACTCAAGTGGAGACTCATTAAGTGATTCCGATGATGAGAAGGGTGAAAGTGCCCACATGTGTTTCATGGCCCGAGAAGATCCACTCTCTGATGAGAGTGATTCTAACATGGATGATACCGAGGTAACAATGGATGAATTACGTATTGCTAATGAAGAATTGTTTGCTCAGTATCAATCTCTAATGCTTAGATATACTAGCTTAAAGAAATTGAATGTTAGCAATTCATCCATTCCATGCATTATCAACAATGACACCATTGTTGATACTTTAACTCTTGAGAAAGCGAATTTAGCTTCTCAAAATGTCACTTTGAGAAATGAGGTGAACACCCTCAAATCTCAACTAGATCAAACACATCCTAAGGATAATAGTGATCTAGTTATATGACACACACAATTGGGTTTAGAGAATGATTCTCTTAAAACCGAAGTGCACGAGCTCAAAGCATGGGTGTCCACCTTGGATACCAATATTTCTTCTCTTAAGGAGAAATACGAGCTCATGTCCTCCCGTATTTTGAGATTCAATAAGGGAAAAGGATAATTGGACGATTTGCTTACAAACCAATTTCTGGCCACACATCGTGTTAGTCTTGGTTTTGTGAAAGCAAATGCATCCAATGCTCGCACCTCCTATAGTGGTGTCACTATAGACTTTGTGAGGCCATCCTCCGGTGCATCCACAAGTGGTGTCAAAGACACTATAGGTAGCAAACCTACCAAGAATGTCACCACTTCACCATCTCTTCCTTTTGGCAAGAAACACACTAAGGGTAGAAACCAAAAGAGAAGCCATGCTTACATGTACACCAACATTCATCCACGTAGGAAATCTCCTACTTCACAAGTGGATACTCATGACACTTTTTATGCTCCACACCCACGGACACGTACAAATCCACACATGAGAAATTCTCATGTACGTGCTCCTATACACCCATATGCTCATACACATCATTCTTACATGTATGCACATCCTCCACAAATCATGCATAACACATATGTTTCATACAACATGCATGTTCCCAAGCATACATATAATCCTCATATGTCATATGCATATCCACCACCTCATGTTTATGCTAGAAATCATGTTCCTAAGAAGCATGCACCACATAGAAATCTAACAAGTATGCATGCAACTAGGAAAAGGACTCCCAAAATATACACCATTTGGGGTCCTAAGAACACTAACTTAAATGATAGGAATGCATATGTTGATTCCTATTTTCATGATGTTATTAATAATGGTAAGTATGTTGGGAAGCGGAAGTCCACTTGGACTTGGCTTCCAAAGGGCTAATCCCCTTGGACCCAACAAACATTGGGTACCATGAGCTTATGGTATATTATATAGGTACCCAAGAGAAATAATAAGAGCAATAAATGTCATATTAGCTCTAAAGGGAAAGGATGGATTCTCGATAGTGGTTGCTCCAAACATATGACGGGAGATCTCTCATTGCTCTCCGAAGTGAGTAGCATCAAGGATGGTGCAGCGGTCACTTTTGGAGGTAACCAAAAGGGAACCATCATTGGAGTAGGTATTGTCGGTAACCCTTCCAAACCCTAAATTACTAATGTATTTCTTGTTAGTGGTTTATGTCACAATTTCATTTCCATTAGTCAACTTTGTGACAAAGGTTACAAGGTTAACTTTGGAGAAGGATTGTGTAAAATTGTTGATTCTAATTCGAATGTTTTATTTTCCGGTATTAGGCGTAAAAATATTTATTATTTGAGCTTGCCTAAAACCGTAGAACATTGCTTAGTTGCTAATACAAGTGAATAACTATTATGGCATCGCCGTTTTGGTCATGTTCATTTCAAGCACTTATATAAGTTAGCTAAGCATGATCTAGTCAAAGGTTTTCCTAAAATTGCATTTAGTAAGAAAAACTTTTGTGTTTCATGTCAAAGAGGTAAACTAAGTAAATCATCCTTTAAGCTTAAAGAAGGGATTACTTCTAAGAGGCCCCTAGAACTTCTTCATCTAGATTTGTTTGGGCCAACTAGAACCGCTTCTTTAGGCAATGCTCATTATGGATTAGTTGTCGTTGACGACTTCTCTAGATTTACTTGGGTTTCATTCTTAAGTAATAAGAATGAAGCTTATGAAGAGTTTACCATATTTGCAAAGAAGATTCAGAATCTCTTAGGATCCACCATTACCACTATCTGTAGTGATCATGGAGGGGAATTTGAGAATGAGTCTTTTACTAAGTTTTGTGATGACACCGGGATAACTCACAATTTTTCCTTTCCTCGGGCTCCACCAAAAAATGGTACTGTAGAGAGAAAGAATAGGACTCTTATTGAGTGTGCTCGCACTATACTCCATGATAGTCATCTTGGACTACAATTTTGGGCAGAAGCGGTGCACACGACATGTTATGTGCTCAATAGGATCCTAGTGAGACCCCGAACGAACAAAACTTATTTTGCGTTAGTTTATGATAAAAAGCCTCAAGTTAAGTATTTTCGTGTTTTTGGTTCAAAATGTTTTATCAAAAACACCTTTAGTAATTTAGATAAATTTGAGCCAAGATCCGATGAAGGGATATTTGTTGGATATTTCACACGTAGCAAAGCCTTTCGGATATACAACAAAACCTCCTCAACGATCGAGGAATCACTACACGTATCATTTTACGAAGATTTTGATTTTCCTCATGTTATTGATGATAGTGTAGATGCTATTTGTGATTCTCTTAGTAATGTTAAGATTAATGATTCTATTATTGAGACTAACACTACTAATGAGATTGTTGAAGATGTTACAAGTGATGCAAGAATACCCAAAGCTTACCCAACCGTTCGCAACCACCCTCATGACCAAATTATTGGAGATATTGGTGTGGGTGTTCGAACGAGGTCAAGAATTGAAGAATTCTCTCATTGCGCATTTGTCTCTACCATTGAGCCAAAGTACATCCAAGAAGCTTGTGAGGATAGCTCTTGGGTAGTGGCAATGGAAGAAGAACTAATGCAATTCAAGAGAAATGAAGTTTGGGAGCTCGTTCCTCTTCCAAGTGGTCACCAAGTTATTGGGACCAAATGGATCTTCAAAAACAAGACCGATGAGAACGAGGTAATCACAAGGAACAAAGCAAGGTTAGTAGCTCAAGGCTACCGGCAAGAGGAAGGTATCGATTTCGAAGAATCCTTTGCCCACGTAGCTAGATTAGAAGCTATTAGATTGCTTTTATCTTTTGCATCTCATAAGAATTTTAAACTATTTCAAATGGATGTTAAAAGTGCATTTTTAAATGGGATTGTTAATGAAGAAGTGTATATTTCCCAACCTCCCGGTTTCATACATGAAAAATTTCCAAACCATGTTTTCAAACTTAAGAAAGCGTTGTATGGTAAGAAAGCGTTGTATGGGTTGAGACAAGCTCCTAGAGCTTGGTATGATCGACTCAAGACATTTCTTTTGGATTTAGGTTTTAAAATGAGAGAATTTGATTTCACTCTTTTCATTAAAGATTATGAAAATGACATCCTTTTGATTCAAGTTTATTTAGACGATATAATATTTGGTTCTACTAACTTTAATCTGTGTCAAGAATTTTCTAAGTCTCTGAAGAATGAATTCGAGATGAGCCACATGGGAGAGCTCAACTATTTCATTGGACTACAAATTCGACAAATGAAGGATGTGATGTTCATACATCAAACCAAGTACACAGGGGAGCTTATCAAGAGATTCGGGATGGAATTGTCTTCAAGTAAAAGGACTCCCATGAGTACGACAACCCATCTACACAAGGATGAGAACAGAAAAGATGTAGACGTTCGTCTATATCGAGGTATGATCGGTAGCTTACTTTATTTAACTACTAGTAGGCCCGATATCATGTTTTCCGTATGCTTGTGTGCTAGATATCAAGCTAGACCTAAGGAGTCACAGTTGATTGCGGTTAAACGAATATTTCGTTATCTCAATCAGTCTCTAGATTATGGGTTACTTTACCCCAAATCTAGCACATAAAAGTTAATCTTATATAGTGATGCCGACTTTACCGGATGCAAATTCGATAGGAAAAGTACTAGTGGCACTTGCCATTTCCTAGGAAATTCCTTAGTTTCTTGGTTTTCCAAGAAACAGAACTCGGTATCATTGTCCACGACTGAAGCGGAATATATTGCTGCGGGTCTTGCATGTGCACAAGTTCTTTGGATGAGACACACTCTTATGGACTATGGTGTCAATTGTGTGATACTTGCTTATCATGGTTGATAACCAAAGTGTCATATGTCTTTCTAAGAATCCGGTACATCACTCCCGTACCAAACACATAGATGTGAGACACCACTTTATCAATGATCATGTAGCTAAGAAGGACATCATCTTAGAGTACATTGAAATCCAAAAACAAATCGCCGACATCTTCACAAAACCTCTTAAAGAAGATTCATTTGTGAGGTTGCGTGGAGAATTAGGGATTATGGGTGAATCTGAAATTTAGGAGCTCAACATTCTTGTTATAACACTTTTCGAGCTCATATCATCATGTTGCCTCTCTTCTTTTGATATAACATATACTTGTTTTAAGAAAGGCATTTGAGATTTCTCTGATTACATGTGTTTTCAGATTGTTTTAAGAGATTTGTTTTATCAACGATTTATAATTTGATGTTGATGTTTATGTTGAGTTTATGTTTAGAGTATAGGTCCTAGGGTGAGTGTTTATATCCTCTGGATTTTTATCTCAATGTGCATTTTTGGACCAGGACAGACAACTGTCTTTCCTTCGACAGTCGACTGCCCTATTCTATCTTCTCTGTCAGAAACTTGTATCTTTCGCACAGACAACTAATGACAATTTTACAGTCGACTGTTGTTTCAACAGGTGACTGCATTTTAGTCATCAGGCGCCTGTCATCTTTGTCAAAATTTGCCAGTACTCTCTGTCTTTTTGATGAGTTTTTCTGATTCTCAGTCAGTCGACTGATGCGTATTATACAGTCGATTGTCTTTTGGACTGGCGACTGTGTATTACTCAACAGTCGACTGTCTGTCATCCTGAGCTTATTTCTTTTCACTTCAGCCGGTCGACTGACTTTTGTTCATCGGTCGACTGTCTCCTGTTGTGGAGGTTCACTGCTCTGATCTGAGCTGTCGATTCTTTGATCCAACGGCCCAGATTATTTCGCCTTTTCATTATATCTTCGAGACAGTTCATTTCGACTCACGTTTTCTCTCTCCTCCGATTGAAACCGTTCGTCTTCCCGCTCGATTTCTCTGTCGATCTCTTCACCGTCAATCACCTCTTCGCCGCCTGTCGATTGCTTCATCGTTGTCAACTAGGTTTGATTTCCCCTCGTTGACTCTTTCGTTCGTTGCCGATTTCGTTCGTTTCCTTTCAAATCGTTCGTTTGACTGTGCAATGCCTTCCAAGACTAAGGGCAATGGAAAGATCATTGCTTCTAAGAAACCTAGGGTTCGTAAGCCTTTTATCGCCAAGACCAAGAAACCCTATAAGGCCCGATCCAAGCAAGCCGAATCTCCCTCTCATTCTTCTTTGCATGGATATTCTCCTTATGGGTCTTCTTCTTCTGACAATGTGCCCCTCGTGAAGCGTCAGCGCAAGCCCACTGGTGTTCACATCAAAGAGCCTAGCGCTGAGGCTCCTCCTTCTCCTTCTGTGTCGAGTTCTGAAGAAGATACCCCTGTCGCTCCTCCATCTGATCCCCTAGTTCCCATTTGCCGAGATGCTTTATGCTTGGCAAAGTTCCACTCTCTCATAGGGATCAAACTTCTTAGAGAGCGCAATATTGTTTTTTCCGCCTTCATTGCTGAGAGACTGTCTGACATCGTATCTGGTACACATTTGGCTGACATCATTCGCTTCTCTCAGAGAGAGTCTCCTCAAGCTTATGCATTTTTGGTTAAGCTTTTCTATGCTAACCGCGTTCGCGGTGAGTATTCTACCACTGGATTTATTGATACTGTTGTCCAGGGGACTTCCATTCGTATTGATCCCACTCTATTAGGGACCATTCTTAGGATTCCCTCCTCTGGATCCCTTCCTTCCGATATTTCCATTTCTGATGTCGATGAGCTAGATCAGGCTGTCCTCCGGGACATGTTCCGTGAGATACCTTCAGCTATATCTTCTGGTGTTAGGTCGTTCATGTTCTTGGCTCGGGGTTGGGCTGTTCACCTTGTGGTGAAGTCCAACATCCTGTTGAAGTACAGATCTTCTGACCAGCCTTCCTAGGAGATATTGAGGTGTATGTACGCGATCTTTTCCGGGATGTCTGTGAACTGGGCCGATGTCCTCCTTGACAGGATGGACAAGGTCGAGTTTACTTCTTCCTCCTCTCACATTCCATACGGTGGACTTCTTACACTTGTCTTTCGACACTTTGGGATTGACTTGTCTCCTTACGAGCCCATGCCTTTTGGTCCTCTTCTTGATGCTTCTGCAAAGTCGAAGTCCTCTTTGGCTCTGCAGTCTGCATCAAAGAAAAGGAAATCCACTTCAGCTCCGTCTTCCTCCACAGTTCCACCTGCTCACCAGCCATCTTCATCTGCTCCTCCTGCTCTTGACTTTATTTTTGAGATGGTCTCTGGTTTATATGAGTTGGCTTCCTTATCATTCCAGCATCAGGGAATACCCTTCCATGAGCATTTGAGACGTTTTGTTCCTCCCCAGCCTCGTGAGCCTCCACCTCCCATCATCACTAATTTGGTTGTGCATCCTGCTGTCTCTGCCTCTGAGGGTGTTGCTGCTCGTCCTCCAGAGGATGTTCCTACTGTCACTCATGAGACTGCTTCTCCATCCGCTGCTCCTGGAGACACTCACTCATAGATTTTCTTTGTGACATGGATATTTGGTGATGTTGTCTGAGTATCATGTATGCTGATATCTGATGATGTAATTTTTTTATCATGATGTATTTGATGGACATGTGGATGTCCATTTGACTTGTACTCTTGTGATATCTCTGATATATATATGATATTGCAGTTTCTACTTACGTTTCACACATTGTATAATTGCTTATCTTATTTGTGTGATGTTTGTGATATTGTCTCCATGAATGATATATTCTCCTCTGATGTGTTTATGAGACAATATTGGACTTGATATTGGATTATACATATTATATGTGATGTGATGCATATATATATATATATATATATATATATATATATATATATATATATATATATATCTATTATACATTTGACAGCGATTTTTGAATCCTAGGGCTGACTAGGACAAGCTGACTAGGACAAACTGGTTGATAAAAGACGGCCAGGATTTAATCTTGGATGATGAACGGTTAGGATTAACTTTTGATATTTGTAGGTCCATCTTTTTTGAATAAAGACATCACACTCTTTTAAAAAAATAAACAGGGGAAGAGCTTTTCGCGGGAGACGAGGCGTCTCTTGCTCTTCCCCAGAATGGGGGAACGAGGAACGAGGCGTCAATTAACCAGTTCATCCCCAAAATAGAACTCTCGCCCGTTCATTCTCTCCTTCTACTTCACTCCAGTTCGCAGGCGAAGCTCTAGCAAGTCGCAGGCAGGCAAGGCAAGAGGGGAACAGTTCGCAGGCAAAGCTCCAGTTCCATTTCGCAGGCAAATCAACGCGCGCTTCATCTCCAGTTCATCGCGCCTCAATTACGATCCTGCCCTAGATCTCGCAGGTATGTCTCAATTACGGCATGTCTCCATCTTCTCAATTACGACTTATTGTTGGAAATTGGGAGTCTCCAGTTCACAGGCGAAGCTCTAGCAAGTCACAGGCAAAGCTCCAGTTCCAGTTCGCTCATCTCCAGTTCGCAGGCAAGGCAAGATCTCCAGTCCTGCCCTAGATCTCGCAGTTATGTTTACGATCCTGCCCTTGATTCATGCTTATTGTTGTAAATTGGGAGTCTCAGCATGTTCTCAGCATGTTCTCAGTTATTTTTTGGATAATTTTGCAGGCATCAAAGTGAACAACCCAGCCCATGGTATGTTTATTCTCAGTTGTTCACCTTGGCATACCAATTTTGATACATACCAATTTTAATGCCTGCAATTTAAATGAGTCCATTGGAATGATCTGAGTCAAAAATTTAATGCCCGCAGATCATTTAATACCAGCCCAATTTTTGACTCAGATCATTTATAAATTTTAATGCCTGCAATTTTAAAATTGGAATGATCTGAGTCCATTGGATATCACCTTGGCATACCCTCTTCTTTGATGCCTGCAAAATTGGTATCAAAATTGGGTTGTTCACTTTGAGAACATACAGCCCTCTTCTCAGCCCATGGTATTTTGGTCTCAATTAAAATTGCAGGCATCAAACTGAGAACTGATAATGTATTTGCAGAAGTGTTATGTTTATTCTTAGTGATATTTGCAGAAGTGTTACCCAAAAATTTATTGTTAAAAGGAACTGATTTGTTGTTTTTAAAAACCAAAAAGCATTTAACCGTTAGAGTTAAAGGAATATTCACTAGAATTCAAATGAAACTTAATCATAAGGGTTGATTTAGTCTAACTTAAAGTAATTTAAGGGACTAATATATGAATATCAAAGTTCGGATGAATCGAAGGATGCATATACACATAACCCCTTTTTTTCCAAGTGTCCCCATGTTATATGTTTTCGGTTCCCGCAATCCTTATACCTTTCCAACTTTGATGTATGTGGAATGTCCCTTCCATGCAATTAACTTAGTAATGCCACGATACATTGATAAATAGAATGTCCCTTCCATACTAATTTTTATTTCTAAACCTTAGTGATGGTTACGTATAATGATATATGTGATTATTTTTCTTTCAAATGAAAAACTACCTCCACATCCTTTGTGTTTTACTTTTTTATATTTTGAGAGTTAACTTGCAATTAAAACCTACATGTAATTACAAACTTTGAGGACCAATGTGCAAAAATTCAGGCACAAAACTCCAATTTGCCTCGCAGGCATAACATCTTCAGGCTAACACCTACAACTTAGGTTCTGCTTAGGTTCTGAATGTCAGTCTGAATTCATTTCTTGATTATCATTAGCTTAAAGCTTCAGGCCTGAAAAATGAAGGTTTTGCTTTCATCCAATAGCCCACATGTGGTTTATGTTTGTTTATAATCTGGAAATAAAAATATTGGATTATATCTTTTTTTGACAAAAAAGTTCATCAACTTGGAAGTGATATTCTTTAAATGATGTGCCAATATCAAAAGATCATGAAGATGGAAATCTAGCTTTCAGATTTCTTTCAATCATCATTCTTCTTTATTAGTTTCTTTTGGGCTAGCATGTAACTATGTTACCAGAAAACGCTAAACTCCAAATGATTAGGGATTTGGATGGGACATTTTGAATTGTGATACAACACCAATTTAAAGCAGTAAAATTGATGTTTCTCTGTTTTTGATGCTCTTAATGTTACTAAACTTATGAAGTTCATAATTAACTCCAACTTTGAGCCTAGAAAAGGGCTCATTGTGGAAATTCACTTGATATATGATCAGGTGATTTCATATTCTTTTCTGGGTGGTGTCACACACCTGTTAGGAGTGACTAATGTCAATACATCTATGCTTGCTTTAATATCCTTCATGTATTATCAGTTTCCAGAACTCCATAATTTTCTAGAGCTAACCGTTTGGAATAAGATTTAAAGTTGATAAATTTTTTATATAAGCAGCATTCATCTTTGAGGCTTGATATTCACTGAATGACAAATAAGAGGGCATTTATGTTGTCAGTAAAATTGATATACGTTTGAAAATACCATATCCCCTCACATGCGATTAGTTTACATGCACTTAGCGTAATGAAGCGTTCGGTGTGAATACCTTTCTAAAGCAATAGGTTGCAAATTTGCTTTATATATGAACAGTTAATTTCATATTTAGTTCTTGGTACTGTCTCACTCCCTTCAGGAGTGGCTAATGTAAATACATCCATGATTACTTTTATCGCCTTCATGTTGAACTCTTTAATTCCCAAACCTAAATCTGTCATCATCCCCCCACCAAAAAAATAAAATAAAAATAAAAATGAAAACTAATAGGACTAGGCTGTTCATGAGGCATTTGAATGAGGAATAAAATCCATCCCATTATGAAGGGACCATATCCATGTTATGGCTGGTGATTGATGAATGTCTGTCACTCTTTTCTTACCTGGCAGTAACAGTTCAATATTAATTGAGAAATTGTGCATGTTGAGTTAGATACTTTGATATTTGAAATGCCTTTGTTAATTTTGGTGACAATATCAATTGAGAAATTTTGAATGTTGAGTTAGATACTTTGATATTTGAAATGCCTTTGTTAATTTTGGTGATGTTTTTGGATGTCGAGCTATGACGTTAGTATAGTATACGCTTTTGCTACCCATCCGTTAAATTTATAGTGGGTGGGGAGTCGTGTAAGTGGGAAAATTACACATACCCTATGGCGGATTTTGGCATTTGTGTTGAGTTTGTGGGATTAAACATTTACCGGTCCAGTGTTTGAGATGCACAAATTATTTTTTAAACTTTGGGTTGTACATATTGAACTTATATGTGCTTTCAATTTGTCTGCTCAACTGTTTTCTTATGTCTAATTGTCAATTCTCTACCTGATACATGATGTTTGTCAGTAAATTAATTACTATATGTATGCACATTATGTTTTTGTTCCTAGAAAGAGATCTGGTAGACCAAATAAATTAGGCAAAATCGGGTTTGATCTAGCATGCTCCTTATTGCTATGTAAAATTCAATTTGAATGCTCCTTATATAAATAATAACATTTGAATGCTCAAAAATAGTATTAAACCAGGTATCACCTTTTGACTTGAATACATGAAAAATCACTCATACATGTCTATTATATGTCCTACATCATCACATGTTTCTCATTTTGTGTACATTTTTCACCTTGCCGTTCTCTCCTCAGATTCTCTTCTGACGATTGTCTTTCACGACGCTGAAGGCTGATTGTAGTGTGGAATAGAAGCGGGCAACAATGGTCTAAGTTGCAAACTGTTTGATCTGTTCCTTGGCATCTTGAACGTAACCACCAATAATACATTATTCTGCAGTAGGGATGCCTTGGAAGCTGTCAAAGAGCTTTTCAGTGGTGATGGACAGACAAAGAACAGGTGAAAGGGACCAAATGAGGTTTGTTCGGCTCGCATCCTTTTAGACTTCTCTTTTATACTGTTGTTGTGTCTATTGTGATTTTAATCTCCTTATTGTCTAGATTATAGTTGCTCAACTATTGTTGGTTGCCATTGCAGATGCCACTTCCTGCAAGCGTATATCAAAGATTAACTTCCAGTCCAACGCTTATGAATTTAGTGCAAGCTTTAGCGTATCACAAAGTGTAAGTATAGTTAGTCATATTTCTTTGTTACACAGTAGGGCTATATTGCCGATTCTTTTTTTATATTTTGAATTAATTTCCATTCCTTTGTTTCAGTTGCTATGAAGATATGCCTCTTCAAGAGCCTCATGCAGTGCACGAGCAGCAGAGCATTCAGAATCTATGTGACACCCTCAGAACTATATTGCGGTTGTAGGCATAACTTAAAACACAGTGACCTAAAGGACAAAGTTTGGGCACAAATCAACTTTAGTCCAATTAGGAGCAAAAGATACAAATATCTTAAATATGACAACCGCTTCTTACATGCAAAGCTGAAGCATATACATTAATCTTATTTGTTTCTACATATTATTCATGTACATTTTGGTTCTATAGAACTTCTACATATTATTGTAACTAGGAAGCCCTTTTGTTCTTCCAAACACCTATGAATTATTGTTTGCAAATTGAGGACTATACCTGTGCCAACGTTGGATGAGATGTTTATATCAAAAATGATTGTTTTGATATCTAAATCCACGTGGGATGAGGTTTTTATGCCAACGTGGGACTAGGACTGTGCGTGTTGAGATGTTGTCCAATTTGATATCAATCTGTAGATGAATTGGGTACACATTTCTTTTGATGCCAATATGTTTTAATATCAAATTTTTATTTGACATTTAATATGCTTTGTGTTAACACATTTTTAACACATGCCAGATTTCTTCACATTTTTTCCTTTGATATTAATTTGTTGGTTGTTGTCCAATTTTTTTTCTTTTTATGCCACAAAACAACTTGATGTCAGATTACTACTATTGTTTTAATATCTATTGGACAACAACAAAGAAGCAAATTATTAGTTAATTTTGGAGAGCGAAAAATTAACGGGGATAACCTTAAAATTTTGGAGCGGAACTAATTTTGGAGTGTACTAAATTTTGAGGGGAACTAAGATTTTTGCAGATGAACTAAATTCCCTAGGATGAGCTAAAATTTTGGAGGAATAAAGATTTTGAGGGGGAATATCTAAACTGAATCGTGCCCTACGGGCACGGGTTATGACTAGTGTATATATATATATATATATATATATATATATATATATATATATATATATATATATATATATATTCTTCGTATATCTCAAATGTTGATATTGGGCTTCCATTCCTATATTCACATAAGTTTATGATGTGGTTTATGAGTTTTTAGTTTTATAAATTCTTAAACTCTCTGATTGTTGATAGTTCCTATTTAGCACGATTATTGTTGTTGATTATACTCCCACCTTTTTGGATAATGCCATAGGGGGAGAGAAATAAACACATAGATTCATAATGAATGTGCGAAGTATGTCCTAATAACACTTGAATCCAAGATTAAAGTTGCCTTAGATTCAGGGGGGAGTAAGATACAATGAATAGGGATTTAAAATCCAAGATTTCATGTATTAAATTCATTTCATTCATGCATATCTTACTCATTTGCTTCAATTGATATATAGATTCCCTTTTATTTGTTGACTAACTTGGTTGGCATCTATGTAGGGGGAGTAAGTTTTTCGTTAAGCACAATTATTTATCTTTTTGTTTATGTTTGTTTGTCATCATCAAAAAGGGGGAGAATATTGATTATTGGACTTCTCCCTACTTGGTGTTAATGATGAGCAACCATTAATACTTGTGACTAATTCCCTATTTTATAGTTAATCCATTGCCTAAGCTTATTATGAAGATCTACTTGCAATGGATGACACTCAAAGATCATTGAAGGCAAATGAAATGGATTGGATGATCGTAGATGGTGATTAAAGCTCCTAGAAGACTTCAAGCTCATGCGTTGGATAGAAGAGAGTTTGTCAATGTAAATTTCTTTTATCTCTTCTAGATGTAGCTTAGAAGTAGAACTTTGTTGGAGCACACACACATCTTCATTTCTGTCTTAGGATGTCTTTAGTTCAAGATTCCTTTGACTCCAATTCATTTCAAACTATATTGTGCATGTTGTGTATACTACAGTCGACTGCTGAACATTTTACAGTCGCATGTCTCAAAAACAGTCGACTGTGTTTTGTTCTACAGTCGTCTGTTATGCACAAATGTTACAGTCTAGTTTTGGGCTTCTCTGTTTTATTTCTTCAGGTGACTTATGAATGATTCACAGGTGCCTGTCCAAGTGACAGTCGACTGTGTTTCGTTAATCAGTCGCCTGTCTGTCTTTTGTCCAATTCCTAGTCTCTCTGTTTATTTCGGCCAGTCGACTTATGTTGGATTTACAGTAGACTGTCCATTGGATCAGTCGACTGTCAATGATGCATCAGTCGTCTGTCTGTGAGCCTAATTGTTGACTTAACTCTCTGGAATATCTCAGGGTTTGGACAATCGTCTGTATAAGGAATTACAGTCGCATGTTCTAATTAACAGTCGCCTGTCTTCTCCTCTTCAGTCGTCTGTCCTGTTATCTTAGATGTTTTCCAGAATTCTTCAACTTACCATCATTCGGCCAGTCGCCTGTTGTAGGATTTACAATCGCCTGTTGGTTCAACAGTCGACTGTCTATGCTTCATCAGTCGACTGTCCACGTGGTAAGTTACCGTTATGAATTCTCACCTACACTATCTAACTGTGCAGCAGTCGACTGTGGTTTCCTCAACAGTCGACTGTCACGAGCACAGATTCTATCCGTTGAGAGTTTTCTCACAGATTCCAAAAGGGTTTTTGCTAATTCTGTTTTGAGGATTTGAGAAACCTATATAAGGAGCATCTACTGTTCCATTGAGATGTTACTCATTCCATTGCAAAATCTTTCATGCTTTCATTCTCAAGATCAAAGCTCTCAAATCCTAAAGCCCTAAGAATTCCAATCTTCTATCTCTTGCTCTCCAACCTAGAATCAAAGAGACATCTTCTAGGCATTTGGTGCAATCAAGAGAAAGGGCTTTTCCTCTCTTCTAAGTGAGTCTTCAACACACAACACACTTCTCCTTCAAGTTCTACTTCAAGGCATAGGTGATTGTAAGTGTTGCTTTCATATTTCATAACTTTCGTTATTTAAATTCACTCTCGGGTTGTGAGAGTGGTTTGCTTGCTCCCAAGTTATGGGAGTCAAGGACAATCGATTGTATTTCGATTTCACTTGTAGGGTTGCTACAAGTGGGTTTTAAGGAAACCTCAAGTTAAGGTTCTAACTTGAGTATCCGGAGGTATCCGGGTGGAAGGGACGTCGGATTACCGAGAATAAATCGGGAAGTGACTTGGGTAATCCGAACCCTTGAAACATCCTTGCATTTGCATTTATTTCAATTTGGGTTTAATTTCTATTCTGCATTATTTTGTTGGTTAGCATTTAAATTGGTGTAATCGTTTTAAATTGCTTAAACACTATTCAACCCCCCTTCTAGTATTTTCTCCATAGCCAGGGTCCTTACAACATGCGCCTGTCTTTTGTGCTTCAGGCGCCTGCTGCAACTGTAGAAAAATTAACAGAAAGTTGGTTTTTTAGCTAACTCTCTGGAGTGGAAAAATCAGGCGCATGTTGTTGAAATGGCAGGCGCCTGTACAGTTGTCCAGGTGCCTGTCATTTCTTCTACAGGCGCTTGTGATGCACTCCTTTTCGTCCAGGTTCTTGGCTTTACGAGGCAAGTGACTGTCGTTGTAAGGACAGTCGCCTGTCCTGGCTTCAGCTCCACTTCTCTATTAATTTGATTTCTCCATTCTTCTTTCTCCTGAAAAATATAGAAAAATATGTAAAATCATGAAATGCACAAATAAGCTTTTAAAACATGGTTCCATGCAGAAACAAAATATATACTCAAGAATTCATGAATTATATGTCA
This sequence comes from Scilla litardierei, assembly GCA_030789695.1. Taxonomy (NCBI): domain Eukaryota; kingdom Viridiplantae; phylum Streptophyta; class Magnoliopsida; order Asparagales; family Asparagaceae; genus Scilla; species Scilla litardierei. The sequence goes on along the minus strand of CM061130.1, from coordinate 110,142,806 downwards.
ACATGCATATTAGAGTACACTTATGCATAGTATTTACACAAAACACCAATAGTTAGGGGGAGTAAATATACAATATTCACTCCGAATCAACATGACACTGCGGGTATCCCGAAGAACCGCGGATTACCCCACTTCCAGTATGGATATTCCAACTGGAAGCAAATGAATCTACCACTAAATAATTTCTAGTCATAAATTGTTGTGACAGGAAGCAATGAGATGCTCCTGAATCAAAAAGTGACATGGCAGGGAAGGAAGCAACTCTAATAATGCCTAAGAGAAAAAAATATAAAACTAACGCAAGGGTCTAACAATCCTAATCATATAAAAACAAACATATCCTACAATAATAGAACTGAAAGAACATTCATCACTTAAGGAAAAAGTGAAGAGGTACCAATGATGACTCGTCCGGTATCCTATGCCTCCACATCCGTCATGGTGAAGGCATGCTGTCTCGATGCCACCCTCCTGGTAGTCTGCTGCTGCTGTGAAGGTCTGGGTGGTCCTCTTGGTGTCATGGTACCAGGTGCTGGTGGTGCCAGTAATGGAAGTCTCTGTGGAGCCGATGGAAGGGTCCTCTGCTGCATCTGCCTGGCTGCCACTGGTTCCTCTGGGCCTAAAGTTTGCCTCTGCTAAGGACACTGCCTACTGATGTGTCCCGGCTAACTACATGTAAAGAAACATCCTAAAAGAAACTTGCAATATTTCTGCACATGTCCCGGCTTCCCACAAAATCTGCAGGACACTCACCGCTGTGGTGCTAGTGGAGCGCCAGGCCTCCTGAACTGGGTGGTCTGGGTAGGCCTGAGCAAAACTCTTTACTGACCTGCATGGTGTCTCTCTGCTGCTGCTGATGTGGCCCTACCTACACTCTTTGGATGAGTCTCATGCATCCTGGCCGCCTCCAGTATGGCCCAATGAGTGGCCAGGACCATAGTCGACAGCGCTGTTCTATACTCTGGGTCCAGTCCCATCCTGAATCGTCTGGATCTAGTAGTCTCTGCCTTCACTAACTCCAGAGCAAACTTGCTCAACAATGAAAACTCCGCATCATAAGCATCACGCTTCATCGTCCCTGAGTCAGATGCTCAAATCTTAGTGCAACTCATCCTTCTTCATCTCTGGAAGGAACAGTGCCTCAAATAGCTCTTTGAACTTGACCCATAAGATCGGTCTGGTCAAGTGTAGCCATGTGCATCCTATTAATCTCGTGACTGATGCGTCAGCTGTAGCTTTGCCACATCCACCCATCCAAGCTTCGGATACCCTATAGCTGACAAATCATCCTCTGTATGCCTGATCCATTCGTCCACCTCCAGTAGACTCTCCTTGCTTGAAAAAGACTTCAGTTGCAAGGCTCTAAACTGCATGATACCTCCTGAATTCTGTGCCACTCCACAAGCCACCCTATCCTCCAGCTGACTCATATACTCTAGAATACCTATAAGAATCTTCCCCATCAGGGATGCCTCAGATGATGCTGCATCAGAAGCGGGAGTTCTGTTCTCGGACGATCCGTTCCAGTTATCCATTCGGCAAGAATGAATAGGGAAAACAATGTTCAATACGAATTACGAATTATAATGTTGGAGCGTTACTCGTACTATTATTACGCATATCACAGTGTGAGAGCAGCCTGCACTGGCCACCACAAAAACCTGTCACGCATTGCTCTCCCAAATACGAGAAATACGTGGTGGATAAGGCCGCCATAGTATTCAGACACTGGGCTTCGAGCCCCTAACGCCCAAATACTACTAGGCTTTAATTGTAAATAAAGTATAATCATTTAATCAGGTCACTGCGATACACTGGAAAAGCACGAAAAGTAAGAAAGATAATACTCCAACAAATTAAAACAGTAAGTGCTGAACAGTAAACTGTACTGAACATTATATTATACATCTATGTACAAGTACTAAAGGGTTACTAAAAGTACAACAAAAAGGGGTAGAACAAAAAGGGAAATCCACCCTCAAGAAACCCCAAAAAGTGTCCACACCCGTACAACACACTCCCTAGTCTAACCCAGGGAAGTCCAGGTGGACCAACTCTCCATCTGATGTCTCCAGCTATACAAGAGGAGAGGAAGAAGTAGAGGTCTGCACACGACCTGACTCTAGTGTCACTACCTCAAAACCTGAAAATATTAATGGGGCACGTCAACGTGTGACCATAATAGAAACTTTAACTAAGCTAGGTAGGACCCAGTTTAGAATCGGACTACCTATCTAGGGGTGGTCTAAAAGTAAAAAGTCAACAGAGTAAACAAAGTGTTCATACTAGAGCATACATTATTGAAAGGGAAATAAGAACATACCAACATGATGGCAACAATGTAAAGTAACAATAATTATGTTAAATTATCAGTTCACATGTTTGGGAATTCGTGTAACTAGTAGGACACTTTTAAGAAGCTAGACTTCACCCAGGTGGGTGAAAAAGTGGTACATCAACCAGCGACACGAGCACTGGAGGGGCCTCTCGTAACTCCTCTGTTGGGAGTGAGATATCTCGGATTTTTCTGTGGAAAATGGAGCAAACCATCATTTACCGTCAACGTGCATCACGAGTACACCATCGGCATCTCAAACCCTATCTACTCCCCCTACAGGTTGCCAAGAGCGTGGGTGAGAAATCATCATAAGTGTCCACTTCTTAAAATCCTACTTTTTATATGTTCCCCCCCAAACCCATATCTGGAGCTTCACCCATTTCAGGATGGATTGAAGACTACAGACTGATTCTCTCACTCATTCTCACTTTTTCACTATTTCACAATTCTTTCATTAACGAACAATTTCTTCATATTCATCATCATATTACCAATTGTTCACATTTCAACTTCAATTTCATTTTGAAACTTGCATGTAATATCTTTTTCACACACTGAATTAAACAATATATGAATTGCCGTTATACATGGCAGTCATAAACATAACATTAAGCAATTCATTTTTCCTGACATAAATGATTCCGCAAGTAGACTAAATCATGATTAAACAAATATATGATGGAAGAAATATATTTCATCCACAACTTGTCAATTTATGAAGGAAGTACATCAGCAAACCCACCAATCAAGTCTATCAAAAATTTGGGAAAAATATGTGGCCACACGGCTGTATGAAATTTTCATACGGCCGTGTGGAAAGTTAAAGGGGATCCAAGCGGCCATATGGCCAAATCCATACGGCCGTATGGATTAAGGCTGCTCAGGGCTTATGGGGGCACACGACCGTATGATCTGTTCATATGGCCGTGTGGGATTTTTGGTGGAGCTGGGGGGATTTGGAACATCACACGGCCGTATGATCTGTTCATACGGCCGTGTGTGATTTTAATCCAAGAAGAGAAGGCCCACACGGCCGTATGGTGGTCCCATACGGTCGTGTGGCTCACTCGACCATACGGTGGTTACCTTACGGTCGTATGGAGGTGAAATGGCCAAGGGAAAAAGAGAGGAGCGGCATACTGTCGTATGGGCCTAGGGTGCGACCATACGGTCGTGTCTAAAGTTCAAAGCCTCAGAAAAAGATACGGCCGTATGGTTTTTGGTCGTATAGCCGTATGATGCTAAAATTTAATACGAGGTTGTTCTACGACCGTAGGAACTAGCGACCATCACATGGTCATATGAAGATGGGCCATACGGCCGTGGGCTTTCGTCTGATATCAATTTCGAAAGCGACGGGGTTAAGTTTTTATGCAAAATAAACTAAATCCTATGTAACCAAGTTAGAGTTTCTACCTCAGCCATTCACCTAGGAATTTATGGGGTCCTTCTTCTCCGTGTAGACCCTCTGAAGCTTAGCTACTTCTCCTCCTGCTCCTCCAAGAAATCGGACTAAGGTTTCAAACTTTGGCCATGGGTTTGAGAAGAGATCGATAGCAAGAAGAGGGGCTTAGGGCTGTGTGCGTGAGTGAGCAAGGCTGAGAGAGTGAGAATTCTTCTGATCTTTTCTTTTTCCTTTTCTTGATTTTTTCTTGAAAAAATTTTCTTTTAATCACTCCCTTAAGCCTCCTCCTACTTCCTCAAAACCCTCTAAGTTAGCCACCTCATTAGTGTTAGGTGGGGGTTATTAGGATGATGCCACATCTCAAGGGTGAGGTGGCTAAACATGGTATTAGGATTTTAAATTAATAGAAATACATATTTCAATATCTAGTATACTGCATCATACAAGTATATACTTATATTTATACTCCATTTATTAATTAAAAAGGTGTTATAAAATGCCTTAAAAATAATTTTAAGATCACAAAAAATAAAGAAAATATACAAAGCCTCCAAAAATTCATACGCGTATTTATACACACAGAAAAATTGTATTAATACATGTATATAAAATTTTGGGCCATTACAGTTTTTGGTTATTACTCTCTCTTACTATACCCTCAAACAAAAGAGCTTATTTATATGGTCTACCAAGGGTTATAACATACCTAAGAGTAAAGGACAAGTTTACTCCTCACTTAAGACCAACATAAACTCTAGAGTTTTGGAGACAACTCTAACAATATGCACATTGGCAAGAAAACTCTTCCACACCATGAAGATACACATCAACCATGGTGATTACAATTACCCACCAAAATTGCATATCCATCCTCATAAAAAGAGGTGCTCCTCCACATCTCTAGCACAAAGAGATGTTTAGAAAGTCTTGGAAATGCCTAAACTTACTCTTGTCACCGACTTGATCATAGGTGTGCACCTTCTCGATAGAGATTTCAAAATGCTCGACCCAATCACGAACTCTGTGATACATCACCGTAATTTGTTTTGTTCTTGCATGGTAGACATGATTCTTGGTTAAGAAAATTGTACTTTGACTATCCGAGAATAGTTGGATGTTTTCTTGTTCCAACCCAAGTTCATTTACCAATCCTCTCAACCAGATAGCTTCCTTAGAAGCCTTCATAACTGCCATGTATTTTGCCTCCATTGTAGATAATGTCGTTATGGATTGTTGCACTGACCACCAATAAATAGGGCTACTAGCAAGTGTAAAGACATGCCCGATAGTAGACCTCTTCTTGTCAAGATCTCCATAAAATACGCATCAACAAATCCAACTACAACATTTGAGTCATCTTTCTTCTCAAACATAATACCTAACTCTTTGGTGCCTTTCAAATACCTCAAAATCCACTTCATCGCATTTCAATGCTCTTTACCTAGATTTGGCATGTATTTGCAAACTATACCTGGCCTTATACAAATCATGGTATACATCAAACATCCTACTGCCTTTGCATACGGTGCTCCTGTCATCTACTCAATTCCACAACCATCTTTGGACATTGTCTTTTACTCAAAGTAAAATGAGAAGTAAGTGTGTGGAGACAAGTTTTGCATCTTTCATGTCATACATTTTCTCCACATTTAAGACATACCTCTTTTATGATAACCATAACTTTTTGACATCTCTATCTGTCACGCCCCGCTCTCCCAAGTACGGGGAGCGTAGCTGACGAGGCCGTCGTAGTATTCAGACTCAGGCTTCGAGCCCTCTTATATAAATACTACCAGGCATTTTTTGTGGTTAATTAAATTAATAAGCAGGCCGCTGCAATAACACTGGAATAGTACACAGAGAAAAAGAAAAGTGCTCCAACAGAAAATAAAACACAGTACTTAAAGGAAATACAACATCACAGAGGTCGCATTACATTACATCATACAAGTCCATATTTATACATCAGCTGTACAAAAAGGGGGTAAAAAAGTGGGTACAACAAAAGAAGAAACCCCCGACCCAAAAGTACAAAAAGGTACACACCCGATACAACACACCCACTAGTCTAACCCTGAGAAGTCCAACAGGACAAGGTTGCCCGTAGGCTTTATCTTTGTTGCATTGGCATCGGCCTCTGACTCCGAAACCCTCACAGACTGCTCGGGTCCCGCACCTGAAACCACAAGTTGGGACACATCAACGCGTGACCCAGTAGAACTCCTAACACTCTAGTAGGACCCAGTTTTAGAACTGTTCTCCCTAACTAGTCAACTAACAACAGGTGTCACATCAATCTCAGGAATATGCTGAAATTAAAGACAGAACATAAGTGCTGAAAGTAAACAATAGAAAGCAGAACTGAAGTGAAATCACCGATTAAATTAATTAAAATTAATCATTGTTCTGATTTGGAACCTGGGTATACCGTAGGATGCTAAGGAAGCGGACTTCACCCAGGGTTGGTGAAAAAGTGGTACCACTCCGGCGACACGAGCACTGGAGGGGCCTCTCGTAACTCCGTACCCGACTGGACAAGGTACCAGAGCGAGACTCATCTCGGTTTTTCTTGAGGAAAACGGAGAAAACCATCATTTACCGACATGGTGCATCACGAGCACACCAGCGGCCTCTCTAGCCATCTCAAACTCCCCTTTCGGGGGCGACACATCGGGCGAGATATACTACTACTGTGCTCTCCTTAACACCTAAAATTTACACGTGTTGCCCCAAACCCACATCTAGAGTCTCACCCATTTCAAGAATGGTCCGAGTCCTCCGATGTCAAACTCTCTGCTCACTCTCAGTTTTTCTTTTGTTAAAACATTTCTTTACTTGACAACGAATCAACTAGCGGTCTCTACTACCGCTTTCATTTCGTACTTACACAATTTCTCATCATCATCATTTTTCCACATGAATCATAACATATGAAACATCATCATAAAGACATATCTCAAGAGCATGATAATGGTGTGCAATCAACATGATCAAATTCAACTCAAGACAAAAATATAACAATACAATTCCTAAGCAAAATTAACACATGAATCTGTCTAAACTGTCACACCAGAAAGAATGCTACTGCAGACCTATCTACAGTCAGATTTAGCTTCTGGTCCCTCTTCAAAGTTGTAGATAATTTTCTGCAGTTTTCCGTAGTGGCCTAGATTGTATTTTTATGGCTTTTCTACTATTTTCTACGATTTTTCTTAGTTGATGTCATGTACTAAGAAAAATTCCAGCAACGAATTTTCTAACCCAATTTAGCTTCTAACATGGTTGGATGCCTCCATTATTATAACTACACTAACATGATAATAAAGGTTACAACATATCATAATCTTACTAATTTTGAGTATAAAAACATAATGAAAATAAACATACAAACATCATTATTTAAAGTACAACATGCTACTAAATTTAAGCAATCAACATGAAAGAAAAATTACTACAGCATGGATCTTAGTATGACTTATAAAACATGATTTCTACACTAAAATTTTATATCATGCTATCTTAATTGAATCCCTAGTCCTAAAACTAATTCCTACTAAAAGTGTTAGAAATTCTACCTTCAAAGTCCTCCAAAATTTCTTTGGCCCTTCTTAGTCCTTGAAGTATTCTTGGCCTCCTAATCTCCTTCTTCAAGCTCCAAATTGGCTTCTAAAGATGGATTTGAGATGATTTTTGAGGTGAATTTTGATGGAGGAATGATTAGGAATGAGGGGGGGTGCTTGGAAGAGTTATTGGTGGAGAGAAAAATGAAGCAAAGGAGTGAAAGAGGGGGGAGACAACATTTTGGCCTGGTTGGTGGAATGAGGGAGAAAGTGAAAGAGGGGGTGATTTTTTTGTTTTTGATTTTTCTTTGCCCAGATTTTTGTTTCCCCAAAATCCTCTCCACCCTTCATCAAGTCAAGATCTTGCAATGTGTTTCTTTCTTAAGCTAACAAGATGACACATCACTAGTGTGTTGTCATGCTTAAAATTTTTTAGATTTTGTATTTTTAGAAAAATAAAAATACATGAAGAAATACCTTATACACCTTAAATACAAGTATTCATCCAAATACTCCTATTTACTAAATTCAAATGATGAGTTTAAAATATTTTAAAATTAATTTCTACACCAAATAATTAAAAGAAAAATACAAGCATACTCCCAAAAATATACGTACGCATTTACGCCAAAATACGTTTCAATACGCGTACATGGAAATTGGGGTCATTACATCCTACCCCGCTTAAAATAAATTCTGTCCTCGAAGTTTCAAATTAAGGGAGAAAATTTTCTATACATAACATTACATACATAACAAAATTACATCAGACAAACAAGTGAGGGTACTTCTCTCTCATCTTATCCTCGAGTTCCCAGGTAGACTCTCCTGGTGACTCTCGAGGCCACATAACCCTCACCAGATTGATTGACTTCTTCCTCAGCATCTTCTGCCTTCGTTCTAGAATGGCCACAGGCTGCTGACCATAAGTCAAGTCTGGTCGCACTTCAATCTTAGAGAAGTCGACGACATGATCAGGATTTCCAACACACCTCCTGAGTTTTGATATGTGAAACACATTACGCACTCCCTCAAGAGATGTTGGCAAGGAAATCCTATAAGCCACTTCTCCAACACGAGCCTAAACTTCAAAAGGTCCAATATATCTTGGGCTCAACTTCCCTCGTTTTCCAAAACGAATCAGCCCTCGAGTTGGCGAGATCTTTAAAAACACTAATTCTCTTGGCTGAAACTCCAAGTGTCGCCTCTTCGTATCCGCCCAGTGCTTATAATGATCTTGGGCTATGCAAAGATTATCTCTGACGACTCTCACGACATCCACGGTTTCAGCGATCATATCAGGGCCCTACAATTCATGGTCTCCAACATCATCCCAACTGAGAGGAGATCGGCACTTCCTCCCATACAGAGATACAAATAGCGCCATGCCTATACTGGCTTGAAAACTATTATTTTAAGCGAACTCTACCAGATGTAGATGTTCATCCCAAGAGCCCTTGAAATCCAGCATGCACGCCCTTAGCATATCTTCTAGGATCTGAATTGTCCTCTCCAACTGACCGTCTGTTTGGGGATGGTATGCAGTGCTGAACCTCAATTGAGTTCCCAAGCTAGCCTGCAAACTTCTCCAAAAGTGAGACGTAAACCTAGTGTCAAGGTCGGAGACTATGCATACAGGCACTCCATGAAGCCTCACGATTTCCTGTATACATGACTTAATCAAAATCTAGACTAACAATAAAACAGAGATAGATATAAAACAAGAAATCTCACCTCCATATATCTCTTAGCGAGATGGTCTGTCGACTGGCCCACCCGAAGAGGTATGAAGTGAGCTGATTTGGTCAATCAGTCAATGATTAACCAAATAGCATTATTTCCTCGAGGAGTGCGAGGTAAGCCAGTTACGAAATCCATCGTCACATGCTGCCACTTCCACTCTGGAATCGAAAGAGGCTGCAGAAGTCCTGCCGTTCTCTGATGCTCGGCCTTGACTTGCTGCCATGTCAGACATGAAGCTACACTCCTAGCCACACTACGCTTCATGTAGTGCCACCAAAAATGTTGTCGCAGGTCATGATACATTTTAGTGCCTCCAGGATGGATAGAATAAGCTGAGCTATGAGCCTCTCTCAACAGCTCATCTCGAATGTCACCTGATGGCACACAAATTCTGCTCTCAAAACGCAGAGAACCATCTTCATTAATACAGAAATCATTACGAAGTCCGGCCTCTGTCTACTCTCGAATATTCTTCAGCTTCTCATCTCCAGACTGAGCTACCTTAATCCTTTCAACCAAATCAGATTGAACATGTAAGTTCATCATCACCACTGATGAACCAGGTAAGACAACTTCAATCTCCATATGCCGAATATCACCCCGAAGTTCTCTCTGCACAGTCAACATCATCACTGTCGGCATGCATCTAAGAGCATCAGGCACTATGTTGACTTTCCCAGGGTGATATTGGAGGTCGACATCATAATCAGCCATCAACTCAAGCCATCTGTGATGCCTCATATTCAGCTCTTTCTGAGTGAACGCGTACTTCAAACTCTTGTTATCTGTGTATATCTTTACACATTCACCCAGAAGAAAATGCCTCCATAACTTCAATGCAAACACCACTGCTGCTAACTCCAAGTCATGCTGATGGAGAACAAATCCCAATCCTCTGCCTGACACATCACAAAAAATCTCATATCCACCGAAACAGTCTCGTATCGTCAGGACAGGAGCAGTGATCAATCTATGCTTCAGTTCATCAAATGCTCACTGACATTCCTTTGACCAACTGTAAGTAACATTCTTCTTGGTTAGATGAGTCATCGGTGCAGCAATCTTTGAGAAATCCTTGATGAACTTCCTGTAGTATCCAGCCAATCCCAAGAAACTTCTGATCTCCGTAACTGACTTAGGAACTGGCCACTCCTCTACTGCAGCAACCTTCTCTGGATCTATAGCTATCCCATCTCCAGACACAACATGTCCCAGAAAAGCAACATTGGTCAGCCAAAACTGACATTTACTATACTTAGCATATAACTGGTGCTGCCTCAGAGTCTCCAGGACTATCCTCAGATGCTCAGCATGATCTTCCTCCGACCTTGAGTACACCAAGTTATCATCTATGAAGACAACCACAAACTTATCCAAGTACTCATAGAAGACTTGGTTCATCAACCTCATGAATGTGGCTGGTGCATTAGTAACACCGAAAGGCATCACTAAGAACTCATAATGACCATACCGGGTTCTAAATGCAGTCTTCGGAATATCTGATCCTCTGACCTTCACCTGATGATACCCACTTCTCAAATCCAACTTGGAATACACTCGTGATCCACCAAACTGATCGAAGATGTCATCAATCCTAGGAAGAGGATACTTGTTCTTCACAGTGACCTTATTCAACTCCCGGTAGTCGATGCACATCCTTCGAGATCCATCCTTCTTATTCACTAAAAGCACTGGCACACCCCAAGGCGAAACACTTGGCTGAATAAGACCACGCTCTGACAAATCCTTCAACTGACTACGAAGTTCGACTAACTCTGAAGGAGCCATACGGTATGGAGCCTTCGTAATCGGTTGAGTGCCTGGAATCAGATCGATTGTGAACTCCAAAGATCTATCTGGAGGAAGGCCATAGATATCGTCTGGAAAGACATCAGGAAAATCTCAGACCACCCTCGGTAATACAGGTTCAGCTTCCATCTCCATCATCACTTCTACTAGGCTGGCCTTAAACTTCAACGGTTCAAGGGAACTACTGCCACTAATGAATTCAAACTCTGGATGATCAGGAATCCAAAATACTATCTTCCCGAGTCTACAATCTATAGTAGCATAGAACATTCCTAACCAGTCCATCCCAAATACTGCTTCAAAATGAGGCATCTCCATCACTAAGAAATCTGCATACAGTCTACGTCCACAAATCTCTACAGGACACTGTCGTTATCCTGAAGAACTGCAGATCACTCCATTCCCTATATGGATATTCCAACTAGAAGCAAAGGAGTATACTGCTAAGGAATTCCTAGTCACAAACTGCTGAGACAGGAAGCAATGAGATGCTCATGAATCAAAAAGTGACAAGGCATGGAAGGAAGCAACTCTAATAACACCTAAGAGGATAAACATAAACTAGCATAAGAATCTAATCATCCTAATCACAACAACAAACATAATATACTATAATAAAAATAAGAAACATCCATTACTAAAAATAAATAGGTACCAGTGATCACTCGACCGGTGTCCTCTGCCTCCACAGCCGACATGGTAAAAGCCTGACGCCTCGGTGCCGCTCTCCTGGGGTCTGCTGCTACTGGGAATGTCTAGGTGGTCCCCTCAGAGTCACTGTACCAGGTGGTGGCGGTGGCGGCTGCAGTGAAAGCCTCTGTGGAGCCGGTGGAAGGGCCCTCTGCGGCATCGGTCGGACTGCCACTGGTGCCACTGATCCTGAAGCCTGCCCCTGCTGAGGGCACTGTCGACTGATGTGTCCTGATTGACCATAGGTAAAACACCGCCCATCCCTAAACCTGTAATCCTGCGGCTCATGTCCAGACTTCCGACAAAATCTACAGGACAACCGCCGCTGTGGCGCTAATGGAGCTCCAGGCCTCCGAAACATAGTGGTCTGAGTAGGCCTCGGGAAACTCCTCTGCTAACCCGCAGGGTGCCTCTCTGCTGCTGCTGGACCTCTACCCACACTCTTCAGATGTGTCTCATGCATCCTGGCTGCCTCCAGTATGGCACTATATGTAGTAGCACCTGGGTCAACATCGCTGCTCTGAACTCAGGATCCAACCCCATCCTGAATCGCCTAGCTCTGTTGGCCTTTGACAGCACCAACTCTGGAGCAAACTTGCTCAATAGTGAGAACTCTGCATCATAAGCATCTACACTCCGTCTTCCCTGAGTCAGGTGCTCAAGCTTCAACCGCAGCTCATCCTTCTTCGTCTCTGGCAAAAACTGAGCCTCAAACATCTCTCTAAACTCTCCCACGAGATCGACATGGTCAAATGCAACTCATGAGCATCCCACCAATCTCGTGCCTGAGGAGTCAGCTGCCTCTTCGCGGCATCCACCCATTTATCTCTCGGATATCACACAGCCTCCAGGTCATCCTCAGTATGCCTAATCCACTCGTCCACCTCCAGAGGACTCTCCTTACCCGAAAAGGACTTCGGATGCAAAGCTCTGAACTGTCTGATACCCACAGGCTTCGGTGGCACACCACTAGCCACCCTATCCTCCATCTGCTGCATATGCTCCAGAATCCATATCAGAGTCTTCCCCATCAGGGAAGCCTCTGACGATGCAGCATCAGAAGCAGTGGTCATGTTCTCGGATGATCCATTCCCCGGATCCATTCTGCAAGAACGAACATGAAAAAAAATATTCAGTACCAAAATTGCGTATTATAATGTTGAAACTTTACTTGTACTATTCTTATGTGTATCGCAGTGTGAGCGGACCTGTATGGGCCACCACAAAAACCTATCATGCCCCGCTCTCCCAAGTACGGGGAGCGTAGCTGACGAGGCCGCCGTAGTATTCAGACTTAGGCTTCGAGCCCTCTTATCTAAATACTACTAGGCATTTTTTTGTGGTTAATTAAATTAATAAGCAGGCCATTGTAATAACACTGGAATAGTACACAGAGAAAAAGAAAAGTGCTCCAACAGAAAATAAAACGCAGTACTGAAAGGAAATACAACATCACAGAGGTCACATTACATTACAACATACAAGTTCATATTTATACATCACCTGTACAAAAAGGGGGTACAAAAGTGGGTACAACAAAAGAAGAAACCCCCGAGCCAAAAGTACAAAAAGGTACACACTCGGTACAACGCACCCACTAGTCTAACCCCGGAAAGTCCAACGGGACAAGGTCGCCCGTAGGCTCTATCTCTGCTGCACTGGCATCGGCATCTGACTCCAGAACCCTCACAGACTGCTCGGGTCCCGCACCTGAAACCACAAGTTGGGACACGTCAACGCGGGACCCAGTAGAACTCCTAACACTATAGTAGGACCCAGTTTTAGAACTTGTCTCCCTAACTAGTCAACTAACAACAGGTGTCACATCAATCTCAGAAATATGCAGAAATTAAAGACAGAACATAAGTGCTGAAAGTAAATAACAGAAAGCAGAACTGAAGTGAAATCACCGATTAAATTAATTAAGTTTAATCATTGTTCTGATTTGGAGCCCGGGTATACCGTAGGATACTAAGGAAGCAGACTTCACCCAGAGTGGGTGAAAAAGTGGTACCACTCCAGCGATACGAGTACTGGAGGGGCCTCTCGTAACTCCGTACCCGACTGGACAAGGTACTGGAGCGAGACTCATCTCAGTTTTTCTTGGGGCAAACAGTGAAAACCATCATTTACCGACATGGTGCATTACGAGCACACCAGCGGCCTCTCTAGCCCTCTCAAACTCCCCTTCCGGGGGCGACACATCGGGCGAGATATACTACTACTGTTCGCTCCTTAACACCTAAAATTTACATGTGTTCCCCCAAACCCACATCTAGAGTCTCACCCATTTCAAGAATGGACCGAGTCCTCCGATGTCAAACTCTCTGCTCACTCTCAGTTTTTCTTTTGTTAAAACATTTCTTTATTTGACAACGAATCAACTAGCGGTCTCTACTACCGCTTTCATTTCATACTTACACAATTTCCCATCATCATCATTTTTCCACATGAATCATAACATATGAAACATCATCATAAAGACATATCTCAAGAGCATGATAATGGTGTGCAATCAACATGATCAAATTCAACTCAAGACAAAAATATAACAATACAATTTCTAAGCAAAATTAACACATGAATCTGTCTAAACTGTCACACTAGAAAGAATGCTACTGCAGACCTATCTACAGTCAGATTTAGCTTCTGCTCCCCTTCAAAGTTGTAGATAATTTTCTGCAGTTTTCCGTAGTGTCCTTGATTGTATTTTTATGATTTTTCTACTATTTTCTACGATTTTTCTAAGTTGATGTCATGTACTAAGAAAAATTCCAGCAACGAATTTTTTTACCCAATTTAGCTTCTAACATGGTTGGATGCCTCCATTATTATAACTACACTAACATGATAATAAAGGTTACAACATAGCATAATCTTACTAATTTTGAGTATAAAAACATAATGAAAATAAACATACAAACATCATTATTTAAAGTACAACATGCTACTAAATTTAAGCAACCAACATGAAAGAAAAATTACTACAGCATGGATCTTAGTATGACTTATAAAACATGATTTCTACACTAAAATTTTATATCATACTATCTTAATTGAATTCCTAGTCCTAAAACTAATTCCTACTAAAAGTGTTAGAAATTCTACCTCCAAAGTCCTCCAAAATTTCTTTGGCCCTTCTTAGTCCGTGAAGTATTCTTGGCCTCCTAATCTCCTTCTTCAAGCTCCAAATTGGCTTCTAAAGATGGATTTGAGATGATTTTTGAGGGGAATTTTGATAGAGGAAGGATGAGGAATGAGGGGGAGGTGCTTGGAAGAGTTATTGGTGGAGAGAAAAATGAAGCAAAGGAGTGAAAGAGGGGGAGACAAAATTTTGGCCTGGTTGGGGGAATGAGGGAGAGAGTGAAAGAGGGAGAGATTTTTTTTGTTTTTGATTTTTCTTTGCCTAGATTTTTGTTTCCCCAAAATCTTCTTCATCCTTCATCATGTCAAGATCTTGCCATGTGTTTCTTTCTTAAGCTAACAAGAAGACACATCACTAGTGTGTTCTCATAGTTAAAAATTTTTAGATTTTATATTTTTAGAAAAATAAAAATACATGAAGAAATACCTTATACACCTTAAATACAAGTATTCATCCAAATACTCCTATTTACTAAATTCAAATGATGAGTTTAAAATATTTTAAAATTAATTTCTACACCAAATAATTAAAAGAAAAATACAAGCATACTCCCAAAAATATACGTACGCATTTACGCCAAAATACGTTTCAATACGCGTACATGGAAATTGGGGTCATTACACTGTCTCTCTTTATCTCTATGCCCAATATCATTGTGGCCACCCCAAGGTCCTTCATGTCAAACACTTTTCTCAATTTAGACTTGAGCTCATCAATCATTGACATGTGTTTACATGCAATTAGCATATCATCCACACAGAGAAGAACCATGTAGGAGGACCATCATCAAGAACTTTGAAGTATACACAACGATCATACTCACTCCTAGAGTAACCAATATGCAACATAAAGGAGTTAAAGTGTGTGTACCATTGTTTTGGCGCTTGCTTGAACCCATAGAGAGACTTCTTTAACCGACAAACAAAATCTCCTTTGTCCACTTCATCAAATCATTCTGACTACAACATGTAAATCATTTCCTCCAACTCATCATGAAAGAAAGCTGTCTTTACATAAAGTAATTCAAGCTCCATGTTGAACTCTGCCACCATAACCAAAATTACATTGATAAAAGTATTCTTCACAACATGAAAGAATAGTCTACCCCAACATGTCGTGAGCACCCATTTGCCACCAGCCTTGCTTACAAAGTTGGTTTGTCTTTTTCATGTAATGGTTCCTTCACCCTACAGATCCAGCTGCTAGCCACTGATTTTTGGTCCTTTGGTTTAGGCCCCAACTCTCACATGGAATTCTTGTGGAGAGATTTCATCTCCTCCATCATTGCCTTCAACCATTCTTCTCTTTCATGTGAATCCATTACCTTTTGGAATGAGCCAGGCTCACCACCACTAATGGCAAGCGCCGTCTCTTCCGCTTGCTCCCATCCGAGCATATTAGCAGGTTTTGCAGTTCTTTTTGCCCTTCCTTGAGAAATGTAATATGGAACTTTTTGAGGGCTCGCTTGTTCCAAATCATGACTTGTATTCACATATTCCATTTTTAAAGCTTGATTTTTTTCTAAGTCATCCAATTCGAATGGAACTTCTTTTGCCACTCTCTTTCCTTTGCCATCACCTTCTTATTGATCTTCAAGATCCTCTGATAGCATAGAAGTCTCATCAAATACAACATCTTTACTACACAATCTATTTCTATTTACTGGATCCCAAAGCGTGTACCCTTTCACTCCCTTTTCAAAACCAAGGAATATACATTTATGTGACTTGGATCAAGCTTGGACATTTCATCATGTGGAAGATGTGTGTATGTCGAGCACCCAAATACCTTTAGAAGAGAGTAATCAACTTCCTTGTAACTCCACACCTTATCAGCCACCATGAGGTTAAGAGCTTTTAGAAGGTGATCTATTCACAACGTAGCAATCATGGTTAACTGCCTCTGCCCAAAAAGACTTTGACAATCCTACATAAAGACTCATGCATCTAGCCCTCTCCACGAGAATTCTATTCATTCTCTCGACCATGCCATTTTGTTTATGTTTCTTTGCTATGGTGAAATACTTTTTGATCCCTTCACCCTTGCAAAATTGTAGAAATTTCTCGTCTAGGTATTCGCCCTTATTATCGGTTCTCAAGTACTTGACCTTTCTACCTGTTTGGTTTTCAACTTTCGACTCCACTTCTTGAACTTGGAGAAGACCTACGACTTATGCTTCATGAAATAAACCCAAATTTTTCTTGAGAAATCATCTATAAATGTCACACAGTAAGAAGCTCCACCTTTTGACATAACCTGGCTTGGTCCATATACATCGGAGTGAATGTAGTCAAGAACACATTTAAGCTTGCATTCTATCTTTGTGGTATTGAATGACACCTTCCTTTGGTTGCCCACCAAACAAAACTTACATAGGTCTACCTTGCATGTCTTCATTTCCTTCAACAAATTCCACTCGTGAAGTTCGTACATGTCCTTTTCGCTCATGTGTTCCAATCTCATCACAACTTACATTCATCACAATCATCATCTTTCTATATTATAAAAATTGAGGCTCTACCCAATATGGTATCTCCCATGAACTTGTAAAGATTTTGCTTATTCTTGTACCTTTCGTTAGTACCAAGCCACCTTTAGACACATTGAGAATGACATCCTTTCAATTGAAATTGCACCCCTTAGCCTCAAGCATGCTCAAAGAAATTAAGTTATTCTTGAGGGCCGGCACATGTCTAACTCCTCCTAATGTTCTGAGCACACCATCATGCATCTTTATTTTTACGGTCCTTAAATCTCAATTGTCTTACACGGTATATCATTCCCCATCAATACCGAACCATCATCATAGACCGCATAAGTGTCAAACCATGATTTTGGACACATATAATAAGAACAATCCGAATCTAAAATCCACACTTAAGAAGAGGAGTCACCTTGAGAGAAGGAGAGGAGTTCACCTTCACTTTCAGAATACACACGTGCAGAATCATGATTCTTAGAATTCATCAACTCCGTTTACGCTTGCCATGCTTTGTAATCTCTCTTAAAGTGCTCTTTATTCTTACAATAGTAACATACAACATCTTTCATGCTTTTTGACTTGGACCGGGAGTTATTCTTCTTACCTTTGACTCTGTCTTTGCTTCTTCCTCTATCACTTTATTCCCCCATGTCTAGGAGACCTTCCACATTGGGATCACCCTTGGAAGATCTTTTCCTTGTGGCATTTGAGATTTTATTTTGGGTCACCTCTTCAAACTTAAGAGTCTCTTTCACATACAATATATTAGTTACAAAGTGATCATAAGAGTTCGGAAGAGAACTCAACAATAAAAGTGAATTGTCTTCATCATCAAACTTCACATCCAAACTCAAGATGTCACAAATCATCCGATTGAATATATTCATGTGTTCCCCACGTGCATATCGTATTGAACAACAGACGGAAGCACCAACCCATCACATACCACGCTCCACACGTGAAACCCAACTGATCGGCCTTGTAGCGATTGCAAGCTACATCCATGATGGCTTTTGCACAACTCTCCCCATGCCACATGGATAAAGCCATGTACGATTATCGGATGGGTTGTGCTATGTACACTCCAAAAGAAGGGGGGTATGTATTATCTTTTTTGCGAAAAATGGAAAATCTGTCACATCACTTGTCACATCACGCACCCACTCTTTTAATTTTTTTTCCATTTTTGGCAATGAACATCGCACACACGCACTCTTTGGGGGTGTATATAGCACAACCCTTATTGGGTACATATCCAATGCAATTATTGTTAGATACTCCTAGGATTCTTGATCGGATGCTTCACCTAAAATATGGTTAACTATTCAATTTAAAACAACACACTAATGCGTATGGATTTATTTCAAGTCATTTTTCAGGATCATATTTTGCATTTATTTCAATACAAGAATGCTCCGCTGATGTCTCCGTAGCCCGGCCGATGTGGACAAGTCGGACGAATATTGCCGGCGGTTCGTTGATTCTCTCAGCGTTTCGACGATAGCCGTAATTCCTCCGACGAAAAATGCGAGCGATGACCGACTCCCGAGTTCATATTTTCGTACAAAATACCAAAGACTTTTTATGACAAGTTTAATATGCGACTAACTTATCCATCAGTAGTTGTTGCGGGGTCCCGACGGCCGATGCGTTCTTTCTCCTACTAGAAAACTTGAAGCAATGTACAGTCATCTGATAGCTATACACAGTGAGGGGGTGCATCATTATTGCATGCACATGGAGCTTAATTAGCTCACGCGAACAAGGCGCGTGTTACTTGCATACATGGGGCATCGCAACACACCTAATCAAACGGCTAGATCTGCTCAGACTGCAGAAGGCGAGTAGTAGAAGGCAACCATAATGGTGTCACAATCAGACAGCAAATCATCCATCAAGTGCAACGAGAGAACATCAAGCGTGGCCTCAGGACTGTAGCCATGTTAATGAGCTGCATGGGCTTACCTTATTCAACTTGAACTCTTTAGAAGGGAACGCAAATGACTCCCATCGAGGAAGCAACTGCGGCTGGATCTATGGATACGCGGTGGCCAAATTGAATTTCGATTGAGAATTGTTATACATGCGCGTCTAAAATTTGAACCCAAAAATCTTTTCGGCTTAGATTTGGGTATCATTTATTTCAAGAATCCGACCCGTTTAGACCCCAAAATGTGTGTGTGGGGCTCTATAGATGTATCAGCTAACCTAGCATCAAGAAAGGCTCCTCGGTGAACTGCAATTTTGTTTTTCGTATTTCTAATTTAGAAAACTTACCAGCATTTCACCAAACTTTCACTTATGATTATTGTATTAGTTCCCTACACTTTTAGGTTACTGTCCAGTTGAAAACATCCAACAGTTGGCTTCAACGTTGTATTTTTGTTTGAAAAGGGGGACTATTTGTATTGCTTCTATTGCTTTGAAGTCTAATCTTTGCAGAACTAAACCAATAGAGCCAAAAGCCAAAGAGAGCAGATGGAGCAGTTGGCTTAAAAGGTTGAATCTGTTCTCTCAGTGTAAAATAATGCCATGGAAAAATACATTAATCATATCCAGGGAATAATTGGTAATTCCTTTAGTTTATAATGAATTTAGTTCGTAAAAATTTAAAAAATAACAATTCTTTATTTATTCCTTTAATTCAAGAACTAGATAAGAAAATGAACCAACAACTCAATCAGTATTCATGAATATTGCTTATTGTTACTGTATTGGGTCGGTTCAAGCGGCGGGGGAAATATTTACTCAAATAAAGAGAGTCCAATATGAATACGTCTCCTCAGTCCAAAAGCCTGGATGCTCACATAGGAAGCTAGCTGCTTGCCCAGTCAAAGTGACAACTCATTCATCAGTCGAGCTTTCGAATACTAAGGAGTCAATTAGTAATGGCGGGTGTAAATGGGCGGCAGTTATGCTCCTTTTCTAGGGACGGAAATGATACGATCATGAATGTAAGGCCGTTATCAACTAACGGCACACATGGAAACCATCATCTATAAGAAGTCTCCACAACGATAAGACAGATCTATCTCGAGACCTACCAAAAAAAACTCAGGCACACTGACACTCAGTTATCTAATTCCACTTTATATTTATTACATAGCCCAGCAAGACATTGATCGGACGACCTCCCAATAGGTCGGACCTAGCTGCCCCAAGCCTCTTCTTAGTTATCCATTAACTTAAGCATCGGATGGGATTTGGGTCAGAACCCAGATCCGACCACCTTGAGGATTTTCCTGTGTTGTAGACCTATGAAGATAGCTCAGAGTTAGGTCGGGCTTCAACTCAACATCTCGTACCCAACTCTCACCCAGTGGCGGACCTACGTTGAGAGCAGTGGGGGCACCGGCCCCCACTAAAATTTCTCTACCGGCTTCTTTATTAGTGAATTAAGTCATTAACAACTTGGGTTTCACACCATTTAATTGATTACTAGAGATAATGATGTTTAGCTAATTTTTGAGGGTAGGATTAAAGGTTGGAGTGTTTCACGTGGGCCTCTTCTTTCATCTACAAGACATTTTGGGTCAGATATAACTCACTGTATGTAAGGTAATCACATTTAGCAGGGTATCATATGCGTGCCTGGACTCTTTGGGGTCTACATCACATTTAGCTGGGTCACCGTACATATGTATTATGCCCCCACAAAAAATATATATGTATTATGACCCCACCAAATCAAACACTTGGTTCAACCACTGCTCTCACCGACACAAGATCATCCTTTCTCGGGCCTCATTCTTTAGTTGACGAAGCACCACGTCGCCGGAGGCGTCCTCATTATCGTCCTATTCACTGTGGACAGATTTACCCATCAACACTGTTAGAATCCTGTGGATAGCAAGGGGGATGATTAGTGTTTCAAAACAATTCGTACAAATAAAATTGAAAGCCTTTAAGTTAGCCTAGATGCTTGTAAGAGTTACCTACAAAAGTATCTAATCCACACAATATCAATTTAATTGCAAATATATATTGCAAAATGCACAGCAGAATGAAGAGATTCAATGAGCAAGTAAATGAAATAAGCTCAGACAATCATACGCAAACACAATATGATTTATCCTGGTTCACCCACAATTAGGCTAGTCCAGTCTTCAATCTCCAATTAGGATTTTCCACTAATCAATTTTCTTAACCAAGAGAGCAATGCCTCATAATGAGGGCTTACACTTGCCTAGTCTCACTTACTAGGTCTTGCACCAAATACAATCGGTCACACCTAGCTTCTGTTGGGAGATGGGTATGCACTCGAGGTAATTTATCCATGTGTATGTGTACAAACATCTTGTTCGAAAAAACAGTAAGCTGTTTGGTAAGTATTTACCTAAGTTAATAATAATGTAGTCTTCATTAGAACTTAGGTAAAGTCCCGAGACTTAATGCGAGGTCAAACATGTATCAAGATGTAGATTTCGATCATGGAGAAGTGTTTGACCGATTGTAGCATAGGTCTAAAAACATTTATGGTCGTAGATGTTTCGAGAAATGGATATCGACAAATCGGATAGACCATTATCTCTTAGTCTTCACCATGGAGTGGTGACGATGATCGCGTGGTCGTTTGACTTGGCGAAGTCGAAGACGATACATAGGTGCTCATTAGAGAATGAGTTCACTGAACGACCTAAAGAGGGTTATCATATGGTTAAACATAGACCAATCTGTCAATGATAACTCTCAGTGATGATAGGCAAGTTGGTCTATTGACTTGAGGTCATTGTACGAACCTGTACGTGAACGATGTCACTTAGATCACTGATTTAGTCTCGGAAAAGCCCTGTTGAAAGGTCTTTAGTTGGGTGACACTTGAAGCGTGCGGGAGAGTAATGACCAAGAAATGATTCGTCTCTCCCGTTCAAGGGGAGTTAGTGTCACACGTGTTAGTTTGATCTTTAGTAAAAAATCTGGCCAGAGTATGTTTGAAGAAGTCCAACATTGTTTGACTAAAGATTGATGGAGACTAATCGACTTCAATCTATTAGGGTTGACAGTTGACCATACCCTAGGCTTGACTAAGCAGCATAGTTTTGACGAAGAGACTAAAACTGCGGTATTCATCACAGACACAGTCAGGGTGGTCCCGACAATACTCATATCGATGAGTTAACCACATAATTATGATACTGAAACAGGGATGGCACCTGCTGCTCGTGGTCATTGTCGTCTGGAGTTTCAAGCCTCACATGTAGTAGGGTCAGGCTGTAGCGTCTCACACAAAGTGAGACCTTCGTCTAGTAATAGGAAGTCTTTAAGATAGATAATACATATGATATATGGAAATTAATTTAGGCACAAAGAGTTTGCGATATAAGTCTAAAATATTGAAGATGTGGATTAATTGCATTTGATGAAAAACTATATAAATACGTCGCAAAATATTTGCGAGCCTATTTATATAATCAAAGGCATAAAACTAACTCAGCTAGAAGTCTAGGAATGTCCTAGACCATTTTGGTTTTGGGTCCAAGCCCAAAGGGATTGGAGGGAACCAAAACAATGGGGTAATATTTACAAACCAGAAGAAAGAAGGGGGAAAGGCTATTTATAGTTTTTTTTTAAAAACAAGCCCGACCCAAATGGGCCGGGTCAACCTGGCACATACTTGCGGGTGCTAGGAGCATGCGGATGTGCCCCATGGGGGCGCTGTAAGCACCTGCATGGTGGCGCATACAAGGAGGGTGGGCATGCGGTGGGACCCATAGGAAAATCCTGGATTAATTTTAATGGCTGTTTTCCATGCGAAGTTCTGATTTTTTATCAACTTTGCGCGTACGTTTGAGGGGTCAAATGGCGTCAGAATTGAGCCCCGTTTGTTTCCATGTGATCACCGTTTAGTGCTCTTCGATTTGATATGTAATATCACTTGCGAAGCTCAACGATGAGGGATGAAAAATTCGTTGAAGTTTGGTCTTCGTGAAGATTAAACTTAAAGTTAATTTTCTCCTCCAAACCTTTAGTCCCACATCGGTAATTGAGAAAGAGGAGAGGTCAGCCGCCTATATAAATAGGGGCCAGCCCCCGTCCTTGAAACTGGAACCAAGATGAGCAAGTTCGGATCTAAGCTTAAATTAATATTCTCTCTTCTTCCTAATTCTTTCTTGCTCCTGATCGGGCTCTAGCAAAACTACGAAGGAGTTCGGATCGGATTCGAAGTCTTGACAGAGAATCAACTCAAGGTGAAACTTTCTGGAGCGCGTGGTTGGCTCAATGACAAGAGTGTTGCTCGCCTCGGGACGTGATTCGGTTACGGACGTAGTTCAGCTCAGGACATGGTTCAGCTCAGGAGAAGTGGATCAGCCCCAACACGGGGCATTGCTTCGGAGATAAAGAAATGTTGCTGAAAACGACGCTTTGTATTCTGCGAAAACAAAGTGAAAGGTATGTATTTTAATTTACGTGTTTTATAATTGCTATTAGATAGATCTATCTTTAGGGATTGGTCGGATCCAACCCCGGGATAGTAGAGATTCTGGCTAGGGTTATTTTTTTAGGGCTTTCTTGAAAATGTTTTAAAATGTTTTTCTGCAGCATATGTGCTTTCATCGTCCGCCCGACTCAGGCCGGATGTCGATTTTATAGCCCTAAGCACCCAAAAAACCTACAGTGGTATTAGAGCCAGTCTACATGATCTATGTTATTTGCAATTATAAAGTGCATAGGATGCAGCATGTTTTCTCCATGAGTTGGAGGTTCATTAAACTATTTATAAATTTTTTTACCATGTGATGTTTTCATTTCCGAAAAAATTGTTTTTTGAAAATTAGATCTAATTTTAAAAATCACGTGATAATTTTAAAAATTTAGATCTTGATAATTATATGATAATTTTTAATGTAACTTAAATTTATGAGATATTTTTAGGTTGCATGCTTAGCTAAATTATATGAGATAATTTTAGTTGATATGTTTTCATGCTAAAATGTTTAGTTGATATTTTAATGGTTATATTTTTTATTGATTATGTGATAATTCATGAAAAACTTTTAGGATATCCATTAAAGGCTTTCAGAAAATTATAAGATAATTTTGATGGACATGTTATGATTTAAAAATTGTTGTAACAACTTAAACTCTTAATACTTGATTAGGGTAGCCCTCTCCAATACTTATTATTTTAATTCTAATAATAATTTTGATAAAGGCTATGATTTATATTGTTGCAACTTGAAGTTTAAAATCCCTAATACGTGATTAGGATAGCACCCTAAAATTCATTATAGTTGATAAGGACTTTAATAAAAGTTATTAACCAATCCTAATAATTTCGAATTTTAGGATTCAACTAGTTGATAGGATTAACTAGTTTTAATGAATCCATTTTAAGTCGATGTCACACATATGAATAATTCGTACCTTAAAGGATCATGATCCGGTTTAGCATTTTTAACTAGTGTTGTGGATCACCCTAGCTTGAATTGGGATAGTGATCCTGGCCTAGCCAAATCACTGACCGTGTTTTGCTGGACCACAAGGATGCGAATTATGATTTTGTTAAACCATCGATTACATTTAGTCTAATACATTAAAAATCTTCTTCAAGATTAGTCGTAGCCCTCATTATTTTTGGATTAGGGGACTAAAAGACGTCTGTCATGGTTGTTGAGTCTCCTCAAACTATGACATGGTTTCTTTTAGAAACCGACTCCATCATACAAGTGATGTATTCTGATATTAACCCAAACCGCTGTGTCGGGTCTCTTCGAGTATCGGTGTAAGTTAATATTAGACATGAAAACAAGGGTTCGACTAGGGTTGTCATTATGGTTTGTTGAGTCTCCTCAAGATCATAAGTGACTAGGGGTAAAAACCAATATGGAGTCACATGTGATATGATTGTTAATGAGTTTATCTACCAACTGTAGAGTCGATCAACTTGTTGAGTCTCCTTAAGGTTGTGAAGCTAAGGATGGTTGGGTCCCTCTCCCATTAAATAACCATATTCGTTCGATGATCGCAAAAATAGTGGGAGGATATAGTTGAATAAAAACCATTTTAACTATATTTAAAAATCATGAACATATGCTAAACTAGAGTAGTTCTATGTTTTACCGAAGTGGAATCCAAATCGTAATATCCTTAATAGAAACAAGTTAACTGGACAAAATGATTGGTTAAGGAATATTTGATAAACCAAACTATGTTCTCACTGATATTAAAGTGTCCTTCCTAGCACTGAGTTAAGGACAATGATTGCCTTAAGCTCTAAAGTCTAACACAATAAAAGCACACTACTTAACACTCGCCTTTATGAGCAGGTGCAGCTTAAACATACTGATGTTTAAAGCACGTTTCTCCGTACAAATTGTTGAGTCTCCTCAAGGTTGTATGGAAAACAGCTTCAATCCACAAGGTTCGAAACTTCGATCAAATTGTGTGACTCGAAGATGAGTGTTAGAACGGTGCAAGACTATGTATCTAAATTAGATCTTGAGATGAACAACTTGTTGAGTCTCCTCAAGGTTGTAAAGCTCAAGTGTTTGGATGCATGAGTTGCTTGCACATCTAATATTTGTGTTAGGACATGAAATGTCTAAATGTGATTTAGAAAGGTGAAGAAACTAAGAAAAATTCATTGAGAAAGAATGTTTGGTTTATCATAAGAAAAGGCATAGTAGGAGGAACTGAAAATGGGATATGTTTGATGTCTAAAATTTCAGAATGATTGTGATACAAAGGAAAATATAGTCTCACATATTGGCTAATGAACAAAAGTTGTCTTTAGGCCATAAGTGACTTATATCATACTATGCAAATGTCATTACATTACTTTAGAAGAAATGTTTTGATGTAAGTATTTTGTAGATGTTGTATTAAGAGTTAATACATGAATGTGCAAGTTAGTAGCAAAGTATATCCATGGAAAATATTGACCAGGGCGTACCAAAGAATATAGACTTGACAAGTTACATAAAGAGGGGTCTCTTGACCTCTCGTATTATGCATCGAAAGACATGTGCGAGTCTTGTCTCAAAGGTATGATGGCCAAAACTCCTTATGTAAGACACTGGGAGAATGAGTTGGAGAACTTGTGGTTTCGTACATACATATGTATCCGGACCCAAGTCTAAATTAGCCAAGATGTGGTATTCTTATTATTACGACATGTGTTCTTGATGAAACACCGGTCTGATAAAATAGAGAACACAATGACAGAAGTATTTGAACTGCTTCAATCGGATCGAAGAGTCGAATACTTAGATATGCAATTCTTGTGTAATTAATAGAGAACGAGATCTTCTCTCAGGTCAAGTCTCACAACACATCAGTGTGTTGGTGAGCATGAATCGTACTCTGTTAGACATGGTGCGATACATGGCAATTGACTCTGAGTTACAATACTCTCTCTGGGTTAAGCCCCAGATTATGATGCCTAGGTTCTTGATAAGGTTCTGTGAGGATTTTATCAATATGATATTCCTTAAATCAATCGTTAGGAAGTTACATGATTACTCGAGCCTCGTAAGACGAAGAAGTCAAGTAAAACATCATAGTTGATGATGACCTAGTCAACTTCCAGGATGCCATTCGTAGTAGGGACTCTGACTAATAGTTTGATGCGATCCGAAAAAGGTCCTTAAACATAAATAAGGTATGGACCTTAGAATACGTATCCAAAGGAAGCATTCCCTTTGGCTGCAAGGTAATTTTCAAGATAAAAATTGGTGCAGATGGAAAATAGTGAAGTACAAGTTATACTGGTTGAGAACGATTATCATCAGAACTCATATAAACGGATTGTGATGAAACTTTCTCGCCAACAGCTATGTACAGATCTATTCGGATCAGACTCAATTTCAATGCTCATGATGACCATGAATGCTGGAATATGCATGTTTTCTAAATATGATTTAGAAGAACAAACTTATAAAGTTTTCAATGTTAGTGGGAGCGAATAAAAGGCAAGTGATGCATCAAGAAGCTGGAACATATGTTTTGACAAATTGGTCAAAGGGGTTGACACTTTATCAGAAACGATTATGAATCGTGCAGATGACTAGTGACTATTATGGAAGACGATAAACTGGATGAGATCCAGGCAAGACAAATTTTTGGATTCCAAGAGACCAAGGAAACGATTTGTATGAGATTCAAATCTGTGATCTGTAGAAACAAAGGACCCCTTAAGTCTATACAGAAGACGGTTTAGCAGATCCACTCACGAAGGCTCTACCACATGAAGTTTAGAGAGACTTATGTGTATATACTGTATGAAATACCTGGATAAATGGTCATGAGTGTAAGTGGGAGATGTTGGGAGATGGGTATGCCCTCGAGGCAATTTATCCCTTTGTATGTGTACAAACATCTTGTTCGAAATAACAGTAAGTTGTTTGGTAAGTATTTACCTAAGCTAATAATAATGTAGTCTTCATTAGAATCTTAGAAAGCCTTAAGAATTAATGCGAGGTCAAACATGTATCAAGATATAGATCTCGATCATTGAGAAGTGTTTAACCTGTTGGATACAACGTATAGTTGGATACAACGATCGATGACCCCGTGTTTGATGATAACAAACGTGTGTGGACAATTTAATGTGTGTGCTAAGTGTTTTCAGGAATGGCACTCTCGCGAATACTCAAAGAGAGACTAAGTAAAAGTGATGGAGAATGTGACATGCATTAGCCAAGTGGACTAAGTCAATGATGGAGAATATGGCTACAAAAATTGGACTAAGTCAAAGATGGGAAGATAATGAGGAAATCAATTCAAATCCATATTTGAATTGATTCAAATCAATTGGTGCAACATTCAAATCCTAATGCCATGCAAATTGAAGACTTGGTCAAAGATGGAGAGATATGGAGAATCTCATGCAAATCAAAGATAATTAAATGAGATCCAATTCAAATCCTATAACTACTCAAATTCAATTTCATAGCCATCCATATTCAAACTCCATATCCAAAGAGATTCATTCAAATCCTAATCAATTTAGGATTCCTTCCAATCTCCATTAATTATAGGATTCTAATTGATTCTATCATATCCCATCCTCTCATATGTAAACACATATTCAAAGAGAGGGATTTTTGATAGAGAGGGCAACCAAAAGAAGGGGAGAATTTCGGCCAACATCAAGGGGGAGGCCGCAAGTTTTTCATGCCATTGCTCCTACATTGCGCAACATTGTAAGCCCACTTCTCCATGGCCTAAAAGCTTTCATCTCCTTCCCCTCTCCATAGCAAAAGCTCTCCTAGCCTCTCCTTGGCCGCAATACCAAAGCTCCTTGCGTTACTTGCCAACTCTCCATTGCCAAAGCTCCTTGCATAGCTCCATACATAGTGCGCAAGTTGCACATCCAAGGCCAAAAACATCAAAACTCCATCTCTTCTACCTATTGGGCAAGCCCAAGCCAAGACTCCTCCTTTAGGCCGCAATATCCTAGCCACACTACTCAAGGCCGCAAGTTACATCAAGGGTCTCCCATCTACTTCATTGCAAAACTCTTCAAATGGAAGTCATCCATACTTGCGCAACCATCCAAGAGAGTCTTCAACACATTGTGTAAGATTCTTCAAGGAGTCCACACCATGGCGGTAAGTTTCTAGAGGGGAGTTCATCTACATTGTGCAACTTGATGGGGAGAGCACCTAGGCCGTAAGTTTCATAGGCGAGGACGTGACGTTGACGACTACATCCTGTCAGATATGATCTGACCTGAGCTGATTGACAGAGACGACTGCCACTATACAAACTGAGATTCTCTAAACTCTTTATTATTATATTTGTGTAGTTGTATAGATCTCTGTAGGAAATAATTTACCATTGATACATGTTTTGGGGTCGTGTCTAGTGGGTACTAGACAAGGGGGACTTGGCTAGTTGAGACTATCCAATAGAAAGCTTATACTAGGATTAATTTTGTTGAACACGGTGAGTTGGGTACTGAGAGCCTGGTGAGTGTAGAGATGTTGGTGCTCTAGCTATTAGGGTTGTACCTGTTACATTATTAATCTAGTATCTGCTTTAGGGGCTGGACGTAGGTCGTGGTGACGACCGAACCCGGGTAAATCTGTTGTGCATCTGTGATTGCTTTTTATTTACTCTGAATCTGCTATAACTGTGTGTGATTACTCGTGGATTGCACGAGAATTTTTATTAGTATATTCACCCCCTAGGATTAGATCCAGATCCAACAAGTGGTATCAGAGCAGGTTAGAGGATTTAGGCTAGATTGACCATGAATAACTCTATTGATTGTGCTTTTGTTGAAGGTCAGTCCATATCACGACCCCCTAAATTTAATGAAGTAGATTATGCTTATTAGAAATCTAGGATGAGAATCAACTTAATATCTGTTGATTATAAAGTTTGGCACATAGTTGAAAAAGGTTATAAGCCACCTGTTATTAAAGTTGAAAATATTGAAATGCTTAAACCTGAAGATAAATGGGATGATGCTAATTGGAGATTATATTCTTTAAATGGTGAAGCTATGAATGCGCTTATATGCTCTCTTGATAAATCTGAATATAATCGTATCTCACATTGTCAAACTACGCATGAAATATGGCACACACTGAAGGTGACGCACGATGGAATGTCACAGGTGAAGGAGTCTAGACTTGCGCTGCTGAGCACAGAGTACGAGAGCTTCCACATGCTTCCATCAGAATCCATATCATAGATGTTTGTGAGGTTCACGGACATCGTTTACAAGTCTATCTCCCTTGGTAAGCCATACTCTAGCCTTGAGCAGATGAGGAAAATCTTTAGGGCGCTGTCAAGCTCGTTCAGGCCTAAAGTCACTGTCATTGAAGAAGCGAACGATCTATCACAGATGAGAGTGGAGGATCTGATAGGCAACTTAATGTCCCATGAGCTTGAGTTGCATAATGTAGAGGCTAGAGGGAAACCAGAGGCGAAGGAAAAAGCTCCAAAACCACTAGCTCTTCAAGCTAGAGAAGGTGATGATGATGAGGAGGAGATAGCATTAATGGTCAGAGCCTTCAGAAGATACATCAAGACTCCTCAAGGAAGAGCTGACATGCAACAAAGGTTTAATCGTTCTAACCACTATAATCCTTCTAGAAATTCATCTCAACAGACTGCTATTAATAAAGTTAAATGTTTTAAATGTAAAAAGCAGGGACATATTATGAAGGAGTGTCCACAAGAAACAACTATTGTTGTAGAGAAGAAATGAAAAGCTATGGTGCGAACATGGGACATGGACAACGAAGATGAGAATGAGGAGTATAAAGCCCACTCTTCCCTCTGCTTGATGGCAAAAGATGATAAGGTAAAATCTGATAGTAAAGCTGAACTTCTAATTATTTGTAAAGCCATGCAAGATGAAATTATAGACCTAGAACCCACATTAGAAGAGTATAGAAATTCCAACGATGAAATGCAACAAGACACTTACAACTTGTCATTAGAAATTAAGGAACTAAAATAAAAAATTGTTGCATGTGATTCTACTATTAATTTGTTGAAAAAAGAGAATTCTAGGTTGCATGAAAAATCTGAATGCCTTTCTTGTCCTACTTTGTTGAATAATATTAGCATGTATAAGCAAAATGTGAGTACGCTAGAAGTTGAAATTGAATTGCTTAATTAAAAGATTTGCATGCTAAATAATGAACTTAAAAGAAAAATAATTGCTGAAGAGGACAATAAGAATGCCTTTATAAGTAAATGCACTTTGA
Organism: Scilla litardierei; assembly: GCA_030789695.1. Lineage (NCBI taxonomy): Eukaryota > Viridiplantae > Streptophyta > Magnoliopsida > Asparagales > Asparagaceae > Scilla > Scilla litardierei. The sequence goes on along the minus strand of CM061130.1, from coordinate 110,111,967 downwards.
TTGTGAATGAGAATACTTTATTGAAATCTAAAATCACTAGTCTAGAATTTTCATTAAAGAAATTTTCTATGGGAAAACAATCGTTGGATGCTATTCTAGAAAATCAACTTTATGGCAATAATAAACGTGGTCTTGGTTATGATATGAAACATGCTAAAAAGCCTATTAATAAGAAAATTCACAATGAGCCATTGAAAGTCTCAAATATGTATGCAAAGTGCTTTACTTGTTCTAGTATTGGTCATACCTTTTACTATTGTAAGTTTAGGAACACGAATATGAAATTCAAGCAAATGTGGGATCCTAAATCTTTGATGACAAACATAAGTGGACCGTGTTGGATTCCAAGGTCACACATAACATCTACCGTGTAGGTAAGATGAAGATTTGGCAAGGAACTATGGATTGAGCGTTTCATTATTTAGTTTCTTATCCAAACGACGACGCGAAGGTATATTGTTTCTACTTTGCACTTAATGCATACCTTCATAGCATTTTTTTATTTATGTGCTTGATTTTTTTGTGCTAGCTTGCTTGATTTTTAGTTTGTTTTAATTCATTATAAAACAAAAATAAAAAAATAAAAAAGACAAAAAGCAAAAAAAGTGGAGCTTAATGTATATCTTTTCCTTTATATCATTCAAGTGATATTTATGAATGGCATTCATATCCTTGTAGAAATCATTGTATTTTTGTTATAGCTACATGCGCATGTTAGAATTCCTAAATAGCCATGACATGTTTAATGAATTGAATAACATGATTTCTACACCTACAACTTCACTTCCACTTGTATTTAATATTGTTGAACAATTGGAGATTCTTTTATGAAATATTGGAAAGTGAATGTAGGATGAATAATAACTGAAAATCTAAGGGATATGATGTGTTCTTGCCATGGATAAAAATTGAGCTCAAAAGAATTGAATATGAAAAAAATGGGATATGAATTGTATCCATAAAGCATATGTTGGATACTCGTGGGTAGTATACTTGCCATGAATTGTATCCATTTTACATACGGTACGGTGCAATGTGTAGATGGCTCGCGGTCGCTCCCATACATTCTCTAATATACATTACCCCAAAAACCAGTGCAGTGCCAATTATTTTAAGCATTCAATCTCAATAGGATAGTCCAGCATTATGTTGTCATTCAATCATTATGTTACAACACGGTATGTCAATCAGTCTTGTTGTTTCAACACGTCATTTCATACAACATTTCAGGTGATAATTCAGCAAGATATTTTAATAGCAATCAATGAATAGTATATGACATGCTTCAGGTGGTGGGAATATTTATACGTGAGCAATCGTGCAACAAGTGTACAGATATTTGATGCATGGTTTTCATGTGACAAGTAAGAAAGGCAAGGGTGAACGAGACAAGGAAGTTGTCAAAGTGAAATACGAGTTTACGTGCGATGAAAGGTTGAAGTAACTTATTTAAATGTATTTATAATTAATGGTTGCAACTGATGATAATTGGAATTCAAACATTGATCCATGCATACACTGCCAGTCAAGTTTGGCCAAGCAGGTCACTATCCCCACAAGTAGGGTGATCCAAACTTTGGCGCAAACGATCCTAGCCACCGGGTGATACCAATGTTAAGAATGCAAATAATCAAATCTGTTCCATCGATTGTATTAACAAAAAGTAGAGTAGTTTATGTTTATTTAGGTTTCCATATTTATTTAGATCTCTACCACTATGATAGTTAAACCAGAATCACAGATTGACTTACTTATTGAAAAACCAGTAAGTAAAGCAAAGCAGATGCTAAGAAATTTGAAGATAAAGACAAGTCCAACAAACATGGAATACAAAATTGTTGGTTTAAGTGAACAGTCATTCTATAATTGATTATTTCACTACTAGTTGATTAGGTCTCTAGTCTTTCGTTCCAGTCAATATTCGTTCTGAGGCTAATTATAAAATCCTAAGTTCATGTTTGTGCACTTATTTAGATTTCTAAAGTTAGAATCAGAGTGACGGATGAAGCTAAGGCTATCTGGGACGCTCGTGAAAGAGAAATGGTACCTGCAATCATAAGAAATCATCGATTAAAGGCTATACTATTTTTCTATCTATTTTTCTTAACCGTTTCCATTTTTCTTATAGCTTAAAGCTCGTCAAAATATGTACTAAATATTTTTAGATAGGCTAGATGAGAGGAAAATAATTTTATATAGTAAGAAAATAATTTTCTAAGGCTCATGTGTATTTTTATAATTTTTTTAAAGCTAAAAATCAATTTTATAGATTTTAAAATGAATTTAAAACTAATTTTCTAAATTAAAAATAGCTATTGCAATTGTTTTAATATTTATTCAGGGCAAACCGTACGTTAGAATTCTTCCAACAAGGAGTCAAAGTGATCGTCTCGTTTAGTACTACGACATATATTTTTCTCGTACGTCAGTGTACGTGAAAATTTTACTATACACATATTTAAGTGAATATACTTTAATTGAGTTTTATCATTAAAAATTTACTGTGGGAAATATACTTGCCTTTTGGCTATGAAACCAGTGCCAATGTGTCCGTTTCGCCGTTTTGGATTTTCTAAGCCTTCCCTCGTATTTTTCTGATCGCTATGTTATTTACTAGGAATTGTAACTATTTAACTCTCTTATATAATATATAATATATAATTAAATATATACGTATAATATACGTATACGTTCGTAATAATACTCACTCTCCCTCCCTCGTTCTTTCTTCGTTCTGTAGCGTGAGGGGGTTGTAGATTCTCGACGAAGGGCACCGACAGGGCGGTGCTCGGACTGTGGTGGTGGGTCGGAGCGGTAGCGACGGAGTGGACGGCAGTGGCCCACAGCAGTGGCAGCAACAGGGAGAGCTCGGGCTGGCTGCTCGGGATTCTTGGCGTCGGACGACGCGGTGGTCATCATCGGAGACGGTGAAGAGAGCGGAGGTGAGGACGTGGCAATGGGCGGCGGAGACACGGCGACGACGCGGCGGAGGGTCGGCGGGGCAGGCAGTGGTGCGTGGGTGTGCTGTGGGTGTCGATCGGGCTGTGGGGAAGCTCAGCTTCATGTGGTTACGACAAGTGGCGGAGGAACACCCATGGCGGTGTCAGGCGATGGAGCATGGAGTGAGGGAGAAACGGGGAGAGGGGTGGAGCTTCGACGGCGCATCAGTGGAAGCCAAGGATGTGGTGGCTGCTCGGGCTCAGTGGACGATGGAGGTGGGAGGTGGTCACGGAGGAGGTGGAGAGGCAGTTGACGTGACTTGGGGTGAGAGAGGAGGCAGCGTGGCTGCTTAGGGAAGGAGGAGGGTTCGGTGTGCACCTCTGAGTTTAGTTAAAGTATTATCCCAATGAATCGTTGTGCACCTCTGATGAGTGAACCGAGTGATTTATTATTTTCCTTCTCCACATATCTTTATGATTCTCTACATATCATTTGGTTTCACCCCCTACAGCTACTTCTACCGTATCTACTTCCCAAAAATCCCAAAAGAAAAAAGATAGCTTCCAAATAAAAAAATGTGAGAAAGAGAAAAAGAACAGAAAAGAAGAAAAGAAGAAAAGAAAATTATTTCATATCCTTTTATTAGAAGCTACTACAAATACTTGGGAAAAGACAAAAATTTCCATATCCTATTCCTAGATGCGACGCCTTAAGCTAAGCTTGGGGGGTGAACCCTTTGATTATATGAGTGCGTATAACATTAGAGTGGAGATGGTGCACAACGGGGAGATTCGATAATACTTGAACTTTACAAAATATTTTAGTTTTGGAGATTTTTCATGATTTGAAGTGAATATTTGAATGCCGTGATCTCTTTTCATTCTCTATTGCATGTTGGTGTGATCTCTTTATGCTCCATTTGTATCTATTGATTGAAAAAGTGCATTGCTAACTCTTTTTATACTAGACTCTATAAATTGCATGAAATTGATATGATTTGACGACATGATTTTAGAAGATCCCTGGTTTTGCCTTTATTGCATGCTAGCCATATGATTAGTAAGACTTGAAAATACTATTAGCATGTGTTTTTATCATTCGAGGCATTGTGATACACTGCTGAGACTAGAGATCTGATTGAACACTTTAGCACCCCCTTCCATCTCTTATCTCTTTTATTTTCTTTTGTTTATCGCACGACATACCTAGTATTCGTCTTCCTCGAGGACGAGTAAGAGGAAAGCTAGGGGGATTTTGATGTGTCCATATTTTCTATCTTTTCTTAGCATCATTCCATTGCATTTCATGTCATATCCGCATCCAAATCCCGCATTTTCTTACGATACTGCACTTCTAACGCCATATTCGAATTTCATATAGTTTGGTGGATTTTCAGGGATTTTGGAGCGATTCGGGACCACTTTTGGAAATGGACACGTCCAACATGCCCGTGAGCCCGTTGGCGAGGCTCTACAGGAGTTCGCCAAGGTTCGGGAGCTTATGTGAGCAGTAGAGGAGAATCTGGCAAGAGAAAGGAATCATTAGGTTGTTTCCCATGCGACTCGACCGAGTAGCACAAGTCGCTTGGTCGAGCTGACACACAAGCCCAGCAGAGCGCACATCTTACTCGACCGAGCAGAATGGCGACTCAGTCTGAGTCGACCCATTTTTGAGCTGCATCCCACCAATATCCTGCTCGACCGAGCAGGACCTACTCGACCGAGCCAGCGGACAACTCGACCGAGCAAGGCCTACTTGGGCCGAGTAGGCAGAGCGACATTTTGGAAGGAGGCTCCGATCTACTGACAGCTCGACCGAGTAAGCGGGCTGCTCGACCAAGCAGCCCGGACCCTCCGCCCAAGCCAAGAGTAGTGCTCGACCGAGCAAGCTTCTGCTCGACCGAGTCACTGACTCGGTCGACGATATGCGGGCTAATTTCGGAATTTTTTCGTGGGGCCCCAGACTGATGTATGAGAGCAAATTTTTACTGACGTGGGAGAACAGCTTTCATTAGTTGGTTTTTTTGGAATTGAGCTGAGAAGGGAAGGAGCAAAAAGAGGCTTGTAAATCTAGATCTAGGTTTTGGAAATTGAGATGTTTTGGAGAAAGATAATATTTTTATTATTGCTTTTGTCTTGGAATCTGCGGGAATCCTTTGATCTCTATTGGCTATTGCTTCTTTCTTATTCGCGGTACGTAAGATCTTAATCCCTCGCTTGATTTTATTGCTATGATGTTTTCCGCGGCAGAAATTGTGTTTTTGTTCGTTATACTCGCCATGTGTGAGTAGTTTTACCTAGGGCTGATGGGTTAACCCTAAGACTCTGGGAAAGAGATGTAGATCTGGAATCTTAGGTTGTGTTGGGATAAGGGGGATTATTTGGGTCGATCCATCCAAATCCCTAGGAGAACTCGTACTGAGATCATGCCTACAATCGGTGGAATTGATGAGCTTAAGGAGTATCTTTGGGATTTAAATAGGAAATTAGTGGATCCAACCAAGGCTCGTGACCATGTCCGGCTCGTGCCTTGAGGGGATCCACCGACGAACTATATCGCTACATTGACGGCTACCGCCATTGCGTCAATGAGAGCCACCGAAATACCTCGAAATTCTAACCCACGAGAGTGGTATGAGTTGAGAGATCAACCCCCTAAATCCAATGCAACGTAAAAATCTCATTCTAACATCAACCTCTGACAGTCTTAGTGGTGATCCCTAAGGCCCTAGCTTCTTTTATTATCAAACTAACAACACCATCACAACAAATCTTCCCAAACCGACTGCTATCTCATTCTGAGATTTAAAGATAATCTGAGACCCCAATACATTGTCACTATCCCTGTGGGATTCGACAATCTTTTATACTATAATTTGACACCGTCCGCTTGTGAATAGAGCCCAGAGCTGACACCTAGGAACCATACTACACCTAGCGACTGTGACACCACTAGGTGGATTTTAGGTGTAAGTTCGGGGTGCGTCAATAACCATATTAGTTCTCGCTCTACTGTTAAGACTATTTAGACTAGGCTTGAAGTTACACAGAAGGGAACGTCTGAGGTGAAGAAAACTCGTATTAGAATGTAATTACAAAAATATGAAAATTTTACCATGATGCCCAATGAATCTATTGATGATATGTTTTTTCGTTTTTAGTTAATATTAATCCCCTAAAAGCTTTGGAAAATGAGATTCAAGAAGAAGATTTGGTTGGAAAAATTCTATATTCCTTTACTGGAGATTGGATCAAAAAGAAAACGTCGATTGAAGATGCGTATGACTTGGCAAACATCACCTTCGAGCAACTTATGAGAAAGTTGATGGCGTATGAAGTGCAATTAAAGATGTTAAAGAAAATGCACCAAAGAAGGACAAGAAGCCTCAAAAGATGGAGAAAACTAAAATGAATTTGGCTTTTAAGGTATCTAAACTAAACAACGATACGACGAACGAAGCAGACGACGAAGACTTCGCCTTCATGACAAAGAAATTCGATAATTTCTCTGAAACAACAAGAAGAAAACATGAAATATTTGAAGAATTAGGAAGAAGGAAGGAGATGATGAAGAGAGCTGTGTACCACAATGCGATCACATGAAAATTGATTGCCATCTTCTGAAAAACAAAGGAAAGAAAAAAATATTGGTGTGTGTACCTCCTCATATTGTATTATAACTAGAAATAACCTATGTACAGAGAGCGCGGTGCAAAAAACCCATACAAAGGATGCGGTGGACGCGCACAACCAACAAAAGAGTGAGAAGAGTGGATGTGTGTGAGAGGTTATAGTTGTGGGATAAAAGGGAGAAACCCACGGGGCTAAAGTGCAAAAAACATTGGGGGGATACGTGGGAAAAGAGTGCAAGAAACCCGGGTGGTAAAAAGGTGAAAAGCTGGGGATGGCTAAATCAGAAAAAACCAAACCTTGGGGATAAAATGGTGAAAAACAGGGGAGGTAAATCGAAAAAAAACAAGTGAGAAAAGTGCAATGGCAAAAATTTAAAAAGGTAGAAGAGGGATGGTGTTTTGGCGATGACAACCATGTAATTATGTGGAAAGGGGGGTCAATTGTACGGAAGGGGACCATTGAGGGGGAGGGCATGTGACACCCTCTCCCTTTGCAACTTGGGACAAAGGGTGCCACATGGAACTATCCCTTTCTCCCATGAGGGCAAATGTGGGGCCCACATCCACCATTTGTAATATAGACTAGAAGTAACATATCCACTATGTGCACGATGACCAAAGGAAAAATACACACAGGATGCAGTGCATGCGCACAACCGACAAAAGAGCGAGAAGAGTGGGGGGGTGTGTATCATCGGGAGGATGCAGGACACATGTGTAACCGAAAAAGACATAGAATTGTGTATGTATGTGTGTGGGGGTATCGTCGGGGGGTGAAAGTGGTTAAATTGTAAAATAACTTTGGAAGGGAAACGAGCATAAATTCGAACCCAAACCAAGGGAGGTAAACGGGGAAAAAGCAGGCATTAAAGTGCAAAAAAATGTAGTTGACCAAAGTGAAAAAAGATCGATGGCAAATACGTAAATAAGTGGAAAAGGAATGGGCATTTGGCTTTTATAAAAAAGCCATGGCAAGCTTGTAATTAATAGGAATGAGGGGGGCCATTGTCTGAGTTTGCCACTACCTCACCCTAAACCCTAAACCCAATCCCCCACGAACACCAAATGGAGCCCACCTTGCCCATGTGGCAATACTAAGGCCAATCATTTTTTATAGTGTGACAAAGATGTGGCCCACATTTTGTCCTAATGGGTTTGTCTCCATCCCTAAATTGCAAGATAGACTAGAAATAACCCATGTACACAGTGAGCGACGTCAAAAGAAACTCACACAGAAAGGATGCGGTACTCGCATGAAACCAAGTAGGAGCGAGAAGTGTGTGTATGGGCATCGTCGGGGGTAAAACTGGAAAAATCAGGTGCTAACATGCAAGAAAACATTTGGGGGGGGGGGGGGGCAAAGTGCAACAATGCCAATGGCAAACCCATAAATATGTGGAAGGGGAGGGTCAATTGTGGTTTATGAAGAAACAACGACAAGTTTGCAAATAGGGGGACTTGAGGGGGAAGGGGCATTTAACACAACTATCCAAAGCCATACCCCAAAGCAAACCCAAAATCACACCCACCCCCAAGTGGCCCTAGACCATGATGATGTGGCAAAGTATAGGCCAATCCTTTGTCCAATTGTGTTTGTCCTAATAGGACAAAGGTAATCAATTGTAAGATAGACTAGAAATAACGCATGCACACAATGCACAGCGCCAAAAAAACCCTCATGAAAATGATGCGGTGCATGCGCGAAACCGAGAAGGGGCGAGAAGTGTGGCGGGGGGAGTGTGTGTGTATGGGGGGGAGTGTGTGTGTATGGGCAACGTCGGGGGTAAAAGGGGGAAATCATGGGCTAAACTGCAAACAAACATCAATGTGGCAAACTGCAATTATCCCAATGGCAAACTCGTAAATATGTGGAAGGGTATGGGTATTTGGGATTGTTGAAGAAGCAATGACAAGATTGCAAATAAGGGAAATTTGGGAGTGCAGCATTTAACCCATCTCCTTAAAGCCACACCTCAAAGCACGCCCAAAATCACACACACACACACAAAACCCCCCCCGGAAATGGCCCGCAGCATGATGAGGTGGCAAAGCCTAGGCCAATCCTTTGTCCTATTGGGTTTTCCTCGTAATACAAATGTCCTCAATTGTATGATAGATATGACAATCAGAGGGCATACATATTGCTACTAAGGTAGTGTTTCACGAGTTCGCTAGTCATATCAAGGTTGATTGTTACTTGGTTCATTAAGTCATGATGCGCTGATTTGAGCGTTGTATGGATGTCAACACTGACAACACATGATCCATCGTGTGGCCTAATCAATTAGACTTGACATATTGGGATATTGACTTCCCACATGGAGAGGCCGCCCAATTCGTCTCTGAGGGCCGGCAAGAAACGGCTCATGTTAGGCATGGACTAAATCCAAACGTCTCATTTGAGCTCCTCACATAATTTTTTTCAAACAGCTGCATTAATGCTCGAATAATGCAAAACCAAAGAAAAATTCAATCTTCCTCAAGGTTTGGATACCGAAAATTGCCCACAAAAAAGTCATCATCTATCTCACCCATAAATTTCACCACCCCAAACACATGAAAAGCTCCCAACTCTGAGCTGTTATGACGTTGGTTGAAACTTGCACCCCCTTTGAAACTTTTTAGCTTCTTCTTAGGGCCTGTTCTTTTCAGGAGAAGTTGGAATTGGGAAAGTTGGGGATAAAGGAATCTAGGAGAGAGAAAAAGATGGTTTTGTGTTCTTTTGATAGGAAAGTTAGTTGGGAAAGTGGATATGGAAGTAGATGGTGGGTTCCACCAAACTTTATTGCGTTCTTTTGGGTTGAGAAAGTTGATGAGGGAAAGTGGGAAAGTGGAGTATGATAGAGAGGGAAAATCGCAAGTGGCCCCACCTTCGGAGAATCACCCCCAAAAAAACCCCGAAATCGAGTTGCTCCGACAGAGCGAAAATCGTCGCCGCGAGAAAGCATCGCACAGGGATTCCCAAAATCGCCAGCCGAACACACGAGAGGAAAACGAAGGGAAAAGCCACTGAACAGTGCACGGGGCCCACCAAACTGAAGGAATCCCACTCACTCACACCGAAAAGAACAGGCCCTTAAGTTCACACAGATCTCCGAAATCAGTTGGAGGGCTCTTTTATGACGTTCTTGAGTGTTGCGGTTGTTCTCTGTGACTTCCTGTTCTTATTTTTTCTCTCCTTTAAGATAATTTATTCAGATTGCTTGAAGCATGAGTATTTGGGTGACCCACATATTTGCCTGTTTGGTACCGTAATTGTGATTTGTGGGATAAAAATGCTTATTTTAAGAGATCATTTTTGACCTCTAAGAATAAATTTCAGGCAACCAAAACGGGACTGAGAAAAGCATGAGGTCGAAAGCAACATCGCAAAGCAAAAGCTCAGATTTTGGCATCTAAGAATATGTTACCGTTTGCGAGCCACTCCTCTTCACCATAACATGGAGTTTTGGACAAGGCTTTTACTGTACATGTATGCTTTTATTACAGGGAGTAAATGCAGTAATGGCCTTTTACTCTCACCTCATCAGATGCACCCTGAGCTTCCATTTTGGAGCTACGAACTTTGCTTCTTTGGTTCTTTTTATCATTGTTACCAGCTGAGATGGCAACCCAAAATAGAAAGAAGTTGGGAGTCTTTCACAGGATCTCAAAAAATCTGAAGAATGGTATTGATGAAGAACGTGGCTGCCATCACCGGCCAACCCGTTGCTGGGCCGCGCCGTTGGCGTTCAGACATTATTAACCCCGGATCCCCCCATACTTTCGGGTCGCACAGCATTGATTGGTGACCACCGGGCGGTGACCAGACTCTTGCCCTATTAAATTCGACCCCGCCAACCATTCCCTCGATCGTTTGCCTATTAAAAGGCTCCCCGTCTCTCTGTTGACCTTGGGCCTCTCAGAACTCTCTCAATCGTCTCTCTCTCTCTCTCTAACTCAGAACTATCTCTCTCATGGATTGCGTTAACCCCATACTTAGTGTGGTGATGCACGTAGCCATTATTTTGCTCTTGCTGGTGTATCTTCCTCTTTCTTACATATGGAAATTGGTGCGCTTTGTGATGGTGAGGCCATTCCTGAAAGAAGACTTGAGAGGGAAAGTCGTTCTCATCACCGGCGCTTCTTCCGGCATCGGAGAGGTGAGTCTCTAATCCTACTGGCATAACATCTAAGATCAAGCTATCGACTTTTCGTAGAATATTGGGTTTGTTTCTATGTTGCAAGCTTGTACAATGATGATGGTGATGGCTATGAAATTGGTGCTTCGAAATCGATTGAAATAACCAAAAAGAGATTGATAATAACCAAAAAAAGATTGAAATTGGTGTTTTTACCATTAAATTCTAAAGCTATGGCATTGTGCCTTTCATTAGGGAAGCTGAAATAAAGGCTACGGGTCCTTTTGACGCCCTACTAAATCTATGCCTCGAATTATTGAGTTTAATGAATATGTGCACCTACGCATTAATTCAATTTTTTTTATTTTTTTTAAAAAAATCTTTATATGGTTGTTGTAGGTATTCTAAAGCCACAAAACTTCAAATATTGGTCATCCCTACAAAAGTTTGGCCCTTGGTCCACTCGTTGAAAAAAGTGTTATTGTTATAAAAACAGATACATTTGTAGCCATCAGATCAAGGATCAAATAGCATTAGATTTACAGGACTTTTGGTCAGCATGGCAAAAATTTTCACCATGATATCTTATATGTTCAGATACTTTTTTTTGAGTTCATAATTTTAATTACAAAATCTTTATGACTCGTATAAATCACTTGCCTTCTTTTTTACAACTTAGGAAAAAAAAATAGACAAATATATGCCAGTGTACGAAATCACATGGGATGTAATGTAAGTATGCATGTGTATGCATCTGTGGTGTCCCTGTCAGACGTGATGTATGAATGTGGCACACATCATGTTACCCATTCAACTGCATTCAAACCGAAACAAAGGCAAAAGTGAATACAATTATGATTCACGGATGTTGGGGGGGCCGATTACGGTTATTTATGGGTGAACAGCAACCGCTGCCAACAGAGATTATCATGACAAAATTATGAACAGACGCCATGAATGCGGATCCGACTGCAAACTTAACTCCATCCACCTTTTCCCTGTCAAGGGGCCCAGGGGGCATGAAATTGAGATCTAGGCCATCAAAAGTTATGAATCGAGTTGGCTCTCACGCATGTTGGACCATGTTATCATCCAACGCGACGTGGGCCGTTTCGATCAACACTTTTTTGTGGGCCCCACCACTCCCTTTTTGCTATCGGAGGAAAAGAAGAAAAAAAGGGAAAACAAAAGGTGGGTGGTGGGGCCCACAAAAAAGTGTTGATCGAACGGTCCATGTCGTGTTGGACGATCACAGTAGGAGCCAATCCGATCTGAAGGGGAAGAAAAACATTAATATGATCACATGGTGAATTCAGCCCGCTTGGGGAGTAAATTGGGCAAGTTTGTGTGCCCCTCGCCTCATGTGTTTCCAAACTTGCAGCAACTGGCATACCGGTACGCAAAGAAAGGAGCATACCTGGTCCTAGCCGCGAGGAGGGAGGCAGCGCTCAAGGCAGTAGCCAAGACTGCCCTCAAGTACGGAGCCCCTGACGTGCTCGTGATCCCAGCAGACGTCTCCGACTGCTCCGAATCCAAAAGGCTCATCGACGAAACGATTGCTCACTTTGGCCAATGTGCGCAACACACTAGCCTCTCATTCAAAAGCTAGCTTGCTACTCCAAGGACCGATACGAATTTCTCACAATCTCTTGCTCTACGCTTTTTGCAGTGAACCACCTCGTCGCCAACGCTGGATTCTTCCACAGCTGCCTCTTCGAAGAGATCACCAACATCACTGCTTTCAGACAGGTCATGGTAAGCAAATGTTGTCCTTGCAAATGTGCCTGTAAGGTAGGAGAATAGGGTCGTGCATGATTCTAATCTTGCATTAATTCTCTCTCTCTCAGGATGTCAATTTTTGGGGAGCAGTGTATCCGACGTACTACGCCCTTCCCCACCTCAAGAAAAGCCGCGGAAACATCATCGTCACGGCCTCCATGGCCGGCCGCGTCCCAACCGCAAGGATGAGCTTTTACAATGTAAGAACATGGAAAGTATATATATGCACTTCGAAAGCATCATCGTAAATATCACCATGTTTTCTAACTTTTAAGTTGTGGTACGAACTGCTTGACTTTAGGCAAGCAAAGCCTCGCTGATTAGGTTCTACGAGACTCTGAGGGCAGAGTTGGGCTCCGAAGTTAAGATCACCATACTGACGCTCGGGTACGTTGCGTCGGAGCTCACCAAGGGCAAGGGTCTTCAAAAAGGAGGGGAGTTCGGAATCAATGAAGAAGTTAGAGATGTAATTAGTCATGAACAAGCTAGCTAGCTATTTGACAGGCACTATGCAACAACTCAAGGGCTAATTTAAACTGATGGACTGATCAACTTTTTGCAGGTCCAAATCGGGCCACTGCCAGTAGGATACACCGACAAGTGCGCAGAGGTGATCGTCGACAGCGCGCGCAGGGGAGACGCGTATGTGACCTGGCCGTCATGGTACAGGCCTCCCCACATGGTCATGTGTGCAGCCCCCGAGTTGGTGAACTGGTTCTCGCGCTCGTTCTACGTCGCTAAACCTGGAAGTTCGACGCTCAGCCAGAAGATTTTGGAGGCGACGGGGGCCAAGAAGTTCTTGTATCCATCTTCCATTAGATCCGGCAATGCCAACGAAGTGATAGCTGATGACCGTGGGATTAGAGTGTAGTCGGTTGCCAAACAAGAACCAGGGGGTTTATGATTGTTTTATCATCATTATTATATTATTTCTCTCATTCCTCATGTCGCCATGGAAATGACAAATTTTACTGTAACTACTACGTTCTTCATGTGCTTGTTAACAGAACTCTGCTCGAGATTTTATAATTTACATAAAACATGTTCTACATTTTATCTCCTTAATTTGTCTGATGATTTCAAGGATTCCCTTGCCAGCGACAGCTGTTTTCTATAGCAAAAGTTGGTCTGAATACGAGCACAACATAAAATTCGTTTCAAGCCGAGCCCAACATTGTTCTCTAATAAGCAATGGTATCAAGGCATGCAGATAATTTAGTAACCCACAAACTAGTATTGTCTCAACATTAAAAAAAAAGGTTTGTGCATATTAAGAATGATGTGGTAGATGTTTAACTTGATTTAGGCCCAAGTTTATTGGGCTACTTGTATTTGTATTAGAGTCCATTTAGTCCTACTTGTATTAGAGTCCATGCAGTATTGTCTCAACAAAAGAAAAAAGGTTTGTGCATATTAAGAATGCTGGTCAGCAACCCAAAGTAAAATGTACATAGATGTTATATCCAAAATCTGCTGCAACATTTGAAGTACGGATGACAATGAAATTAAAACATGATTGAAGTAGAGCCAGCGAAAATTTGGGAAATTTGAGCAAACTTTTAGGCTATGTCTGGTTTGAGAGAATCTGAGAGAAAGAAAAGTGAAATGAAAATGAAATAGAAATGGAAAGAAAAGGAAAAAGAAATCAAATTCTTTTTCATGTTTGGTTATTGAGGAAAATTGTAAAGAAAATCAAAAGGAAAATTGTAAAGAAAATAATTTCTCATGTTTAGTTGTTTATGAAAAAGAAAATGAAAATTATACGATTTTAGTTATAATTAATATTTTAACGTGTCTCATTTTATAAGTTTCTCCGAAAACATTAAGACGATTTTACAATTTTAGTTATAAGTAATACCTCAAAAATGTTTTTCACAAACCGGTTACCTCTCAAAAGCTGTTCTTTTCTAAATCTTTTTCCAAATTAATCAATCAAATGAAACGATGAAAGATTTCGAAGGCCGTAAAGGAATAACAAATTAAAATTGACAAAATATTGGATGAGAAAAAATCGCTTTTTCCAGGGTTGAACCCAGGTCGCCTGCATGATAGGCAAGAGTTCCCACCACTACACCACAACAATTTTATTGTTAATAAATTACTTTCATCATTGTTAATGTTTTCCGCCATTTTCCTTAGGTCCCTAGAGGAAAAATAGGAGAGTGTTATGAATCAACTACTTGGGGAGGATCCCCTAGCTCTTTTTTTATAGTCAATATATAGGGAAGAATACAAATATGGGTTACATTGATATATGCATATCTTTAGGATAGCCCAGAATCTAAACCAACTCCCGTTAAATAACCGTTCACAACACTCCCTCTTATCCAGCATAGGTGTGGACTCTGCTCGTGAATACTTCAAGATTCTGAGCATAGAAGAGTCTCACATGGGGTGGATACTTCAGGATTCTGAGTTGGTGAGATTTGCATCGTTAAAACCTTTAGCTATGGAAAACCAAGTGGGAAAAACCATAGTTAAGGAAAAAGAGTACAAACGCTCTTTAACTCCCCCTGATTTGTACAAGTGACTCTGCTCATGAATACTTCTGGATTCTGAGCGTCACAGAGGGGTGGATACTTCAGGATCCAGAGTTGATCTGATTTGCCTCATTAAAACCTTTGGCTATGGAAAACCCAGTGGAAAAAACCATAGCTAAGGGAAAAGAGTACAAATTCCCTCAACTCCCCCTGATCTGTAAAAGCTCTTAGGCTTTCAGATCTATTAGACTTATCTCATCACTCCTATTTACAACATTCTGAAAATATACACAGATTACAAAGTTATCACAATTAAGCAACTGCTGAATCCAGAAACTCTGGAGAGGTGTGCTAAGTATCGTCGCCTCTGATGTGGTCTTCAGACTATGTGGTCAGCTTCATAATACCAGCCACTATCCCAATCGTCACTGGGATGTGATGTACTAGGAGGCGCCCTCAAATACACCATTGGTGTGGTGAGGATCTCGGAATGATAGGATGATGTCGCCTTCATAAATTGCTTTGCAGATCTGCAGTAGATGGCCATCCCACTGTGGGTACCCGTTCTGTGATTTCTCAGTATATGGACCGGATCTATAATCTGCATTTGCATGAACATTGGAGGATGATACTTCATATAGTAAGTCCAAATCTTTCGACCCTTGGAGGAAGCGCAGAAGGCTTAACTCCAGTCTAATGGCCCTTTTTAGGTGCCAACTATCACTGGCTAATGAGTTTACTGCAATAGCTATATCGGGACGCGTGCAGTTAGCCAGAAGTGCCTGATTGCACTTAGATATGGGACTTTAGGACCAGTTATATCATCCTCCTCTTCTAGCGATCGGAAGGGTTCTTTTTGTACATCCATTAAGTATACTACCGTAGGTACTTTGGATGTCAATGGTCCTTTTAATTTCTCCAACGCACTTCTAGGCGTTTGTAACAGGATTCTTTGAGCCATGACTTTGTATTTCCCTAGGTCTTTCATTTCATGTTTAATAGTTAGGCTTGAACAGATGTTTCGGTTTTCTCTTCAGGAGATCCGATGAGATTTAAGTTATTTACAACTATGATCTCTAATCATATTCTTTGCTTAGATGCAAAGACAACTCTCAGTAGGAATCATTGATTTGTCAAATGATTCTCTTGGTTGTACATTTATTTATTATACTTATTGATTTTCTTCAATAGAATAGACCCGAAGTCTATTCGAGCATTTAAGTAAATGTGGAATTTATCTTTACCAAGATATCCACAAAGGTATGCCGTCACAACATCCAATAATAGCATATCCAAAATTTCTTTTGCCAAATCGTAAGGTATTCGCTTTTGATAACTTAGGGAGACCGATGCATCATTTATGAGTCATGCTCATTTTACTTTGTTCGATCCCTAGTTTCAGCGAAATTTTCCCTTGGGCTATAGGCTCTACCTTATAGCATACAATTTTATATTTATTTTTTTCTTATGTGTGCAATACTTATTTTACCCACAGGTTTGACACCTTTTGGTGTCTGGACTGCAGGTCCGAACATTTCACGTTTCATAAGTGAGTCCAGCTCATCTTTTATTGTCTCGTTCCACATTTGGCCAATCTCTACGTTTGCAAACTAGCAACGGAGTATGGAACGATAATTTATAAACATCATTGCTTTTGCGATGTATATGGCAATATGATACGTGAATACATTGTCGACAATTTATGTTCTATCTGTCCATCACCTCCCCAGTACGTACAACATTTACTTTCAATTTCAGTTTTTCCTGGCAGTTCCTCTGCAGTGGATCCCGGGAAGGGCGAGGGTGTGGACAGGAGCTCATTGTTGTAGTATTGTCTTAGGGTCTCCAGGAGTCTCTGTCCTTGGAGCCTAGTGGTCTGCATCTCTTTTGTTGAGGATCATCCACTTCTGCTGCTGGTGGATTGCATCCATTTTCGGGGATGTCAATCCTAGCTGGAGTTTTTGCAGCAGGGATGTGTGATCTGACAATCTTCTGGTTGTCAGTAAATGAGTCCGGTAACTGGTGAACATTGTTATATATATAGATGATCTTTAGGATCTTATCTTCACATTATTTTGTTACCGGGTCATGGTGGGTCAAACTTTTTGTATCCACATTATAATTTGCTTTGCACCAGATTTCTCAGTGTCTGGGCCCATTTTGGTAAAACTCGTCTCATCGAAATCACAGTCTTCAGGATGTGCCTTAAATTCGTCCCCCGTTTGGGGTTCTAGATATCTTATACTTGAGAGTGAGTCAAGCCCTACATAAATACCTAGGCGACGTTGAGGACCCATTTTTGTCCTCTATGGTGGTGCGATGAGGATTTAAACTGCACGACCAAAGATTCTCAGATGAGAAATGTTCGGTGGCATTCCATATGCAAGTTGCATTGGAGACTCTGACCTCTAGAGGGTCTTATTTTCATTTACGATGCAGCATACAGAATTTGCATGTCCTCATGCATCCATAGGCAATCGGAATTTAATGGACGTTCAGTCCATTGGAGTCTACTTTTCAGTGACTCTGCCGACCCATTTTGGGTATGAACATGTGACACTTATATGTTCATTTTCTATTCCCGTTGCTTGGCAGTACTCTTGAATTGACCTGGAGGTATATTTCCCAACATTAACCAGACTTATTTTCTATGTTTGATTGTCTGGAAAATAGAAATGGAAAGAAGAGGAAAAAGAAATCAAATTCTTTTTCATGTTTGGTTATTGAGGAAAATTGTAAAGAAAATCAAAAGGAAAATTGTAAAGAAAATAATTTCTCATGTTTAGTTGTTTATGAAAAAGAAAATGAAAATTATACGATTTTAGTTATAATTAATATTTTAACGTGTCTCATTTTATAAGTTTCTCCAAAAACATTAAGACGATTTTACCATTTTAGTTATAAGTAATACCTCAAAAATGTTTTTCACAAAACGGTTACTTCAAAAATGTTTTACGATTTTACCATTTTATAAATTTGAGTTCCCACCACTACACCACAACAATTTTATTGTTAATAAATTACTTTCATCATTGTTAATGTTTTCCGCCATTTTCCTTCGGTCCCTAGAGGAAAAATATGAGAGAAAATTTTCTATGGTTTTTTTCCTTCACTTTCTCCCTCATTTTTTCTCTCTTTACTTTTCTATCCAACCAAACAAAGGAAAACGATTTTCCATTTTGTTTTCTTTCTCTTTCTTTCCTTTTCTCCCCAACCAAACATGCTTAGGGAAGAGCAAAAGAAAACCAGGGTTCTAATGCTTCTTACTAAATATTTGACTTCTAGACTTTTCTCGTTTTGGGATATGAACCACTCAAAACTTTTCAATGACTATGAAAATCAGTTTGTAATCTATTTATAGACTTACAAATAAAAGCAACTCCTTCCCCAACCAACATGGGACTAATCGTTTATTAAATACTAATAAGAAGAAAAAACAACTAAATAAAAATAGAGCCTAAAAAGTAGTTCAACTCAGGCTCGAACTCAAACATAGTGAAATAGGTTGAGTTCACATCTCTGCATGCATGTGTAAACTTGGATGTCCCCATCAACTCTTCCCGTAAGGGAAGAACTCGGTCCTAACGAGTATATGATCTCTTTATCTTTATTCTAAAAATCCAAGTACCATATGAATCAGCTCTTTTCAACTAACCAAGTACAGCTGACAGCCACTTGCCCGATTAATATTACATGTGCATCTAAGATGCAGTCAATCTATTCCTTGCATGTAGGCAGTGAATGTAAATCTACTAGAGGTAGTTATACATGGGCACTCATCTCATACTGGAAAGACTCAAAGAAAAGATCTGTATGTGTTGAATCTACATCTTTATAAGATATATATTATTGTTGAATATTGAATACCTCATGTTAGTTTTGATTATAAGCAACATATTTGGTACTAATATCCTTTTGAGTGTATATGTGTAGATATTAAGCTTTGGATTAGAAAGTAAATTGCATCAAGAAGTTTATGTAATATTTCATTTTTGATGTTATTTTATTTCATGTTTTGGTAGGATGTTATTGTTGGGAATTGATCGACAAATTGAGATCTCTGCAGAAACAACCAATCCTAAAAGCTAATCAGGAATCTAGGACTAGCAAAAATTGGATACTCAAATAACCCAAAAAAATCCATACGATCTTGTAAAGTAAAGAAGCAAACGAAATAGCAACAAATCAATCAAAACGCAAACACAAAATTTTACCATGTTTCGGTTGCACACAACCTACATCCAGCAACTTCCGAGATGATTCCACTATCAGAGAGATCTTCAAAAGGGGTTACAATCTTTCTTCCGCTCACATGAGTAATAACTTGGATAGATGCACAAGCCCTTACAAACTCACTCAAGGAAGAAGAAAACAAAGGAGATAAATGAGACAATCACTCAACTCCAATCACAAACTCCTAGCCCTAATCTCTCGACAATAATTATAAATGGCAGCGGCTACAACTCTTCTTTTTGCTCCAGATCCGAAAATAGAAACTTACCCTAATCTATCAACCATTAGATTAAATATGGCTTCAAATCGGGCTGGAAAAATAATCACAGATGTCGACTAAAAAATCTGGGCCATGCACCTCTCAGTCGAGCGAGTTCATCACTCGACCAAGCGGCCCTTCACTGTAGCATCTCCTGAGTGGATGAAACGCGGCGCTCGGTCGAGCGTCTACTTTGCCCGATCGAGCGTATGCTTCGCTCGGTCGAGCATCCGACCGAGCGCTTTGATATGTAGAATTTCA
Organism: Scilla litardierei; assembly: GCA_030789695.1. Classification (NCBI taxonomy): domain Eukaryota; kingdom Viridiplantae; phylum Streptophyta; class Magnoliopsida; order Asparagales; family Asparagaceae; genus Scilla; species Scilla litardierei. The sequence continues at coordinate 110,092,263 of CM061130.1, read as the reverse complement.
AAACTCCCTGTTAAAATAGCTCGGTCGGGCGCCTAAACCGCTCGATCGAGCAGACATTGCTCGGTCGAGCGGTAAAGTGCTCGTTCGAGCGGAGTGCAATGCTACTAGGCCTTTGTTCTGTGCCTCTAGCTCGGTCGAGCGTCTGGAGCAGCTCGACCGTGCTACTTGGGTGGTGAGATGATAGACTTGAATCACAAAAATTTAACACTCTACCTTGATTCAAATATCCTCACACATACTTCTGCACATCCACGAAGCTCGCCATAACACTCTTTCTGGGTTTCAGCATCATCTCGAAGTTTGCGCCTTCTGGCGCCACCTAAGCCAATAAAGAGATCAACTCTAGGCACACCTGGAGGTTGACGGCGAGAACTGGCTTAGAAAACATGTCTGCGGGGTTCTTCTCAGTCGGGATCTTCTAAAGCTCCACTTCCTTTTTATCCAACTCTAGGAAGGAATCTCACACATCAATATGCTTCGTCCTTGAACATATGCCTGGTGCTTTGACAGATGAATGGCACTCTGGCTGTCACTGTACACTTGTGACGAACTCTGCAGCACCCCCAAATCTCTAAGCAGACTCCTCAAATATTTGGCCTCCTTCACATCTTCTACCGCTGCAATCAACTCGGCCTCTGTGATCGATAACGCTACCACCGACTGTAGGACCGACCTCCACGATACCGCGATAGTGCCCAAGGTGAACACGTACCCCGTAGTAGATCGTCGTCTGTCCCTGTCTCCTACATAGTCACAGTCACAATATCCCATCAGCACCTGTCTGTCTATTCTCCTGCAGAGGATCCCAACACTAACTGTGCCTCGCAAATACCTCAGAATCCACTTGACGGCATGCCAAAGCTCCTTGCCTGGGTTGGCCATATATCTGCTAACCACTCACACGGCCTGTGCAATATGTGGACGCATGCATACCATCGTGTACATCAAACTCCCTACTACACTTGCATATGGCACCTGAGACATATACTTCTTCTCATCCTCAGTGCTAGGTGACTGTGTTGTAGACAACTAAAATGAGCTCTTAGTGGTGTTGTCACGGGCTTCGTGCTCTCCATCCCAAAATGGGTCAGCACCTTCTGAATATACCCCTGATGCGACAATCTTAGCTCTGTTGAGTATTGATTCCCCGGATTTGGTTTTGGATGATGAGCAAACATAAATATAGTGAACTAACTTTTTGTGAGAGCAGTTATGGAGATCGTCTCCAAATGAATACGAACATCCAAAGCGACGTCTCAAGACTTCGCATTACGCGTGATCGTATGCCTAAAGCTTCGTTGAAGCTCAAGGACCATTTTAGAAGTTAAGAAGAATGAAGATTGAAGCTTTGAAGACGATTCGTCATGTATTATTTATTGTCTTCTAGCTTCATTAATTAGAATGTTAAGCCTTGAGTAGGACTTACATTATTTATCTTCATTTCGCTCATATCTTAGAGCTAGGACTATCATAGAAGCCATTAGAATCTTTCCCGAAGCCTATCGCTTCTTCCATCGGCTTCTAGTGCATGTTAGTTGATTCAAGAAGAAGAACCAACCGACTAGATGACGATCTAGTCGGTCGGCAATTCCTCTTGAACCGACTAGAATGCCTTACTTATTTCAGCCCAGATTTGTTGATCAATTAGTCGGTCAAAGAAGAGTCACTGACCGACTAGATGACGATCTAGTCGGTTAGGAATCCTTCTCAGACCGACTAGTTATCATTGCCTAAATTCAGCCTGAGTTACTGTTTCGAGTTAGTCAGTCAAAGAACGTTTGTCGACCGACTAGTTGAGAAACTAGTCGGTCAGCATTTGTTCTTAAACCGACTAAATCAACTTGATGTCAGCCTTCTTTATTTCGACTGTTAGTCGGTCAAAGATCATTCACCGACCGGCTAGTTGTGAAACTAGTCGGTCGGTAAGTCTTCTTAGACCGACTAGTTGTCATCTCCTGTATTTCGACCTTTTGGCTGTTCAACCGTTAGTCGGTCTACGTTGTATCACCGACCGACTAGTTCATGAACTAGTCGGTCAGTGATCCTTCTTTGACCGACTAGTCTGGTTCAGAATAGAGCCGTTGGGAACTTTTCCAACACGATTTTCCTTGCCTCTATAAATAGATACCTGATTCGTTTTAGGCAAGGTTAGAGGTCCATTATCCAAGTATTTTCAGACCTAAGAGAAGAGTTTTCTCAAGCTAATTTCTAGCTCTCTCTCTCCCTCACAAGAATCTCTCCCTTCACTCTTTGAGCCAAATCTATCAAGAGAGATTCTCTCCATTGTGAGCTTCTCAAGCCAAGAGCTTGATTCTAGTCACCATACTCCATCCTAGGCCTCCACTACTGGTCATCTTCAAGGAGCTAGGGTTTGGTGACATCTTCTTCCCCAAAATCCATCTTTGCCCTAATTTGGTAAGCTATACTCAAGGCATAGGATTTTGTGGTAAGTGTTTCATATTTCATTTCAATTGTTATTTGAATTGTGTCTCTCGGTTGTGAGAGAGGGTGTGATCCCGGTTTGTGGGAGTCACATGTCATTTATATGATTTGGTCTTGTGAAGGTTTTTCACAAGAATTTCATAGTGCTAAATCTTGAGTTAGGGTTTCTAACTCAAGTATCCGGAGGGGATCCGGGTGGTTGGGACGTAGGATCACCGGAAACAAGTCGGGGAGACTTGGGTGGATCCGAACCCGTTACATGCTTTGTTTACGTTTGACTATCTCTTGTTGATTGTTGTTTATTCCGCATTGTCGTTTGTTTCTTGCACAATAACTAGGAATAACTATCTTGATTATTTTAAAGTACTATTCACCCCCCCTCTAGTACATGTGCAGTAGCTTCACAGGGCACTACAATTGGTATCAGAGCCAAGGTTAAAGCTACAAGCTCAAAGCTATGACGAACAACGACTACAGCGTCTTCAAGGGCCGTCAAGGAGCTTCTTCAGTTTTGGAAGGGTAATCCTCAACTAGGCCTCCCTCCTTCAATGGTACCAATTACGGGTACTGGAAATGCCGGATGGAAACTTTCCTCCGGAGCGCTTCACGTTGGAGAGCCACGATGAAGGAGTATGTCGAGCCCGAAGAAGAAGATTTCGCGAAGTGGACTCCCGCGGAGGTCGCCGCGGTGGTAAGCAATGCCAAGGCAATGAATGCCTTGCAATGCGCATTGGAGCCCGAAAACTTCAATAAGATATGCACATGTAAGAGTGCATATCAAATCTGGAACTCTCTCCTCATCTTGCATGAAGGGACGAGTAGGGTAAGAGATTCTAAACTCGTTGTTGTTAATAAAAATTTCGAATTATTTCATATACAACAGGGTGAGAAGATGAAAGAGTATTATGCTCGATTCGTTGACATTACCAACGAATTGGAGGCTCTTGGGAAAACCTACACCCAAAAGGAGAAAGTCTCAAAGATCATCGATGGACTTCCTTCGTATTGGGAAAAACGTACCTTCGCCATCGAGGAAGGTAATGACATGAAAGCATACACTGTCACACAACTAATGGGTACCTTGATGTCTTATGAGGTACGCAAGGACAGTAAGCTCATGATGAAAGAAAAGATGAAGTCGTGCTTGAAGCAAGACGAGCCAAAGAAAAAGGCAATTGCATACAAGGCCGCTCCATCTACCGATGATGAAGAATCAGAAGAAGAATCGGAAGATGAGTTCGACATGGAAGCTTTGGCCGATTTGGCAAAGAAGTTCGACCGATGCTTCCAAAAAGGTAAGTTTAAGAATTTATCTAAGTTTGGTTCTACTAATGTTTCTACTCCCGTGTATTATAAATGTAATAAGCCAGGACATATCAAGCCGGATTGTCCTCTAAACAAACACAAGGGGAAGTGGAAGGCATCCAAACACGATAAGTCGAGAAAGCACAAGAAAGGACTTGTCGGGACATTCACCGACTCCGAGGATTCATCAAGTGGAGAGTCGGATGATGAACGCGTGGAGAAAGCACACATGTGCTTCATGGGAAAAGAGGAACGTGTTCAAGAGACTTCCTCCGATGAAAGCGATGAAAGCGAGGAAAGCGAGGATGAAGGCGGTGAGGTAACCATGGATGAACTTAAATTAGCCAACGAACAACTTTGGTATAAGTTTTCTAAATTGGCTAGTAGATTTATTAAGACTAAAAATGAGTTAGATAGTCTTAAAACCTCGTCTAAACCTATCCTCGTCAACAACGACACCGTTGTTGAAGGGTTGATAAATGAGATTGTAAATCTCAAATCTCAACTTGAGCATGTTCATGTCAAGGACTCGTATGAACATGTGATAGCGGATTTGACGTCTCAAAACTCAACCTTGAGTATTGAGAACAAAAATCTCAAATCACGTGTTTGCGCACTCGCATCGCAAGTGTCCACCTTGGATGCTTCCATGCATTCTCTCACCGAGAAGTATGAGTGCACATTAGGCCGAATTCATGAATTCAATAAGGGTAAGGGCCATTTGGATAATATCCTAAATGACTTACTTCCAGCCAATCACCACATTGGCTTGGGGTATAAGATGGGAGAGTCATCCAAATCGTCCGCCACCTTTGTTAGGCCAACGTCCGAAGCTTCTACTAGTGGAAGCAAACACGTCATATGTAGTTCTTCTACCAATGGTGCTTCTGCTAGGTACACACCCCCATTTGGAAAGAAACCCACTTTGGGTGGACCTCCAAAGAGGGGTCATGCTTTCATGTATACCATGCCACATAGGAACACACATCCTACTCCACATGATAGCACATATGATGATTTTTATGCTTTGCATCCACGAGCACGTGCACACCATGTGAGACACACTCATGCACGTGTTCCACCACAATCGTATGCTCATCCTCATTCTCATATGGATAATTATCGTCATGCACCATTACAACATATGCCATATGCCTATCCACGACATGCATCACATAGAAATCAACAACGTATGCATGTTCCCAATAGGAATAGGGCTCCCAAAATTTTCACTATTTGGAGCCCGAAGGACACAAACATGAATGAAAAACAAGTGTACATGAATTCTTATTTTATGAATGTCGTTCATAATGATAATTATGTGGGGAAGTCTAAGTCCAATTGGACTTGGCTTCCAAAAGTCTAATTTCTTAGGACCCAATGTCCTTGGGTACCATGGAATGATATTCTATCTTTAGGTACTCAAGGATAAGAGAAGGAGCAACAAATCAAATCTTAGCTCCATATTAAGTTTTTCTAGGTTCGATCCACCATGGGATACCACCCCTACCAACTCATTGATTTGCAATGGATTTTTTCATTCAAATGGAGTTGATGGTGCTTAAGAGATGCACCAAAGTAGGGGGAGCTTAATGTTGTAAGTATATTTATACTTTTGATTTACATTGGTATCCATGTGTGTTGAATGCATGCATTGTTAGAATATCTACATTGGTAGACTATATTACAATTGATGTCATTTTGTGCTAGAATTGTGTATGCCATAGTATTATGATGCTCTATCTATTTTTGGCATAACATTTTTGCATATTACTTTTGGTATCGTTTTACTACATTTGGTTTTCATATCGGATTATTTGTGTCTCTGATGTTGACTTTCGTCGCTCGACGATTATCTTGGTTAAATAGAATTCTTTCTATGGAAACATAGAATTGTTTTCCATGCACTTAATTAACCAAGAATGTTGATTTTGGAGAGTATGTTCCAAAACTCAATTAGTGAAATTGATTTGAGTTTTGATGATTTCGTATTTCGATTTTTGCTTATGGCTTGGTGATTTCGCTTTTCGATTTTCGCCTATGGTTTGATGATTTCGTATTTCGATTTTCGCCTATGGCTTAGTGATTTCATTTTTCGTTATTCGACTTTGGTCTCATTAGCACGCTTTGCTTTTATTCGGTATTTTACATTTGATATTTTATATTGGTGACATTTGGACCGAGGTCGTATTATTAGACTCTCATGCTTTCATTTCTTAGCCATTGTAATCTTGTCATTGTTCTCCTCCCGCTCTTTTTGCTAATGCCAAAGGGGGAGAGAATTAATAATAATGACAATGTGCTAATTGATATCAAAGCAATTTACCATGAATCTAAGTTGATATGTTAGATTCAGGGGGAGTTAAGATATAAAATAGATTTAGATCCTAAATTGCGATAATATGATTCATATTTGATATTTCCCTCGTCTGCTTGATGCATATGATTATTGTTTAATATGGAACTAACGTGTCATCTGTTACGAGGTGGAACTCGCGTACAATGAATTTGTATTATGGGGAACCAAGGGCACGGTGGTTATATGGAGAAGAAGGTTTAGGTAGGCTGTTTTACAAGTGATTAGTGGGGTGAAGAAGTTGGACCCGTCGCCGGTGGTGATCACGGGGTCGAATCTCACCGGATGCAGCTGAAGAAGGTTGGATGGCAGGAGGCCGAAGCTGACTTTGGTCAAGGGGCGAGCTCTCCTGCAGCACGAACAACTCGTCAGAAGGGCAGGGTTGGGGTTCAACCCTTAGCCCCTCCGGTGCCTAAGTCAGTAATAGGGCTTAAAATGGGGGCTAGACACGCCGGTCGGACTAACGGTGTGTCGACCGCACGTGGCGAGCTATAAGTGGGAGAACAAAGATATGGACGACCTTTGTTCTCGTGTGTGAATCATAGATTGAGAGAGAATTTTCCAACCCCCTCACCGTAAGGGGAGAGGGGGTATTTATACCTGTCGGGAGATGACTAGGCGGGGCTGATCTGGCATGCTGACTAGACGTGCTGAGCTGGCTCGGTTGTCAGCGGAGGCTTCGGGCAAGGATGTCGGGAACAGGAGTTCCTGACCTGCTTTTGTCAGGCGGCACAACGGCCAGGCGGTGCTTTTGTCGGGATGTCAGGGCCGAAAGCACTAACCGTCAGTCGGCTCAACTGTCAGGGGGCGCTTTGTCAATTGGTCGGGTGACGTATGTGTCAGTCGTGTCCTTATCCTGGGTTGTTTGTCGTTGGCGACGAACTAACGGTCGGGCTGTATCACTCTAGGCGCCGCGGTTCATGGGAATCGGGCGGGTCGTTCGGACCGGGGGTTGTCCGGCCCGGCCGCGCCCCCCGATCGGTCACGGGCTACGGTCCGGCGGTGCGGAAGGATACGTCCGTGCCTGTCAGTAGGCTCGGCGGCGCTACCCAGGCGTCCCCAAGCGCGCTACCCTCGGTGGGTCGAGCGGCTGTGGTTGTTCGCCTTGACCGGGTCGGGGGACGCTACAAGGCGCGCCCGTCTCCATATTGCCCCGGATTTTCGGGGTGGCGACCCTTTCACGAAGCGGAGAGTCCATGGGTCATGTGGGCGGATTCGGGTGGGACCCCTACGATCTTTAGGTCGTAACAATTGCCCCCGACCTTCGAGTCTGAGGCGGTAGCCCAGCTCGGCTCGGAGGGCGAACCACCTTCGATATTCCGGACCATCAGTACGGGGCTTGGCCCCCACCGGGTAGTGACGGCGGCGGCTTCGGAACTCCCGCCTTAGTGGTCATCATTACGATTTGAAAAGGGGGCAGAGGAAAACGAAGCGCCTCTACGATTGGGTTTGCGACACGTGGATGAGGTGACCCTCACGCCAGTCGAGGCGTCGGGGACGTCTCAATGGGCGCCGCGTGGCGAAAATTCGACGGCCGAGATGGCCCGGGGACCACCTTTACCGCTAAAAGGGTCTGGGAGGCGGTCGGCGGTAGTTTTTGTCTTTCTCCGATTCTCCTCCGGCGTTCGATACTTCTGTCTGGAGCTTGCTGGCTAATTTGTTACTTCCGTCGCCGGTCATCTTCTTCCAATCTTCTTCCAATCGCCTTCCGGGTTTAAGGAATCAACAGGTAATAACAGTTAATTTCCTTCCTTTCCGATTAATGGCTTCTCGTTTCGAAGTTGGAGGAAGTAGCCGAGTGGGGGAGGAGGAGTTGGTGGGCGAGGGGGCATCACAGCCGGGGGTGCGACGGCCCAGGGAAAGAGGGTCATGGCGATCCGTTGTACCGAGAGCCCTTGAGTCCCTCCGATGTAGGTTGGATAGGATCAACATCAGGGAGATTCGCGTGCGGTTTGTGCGACAACCCTATGAGGTTCGGGTTCCCGGGTTGGAGGAAGCGGTGAGCTCACCGGGGGATAATGAGGTCGGGGTCTATGTTCGGTCCTTCGAGTTGGGGCTCCGCTTTCCGATCCATCCGTACTTGTTTCATTTGTTGAATTTCTTGGAGCTGCCGATATTTGTCTTAGCGCCCCGTTCTTGGGGCTTGTTAGTGGGGTTTGTCGTCTTGTGCCTTGCTTGCTCCTTGAGTCCCTCCTTGGCGCTGTTCCAGTATTTCTTCGTGATTCGGAAGAGGGGGATGTATCATTGCGTTTGCGCTAGGAGAGGGCGAGGACTCATCCTCGGGGTGCCCGACGATGTCGGCGATTGGATGAGGGAGTTCGTCTTCATGACGGTGCCAAGCGACGTGGCGCTGATGTCGAATTGGGGGGCGCAGAATCCCTTAGTAAATGAAGGGGTGGAGCTGACCGGGGAGGATATTGCCAAAGCTCAGATTTTGATGGAACTGCCCAAGGCGTGCCGTCAGTTGGCGAGTCTAACGCTGAGCAGTCGACTCGCCCAGGACTTTTGGACCCTAGGTATCTTTGATGTTTTGTAAACTCTGGGCTAGGCTTGCCCTGATTGTCTGTCTTTTCCTTTTGTAGGCGAAGACGCGATGAGGGAGCCGGAGGAGGTGTCAGGTTCAGCCGGAGCCCTGATTTCGGAGGATACTGATCCTCGCGGGAAAGGCAAGGGGGTGGCTAGCGAGGCAGAATCCCAGGAACGTGGGGGCGGGGCTCCCCGTGGGGAGAGGTCGCACCCGGGACGGAGGGCAGTCGGGCAAGGTATCTCCGCCGATGGGCCCGACGAGGATCTTTATGAGGACGCGCCCGCGTGAGGGGCCAGACCCTCCGTTCCTCCGCAGGTACCAGAGGTGGTCGCGCCTCGCCGAGCGCCTGTGGTTCAAAAGTGGCCATACGGGATCCCTTCGTGGGAAATGGGGGAGTCGTCGAGTCCAGCTTGTGAGGGCGCCTTTATTCGTTTTAAGAGGACCCGGGAAGAGGTCGAGGCGTACTCAGATGACCGTCTTCATAAGTTTCCTTTTCGAGTCAGCTGCTTCGAGTCGGTATTCGAGGACGCGGGAGTGGCGGCGCGCCTCGCCGAGTATTGCGTGTTGCCGTGCGACCGTGAGTCGTTGACTCGTGTGGGGGCGGAGCGGTTGTGTGGCTCGGCTATATGGCACGTCGTGCAGGTAAGCCAGTTTTCTTTCCTCGTCTGCAGGCTTTATTTGACCGTGTCTCGCTGATTCGAGGTTTATGTAGATGGTCACGAACGTGTTAGCCCTGCGGGGCCGTACCTCCGCGGCCGTCACCAGGGCGGCCATGGATGTAGCGAAGGCGAACCTTGGCGAGGTCAAGGCGAAGCTGAGGGACACAGAGGTGGAGCTGGAGAGGGTTAGGAAGGCCTATGGGGGTGGAGAAGGGGCGGGCTGCGTATTTCGATTCGTCCAAAGCAATGGTCGAGAAGCAGCTTCAAGAGGTAACACGAGAGAGGGATGATATCCGGTCGAAGCATACCTCGGAAGTTGTTAGCAAGGAAGCAGTGATCGGGGTACAGAGGAGGCAAATAGAGGACCTAAAGGACGCCCTGGAGACCGAGAAGAGGGAGAAGGGTCTAGCGGTGCGGCAATTGGAGGAAAAACGGGACGCCGAAGGCAAACTGATCGAAGCCGCTATCCGCCGCTATCATGATGAGCATGTTGTGCCGATGTTGCAAGAAGCTAAGGATGCGGCGATTCGGCAAGTGGTTAAGGATGTGAGAGATCGGCCGGTTGAGAGGCGCCGCTAGAAACGTGGGTTTGGGGAGGTCCGTACCTTCTTGTGAGAGGGTTATAAACAATGTGTTGTTGTAGTGTGTGGAAAGCTCAATGTACGGTGTAGTTTTTGGGTAAATACATTGTGATTGTCTTGTGCCGAACTGTATTCCTACTTGGTTTGCTCGTAGAATGTCATACGTAACTACCCCCAACTTCGCTCTGCCGAAGTCTTCGGAGAGGGGAGTTGAGATTAGTCGTGTTCTCCGGTGGTCATGATGCTCCGAAGCCCAGCACGGGGCCCGGCGGGGCAGTGGTGGGGCGAAGTTGCTTGGTTCGTACGAAAGTTTACCAAGTGTTGAAACCGAGATTCTAATAAGTTGGGCGGCGGGTTCCTGTTCCGGCCGAACCGATGGAGATCGGACCCTTCATTGGTACAAGGGAAGCTTTCGTGTTTTGGCCGTACTGACGGAGGTCGGACTCAATCTTGGATCGAGCACTACCTTCTTGTTATGGCCGCCCTGACGGAGGTCGGACTCAATTTTGGATCGAGCGCCGCCTTCTTGTTATGGCCGCCCTGACGGAGGTCGGACTCAATCTTGGATCGAGCGCCACCTTCTTGTTATGGTCGCCCTGACGGAGGTCGGACTCAAATTTGGATCGAGCGCCGCCCTCTTGTTATGGCCGCCCTGACGGAGGTCGGACTCAATCTCGGATCGCGCGGCGCATGGAGTAATTTCGAATGGGGGTAATCATTTCGCCGGGATTTGGGCGGGAATTGTTGGCGGTCGCATGACTAGACGTCAGCCTGGCGATTCGACGGCGGGCGGGAACCGAGGCGGCCCGACCACTGTAGTGTTGACGCGTGGCTGAATTGACGGTTTTGACAGTACGCGAAGCGTCAGAACACGTGGGTCGGTGCGGGACAGGGCCCGGATTGGTGACGCGTGTCTTGGGCTCGACGGTCATGATGCTTTGCGCAGTCGCTTTAAAGAGATCTCAAGGAGGGGAGGGAAGCAAAGCTGATTGTCGGGCGAAGATTTTTGGCAAGCAGCTAGAGCTCGTAGGAGATTTCAGTATCCTTGCCAGAGTCGTCCTCGTGGGAGTGGTCGGCGATGTAGCGCAAGCGCCTGAGTCGTCGACACCCATTAGGTAATACGCCCATTTTATAGATGTCTTCCTCGATGTTTCCGTTTCGTGGTCAGGGTTCGGGGGTAGTTGGGGAAGGAAGCTCCGCCGCGGAGACAGGAAGGGTGCCCATCGAGATTGCAGGCGTGAAGTCGGTGCTGAAGAAATCCGTTGCGGAGATCTTCACGATGTATGTCAGGCCGCCGTATTCGGTTCGTGAACCGGAGCCGCAAGAAAGGGTGTGTTTTGCGGGCGACCGGGAGGTGGGAGTATACGTATCTTCGTTTGAGCATGGTTTGCACTTCCCCCCCATCCGTTCTTGCTGGAAGTGTTGAACTTCCTGGAACTGCCCCTGTATCGCCTGATGCCCAATGCCATCAGTGCCATTGTGGGGTTCCTAGTGCTGTGCGTGAGCAACCAGGTTAGCCCATCCCTGTCCTTATTTCGCCACTTCTTCTTGGTCAAGAGGTTGGGGTCATGCTACTATCTCTCCGCGAAGAGGATGCATCCGCTCATTAGGGGGTTGCCTGGGAAAATTAAGTCGTGGCGCAAGCAGTATGTGTTTGTGGAGGTGCCGGAGGATGTGCTGATAAGGTCTGATTGGGCGGAGCTGAATCCCGAGGCGAGAGAGTGGGTGGAGTTGGGGGATGAGGAGAAAGTGGTGGCCCAGATTCTAATGGCCATACCAGTGGAGAGCCGAGATTATCGGATGCTCGCTCAGGCTGAGATGATAACGGCGTACATCTGGCCCGAAGGTACAAAAGATTTTGGTGTTCATGCGCCTGATGTGCTTATGCTAAACTTTCTCTCTTTGGCAGGTGGCACAATGAGTCTGTCCCTCGAGGAAATGATGCGGCGGGCCTCGGAGCAGGCGAGGCGATCGTCGACAAGAGTTGGCCCCAAGAGGTCGCGAGCGGAAGGAGGGGCGGGGAGCTCGACAAGGGTGCCAGCGTCCACGAAGAGGAGGAAGAGGCCGACGAAGTCGTCCGAGCCTGACGCGCCGGGGGAAACCGGTCCGCCGGACGGTGGAGCCGGGGAGGGGATGTCGAATCCCGTCATCGACTTGGAGGGCGGGGACGAAGGGTCGATAGGGGGAGGGGTGGAAATGCCCCGAACGAGGCCGTCTAGCCCCCTGGCACCTGCAGGGGGGAGGGGGCGGAGGCTAGCGGTCAGTCGGGGAGGGCCGAAGCGTCGAGTGGCCCGACCGGGTCCAGAGGATGGGACCCTTGGCTTTATGGTTGTCCCATGTTCAGTCTCGAGAGGGCCACCGATCCCCGCTGTGAGGCCTCATTGGTTAAGTTTAAGGCCAAGAGGACCGATGTCGAGGGCTATCCCGACGGGGCGCTTCATCGGGCGCCGTACAAAGTAGCGAGTGATGAGTCCGTGTTTGAGGACGGAGGTGTGGCGGCGAGGCTGGCAGAGAACATTTTCCTGCCCCGCGATAGGGTGGCGCTGGAAGCGGTGGAGCCTGAGGGTCTGTGCGGGACCGCGGTGATGCACGGCGTCCAGGTATGTTCTGTAAGATGGGCGACGTTTTTCAGCGGGTTTTATTGAACGCCCTAAATGGGTTTACTTTTCTGCGTTTCTTTACTCAGATCATCAACTTGATGCTTGGGATGATGAGGCACGTGCCAGCCATACATAAGGCCGAGGGCGCCGTGGCTAGAGTGGTCGCCGAGCTCGCTGCCTTTCGTAAGAGCGCTGGCGAGGACCTGGCGAAGGAGAGGGAGCGGGGCGGCCGATATGAGGCGGAGGTAGAGTGCCTGAAGATGGTCGTGTCCGATCATGAGCAGCTGGCGGCCGAGGCTGGAGAGAGAGTGAAGGAGCTGAAGGAGGCCCTTAGGAGGGAGGAGGCTCATGCGGAGGATCTAGCGGGGCGTGCCAAGGCCACCGAGGAGGAGTTGGCTCGTAGGGTCGAGGAATTTCGGACGTATCAGGAGATAACCTTCATTCCCGCCCTCGCAAATTCGATGTCCCAGGGCATTGAGAAGGGCCGCGCGGAGGGATGGGAAGCCTGCTTGGCTCGGATGAAGGAGAAGGTGGCGGGCCTGGTCCCGCCGGTAGAGCTCGACCTTGACGGGCTCGCCGCATGCGGCGACGAGGAGGGGGATGGAGACGGAGGGGCGGTCGACGAGCCAGAGGCCGGCGGGGTGGTGGGAGATTCCACTGAGGGAGAGGGCGTCGTGACTGGCAGAAGCGCCAAGTAGTTTTGTATAGGCTCCCCCCCTTCCCTCTTTTTTTATTAAAACGAAAGAAAGTGAAGGTTCGCGGGGTTGATATCCGCATTTTTCTAGGATTTTCTGCCTGTGTGTGTGTGTGTGCATAAATTCCCTTCTTAGAGTTACGCCTTGGTGCGTCTGTTTCTATCCTGGCGTTGGGGGAATCGTGTTAACACCCTTTATTTCACGTAGCGCGCCCGAGAGATTTTACAGCGGGTTAGCCTCCCTTTTCGTGGGTTGCTCGTGTCTAGGTGTGCCCGAGCTATGACTAGTGGTCAACCGGGAGTAGTCTTTTCATCAGCTATTATTGATAGTTTACTAAAACAGGATCGGCCCGTAGGCGTAACGTTGGATCGCTCTAGGTAGGTTGATGTTCTCATCGTATTTGATTCGCCTCTCTGCGGCGTCGCGCCCCTGACAAGGGGCGTGGAGTTGATTCAGGGGGTTCCCCCTCGGTGTAGGGGTGGATGGTCGCGTCGGAGCCAGGCAGTGGATTTGGCCCTCGTTCCCAGAATTGGGGGGAGAGGGAGTCCTTGGTGGTTGTTCTATCCCGCGGGGCCTTGTCGCTCCCATCGACTGGAGTCTCCGTGTGATAGGCGCGAAGGGACGCGGTCCGCAGCCCATCTGTGCATCCTCCTGGCATAAACGGTCCAGGGGGGGTCGATGAGTGGAAGGAGGGGTGCTACCGGTGTAAGCGGAGTAGCCTGTTGGAGCACGCCGGCGCTCGGGGACAAGTCCCCCTCGGTTGGGGCGACTCGGGCGGCTGCCGGGGTGTCCGGTGGGGTGATTTGGCAGGTCTGCCCCATCCATCAGGTTGTCTGCCAGCCGCGCCTGTGTCCGCAGGGCGTCTGTGGAGAGACATGGTATGCCAGTGGAGCTCCAGTTCCCATGCCGTAAGTTGTCTAAAGGAAGGAGGGGAGTAGCAGGCCGGGCAGCCGTCGTGTAAGAGGAATATCCTGTTGGGGGATCGTTTGCTTTGGCGGTCGGCGAAGCTCGTATTTTCCGCGCATTTTTAGGGGGAGAGGGTGGCGAAAAGATTAGTCTTTCTCCACAACCTCTTTCTCGCCTTCCTCCCCCCTCAAGGAAGCTGAGAGGGGGGGAATTTATAATGGTGTATTTCTGCCCTCATTTCCTCTTCATGGAGAGTTGGGGCCATCTTGGAATTCCGTTCTTTGGGGAGCGTTCCCGATGGGTGACGTGTGATGTGACTCCTCAGCACCCGTTTTTTGGCAGACGTGCCGTTTGTCAGTGGCGTTCGTCCCGAGTGTCCTTTTGGGTTGGACAAGTCATTTCGGGCGTCGGCTTTATGGGTGTCAGGCGTTACTCCTCAGGGATGGCTCCGCGTTGGGGTCGCCTTGATTCGTGGACCCTGATTCGTTTCCCGAGGTTTGAGGAGAGGGGTGACAGGCCCTTTCTGGGGAGGGCGGGTATTGGTCCGTCGAGTACCCCGCACATGGAGCTCCGGTTTGGGTGGTCAGGCTCAGTGAACTTGCCCCGGAGGTCTTCTTTAGGGGGAGCGAGTATGCAGCTCGGCCCGTGCCCCTCTCCGGTTTGGGTGGCGAGGATTGGTCCTGCCCCGGAGTCTTTGAGAGGGTGGGTATTGGGCCGTCGCCTCCCCGCAGCCTCTATAGTCGGACGGGTATTGGGCCGTCGCCTATCCCGCATATGGCGCTCCGGTTTGGGTGGCCAAGCTCAGAGAACTTGCCCCGGAGGTCTTCTTTGGGGGGGAGCGAGTACGCAGCTCGGCCCGTGCCCCTCTCCGGTTTGGGTGGCGAGGATTGGTCCTGTCCCGGAGTCTTTGAGAGGGCGGGTATTGGGCCGTCGCCTCCCCGCAGCCTCTATAGTCGGACGGGTATTGGGCCGTCGCTTACCCCGCATATGGCGCTCCGGTTTGGGTGGCCAAGCTCAGTGAACTTGCCCCGGAGGTCTTCTTTAGAGGGGGGAGCGAGTACGCAGCTCGGCCCGTGCCCCTCTCCGGTTTGGGTGGCGAGGATTGGTCCTGCCCCGGAGTCTTTGAGAGGGCGGGTATTGGGCCGTCACCTCCCCGCAGCCTCTATAGTCGGACGGGTATTGGGCCGTCGGCTACCCCGCATATGGCGCTCCGGTTTGGGTGGCCAAGCTCAGTGAACTTGCCCCAAAGGTCTTCTTTGGGGGGGAGCGAGTACGCAGCTCGGCCCGTGCCCCTCTCCGGTTTGGGTGGCGAGGATTGGTCCTGCCCCGGAGTCTTTGAGAGGGCGGGTATTGGGCCGTCGCCTCCCCGCAGCCTCTATAGTCAGACGGGTATTGGGCCGTCGCCTACCCCGCATATGGCGCTCCGGTTTGGGTGGCCAAGCTCAGTGAACTTGTCCCGGAGGTCTTCTTTGGGGGGGGAGCGAGTACGCAGCTCGGCCCGAGCCCCTCTCCGGTTTGGGTGGCGAGGATTGGTCCTGCCCCGGAGTCTTTGAGAGGGCGGGTATTGGGCCGTCGCCTCCCTGCAGCCTCTATAGTCGGACGGGTATTGGGCCGTCGCCTACCCCGCATATGGCGCTCCGGTTTGGGTGGCCAAGCTCAGTGAACTTGCCCCGGAGGTCTTCGTTGGGGGGGAGCGAGTACGCAGCTCGGCCCGTGCCCCACTCCGGTTTGGGTGGCGAGGATTGGTCCTGCCCCGGAGTCTTTGAGAGGGCGGGTATTGGGCCGTCGCCTCCCCGCAGCCTCTATAGTCGGACGGGTATTGGGCCGTCGCCTACCCCGCATATGGCGCTCCGGTTTGGGTGGCCAAGCTCAGTGAACTTGCCCTGGAGGTCTTCTTTGGGGGGGAGCGAGTACGCAGCTCGGCCCGTGCCCCTCTCCGGTTTGGGTGGCGAGGATTGGTCCTGACCCGGAGTCTTTGAGAGGGCGGGTATTGGGCCGTCGCCTCCCCGCAACCTCTATGTCGAACGGGTATTGGGCCGTCGCCTACCCCGCATATGGCGCTCCGGTTTGGGTGGCCAAGCTCAGTGAACTTGCCCCGGAGGTCTTCTTTGGGGGGGAGCGAGTACGCAGCTCGGCCCGTGCCCCTCTCCGGTTTGGGTGGTGAGGATTGGTCCTGCCCCGGAGTCTTTGAGAGGGCGGGTATTGGGCCGTCGCCTCCCCGCAGCCTCTATAGTCAGACGGTTATTGGGTCGTCGCCTACCCCGCATATGGCGCTCCGGTTTGGGTGGCCAAGCTCAGTGAACTTGCCCCGGAGGTCTTCTTTGGGGGGGGAGCGAGTACGCAGCTCGGCCCGTGCCCCTCTCCGGTTTGGGTGGCGAGGATTGGTCCTGTCCTGGAGTCTTTGAGAGGGCGGGTATTGGGCCGTCGCCTCTCCGCAGCCTCTATAGTCGGACGGGTATTGGGCCGTCGCCTACCCCGGATATGGCGCTCCGGTTTGGGTGGCCAAGCTCAGTGAACTTGCCCCGGAGGTCTTCTTTGGGGGGGAGCGAGTACGCAGCTCGGCCCGTAACCCTCTCCGGTTTGGGTGGCGAGGATTGGTCCTGCCCCGGAGTCTTTGAGAGGGCGGGTATTGGGCCGTCGCCTCCCCGCTGCCTCTATAGTCGGACGGGTATTGGGTCATCGCCTACCCCGCATATGGCGCTCCGGTTTGGGTGGCCAAGCTCAGTGAACTTGCCCCGGAGGTCTTCTTTGGGGGGAGCGAGTACGCAGCTCGGCCCGTGCCCCTCTCCGGTTTGGGTGGCGAGGATTGGTCCTGCCCCGGAGTCTTTGAGAGGTTTGAACTGAAATTTTCATGCAGAAGAGGCGAAATTCGAAGATAAGAAAGGGAACAAGATATTTCATTCATGACTTACAGTTTCTGGCTATACCACGACCGGCGCTCCACGTCCCTTGGAGTGATTAGCCCGTCCTTCTCAGGGGGGGGGGGGGCTCTGGGGCGGCGCGGTCGGTCCTGTTCCTCTTTGCGGTGGCATCGGCTGGAGCTAACTCTGGATGGTAGGGGTCATAACTCCGCCCGGGTGAGTCGATCTTCAGGTTCATCTCTGGTCCCTTGTGCTTGGTCGACCCCACGTAGCAGCTTCTAGACAGCTTCTGGCTTCCACGTACGATCCCCACCCCTCGGGGGGTTTGGAACTTGACCATCTGGTGGAGAAGGCTGGGGAGCGCTCCAATGGCCGACATTTAAGGTCGTCCTATGATCCTGTTGTACGCCGACGTAATGTCGACCACAATGAACAGCGTCATTCGAGTGACGACATGTGGCTCTTCTCCGAGGGTTATCGGCAAGGTAATCACTCCCATGATGGGGGTCGAGTGACCGGTGAAACCGACGAGGGGTCCGGTAAAGGGTCTCAGGTCCGTCGGCCTTAACCCCATCTTTTCGATTGTGGACATGAACAGGATGTCGCAGGAGCTCCCTGTGTCGATCAGGAGGCGGCTGACGATGGCCGTCCCAATCTGGGCCTCGATGACGATGACATCGTCGTGGGGCTGCTCGACCCCCTCTAGATCCTCGTCGCTGAAAGTAATGGGAGGGTAGGCCATCCTTCTCCCTCTCTGGTCCCCTCCAAGACCCGCCGTCATTACTTGTCTCGCATACGCCTTTTTGCTTGACGACGATGCCCCTCCGGAGGATGGCCCGCCGCATATCGTGTTTATGCGCATGACGGGTTTCGGGGGGTGAAGCTCTTCCCGCTCGCCGTTTGCAGGAGGGTCTGCCCTCCGTGCCCTTCGGTGATTTGTCTCTTCCCGGTCTGGTCTCCGGCCTCCGACGAAGCCCCCCAGGTGGCCCGCCTGGATCAGCCGCTCGATTTCCCTTTTAAGGGTGAAGCAGTCGTCGGTGTCGTGGCCATGGTCTCGGTGGTACCGGCAGTATTTTTTAAAATCTCTCCGGGCTGGGTCCGACTTCATCTCTCGGGGTGGCTTCGGCAGCAGTCCGGCTCGTGTAGCCGTGGCCATTACCTCGATCAGGGGAGCATTGAGTTGCATGTAATGCGCCCGTGGGGGGCCCTCTTGTCTCGGGACGACTCGAGGGAGCTCTTGTGCCGGAGCAAACTCGCGCGCCGGACCAGGGCGATCTTGGGGGCGAGGCCCGGGCGGTTCCCACCTCGGTCGGGCCAGCTGGTCGTGACCTCGGTGCCCCTCTTCTTGCCTCGGCAGAGGGTATGACCAGGGCTCGCCTTGGGTCAGTTTCTCCGGGGGGAATAAGGTCTTTGCACCGAGAGTCTCTTCGGCCAACGCGTGCCTCTCCGCCATAGCGACCAACGCCTCATAGTCGGTCGGCGGATCCTGGAGCAGGGATTTGTGGAGGCTCCGAGTCCGCAACCCCGTTTTGAAGGCCAACATAAGCACCTCATCGCCGCACGTCACCACCGCCCGTCTCTCCTCCTGAAAGCGGCGGAGGTATCTACCCGTTGTCTCTCCCTCCCCTTGAACTATCGTGCTGAGATAGTCTAAGGGCTTCTTCTTCGTCCGGCCGGCCCGGAACTATTGGCAGAACTTGTGGGATAGTTCACCAAAGCTCCCGACGGATCTCGCGGGCAAGCCAAAGTACCAGTCCAACGCGGTGTCCCTCAGGCTTTGGGAGAAATGTCGGCATATGAACGCCTCATCCACGTCCTGCGCCTCCATCGCCCCCCGGTACTGCTGCACGTGCATGAGGGGGTCGCCTCTCCCATTGTACGTGGCCAAGTGAGGGGGTTTGAACCTTATGGGCCTCGGGGCAGACGTGATCCACCGTGCAAGCGGCGTGGCCTCCTCCGGGTAGGTAGGGCGATCCGGCGCATCCTGTTGGATCTGGATCGTAGCCTAGAGGGGGGTGAATAGGCTATTAAAAATTCTCGTGCAACCCACGAGAAATCCCACGCAGTTATAAGCACAGACAGGGCAATAAAATAGCAGTCACAGAATACACACAGATATACCCTGGTTCGGTCGTCCCCACGACCTACTCCAGCCCCCGAAAGCAACTACTAGATAGATATGTAATCAAGTACAGCTACAATGAGTCAAGATCCCAAATCTACTCTCACCTAGCTCATACGCACACCATGTGCTCTACACTATCAATCTAGTCAGATGCTCTCCCTCCGTGACGACTCCCAAGTCGTCAGGTCCCCAAAAAGTAACACAGAAGGTGGTAAAGTTTTCCCTACGAAGATCTAACACAAATACTACACAATATAATAAAAAAGAGAGTTTAGAATGCTCAGATCGTGTAGCGGTGTCGCCTTCGTCAATCAGCACGGGCCAGACGTCGTCTGGCAAGTAGTAGTAGTCTCTCGACAACGACAACTCAAGTTGCGGCAATTTACTTTGTTGATCGCCCCAAGGGTCAGCAAGTGCAAGGGTGCCTTTGTTGTTTAATGCTTTCAGAACTTCCCTTTGATTTCTTTAAAGAACAACAAACTGTCCCCTTGATGGCTGGCCTGTTCTTTTTGATTCACTGCAAACACTATCAACAAAAGAGGTATAAAGAGAGATTAAGCCCTTGTTATATATCTATACATAAAATCCCCTTCTCTTAAATTCTGCTTGGCCTCTTATGAATTCAGCAGCATGGTGTGATTGTCAAACATTGCGGCAGCACAAAAAAAAAAATCTTTTTGAAATGAAAACAAAACAAGCCCCTCTTAAAAAATTCGGTGCTGCCTATGGGATTATCAAAGAGCACAAAGAAATAAACTTCACAGAGATCTGCTCAAATATAATTCGCCTCCTCCAATAAATTCTGTTGCTTGGCTCTTAGATGATTATTGATCACGCATAAAATTTGGCACCCAAGAGGCTCTTGGAGATGACAAAAAAATGAAGAAAGCGGCTCTCTCCTATAATTGTTTGTGCGACTGTCCTAAAAAACAACGTAAACACAGAAAATTGTTGCACAAAGGGTTTTTGATCTCCAGAAAAAAAAGTGTGCGCTGATGCTTTGGAGAAATCCAGGAGAAAACCAAAACAAGGATTTTGCCTTTGAGATTTTTGATTAGAGAGATCAAAAAAAAGAAACAAACGTTGGCCTCTGCTCTCTCTTTTTTTGTTTGTGCCTGCGGCCTGACAACTTGTTTTTTTTGATGGTGATCTCTTTATAGCTTTTGGAGGATCTTCAAAGAAAAAAAAATAGGCACAAGAAATATCGGCTGCACATGAAAAGAAATATCAGCCTGCCCCTTTTTTTGACAACTTATGCACTAGGTTAAAGAAAATCTGGGCCGGGCTTCTTGAGGTTATTCAAAAGGTATTGAGAGAGAGAGAGAGAGAGAGAGAGAGAGAGAGAGAGAGAGAGAGAGAGAGAGAGAGAGAGAGAGAGGATTATAATAGGCCGGCTCTCAGAATTTTTCAGGGCTCCTCATTTTTGTATATGGCCGGCACTTTTAACTCAAACGTGCTAGGTCATTGTTTTTGCTCTTTTAGAATGAAATGAGATGGGTGGGCTTTTTGTTTTGTGTAGGCTGTGATGAATACAGCCTGGGGGGTTATTTATGAAGTGTTCCCCCTTTTTTTTGTTTCAAGGAGCAGCTCTTAGGAATTAAGGGCAATTCGATATTTTTTTAATGAAGGATCACCCTAATTAATATGCCCCACTCAAAAGAAAAATAAGTACAGATCCTATAAGTAATTAGTTGCCACTAATTTTTGTATTTGGCCTCCACTAACCCTTTTTTTGGTGCAGGGTATAATTGCCTCTTGTGATTTGCTTATAAAAAAACATTGGCTGACGTTGCACAATGACCAAGCATATATAAGTACTTAGATAAGTATATAATAAAACTTGGTACTTTCCTGTTCTCCTTTGCACATTGACCAAGTCCTTCCGTGAATAAGTCGTACTTTCGTCGTTCCTGACACACTTAACACACACGTTAAAACGTTCACACACGTTTGTTATCATCAAACACGAAGTTCACAGATCGTTGCTACCAACAATCTCCCCCTTTTGATGATGACAAACTAAATAGAAGATTTGAGCATTAACGCTCCAAATAGCTTGTGTGTGAAAGTGTGACGATAGTGGGTGACATGCAATGAGATATAGTGATGTGCAAACAATGATATACAGAGTCAACAAGATGCATGATCCCCCTATTTTTGTGCTTCCCCAATATTCATTAATACTCCCCCTTAATCAAATAATCATATTTTCACAAGCATTAATATCAAATCTTTTCCACATTTTTCTCCCCCTTTGTTATCATCAAAAGTCGAAGCACGAAGTCAAAAATATATACCATGCAAAAATAGAGTATTATTAATCATTACCAACAATTGCATGAATACAATCATAGAATAATCAAGTCAAAATCCAATGAAATTAAACAACTAAGACTTCAACACCAACGTGTAAAGTGTGATGATTAAAATTGAAGCACATATGGAGAATCATTAAGAAAGTCAACCGGAACCAATCCACATTTTCCAAATAACGTTCTATCACCTAGGATTGATTTTCCCACCTCATTAAAAATGAGTTCAAGGTAACACACCCCAAAACATAGCCTATAAGGACTCTTAGATGTGGGGGTGACATTGCTTGATGAGTAAATACACCAACGCTAAAGTTTACCCATAAAGCTTATGTTGGATACTCGTGGGTAATACCGTTGCCAAGGATTGTATCCATTTTCCATACGGAGCAATTATCTTTTGTTTTCACATTTTTTTTACAATACTTATACCAAAAATTTCTTTTGCTCAATTTTGATCCATGGCAAGGTATATCATATCCCTTAGATATTCAGTTAACTTTTCCTCCTACATTCACATTCCATACTTCATAAACAATATCTCTAAATGTGCAACAATAATAATACGTGTGGAAGTGAAGTTGGCGGTGTAGAAATCAAGTTATTTTCATTCATTGAATATGCCGAGAATATTTAGAAAGATGAACAAGCACATGTGGCAAAAGAAATAATACACCAATTTCTACATAGATATGAAAATCCTTCATGAATACTTCTTTTAATGAATCAAAGAGAAAGATACACATTTAAGCACCAATTTTTTTCTGTTTTTCAATTTTTTTTAAAATGCATGCAGTACTAAAGCAAACATGAGATGCAATCACACAAACAAAAAAAAAATCATGCACACATAGCAATGCAACCACTAGCACACAAACAAAGAAAAATCACGCATACAAAAAGACTATGAAGATATTCATTAAGTTCAAAGAATGAGATATACCTTCGCGTCGCCGTTTGACCAAGGAGCTAAAAAGTAATGAGACATTCAATTTATCGCTCCTCGTCAAATTTCCATCCACATACAAAAGAGGTGTCGTGTGTGACCTTGGAATCCAACAAGGTCCACTCACGTTAGTCATTAAAGATTTAGGAACCCATATTTGTTTGAACCTAATGTTTTTGTTCCTATATTTGCAATGATGTAAAGTATGACCAACGCATCCACATGTAAAGCACTTAGCATGAAAATTTCCAACCTTTGTTGATTCAATGTGAACTTTTCTATATTTTGATTTTTCAACATTTTTAAGACCATATCCTAGTCCTCGCCTATTATTGCCATAAATTTGATTTCCAAGAATAATGTCCAAATTTTGTTTACCAATGGAAAATCTCTTTAATGACAATTCTAAACTAGCAACTTTGGATTTCAAATGATCATTTTCGTTCACAAGCAAAGTGCATTTACTAATGAAAGCTCGCTTGTTTTCCTCTTCTTTCTTTTCAAAATCCCTCATATTTTCTTTAAGTTCAAGATTTAGCATGTTAATCTTTTCAGAAAGCAATTCATTTTCAACTTCACGCTTTGTCTTATCTAGCTTATACATGCTAATATCCTTTAATAAAGAGGGGCATGAAAGACAATCAGTTTTTTTAGACAAGCTAGCTTTCTCTTTTTCTAACATAGTAATGGTAGATTTGCATGCAACAAGCTCTTGTTTAATATTTTTCATTTCTATGGACATGTCATACTCAGTTTGTTGCATATCAAAATTATCATTTCTATAACATTCTACATCAGCTTCTAGCTCATCAATTCTATGTTGCATTCCTTTACAGATTTCTAAAAATTCAGCTTTAGTGGGAGATTCTACCTCATTGTGTTTAGCCATCAATGCCATGAAGGAGTGGGCTTCATGTTCCTCATCCTCCTCCTCAGCTTCGCTATCCATGTCCCACGTCAGCACTTTCGTTTTTCCTTTTGCAACTTGAGCTGTGTGTTATTATGGGCAATCCTTTATGTGGTGCCCTTTCTTCCTGCATTTAAAACATTCACTTCTATTAATAGCTTTCTGATCATAGGAATTTCTACCAAAATTAGAATTATTAGAACGAATGAACCTTTTTCCCATCTCAGCTCTTCCTTGATCAGTCTGAATGTATCTCCTGAAGTTTCTGACCATTAGAGCTTGCTCTTCATCAAGACCGTCATCGTTAGCTTGAAGAGCTAATGGTGTGGAAGCTTTGGTCTTCTCTTCAGGTTTCTCTCTGGCTTCTATACTCTGCAACTCAAGCTCGTGTGACATCAGGTTGCCTATCAAGTCCTCCACTTTTATTGTTAATAAATCCTTAGCTTCTTGAATAGCGGTGACTTTAGGCCTGAACGAGCTTGGTAGCGCCCTTAAGATCTTTCGTACCTGTTCATGGCTAGAGTATGGCTTACAGAGGGAACTGGATTTGTAGACGATGTCCATGAACCTCGCAAACATCTCTTTCACAGATTCTGTTGGTAGCATGCGGAAGCTCTCGTATTCTGTGCTAAGCAACGCAAGTCTGGATTCCTTCACTTGCGATGTTCCCTCGTGTGTTACCTCCAGAGTATGCCAGATTTCCTGCGCAGTTAGACAATGTGAGATACGATTAAACTCAGATTTATCAAGAGAGCATATAAGCGCATTCATAGCTTTACCATTAAGAGTATAGAGTTTCTTATCAGCTAAATCCCACTTGTCTTTAGGCTTAATCATAACAGTGTCTTCAATTTTAATAGTGGGTAAACTATAACCAATTTCAACAATATCCCACACATCATAATCTACAGACACTAGATAGATTTTCATCCTAGCCTTCCAATAAGCAAAGTCTACACCGTTAAACTTAGGGGGATGGGCTATAGACTGACCTTCAGCAAAAGCACAATCAGATATATTCATGGTCATCTAAAAATCTAGACTAGATCCTCTAAACTGGCTCTGATACCACTTGTTGGATCTGGATCGTAGCTTAGAGGGGGGGTGAATAGGCTATTAAAATTCTCGTGCAACCCACGAGAAATCCCACGCAGTTATAAGCACAGACAGGGCAATAAAATAGCAGTCACAGAATACACACAGATATACCCTGGTTCGGTCGTCCCCACGACCTACTCCAGCCCCCGAAAGCAACTACTAGATAGATTTGTAATCAAGTACAGCTACAATGAGTCAAGATCCCAAATCTACTCTCACCTAGCTCGTACGCACACCACGTGCTCTACACTATCAATCTAGTCAGATGCTCTCCCTCCGTGACGACTCCCAAGTCGTCAGGTCCCCAAAAAGTAACACAGAAGGTGGTAAAGTTTCCCCTACGAAGATCTAACACAAATAATACACAATATAATAAACAAGAGAGTTTAGAATGCTCAGATCGTGTAGCGGTGTCGCCTTCGTCAATCAGCACGGGCCAGGCGTCGTCTGGCAAGTAGTAGTAGTCTCTCGACAACGACAACTCAAGTTGCGGCAATTTACTTTGTTGATCGCCCCAAGGGTCGGCAAGTGCAAGGGTGCCTTTGTTGTTTAATGCTTTCAGAACTTCCCTTTGATTTCTTTAAAGAACAACAAACTGTCCCCTTGATGGCCGGCCTGTTCTTTTTGATTCACTGCAACCACTATCAACAAAAGAGGTATAAAGAGAGATTAAGCCCTTGTTATATATCTATACATAAAATCCCCTTCTCTTAAATTCTGCTTGGCCTCTTATGAATTCAGCAGCATGGTGTGATTGTCAAACATTGCGGCAGCACAAAAAAAAAATCTTTTTGAAATGAAAACAAAACAAGCCCCTCTTAAAAAATTCGGTGCTGCCTTTGGGATTATCAAAGAACACAAAGAAATAAATCTTCACAGAGATCTGCTCAAATATAATTCGCCTCCTCCAATAAATTCTGTTGCTTGGCTCTTAGATGATTATTGATCACGCACAAAATTTGGCACCCAAGAGGCTCTTGGAGATGACAAAAAAATGAAGAAAGCGGCTCTCTCCTATAATTGTTTTTGCGGCTGTCCTAAAAAAACAACGTAAACACAGAAAATTGTTGCACAAAGGGTTTTTGATCTCCAGAAAAAAAAGTGTGCGCTGATGCTTTGGAGAAATCCAGGAGAAAACCAAAACAAGGATTTTCCCAACGGCTCTATTCTGAACCAGACTAGTCGGTCAAAGAAGGATCACTGACCGACTAGTTCATGAACTAGTCGGTCGGTGATACAACGTAGACCGACTAATGGTTGAACAGCCAAAAGGTCGAAGTACAGGAGATGACAACTAGTCGGTCTAAGAAGACTTGCCGACCGACTAGTTTCACAACTAGTCGGTCGGTGAATGATCTTTGACCGACTAACAGTCGAAATAAAGAAGGCTGACATCAAGTTGATTTAGTCGGTTTAAGAACAAATGCTGACCGACTAGTTTCTCAACTAGTCGGTCGACAAACGTTCTTTGACCGACTAACTCGAAACAGTAACTCAGGCTGAATTTAGGCAATGATAACTAGTCGGTCTGAGAAGGATTCCTAACCGACTAGATCGTCATCTAGTCAGTCGGTGACTCTTCTTTGACCGACTAATTGATCAACAAATCTGGTCTGAAATGAGCAAGGCATTCTAGTCGATTCAAGAGGAATTGCCGACCGACTAGATCGTCATCTAGTCGGTTGGTTCTTCTTCTTGAACCAACTAACATGCACTAGAAGCCGAGGGAAGAAGCGATAGGCTTCGAGAAAGGTTCTAATGGCTTCTATGATAGTCCTAGCTCTAAGATATGAGCGAAATGAAGATAAATAATGTAAGTCCTACTCAAGGCTTAATATTCTAATTAATGAAGCTAGAAGACAATAAATAATACATGACGAACCGTCTTCAAAGCTTCAATCTTCATTCTTCTTAACTTCTAAAATGGTCCTTGAGCTTCAACGAAGCTTTAGGCATACGATCACGCGTAAAGCGAAGTCTTGAGACGTTGCTTTGGATGTTGTATTCGTTTGGCGACGATCTCCATAACTGCGCTCACAAACAGTTAGTTCACTATATTTATGTTTGCTCATCATCCAAAACCAAATCCGGGGAATCAATACTCAACATTCTCCCCCTTTTTGGTGATGACAAACCAACATAAATAATAATCAATAATAATGATTCAAAAGAAATTTACTTACTCCCCCTGCATTGATGATGTTACGACCTAAAGATCGTAGGGGTCCCACCCGAATCCGCCTACATGACCCATGGACTCTCCGCTTCGTGAAAGGGTCGCCACCCCGAAAATCCGGGGCAATATGGAGACGGGCGCGCCTTGTAGCGTCCCCCGACCCGGTCAAGGCGAACAACCACAGCCGCTCGACCCACCGAGGGTAGCGCGCTTGGGGACGCCTGGGTAGCGCCGCCAGGCCTACTGACAGGCACGGACGTATCCTTCCGCACCGGCGGACCGTAGCCCGTGACCGATCGGGGGGCGCGGCCGGGCCGGACAACCCCCGGTCCGAACGACCCGCCCGATTCCCATGAACCGCGACGCCTAGAGTGATACAGCCCGACCATTAGTTCGTCGCCAACGACAAACAACCCAGGATAAGGACACGACTGACACATACGTCACCCGACCAACTGACAAAGCGTCCCCTGATGGTTGAGCCGACTGACGGTTAGCGCTTTCGGCCCTGACATCCTGACAAAAGCACCGCCTGGCCGTTGTGCCGCCTGACAAAAGCAGGTCAGGAACTCCTGTTCCTGACATCCTTGCCCGAAGCCTCCGCTGACAACCGAGCCAGCTCAGCACGTCTAGTCAGCATGCCAGATCAGCCCCGCCTAGTCATCTCCCGACAGGTATAAATACCCCCTCTCCCCTTACGGTGAGGGGGTTGGAAAATTCTCTCTCAATCTATGATTCACACACGAGAACAAAGGTCGTCCATATCTTTGTTCTCCCACTTATAGCTCTCCACGTGCGGTCGACACACCGTTAGTCCGACCGACGTGTCTAGCCCCCATTTTAAGCCCTATTACTGACTTAGGCACCGGAGGGGCTAAGGGTTGAACCCCAACCCTGCCCTTCTGACGAGTTGTTCGTGCTGCAGGAGAGCTCGCCCCTTGACCAAAGTCAGCTTCGGCCTCCTGCCATCTAACCTTCTTCAGCTGCATCCGGTGAGATTCGACCCCGTGATCACCACCGGCGACGGGTCCAACTTATTCACCCCACTAATCACTTGTAAAACAGCCTACCTAAACCTTCTTCTCCATATAACCACCGTGCCCTTGTTTCCCCATAATACAAATTCATTGTACGCGAGTTTCACCTCGTAAAAATTGGCGCCGTCTGTGGGAACGAAGGGTCACACCCATGTTAGACTCCATGCCGATCTCTCGGAACCCTGACCATGGTAAAGATCCCGTGGGTCAGGAACCGCTTTCTCTACTAATCACCCCGGCGTCCGACCCCCTTCTGGGGATGGGCGCCGAAACTGAACATACCTCGGCCCACGCCGTCTTAAAGAGCTTCGAGGTCGTCACTCAGGCCAGGGGAGGCTATCCGACGGCGGGAACGGAGCCTCCGCCAGGCCCCTCGGAGCCCCAGAACGTGAGGCGGAATCTCCACCCTCAGTTCGAGGAGGAAGGGGAGAACAGGGGGCTCGCCGAGGAGATTGCGGCCCAGCAAAGGCTCCTGGAAGAGGAGATGGAAGTTGCGCGGCAGTGGAGGCGCCTGGGGGAGGCGGCTGCCGCGCAAAGGCGTTTGGACGAAGCGACCGAGACCGCCCGAAAGGCCTTCCAGGACGAAGAGGCCGCTCGCCGCCAACTCCGCCTCATCGTCGCAGAGCGCGAGAGGCTAAGGAGAGAGAACATGGGCAACCGGGAAATCCTGGACGAGACGGCGACGGGTCGGCGGCTCGGGGACGGGCGGGACCCGTTGTTGACCAGGTCCCCACCGGAGGGGGCAGCCTGCATCGCCTGCACCACCCCTCCGATTCCCTGCACGAGGAAGCCGTTTGTCGACAACTACGCTTCCTCACCGCCGAGCGCGAAAGGCTTCTTCGGGAAAATCAAGAACGGATGGAGGCTCGAGGAGAGCCGGCCGGGAGGCACTGGCGCTGGGAGAACCGTAGCCCGCAACCCATCGAGTCCTCGACCCAGGGGAGGAGCCCTGCCAGACGACCGTCGGGCTACTCCCCGGGGCCGGAGGACCGTCGGCGGCCGAGGCGCGACCGAAGCCAGACCCCCGAGTGGCGGAGAGGGGATGTGTTGGTAGCAACGATCTGTGAACTTCGTGTTTGATGATAACAAACGTGTGTGAACGTTTTAACGTGTGTGTTAAGTGTGTCAGGAACGACGAAAGTACGACTTATTCACGGAAGGACTTGGTCAATGTGCAAAGGAGAACAGGAAAGTACCAAGTTTTATTATATACTTATCTAAGTACTTATATATGCTTGGTCATTGTGCAACGTCAGCCAATGTTTTTTTATAAGCAAATCACAAGAGGCAATTATACCCTGCACCCAAAAAAAGGTTAGTGGAGGCCAAATACAAAAATTAGTGGCCACTAATTACTTATAGGATCTGTACTTATTTTTCTTTTGAGTGGGGCATATTAATTAGGGTGATCCTTCATTAAAAAAATATCGAATTGCCCTTAATTCCTAAGAGCTGCTCCTTGAAACAAAAAAAGGGGGAACACTTCATAAATAACCCCCAGGCTGTATTCATCACAGCCTACACAAAACAAAAAGCCCACCCATCTCATTTCGTTCTAAAAGAGCAAAAACAATGACCTAGCACGTTTGAGTTAAAAGTGCCGGCCATATACAAAAATGAGGAGCCCTGAAAAATTCTGAGAGCCGGCCTATTATAATCCTCTCTCTCTCTCTCAATACCTTTTGAATAATCTCAAGAAGCCCGGCCCAGATTTTCTTTAACCTAGTGCATAGGTTGTCAAAAAAGGGGCAGGCTGATATTTCTTTTCATGTGCAGCCGATATTTCTTGTGCCTATTTTTTTTTCTTTGAAGATCCTCCAAAAGCTATAAAGAGATCACCATAAAAAAAACAAGTTGTCAGGCCGCAGGCACAAACAAAAAAAGAGAGAGCAGAGGCCAACGTTTGTTTCCTTTTTTTATCTCTCTAATCAAAAATCTCAATGATTTTCCTTGCCTCTATAAATACAAACCTGATTCGTTTTAGGCAAGGTTAGAGGTCCATTATCCAAGTATTTTCAGACCTAAGAGAAGAGTTTTCTCAAGCTAATTTCTAGCTCTCTCTCCCTCATAAGAATCTCTCCCTTCACTCTTTGAGCCAAATTCCTCAAGAGAGATTCTCTCCATTGTGATCTTCTCAAGCCAAGAGCTTGATTCTAGTCACCATACTCCATCCTAGGCCTCCACTACTGGTCATCTTCAAGGAGCTAGGGTTTGGTGACATCTTCTTCCCCAAAATCCATCTTTGCCCTAATTTGGTAAGTTATACTCAAGACATAGGATTTTGTGGTAAGTGTTTCATATTTCATTTCAATTGTTATTTGAATTGTGTCTCTCGGTTGTGAGAGAGGGTGTGATCCCGGTTTGTGGGAGTCACATGTCATTTGTATGATTTGGTCTTGTGAAGGTTTTTCACAAGAATTTCATAGTGCTAAATCTTGAGTTAGGGTTTCTAACTCAAGTATCCGGAGGGGATCCGGGTGGTTAGGACGTAGGATCACCGGGAACAAGTCGGGGAGACTTGGGTGGATCCGAACCTGTTACATGCTTTGTTTGCGTTTGACTATCTCTTGTTGATTGTTGTTTATTCCGCATTGTCGTTTGTTTCTAACACAATAACTAGGAATAACTATCTTGATTATTTTAAAGTACTATTCACCCCCCTCTAGTACATGTGCAGTAGCTTCACAGGGCACTACAAGCTCATGTCGCTTCCTATCTCAAAAAATCTCCATTCCAAGAATCTTCTTTGCAGGCCCTAAGTCCTTCATATCGAACTCTTGCCCCAACTTCGCCTTCACCTTCTTCACCTCAGACATGCTATTGGAAGCAATAAGCATGTCGTCCACGTAGAGCATCAAATAAATCTTCATGACATTCTCCAGTATGCGCGCATACACACGCTGGTCCTTGATGCTTCTCTCAAAGCCTACTCCCATCATGAAGTTATCAAATCATTTGTACCACTAACTGGGTGACTGCTTCAACCCATACAATGATTTCTTCAATTTGCAGACCAAATTTTATTTCCCCTCAATATTGAACCCCTCTAGTGGTTGCATGTATATCTCTTCATCAAGATCTCCATGCAGAGGGGCGGTCTTCACATCGAGTTGCTCCAACTCCATGTCCATACTTGCCACTAGTGCCAACAACACACGAATGGACGTGAGTCATACAACAGGTGAGAATATCTCATTGTAGTCCTCTCCTTTCCTTTGTGCGAATCCCTTGGCCACCATCCTCGCCTTGTACATGACATCATTACTATTTCTTTTACCTTGTATATCCAACGACATCCAATGGCATGCTTCTCTCTGGGTAACGACACCAAGTCCCAAGTGTCATTGCGATGAAGGGACTCCATCTCCACCTCCATAGCTCCTTACCACTGAGCGGCATCTCCTGAGTCTTTGGCTCCACCATATGTCGTCGGGTCCTCATGCTCCAAGTTGAGTGCATATGACGCCATGTCATCGAAATAAAATCATGCATAGTCCCATGCTCCAAATCTTTCGGGCGCCTTCTTCACCCTCTTTGATTTCTGTGTTCTTTCATCACTTGCATTAGTGTCAACGCGTACCTGAGATAGACCGGGTTTCTGCTCCCTCAACACGGATCTCATCACGTCCTTCAACTGGGACGTCGACCATCAACTCTTTGCCTGGTCACTGAGTGGGATGGACTGGATGGTTCACCATGTCTGTCAATGTATTCTCTACTGACTTGTCACATTTGAGTGAGATGCTCCGCCAGAGCATTGCATCCTCATCAAAAGTGACAAGTCGGCTCACAATCGCTTGTTGTCCCTCTGGATCCCATAAGCGATATCTCTTGACGTCGTGGCCATATCCAAGAAAGATGCATTTCTTCGCTCTTGGATCCAACTTGTCGCTTCTCGCGTGCACATACACCGGGCAACCTACTATGCACAAGTACGAATAGTCTCCAGCTTCACCACTCCACTTTTCTTCAAGAATTTTGTAATGAATAGCCACTGATAGAACTATGTTCACGATGTGCACTGCAGTGGTGAGAATCTCTTCCCAAAATTCCTTTTCCAAACCGGCTGAGTGCCGCAAGCATCACACTCGCCCCAACTACGTCTGATTCATCCGCTCCACCACACCATTTGACTGCGGATCTCCGGGTGTGCTTAAGTGACGGAGGATTCCATGGAATTTACAGAAATTCCTAAATTCCCTCGAGGTGTACTCACCTCCATTATCGGACCTCAGCACCTTCACGTGCCTTCCGGTTTGCTTCTCTACATGGTCTTCCACTCTCTGAAAATTTCAAATGGCTGGTACTTCGTCTTCATCAAGTACATCCAGACTTTACGGGAGTAGTCATCTATGAAAAGGAAAAAGTATATAGCTCCTTGATCACTCCATATTTTACACCTTTTTTCTGCATGTTTGCATGCCATTTCGATCGCCCATATCACGGTTTTCACGATTATTCGACAATATTGCGATGCTTTTCACGATTTCTCGTTTTTGTCGTATTTCAGGAGATTTGGAGCGATTTGGAGTGATTCTGAGATGCACCCACTCCGGAGTATCAACCGTGACTCTTTTGAGGGGAATTCTGCGATTGGAGAGGAGTGGAAGAAGAAAGAACGTCGAAGGTGCGACGAGGAAGCAAAAATACGAAGATTGGGCATTTTCAGCATGCCACTCGGCCGAGTGAAGGAGTCACTCGGCCGACCATCGACAGCCCGCTCGGCTAGCCAGATCGGACACGCATCAGATTGAATATCAGCGTGCACTCGGCCGAGCACGGAGACACCACTTGCCCGAGTGGCATCTCGACGACGGCAAGCAAAAATCCCGAAGTTACTCTAATCCGTCAGTCAGCTCCCGAGTTTCGACTCGACCGAATGAAGAAATCACATCGGCCGAGTGAAGAAAGTCACTCGGCCGAGTGACTCCCAAGGAGACGATACCCAAAAGTCCGAAGTTACTGGAATCTGTCAGGGTATGTCACTCGGCCGAGTGACATTTGTCACTCGGCCGAGTGAGCTGCGCTGCCTGTAGCGTAAAGTGCGATTTTCAAGCTGCGCAGGGGCAATTTTGTCACAGTTTTTTGGGCGATTTTGGGGGGTATTTAACCCCAGTTTTTAACCTAGTTTAGAGAGCTTTTTTCTCATACTTTTGGCAGCCTTTTTAGAATATTTTTAGGAGATTAGATTTGGTTCTTTGGAGAGAGATAAAAGTGTTATTTTGTTGGATGCTATTGAATCTTCATTGGTTTGTCTCTCTTTCTATCAAAAATCTCATTTTTATTGATATATTTTCTATTGCAATGAATTCTATTGATATTTCTATTGAATTTCCACTGATTTGCATTATGAATTGTGAGTAGTTCTATCGTCTTAGGGCGTAGGGATGAACCCTACGAACCCTATTTCTAATTTGTGATGAATTGGTGAAATTCTTGCTAGAAATGATTAAGGTTAGTTTGGGATTGATTTAATACGAATAGCTAGGGATTCATACCGATTGGGATTTGTAAGAGATTGGATCCCAAATCGATAGGAAGCCCTAGAAATTCGAATTGGGTTACAATTGGGTTTCTTTGGAATTGGTTTGCAAGAGATTAGACCAAAACTAGGGTTTTCGATTGCAATTCTATACCAATACCCGTTTACAAGAGATTGGACGGGTAGGAACTATCCCAACCTAGGTCGTAGCTCGAGTTTGCACGAGAGTGGGCTCGAGATACGATTGAACGATGATGTTGTTCTTCACGCTAGCTTGTTTAGGTTAGGGTTTGCAAGAGATTGGACCCTACCCTAGGTTTGCTATAGACCGGTAATAGCGCGAGAGCGTGAGCTTGGTTCTACATTTAGTTGCAACTAGTTCACCTGAATTTTAAGTCTAGCAATTGTGAAACCTACGAATCACAATGACGAGATACGGTTTGTTGCGGGGATTCCCTATCCCTAGGCGTTTTTATTAATTTGATATTTTCTTTATACGATTGAACGACTGTGACCGCTTTATTGCGAATATTTCTCGACTGTTCTTATAGCCAGGTGAATTGAAGAAGACACCGTCATTTGCCCTCCTCGTGTTCGATACCCGCTCGTCGCTACACCGTGCGCTTGCGGTGAGACTAGCGAGTCTCGTCCCGGATGTGTATCTGGGGGGCGATCAAGTTTTTCGCGCCGTTGCCGGGGAGGCGATAGTGTTTGATTCTACCAACCTAGCTATTTTTCTTTTTGTTTTATTATTTCTATTTTTATTTTACCCTTTCCTTGTGCTAACTATTTCTTTGAAACTCTGTTTTTTTCCTTGCATGTACACGAGATCCACAGCGGACCCCGAAGAAATACTATACGATCCGGAGATCGATCGTACATTGAGGAGGATCAGAGCGGAGAGGAGACTCGATACAGAAGGGAATTTTATGACCCATCCTGAGACACCCGAAGAATTGGCGGCACGAATGGCGAGGATCATTTCCATTAGAGATAGGCTTCGGCCTAAGAATTCCTCCACGACCTCGTCCATAGCTATGCCGGAGTTAGCGGCCGACAAAAATTTCGAGTTGAAGACTGGGTTGGTAGTTCTGATGCAGCAAGACCCTTTTCATGGGAATTCCCATGACAACCCTCATTACCACATCCAGCTCTTTTTATCAAAATGTGCCACCTTCCAAATGCTGGGCGTCTCCATAGATGCTATCAGACTGCGTCTCTTCCCCTTCACACTCAAGGACAAAGCCTTATATTGGTTGAGGACGCAGGCTGAAGGAATCTTCATCACTTGGGATGAATTGGTGAGTGCCTTCGTCGACAAATTTTGCCCACCCTCCAAGACGGTGAAGATAAGAAGTGCTCTCATGTCCTTCAAGCAAGGACCTCAGGAGACTCTGTATGAGACGTGGGAGCGCTTCAAGGACTTGCAACATTAATGCCCCCATCACATCATAGAGGATTGGGAGCTTGTCCACAGTTTCTACAATGGACTCCAACCAGGCACAAAACAGATTATTGATGCTACCGCCAACGGAGCCATTTTGTCGAAGACTCCCGATGAAGCTACGGCCTTGCTAGAGGAGATGGCCTCCAACAACCAACAGTGGGGCGACGAGCGAGGACATTCTTCGTCCTCCTTGAAGCCCACGAGTATTTATGAGGCCAAGGCCGTGGCGGAGCTTGCTAGCAAATTTGACTCTATCCACAAGGTGGTGGAGAGATTGGAGAAATACATTACCGAGCCGCTGGATCTCCTTCTACATCCGCACCGACAAACCATATGAGTGATTGGCAAGACCAATCCCAAGCCATGTATGTAGGAGGAGAGCATGGAGAAGGAGCTTTGGAGAAAATTCAGTATGTTGCGGGGAATTCCTGATATTGGGCCAACCCGGCCGCTAGAAACCATCCGGGTTTTTCCTATGATAACAATGATGGTGCCTTGAACCCCCCGCCACAACAACCTCCTCAGGCTCGGGCTCCACCACCACAACCGAATTATCAACCAAGGGGGCCACCGCAACAAAACTTCCCACCTAGGCAACAAGTGGGACCTTATAGGCCACCCGGGTATAATCAAGGTTGGAGAAATCCCAACCCTCCACAAGCTCAATCACGTTCGGATTTTGAAGCTAAGGTGGAGGAGTTTATGGTGGAGCAGAGAAAGATTAACGCCACGTTGAAAGCGGGTCAAGATTCACTTACCACCGTCGTCGTTCAAATTGGGGAG
Source organism: Scilla litardierei (assembly GCA_030789695.1). NCBI lineage: Eukaryota > Viridiplantae > Streptophyta > Magnoliopsida > Asparagales > Asparagaceae > Scilla > Scilla litardierei. The sequence goes on along the minus strand of CM061130.1, from coordinate 110,057,018 downwards.
CAACTTGCGTTGCTCAATAGAAACAACCAACAATTACCGGCTCAACCCGAGTCAAATCCACGGGACAACACCGGCCATATCAATGCGGTGGTTGCGGTTACGACAAGAGGTGGGAAGGATACCACTCCCCCCATGACTCAAGTCAAGAAACCCGTGGTGGAGATTCTAGAAGAGAGCGAGCCAGTAATTGATGTGGAAAAAGAGAAGGAGCCGCAAGAAGGAGCAAAATATAGAGTGGATGAACCTATTGATGAGCGCCGATTCATGCCACCGGTGCCTTTCCCTCAACGGCTAGCTAGAGCCAAGATCGAGAAGAGGCTAGCCAAGTTCCTCGAATACTTGAGAGGGGTGAGCCTCAATATCTCTTTCCTTGATGCCATAGTGGAAATACCGTCCTACGCAAAGTTCTTAAAGGACTTGATTACGGGAATGAAAAGGAAGGAGAAGATCATGCTCGCGGAACAAGGAACTTGGTTCACTAGGAAGGAAAAGGAGCCCGCCAAATTTAAAGATCCCAGGAGCTTCCGGATTCCTTGCACACTAGGAGGCGTCCCCTTGTAAAAAGCATTGGTTGATTTGGCCGCTAGTGTGAGCCTCATGCCTCTCACCATGTTCTGAAAGTTGAATACCGGCACGGATCTAAAGCCAACCGACATGAAGATTCAATTCGCGGACGGTCGGATCACTAGGCCGGTTGGGATCGCGGAGAACATCCCACTCCAAGTTTTGGGAGGCATATGCTTGCCTTGTGATTTTGTGATCATGGATATCAAGGAGGAGGGTGACACATCGCTCATACTTGGACGCCCATTCCTCGCCACCGCCGGTGTAATCGTCGATGTGCAGGAGGGGACTCTTACCTTGAATGTCAGCAACATTGAAGTCGAGCTCCACATACCAAAGGCTATGAAGCACATGCCATATCATGAGGAGCTAGATTATGTGGACCTCCTTGACGAGGTTATAGAAGAGGTTATCCCCCACTCCATCGGTGCACTCCATGATGATGGCTTTGAAGAAGGCCAAGCTTTGGTCGAAGAAGAGAAGATGGAGGACTCTCCTAATATCTCCACGGTGAATGATGATGGTGACGCTGATGTCACGAGAATACGGGAGCTTTGCAAGCTCTCGACATTGAAGAATCAGAAGAAAGCTCCACCGATTCGAAGATCGGTGTCACCGGCGAAGTCAAAGATCGGAACAAGCTCAAGCTTATGGGAGCCATCCACCATCATTGCCCAAGATGAAGGGGCACTGAGGAAGGCCACGCACCACCACGATCCAAATCTGAGCTGTCTTCCCGGCAAGTTCGACGGGTGCATCTCATATGCACCCAACATCCCGCGCTAAATTGAAAATCCAAAGGGGTCGAGCTCAAGACCTTAAACGAGCGCTTGTCGGGAGGCAACTCGACGGTATTTGCATTATTTTTATTTGATTTTCATTTTTGGTTTAGACTTTTGTTAGTTTTTAGAGTCTTTTTGCCTATAAAAATCGTGACAACGGGTCTTAATTTTTATGACAGTAGAGAAGAAAAGGAGATCTCTCATATGGAGGAAGATAGAGGCAAGGAAGAGCACTTCAGGAATGCGCTCAGGCCTTGGGAGGAGGAAGAAACAACTGGAGGAAGAAAAACAGAGAGTAGAACGAAAACGGAGCCCCGAAGCAGAAAACAGCATGCCACTCGGTCGAGCATCATATGCCACTCGGCCGAGCAAAAGACCCCACTCAGCCGAGTGGGGCACCAACCAGGGAAGTCTGCGTAACCAACTCTCTGTCCTTTTTTGTGCATTTCAGTATTAACTACCACTCGGCTGAGTACGTTTAGTCACTCGGCCGAGTGAAACGGATACCTTCCTAGGGCGAGAATTGCCGAGTAGCTTGTGCCACTCGGCCGACCGGAGATTCTACCTTCGGCTGAGTGGAGCAAAGCCACTCGGCCGAGTCGTAAGTGGTAACGAGATCTTTTCGAAATTTTTTCATTTACGCACTCGGCCGAGTGACATTGTCACTCGGCCAAGTCGTAACAATTTATTTATAATCGCGGAGCGTGCGCGATTTTCTAAAACCCCAAATTCCTCCGTATTTCGCCCGAGCTTCCACTGCTTCGCCTCCCTCACCCGCTGCAAGAGCCCCCGCACCCGAATCAACCCCCGATCGCCCTCGACCGACCTCCCCTCCCCACTCCGACCGCTGGCCACCGTCCACCTCGCCGGCGCCGTCGACCCCCGCCCCCTATCGCCTCGGTTTGCCCCGAAATCCCATTTTCTCCTTGTTTCTCTCGATCCATAGACACGTTGAGCCCAAAACTCAAATTAAATTTCTTATCTATCTATTATACCCCATCTCCCCCATGTATTTTGAATATTATCCACTGATATCGTTGTTTGATTTGCAGGCTATCTTGGGGGAGCTTTAGGGAGCTTCTGGATGCATTTTTAGCTCCACGGAGGCGGCGTTCTTCGCACTCATTGGCTGATTTGCACTCGCGGTGTGTTCAGGTACATTCGTTCCATTTTTCTAGTACGCCGCATATTATTTTTGTTGGGTGAGCACTCGCGGCACACATGCCGCCCCGCACCAGGCCACGCTCACAGGGATCTGCCCCCAAGCGAAGGCAGACCGATGACCCTGGTCCCTCTCACGCTAGGGAGGACTCCCCTCCACCTAGCCCGTCACCGCTACCACCACCCACACAGCCTATCCCAGCCGATCCTGTCCCTCCACCCGCTCCCGCCGTCGGGCCGCTGGGGATCACATTCAGAAACGACGCACAACGCGTCCGATTTGAGCGTATTGCCCCACGCTCGATAGTGCCCTCTAGGTTTGCGCACTTAGCAGACCTTGACCACCTAGGGGTACTAGAGGGGCTACTCACATTGTACGACAACGTGGGATGGCATGATTTTCTTGCTTTGTTGACGGATATCTATATCCGCCCGACACTAGAGGTCCTGAGCTCGATTGACCGGACCCCTGGAGGATGCACATTCCGATTGATGGATCGAGAGTGTGAGGTCACTCTCGACATGCTTTGTACGTTCTTCCAGTGGCCCGCTGTCCCTGTCCCCGACCGTGCCTACGCGCCCACGCACATCCCACCACTGTCGTTCGATACTTCCACCTTTTGGACACGGATCACGTGATCCCATCTTGGCTTTAACCCTAGTAGGGCCAAGGCCTCAGCCATCCTACACCCCTGCCTCCACATAGCACATCGCCTCATGGCGACCACTTTCTTGGCGAGGTACGAGCATGGGACGCTGTCTACGCCTGAGCTCTACATGCTCTACGCGATGACTCTCCCCAGAGGTCTAGATAGGGGTAGCGACGACCTGGTCCCCGCCGTTGAGATTGATATCGCTAGCTGGTTCTTAGACCACATCATCATTTCGGTGGGCGCTCTCTCACCTATTTTGTTGCGGCGGTCTGATTACTCTGCTAGCTCTGATGACAGGCGTGGACCTACATGACGACCTCCGACGAGCCCCAGGCCCCACTGCACTTTCGATCGATGTCATGGCCCGGATGAAGATGCTTCGTCCCCACAGCCAGCGGCACTGGGTGTAGGGATATATGCCCTCAGATCATTTGTATTTGATTCAAATGATAATTTAAGCCTAGATAGGGACTATTTTGCATTTGATGCAAAAGAGATTAAATGTGTTTTAAATTGTTTAAAACAATATTTAATAATATAAATGCAAGGAATAGTTCTCCTGTATGACGGGATCGTCCCGCTCTAGACACAGGTTCAAACCGCGTCCAAAACGGAGTCCAAACGAGCCCAGTAAGTCTATTTAAAGTGTTTAGATAGAAGCCCAAATAAATCAGGCCCATAAGCTTTTTTGCTGTTTGAGAAACACAAAAAAAAGGGGCAAACACTGGTTTAATGGCCCGGCCCAAAGGGCCGGGCAAACCATTCAAACCGGCGCCATGTGGGCGTCGACGCCCACATGGGCGCTGGCGCCCACCAGGGGCGCGTGCGCTGCACGCGCCCCGGAGCTGGGCGGGCTGATTCAGCCTGTGGGGCCCACGCGGTGGGACCCACACGTATGGGGTTTCGAACCCTAGTTGAATTTCTTGACGGCTGCAGTTTTGTTAAAACGTGACTTTGGGCTGACCTATGGACACTCAATTGGAGGGTCAAACGAACTCCGATTGACGAACGGTTTTTTCCTATGCGTTCACCGTTGAACGCTCGTCGTATTGATAGGTTGTATCAATCCTGAAGTTCAACAGTGAGGGAGTTAAAATTCACGGAAGTTTGCACTTTGTGAAGTGCAAACTAAATTGAATTTGATTAAACTCTATTTTAGTCCCACATCGGATTTTGAGAAAAGGGGAGAGTCCGCCGCCTATATAAATATGGGTCTGCTCTCCTCCTCAAAACTCGTCCCAAGCTCTAGATCTGAGCGGCTCTCGTAAATGTTGGAGCACGCTCGGATCTAAGCTAAATTAATATTTCTCCTCTCCCTATAAATTTTTGCCTTGCTCCTGAGGGCTCTAGCAAAGCCGCAAAGGAGTTCGGATTCAGATCCGAAATCTAAGCGGAGGTTTCACTCGCGTGAAACTTTCTTTGGCGCGTGGTTGGCTCGGCGACATGGGATTGATCGCTTCGGGATGCGGAGCGGTTCGAGGAGCAGTTCGGGGAGCGGTTCAAGGAGCGGCTCGGCGTGGGACGGGAGCAGCTCGGAAGACGGTGCGGAACATCTCGCCTGCCCCAGGGCTGAGATTCCGGGTATGTGTTTAAGCTTTTCATTTAATTATTCGCAGTAGTTAGATCCCTCTTGGGGTGGTCAGATCCACCCCAAGTTGGCAGAGTTCCTGGCTAATAGGGTCTGGTTCCTTAGGGTTGCATGTTAATTAGATTAACATAAAAATTTTCCGCTGCATTTCTGTCTATGTTCCGTCCGACTTAGGACGAGACTAGAGTTTTAGTGCCCTAACGGTCCCATGAAAACCCTTCATTGGTATCAAAGCCATCTCTGTATGCTGATCTTGGACTGCGAATTTATTATTTGAATGCTTTTACAGAAAAATGTTTTCTTTAAATTTATGCGATAAATTTAAATTTTTTTTTGTTTAAAAATTTTATATGATAAAATTTTAAACATGTAAGTTTTAAAATGGAATTTTTTAAATTTATGTGATAAATTTTAAAAAATTGTTTTAAAGCTTTAAAACTTTATGCGATAAGTTTAAAATGTTGTTTAAAATTTTATGTGATAAATTTTAAACATGGAATTTTTTAAATGATGTTTTAAATTTATGAGATATTTTAAAAACTGATTTTAAAAAGTTTAAAATTTTTATGCGATAAATATTTTAAAGTAGCATGCAAATGTTATGATTTTTAAACAAGATTTTACTTTATGAGATAAAATAAAATGTTTTAAAAATCGTATTTTTAAATTTAAATGTTAAATTTAAGTATGCATGCTAAAATTGTTTATGCGATAAACTTTAGTTTATTTAATTGTTAAATAGTTGTACACTTTTTATGCGATAAAATTAGTGTAATTTTAATGGCTATGTCTTCTTGTCCCTTATTTGATAACACAAGACAACCCTTTAGGTTAGCCATTAAGTAATGATTAAAATTTACTAATTGAATTTTAATGACATGCTATGTTTTAATAAAACATTAACAATGCTTCAAGACCTAATTCCTGATTAGGGTAGTCCTTTTAATGAATTTTTTAATTCTAATTGTTATTATTAATTCTCATTAAAAGACTTCGCTTTTAGCGTTGGTTAATAATTTTATTAAAATCCTAATAACGACTAGGATAGCACGTGAACCTTATAGTTGATAAGGACTTAATAAAAGTTATTAAACAAATCCTAAAATTTTGAATTTAAGGATGCAACTAGTTGATAGGATTAAGTAGTTGTTAATAAAAGCTGTTTAGTCTATGGCACACATACAAAAATGACAAGCTTCATTCAATGGACCATGATCCAGTCAATGTGCTTGGCTAAGAGTTCTGGGTCAACCCTTGCTGGTACAAGGGGCAGTGATCCTGGCTTATTCAATTCCCTGGCTGTGTTCCGCTGGACCGCAATGTCGCGAATCATGATTGTATGACACCCCGGACTATATCTAGTCAATGCGTTATAAATCTTATTAAAGATTAATTCGTATCCCTCCTTGATTTTGGAGCTTGGTAACTCAAAGAAGACAATTATAGTTGTTGAGTCTCCTCAAGCTGTGACTTGTTTTTCTTTAAGGAACAAACTCCAACATACATGTGATGTAGTCTAGACTTGACCCAAATCGATGCGTCGGGTCTCCTCGAGTATCGATCTAAGTCAAATCTGGACACGAAATCAAGGGTCTGACTAGACCAGTCATTATGATTTGTTGAGTCTCCTCAAGATCATAAGTGACTGTGGGTAAAAATCGACAGGGAATCACATGTGATGTGATTGACCAAGAGTTAGTCTACCAGTCATGGAACCAATCAACTTGTTGAGTCTCCTCAAGGTTGTGAGGTTCGGGATGATTGGATCCCTCTTTCACTAATTTTTAAATTCAATTAAATCGTTCGTTGTTAAGCTTTAAAACGATCGTAAAAATAGTGGGAGGATATGGATAGATGAAAGCCAATCTACCTATATTTAATATTGAACATATGCAAAAACTAGGGCAAGACTATGTTTACCGAAGGAATCAAAATATAATATTGGAATAAGTTAACTGGTCAAATAGTTGATTAATTGAATATCAAGTTAAATTCTAATTGATGGAATTAAACTATATTCTCGTTGACATTAAATGACCTTCTAAAGAACAAATTTAAGAAATATGATTTCATTAAGTTCTGGGTCCAACAAATAAATTATAGCTACATGTCACTCTTCTCTATATGAGGCAGCTTGAACATATAGGATATTCGAAGTATGTTTCTCCCTACAACTTGTCGAGCTACCCTCAAGGTTGTATGGACAAACAATTCCGATCCGCAAAGTTCGAGAATTCGATCAAACCGTTTGAGTCGAATACGAGTGCATGAACGGTGCAAGACTATGTATCCCAACCGGATCTTGAGACAAGCAACTTCTTGAGCTAAACTCGAGATTGCAAAGCTCAAGCGTTTGGATACATAAGATGCTTGCATAGCTATTTATGTTGGGTTAATTAATATCTAAATGTGATTTAGAAAAGGAAGAAGGCACTCCAGAAAGTCAATTGAGAAAGTTAGTTTAATTTATCATTAGTAAAGGCATAAGTAGGAGGAAATGAAAATGTGATATATTTTGATGTCACGATTTCAGAATAAATAGTTATACAAAAACGTCTAACACATTTTTTGACGAATGTCATCACCTTGCTTCGGAAGCAATGTTTTGTGTTAAGTAATTTGTAATAACTATATATATATATATATTAAATGTTAATATATAAATACACAAGATAGTAGCAAACTTATATGGTAAAATAGACTAGGCCGTGTCTAGAGACTAAGCTTCACAAGTCACATAAAGAGGGGTCTGACCTCTCGTATTATGAAGTCTACAGACACTTGTGAATCTTATCCTCTCAGATATAATGGCTGAAAACCATCTGTAAGACAGTGGAAGAATGAGTTATCGAACTCAGTCTCGTACATACTGATGTACCCGAGTCTATTTTAACCAAAATAAGTTATTCGTATATTTTATTAAGACATGTGTTCTTGATGAAACACAAGTCTGATAAAATAAAGAACGAAAAGTAGAAAGTATTTAAACTGATTCGATTAGATCGAATGGTCAAATACTTAGCTACATAAAATCTTGTGTAATTAAAAGAAAATGTGATTTTCTCTCGGGTCAAGTCTGTTAACACATCCGTGTGTTAAAATGTATGAATCACACTTAGTGAGACTTGGTGCGATACATAGTAAGTGACTCTGATTTAAGTCCTCTCTCTGGGTTAAGTCCCAGATCGTAATGCCTAGGTTTTGATAATGTCCTATGAGGACATTGTCAATAAGATATTCATTAAATCGATCATTAAAGAAGTTGTATAATTACTCGAATTTCGTGAGACGAATTGTCAAGTTAGACATCATAACTGATGATGACTTAGTCAACTTCCGGGATGAAATTCGGAGTAGTAACTCCGATTTAAAACTTGATGCAATCAAAATAGGTCCGTGTGCGTAAATAAATTTGAGAATTTAGTTTACGTACCCAAGGAAAATGTTTCCTCACTTTCTGCAAGTAAATCTTTAAGTTGAAAGATTGGTGCAGAAAGAGAATAGTAAAGTACAATCTTGTTGATCGAAAACGGTTTTCACCCTAATTTCTTTAAAACGGATTAGTTGAAATCGTCTCGCCAACAGATGTGTACAGATCTACTCGGACCAAATCCGATGTAAAACGCTCATGTTGACCATGAAAATTGGAGGATTCACTTATAAGTTCGTTTTTCTAAATATGATTTAGACGGACCAACTTATATGAATTAGCCAGAGAGTTTTCAAGGTCAGTGGGAGCGTATAAATTACATGCAAGGCATCAAAGAGATAGAACATATAATTTGATTAAGTAATCAAAGAGTTTGATACTTTATCAGAAATAGATATGAGCCATTTGAAATGACCATTAACAAATTTAAATTATTATCGTAATGTACGATGAGCTGGATAAGATCCATGTATATTAAATATTACAGATTCCGATAGACCAAGTGAATTATTTGAATGAGATTCAAATGGTTGGTCTAACATGAACATAAAAACCCCTTGAGTCTATAGTGTAGACGGTTTTAGCAGATCCACTCACGAACCTGTGCGTGAACAGTGCCACTTAGATCAAATGACCTAGCTTCGAGGCAAGGCCTGTCGAAAGGTCTTTGATTGGGTGACACTTGAAGCATATGAGGAGAGTAATGACCAAGAGAGGATTCGTCTCTCCCGGTCAATGGGAGTTAGTGTCGTAGGGTTAGTTCGGTCTTTAGTAAAAACTCTGGCCATAGTATGTTGGAAGAAGTCCAACATTTTTTGACTAAAAGATCGATAGAAACTAACCAGAGTCAAGTTATTGGGGTTGACAGTTTGACCGTACCCTAGACTTGATCTACACGACATAGTTTAGACGAAGAGACTCTAACTGCGGAATTCATCACGGAAACAGTCAGGGTGGTCCAGTCAATACTCATGTCAATGAGTTAACCACATAATGATGATTCCTGAAGCAGGGACGGCAACCACTGCTCGTGGTCACTGCCGTATAGGGCTTCGAGCCCAACCTGTTGTAAGGGTCAGGCTGTAGGGTCTCACACAGAGTGCGATCTTCGTCTAGTAATAGGTAGAAATTAGTTAGGGAGAATAATTTGCATTTGATGCAAGGGATAAAATATTGCAAAAGATGTTTGCAATAATCTCCAGCATTCGGGATAAATGATCCTGAGTGCAAGTGGGAGATGTAGGGATATATGCCCTCAGATCATTTGTATTTGATGCAAATGATAATTTAAGCCTAGATAGGGACTATTTTGCATTTGATGCAAAAGAGATTAAATGTGTTTTAAATTGTTTAAAAAAATATTTAATAATATAAATGCAAGGAATAGTTCTCCTGTATGACGGGATCGTCCCGCTCTAGACACAGGTTCAAACCGCGTCCAAAAACGGAGTCCAAACGAGCCCAGTAAGTCTATTTAAAGTGTTTAGATAGAAGCCCAAATAAATCAGGCCCATAAGCTTTTTTGCTGTTTGAGAAACACAAAAAAGGGGCAAACACTGGTTTAATGGCCCGGCCCAAAGGGCCGGGCAAACCATTCAAACCGGCGCCATGTGGGCGCCGGCGCCCACATGGGCGCGTGCGCTGCACGCGCCCCTGCTGGGGCGCGTGACATGCAGCGCCCAGGGGCGCGTGCAGCGCACGCGCCCCGAAGCTGGGCGGGCTGATTCAGCCTGTGGGGCCCACGCGGTGGGACCCACACGTATGGGGTTTCGAACCCTAGTTGAATTTCTTGACGGCTGCAGTTTTGTTAAAACGTGACTTTGGGCTGACCTTTGGACACTCAATTGGAGGGTCAAACGAACTCCGATTGACGAACGGTTTTTTCCTATGCGTTCACCGTTGAACGCTCGTCGTATTGATAGGTTGTATCAATCCTGAAGTTCAACGGTGAGGGAGTTAAAATTCACGGAAGTTTTCACTTTGTGAAGTGTAAACTAAATTGAATTTGATTAAACTCTATTTTAGTCCCACATCGGATTTTGAGAAAAGGGGAGAGTCCGCCGCCTATATAAATAGGGGTCTGCTCTCCTCCTCAAAACTCTTCCCAAGCTCTAGATCTGAGCGGCTCTCGTAAATGTTGGAGCACGCTCGGATCTAAGCTAAATTAATATTTCTCCTCTCCCTATAAATTTCTGCCTTGCTCCTGAGGGCTTTAGCAAAGCCGCAAAGGAGTTTGGATTCAGATCCGAAATCTAGGCGGAGGTTTCACTCGCGTGAAACTTTCTTCGGCGCGTGGTTGGCTCGGCGACATGGGATTGATCGCCTCGGGATGCGGAGCGGTTCGAGGAGCAGTTCGGGGAGCGGTTCAAGGAGCGGCTCGGCGTGGGACGGGAGCAGCTCGGAAGACGGTGCGGAACATCTCGCCTGCCCCAGGGCTGAGATTCCGGGTATGTGTTTAAGCTTTTCATTTAATTATTCGCAGTAGTTAGATCCCTCTTGGGGTGGTTAGATCCACCCCAAATTGGCAGAGTTCTGGCTAATATGGTCTGGTTCCTTAGGGTTGCATGTTAATTAGATTAACATAAAAATTTTCCGCTGCATTTCTGTCTATGTTCCGTCCGACTTAGGACGGGACTAGAGTTTTAGTGCCCTAACGGTCCCATGAAAACCCTTCATTGGGTATGGTTGCACGGTCCCTTTGGTGCCGATTACATGGTTCTCCCGAGCCCCGCTCAGACACATATAGGACCGTCACACGTGGACTGGCTTCCGGCGATGGATCTCCTGATCCCTGCCACCTACGTGCTAGAGGCCGAGGGAGCTGAGTAGGCACCGCCTACACCCGTCGACCCCGTGATCCCTCAGCCTGAGCCTGCACTGTCTGCACCTCCCGGCACCTCTGTCCACACTTTTGTCGGTGTCAGGAGTACCCTTGCTGAGTCGTCCACCACGCCCACCACGTCTACCACCACTCCCACCACTGCTGTGCCTATCTCGGTTGAGCCTATTTCCTCACTTCTTCCCTAGTGTCCACCCACTATCCTTGAGAGCGGTGAGCCTTCCTTCCCTGCTGTTGTGCAGACCCTATCCAGCTTGCTGTCCGCTTGGGTGTCACCTTTTGGTCCTTACACTTCCTCCCTAGTGGTCAACCCTTCTGTCTCCACCGCAGCTGTCCTATCCGAGAGTGTCGTGACGTCTGTCCCCATACCTGTGTCACCGACCTCTCTTGCTACCTCGTCGTCGATTTTGTCTTCCACCACTGCTGCTGCTGCCTCCTCGTCCCAGCCTGCGTCCCAGCCTCGCACTGAGGCTGGTCATCCACTAGTGAGCACAGCACCTTTTCCACACATACCTGCTGGCTCGATTATTTACACTACCCGTGTGAGGCAGCCTCGTCCTTCACAGCCTAGACCTGTGCGTCCCCCTGCTCCACCACCCCCTGACACTCAACTTCAGAGCCTCCGTGCCCTTGAGTGGGCAGTGAGTGGACTCAGAGGTGACTTTAGGGCTCTCTCTACCACGGTCAGTTCCGTGGAGTCCCACGTCGCCATGCTTCCCGATATTCAGGCTTGCCTGAATCAGATCCTGGCGCGACTGCCTCCACTACACCCACCCACCCACCCAGCAGACACCTCGACCACCACCTCCACCTCCACCTCCGCCACAGGACGGAGATGGTGCAGCACCACCAGCTTAGGCACACCCTTGATGCCATTGATATTATTTTGTCGTTATGCTGCCCATTTTCTGCTGCTCCTGGAGATTTTTGCCCCCACCACCTCCCCTCACTATTTTGGTCCATATCTTGCTCACATCATTTTATATCTTTTTTTGGGAGAGAGGGAGTGTATTTTGGTGACACATATCTGCATCACTCTGCTCTTTGCATGCATCACATCCGCATCATATTTTCAGTTTATTTTTCTTTCTTTTTATCATGCATGCATCCTCACCCACCCCGCCCATTTCACGTCTCTCGGTGTGCCACACTTTGCACATTGAGGACACTGTGCACTTTAGCTTGGGGGAGTGAGTTCTCACACTTTTTGCTTTTATCGCCTTTATTTTCAGTTTTTTCACGTTTTCTTTTCCGCTTTTGCACCCATTTTTCATCACTTTTTCATTTTTTTTTACCATGCATCACGTTTTTCTTATTTTCTTTGTGTGCTGCATTGTAAATAGTTCTGCTTTCTTTTATCTTTATTTCTTTCATCTTTTGCTAGAGATGATTTTTCTGTGATGACGATAACGTGGTGTTAGCTTTTCTCTATATGCATGCTAATTTTGTCATGTCGTAGCTTTTATTTCTGATATCATATGCTATGTTCTGCTTTGCATTTAGAAATAGTAACCCACCTCTTTTTCCGTATGAAAATGGATGAAATTCTATTATTAGCTGATGTCTGATGATTCATATGTATGCTATCGTAGAAAACACACCAAGATTCACGCATTGATTGCTCATATCTGGAGTACTGCTTTCTTTTCTCATATCACTTCTTATTGCATGATTTGTACGCTTCACTTCAGGTTGATTGAATGTTTGCTAGCATTGATATATCTGGACTAGTTTGCTTTTTGAGATTAAACTGAGTAGATTAAATTACCCTGCTGAAGTTGTCATGCACGTCCTATAGAGTGAACCGAGAGATACATTTATTTCTTTCTCCACATATCTTGAACATTATTTCTCTATCTTAAATTCATTGGTGAATCTCCCCTTAGCAATTCTATTATTGGCATCTCCCCCGTCATTATATCCCATGCTCCAAATTCCCCAAAACCCAAAAAAATATACTTGTATATCCTTCTCTTTTGATTTGGGATCATTTGTGTATATATGTTATTCGAAAAAAAGAAAAAAAAAAGAAAAATTGAGAAAAAGAAAAGAAAAGAGAAAAGAAGTTCATAACAATCCCATCTCATACCCTTTCTCTCTTTCTTGCCTCTTTTGCTTTTATTTTTATTTCTTTTACTTTTGGAGCTTCAAAAGAAACGGGGAATGTAAATATTGTTTTGTTTATGCCACCACGCTTATGGATAAGCTTGGGGGAGAGAATCCAATGAAGTGTGAGAGAGTGACTACTTGACGATGCATGACAACCTAGGCTAAGTAATATTTTTTACTCGGTGAGATTGCTAAAAGTTTCACAAAATCCAGAAATCTGCGCTTAGCATTCATACCATGAAAACCACACTTTTCTATTCTTACTACTATATTGTGTGATATCTCTTATACTCCTTATAGAAAGCATTCAATTAAAAAGTGTGTGATCTACGATTTTGTATACCGCTTTAGATGCTTCAGACGATGTTAATTCTAGAATTATTCCATTTTTCATGCTATATTGATATTCTTGGGTTTTCTATTTCAAATGCACCATTATACTATGATATCGAGATAAAAGTCTTTGACATGTGTTTTATATTCGATGCGTGCTATATGAGTAAGCAAAACCCACGTCCTGAGAAAAATGATCTAGCGACTTCCTTCTTCGTTTTCTATTTTGTTTTCCATTTTTCATTTTCCATTTTTTTCCATCGCTTCCATTTATCTTTATCCACCGGGTTCGCTTTTTGCTCATCTTCCTCGAGGACGAGTAAGAGGTAAGCTTGGGGGATTTTGATCACTCCATATTTTACACCTTTTTTCTGCATGTTTGCATGCCATTTCGATCGCCCATATCGCGTTTTTCACAATTATTCGACAATATTGCGATGCTTTTCATGATTTCTCGTTTTTGTCGTATTTCAGGAGATTTGGAGCGATTTGGAGTGATTCCGAGATGCACCCACTCCGGAGTGTCACCCGTGACTCTTTTGAGAGGAATTCTGCGATTGGAGAGGAGTGGAAGAAGAAAGAATGTCGTAGGAGCGACGAGGAAGCAAAAATACGAAGATTGGGCATTTTCAGCATGCCACTCGACTGAGTGAAGGAGTCACTCGGCCGACCATCGACAGCCCGCTCGGCCGGACAGATCGGACATGCAGCAGATTGAATATCAGCGTGCACTTGGCCGAGCATCGCCAGACCACTCGGCCGAGCACGGAGACACCACTCGCCCGAGTGGCATCTCGACGACGGCAAGCAAAAATCCCGAAGTTCATGTAATCCGTCAGTCAGCTCCCGAGTTCCGACTCGGCCGAATGAAGAAATCACATCGGCCGAGTGAAGAAAGTCACTCGGCCGCGTGACTCCCGAGGAGACGACCCCCAAAAGTCCGAAGTTACTGGAATCCGTCAAGGTCTGTCACTCGGCCGAGTGACATTTGTCACTCGGCTGAGTGAGCCGCGCTGCCTGTAGCGTAAAGTGCGATTTTCAAGCTGCACAGGGGCAATTTTGTCACAGTTTTTTGGGTGATTTTGGGGGTATTTAACCCCAGTTTTTAACCTAGTTTAGAGAGCTTTTTTCTCATACTTTGGGCAGCCTTTTTAGAATACTTTTTAAGAGATTAGATTTGGTTCTTTGGAGAGAGATAAAAGTGTTATTTTGTTGGATGCTATTGAATCTTCATTGGTTTGTCTCTCTTTCTATCAAAAATCTCATTTTTTATTGATATATTTTCTATTGCAATGAATTCTATTGATATTTCTATTGAATTCCCACTGATTTGCATTATGAATTGTGAGTAGTTCTATCGTCTTAGGGCGTAGGGATGAACCCTACGAACCCTATTTCTAGTGTGTGATGAATTGGTGAAATTCTTGCTAGAATTGATTAAGGTTAGTTTGGGATTGATTTAATACGAATAGCTAGGGATTCATACCGATTGGGATTTGCAAGAGATTGGATCCTAAATCGATAGGAAGCCCTAGAAATTCGAATTGGGTTATAATTGGGTTTCTTTGGAATCGGTTTGCAAGAGATTAGACCGAAACTAGGGTTTTCGATTGCAATTATATACCAATACCCGTTTGCAAGAGATTGGACAGGTAAGAACTATCACAACCTAGGTCGTAGCTCGAGTTTGCACGAGAGTGGGCTCGAGATACGATTGAACGATGATGTTGTTCTTCACACTAGCTTGCCTAGGTTAGGGTTTGCAAGAGATTGGACTCTACCCTAGGTTTTCTATAGACCGACAATAGCGCGAGAGCGTGAGCTTGGCTCTACATTTAGTTGCAACTAGTTCACCTGAATTTCAAGTCTAGCAATTGTGAAACCTACAAATCACAATGATGAGATACAGTTTGTAGCGGGGATTCCCTATCCCTAGGCATTTTTATTAATTTGATATTTTCTTTATACGATTGAACAACTGTGACCGCTTTATTGCGAATATTTCTCGACTGTTCTTATAGCCAGGTGAATTGAAGAAGACACCATCATTTGCCCTCCTCGTGTTCGATACCCGCTTGCCGCTACACCGTGCGCTTGCGGTAAGACTAGCGAGTCTCATCCCAGGTGTGTATCCGGGGCACGATCACTCCTCCTCTTGACGGTTCCGGGCACGGTCCCTACACATCTATGTGTATATAGTCACGCGGTCCCCCACTATTGTGCTTTTCCGTGTTAAACTGCACCTTTGTCTTTTTTCCGTACACACAGGATTCGCAGAACTCAATGCTCTCATCGTAGCATCAATCAAATTTCTCCTCCGAAGTATGTGAAGGGTCTTGTCACACATATACCCCCCAAGCAATAATGCCACAGCTTAGCTAAATCTTCGATACTTGTGCTAGTAGCGCCAACGTCTGCATATCCTTCCATTGTGGTACCTTGAAGGGAATATAAGTTTCCCACTTTCCTTCCATTCATCACTACCATGGCTCCTTTTGATACTCTCAATTGGTCTTTCTCAAAGACCGACTTGCATTTGGCATTGTCCAAAATGCCTATGGAGATTAGGCTCTTCCGCAGATCCGTGACATGCCTCACATCGGCTAATATGCGAACTATGCCATCATGCATCTTGATCCGGACGGTTTCAGTACCTGCAATCTTGCACACTGCATTGTTCTCTATGAGGATTGAGCCTCCATCTTCCTTGGAGCGGTATGTCATGAACCAAATCCTATGCAGAGTCATATGGTATGAGCATCCACTATCCATAAGCCAAACAATGTTTGCTTCACCTTTAATCCCTGCTGCAAACATCTCTGGATCTCTACCTTCATCATGGATATGCATACCATCTATTTCTAATGATGCTGAATCGGAATCTTTATCGGCATCCTTGCCTTTCTTCCTATTCTTAGTAGGACACCGGCTAACAAAATGACCCTTCTGCTGACAGTTGTAACATGTGATCTTCCCGAATCTATCCAGTGAATGTCTCGACTTGGAGCGATCATTGTTCTTCCTTGGACCTCCTCTCCTTTCCTGTCGTCCTCTCACATATAGGTTCTCCTCATGGTTACTCACATGATCTCTATCTTGAACCTTGCCACATAGCTGCTCAATGTGAAGCGCTTCCTTCACCTCTTCCACGGTGAGAGTCGTTCGGTTATAAATCATAGACCGAACAAACTGATTATACTCCTCAGGCAATGAACACAACAGGATGACGACATGTTGCTCATATTCAATCGTCACATCCATACCCCGCAGCTCTAGCACTATCCGGTTCAATTCATCCATGTGATCCTTCACCGCAGATCCAGACTTCATCTTGAGCATACACGGTTGCTGAAGCAAATAGAGACAACTCGTGAAAGACTTCTTCATGTACAATCCCTCAAGCTTCTTCCAAATGTCAGACGTCGTTGTTTCATCCAAGACCTCTCTCAGGACATTATCTGCCAACAACAACTGAATCACATTGTATGCCTTTCTCTCCATCTCAGCTCTAGCGGATTCCTTCACCGCTTTATCGATATTCGCCTCATCGAATACGATCTAGTAACAACCCATCTACATCAGAACATTTTTCACCTTCGTCTGCCAGATTCGAAAATCATTCTGGCCAGTGAACTTCTCAATGTTCAAAGTTGCTAAAGACACTATCTTTGCCACTAACTTTCTTTACAAACAAACACAAGCTTTGATACCACTTGTTAGAAATTGATCGACAAATTGAGATCCCCGTGGAAACAACCAATCCTAAAAGCTGATCAGGAATCTATGAATTGTAAAAATTTGATACTCAAATAAGCCAACAAAATCCCTACGATCTTGTAAATTAAAGCAGCAAACGAAATAGCAAAGAATCAATCAAAACATAGACACAAAATTTTACCCTGGTTCGGTTGCACACAACCTATATCCAGCAACTTCCGAGATGATTCCACTATCAGAGAGATCTTCAACGGGTTTACAATCTTTCTTCCGCTCACATGAGTAATAACTTGGCTATAAGCACAAGCCTTCATAAACTCACTCAAGGAAGAAGAAAACAAAGGAGATAAAGGAGAGAATCACTCAACTCCAATCACAAACTCCTAGCCCTAATCTCTCGACAATAATTATCAATGGCGACGGCTACAGTTCTTATTTTTTCCCTAGATCCGAAAACAACAACTTACCCTAATCTAATCAACCATTAGATTAAACATGGCTTCAAATCGGGCTGGAAAAACAATCATAGTCATTGACTAAAATATCTGGGCCCTACACCTCAGTCGAGCGGCCGCTTCGTTGTAGCAGCTCCTGGGTGGATGAAACGGGGCACTCGGTCGAGCGTCTACTTTGCTCGGTCGAGCGTATGCTTCTCTCGGTCAAGCATCTGACCGAGCGCTTTGATCTACAGAAATTCAAAACTCCCTGTTAATATAGCTCGGTCGAGCACTCAAACCACTCGACCGATCAGATATTGCTCGGTCGAGCGATAGAGTGCTCAGTCGAGTGGAGTGCAATACTGCTAGGCCTTTGTTATGTGCCTTTTGCTCTGTCGAGCGTCTAGAACAGGTCAACCGAGCGACCTAGGAGTGGGAGATGAGAGACTTGAATCACCAAAATTTAACAGTTATAGTCTTTATTGAAGCTCTCACATACTTAGGAACACATATAAAATATTTTTAAAATACTTTTAAATGTTTTGAAAATCATTTCCTAAGTTTTTAGAATACGCGTGCGCGCGCTAGATAGTCGACTATTCCTTGAATAGGAGCCGCCTACTTTCATTGGGTAATCACCGTTCCATGAAATAGTTGACTATAGTTGTTTTAGGTGTCGACAACAGTTGTTTAGGGAGTCGACTACCTTTTGTATAGTAGTCGACTATTTTTGTCCAACAGACAAATCCAAACAGCTCTGTGATTTACGCAAAGCTGTCGATTTATCCTTTGGATGGGTGTTTTTGGAAATAATTTTCAACGTTTTTTCACCCATACATATGCTTGGATTGCTGAGGGTTTTAACTAATATTAGCAATATTCTTAAGAGAAAAGGGGTTTTCAAGTTAAAAAGCTTTTAAGAAAAATCCTTATTCATTAGCCCATATTTTAAAGAAATTTTCAAATTTCCTTTGGCCAAGTTTTTTGATCTCAAAGAGCTTCATTTTCTCATCAATTGGAGATCCACTATAGCCACACTTCAACACACAAGAGCTTCAATATTTGGATATAGGTAAAAGAAGGTTGTAAGTATTTCTTTTCTCACTTGTGCAAGGTGTTGTCTCTTTGGAGACTTGTAGTCCATCATGGACGTGTTTGTTCCAATTGTAACATTGCAAGTGTTATCTTTTTTGATACGTGTTAGTGGATCTTTTGTCCCGAGAGTGGATGTGTTGCTGGATGTAGTGGAAATG
Source organism: Scilla litardierei (assembly GCA_030789695.1). Classification (NCBI taxonomy): domain Eukaryota; kingdom Viridiplantae; phylum Streptophyta; class Magnoliopsida; order Asparagales; family Asparagaceae; genus Scilla; species Scilla litardierei. Next base: position 110,038,152 of record CM061130.1, on the reverse strand, counting down.
CCCCGAACAAGGATAAATACTTTTGTTTGCGATTGTCTCTGTGATTGTACTTATCGTTCACTTGCAACTATTTCTAGCTTTCGCAATTACTCTTTATTTTTGCAAGTTTTTTATTGTTGATTAAGTTTTATTGGGTAACTCCATTTAATAACTTAGGTAGAATTACTAGAGTATTTTTATTATTTCAAGAACCACATTCAACCACACCCCCATCTAGTGTTCTATTTGCCATCCATGTAGGTCCAACAATTATATCTTCAACGTTAAAAATCATACTTATACCATAATCTGAGAAGATGTATATGGTATACATATGTATTATATCCAACTTTACTTAAGATTTTGAATGGGCCAACACTACGAGCTTGTAGTTTCTTTAAAGTTCCAAAAGAAAACCTCTAAGGTATGATTCTTATCATTACATAATCACCTGCATTAAATTCTTTGAAATGTCTATGCGCATCTGCAATAAATTTATATCATTCATTACTAGACTGAACCTTCATGCTGATCGTTTTATGCAAATCATGAATATGTTACGTAAATGACTCAGTTGACTCTGACACTGCATATTGATGTGATATGGGAATAAGTTATATAGATTTCCTAAATTTATACCCATAAATGACTTCAAATGGACTCATACCAATGGACATATTCATAGAACTATTGTATGCAAAATTGACTGTTCGTAATATCAAATCCCAATTCTTAGGAGTCAAGATTCTCAGCCACTAAACATCTAAAGAAATTCCTTAAACTCCGTTTCACTACTCAGTTTGCCCATCAGGTTGAGGGTAGTAAGCAATGGAGAATTTTATCTTAATTTCCATCATATGACATAGGATTTGCTAAAAATAACTCATGAATTTGAAATCCCTATTTGAAAATTTATTTTGGACAAATCATGTAATCGAACAACCCCAACAAAATAGACTCTAGCAATGTGATAGGCTTCAAAGGTTTTAGAACAAGAGATAAAATGGGCCATTTTTTAAGAAACATTCCACTACAGCAAAGATGGAGTAGTATTTCTTTGGTGTACGTGGAGGTCCTAACATGAAGTCAATGCTAACATCTTGCAAGGGACAGTCAGGCACTGGTAATGGTGTGTAGAGCCTTGTGTTTTGCTTTCAATACTTGGCAAATTAACAAAAATGACACTATTTAATAATTCTAATAGCATCTCTCTTAAGACTCGACCAATAAAACTGACTCTTTACATTTTTCTGTCATTTTTTCTTGCTTGAAATATCCTGATAACCCTTAACATAAATCTCTCAAGTAATGAAATCTCTCATAGAAGTATGTGGGATACAAAATTGGTGGCCTTAAACAGATACGCATTCTGTTTGAAATAACATCTTGCTCTCGAATTAACTTGTCCTGAAGGGAGCTATAGATCTTGCTAAAATCATAGCAAGATGCATAGTCATCATTCGTTCTCTTAAACTCAATAACCTTAGCATGCATAATAAATAGTAGAGCGGCTATGTCGTTGAGTGCATTGGCAATCATATTCTCAATCCCTGCATTATGATTAAGGATAAATGTGTATTCTTAAAGAAATGCAACCAAATGATCATATCTAGAATTTAGTTTTTTTCTAGAAAATGATGTATCTTAAGGTTTCATGATCCAAGAATAAGACGAATTCTTACAATAGATCATATAATGCCTCAAATATTGTAATGTCTATAATACTGCATAAAACTCTGTCTTAGGTGAACTATTTACGTTTGGTATTATTTAGTTTCTCATTAAAATGTGCAACATGATGTCATTCTTGGCTCAGTACTCTACTTACTCCTATGCTTGAAGTATCACACACAACCGCAAATACTTTTATAAAATCCAGGAGGCGCAAAAGAGGTGCTTCCATCATACATTTCTTGATATCAACAAACAATTTAATATCAATCTTAGTTCATTGAAATTCTCCATTTTTCATTCAATACGTGATGGGAGCATAATTACGCTAAATCGATGGTAGAGTGTGGCTAAACCATGAAAGCTATGAACTTCATGTATGTCATGAGGTTTAGGACACTCTACAATTGCTTGGGTCTTTTAGGGATCCACACAAACTCCATCTGAGAAGACAACACAACCTAATAAAATGATATGATTTGTCATTAAAGAACACTTTTTTAGGTTTGTGTAAAGGCTATATTTCCTCAAAGTGATACATCATATTGTTAATGGTCCATGTGTTGCCTCCTCAATTGACTATAAATGACGATGTCATCAAAGCACATATATAACTAAGAATCTTTCACATAAATGGTCTAAATATACACGTGTGTCTTCTCACACATGAAAGTACTAAGAGCATTGCATAGTCCAAACGGCATAGCCATCCACTTTAACAAACCATCCTTTGTCTTAAAAATTATTTTCCATTCATCTCCTGGAGGAACTTGAATCTAATGGTAACCACTATTAAGATCAAATTTTCAAAATATAATAGCGCCTGCCATCATGTCAAGAATATCATACAGCCAAAGAATAGAAAAATAGTACTTAACCGTAATTTTATTAATTGCATAGCTATCGACATACTGCCTCCATAATCCATCCTTCTTTCACGTGAGGAGAGCTGACACAGCACATGACTCAAACTTTTCCTAATAAAACCCTTAAGTAACAGCTTGTCAACTTATCGCTTTAACTTGGAGTACTCTGTGGGATTCAAACGGTCATGTGAAAAGTTCAAATAGGTAGTTCCAAGGACCAAGTCTATAGTGTGTTGTATGTCACACATAGATGGAAAACAATTTAAGAGGTCCGACAGGAAACATCATGGAATTACTTCAATATTGGTGTTACTTCTTCAGGCTTCTATTCTTGATAAGATTTATTCTATTCTCTATCAACTAAGGTGGTCACAATTGGGTCCTCCATGACTTCTCTTTCAAGCTCATTTAGACTTATGATATGTAAGATCTTTCCTTTCGTCATTTCTTTGCTAAAGCAACCAACTTGGGTTGAATGGAATTCAGCTCGATTTTCTTACCATCATGAATAAACGAAAACAAATTTGAGAAATCGAAAATCATTATGTTCATATCAAAAAAATCAAGTCTACCTAAGATAATATGGCCTATGTCCATTGGTAGCACATCACACCAAATCTTATTCTTATATGAAGCAAAATGAATGTGGACAAGATATCTCTTCTTAATACTAATAGATGAGACATTTACCCATGACCCTTTGTAAGGGCTAAGGCAGCGAACTAGCTATAATCATAAACAAAAAATGAGGTTCAAAGGCACAATATTGATGTAACTCACGCTATCAATGATCACTTTATAGCTCTTACTGTTGAGGGATGTGTGCCCTCAGTTCATTTGTATTTGATGCAAATGGATTTTAATATTAAATGAAAAATAAAATATATATTGTAAAATATTTACAAATATATTTTATAAAGGCATAGATGTGAAGAGGATTTTTTCACGAAAGTCGAGGAGAAAACCGCGCTCAAATCTGAGTCCAAACGGGTCCAGAAAACCTATTTAATGTCGTTTTAAATAGGTAATGGACAAATACAAAGGGGGGCCTGTTGAATATTGGACTCCCCGGATTTGGTTTTGATGATGAGCAAACATAAATAATCCATGAACTAACAATTTGTGAGCGCAGTTTTGGAGATCGTCGCCAAATTCACGAGAACATTCAAAGCGACATCTCAACACTTCCCAAAGCTCATATTCATGTCTAAAGCTTCGTTGAAGCTCTTGCGACGCTTTGGAAGTTATGAAGATTCAATCGAAGCTCTCGAAGACCGTTTATTAAGGTTTTATTTATAGTCTTTTAGTTTCGATTGATAGATTGTTAAGCCTTGAGTATATCTTACGTTTCTATCTTCATTACGCTCATTTCGTAGCTCTAGGATCCTTGCACAAGTTCATTCTAACTTCCTCGAAGCGTCGCGCTTCGATTCGGATTTGTACGTGCATGTTAGTTGGTACAAGAACAAGTACTGACCGACTAGATGGTGATCTAGTCGGTCGGCAACTGTTCTTGGACCGACTAGTTTGATTCCTTAATTTCTTGGACTTTACTGTTTACAGTTAGTCGGTCTACGTTGACTCACCGACCGACTAGTTTGTGAACTAGTCGGTCAGTGATGCTTCTTTGACGGACTAGTTGTGACTTACTGTTCACTCTAAAATTCTCCTAAGCTACTGTTTACCGTTAGTCGGTCTAAGAAGGTTTGGTGACCGACTAGTTGACAATCTAGTCGGTCAACTTTTGTTCTTGGACCGACTAAGTCACTTTGCATTCAGACTAAGTTATTTTGCCTCTTAGTCGGTCTACGTTCATTGGCTGACCGACTAGTTGTGAAACTAGTCGGTCAGACAGTCTTCTTGGACCGACTAGATTTCTAGGTCTGAAATTCTATCTCTTCTCAGATCTACTCTTAGTCGGTCCACGTTGTTTGGCTGACCGACTAGTTGATGAACTAGTCGGTCAGTGATTGTTCTTTGACCGACTAAGTCTCACAGATTTCTATCCGTTGGTGAATGAACTAACTTGTGTTTTTGGGTTCCTATAAATACGAACCTAGGTCATTTCTATCTAGGTGAGAGCTGCCATTAAGAGATTCATTGAGTTCTAAAGAGATAGCTATTCTCCCTCAAATCTAAAGCTCTCTTCCTCACAAGAAACCCATTCTCTCTCATTTCTAGATCTAGAGAGAAGCTTGTTCTTGGTGAGCTCTTCAAGCTATTGCTTGATCCAAGTCTCCAACTCATTCCTAGGCACCGATTGCTGTTCATTTCCTTGGTGCTAGGTCTTGGTGACTTCATCTTCCTCAAATCCTTCATTTCACCATTTGGGTAAGAAAAACTCAAGGTATAGGATTTTGTGATAAGATTGTTTATTTCATTTAAACTCTATTATTGCTTGTGATTCTCTCGGTTGTGAGAGAAGTTTGTGATCCCGGGTTGTGGGATTCACTTTGCCATTGCATGTGTGATTTGATCTTGTGAAGGTTTTTCACAAGATATTCATAGTGGAAATCTTGAGTTAGGGTTTCTAACTCAAGTATCCGGAGGGGATCCGGGTGGTTGGGACGTAGGATCACCGGGAACAAGTCAGGGAGACTTGGGTGGATCCGAACCCATTAACTTCGTTTGTTAGCATTGTTAATTTTGTGTTGTCATTCAATTTAAGCTTCCGCAAATTGATTTGGTAGTTGTTTGCAATTTAATTTGGAATTATACTCCTTATTATTTTAAAGTACTATTCACCCACCCCCCTCTAGTACTTGTGCAGTAGCTGGTAGGGCATTACATTTGGTATCAGAGCCAGATACTCAGCTATGTCTGCCAACGACAACAAGACCGTGCGTCCACCTTCCAACTATGACACCTTCAGGAACCGTGAAGGAGCATCTTCGGTGATGGAAGGACAATCCTCTACGAGGCCTCCATTCTTCAACGGTACCAACTACGGGTACTGGAAATGTCGGATGGAAACCTTCCTCCGAAGTGCATCTTTATGGAGGACTACAATGAAGGAGTACATCGAGCCCGAAGAAGAAGACTTTGAGAAATGGACAACCGCGGAGGTCGCCGCGGAGGTAAGCAATGCCAAGGCAATGAACGCCTTGCAATGCGCATTGGAGCCCGAGGACTTCAATAAGATATGCACATGTAAGAGTGCATATCAAATTTGGAACTCTCTCCTCATACTACAAGAAGGGACGAGTCGGGTAAGAGACTCTAAACTCGTAGTCGTAAACAAAGATTACGAAATGTTTCATATGCAACAGGGCGAGAAGATGAAAGAATATTACGCTCGCTTCGTTGACATAATAAACGAGTTAGAGGCCCTCGGCAAGTCCTACACTCAAAAGGAGAAGTGCTCAAAGCTTATCGAAGGACTTCCTTCTTCTTGGGAAAAACGTACCTTCGCCATCGAGGAAGGTAATGACATGAATAAGTACACCGTAGTTCAACTAATGGGTACTTTAATGTCGTACGAGGTACGCAAGGATAGCAAGCTCAAATTGCAAGAAAAGATGAAGTCGTACCTAAAGCAAGACGAGCCAAAGAAGAAGGCTATTGCTTTCAAAGCCGCTCCATCACATCCACATCAACCGATGATGAAGAATCGGAAAACGAGTTGGACTTGGAATCCATGGCACTCATGGCCAAGAAGTTCAACCGTTTCTTCCGAAAAGGTAACTTCAAGACCAAAGGTAAATTTGGTTCTTCTAACGCCTCTTCCTCTCCTTTGTGTTTTAAGTGCAATAAGCCGAGACACATGAAAGCGGAGTGTCCCCTCAATAAGCAAAAGGAGAAGTGGAAGGCGCCAAAGTATGACAAGTCCAAGAAGTACACGAAAGGAAACAAGAAGGGACTTGTCGGAGCTACCTTCACCGACTCCGATGATTCTTCAAGCGGTGAGTCGGACGATGAGCACGTGGAGCAAGCGCACATGTGTTTCATGGCAAGAGAGGAGCACGATCAAGGATCCTCCTCTTTCGATGATAGTGATGACGAAAGCGATGAGGTAACGATGGATGATCTTAGAAATGCTAACTCTCAACTTTGGTCAAAATACACTAAGTTAGTAAATAGATATACTAAGGTAAAAGATGACCTAGCTAGCATTCAAACATCGCCTAAGAATATCATCACCAACAACGACACCGTTGTTGAAGAGTTAAGAAATGAGATTGTGAATCTCAAATCTAAACTTGAACATGTTAGCATTGAGGATGCGGAAGAACATGAGATAGCGGATTTAACTTCTCAAAACTCGACTTTGAGTATTGAGAACGAAAATCTTAAATCTCGTGTTTATGTGCTCACATCGCAAATATCCACTTTGGATACTTCTTTGCGTTCTCTCAAAGAGAAATATGAGGACACATTGGGCCGAATCAACAAATTCAACAAGGGTAAGGGCCATTTGGATAATATCCTAAAAGATTTACTTCCGGCCAAACACCACATTGGCTTGGGGTATATGATGGGAAATTCATCCAAGTCGGTCACTACTTTTGTTAGGCCAACTTCCGAAGCCTCAACGAGTGGGAGCAAACACTCTATTGGTAGTTCATCTACCAATGGTGCTTCCACCTCGTCCACACCCTCTTTCGGAAAGAAACCTACTTTGGGTGGACCTCCAAAGAAGGGGCATGCCTACATGTACACCAATAACATGCCACGTAGGAACACACGTCCTACTCCACCGGCTCACACATATGATGATTTTTATGCAACACATTCTCGGGCACGTGCACACCATGTGAGACACCCTCACGCACGTGTTCCCACACATGCATATGTACACCCACCACATCATATGAATAATTCTCGTCGTGCACCATTCCATCATGTCCAGTATGCCTATCCACAACATGCATCACGTAGAAATCAACGTCGCATGCATGCACCCAATAGGATGATGGCTCCCAAAATTTTCACTATTTGGAGCCCAAAGGACACAAGCATGGACGAAAAACAAATGTATATGAATGCTTATTTTTCGGATGTTGTGCATAGTAAGAATTATGTGGGGAAGTCTAAGTCCACTTGGACTTGGCTTCCAAAGGTCTAATCCCTTGGACCCAATGACCTTGGGTACCATGATATGAAAGTGTCTATCTTTAGGTACTCAAGGAAAAGAAAAAGAAGAGGAGCAACAAATTTAAATTTAGCTCCAAAGGGAATTGGATACTCGATAGCGGGTGTTCAAAACACATGACGGGTGACGCTCGATTGCTCTCCGGAGTGGTCCCCATTGCGAATGGAAACCGCGTCGTATTTGGAGGCAACGAGAGCGGAACCATCATAGGTGTTGGTAAAGTCGGTAACCCCTCTAAACCCTTAATTAGTGATGTTTATCTTGTTAGTGGTTTAAATCATAATCTTATTTCAATAAGCCAACTTTGTGACAAAGGTTACAAAGTTAGTTTTGCGAAAGGATTGTGTCATATTTTAAGAAGAGATAATGATAAATTATTATTTTCCGGAACTCGTCATAAAGACATTTATATTTTGGATCTTCCTAAGTCATATGAACAATGTCTCGTTGCCAACACAAGTGAACAACACTTATGGCATCGACGCTTTGGACATGTGAACTTCGGAACACTTTATAAGCTTTCGAAATTAAATTCTATTAAAGGTTTTCCGAAGCTTGTTTTTGAAAAGAAAAGTTTTTGTGATTGTTGTCAACGTGGCAAGCTTCCTAAATCTTCCTTTAAACCTAAGAAAAGCATCTCTACTAAACGGCCACTAGAGCTATTACATCTAGACTTATTTGGGCCAACTAGAGTAGCTTCCTTAGGAAATGCAAGGTATGGACTTGTCATCGTAGATGACTATTCAAGATTTACTTGGGTATTTTCATTATGTAATAAAAATGAAGCTTTTGAAAACTTCACAATTTTTGTTAAGAAAGTACAAAATCTCTTAGGAACCACCATTGTCACTATTCGTAGTGATCATGGAGGTGAATTTGAGAATGAGTCTTTTGATACATTTTGTGATGAAGTTGGTATTACTCACACCTTCTCTTTCCCTCGTGCACCTCCTCAAAATGGTGTAGTTGAGAGAAAGAATAGGACGCTAGTGGAGTGTGCTCGCACTATGCTTGATGATAGCCAACTTGGCCATCAATTTTGGGCGGAAGCGGTACACACCGCTTGCTATGTGTTTAATAGAATACTTTTGAGGCCCGGCACTAAACAAACTTGTTATGAATTGTTGTTTGGTAGGTTGCCTCAAGTTAAACATTTTCGTGTTTTTGGTTCGAAATGTTTTATTAAGAACACATATGGTAGTTTGGACAAATTCGATCCAAGATCCGATGAGGGGATTTTTGTTGGATATTCTACGCGTAGCAAAGCCTACCGGATATTCAACAAACGAACCTCAACGATCGAGGAGTCCCTTCATGTCTCATTTAATGAAGGATTTGTTCCAACTAGAATTTCAAATGATAATGATTCTTTGGATGTTTTATGTGATTCGTTTGATAATTCTAAGTCTAATGATTCTATTGATTCTATTGAGACTAACCCAACTAATGAAGTTGTTGAGAATGTTCCTAGTGATCAAGGTATTCCCAAACGGCTTCATTCGGTTCGTGACCATCCCCATGAGCAAGTCATTGGCAATATCTATGATAGTGTCAAGACGAGATCGCAAGTCCACCACTTCACAAATTGTGCCTTTGCCTCATCGATAGAGCCAAAGAATATTAATGAAGCATGTGAAGATAGCGCTTGGATCTTAGCCATGGAGGAGGAGCTCATTCAATTCGAGAGGAATGAGGTATGGGAGCTTGTTCCATTGCCATCGAAGAACCACACCGTCATAGGGACAAAGTGGATCTTCAAGAACAAAACCGACGAAATCCAAGTCGTCGTCCGGAACAAAGCTCGGTTAGTTGCTCAAGGCTATCGACAAGAGGAAGGTATCGATTTCGAAGAATCCTTCGCTCCGGTAGCTAGATTAGAATCAATTAGATTATTATTGTCTTTTGCATGCCATAAGAATTTTAAATTATTTCAAATGGATGTTAAAAGTGCATTTTTAAACGGAGATGTCGTTGAGGAAGTTTACGTTTCTCAACCTCCGGGCTTCATAAATGAAAAATTTCCAAATCATGTTTTTAAACTAAAGAAAGCTCTTTATGGGTTGAGACAAGCTCCTCGAGCTTGGTATGATCGCCTAAAGAATTTTCTTTTGGATTTGAATTTTAAAATGGGTGAAGCCGATTCAACACTTTTTATTAAGCATGCGAATAATGATATATTATTAGTTCAAATTTATGTTGATGATATCATTTTCGGTGCTACTAACTTTGCTCTTTGCGAAGAGTTTTCTAATGTTATGAAGGAACAATTTGAGATGAGCCACATGGGCGAACTCAAATATTTCTTAAGTCTCCAAATTCGCCAATTGAACGATGCAATCTTCATCCACCAAACGAAGTACACGGTGGAGTTGCTAAAGCGATTTGGAATGGAGAATGCCTCCGGGAAAAAGACTCCTATGAGCACGACTACGCATCTTGATAAAGATACGGGCGGAAAAGATGTAGACATTCGTCTATATCGAGGTATGATAGGTAGTTTACTTTATCTTACCGCGAGTAGGCCCGATATTATGTTTGCCGTATGTATATGTGCTCGTTATCAGTCTCAACCTAAGGATTCTCACTTAGTAGCGGTAAAGCGTATTTTCCGTTATCTAAGTTACACTTTAGATTTTGGATTACTTTATCCGAAATCTAGCACATATGAGTTAGTCTCATATAGTGACGCTGATTATGCGGGATGCAAATCCGACAGGAAAAGTACTAGTGGCACTTGCCATTTTCTAGGAAATTCTCTTGTCTCTTGGTTTTCCAAGAAGCAAAATTCGGTATCACCTTCAACCACCGAGGTGGAATATATTGCCGCCGGTGCCGCTTGTGCCCAGGTTCTTTGGATGAGACACACATTGAAGGATTTTGGTATTCATTGTGATACTAGCCCTATCATGGTGGATAACCAAAGTGCTATCTGTCTTTTAAAGAATCCGGTGCACCATTCCCGATCAAAACACATAGATGTCCGACACCATTTCTTAGATGATCATGTTGCTAAAAAGGACATCATATTAGTGTACGTTGAAACCCAAAAGCAAATCGCCGATATTTTCACGAAACCCCTAAAGGAGGACTCCTTTGTGCTGTTGCGTCGAGAATTGGGGATTATGGGTGAATCCGAGATATAGGATTCATATTTCATTCAATTATCTTGCATGCTATTATATTTCGCGATATTTCATTCATGCTAGATTTATTGAATTTTTGGGAATTTTATGTGATTTATTTGAATTTATGATCGAATTCGTATTTGAAAGTCGTATTTAAGATTTCGACGTTTTATGGGGTAATTTAGATGACTAATGAGTGAGTTATGATGTTTCATCCAAGTGGTTTGTGAAGAGAAATCAATTATCAATTTTTGGACTCCTCTAGTCGGTCTAAGTTCACTTGTCAACCGACTAGATGCTCATCTAGTCGGTCAGCAAATGAACTCAGACCGACTAGATCAAGCCTATATCTAACTCCTATCATTTTCTTTCATTAGTCAGTCACAGTACACTTACCGACCGACTAGATTGAAAACTAGTCGGTCAGTGAATATACTGCGACCGACTAATTCTTGCCCTAAAAATCCCTCTGTGCCTCTGTTCGACTTAGTCGGTTCAAGCTCATTGACCGACCGACTAGATCGTAATCTAGTCGGTCAGTTCTTGAACTGTGACCGACTAAGTGTGTTAGGGCATTTGTGTCTTTTAGCTTCCAGACCGACTTATACTCGATCTCATCCGACTAATTTCATTATTAGTCGGTCTTCTCTCCAGCTCAAGCCCGAAAACCCCCAAACCCCACTCGAAACCCTTCGTCTTCCGGCCGTTTCTCCGTCGATCTCCGCCGTCCGCCGCCGTCGACTCCTCCTCCTAGGTAAAACCCCCTCTCCTAGGTGTCTATTTCCTATTCTAGGGTTTGCTTTCCTTGATTTCAAGCTCTAGCTCCTAGGGTTTCAATTTCTAACCTAGGGCTTGTGTTTTTCGAATCTTAGGGTTTGTTAGCTTGTGATCTCTAGGTTGTTTTTGATCTTATCGTCGTGTGCTTGTGCTCGTAGTGCTATGGCTAAGACTAGAATTCCTATCGCCTCTTTCGGGGCTTCTCCTATGACCGTAGGGCCTTCCGACCCTAGGAATCCCCCGAAGCCTAAGCGTCGTGCCAAGTCTACCTAAGGCTCTCCATCTTCGCCTCCTCCTAAGAAGCCTAGGACTGCGATAGTTAAACCCCGCAAATCCAAGTCCAAAAAGCCTATTCTCCACACTCCGGCTACTCCTCCCGATTCCGACACTGATTTTATCCCAGAGGATGAGCCTACTAGGGAACCCACTCCACCTCCGAAGACCCGTAAGGCTAAGGGTAAAGCTCCTATGCCAGTTGGCGGTGTAGACATATCGGTGTGCCGCGATGACCCTCAGTGTCTCGCAGCGTACAACCGTATAGAGCACTGTCCACTGTTGTTAGAGCATTACGTTCAGTTCTCTGATTTTCTCAGCCTTGCTGATCTTCTGTCTTATAGTGGCCTTCTAGATTATCTCCGATACGACCCCAAGGCCAATCCCAAACCTTATCCTCGCCTCGTGAAATTGTTCGATGCCAATCGTATTCGAGGCCAGTACGACGCCAGCCACTCCATTGAGACGACTGTCTTGGGAACTCTTATAGTTCTCACGGCAGAAATCTTAGGGGAGATTCTTGGTTGTTCGTCGTGTGGTCTCCTCCCTTCGGACATTTCAGTAGACGACATTTCTTCCTTGGATCAGTCTATTCTTTCTGAGATTTTCCAGGTTATCCCCTCCGCATTCATTGGTGTTCCATCGAAATCTTTTAAGCCGAATGCGTGGGTTCTTAACCTGATTTTGAAGTCATGTCTCCTCCCTAAGTATGGATCCTCTTCACTCCCATCCCAGCCGTTCTTGAAATTGATCTACGCTCTTTTCTTGGGGTGCAAGATTAATTGGGCTCGCATGATACTCGATAAGATGGATTCTTTCGAGTGTATACGCAAGACCAATAAGTCTGCGCACATTCCATACCCCTGCCTATTGACTCTCGTATTCCGTCATTTCCGAGTCCCCCTCCCTCCTGACGATGAGCGTCCTTTGGGTACGCCTCTGAACGCGACGGCCGTGAAGAAATCTCTAGCGGCTCTTCGTCATGTGCAGAGGTCTACCACATCTGCATCTCAGCCTTCTCCGTCAGCTGCTGCTGCCTCCTCTTCCCCTGCTACATTGGACGATGTCGTACGCCTACTTCGTCAGCACGACTCCCGTTTGGCTCGTACTGAGGAGGTAGTCTGCCGTATGGCACGTATAATGGGGATTGATCTTCCTCTGTCTGTGTCTGAGGCCGAGGAGATGGACGATGAGGAGCTTGACGAGCTTGTCACTTCTTTTGCCCGTGGCGATGAGGCCACTGCTGCTGCTGCTGGTACTTCCATTTTCTGCTCCTGGTGTTGGCACCTCTGCCGGTGCTCCAGAGACTTCCGAGCCTGCTCATGTCTCTCCTGCTGCTGTTGACACTGCCTCTGCTGCTGCTTCTGTCGAGACCCATGCTGCTGTTGAGCCTGTTGCTGAGATCTCCACTCCTGCCCCGACGATTCCATCTGTTGAGACACCTCTACTCCCTGCAGAGCCTGAGTCCACTCCGTCGACTGGACCCACGGACGCTGCAGATCCAGCCTCCTCCTCGTGATCGTCTGTTCCGAGGACTCTCCACTGCGTTTTGGATGATATATTTTAGTGAGAGTGTTTTGGGTTAGGCTGGGGTTGAGAGATGTTTTGATGTATTTTTTTTGTGCTTTCCGGATGTCGGAGTTGGATTTTATGATATGACGATGTTGATGATGATGATGTATTTTTTTGTTTGTTTATATAGATGATATGTAGCACTTGATATGATGTACCTCATATATTCGATGTGATATCTTTTTTGGATGTACTCATGTTGTCTCTACATATATATATGTTCATCGTCATTCACTTTGTCATTTATTCGTCGTGTATTTGTTTTATATATATTCGTTGAATGCATTTGAAATGTGAATTCGTCGCTCGACGATTAAAAACTTGGTTAAATAGATTATATTTCTATAATTATATAGAATTATTTTCCATGCACAAAATTAACCAAGAATATTGAATATTGAAGAGTATGTTTCATTATTCAAGAAATGAAAAATTATTTGGTATTTTTGATGATTTTTGATCTTTTTGTGATAATGGACATTTTGGCACACCTTGATTTGATTTCCACATTTTTATTCCCTTGGTGTCAAGTTGGTCCATTGTCTATGTCTACGACTCCCGATGTTGGATTTTACATTTCCTAATTGTTGTCGTTGTATGCCCCCCATTTTTGGGATAATGCCAAAGGGGGAGAGATAATGATAATAAATAGCGCAAATGAAAATTTAACTCAATTTCCAAGAATCTAGTTTGATATGTTAGATTCAGGGGGAGTTAAGATACATATAAGGATTTTCAAAATCCGATATTTCAAAAATCGATTCTCATTATATATCTTACTCGTCTGCTTGATGCAATTCATACATATTTATTTTGGAATTAACGTGTCATCAATGCAGGGGGAGTAAGTATTTTACATTTGAATTATTATTTTTGATTATTATTTATGTTGGTTTGTCATCACCAAAAAGGGGGAGAATGTTGAATATTGGACTCCCCGGATTTGGTTTTGATGATGAGCAAACATAAATAATCCATGAACTAACAATTTGTGAGCGCAGTTTTGGAGATCGTCGCCAAATTCACGAGAACATTCAAAGCGACATCTCAACACTTCCCAAAGCTCATATTCATGTCTAAAGCTTCGTTGAAGCTCTTGCGACGCTTTGGAAGTTATGAAGATTCAATCGAAGCTCTCGAAGACCGTTTATTAAGGTTTTATTTATAGTCTTTTAGTTTCGATTGATAGATTGTTAAGCCTTGAGTATATCTTACGTTTCTATCTTCATTACGCTCATTTCGTAGCTCTAGGATCCTTGCACAAGTTCATTCTAACTTCCTCGAAGCGTCGCGCTTCGATTCGGATTTGTACGTGCATGTTAGTTGGTACAAGAACAAGTACTGACCGACTAGATGGTGATCTAGTCGGTCGGCAACTGTTCTTGGACCGACTAGTTTGATTCCTTAATTTCTTGGACTTTACTGTTTACAGTTAGTCGGTCTACATTGACTCACCGACCGACTAGTTTGTGAACTAGTCGGTCAGTGATGCTTCTTTGACGGACTAGTTGTGACTTACTGTTCACTCTAAAATTCTCCTAAGCTACTGTTTACCGTTAGTCGGTCTAAGAAGGTTTGGTGACCGACTAGTTGACAATCTAGTCGGTCAACTTTTGTTCTTGGACCGACTAAGTCACTTTGCATTCAGACTAAGTTATTTTGCCTCTTAGTCGGTCTACGTTCATTGGCTGACCGACTAGTTGTGAAACTAGTCGGTCAGACAGTCTTCTTGGACCGACTAGATTTCTAGGTCTGAAATTCTATCTCTTCTCAGATCTACTCTTAGTCGGTCCACGTTGTTTGGCTGACCGACTAGTTGATGAACTAGTCGGTCAGTGATTGTTCTTTGACCGACTAAGTCTCACAGATTTCTATCCGTTGGTGAATGAACTAACTTGTGTTTTTGGGTTCCTATAAATACGAACCTAGGTCATTTCTATCTAGGTGAGAGCTGCCATTAAGAGATTCATTGAGTTCTAAAGAGATAGCTATTCTCCCTCAAATCTAAAGCTCTCTTCCTCACAAGAAACCCATTCTCTCTCATTTCTAGATCTAGAGAGAAGCTTGTTCTTGGTGAGCTCTTCAAGCTATTGCTTGATCCAAGTCTCCAACTCATTCCTAGGCACCGATTGCTGTTCATTTCCTTGGTGCTAGGTCTTGGTGACTTCATCTTCCTCAAATCCTTCATTTCACCATTTGGGTAAGAAAAACTCAAGGTATATGATTTTGTGGTACGATTGTTTATTTCATTTAAACTCTATTATTGCTTGTGATTCTCTCGGTTGTGAGAGAAGTTTGTGATCCCGGGTTGTGGGATTCACTTTGCCATTGCATGTATGATTTGATCTTGTGAAGGTTTTTCACAAGATATTCATAGTGGAAATCTTGAGTTAGGGTTTCTAACTCAAGTATCCGGAGGGGATCCGGGTGGTTGGGACGTAGGATCACCGGGAACAAGTCGGGGAGACTTGGGTGGATCCGAACCCATTAACTTCGTTTGTTAGCATTGTTAATTTTGTGTTGTCATTCAATTTAAGCTTCCGCAAATTGATTTGGTAGTTGTTTGCAATTTAATTTGGAATTATACTCCTTATTATTTTAAAGTACTATTCACCCCCCCTCTAGTACTTGTGCAGTAGCTGGTAGGGCATTACAGGGCCTTTTTAGGCCAAAGCCCAACCCCAAAAGGGGCTAGGGGCACCAGTCTAACTGGGCTGGGCGCCCAGGCCCGTTTTGGGCATGGGCGTCCTCCCAACGGGCGGGGCCCCCCAACGGGCGGGGCCCCGCCCGCCTGAACTGGGCGGGTCAGGCCCGCCCAAGCGGGCGGGCGCCCATCCCGCCTACGGGCTGGGGCACCTGCGGTATGGGTGGCAAATGGGTCGGGTGGGTTCGGGTTTGGGTCGGGTCAGATTTGACCCGACCCGGATAGGGGTAAACCCTAACCCGATCCAGATTGAATCCGGGTCGGGTTCGGGTGACCCGGAAAATTTCTGGGTCATGTTCGGGTTAACCCGTCGGGTTAAGATTTGACTTATATACTACTGCTCCTTTCTTGATACCCAGCTATTTATTAAGAGCCACTGACAATTTATTAAGTGTTGCATAATTTCCAGTAGCTCTCGCTTAAACTGCACTGATAACAGTAAGGAATTATAATTAACGTTACCATTTTATTAACGAAAGTAATAAAATTAACAAAAAAGCTGTATGTAAAGGGAATTGAATCCAAGACCTCTTAAAGAAGAGCACAACAAATCAAATCGTATAAGCACAACTCCCATTGCAACTGTGTATTGATTTTATATATATATATATATATAAAGTAAACCGGGTCGAATTCAGGTCATCCGGGTTGACATGCCAAACCCATACCCAACCCGAATTTTATCCGGGTCAGGTCAGGTCAACCCGTTTCCTACTTGACCCGGATTGGCCCCTACCTATACCGGGTTAAGGATGCCGGGTTCGGGTCGGGTCGGGTCGGGCTCATTTTGCCACCCCTAGCCCGCGGGCACCTAGATCTGGGCGCCCAGCCGAGATCTGGGCGCCCAGATCTGAGTGGGTGGGCCCCACCTGCTAGGTTTTTTGTTCTTTTTTGGTGGCTGGTTTTCTTAGCCAAAATCAGATTTTTGCTAAACTTTGAGACGACGTTTGAGGGGTTAAACAAAATCGGAATTGAGCCCCGTTTGTTTCTATGAGATCAACGTTCAGTGCTCTTCGATTTGATAGGTTATATCACTTGCAAAGCTCAACGGTGAGGGAGGAAAAATTTGCTAAAGATTGCCGTTGTGAAAGGCAAACTTTAGTTAATTTTTCCCACTCCATATCTTTAGTCCCACATCGGATATGCAGAGAAGGGGAGGAGTCAGTCGCCTATATAAATAGGGGCCAACCATCTCCTTGAAAACTTGCACCAAGTCTCAAAATCCGAGAAGCTCCCAAAAGTTTGGAGCACGCTCAGATTAAGACTTAAATAAATTATTTCCTCTCTCTCTAATTCTCCCTTACTCCTGGCGGGGCTCTAGCAAAGCTACGAAGGAGTTCGGATCTAATCCGAAGTCTTGACGGAGGATCCATTCAAGGTGAAATCTTCTTCGACGCATGGTTGGCTCGGCGAGAAGGGTGTTGCTCGCCTCGGGACGCGGTGTAGTTGGGAAATCGGTTCGGCTCTGGACGAGATGTGGCTTGGGACGCGGTTCGGCTCAGGAGAAGCGGCACTTGGCCAAAGAAATGTTGTTGAAAATGACGCTTCGTATTCTGCGGAAACGAAGTGAAAGTTATGTATTTTAAATATTCACGCGTTTATAATTGCAACTGTTATATAGATCTATCCTTGGGGTTGGTCGGACCCAACCCCGGGATAGTAGAGATCTTGGCTAGGGTTGTTCTCTTTAGGGCTAGATTTAAAATAGTTTTAAATCTGTTTTTTCGCTGTAATTTTGTTTTCGTCGTCCGACCGACTTAAGCCGGACGTCGATTTTATAGCCATAAGTACCCAGAAAATCCAACATTGGTATCAGAGCCCGTCTACATGATCTATGTTTTGCAATTATAAAATTTATGTGATACAACATATTTCTCAATCAGATGGAGGTTTTATTTAAACTATGAAATAGTCGTTTCTATGTGACATTTTATTTTCGAAAATTGTTTTTGAAAATTAGATTTAATTTTAAAATCAGGTGATTATTTTAATAATTAAATCTTTAAAAAATATGTGATAATTTTAATGTAACTTAAACTTATGAGATAAAATTTAAGTTGCATGTTTAGCAAAAATTTATGAGATAATTTTATTTGCTATGTTGTCATGCTAAAATATTTAGATGATTTATTTTAATGGTTATATAATGTTTCTTGTTAATTATGTGATAATACAAGAAGAACTATTAGGTTAGCCAATAAAAACTTTAAGAAAATTATATGATAATTTTGAAGGACATGCTATGATTTAAACTTGTTTAAATGCCTAATACATGATTATGATAGCATTCTTAAAAATCATTATAGTTGATAAGGACATTAATAAAAGTTATTAACCAATCCTAATAATTTCGAATTTTAGAATTCAACTAGTTGATAGGATTAAATAGTTTTAATGAAGTCATATTTAGTCAATGACACACTTCTGAATAATAAGTTTCCTTCAAAGGATCATGATCCGGTCTAGTGTGTTTTGACTAGTGTTGTGGATCAGCCTAACTGGACTAGGGATAGTGAACCTGGCCTAGCCAAATCCTTGGCCGTGTTCTGCTGGCCCGCAAGGATGCGAATTATGATTATGTGACACCGTCGACTATATCTAGTCAATTACGTTAAAAATCTTCTTCAAGGTTAGCCGTAGCCATCCTTACTTTTGGACTTTGTGAACGAGGAATTTCATATTATAATAGCTGAGTCAACTCAAGCTGTGACATGACTATCTTTTGGGAACCAATTCCATTAAACATGTGATGTAGTTCGACTTAACCCAAATCGTAGCGTCGTGAACAAACTGAGTGCCGGTGTAAGTTAGGATTGGACAAGAAATTAAGGGTCTGACTAGACTAGTCTTTATGATTTGTTGAGCCAACTCAAGGTCATCAGTGACTAGGGGTAAAAACCTATAAGGGAATCACATTCGATGTGATTGATCAAGAGTCGTCTACCGATCGCAGAGTTAAGCAACTTGTTGAGCCAACTCAAGGTTGTGAGACTCAGTGGGTTCGGATCTCTTTCCCGCTAAATATTATTATTCGTTCATCTTTATAGCTTACGATGCTCGCAAAATAGTGGGAGGATATAGTTAAATAAAAATCCATTTTAACTATATTTAAAAATCATTGAACATATGCTAAACTAGGGAAATTCTATGTTAAACATGATGGAATCCAAAAATAATATCCTAAATGAAAATGTAAACTAGTCAAGATGATTATTTAAGGAATATCAACTCAAATCAAGCTTGATAGTTTAAACCAGGTTGTCACTGACCTTAAACTGTTCTTCCAAGCACAAGCTTACAGACAATAATTTCCTTGAGCTCTGTGTCCACCAAAATAAAAGCACGCTAACCTGTTACTTGCCTCTATGAGGGGTAGCTTGAATATACTGATGTTCAAAGCAAGTTTCTTCATACAATTTGTTGAGTCAACTGAAGGTTGTATGGAAAACAGGTTCGATCCGTAAGATTCGAAACTTCGATCAAACTATTTGAATCGAAGATGAGTGCACGAGTGGTGCAAGACCATGTATCCAAATCAGATCTTGAGTCAAGCAACTTGTTGAGTTAACTCAAAGTTATGAAGCTCAAGTGTTTTGATACGTGATGTGCTTGCACAACTAATAATTTTGTTCGGAAAGTATTGTCTAAATGTGATTTAGAACGGAGAAGGCATTGAGGAAAGTCGGTTGAGAAAGAAATTTTTGACTATGCTAAGAAAAGGCAAAAGTAGGAGGAACTGAAAATGTGACATTTGATGTCACGATTTCAGGATGATTGTTATACAAAGGGAGAACACCATTTTGGCGAATGTCGTCACTTTACTTCTGAAGCAATGTCTCGGTGTGAATGTTTTGTATAAAGATATTGTAGTATTTGTTAATACACGAATACTCAAGTTATAGAAACTTTATCTATGGCAAAATAGACTAGGCCGTACCGATGAGAACAGACTTAACAAGTCACATAAAGAGAGTTTTTACCCTCGTATTATGAGTCGAAAGACACTTGTAAGTATTGTCTCAAAGGTATAATGGCCAAACTCCTTCTGTAAGACGGTAGGAGAATGAGTTGGAGAACTCACGGTCTTATACATACGGATGTATCTAGACCCAAGTCTAAATTAGCTTAGATATGTTATACTTATTTTATTACGACACGTGTTCTTGATGAAACACAAGTCTGATGAAATAAAGTACACTGTAACTGAAGTATTTGAACTGCTTCGATCAGATCAAAGAGTCGAATACTTAGCTATATAATTCTTACGTAATGAAAAGAAAATGTGATATTCTCTCAGGTCAAGTCTCGTAACACATCGGTGTGTTGGAGAGAAAGAATCGCACTTTGTTAAACATGGTGTGATGCATGGCAAGTGACTCTGAGTAACAATCCTCCCTCTGGGTTAAGTCCCAGATAGTAGTGCCTAGGTTCTTGATAAGGTTCTACGAGGACCTTATCAATATGATATTCATTAAAGCAATTGTTAGGAAGTTACTGGATTACTCGAGTCTTGTGAGACGAATAAGTCGAGTGAAATACCATACTTGATGATGACTTAGTCAACTTCTAGGATGCCATTCGGAGTAGGGACTCTAATTAATAACTTGATGCAATCTGAATAAGGTCCTTGCACATGAATAAAGTATGGACTTTAGTTTACGTGCCCAAGGAAAGTGTTTCCTTTTGCTGCAAGTTAATCTTCGAGTCTAGAAGATTGGTGCAGAAGGAAAATAGTGAGGTAAACTTGTGTTGGTTGAGAACAGTTATCATCCTAACTCCTATAAATGGATTATAATGAAACTTCCTTGCCAACAGATGTGTACAGATCTATTTGGATTAGACTCGATGTAAATGCTCAGGATGACCATGAAAACTGGAGCATTCTTGTATAGTCTGTTTTCTAAATATGATTTAGAAAAACAAACTTATGTGAATCAGCCAGAGAGTTTTTAAAGTCAGTGGGAGAGAATTAAAAGCATGCGAGGCATCAAAGAGCCGGAACACATATTTTGACAAAGTGGTCAAAGAGTTTGACACTTTATCAGAAATCATTATGAACCGTGCAATCGATCAGTAACTATTTAGGATTATTCTCGTAAGGTACGATGAGATGGATCAGATCCAGGTAAATTAAATATTATGGATTCCAAGAGCACAATGAAATTATTTGGAAGAGATTCAAATGTGTGGTCTAACATGACCATAGAAACCCTTAAGTCTATAACTAAAGGCGGTTTAGCAGATTCACTCACGAAGGCTCTGCAACATAAAGTTGATCACGTCCGGATATACACCCGGAAAACAATTGTAGTCTTACCGCAAGTGCACGGTGAAGTGACGAGCGGGTATCGAACACGAGGAGGACAAATGACGGTACTCTGTTTTAATTACCAAGCTATCAGTGGTAGAATGGAATGATTTCGAGAATATTGTCACAATCGTTCAATTAACAATATAAATTCTATGTAATAAAAGCGTCTAGGGCCAGGGAATTCCCACTACGGATCGTTATTTATCTTTGTGAATCGTGAATCTCAATGTTGCAAGGCTTGAATTGAGGTGAACTAGTCGTAACTGAATAGAGAACCAAGCTCACACTCTCGCGCTATTGCCGGTCTATAGCAACCTAGATTAGGACCCACTCTCGTGCAAACCCTAACCTAAGCCACTAGCATGAAGATCGACATCATCGTCCAATCGCACTTCGAGCCCACTCTCGTGCAAACTCGAGTTACGATCTAGGTTATGATAGTTCGTATTCGTCCAATCTCTTGCAAACGAATATGAGTATAATTTATAATAAAAATCCTAGCTTTGGTCCAATCTCTTGCAAACCAAGTCTAGACAATCTCAATTATAAACCTAAATCGAATATCTAGGCCTTCCCAACGATTGAAATCCAATCTCTTGCAAACCCCAATCGATGGAAATTCCTAGCTACTCATAGTAAATCAATCACAACCCAACCGTTTATCAATCCTAGCAACACATTAATTCGTTCATCACAATTCTAAAATCCGATCCATAGGGTTCATCCACATGCCCTAGAACAGCGGAACTACTCGCAATTAATCATGGCAATCACAGAATAAACAATTAAAAACATATATCAATTCATGGTTGAGAGAAAACAATTCACAAAAACAAGAAATTTTAATAGAAAGAACAAACCAAATCTCCAATCTTCAATCTCCAGCTAAGAATTACAATTAGAATAATGATCAAAACTAATTTCTGTTCTCCCCTAAACTAGGAAGAAAACTAGCCTTAAATACAAGCCAAAGTCGGGCAGAAAATCCTGACAGATTTCCCCCTAGCGCAGCCCAGAACCCTAATTCACGATACAAGTAGACTGTGCCACTCGGCCGAGTGGAAATGTCACTAAGCCGAGTGACGGACCCAAAGAAAAACAGAGAATTGGAGGTTTTGTGGGTCTGTCGCTCTGCGTTACTCGGTCGAGTAGAGTTTGTCAGTCGGTCGTGTAGACTTTCTCACTCGACCGAGTGAGTCTTCTCCTGCTCTTCTCCAAATTCCAGAGAGTCAGCTAAATTTTCCTTTGGAAAGCTCTGACTCACTCGGGCGAGTGAAGTTCTTCACTCGGTCGAGTGAGATCATTCACTCGCCCGAGTGGACTTCGACTCCAGGCTCTCTTGTATCTGTCGTACTCGACCGAGTACGTTCCTTCACTCGGCCGAGTGAGCCGTCTGCTCGGCAGAGTGGCCTATTTCTGGAGTCCTATCTTCTCCTCCTCGCCTCCTCGTCGATTCTATCGAACTTCTTCTTCTTTCGCTCATCATCTAGCGCTGCTAGCTCCTCGATAAGGTCACAGGCGATGCTCCAGCGTGCGTGAAAGTCCCTTGATCTCATTTATGCTCCAGATCGCTCCATATTTCCTGAAATCCGACAAAAACCAGAAATAGTGAAAAGCAACGCGCTATCGTTGAATCAACGTGAAAAACACGATATGGGCGATCAAAATGACATGCAAACATGCAGAAAAAAGATGTAAAATAAGGAGCGATCAAAATCCCTTAAGCTTACCTCTTACTCGTCCTCGAGGAAGATGAGTAAAAAGGCGAACCCGGTGGATAAAAATAAGGGAAAAGGAAAAAGGAAGATAGAATAGAAAGCGAAGAGGGGGTGCTAGATCATTTTCTCAGGACGTGGAGCTGCTTACTCAAATAGCGCACGACGAATAAAAACATGCCAAAGATTTTTACCTCGATATCACGATCATATATAAGTGCATTCGATATAGAAACCAAGAACGTCAAAACGATATGAAATATGAAATCATCCTAGAATTAGCATCGTCTGAGGCATTCAATGTAGTATACGTAATCATAGATTGACACTTTTCAATTGATCGATTTTTTACTTGGAGTATAAGATGCATCACTCATCATAAAGCAATAAGAATAGGAAGAGATGGTATTCATGAAATGCATGCCAAATTTCAATTCGTGGACTTCGTAATACTTCAAGTTATCTCTCTTAGTATCAAAAATTACCTAGCTTAGGTTGTCATGCACATATAAATGGTCACTCTCTCACACATCATTGGATCATCTCTTCCAAGCTTATCTATAAGCGTGGTGGCATCAAATAAAACAATACGATTTTCCCATATTTTTTGAAGCTCCATAGGAATAAAATAAAAAGAAAAAGAAAGTGAAAGAAGGAAGGAAGGTGGGATTGCATATATACAAGCAAACTTCTCCTTTCTCTCTCTTTTTCTCTCTTTATCTCTTTTTTTTCTTTTTTCTTTTCTTTATATACAGTAGCAATCCCAAATCAAAGATGGAAACGTATGCATGTATTATTATTCTTTTGATTTTGGGGTAATGGAGCTTGGATTTTTATAGCATGGGAAGATGCCTATATAAGATTTCCCAAGGGGAGATTCACCAATGATTTTAAGTATAGAAATGATGTTCAAGATATGTGGAGAAAGAAAAATATGCAACGCTCAGTTCACTCTTTTGTATGTGCACGACAACTTTCAGCAGGGTAATGTAATCTACTTAGTTTGATTTCAGAAAGTAAACTAATCCGGTTATATCAAAAAGGCATACATTTAATCAACCGGGAAGTTCAACTTACAATTTCATGCAAATAGAAGTGATAGCAGACAACAAAGCAGTACTCCAAATTTAAGCAATCAATGCGTGAAGCTTGGTATGTTTTCTATGAAAAGTATACAAAATAAATCTCCAGACTCAGCTAATGCTAGAATTACATTCACAATCATATAATAAAGATGCAGATTAATATTCTCGAATGCATGGCAATGTAAAGCATATGATATCTGAAATAAAAGCGATGGCATGGCAAGAGGATATGCATATAAGAGCAAGCTAACTCCAAGTCATCGTCATCACAGAGAATTTATTTCTAGCAAAAGGATAAAAGAACTAAGGATAAAGGAAAAATAAGAACTACTATACAAATGCAGCATACACACAAAATAAGAAAACGTGATGCATGAGGAAAAATATGAAAAAGTGGATGATGTTGTGAATGGAAATAACTAGAGTTGGTTAGGATTGCGGGTATCTTAGAGATACGCCCATATCTATGTATTCGATGTATCTACTCTCCTACCATGCCTATAAATAAAGGGCTGGGGGTTCCTCCCCCAGTAGTTGATTCATAACACGTTATCAGCACGAGCCTCTAAAATTTTTTCCACAAATTTTTCTGTTCGTTGCGAAGGAGAAAGCGAAGGCGAGACGGGAGATCCACGAGTGCGGTGCAAGGCTTCATCCATCAAAGGTCGTCATCCGCGTAGGGCTTCGAGCAACCGTCGCTATATCCGGAGGACGGATATAGAGGTAAAAATACTAAAAAACGATACTTTTAATCATACGTATGATTGCCCTCCCCTAGATCTCACAAGATCGTCATGGGGATTCATCGTCGCCTTGAAAACGACGGATTTTTCATCCCAAAATTCAATTTTTTTTAGGGTTTATGGATTTTTCTTTGCCAAAACCACCAAATCAACCCCGCCGGCGGCCTCGCCACCGGCACCCCCCTCGCCGCCGCGCCGTCCCCGCCAAAGGGGGACGGCAACCGCCGCACCCCCTGCAGGGGGGGGGGCGGCGGCGGCCCCCTCTGCCGCCGCCCTCCCCTGCAGGGGGGCGGCTGCCACCGCTCCCCCCTGCAGTGGGGGGCGGCGGCCCCCGCGAGGCCGCGCCCCCCTGCAGGGGGGGCAGCGGCCGCTGCCGCTCCCCCCTGCAGGGGGGCGGCTGCCTCCCACGGCCGCGCCCCCCCTGCAGGGGGGCAACGGCCCCCGCCGCTCCCCCCTGCACGTGGGACGGCGGCCCCGATCCGCGCCCCCCCTGAAGGGGGTCAGCGGCCCCCGCTGCCCCCCCTGCAGGGGGCGGCGGCCCCGCGGCCGCGCCCCCTGCAAGGGGGGCGGCAGCCCCTCCGCCGCGCCCCCCCTGCAGGGGGGCGGCGGCGGCGCGCCTCCCCCGGCCTATGAAACCCTAGCACAAATTAAAAAAAGGGATCTGTGGGCCTGAAGCCCACAGCAGATCTGTGGGCTTCAGGCCCACATAATTCTTCAAAAAAAAATAGACTCGTGGGCCTGAAGCCCACAGCAGATCTGTGGGCTTCAGGCCCACAGATTTTCAAAAAAAAAACCCCCCTATGGGCCTGAAGCCCATAGGTCGACTGCGGGCTTCAGGCCCGCAGGCCGGTTTATCTGAAAAAAAAAGAAAAGGAAAAAGAAAAAAAAAATTTTGGGGGAGGCAAAGGGCTATAAACTCGCCTTAGAAGGCAACTTATTAGCCTAAAATATTAATTTAAAATGGGGATTCAAAGGCAAAATATTCGTGAAAAATCACGGTAAATTACGGGACGAATATCGGGCAGACAAGGGCATTTTGGGGATTCTTGGGGGGGCTTTTGGGATGATGAGGGAAACTTTTTCCTCTAACAAAGAAAATGTTAATTTTGGGCTCTTAATCAATTTAATTGATTAAACCCATTCAATTTACAACCTTTGCATTGTAATGATTTTTTTTCTGCAAAAATCATATTTACATGCTTTGCATCTCTGGTATATTCTGTTGGATATTATATGCGTGGTTGTGCATTGTATTTAAAACTTAATAATTAGGAAGATCCTGCGACCGCTCTGCCGTTAGTAACCCAAGCTAACGGTGTATGACGTTGCCCAGTGATCCAATAATTATTAAGTGTTTAAATTATCCATCTCTGCGAATATTAAATGCATGTGATGCCTGTGATGAAAATGTCTGATGAAAATGTTGATGAGCACAATATTTCTGCATGAATTGCTAAATGTGGTTTTTGGATCGGCCGTTTAGTCCCACAGTTTATTTCCCGCACTTTTATTTTATTTTTGAGAGAAATTGTAGTGAGGAATTTATGTAAATGTCAAAGAAAGAAGACCAACTTCCATGGAGACGGAGGCCACACTTGAAGATGGAGATACCATATGGGACCCACGGGGTTTCCAAAGTTGTATTTTCATTTTCTTTAAGCTGCAAATTTGTATAATTTGGACTGTGGACTTTTTTGGACTCTTTCTTGTGGGACTGGCCGATCCACACATTTAGTTTTTCGTTAAATATTGCCTCCGCATGAAAATGTTTTCTCTGAATTAATTATTCATTCATGCATGTTTGTGCTCTGCTAGATAAATGGCTAATATTGCAATCGTTAATTTCGAAGTACTTGA
Organism: Scilla litardierei; assembly: GCA_030789695.1. NCBI lineage: Eukaryota > Viridiplantae > Streptophyta > Magnoliopsida > Asparagales > Asparagaceae > Scilla > Scilla litardierei. The sequence continues at coordinate 110,011,382 of CM061130.1, read as the reverse complement.
AGCATCAGGTAGAAACTATCTAAGCTGGCAGCTAGATGTAAAGTTTCACCTGCGGGCAAAGACCCTCATCGCTGCTGTGACTGAAAAAGAAAATGTTAGCGATATAGAGAAGGCGCAAGCCATCATAAATATTCGCCGCCATGTGGACAAGACCTTAAAGGCTGAATACCTTACGGTCGAAGATCCACTTGAGCTATGGACTGCCCTTGAGGACAGGTATAAACATCAGAAAGATGTTATACTCCCAAGGGCACGATACGAGTGGGAGAACCTGATACTGCATGACTTAAAGTCCGTTGCTGAGTACAACTCAGCACTTTTTAGCATCACCGCACGCCTGAAGTTGTGTGTTGAAAAAGTCTCAGAAAATCGCATGCTGGAAAAGACGTATACGTCCTTCCATGAAAAAGATGTGATACTCATGCAGCAATACCGTGAACGCAAGTTCACCAAGTATTCCGAGCTGCCGTCATGTTTACTCATGGCCGAGTAAAACAGAGAGCTTCTTCTCTCCACTCACAATATACGCTCCCCGGCACTGCCCCCCACCAGAAGCTCACTATTCCTCTTCCTTCAAAAAGAAGAGAGATAATAAAAGAAAAGAAAGACCACAGAAGGGGGGTCAACAGAAAAATGCCAAGGGCCATGTACAGCAGCAGCGAAATAATGAAAGTAAGCGGAAGTTCACGAGGCACAGAAATAACAAAAATAGAAATGATATACCCCCACCCAAGAGGGAATGGGATGACCAGTGCCAAAATTGTGGCATGAAAGGCCACTGGTCCAGAGTGTGCCGAACTCCACATCATCTCCAGGATTTGTATAAAGAGAACAAGAAAAATAAATCTGAAACAAACCTGATGACATCTGATGCTCCAGTTAAGTTTTTCAGCTGACGACTTCGAAAATAATGACATGCTTGACTAGCCTTTACTTTTATCTTAGCAAATTGTTTAGAACATCTCACGTTATGAGAGTTTTTGTATTACGCAATCTGTTTTGATTGAAAAATTTTAGTAGACAATATATGAATATGTCTATCTGAATATGCATGTGCCTTTATGTTTCATCTTTTGAAACTGCTCTCATAAATAATTAGTAGACAATAAACACGTACGATCTCTTTCAATACAAAGCCCAATATCAGGGCTATATTGAAGATCCTGGGAATGCAACACAGTTGCCCCCAAACGACACAAAAATGGATGCACTAACCCCTCCGAATTCCAAAAAGAAACTTTTTAAGTTTCAAGGACATCCGTTTCAACGGATCCCACTTCGAAACAGCAAATGTAAATGAAAAATTACCATATGCAACATCTCAAGAAAAATGAGTAAAATCCACACTTGAACGTTTTGAGAGCCTTATAGGCCTCTACCATACGAAGATTCGGAGAAAGGAAGCAGAATTAAACGGAGCACCTGAAGTGCCCTACATCAGCCGAGTTTTTACTCTGGCATGATGGACTTGGCCACCCTGGATTTGTGATGATGCACAGCATCTTATCCTATGGGTATGACTTGAAGAACCAGAAGATTCTTCAGAAGGGAAAATTCCCTCGCATCCCTTACTATAAGGGAAGAGTAATTACAAGGCCATCTCCACGAAAAGTTGAAAAAGGATCTCCACGCTTACTCAAAAAGAATACAAGGAGATAGATGTGGATAAAATCCACCACCCCTAGTGGGCTATTTCAGTACTTCACTGTACTGATAAATGCATCCTCAGAATATTCGTATGTGTGTCTACTACAAACCCGCAACTTAGCTTTTCCAAAGCTATTGGCACAAAAATAAAAATGTTGCGGGCACATTTCCCAGACAATAAAATATTGTAAATAAGTCTGGTTAATGTTGGGAAATATACCTCCCAGTCTTTTCAAGAGTACTGCCAATCAACGGGAATTGAAAATGAACATACAAGTGCCGCATGTTCATACCCAAAATGGGTCGGCAGAGTCACTGAAAAGTAGACTCCAATGGACTAAACGTCCATTAAATCTCGATTGCCTATGGATGCATGGGGACATGCAAACTCTGCATGCTGCATCGTAAATGAAAATAAGACCCTCTGGAGGTCAGAGTCTCCAATGCAATTTGCATATGGAATGCCACCGAACATTTCTCATCTGAGAATCTTCGGTCGCGCAGTCTTAAATCCCCATTGCACCACCAAAGAGGACCAAAACGGTACTCAACGTCGCCTAGGTATCCATGCAGGGTTTGACTCACCCTCACTTATAAGATACCTAGAACCCCAAACGGGGGACGCATTTAAGGCACATCTTGAAGACTGTGATTTCGATGAGACGAGTTTCCCAAAAATATGCCCAGATACTAGAAAATCTGGCACGAAGAAAATTATAACGTGGGATACAAAAAGTTTGACCCACTATGATCCGGTAACAATACAATGTGTTGAAGAGATCCCGAAGATCCTCCACATACAGAACATTGTCTACCAATTACCGGAATCATTTATTGACAACCAGGAGATTGTCAGATCACACATCCCTGCTGCAAAAACTCCAGCTAGGATTGACATCCCCGAGAATGGATGCAATCCACCAGCAGCAGAAGTGGCTGATCCTCAACAGAAAAGAGGCAGACCACCAGGCTCCTAGGACAAGAAACTCCTGGAGACCTTAAGACAATACTACCACAGGACAATGAGCTCATGTCCACACCATCACCCTTCCCGGAATCCACTGCAGAGGAATTGCCGGGAAAAAGTGAAATTAAGTAAATGTTGTACATACTGGGGATGTGTTGGACAGATAGAACATAAATTGTCGACAATGTATTCACGTATTATATTGCCATATACATCGCAATGGCGATGATGTTTGAAAATTATCGTTCCACACTCCGTTGCTAGAAGGCAAACGTAGAGATTGGCCAAAATGTGGAACGTGGCAATAGAAGATGAGCTGGACTCACTTATAAAATGTGAAATGTTCGGACCTGAAGTCCAGACACTAAAAGGTGTCAAACCTGTGGACAAAACAAAGTATTGCATACATAAGAAAAATAAATACAAAATCGTATGCTATACGGTACAACCTATAGCCCAAGGAAAATTTCGCTGAAACTAGGGATCGAACAAATTCAAATGAGCATGTCTCATAAATGATGCATCAGTCTCCCTAAGTTATCAAAAGCGAATACCTTACGATTTGGCGAAGGAAAATTTTGGATATGCTGTTATTGGATGTTGTGACGGCATACCTTCGTGGATATCTTGTAAAGATAATTTCCACATTTCCTTAAAATGCCTGAATAGACTTCGGAACGTCTATTCAAGAAAAACAATAAGTATAAATAAATGTACAACCAAGAGAATCACTTGACAAGTCAATGATTCCTACTGAAGGTTGTCTTTGCATCTGTGCAAAGAACATGATTAGAGATCTTAGTTATAGACAACTAACATCTCATCGGATCTCTTGAAGAGAAAACCGAAATAAATGTACAAGCCTGACTTTTAAACATGAAATAAAAAAAGACCTAGGCAAATATAAAGTCATGGCTCATAGAATCCTGTTACAAACGCCCAGAAGTGCGTTGGAGATATTAAAAGGACCATTGTCATCCAAAGTACACCTACGGTGGTACACTTACTGGATGAACAAAAAGAACCCTTCCGATCGTTGGAAGAGGGGGAGGATATAACTGGTCCTAAAGTCCCTTATCTTAGTGCAATCATGCACTCCTGGCTAACTGCATGTGTCCCGGTATAGCAATTGCAGTAAACCCATTAGCCAGAGATAGTTGGCACCTAAAAAGGGCCATTAGACCTGAGTTACGCCTTCTGCGCTTCCTCCAAGGGTCGAAATATTTGGACTTACAAAATGTAGTAGCATCCTCCAATGTTTATGCAAATGCAGGTTTCAGGTCCAGTCCCTATGCTGAGAAATCACAGAACGGGTACCCACAGTGGGATGGCCATCCCCTGCAGATCTGCAAAGCAACTTATGAAGGCAACATCATCCTATCATTCCGAGATCCTCACCATTCCAGAATCACACCAATGGTGTATTTGAGGGCGCCTGGTGGTACATCACATCCCAGTGACGACTGGGATAGAGGCTGGTTCTGTGGAGCTAACCATATAGTCTGAAGACCACATCAGAGGCGACGAAACTTAGCAACCTCTTCAGAGTTTCTGGATTCAGCAGCTGCTTGATGGTGATAAAATTCGTAATCTGTGTACATTTTCGGAATATTGTAAATAGGAGTGATGAGATAAGCCTACGAGATCTGAAAGCCTAAGAGCTTTTACAGATCAGGGGGAGTTGACAGAATTTGTACTCTTTCCCCTTAGCTATGGTTTTTCCCACTGGGTTTTCCATAGCCAAAGGTTTTAACGAGGCAAATCACATCAACTCTGGATCCTGAAGTATCCACCCCTCAGTGACGCTCAGAATCCAGAAGTATTCATGAGCAGAGTCACTTGTACAAATCAGGGGGAGTTAAAGAGCGTTTGCACTCTTTTTCCTTAACTATGGTTTTTCCCACTGGGTTTTCCATAGCTAAAGGTTTTAACGAGGCAAACCTCACCAACTCAGGATCCCGAAGTATGCACGCCATGTGAGACTCTTATTACGCTCAGAATCCCGAAGTACTCTTGAGTGGAGTCCACACCTATGGCTGGATAAGGGGGAGTGTTGTGAATGGAAATAACCAGAGTTGGTTAGGATTGCGGGTATCTTAGAAATACGCCCATATCTATGTATTCGATGTATCTACTCTCCTACCATGCCTATAAATAAAGGGCTGGGGGTTCCTCCCCCAGTAGTTGATTCATAACAGATGAAAATAAATGGAAAATAAAGAAAGGTGGAAAAAATGAAGATAGAAATGAAGAAAACGAAAAGTACGTGAGACACTCACTCCCTCAAGCTAAACTGCACATTGTCCTCAATGTGCTAAGTGTGGCACAAGGAGAAATACGATGGGGGTAGGAGGGTGCGGATGCATGCATGATGAAGGATGAAAATGAAAGAAAATGGGATGGAAATGCAAGTGATGAGTGCAAAGATCAGGGTGGTGCAAAATAAAGGTCCCAGAAATACCTCCTCTCTCCCAGAAAGCTATAAATAAATCTCAGCAAAAAGTGGCCAAAATATGTGGGGAGAGGGGGTGCAAAATCAGCAGCTAATGTAGTGTCAATCACAGCAGCGGCAAAAATATATGGGAGGCAACAAGTGCGTGCCTAAGCAGGTGGTGGGTCGCCAGCACCTCCCTGTGGTGGGGGTGGGGGTGGTGGCTGCTGTGAAATGGGATGGACTGCGGCTGGTGAGGCTGTGGCAGGTGCGCAAGAATCTGGTTCAGGGTGACCTGAATGCCAGGGAGTAGGGGACGCACTGCTGCACAGAGCTAACGATGGCGGCGAGAGCCCGAAAATCTGCTCTGAGGCCACTCATGGCTCCCTCGATAGCATGGAGGTACTGGACGAGAGCATCGAGAGTGGGTACAGGGGTCGCACTGGTGGAGGTCGGGGCTGACGCACACGGCCACCGTAGACAAGTGGGGCCACTACTGGGTGAGGGTATGGTGTTTTGCTCGATAAAAGACGCTCAGCCTCTGTGGGAGGCTGAGACGCAGGAATGCTCTTAGAAGTGTGAGCAGTGGCAGAATTTGAAGCGGTGACGGAGGACGAGGAGTGTAGAGAGGTCGCTGACACAGAAATGGGGACAGACGTCACGATGCTCTCTGTGAAAACAGCAGCAGCAGAGACAGAGTGTCGACGACTGAGGAGGTCGTGAAATCAACAGAAAATGACTCCCCAGGGGTTGAGAAATCTGGTGAAGACAGGGTCTTAGCTGTCGAAATAAAGGAAGGCTCGCCTCTCTCAAATGTAGCAGGGGAGGTGCTCTTAGAGCTTACGTAAGAAATAGGAGCAAAAGTCGATGGCACAGAAGTGGTGGTGGTTGTGATGGACTCAGCAGTGGTGCTCCCAACACTGGTAGAAGTGTGGACAGAAGTGATAGGAGCAGTAGTCAAATCAGGTGCAGGCTGAGGGATCGGGATCTCCAGGGCTAGAGGGTCGAGGAGGGGCTCCAGCTGAGCACCCTCAGGCTCAAGCATGTACGCAGCTGGGATGAGGAGGTCCATCTCTGGTCTCCACACCCCTCCTGTGGGTCCAATGTGGGTCCGAGCCGGGCTCTGAAGCACCATATAATCAGTAGCAAACGGACCGTGTAGCCAAACCCAGTGGTGCTGACCATGAGTACACAACATCCTCATGCGGGCCATTACGTCTATGGAAAGGGAAGTAGGGCCCGTGGGTCGAAGCAAACCAGCTAGGATCTCAAATTCGCACAAAGGAGCTAGCAAGGTAATCAGACCGTCGTAACAGATCGCCATCATGGCGGTGGCAGAAGAGACTATGCGGTTTAGATACCAGCTAGCTATATCGATCTAAACGGCAGGGACCAAGACATCCGTGGTGCCCTCAAAGGCTCTCGCTCTAGTCATCGCGTAAAGCATATAATGCTCAGGTGTGGACATCATCCCAGGCTCATACCTCACGAGAAAAGTGGTCGCTATGAGGCGCTGAGCGATGCGGAGGCATGGGTGGACGATAGAGGAGGCCTTGGCCCGGCTAGGGTCAAAAGCGAATGGGGATCCCGTGATCAACGTCCAGAATGCATATGTATCAAATGAGGGAGGGCGATGTGCATGGGAGCAAAAGCGCCGTCGGGGTCCGGGATAGGGGCCACTGGAAAAAGGCTGGGAGCATATCGAGAGTGATCTCGAACTCACGATCCATCAGACGAAACATGCAACCCCTGGGAGTCCTACGGATAGAACTCAGGACCTCGAGTGTCGGTTGGACATAAGTGTCTGCTGACACTGACAGAAAGTTACGCCACCCCCACATTGTCATATAACTGGAGTAGGCCCTCGAATACCCTTAGGCGCTCAAAATCTACAATGTGTGCGAAACTAGAGGGGACAATCGATCGATGTGAGATTCTTTTAAATTTGACGCGGTGTGCGTCATCTCAGAAAGTGATCCCCATCGTGTCGAAAGCCCCGACTGGCTGTGCTGGTGGGGGGGAATGGGTGCGTTAGGAGGCGGAAGTGTGGGTGGTGATGGGCTAGGTGGCGGGGAGTCCACTTTAGCGGAGGAAGAGATACGCTCGCTAGGCATCCTCTGCTTGGGAGCGGGCATCCGCACACGGGACCTAATGCGTGGGGGCATGGTAATTTCGTGCGACGTGCCAACCAATGCAAAGTGCTAATAAAAGGAACGAATATACCTGAGCACGACGTGACTCCTAGCAAGTAGTGATAGAAAAGAGACGCATCCCCTAAGAAGCTCCGAATCTGCCCTTGGTCTCCCCAAAGCTATACTAAAACGCAAAATTGATTGATTAGCAATGAATATCAATAAATTTAGGGGAAAATCAAGATTAATAGATGCAAACGTGGTTTAATTTTGATTGGGGGCGGAATAGGGCTTACGAATGGGAGATTAGGAGAAAAAGGGGGAAATTGGGGCGAGGAGGGGACGGCCGGTGGCAAGAGAAGCATCGGCGGCGGCGACCAGATGGCAGTGTGGCCGGTGGGGGGTCGCACCACTCGGGCGTGGGTGGGGTCGGCTCGGGCGAGGGAACGGAACGTTCGGGCGTGGGAATTGCTCGGGCTGGGGATTTTGCGATTTGGGGATTTTTTTTGGATTTGGGGCTACGAGCTGGGTTATATAGGGTAAGTCACTCGGCCGAGTGGCTGTGACCACTTGGCCGAGTGATCACAGTTTTGAAGATTTTTAAAAATTTTAATATATGTTCCGACTCGGTCGAGTACAACTATCACTCGGCCGAGTAGATAGACGTCACTCGGTCGAGTGGCTAGGCCACTCAGAGCTTTTCAAGTGTTGAAAGTGTCTGGCTCACTCGGTCGAGTGACAAAGTCACTCGGTCGAGTGGCGTGTAAATAACAGAGAGGGGTTTTTCGAAACTTCCCTGATCGGTACCATACTTGGCTGAGTAGGGTCTTCACTAGGCCGAGTGAAAATGTCACTCGGCCGAGTGGGCTGCTATTATCAGCTCTAACTCTCTGTTTTTGCTCCACTTTCTGTTTTTCTTTCCCCCGTCAGTTTCTTCCTTCTCTTGACGTTCGAGCACATCCCTGGAATGCTTCTCATCGCCATGGTCGTCCTTCATTCATATGGTCTCCTATTCTCCTTCTCCTGAAATGAAAAATGTTGCACGTTGTCAAGTTTTTCTTCGACACTAGACTCTAAATACTAATAAAGAACTAAAACAAAAAATGAAAAGAAAATTCAACTAAAAAGTGAGATAGAACCGTCGGGTTGCCTCCTGACAAGCGCTTGTTTAAGGTCTTGAACTCGACCCCTTAAGATTCGTGATTAGAGCTCGATGTTTGGCGCATGTGAGATGCGCACGTCAAACTTGTCGGGAAGGCCGCTTGGGTTCAGTTATTGATTTTCTTCGATGTTCCTTGGCTCCCCTTCATCATGGGTAGTAGCGGGGGGTGAGTCTCCCAAGCTTGAGCTTTTGATATCCTTCTTCTTGGCCGGCGGCGAAGATTTGTTGGCCGGTGGAGCTTTCTTCATGTGCTTCATCACAGAGAGCTTGCATAACTCTCTAATCTTGACGACATCAGCGTCGTCCTTCTCTTCATCTATAAGAGGGTCCGACGGGTCTCCCATCATTTCACCTTCTTTGGTAAGGTGGCCCTCTTCGAGGCCGTCATCGTGCTTTGCCCCGATGGCAAATGGCTTGGCGTCGTCAATCAACTCGTCGAGGAGGTACGAAAGATCTTGGGACCAACCCTTAATTAGGTATATGCTATTTACTTCTCCAGTGGGGGCTCCCTCTAAATAATGTTTGAGCCTTTGTCCATTTACCTTAAAGGTGACACCGTCTTTTTCCTCTATCTCAAAGGCCCCTCCCGGTTGTATGTGCCGAATGGTGAAGGTCCCGACCATCATGACCTTAGATTTTTGGGAAAGAGTCGACGTCTAGAGTTGAATAATAGGACCTTGTCTCCGACCTTGAAGTCCGTAACAGTGATGCGGGCGTCATGGAGAATTCTGGTCCTTTCCTTGTAAATTCTAGAGTTCTTGTAAGCATCACATCTTATCTTGTCGAGCTCATTGATAGCTAGAAGTCGTCGCGACGCTGCACTCTTGTAGTCGTAATTTAAAGTCTTGATCGCCCAATAGGCACGGTGTTCCAACTCTACCGGCAAATGGCATGCTTTTCCATAAACAAGCCGGTATGGGGTGGTGCCAGTGGGGGTTTGAAAGGCCGTGCGATATGCCCACAGTTCATCATTCAATTTCATGGACCAATCCTTCCTAGATCTATCGACAGTCTTCTCTAGAATCTGTTTGATTTTTCGGTTTGATACTTCCACTTGTCCACTTGTTTGAGGGTGGTATGCCATCCCGATTCTATGATTCACCCTGTACTTCTTTAGCATGGCTTCGAACTTGCTTTCTATGAAATGTCTTCCTCCGTCGCTTATCAATGTTCGTGGCACTCCAAAGCACGGGAATATGTTTTGCTTGAAAAATTTGGATACCACTCTCGCATTATTGGTTGGGGTTGCGACGGCCTCTACCCATTTCGAGACGTAGTCAACGGCCAATAGAATATACTTGTTTCCTCTACTTGATGGAAAAGGCCCCATGAAATCCACTCTTCAACAGTCAAATAGTTCAATTTCCAAAATGGGCTTCATTAGCATCTCATTCTGTTTGGATATGTTTCCTGTCCGTTGGCATCTATCGCAATACTTGACGAAGTCATGTGTGTCCTTGAACATGGTCGGTCCAAAAGAACCCGCACTGCAATATCTTTGCGGTAGTTTTGGAGGCGGCGTGATGTCCCCCGCAAGGCATATCATGGCAATGTGAAATGATAGATGTGGCTTCTTCCTTTTAAAACATCTCCGTATAATCCCTTATTTGCATACCTTGAAGAGGTACAGGTCTTCCCAGAAATAGTTGCGGACTTTGTGCATGAACCTCCTTTTTTGTTACGTGGCCATCCCACACGGTTTTATTCCGCATGCCAAATAGTTCACATAATCTGCATACCAAGGCACTTCTTCGGGTCTAATGGCGAATAGCCTCTCATCAGCAAAAGTGTCATCAATCGGCAGGCTATCATCCTTCTCGTCACGAACAATCCTAGACAAGTGATCCGCCACAACGTTGTCCGTGCATTTCTTGTCTCTGATTTCCAAGTCAAATTCTTGGAGTAGTAGTATCCATTTTATTAGCCTTGGCTTGGCTTCCTTTTTGCTCAATAGGTATTTCAATGCCGTAAGATCGGTCTGCACAATCACTTTTGATCCAAAGAGGTAAGAACGAAACTTCTCAATGGAGTAGACAACTGGCAAGAGCTTCTTTTTGGTGGTAGTGTAATTCTTTTATGCCTCGTCCAGGGTTTTACTCGCATAAAATATTGCATGAAGCTTTTTGTCCTTCCTTTGTCCCAACACTGCTCCAATTACTTGGTCACTTGCGTCGCACATCAGCTTGAAAGGAAGATTCCAATCCAGCGGTCGTATGATTGGGACGGAAATGAGGGCTTCCTTCAGTTTATTAAAGGCTTGCAAGCAATCTCCTGAAAAGACAAATGGAGTATCTTTAGCAAGTAAAGCTGTAAGAGGACGGGCAATTAGGGCAAAGTCTTTGATATAGCGGCGGTAGAATCCCGCATGACCAAGAAATCCCCTAATGACCTTAACATTAATAGGAGGGGGAAGCTTTTCGATTACCTCAATTTTTGCCTTATCAACCTCGATCCCTTTAGATCAGACAAGATGCCCAAGAACTATCCCATCAGTGACCATGAAATGGCATTTTCCCCAGTTAAGAGTAAGATTATTTTGTTGGCATCTTTTAAGGACTTTAGTAATATTGGCCAAACATGAGTCAAACTCGCCACCATAGACAGAAAAAATCGTCCATAAAGACTTCTATGATGTCTTCAATATAATCAGAAAAGATGGATGGAATGCACCATTGAAAGGTGGCGGGGGCATTACAAAGTCCGAAGGGCATTTTACGGTAGGCATAAGTACCGTAAGGGCATGTAAAAGTAGTCTTTTCTTGGTCATCTTCATGTAAGAGAATCTGAAAGAATCCCGAATACCCATCCAAATAGCAAAAGTATTTATGTTTGGCGAGGCGTTCTAGCATTTGGTTGATAAAGGGCAATGGGTAATGATCTTTTTGGGTGGCGTTATTCAATTTCCTGTAATCAATACACATCCGCCAACCCGTGACGGTACGTGTGGATATAGGTTCTCCTTTATCATTTTTAATGACGGTCATTCTCCCCTTCTTAGGGACGACATGAACATGGCTAACCTGTCTGCTGTCAGAAATAGGATAAATGATATCGACTTCAAGCAGTTTAAGGATTTCCTTTTTAACCATCTCTTTCATGTTAGGATTTAACCGCCTTTGAGGTTCTATAGAGGTGGCTTCAGTGTTTTCTAGGTGGATCCTATGCGTACACAATCTAGGGCTTATTCCCTTGAGGTCAGAAATGTTATAGCCAAGGACATCTTTATGGCTCCTAAGGACATCTAAAAGACTCTCAAGCTGGTAGTAGTTGAGGCTAGCATTAACAATCACCGAGTAGGTCAGTTTATCCCCCCAAAAAGGCATATCTTAAGTTAGGAGGTAATTGTTTCAGTTCTATCTCAGGGGGCGCTGTCCCCCTGCCTCTTCTTCCTGTGAAAACATGGCATCTTCAATCACATCTGTGTTCAGTTCCCCCTCAGAGAGTAGGCCCTCGTATGCTGACTCGAATTCTCTTTTCGACGAGGGTGGTGCATCAGAGTGGATGATGCACAACTCTGCTCTGAGGTCGGTGGGACCACCATTCTCCTCATGTTCATACCAAAAATCAAAAGATAAGTCAGTGCGCTCATCGATGATGAAGAGATGATTGTCAAGTACACTTTCCTGAACATCGACGTGCCAAACAGACTCTTTGCAAGTATAGATCTCTCCAGTGTATGCTTCACTACCTTCCCATACGCCAGGTTGAGGTGTCTTGCTAACTTCGAAGTACAACTTATCATCCCTATCATCAACTCTGATGTTGCCCTCGATAGTCCCTTCCAAGGAAATTTGATCAATTACAAAGCTAGCAAACAGCTGTTCAATGGGGTCATTTATGTCGATGACCAAAGCCCCCGTAGATTGGAACGCATCCATAAGTTCTTCCAGAAGGGTTGTAAAGGTGTCATCATATCGCGGGCTAGAGTCAGTTCTCATCATCGTGTCCCCCATGTTACCTGTTTAGAATTCTATTGAAAAAATCTGGAAGAGCACGACAATTCGAGCGTCAAATAAAAATAAAAATAAAAGAAAGATAGAAGAGAGAAATAGCCGGGTGAGGAAAACAAAATATCGTCGCTTCCTCGGCAACGGCGCCAAAAACTTGATCGTGCCCGGATATACACCCGAAAAACAATTGAAGTCTTACCGCAAGCGCACGGTGAAGTGGCGAGCGGGTATCGAACACGAGGAGGACAAATGACGGTACTCTATTTTAATCACCTAGCTATTGGTGATAGAATGGAATGGTTTCGAGAATATTGTCACAATCGTTCAATTAACAATTTGAATTCTATATAATAAAAGCGTCTAGGGCCAGGGAATTCCCACTACGGATTGTAATTTATCTTTGTGAATCGTGAATCTCAATGTTGCAAGGCTTGAATTGAGGTGAACTAATCGTAACTGAATAGAGAACCAAGCTCACGCTCTCGCGCTATTGCCTGTCTTTAGCAACCTAGATTAGGGCCCACTCTCGTGCAAACCCTAACCTAAGACACTAGCATGAAGATCGAAATCATTGTCCAATCGCATCTCGAGCCCACTCTCGTGCAAACTCGAGTTACGATCTAGGTTATGATAGTTCGTATTCATCCAATCTTTTGCAAACGAATATGAGTATAAATTTATAATAAAAATCCTAGCTTTGGTCCAATCTCTTGCAAACCAAGTCTAGACAATCTCGATTATAAACCTAAATCAAATATCTAGGCCTTCCCAACGATTGAAATCCAATCTCTTGCAAACCCCAATCGATAGAAATTCCTAGCTACTCGTAGTAAATCAATCACAACACAATCGTCTATCAATCCTAGCAACACATTAATTCGTTCATCACAATTCTAAAATCGGATCCATAGGGTTCATCCCCATGCCCTAGAACAGCGAAACTACTCGCAATTAATCATGGCAATCACAGAATAAACAAATAAAAACATATAGCAATTCATGGTTGAGAGAAAACAATTCACAAAAACAAGAAATTTTAATAGAAAGAACAAACCAAATCTAAAAAGAACAAACCAAATCTCCAATCTTCAGTCTCCAGCTGAGAATTACAATTAGAATAATGCTCAAAACTAATTTCTGGTCTTCCCTAAACTAGGAAAAAAACTAGCCTTAAATACAAGCCAAAGTCGGCCAGAAAATCCTGACAGATTTGCCTATGGCGCAGCCCAGAACCCTAATTTGCGATACAGGCAGACTGTGCCACTCGGCCGAGTGGAACATGTCACTCGGCCGAGTGACGGACCCAAAGAAAAACAGAGAATTGGGGGTTTTGAGGGTCTGTCGCTCTGCGTTACTCGGCCGAGTAGAGTTTGTCACTCGGTCGAGTAGACTTTCTTACGCTGCCGAGTGAGTCTTCTGCTGATCTTCTCCAAATTCCAGAGAGTCGGCTAAATTTTCCTTTGGAAAGCTCTGACTCACTCGGGCGAGTGAAGTTCTTCACTCGGGCGAGTGAAGTTCTTCACTCGGTCGAGTGAGATCATTCACTCGCCCGAGTGGACTTCGACTCTAGGCTCTCTTGTATCTGTCGTACTCGGCCGAGTACGTTCCTTCACTCGGCCGAGTGAGCTGCCTGCTTGGTCGAGTGGCCTGTTTCTGGAGTCCTATCTTCTCCTCTTGGCCTCCTCATCGATTCTATCGAACTTATTCTTCTTTTGCTCATCATCTAGCGCTGCTAGCTCCTCGATATGGTCACAGGCGATGCTCCAACATGTGTGAAAGTCCCTTGATCTTATTTATGCTCCAGATCGCTCCATATTTTCTGAAATCCGACAAAAACAAGAAATAGTGAAAAGCAACGTGATATCATCGAATCATCGTGAAAAACGCGATATGGGCGATCAAAATGACATGCAAACATGTAGAAAAAAGGTGTAAAATAAGGAGCGATCAAACGTCTAGAGTGACTTATGTGTAAATGCGGTATGAGATACCGGGAAAAATGGGCCTGAGTGCAAGTGAAAGATCTTAGGAGATAGGTATGCACTCGAACTCAAGGCAATTTTATCTCTATGTAAGTGTACAAACATCTTGTTCAAAATTACAGTAAGCTGTATGGTAAGAATTTATCTAAGTTAATAATAATGTAGTCAACATTAGAACTTAGGTAAAGTCCTAAGACTTAATGAAATGATAAACAAGTATCGAAATGATGATTTCGATCATAGATAATTGTTTGACCATTAGTAGCATAAGTCTGAAATCGTTCATGGTCATAGATGTTTCAAGAAAAGGATATCGAAACATTGGATAGATCATTGTGTCTTTGTCTTTACTATGGAGTGGCGACGATGATCTCATGGTCGTTCGACTTGGCGAAGTCAGAGACGAGACACATGTGCTAATTGGAGAATGAGTTCATTGAACGACCCAAGTAGAGTTATCACATGGTTAAAATAACATATTTGCCAGTGATAACTCTCTGTGATGATAGGCTAGTTGGTCCTTAGACTTGAGGTCATTGTACGAACCTGTACGTGAACAGTGTCACTTAGATTTCTGACCTAGCTTTGAGGTAAGGCATGTCGAAAGGACTTTGGTTGGATGACACTTGAAGCGTGCGAGGAGAGTAATGACCAGGAGAGAATTCGTCTCTCCCATTATGGGGAGTTAGTGTCCCATGTGTTGGTTCGGTCATTAGTAAAAAACTTTGGCCAAAGTATGTTGGAAGAAGTCCAATATTATTTGACTAAAGACCGATGAAACTAACCAAGTTCAAGCTATTTGGGTTGACAGTTTGACCGTACCCTTGGCATGACTAGGCGACATAGTTTTGACGATGGGACTAAAACTGCAGTATTCATTACAGACACAGTCATGGTGGTCCCGATAATACTCATGTCAATGAGTTAACCACATAATTATGATACAGAAACAGGGACGACACTTGCTGCTCGTGGTCACTACCGTCTGAGGTTTCGAGCCCCACCTATAGTAGGGTTAGGCTGTAGAGTCTCACATAGAGTGAGACCTTCGTCACGTAATAGGTAGAATTAGGGGAGATAATACATATGATGTATGGGAATTAATTAAATCGCAAAGAGTTTGCGATATAAGTCTAAAATATTTAAGATCTGGGTTTAATGCATTTGATGCAAGAGACATAAGACTGCAAAGAGTTTTAGTTAGCTTCTGCATTCGGGATAAATGATCCTGAGTGCAAGTGGAAGATGTTGAGGGATGTGTGCCCTCAGGTTATTTGTATTTGATGCAAATGGATTTTAATATTAAATGGAAAATAAAATATATATATTGTAAAATGTTTACAAATATATTTTATAAAGGCATATATAAGAAGAGGATTTTTCCACGAAATTCGGGGAGAAAACCACGCTCAAATCGAAGTCTAAACAGGTCCAAAAAACCTATTTAAAAGGCATTTTAAATAGGAAAAAAACAAATACAAAGGGGTGCCTTTTTAGGCCCAAGCCCAACCCCCAAAGGGGGCTAGGGGCACCAGCCCAACTGGTCTAGGCGCCCAGGCCCGTTTTTGGGATGGGCGCCCACCCCAGCAGGCGGGTCCCCGACTACCCAAACTAGGCGGGTCAGGCCCGCCCAAGCGAGCGGGCACCCAGATCTGAGCCGATGGGGCCCACTAGTGGGCCCCACCTACTAGGGTTTTTTGTTCTTTTTTGGCGGCTGGTTTTCTTAGCGAAAATCAAGTTTTTGCTAAACTTTGAGACGACGTTTGAGGGGTCAAACGAAGTCGGAATTGAGCCCAGTTTGTTTCTATGCGATCATCGTTCAGTTCTCTTCGATTTGATAGGTTGTATCACTTGCGAAACTCAACGGTAAGGAAGGAAACATTCGCTAAAGATTACCGTTGTAAAAGGCAAATTTTAGTTAATTTTTCCCACTCCATAACTTTAGTCCCACATCGGATATGAAGAGAAGGAGAGGGGTCAGTTGCCTATATAAATCAGGGCCAACCCTCTCATTGAAAACTTGCACAAAGTCTCAAAATCCGAGAAGCTCCCAAAAGTTTGGAGCACGCTCTGATTAAGACTTAAATAAATTATTCACTCTCTCCCAAATTCTCCCTTACTCCTGATCGGGCTCTAGGAAAGTTACGAAGGAGTTTGCATCGGATCCAAAGTCTTGACGGAGGATCCACTCAAGGTGAAATCTTCTTCGGCACGTGGTTGGCTCGACGACAAGGATGTTACTCGCCTCGGGACGTGGTGCGGTTCGAGAAGCGGTTCGCTCGGGACGAGGTGTAGCTCGGGACGCGGTTCGACTCGGTAGAAGCGGCGCGGGGCCAAAGAAACGTTGCTGAAAACGACGCTTTGTATTCTGCAGAAACAAAGCAAAAGGTATGTATATAGTTTAAATATTCATGCGCTTATAATTGCAAATGTTAGATCTATCCTTATGGGTTGGTCGGACCCAACCCTGGGATAGTAGAGATCTTGGTTAGGGTTGTTCTCTTTAGGGTTAGATTTAAAATAGTTTTAAATCTGTTTCTCTGCTATAATTTTGTTTTCGTCGTCCGACTAACTTAGGCCGTACGTCGATTTTATAGCCCTAAGGACCCAAAAACCCCAACACTTATCACCGTATTTCAAAAACATGCAAAAAATTACACTTCTACACCATTCATTGCTCACTTTAGATTGAGCCAGAGCACAACTTACCATTCCAAGTCTACGATTTCTGAAATAATGATCATAAAGCTCTACTTGAATGAGTGTGCTTCGACTCCACCCTTGTCTCGCTAAATCCTCATTGATCTCTTAACAATTCTCACTTAGCTCATAGACTTCTTCATCGTACTCTCCTGGGCCATCTCCCTTAATATCATGTAGAAGTAAATTTCTAAATGGGTATTGACCTATAAAGTGACCTTGGTACGTATAACACTATTTGTGTGACCTAGCCTTGAATGAGTCACACATGCTTCATTTACATTTGGCGTTCATATTAGCTGGAGGTTTTGGGTTCGACTTAAGCTGAAACTAACATTATGATATGTTGCTACCAATTTATGATGGTCAGATATGTTAGATATAATAATCGATGATAACTTGTTTAATGAGAAAAAAACTCAAATAAATACTTCTGACCTGTTTGTTGAAGTATTGCTGATGAAAGTTGATCATGTGACGATTTCCACAAATTCAGATTTGTCAAT
The DNA here is from genome assembly GCA_030789695.1 of Scilla litardierei. NCBI lineage: Eukaryota > Viridiplantae > Streptophyta > Magnoliopsida > Asparagales > Asparagaceae > Scilla > Scilla litardierei. Next base: position 109,993,905 of record CM061130.1, on the reverse strand, counting down.
TCAATTAACTCAATCAAATATGCAAATCTTATTTTTTAAAGCACATGAAAATAGAATTATAAACATGATCAATAGTAGAAACAAAAAATATTATGTATATTTACATATATAATATAGCATTTATAATCATGGTGTTAGATTGACAAAAATTCCACCTTTCATTTTACTTTGCAAGCATTTAAAAACTTTCTATGTACTTATGTAAGAATTGCTTGTTCTCAACTCATATCAAATGAGATCAAGACACTCATAAATATCTATTATATAAAAGAGGGATGTTATCAAGAGAAATTGGATAAGAGAAATTGGACAAGAGAAATGTGATATCTTTTATATAAAAGAGGGCCTATTATATAAAAGAGGGATGTTATCAAGAGAAATTGGATAAGGAAAATTGGACAAGAGAAATTGGATATCTATTATGTCATGCCCCATTCTCACATATACCTTATATGATGTCCCATACCAGAGAAAGGGAGGATGGAGCCTAACAAGCCGCGGTGTTACACCAAGCGTGAAAAGAAAACACATAATAAGCATGCCACTGCGAATGCTGGGATCATACATCACACACATATATATATATAACGAAGCAACACATATTGTCATCACAGAAGGCACATAACCACAGAACAACATAATCAAAGAGAGAACTATACACCAGCGTCAAGTACAAAGTGGAACTGTCTCAAGTATATATATATATATATCACAACAACAAAAGACAACTCCCTCACCACTCGACTCAACTCACACTACACGACACATCCCAAAAAGAGTGGTGTCCCCAAGTCAACTCATGTCTAAGGAATCTCCTGAGGGAGATTTTGCTCTGGTGTCACCTGCTCAAGACCTGAAAAGTAAAATGAGCATGTCAAAACGTGCCCAGTAGGAAACTAACCAGGGTAGGGGTAATCACTTAGGGTTATGAGTGTAAAGGAAAAAGGAGTACAAGCAACCAAGGTAAAGAGTACAACACACTAGTGTGCAACAACAACGCATATAAAGTTCATTAGTTAGCAGATGTTAGTGAATCTTTGAAAGTCTGGGTATCACCCAAAGATAAGGGCCTGTTCACCCCAAATTTGGGATGAATATAGCACACGACGCAGTGGACACGGACACTGTACGCCGGGCCTCTCAGCTTCCCCGTCCTTTGTAGGAGTGAGGTTCTCCACATAATAACACAACCTCCGTATGTCCCCTCCACTCCTGGTAAAGGCGAGTGGGAAATAAATATCATATATCACATATCTCTTTCCCCAACTTCTCAGTCCAGCCCCTTATAGTTAAGTTATACCCAAACTTCTCACATCCCAATACTATGATGTTCACCCGCCTTAGAGCAGATCGAGACATCCCAGTTAACATGTAATATGTCATAATATTCAATGGCCATACATAAGTTCACAAATGTAATACATGGCACAACATTTTAATGCCCATTTATCAAGTTCTTCACTTTCACATTCATTTGGGCATTTTAACAAACATATAGCGGTCGCCATGCAAATGAAAAGTGACACACCATCAATTTTAGTAACAAATCTCATAATTAAACTTTCTTAAATATATCAACAACATTCATGCATGTTAAAATGGAAAATTTAACAACAATCACAATTTTAACTTCACACAAAACAGTTCAACTTGCTGAAATTTGCAAGAACAGCTACAAAGTCATCGCATTTAATCAATTTCTCTTATGAATTTGATAAAACTCACTGAATGAAAGTTGGAGATATACTAGTCCTGGGTTCACCCATAAAATTTCATGTAGAAATGTGGAATATGGAATTTATGGTGATTTATTTGGTGCAACATGTCAAACTATTTTTCAAACAGAATTCTGGGTCTGTATTAAAAGCCAATTTGAGGCATGTTACAGCCAGAAATTCGAAATATAAGCACTCTGATAAAATTTTAGATAAACTGGTTAACTTTATAACAACACCAAGAACAACAAATTCCATAAAATTTGCAGATAATAACCTCATTTTACTACACTATGTCAAGTTTGACAGATTTCCAGACATGTTGCAAACACTGAATTTTTACTCCTACTTATTGAACTCAACATATGAAAAAATTTATATGAATTTGGGGTAGGACTTCAAGATCTACATCTACATATTTTTTTCAGAAGGTAAATCAAACTACATAGATCAGAATTGAGGTAGAATCACATAACAGAATTTCTATATTTTCGGGATGGGTGATTTGTAGCAAAAACAAAGAAAGATGGGATCTTTTGGGTCTATTGCACACACAACACATGAAATCAAGATCATAAACATTATAAATATCATCATAACATACTCATAGCCCTAAGTAAAATCCATAACCTTAGGTTAGAATCCTACCTCAAGAAATCCTCTTTCTTTCTCTCTTTTCCTTCTCCTCCTTCCACCCTGCTTTCTCCTTGAAGAGCTAGGGCTTTCTTCAATTTTTTGGAAGCAAAATTAGGGTTTTTGAACTTGGATGAAGAAGAAAGGGAGAGAGGGGGGTTCGGCCACTTCTAGAGGAGAAAAGAGGGAGATATGAATGAAAAAGGAAAAGTATGGAAATTTAAAGAAAGTTAAAGAAAGTTAAAGAGACTTCCTACAAAATATCTCATACTAGAATCCTCTTTAGGATAAGCATGCATAGGCCAAAATGACTTTAATACCCTTCCAAAATTACCCCTCAAGTTTCATGTATTTACAAGTTTGCCATTACTTTATGCACACACAACTTTAGTATGTACGCACAGCAGCTTTAGGCCAAATGACCGTTTTCTCCCTAGCCTTTCTAAAAATTTGCGGATGTGCCACTAAACCCATCCCTTTTCACACTGGCTCCTCACACAGTAACCCACTCTTTCAAAATTTACAAGTATGACATCACTTTACACACCCACCTTTACTCTACACACACTTCCACCCATATTGCCAAATGACCAAAATGCCCCTACACTTTTCACGGAATTACACGACTGCCACCAGCCATATACATGCCATATCACCTCTTATCATATCATTATACTCCCTCTACTCGTGCGTAGAGGACTACCGTATCAGTCGCCGTATAGGGCTAAACAGGCTATGACACCCTACCCTCCTTAAAATAAAGTTCGTCCTCGAACTTTCGAAGTCCAAGAGTTCTAGTCTAAGGAGAAAATACTTCAAATTCCCAGGGCCTCTATATATATTACCCTACACCACTGTCCCCATGTAATTTGCACTCAAGATTATCAAAAAGAGACTTTGTTACAGGGATAAGGTACTTACATAAACATGTGAGTGTATCTGTCTATCATCTCGTCCTCGCGCTCCCATGTGGACTCACCAGGGAGTTATTTCTGCCACATAACTCTTACTAGATTAATGGCCTTCTTCTTCAGTATCTTCTGTTTCCGATCCAGGATGGCTACTGGTTGCTGCTCATAAGTCAGGTCGGGACGCACTTGAATCTCTGAGAAGTCCACGAGGTGACTAGGGTCTCCCACATATTTTCGAAGCTGAGATACGTGGAACACATCATGGATGCCTTCAAGAGAGGGTGGCAAAGCAAGGCGATATGCAACCTTGCCAACACGAGCCAAAATCTCGAATGGACCAATGAACCTCGGGCTCAACTTCACTCGTCTACCAAATCGAATCATGCCACGCGTCAGGGAGATCTTCAAGAACATGTAATCACCTGGCTGAAACTCCAATGGACGTCTCTTTGTATCTGCCCAATGCTTATAGCGGTCCTGAGTGATACAGAGATTCTCCTTGACTGTCCGAACAACATCGATCGCTTCGACCACCAAGTCAGGCCCTAAGAGTTCACGATCCCTAACATCGTCCCAGCTTAGAGGCGATCTGCACTTCCTTCCATACAAAGCAGTAAATGGTGCCATTCCAATGCTTGCTTGATAACTATTGTTGTAAAAAAACTCCACCAGGTGCAAGTGATCTTCCCAGGATCCTTTAAAGTCCATCATACATGCCCTCAACATGTCCTCGAGGATCTGAATAACTCGCTCAGACTGTCCATCTGTCTGAGGATGATATGCGGTACTAAACTTGAGATGAGTCCCCAAACTAGTCTGTAAACTTCTCCAAAAATGTGAGGTGAATCTGGTGTCCCGATCAGAGATTATACAAATAGGAACTCTGTGAAGCCTCACTATCTCCTGCAAAGCATATGATGTCAAGTACCTCACATTATCAAGTATAGAAAATGTAAGGGTGACGAAGGGGTTTTACCTCCAAGTATATTCGAGCTAAATGCTGGGTAGACTGTCCAACCTAGAAGGGAATGAAATGTGCAGACTTGGTTAAGCGATCAACGACTACCCAAATTGCGTCATTCCCCTTGGGTGTGCGGGGTAGCCCAGTCACAAAATCCATCGTCACATGTTGCCATTTCCATTCAGGCTTGGGGAGAGGCTGCAACAGACCTACAACTCTTTGGTGTTCGGCCTTCACCTGCTGAAATACCAAGCACGAGGCCACACTTCTGGCTATACTGCACTTCATACCATACCACCAGTAATGTTGTCGCAGGTCGTGGTACATCTTTGTCTCGCCTAGATGAATTGAATAGAGGGAGCTATGCGCCTCTTTAAGCAATTCCTCTCGAATTGCACCAACCGACACACATAGCTGAGTCACAAATCTAAGAGAGCCATCTTCGTGAATGTGGAAGTCGGTCCAAAGTCCGGCCTCTACCTGTTCTCGAATTCTCCTCAACTTTTCATCTCCTGACTGTGCAACCTTGATCCGGTCTACCAGATCGGACTGGACCTACAAGTTCAACATGGCTGCTTTGATGCCCGGAAGAATGACCTCTATCTCCATCTGTCGTAGGGCCCACTGGAGCTGAGGCTGAGGGGTCAACATCATCACAGCTGGATATCTACTGAGTGCATCAGAGACCACGTTCACCTTCCCACGATGATACTGGAGATCAAGGTCATATTCTTCCATCAGCTCAAGCCACCGACGCTGTCTCATGTTGAGCTCCTTCTGGGTGAATACATACTTCAAACTCGTATGGTCGGTGTACACCTTGACATGCTCCCCGAGTAAAAAGTGTCTCCACAGCTTTAGGGCAAAAATCACGGATGTGAGCTCCAAGTCAAGTGTAAGGTAGTTTAGCTCATGTACCTTCAGGAGTCTAGAGGCATAAGCTACAACACGCCCATGCTGGTGTAGGACACATCCCAGCCCTTTGCCAGAAGCATCACAGAAGATTTCGAATCCTCCAGATCAGTCTGGGATCGTCAAAACTGGCACAGTACTCAACCTTCTCTTCAACTCCTCAAATGCATGCTGACACTCGTTTGACCAGACATAAGCAACATCTTTCTTAGTTATGTGAGTAAGTGGTGCTGCAATCTTGGAGAAATCCTTCATGAACTTCCTGTAATAGCCAGCCAATCCCAAGAAACTTCGAATCTCTGGAATTGACCTGGGGACATGCCATTTCTCCACTGCAGCCACCTTCTCTGGATCAACTGATATTCCATCTCCTGAAACTATGTCCCCAGAAAAGTCACTTTAGACAGCCAAAGATGGCACTTACTATACTTGGCATAAAACTGATGCTGCCTCAATGTCTCTAGTACAATCCTCAAGTGCTATGCATGCTCTTCCTCATCCTTGGAATATATAAGAATATCATCAATAAAGACTACCACGAACATGTCCAAATAGTCAAAGAATACCTGATTTATTAACCTCATGAAAGTAGCTAGAGCATTAGTCACACCGAAGGGCATCACCAGGAACTTATAATGTCCATAACGGGTTCGAAAAGCTATCTTCGGAACATCAGACCCCCGAACCTTTATCTGATGATAACCACTCCGTAAGTCCAACTTTGAGTAGACTTGGGATCCTTCATGCTGATCAAAGAGGTCATCAATGCGAGGAAGTGGGTACTTGTCCTTTATTGTCACCTTATTCAATTCCCTTAATCAATACACATCCTTCGGGATCCATCTTTCTTATTCACCAAAACACTGGTGCTCCCCAAGGTGACATGATTGGCTGTATCAACCCTCGCTCTGATAAGTCCTTTAATTGATTATGAAGCTCAGCCAACTCAGGTGGTGCCATCCGATAAGGAGCCTTTGCAATGGGTTACGTGCCTGGTACCAAATCAATGGTGAACTCCAATGATTGGTCTGGAGGAAGTCCATAAATGTCATCAGGGAAGACATCGAGAAAGTCTCGCACAACCCTGGGTAGGACTGGCTCTGCCTCCATGGCCATTGCCAACGCTTCTGCTTCGACTGGTGTCGCTCTGAATCTTACCGGTTCTAATGTGCAACTACCACTTCTGAACTCAAACTCTGGATGATCGGGAATCTGGAAGACTACCCTCCTTAATTTTCAATCAATAGTGCCACAAAAACATCGCCAACCAGTCCATCCCAAACACAGCTTCAAAGATGGGCATCTCAATCACCAGGAAGTCAGCATATAACTCCCGACCGCAAATTTCCACTGGACAACAACGAAGCCCTGAAGTACTCCTAATCACACCACCTCCTGTATGAATATTCCAACTAACAGTGAAGGAGTCTATAGGTAAATCATGTTTGTCCACAAATTGTCGGGACAGAAAACATTGTGAAGCCCCGGAGTCAAAAAGTGCTAAGGCAGGAAAATATGCTACATTAACCATACCTAAAAGCCAATAAGGAAATCAAACCAACATCTATCATAACTGAGCAACAAGTGATATAATGTAAAGTAAAGGGAGGGTTAGAACCATACCAGTGATAACATGGCCTGAGTTTTCTGCCTCTACTGCTGTCATCATGAAAGCCTGGGAATTTGGAACAGAGTTTGTCTTCTTAAAGGTCTGCTGCTGAGGAGGCAAGGAAGGTCCTCTAGGAGCTGGTAAACCTGGTCCAGCTGGTGCTGGAAGGGAAAGCCGCTGCGAACCAGGTGGAAGAGCTCGATGCTGCATCGGCCTAGTAGTCACAGGTGCAACGGGGGTCGGGTATGTTGGTAGCAACCATCTAGGATCCCTAGTTTGATGATGACAAATGTTGTATTATATGTAACGTGTGTGCTAAGTATGTTTCAGGAAAGGCGAAACGATAATCTTCTCAATAGTTGGAGTAATTGCTAATCTTATAGCAAGTTGAATGAAGAAGAGGTGGTGTGCACAAAGCTATTTGGACTTGGTCAATATTGGGAGGTATAGAAACAAATATAATCAAAGTGGGATTTGATCAAATCTATTAAAGATTCAAACTTCTAATCAAATCCCATATTGATTGGGTCAAATATCAAAGCGGTTGATACAATCCTATCCCCTGCCAAATTTCAAAACCCTAGTCTCTCCTATTTAAACCCAACATCAAGGGCAAGGAAAAGGCCCCGAAAAACATTATCTCACGGCCAACACAATTGTTTAAGGAGAGAGCCGCAGGTTTTATATCTCTTCTCATCCGAAATTCTTCTCTCCTCTTGATATTTCTCCAAGAGCCGCAAGCCTTTGCCCCAAAGCCAATCAGCTGAACTCTTTGATGATCCCTCCATGTGCAAGTGTTGACAAAAGGTAAGTGTTTATTATATAAGCAGTTCACTTGTGTTCTTTTGATTGTGCAGGTCACAAAACGAGAAGTCCATGTGCAAAAAGCTGCCGCATACACTGCAATAAAGACCAACCATATCTTCATGGGGAGAGTACAAAGAAAATCCAAGGTTTTTTTAAGTTGATTTCTATTCGTTTGCAGTAAGTGGGTTTGATTCTCTCTCTCCAACAAATTGTTTTGCAGTATTTGTTTTTTAATCATCAACTCATGCATGATTGAAAGAATTGAGAAAAAATTTGCATGCACACTAAGTTTAAGGGAGAGAGAGGGGTTCTTTCATCATTTTGTCCATTGGTGTTTGCAGTAAGCCAATGGTCCCCTTGCCCCAAGACTACCGGCCGAATTTTTATTGGGTGAGGGGTTTTGTAATTTTTTTTGAGAAAAAGAGAAGGCATTCACGTTCTTACGGCCGTCACCAACAATAATAATCCCTGAAGCCGCACGTCGTGTTCCCAAGGGGCTTCAAGCTTTTGTCTGCAAATTTCTTTTGGGTTGGCCGAAGAAACAGGAGATATCCTGAGCCGCACAGAATTCTAAGAGGGAGTTTCATTTCGACTTGTTTTTGTTTTGTTTTCAATTATCCATTCAATCGAAATTCTGTGTTCAAGCATCTGATTTTTTTCTGATTCATTTTGCAGGCCGACCGAAAGTTATCTCTTCCAACAATCACTAAGAGCCAAGGCGTCGCAAGTTATAATCTTTGGTGAGGCACTTCAAATCTCAACCTTTGGTGGAAGGCGCAAGTTTCATCGAGAGGGGATCAGAACTATTGAGGGGACATCAGAGACTACATCTACGTCAGACGAGATCTGACCCGTGCTGACTGACGAGGACATCGCCGCTACACAAACTGAGATTCCTAAACTCTATTTATTATTATTTTGTGTAGTTTTTGTGTTAGATCCTCGTAGGGGAAACTTTACCTTTTGTGTTACTTTTTGGGGACCTGACGACTTTGGGAGTCGTCACGGAGGGAGAGCATCTGACTAGATTGAGAGTGTAGAGCACGTGGTGTGCGTACGAGCTAGGTGAGAGTAGATTTGGGATCTTGACTCACTGTGTAGCTGTACTTGATTACATATCTATCTAGTGGTTGCTTTCGGGGCTGGAGTATGTCGTGGGGACGACCGAACCAGGGTATATCTGTGCGTATTCTGTGATTGCTATTTTATTGCTCTGTCCGTGCTTATAACTGTATGGGATTTCTCGTGGGTTGCACGAGAATTTTTATTAGCCTATTCACCCCCCTCTAGGATACGATCCAGATCCAACAGGGTAGGCACCCTGCTGCGGGCAGAACCTACTAATGTGTCATCGGCCACCACAAGCAAAGCACTGTCTAGTCCAAGCCCTACACTCCTTCTGCTCATGACCAATCTTGCCACAGAATTGGCATGTCAGACATCTCTGTGTCACTGCAGGGGCTCCTGGCCTTTTGAACTGGGCCGTCTGTACTGGACGAGATAATGCCTTCTGTGATCCTGATGGTCGTCTGTCACCTGCAGGCATCTTCCCTATGCTCTGCAAATGGATCTCATATTATCTTGCCACCTCGAGCACATCCTCCTGTGTGGCGAGTTTCTGTGTAGACATCGCCCCTCTATACTCCAGATCTAGTCCCATATGGAAGCGTCGAGCTCGGGTGGCATCAGTTGCAACAAGTTCCGGGGCAAACTTGCTCAGCAAAGAAAACTCGGCGTCATACTCATCGACACTCCGTCGACCCTGAGTCAACTGCTCAAAACGCTGTCTGAGCTCGTCCTTTGCAGTCTCTAGAAGGAACTTGGACTCAAAGCACTTCTTGAAGGTCTTCCAAGAGATAGGGCCTGTCAGATGCCGCTCCTGGGCATCCCACCAATCTCGGGCCTGATGTGTCAACTGCCTTTTTACTGCATCAACCCAACCCTCCAATGGAAATCTAACAGCTGTGAGGTCATCCTCCGTGCGCCGTAACCACTCATCAACATCTAATGCAGTCTCTTTGCCCGAAAAGGTCCTTGGCTTCATTGCCCTAAACTGCTTGAAGCCTGGGGTCTTTTGACCCTACATCTTGGCAAGCATCTCAACCTGTTGACCCAGACTCGTATGGAAACCCAGCAAAATCTTCTCCATCAAAGAGGGCTCAGCGTGCTCCATCTCCAATGAAGATATCGCGTTTCCACTATCCATTCTGTAGAGAAAGAGGACACACAAGTGGAATCAGTACCATATGTGATGGCATTAAAATGTGTTGGATGTATCATCCTTTCGCATATCGCAGTGTGAGCAGGCCTGCACGGGCCACCACTAAACCTGTCACGCCCCATTCTCACATATACCTTATATGACGTCCCATACCAGGGAAAGGGAGGATGGAGCCTGACAAGCCGCGGTGTTACACCAAGCATGAAAAGAAAACACATAATAAGCAGGCCACTGCGAATGCTGGGATCATACATCACATATACATAAAAGTAAGCAACACATACTGTCATCACAGAAGGTACATAACCACAAAACTACATAGTCAAAGAGAGAACTACACACCAGCGTCAACTACAAAGTGGAACTGTCTCAAGTATACGTGAGAAGTACTACTTGTTGGATCTGGATCCTAGCCTAGAGGGGGGTGAATAGGTGTATAAAAATAATTCGTGCAACCCACGAATCAGCACACGCAGTTATAGCAGCAATAAGGTAAATAAAAAGCAGACACAGAGTACACAGCAGATTTACCCTGGTTTGGTCGACCCTTCGACCTACTCCAGCCCCCAAAGCAGATACTAGTTTTGAATAGTGCAATAGGTACAAAACCACAAGTTAGAGCACGCTCAGAGCACCATCTACGTCTCTACACTCGCCAGGCTCTCAGTACCCCCACACACAGTGTTTTCTCTCACTATCAATCCTAGTATCGCTTTCTACCAGCTAGTCCCAAGTTAGCTGGGTCCCACTTGTCTAGCCCCAACCAGACAAGTCCCAAAATAGTCACAAAATAAAGTAAGGTTTCCCCTACGAAGATCTAGCAACTACTACACAAAATAATAAACAGGAGTTTAGAAGGCTCAGTCTGTGTAGCAGCGATGTCTTCGTCAATCAGCAAGGGCCAGATGTCGTCTGGCAAGTAGTAGTAGTCTCCTCATGCAACTCAAGTTGCGGCTCCTACAACTTGCACACTTGCTCCTCAAATAGCAACTTCCGGCCTATGTTGAGATCACCTTGGCAACTTGCGCATAGTGAGCTTGAGGCTTTCTTAATTACTCAATAAATTGGCCGGCCTATGCTTCTGTGCTCTGCAGTTTTTGTGAATGAATCTTCATATAGTAAGCCATACTAAGCTAGTTCCTTCTTGTTTACGTGAAGAACCGCATGCGTCAGATGAACATGTAAATCCCTTGCTTTTCAACCTGCATTTGCTTGCTCCCACGTTGGCCACAACCAGCTTTGGGAAAAGAGAGATCAGAAAATCTTGAGGTTGTCCTGTGCGTTGGGAGTCTCTCCAAAAAAATATTAAGCAGCCTTTGCTCGATTTTTCTGCTGCCTGCTCATCTCTTACAGAATTTTGCTTCGGCTGCTCCTGCACAAGAAAATAATACAAGATTCATTTTTTAATAATAAAAAATATACCACTTACCGTCATCCACGTGAGAAGCCTCCATGCAATTTCGTTTTGATGCACAATGGCCGGCCTTCTCTCCTTAATTGATGATTGCGTGTGCCCCTCTCTCTCAGAGATCTTTTGTTGCTTCCAAAAAATGCACAGGCTCTATCTTATATGAATGAAGTGCGGCTGGCAATATTAAAAACAACTTGGCCTGAGCATTTAGATTTGTTCAATGGGAGAGAGGAAATTTTTGATTGGAGAGATCAAAAACAAAAGAGCAGCCTTGGGGATTTTTTTCGCCCTCTGATCTCTTTTGTGTGCCGCCTGGGGAATTTTTAATGAGGGGGTTTTTAATGTATTTTTCGGCCAACTCACAGAGATTAGGTTGAGGCTCTTTTATAAAGAAAGTGTTTGGCCTTAGGGTTTTGTGAGAAGCATACCAAGCAATTCGGCCAGCACTTGAAAATTTCGACCATCTGCTTGATTACGGCATGAAAATTTTTATTATTGGAGGCTAGGGTATTGGCAGCCGCAATATAATTTTTTGTACCCCACTATATTTGTTACCGCACACACAAATCATAAGGGTTGAGAGAGGGCTTATATAGGGTATAGGGAGATGTGTTGACAATGATAGGATCCCTAAGTTTTAGGAAAGATTTGAAGCCATCTTTGTATAGGAATCCTAATGAGATAATATATTTGAATAGGAATTGGGTAGACACAAAACTTTGATAATTGATACGATCACATCCAAAGTTGATTTGTTCTAATCCCAACTTGATTTGAATTGGTCTCTCCTCATCTCTTCATCTTGACCAAGTCAAGAAATCCCATCACATCTCAAATTGGACTAAGTCCACTTTGCTTAGGCCAAAGCTCTCCCTCACACCCAAATAGCTATATGAATAGCAACTCCTCCAAATAGTAAAAGATGTATCGTTTCGCCAATCCTGAAACACACTAGCACACACATTAGATATCACGACACGTTTGTCATCATCAAACAAACAAAGAGGTCCTAGATCGTTGCGTCCAACAATCTCCCCCTTTTGTTGATGACAAACCCATAAAAGATTTGAGCAATAAGTATGGGTGTGTGAAGTGTGTTGAAGGGTGTAATGCAATACGAATCATGGAATGAGACATTCAAGTATTACAACATAGCATGCACAACATTATAACAAATATAAAAGCATGCTCCCCCTTCACTCAAGCTCCCCCTTCAACATTTATTCAAGTACTTGTCATGCTCCCCCTTCAACAAAATGCTCCCCCTTCAACAAATAATTCCCGACCTCAAATCTGCAAATCTTTCTCAAATATTTCTTTTCTTTCTCCCCCTTTGTAATCACCAAAAGTGGATTAGTGGAGTCACAAAAATATTCCATGCAAAAATACATCATTATTAAATGTAGCGTGCAATTTGCATGAGTTTTCCAAAAAATAGACAGTTCAAGCTCATAGAATTTCATAACAAGACTTCTCCACCTTTGTGTAAGTGTAGTGATATAGACAATAAAGTACTAAGGGAGATTCAATTTTAGAACAATCAACCAAATCAATCCACATTACCCATATTTCATGAATACCGCGAGGATTGAATTTTCCCACCTCATCAAAGATGAGTTCAAGTTACCAAACCCCAAAGTAAAGCCTAAAAGGACTTTTAAATGTAGGGTGGCATTGCTTGACGAGTAATATACACCAACACTAATGATTACCTATGTAGCATAAGTTGGATACTCATAGGTTGTGTATTAGCCATGAAGTGTATCCATTTTTCATATGGAGCAATTTTCATGTATTTTTTTATTTGCAATTCTTTTGTGCTCAATTTTGATTCATGGCTAAACACTTCATATCCCTTAGAAAATTCAGAATTTAATCATTCCTACATTCACTTTCCATTATTCTTCAAAAGAATATCCAAAAGTACTAAGAAGTCAAATATCGTGAAAGTGCAAATGTAGGTGTAGAAGTCAAGTTTAAAACTTATGAGACATGTCATTGCTACTAAAAAGAATAACATCATGTTCATGTAGCTACATCAATAATGAATTAACTTCTACAAGGGATAGATTCGAACATTCATACAATACTACTTAAGATAAATCATAAAGGGTATTCTTTTAATCTCATTTTTTAATTAATTTTTTTTGTTTTTTTCAGAAATAAACACATTAAAAAATCATGCAAACAAGCACACAAAACAAAATAAAAACCAGCACACAAAACAAAATAAAAGCAAGCACACAACACAATCTATGAAGGTATGCAATGAAATGCAAAGAGGGATAAAAATTATACCTTCTCGTCGCTATTTGACGAAGGAGCTAAAAGAATGAGACATTGAAAATTTTGCTCCTCGCCAAATCTCCACCTTACCTACATGAAAGATGTTAAGTGTGACCTTGGAATCCAACAAGGTCCACTAGTGTTAGCCATTATTGTTTTAGGAACCCACACTTGTTTAAACTTGATATTTGTGTTCCTAAATTTACAATAATATGAAGTGTGGCCTACACTATCACAAGTAAAGAACTTTGCATATTTGTTCTTTGCAATAGAGGGTACATTGTGAAATTTCTTGAATTTTTGTTTTTCAACGTTTTTCAGACCAAAACCAAGTCCTCTTCTATTATTGCCATATAATTGATTCTCTAAAATAGTGTCCAACGATTGTTTTCCCATATAGAATTTCTTAATGGCCACTTCAAGATGAGAGACTTTGGTTTTTAATTGTTTGTTTTCTTCCACAAGCATCGTGTATTTACTAATAAAAGCTCTCTTGTTTTCCTCTTCCTTCTTTTCAAATTCAATCATTTGTCTTTTAAAGTCATTATCCAACATGCAGAATTTATCATTAAGCTCTCTAATCACATAGTCTTTTTCAGTTTCGAGCTTAATCAAATCAAGTTTAAGCATGATATTTTGGTTTAATAAACAGGAACAAGAAATACAAGGAGCAGTTTCATCAAAGCTAGCTTTTTCCTTCTTCATGATTTCAATAGTAGACTTACATGCATTAAGTTCAATTTTAAGCTTTTCATTCTCTTTAAACACCTTATCATCTCTAACTTGCATGTTATAGTTCTGATTTTGGAGACATTCAATAGTAAACTCATGATCTACTATTTGATTTTGCATTTCTTCACAAATTTTAAGAAGTTCAGCTTTGCTACCTGACGGTGTCTCATCTTGGATCCCTATCAAAGCCATGCAAGAATGGGCTTCATTTTCCTACTTGCTTTCAGCTTTGCTATCCATATCCCATGTTAATACCTTCGCTTTTTCTTTTCCTTTAGCGAGTTGAGCAGTTTCATTTGGGCAATCCTTCATCAGATGTCCTCTTCCCCTGCATTTAAAACATTGCATTCTATCAGTAGATTTCTGATCATTAAATTGCTTGGAAGAATTATTAAAGTTAGAACGATTAAACCTGGGTGCCATTTCGTTTCTCCCATGCTTGGTCTTGATGAACTTTCTGAAGTTTCTCACCATTAGCTCTATATCGTCATCATCATTCTCTTCTTCGCTAGCTTGCAAAGCAAGGGGCTTTATGGCTTTCTCTTTCTCCTCAGGTTTCTCTCTTGCTTCAACATTTTGCAGTTCCAACTCATGGGACATCAAATTACCAATAAGGTCCTCCACTTTCAATTGAGACAATACCTTTGTTTCCTGGATGGCGGTGACCTTTGGTCTGAAAGAGCTTGGCAAGGCTCTTAGGATCTTCCTCACTTGATCGAGGCTATCATATGGCTTTCCAAGCGAGCTAGACTTGTAGACTATGTCTGTGAACCTCGCATACATCTCTGATATGCTCTCTGATGGTAGCATGCAAAATCCCTCGAACTCTGCACTCAAAAGAGACAGTCTAGACTCCTTTACCTGTGACGTTCCCTCGTGTGTCACCTCCAAAGTATGCCATATTTCCTGCGCAGTTAAACAATGTGAGATTCTATTATATTCAGATTTATCAAGTGCATAAATGAGAGCATTCATAGCTTTAGCATTTAAAGAATAAGATTTCCAATCATTATCATCCCATTTTTCATTTGGTTTTTCAATCTCAACATTATCTACTTTAATAACAGGCAGTTTATAACCTTTTTCAATTATTTGCCAAGCTTTATAATCAACAGAAATAAGGTAGAATTTCATTCCATTTTTCCAATAAGCATAATCACCTCCATTAAACCTAGGGGACGAGAAACAGACTGACCCTCAGCAAAAACACTATCCATATGGTTATTCATGGTCAATCCTAGGCTAGATCCTAAAACCTGCTCTGATACCACTTGTTGGATCTGGATCCTAGCCTAGAATGGGGGTGAATATGCTTATAAAAATAATTCGTGCAACCCACGAATAAGCACACGCAGTTATAGTAGCAACATGGTAAATAAAAAGCAGACACAGAGACACAGCAGATTTACCCTGGTTCGGTCGACCCTTCGACCTACTCCAGCCCCCAAAGCAGATACTAGTATTGATAGCGTAATAGGTACAAAACCACAAGTTAGAGCACGCTCAGAGCACCCTCTACGTCTCTACACTCACCAGGCTCTCAGTACCACACACATAGTGTTTTCTCTCACTATCAATCCTAGTACCGCTTTCTACCAGCTAGTCCCAAATTAGCTGGGTCCCACTTGTCTAGCCCCAACCAGACAAGTCCCAAAATAGTCACAAAATAAAGTAAGGTTTCCCCTACGAAGATCTAGCAACCACTACACAAAATAATAAACAAGAGTTTAGAAGGCTCAGTTTGTGTAGCGGCGATGTCTTCGTCAATCAGCACGGGCCAGATGTCGTCTGGAAAGTAGTAGTAGTCTCCTCGTGCAACTCAAGTTGTGGCTCCTGCAACTTGCGCACTTGCTCCTCAAATAGCAACTTCCGGCCTATGTTGAGATCACCTTGGCAACTTGCGCATAGTGAGCTTGAGGCTTTCTTAATTACTCAATAAATTGGCCGGCCTATGCTTCTGTGCTCTGCAGTTTTTGTGAATGAATCTTCATATAGTAAGCCGTACAAAGCTAGTTCCTTCTTGTTTGCGTGAAGAACAGCATGCATCAGATGAACATGTAAATCCCTTGCTTTTCAACCTGCATTTGCTTTCTCCCACGTTGGCCACAACCAGCTTTGAGAAAAGAGAGATCAGAAAATCTTAAGGTTGTCCTGTTCGTTGGAAGTCTCTCCAAAAAAATATTAAGCAGCCTTTGCTCGATTTTTCGGCTGCCTGCTCCTCTCTTACAGAATTTTTCTTCAGCTGCTCCTGCACAAGAAAATAATACAAGATTCAATTTTTAATAATAAAAAAATATACCACTTACCTTCATCCACGTGAGAAGCCTCCTTGCAATTTTGTTTTGATGCACAATGGCCGGCCTTCTCTCCTTAATTGATGATTGCGTGCGCCCCTCTCTCTCAGAGATCTTTTGTTGCCTCCAAAAAATGCACATGCTCTATCTTGTATGAATGAAGTGCGGCTGGCAATATTAAAACCAACTTGTCCTGAGCATTTATATTTGTTCAATGGGAGAGAGGAAATTTTTGATTGGAGAGATCAAAAACAAAAGAGCAGCCTTGGGGATTTTTTTTGCCCTCTGATCTCTTTTGTGCGCCGCCTGGGGATTTTTTAATGAGGGGGTTTTTAATGTATTTTTCGGCCAACTCACAGAGATTAGGTTGAGGCTCTTTTATAAAGAAATTGTTTGGCCTTAGGGTTTTGTGAGAAGCATACCAAGCAATTCGGCCAGCGCTTGAAAATTTCAGCCAGCTGCTTGATTACGACATGAAAATTTTTATTATTGGAGGCTAGGGTATTGGCAGCCGCAATATAATTTTTTGTACCCCACTATATTTGTTACCGCACACACAAATCATTAGGGTTGAGAGAGGGCTTATATAGGGTATAGTGAGATGTATTGACAATGATAGGATCCCTAGGTTTTAGGAAAGATTTGAAGCCATCTTTGTATAGGAATCCTAATGAGATAATATATTTGAATAGGAATTGGGTAGACACAAAACTTTGATAATTGATACGATCACATCCAAAGTTGATTCGTTCTAATCCCAACTTGATTTGAATTGGTCTCTCCTCATCTCTTCATCTTGACCAAGTCAAGAAATCCCTTCATATCTCAAATTGGACTAAGTCCACTTTGCTTAGGCCAAAGCTCTCCCTCACACCCAAATAGCTATATGAATAGCAACTCCTCCAAATAGTAAAAGATGTATCGTTTTGCCAATCCTGAAACACACTAGCACACACATTAGATATCACGACACATTTGTCCTCATCAAACCAAGAGGTCCTAGATCGTTACGTCCAACACTAAAAGCCACCAATATATATCACAACAACAAAATACAACTCCCTCACCACTCGACTCAACTCACACTACACGACACAGCCCAAAAAGAGTGGTATTCCCAAGTCAACTCACGTCTAAGGAATCTCCTGAGGGAGATTCTGCTCTGGTGTCACCTACTCAAGACTTGAAAAGTAAAATGAGCACGTCAAAATGTGCCCAATAGAAAACTAACCAGGGTAGGGGTAGTCACTTAGCGTTATGAGTGTAAAGGCAAAAGGAGTACAAGCAACCAAGGTAAAGAGTACAACACACAAGTGTACAACAACAACGCATATAAAGTTCATTAGTTAGCAGATATTAGTGACTCTTTGGAAGTCTGGGTATCACCCAAAGATAAGGCACAGGACCTCACCCCAAATTTGGGGTGAATATTGCATACGACTCATTGGACACGGGTACTGTACGCCGGGCCTCTTAGCTCCCCCGTCCCTGGCAGGAGTGAGGCTCTCTACATAATAAAACAACCTCCGTATGTCTCCTCCACTCTCGATAAAGGCGAGTGGAAAATAAATATCACATATCACATATCTCTTTCCCCAACTTCTCAGTCCAGCCCCTTATAGTTAAGTTATACCCAAACTTCCCACATCCCAATACTAGGATGGTCACCCGCCTTAGAGCAGATCAAGACATCCCAGTTAACATGTCATATGTCATAATATTCAATGGCCATACACAAGTTCACAAATGTAATACATGGCACAACATTTTAATGGCCATTTTCCAAGTTCTTCAATTTCACATTCATTTGGGCATTTTAACAAACATATAGCGGTTACCATGCAAATGAAAAGTGCCACACCATCAATTTTAGTAACAAATGTCATAAATAAACTTTTTTAAAGATATCAACAACATGCATGCATGTTAAAATGGAAAAGTTAACAAAAATCACAATTTTAACTTCACCCAAAACAGTTCAACTTGCTGAAATTTGCAGGAACAGCTGTAAAGTCATCACATTTAATCAATTTATATTATGAATTTGATAAAACTCACTGAATGAAAGTTGTAGATATACTAGTCCTGGGTTCACCCATAAAATTTCATGCAGAAATATGGAATAGGGAATTTATGGTGATTTATTTGGTACAACATGTGCAGATTGTTTTTCAGACAGAATTCTGGGTCTGTATTAAAAGCCAATTTGAGGCATGTTACAGCTAGAAATTCGAAATATAAGCACCCTGATAAAATTTTAGATAAACTTGTTAACTTTACAACAAGACCAAGAAAAGAAAATTCCATAGAGTGTGCATGTAATAAACCTTATTTTACTAAACTATGTCAAGTATGACAGATTTCCAGACATGTTGCAAACACTGAATTTTTACTCCTACTTATTGAACTCAACATATGATAAAGTTTATATGAATTTGGGGTAGGACTTCAAGATTTACAGCGACATATTTTTTTCAGAAGGTAAATCAAACTACAGAGATCAGAATTGAGGTACAATCACATAAAAGAATTTCTGTATTTTCGGGAAGGGTGATTTGCTAGCAAAAACAAGGAAAGATTGGATCTTTTGGGTCTATTGCACACACAACACATGAAATCAAGATCATAAACATTATAAATATCATCATAACATACTCATAGCCCTAAATAAAAATCCACAACCCTAGGTTAGAATCCTACCTCAAGAAATCCTCTTTCTTTCTCTCTTTTCCTTCTCCTCCTTCCACCCTGCTTTCTCCTTGAAGAGCTAGGGCTTTCTTCAATTTTTTGGAAGAAAAATTAGGGTTTTGAACTTGGATGAAGAGGAACGGGAGAGAGGGGGGTTCGGCCACTTCTAGAGGAGAAAAGAGGGAGATATGAATGAAAAAGGAAAAGTATGGAAAGTTAAAGAAAGTTAAAGAGACTTCCTACAAAATATCTCATACTAGAATCCTCTTTAGGATAAGCATGCATAGGCCAAAATGACTTTAATACCCTTCCAAAATTACCCCTCAAGTTTCATGTATTTACAAGTTTGCCATTACTTTATGCACACACAACTTTAGTATGTACGCACAGCAGCTTTAGGCCAAATGACTGTTTTGCCCCTAGCCTTTCTAAAAATTTGCGGGTGTGCCACTAAAGCCATCCCTTTTCACACTGGCCCCTCACACACTAACCCACTCTTTCAAAATTTACAAGTATGACATCACTTTACACAACCACCTTTACTCTACACACAGTTCCACCCATATTGCCAAATGACCAAAATGCCCCTACACTTTTCACAGAATTACACAACTGCCACCAACCACATACATGCCGTATCACCTCTTATCATCTCATTATACTCCCTCTACTCGTGCGTAGAGGACTACCGTATCAGTCGTCGTATATGGCTAAACAGGCTATTACATATTATATAAAAGAGGGATGTTATCAAGAGAAATTAGATAAGAGAAATTGGACAAGAGAAATTGGATATCTATATATTAAAACACAGAGGTTTTTGAATTTTAGGGCTGACTGGGACAAGCTGATGTCATGCTGATGTATAAAGAGGTTGATAGAAGAATGGCTAGGATTTAATCTTGGTAAAAGAAGGGTTGAGATGAGTGTTTGGAAACCACACCACTTTTTTCCTTTTGTTTTCAAACCCCTCACAATCACTACATTTGCGCAGAATACCACATATTTTCCTTTTTTGCTAAAAAAACCCTCTTATTTCACTTTTTACCCACACACCATACACACACACACTTATACACTTCCACCCCGCGCGCCGAAGGCGCCCGCGCGCCGAAGGCGCCCGCGCGCCGAAGGCGCCCGCGCGCCGAAGGCGCCCGCGCGCCGAAGGCGCCCGCGCGCCGAAGGCGCCCGCGCGCCGAAGGCGCCCGCGCGCCGAAGGCGCCCGCGCGCCGAAGGCGCCCGCGCGCCGAAGGCGCCCGCGCGCCGAAGGCGCCCGCGCGCCGAAGGCGCCCGCGCGCCGAAGGCGCCCGCGCGCCGAAGGCGCCCGCTAAATTTTTTTACGCTAATTTATTGTTCCGACTCAAGAGCGCCCTCGCCGAATTTATTGTTCTACGCCGAATTTTTTGTTCCGCACAAATTTGACTGTGTAAATAATGTTTGGGAACAAAGATTTCGCGGGGGAAAATCTTAAATGAACCGTGCCCGCGGGCACGGGTTATGACTAGTCTATTATATAAAAGAGGGTCTATTACATAAAAGATGGATGTTATCAAGAGAAATTGGATAAGAGAAATTGGACAAGAGAAATTGGATATCTATTCTATAAAATAGAGATGTTATCAAGAGAAATTGGATAAGAGAAATCTATTATATAAAAGAGGGATGTTGTTAAGAGAAATTGGATAAGAGAAATTGGACAAGAGAAATTGGATATCTATTATATAAAAGAGGGATGTTATCAAGAGATATTGGATAAGAGAAATTGGACAATAGAAATTGGATATCTATATTACAAATGAGAGATGTTATCAAGAGAAATTGGATAAGAGATATTGGACACGAGAAATTAGATAAGAGAAATTGGACAAGAGAAATTGTGTATGATTTTGAGATTTTGAAAGGAGGTGGGAAATTTTGCACATACAACCCTGGTATTTTACATTCTTGCCCCCGGACTCTCCCCCACCCACACACCCACACTTTTTCTTCTTTCCCTATTTTCCGATCGTTTTTTAAGTCCACGTGCATGTGTGGATTAGAGAATTTGGACAAGAGTATATACATCTATTCTATAAAATAGTGATGTTATCAAGAGAAATTGGATAAGAGAATTTGGATAAGAGAATTTGGACAAGAGTATATACATTTATTCTATAAAATAGGGATGTTATCAAGAGAAATTGGATAAGAGAATTTGGACAAGAGAATTTGGATAAGAGAATTTGGACAAGTGTGTGTGTGTGTGTGTGTGTGTGTGTGTGTGTGTGTGTGTATATATATATATATATATATATATATATATATATATATATAAACACACACACATTTATACATTTACATACATACATACATATACATACATTTATTCTATAAAATAGGGATGTTATCAAGAAAAATTGGATAGCAGAAATTGGACAAGAGAATTTGGATAAGAGAATTTGGACAAGAGTATACATATACATACATACGTACATACATATACATATATACATACATACATATCTATTCGATAAAATAGGGATGTTATCAAGAGAAATTGAATAAGAGAATTTGGACTAGAGAAATTGGATAAGAAATGAGATTTTGAGGGATGAGAGAGGAGGTGGGGAATATTACACATACAACCCCGGTTTTTACATTTTTGCCCCTGGACCCTCCCCCGCACACACCCACACTTTTTATTCCTCCCCCCTTTCCGATCGTTTTTTCCCAGTCCACGTGCACGTGTGCACGGATTATTTACTAGTACATTACTATAAAGGACTTTAGATGAAAGTAAAGCATTGCTTAATAGATATATTCATCGACACTAAAAATAGTAGGTTTTAGACACGACCAGAGATCCTAGAGTAATATCTCACAAGCTATAATCTGTAGCCAATATCTATTAAAGCATTCCTTAATAGATATTTTTATGTTCCTTTTGTTCAACTTTATTTTTCATTTATAAATTGTAGACATGTCATACTATTTAAGTAATCATAGAAAATATTTTAACCAACCAATTCTCTCCATATAACCAGATTCATGGCAATTAATCCACTACATGCATATAAAATTAAAATGTATGTAGTGTGATTTCAAGAGATGTAAAAGTCAAGATTAAACACTATAAAACATGCTCAATTAATCATTCTAAATGCCATTATTTAATCATGACAATAATACAAGATTTTTACTTGTCCATATAATCTTTAAAAGCCTCACCAAAAATGCATAAATATTATTTTTATTAAAAAATCAAATTTAAAAAATCAAGCAAAAAAGTTAAAAAATACAAGCACAAAACAATTTCAGCATAATATTATCGATTCTCACCTTTCAAAACTTTATTGGCCAAGGAACTTTATATTAATACCCGTTATATGTTTTATACAAATTGAATCAAAGTATCGACGATGTTATAATTACTTAACATGCCAGCATATCGAAGGTGTATATGACTGATTAGACATCCAGATAGGTCCACAAGGGTTAATGAATGTGCTTTTTGGAACCCAAATCTGTTCAAAATTTTGGTTGTGTTTCTATTCCATTTGGTTATGTTTCTATTAATTCCAACAAGAAGTATTAACCTATCCAATTTTCTCTTTGTTTTGTTAAAGGGATAAAGTTGATGCCATAAATTTATCTTCAATTTGATATGCAAGTATGCAGCTAGACCAAAATAGAAGAATGCAGGTCCTAAAGAAGTTGCGGTTATCTGTAAACGCATGTCTCTGGCTGCTGCTTAGTTGCAGAAGATCCATACATTATCTCTTTTCCCTGGAAACAGATAGAACCAAATCCACATCCAAACTTGTGAGAGAGAGAGAGAGAGTCCATGTGGGTGATGGAGGAGGTGACGATGATCTTATCATGGGCTTGAAGTCTCTATGGATGTTTCTGTTTGTTGGGGCCAGTTCATTGGTTCATCTGATTCTACAATTTCTTTTCTTTTTCTTTTCTTATCAACAAAACATTCAGATGTTATTTTACAAATATAATGTGAATTCTTGGCCACTAAAGATGAACACTAGAATTTCACCATCTTTGAAGTAATGGTGCATTCTCTTCTACATGCCATGACTCAGTTGCATTCATTTATTACATCAAGATTGGAGCTAAAGGCTAAATGAACTAATGCTAAAAAGCCCTCAATTTGCCCATGCATGAGGAAGTCATCATGGATGGCAAGTACTAACTGACGTAGGGTTGGTTTGTAACTTTTTCCAAATTCGGTATGCTTCATTTGTCTTTGTCTGATCAGTATATGCCATGTCTTCTTGTTATTTTTGCATGACATGGATTGTGGTCCTCATCTTTCAAAGATGCAATTTTTTTAATAAAAAATTTGCCAAGGTGGTTAACCCTGATTCGTCTTCTGCATGGGTAGAAATTGTGTGCTTTTTTAATGAATTGATTCTTTTTTCTTCAATTATTCGTTCCCATTACCACGATTAAGGAGTAAATTATTGGGGTTGATTGAGATCATCTCTTTTGGGCTCATATACCCTCATTATAGATTTATCAAGAAGACAATCGCAGCATGGAATTCTAAAATTTTTGAACCAACGAACAAAGTTAATGACTTTCCTATAAAACCTTTAATATATAAATAGCTGTAATGCCCTGATAGCTACTGCACAAGTAATAGAGGGGGGTGGTGAATAGTATTTTAAAATAATTAAGAGTATAATTCCTAATTATTGTGCAAACACTAACAACAATGCGGAATGAAAATTGACAACAATAAAATCCAACGCAAACACGCGATGTAACGGGTTCGGATCCACCCAAGTCTCCCCGACTTGTTCCGGTAATCCTACGTCCCAGACACCCGGATCCTCTCCGGCTACTTGAGTTAGAATTCTCTAACTCAAATTTGCACTATGAAATTCTTGTAGAAAACTACTACAAGATCAAATCATACAAAGATCGAAATGTGACTCCCACAAACCGGGATCACGATCTTCTCTCACAACCGAGAGATAAACTGAAATATCAATTTAAATGAAACAATAAAACACTTACCACAAAACCATATGCCTTGAGTAAAACTTACAGATTTTAGGGCAAGAAGGATTTTGAGGAAGAAGATGGCACCAAACCCTAGCTCCATCAAGATGAACAGCAATAGATGGCTAGGGTGCTGTTGGTGACTTGATTCAAGCTCTTAGCTTGAGTAGCTCACAATGAATAAGATTCTCTCTTGAGGAATTAGGGCTCAAAGAGTGAGGGAGAGATTCTTGTGAGAAGAGAGAGCTTAGAAATGAGAGTTTAATGCTTTCTCTTTGATTCTCTAAATCTCAATAATGGCAGCCTTGAATGCTAGCTTGAAACTCATCAAGCTTATATAGGAGAGAGAGAGAGAGAAGAGTTCAGCAAAAATCGTGGTATTAAATGCCCAACGGATTTCTGAAGCTGCTTAATCGGTCTAAGAAGGATCACTGACCGATTAGTTTTGCAACTAGTTGGTCGGTGAACCTTCTTGGACCGACTAGATGGTTGACAGGGAAGATAGTGAAATAATGAGATAGAACTAGTCGGTCTAAGAAGAAACACCAACCGACTAGTTTGACAACTAGTCGGTCGGTGAACCTTCTTGGACCGACTAATTGATCAACAGTAAATGAGCTGAATTTCACAAGGAAAACTAGTCGGTCTAAGAAGGATTGCCAACCGACTAGTTTGACAACTAGTCGGTCGGTGAATGTTCTTTGACCGACTAACTAGTCAACAATAGCTAGGTTAAAATATATAAGGATAACTAGTCGGTCTGAGAAGGATTCCCAACCGACTAGTTTGACAACTAGTCGGTCGGTGAACCTTCTTGGACCGACTAATTGGTCAACAGTGCCTAGGCTGAATTGAACTAGGAGAACTAGTCGGTTCAAGAAGGATTCACAACCGACTAGATTGTCATCTAGTCGGTTGGTTCTTCTTCTTGAACCAACTGAGATGCATACGAAGCCGTGAAATGAAGCGATAAGCTTCGGGAAAGTTTCTTATGGCTTCTAAGACAATCCTAGATCTAAGATATGAGCGTTATGAAGATAGTTAAGCAAATCCTACTCAAGGCTTAACATTCTATACGATGAAGCTAGAAGACAATAAAATAAACATGACGAACCGTCTTCAAAGCTTCAATACGAATCCCTTGACTTCATTAATGACTGCTTGAGCTTCAACGAAGCTTCAGGCACAACGATCGCACGCTTTAAGAAGTCTTGAGACGTCGCTTGAAATGTACGAAGTAACTTGGCGACGATCTTCATAACTGCGCTCAATGAGAATTAGTTCACGATATTTATGTTTGTTCATCATCAAAAATAAATCCGGAGAATCAATACTCAACATTCTCCCCCTTTTTGGTGATGACAAACCAACATAAATATTAATCAATAATAATGATACAAATGAAATTTACTTACTTCCCTGGCATTGATGACTCATTAGTTCCGTATTAAATAATAAACATAAGCATCAAGCAGACGAGAAAAGTATAAAACATGATCCAATTATTGAAATATAGGATCGGAATCCATTTTTATATCTTCACTCCCCCTGAATCTAACATATCAAATTAGATTCACGGTAAGTTGCTTTAAATTATCATTTAGCTCAACGTCATTATTAATTCTCTCCCCCTTTGGCATTAGCAAAAAGAGCGGGAGGAGATCAACGAAAACAACGAAGGCTAAATAAAAATCTAAACACGAGAGTCGAAGAATACGACAACGGTCCAAATGACACCAAGGAATACTATCGAAGAATATCAAAGCGTGCCAATGAGACCATAGTCGAAAAGCGAAAAGTGAAATCATCAAAACTCAAAATCAAATTCACGTATTGAGTTATGGAATATACTCTCCAATATCAACATTCATAACGAATTGAGTGCATGGAAAACAATTCTATGTTTTCATAAAAGAAATCTATTTAATCAATATAATCGTCGAGTGACGAAGTCAACATCAAAGACATAAATACAATGTGCACACAGAAATGAACGGCAACACGATGTGTGTGTGTGTGTGTGTGTATGGATTCAACAAAAGTTATACATCAGCCAACAAAAGTATAGACCATCAGCAGGTCGGTGCACATCATACAACACATGTCACAAAATACATCTAAGTGTATCACAAAACATACATGCATCAAAATGTATCACAAAAACATACAAAAAATACACATCCACCCATCTATCCTAGCCCCACTCTCTCACAACAGATATATCGTCCAAATGCTCATGGGAGAGTCCTCCAACGAAAGCTCAGGAGGCGGAGGCATGATCTACACCAGCAGCAGGCTGTGCAGATGAAGTGGTGGTCTCTGGATCGACTGGAGTGTCCACCGAAGGGATGGTGGCAGTAGGAGTGCTCTCGAGAGCACGAGCAGAAGAAGTGCCAACAGAAGTACCCTTGGGGGCACGAACTGGAGAAGAAGCAAGCTCCTCATCCTCATCAACATCCATAGCCTCCTCATCAGAAAGCGTAGGAGGAACCTCAATGCCCAGATGATCGCAGATGCGAGCAAGCATCTCCTCACATCGAGCAATACGAGCCTCCTGACGGCTCAAGGAAGCTGAAACGTCAGGGCAAGAAGGCGGAGGAGGAGCAGAAGGGGTAGTCCTCTGAACGTGACGTAAGGCCGCAAGAGACTTCTTGACGGCAGTCGCGTTCAGGGGAGGACCCAACGGATGCTGATCATCAGGAGGGAGAGGAACGCCGAAGTGACGGAAGACAAGAGTCAACAAACAAGGATATAGAATATGTGCTGACTTGGTGGACTTCCTACTGCACTCAAAGGAGTCCATCTTATCCAAGATGATGCGGGCCCAATTTATCTCGCTCCCAGCAAAAAGAGCATGGATAAGCTTCAGGAATGGCTGTGAGGGCAAGCCGGAGGAGCCGTACTTTGGGAGAAGACACGACTTCAGAATTAAGTTCAGGACCCATGCATTAGGCTTGAATGATTTCGATGGAACGCCAATCATGGGGGGAGGAATGACATGGAACATCTCAGCAAGAATGGACTGGTCAAGATCGTGGATATTATATACGGAGATATCTGAGGGGAGCAGGCCAGAGGAGGAGACACCAAGCAACTGCCCTAAGATCTCTGTCGTGAGGACAATGGGTGTCCCCAAGACAGTGGTCTCAATGCAGTGGGTGTCATCATACTCACCCGGAACTCGATTGGCATAAAAGAGTTTGACGAGTCTAGGATAGAGATGAGGATTCGCCTTAGGATCATGGCGAAGATAATCTAGGAGGCCGCTATAAGATAAGAGATCAGCGAGCTGAGGAAAGTTAGAGAACAGAATGAAATGCTCAAGAATCAATGGACAGTGCTCGATACGATTGTATGCTGCAAGACACAACGGGTCATCGTGACACAACGAAATATCATCCCCATCCCAAGGCATGGGAGCCTTCTCCTTTGACGAACGAGAGGTAGTGCGAGGAGGAGGAGTAGGAGCCTTCTCGATAGGCTCATTCTCCGGGATATAGTCAGCGTCGGAGTCAGAGGAGGCAGCGGGGGGAGTGGGAGCACGAAAGGAGCCCTGGGTCCGGTGCTTGGAAGATGATTGAGTTCTAGGTCTAGAGGCCATCTTCTTCCTCTTAAGAGGAGGCGAAGAGGAGGATGGAGATATAGGCGTAGACGACGGTGGACGAGTGGTTTTGGTGCGGCGTCTAGGATGATTAGGGTTGGGAATAGGCTCTACGGTCATGGGAGACGGAGCGGTAGGACAGACAGGGATGCGTGTTCTCGCCATAAGATTGCGACGAGACAACACACAAACGCACGAGATCGAACAAATTTGAAAGTGATTGAACGAAATTTGAACGGAAATGAACGAGATTGAACCCTAAAACTGTAGTGAAAGAGAGAGAGGAGATACCAAAGATACCCTAGGAGGAAGAGAAATCGACTCTAGAGGATCGACGGCGGCTGACGGCAGCCGGAGACGGCGACGCACGACAGAGGAAGACGAGGAGATGCGGGGTTTAAGGTTTTAGGAGAGAGGACGCACCGATTAGAATGAATTCTAATCGGTGCGGAGGGGGGTATTAATCGATGCGCAGAGCCAAAGACGTAATTGCCCCCGCATATCTAGTCGGTCTAAGTTTAAGAGCTGATCGACTAGAATGCAATCTAGTCGGTCGGCCAATGAGCTTGGACCGACTAAATGCAAACAGCAAGTGAGGCCAAAGTTAGGGCATGAATTAGTCGGTTTGAGTTCAATAACTAACCGACTAGAAGCGAAACTAGTCGGTCGGCAAATGAACTGGGACTGACTAAGTGAGTCCAAAAATTTGAGAATACGAAATTTTGAGTTCTCTCCAAAGAACACTTGGACAATTCTTCGAAAACACTCTCATATGTTCTTATTCTACCCCATGAAACTAGAAAATCATAAATCCGACGCGCAAATCTAAAAACCAATCTTAAATCCAGAATATCACAACAAATCTAGCATGAGCATATAAATATCATTATCATGCAGGATTATAGAAAATATGAATCCTAAATCTCGGATTCACCCATAATCCCCAATTCTCGACGTAACCGCACAAAGGAATCTTCCTTGAGTGGTTTCGTGAAAATATCGGCGATTTGCTTCTGGGTTTCAACGTACACTAAAATGATGTCCTTTTTAGCTACATGATCATCTAGAAAATGGTGACGGACATCTATGTGTTTGGTACGGGAGTGGTGTACCGGATTCTTAAAGAGACATATTGCACTTAGGTTGTCCACCATGATAGGGCAAGTATCACAGTTTATACCGAAGTCTTTACGTGTGTGTCTCATCCAAAGAACCTGTGCACATGCAGCACCGGCGGCAATATATTCCGCCTCGGTGGTTGAAAGTGATACGGAATTCTGCTTCTTGGAAAACCAAGAGACAAGAGAATTTCCTATAAAATGGCAAGTGCCACTAGTACTCTTCCTGTCGGATTTGCATCCAGCATAATCTGCGTCACTATATGAGATTAACTCATATGTGCTAGACTTTGGATAAAATAATCCGTAGTCGAGTTTGTGACTTAAATAACGGAAAATACATTTAACCGCTACTAAGTGTGATTCCTTATGTTGTGACTGATACCGAGCATAAACACATACGGTGAACATTATATCAGGCCTACTGGCAGTAAGATATAATAAACTACCTATCATACCTCGATATAGACAAATGTCTACATCTTTGCCGCCCGTATCTTTATCAAGATGTGTAGTAGTGCTCATTGGAGTCTTCTTTCTAGAAGCATTCTCCATTCCAAATCGCTTTAGCAACTCCACCGTGTACTTGGTTTGGTGGATGAAGATTCCATCGTGCATTTGGCAAATTTGGAGTCCTAAGAAATATTTGAGCTCACCCATGTGGCTCATCTCAAATTGGTCCTTCATGACATTTGAAAACTCTTCGCAAAGAGTGAAGTTAGTAGCATCGAAAATGATATCATCAACATAAATTTGAACTAAAATAATATCATGATTCGCATACTTAACAAAAGCGTTGAATCAACCTCACCCATTTTGAAACCCAAATCCAAAAGAAAGTTCTTTAGGCGGTCATACCAAGCGCTAGGAGCTTGTCTCAAACCATAAAGTGCTTTCTTAAGTTTGAAAACGTGATTTGAAAATTTTTCATTTATAAAACCCGGAGGTTGAGAAACATAAACTTCCTCAACGACATCTCCGTTTAAAACGCACTTTTTACGTCCATTTGAAAGAGTTTGAAATCTTTATGGCATGCAAACGATAATAACAACCTAATAGATTCTAATCTAGCTACAGGTGCAAAAGATTCCTCGAAATCTATACCTTCCTCTTGCCTGTAGCCTTGAGCAACTAACCGAGCTTTGTTCCGGATGACGTTTTGGTTCTCGTCGGTCTTATTCTTGAAAATCCACTTCGTTCCTATAACGGTGTGGTTCTTCGAAGGCAATGG
Source organism: Scilla litardierei (assembly GCA_030789695.1). Lineage (NCBI taxonomy): Eukaryota > Viridiplantae > Streptophyta > Magnoliopsida > Asparagales > Asparagaceae > Scilla > Scilla litardierei. Next base: position 109,963,777 of record CM061130.1, on the reverse strand, counting down.
AACTAGCTCCCAGACCTCATTCCTCTCAAACTGAAAGAGTTCCTCTTCCATGGCTAGGATCCAAGAACTATCTTCGCACGCATCGTTGATATTCTTTGGCTCTACTGAATAGGCAAAGGCACAGTGGGCGAAGAAGTTGACTTGAGATCTCGTCTTGACACTATCTAGTATGTTGCCAATAACTTGCTCATGGGGATGGTCACGAACTGTATGAAGCCGTTTGGGAACTCCCTGATCACTAGGAACATTCTCAAAAGAATCATCAGTCGGGTTAGTATCAACAGAATCAATAGGATTAGATTTACCAATAGAGTCACAAACTACTTCCATAGAATCATCATCATTGATAATTCTAGGAGGGACAAAATTTTCATTGAATGAAACATGAAGAGATTCCTCAATCGTTGAGATTCTTTTGTTGTATATCCGGTAGGCTTTGCTACGAGAGGATATCCAACAAATATCCCCTCATCGGATCTTGGATCAAATTTGTCCAAACTACCATACGTGTTTTTGATAAAACATTTTGCACCAAAAACTCGAAAATGTTTAACTTGAGGCAACCTACCAAACAACAATTCATAACAAGTTTGTTTGGTGCCGGGCCTCAAGAGTATCATATTAAACACATAGCAAGCGGTATGTACCGCTTCTGCCCAAAATTGATGGCCAAGTTGGCTATCATCAAGCATCGTGCGAGCACATTCCACTAGCGTCCTATTCTTTCTCTCAACAACACCATTTTGAGGGGATGCGCGAGGGAAAGAAAAGGTGTGAGTAATACCAACTTCATCACAGAAATTTGAAAAAGACTCATTCTCAAATTCCCCTCCATGATCACTACGAATAGTGACAATGGGGGTTCCAATGAGATTTTGTACTTTCTTAACAAATACTGTGAAGTTTTCAAAAGCATCATTTTTATTAGTTAAAGAAAATACCCAAGTAAATCTAGAAAAGTTATCAACGATGACAAGTCCATATCGAGCATTCCCTAATGAAGCAACTCTAGTTGGCCCAAAAAGATCTAGATGTAAAAGCTCTAAAGGCCGTTTAGAGGATATGCTCTTCTTAGGTTTGAATGACGATTTTGGAAGTTTGCCTCGTTGACACGAGTCACAAAAGCTTTTCATTTGAAAGCAAGCTTAGGAAATCCTTTTATAGAGTTTAACTTGGATAGTTTGAAAAGTGTTCCAAAGTTCACATGACCAAAACGTCGATGCCATAGGTGTTGTTCACTTGTGTTGGCAATGAGACATTGTTCATTGTTCATATATATCCTTATGGCGTTTTCCAGAGAATAACACATTATTATTATCTTTACTCAAAATATGACACATTCCTTTCGCAAAGCTAACTTTGTAACCCTTATCACAAAGTTGGCTTATTGAAATAAGATTGTGATTTAAGCCTTTAACAAGGTAAACATCACTTATAAGGGGTTTAGAGGGGTTACCAACTTTTCCAACACCGATGATGGTTCCGCTCTCGTTGCCTCCAAAGACCACTCGGTTCCCATTTTCAATGGGCACCACTCCGGATAGCAATTGAGCTTCACCCGTCATGTGTTTTGAGCACCCGCTATCAAGTATCCACCCATCCTTGGAGCTAAATTTTGATTTGTTGCTCCTTTTCTTTTTCTTGAGTACCTGACGATAAAAAATATCGTATCATGATACCTAAGGTCATTGGGTCCTAAGAGATTAGACCTTTGGAAGCCAAGTCCAATTGGACTTAGACTTCCTAATATAATCATCATTGTGCACTACATTCATGAAATAAGAATTAATGTATGCTTGTTTTTCATGCATGCTTGTGTCCTTCGGGCCCCCAAATAGTAAATTTCTTGGGAGCCCTATTCCTATTGAGAGCATGCACATGTGGTTGATTTCTACGTGATGCATGTGGCCTACGAGGAAGTGGCCTAGGGTATGCATGACGTGGATAAGCATACGGCACATGATGAAATGGTGGTGGCGACATATGATATGGTGCATGATGGTAATCATTCATATAGTAATGATGTGGTTAAACATATGCATATGGAAGAACACGTGCGTGAGTGTGTCTCACTTGGTGTGCACGTGCTCGTGGACGTGGAGCATAGAAATCGTCATTGAACATGTGGAGTAGGAGGTGTGTTCCTACGTGGCATAGTATTGGTGTACATAAATGCATGACCCTTCTTTGGAGGTCCACCCAAAGTGGGTTTCTTTCCAAACGGGGGTGTGTACCTAGTGGAAGCACCATTGGTAGATGAACTACCCATGGGCTGTTTACTCCCACTAGTTGAGGCATCGGAAGTTGGCCTTACAAAGGTGGTGGAAGATTTGGATGAAATTTCCTTTTTATACCCCAAGCCAATACGATGATTGGCTGGAAGTAAATCATTTAGGATATTATCCAAATGGTCCTTGCCTTTGTTGAATTTGTCAATTCGGCCTAATGTGGACTCATACTTCTCGGTGAGAGAAAGTATTGAAGTATCCAAAGTGGACACTTGAGTTGTGAGTACACAAACACGAGACTTGAGATTCTCATTCTCAATACTCAAAGTTGAGTTTCGAGAAATCAAATCCGCTATCTCGCGTTCATCCGAATTCTCAATGTGAACATGCTCAAGTTGAGATTTGAGATTTACAATCTCATTTCTCAAGTCTTCAACAACGGTGTTGTTGTTGATGATGATAGGCTTAGGTGTGGTTTGGAGACTACTTAGCTCATCTTTAATCATAGTATATCTATTTACCAATTTAGAATACTTAGACCAAATTTGTTCCTTAGCTAATCTAAGTTCATCCATAGTTACCTTTTCACCTTCATCCTCGCTTTCGTCGGAAGAGGTCTCTTGATCATGTTCCTCTCTTGCCATGAAGCATATGTGTGCTTGCTCCACTTGTTCATCATCCGACACTCCACTTGAGGAGTCCTCTTCTGAGTCGGTGAATGTACCGACAAGCCCTTTCTTGTACCCTTTCTTGTACTTTCTTGACTTGTCGAACTTGGGTGCCTTCCATTTCTCCTTTTGTTTGTTGAGAGGACAATCCGCCTTGATGTGTCCTGGCTTGTTGCATTTAAAACACAAAGGAGCAGAGGCATTAGTCAAACTAACTTTGGATTTATTCCTAAAGTTACCTTTTCGGAAGAATCGGTTGAACTTCTTTGCCATGAGGGCAAAGGATTATATGTCCAACTCGTCTTTCGATCCTTCACTATCGGTAGGTGTAGAAGGAGTGGCCTTAAAAGCAATTGCCTTTTTATTTGGCTCTTCTTGCTTCAAGTACACCTTCATCTTGTCATGCTTCTTGATCTTACTGTCCTCCCGTACCTCATAGGACATCAAGGTACCCATTAGTTGTACGACAGTATATTTATTTATATCGTTACCTTCATCGATAGCGAAGGTTCATTTTTTCCAACTCGAAGGAAGTCCGTCAATAATCTTTGTGACTTTCTCCTTTTGGGTATAGGTCTTCCCAAGAGTTTCCAACTCGTTGGTTATATCCACGAAGCGAGCATAGTACTCCTTCATCTTTTCACCCTGTTCCATGTGAAATAACTCAAATTCTTTATTAACAACAGTGAGTTTGGGGTCTCTTACCCTACTCGTTCCTTCGTGCAAGATTTGGAGTTGGTTCCAAATTTGATATGCACTCTTATATGTGCATATCTTGTTGAAGTCTTCAGGCTCCAATGCACATTGTAAGGCATTCATTGCCTTGGCATTGTTCACCTTCGCGATGACCTCCGCGGTAGTCCACTTCGCGAAGTCTTCTTCAGCGGGCTCGACATACTCCGTTAGCGTGGCTCTCCAAAGTGAAGTGCTCCGGAGGAAGGTATCCATCCGGTATTTCAAGTATCCATAATTGGCACCGTTGAAGTGAGGAGGCCTAGTTGAGGAGTGTCCTTCCATCACTGAAGAAGCTCATTCACGATTCTTGAAGGTGCTGTAGTCGGAAGGTGGATGAACAGTCTTGTTGTCGTTGGTAGTCATAGCTATGAACTTGGCTCTGATACCAAATGTAATGCCATCTAGTACTTGTGCAATAGCTATCAAGGCATTACAATAGTAATTGGCTGAATCTCATCCGCTCAAACCAACTCCTGTCATCTGATCTCTCCCAACTCCTCGATGTAGAGCCCTGCCCTCACGTCATCAAGCTTGAAATTATACTAACTATGGACCATTGTATTGACGAACGTCGTGTATCATGCTGGCAATGTCAGGAGCAGAATCATCGCCCTCATGCTACGGCTTTGCAGTCAATCCAATGGAATCCTCTTCACCACTAAGCCATTAAATGTATTAAGATGATCCTTCAGAGGTCTCATCTCGCATCTTGAAAGTGAAGAAATCTTCAGCAAGATTAGCTTGTTGGTGAGTGACTTTTCACATACATCTTCTCGAGTTTTTCCATAATCCATTCACAGTAGTCTTCTCAGAAACTTGATAAATCATCTCGTCAAATAAACTAAGCTAGATAGTTGTCATATCTTACTGAGTTATCTACTTAATGGACACGATCCTTCCTTAAGGTTGCCTTGATCTTGTTATGTCATATCTCAAAGTTTACATTGTCATCAAACTTTTCAATTTTGTATTGTGATTCTCTAATTGTCATATACAAGTCACTTATATATGAACTCGAACCGATTTATTTTCCAGTTACGTACATAACCATTTGTTAAAGAACTCGTTGCCATTGTCTTTAACTTGTTTCACAAATCTTGCTATCTTACCAATTGTTGAAAATGATTGGGATCACCTCTCTTCAGCTCTTATACTCTCATGATAATCTTGTTAAGAAGACAATCGTCCCGTGAAATTACAACGTCATTGAACGAATGAACAAAGCTAATGAGATTCTCTACAAAATATATAATACATTAATATATATGAAAAATAATGCAAAACAAAAGAAACACACAAACTTGACACTAAGATGTAAATTGGTCACACCCAATACTTGCTGCACATCCATTTAGAGAGATCACTAATTACTTCTTCGATAATCTTTGGATTATGTGTTACGGTGTTTGGTTCAAGGGAAAAAAAAACTCCCTAAGAAGTCGAAGAAGAAAACAATACAGAAATCATCTTAAAAATCCTCTCTTAACCCTGAGTTTGTGCTCTATATTTCTACATGTGATCGCAAACCTATATAGGAAAATTCACACAAAAACTTAGGCAAACCCAGGTTTAATTACCCTTAACAAAACCACAATGGGTCTTTAAAGGAATCTGAATTCGAATCACATTTGGATCTACGCATGATTACTACCATGTGCAACTTCGGGTTGCTCACACGCGCGCCTGCATGTATAGCTAGCATGTGTGACACGTGCATCTGCTAGGCCACATGCTTCTTAGGGAAAGTGCACGCTCGGAGGCTGCCCGCCCACTCGTGGGCCACACGCAATATGGGCCTGGGCCGTGTGCCTAGGCTGGCATGTGACGCATGCATGTCGTGGCTTAGTGGGCTGCACAACTGTTCATTCTATTGGACTGAGATAAAATCCGCTTCTGGACTTCAGAAAATAAGTGTTTGGGTTTCAAAAAAAATAGTCAAAAATCCTTATAAATCCTAGATTAATCTTACGATGATTTCCGTATTTGTATCACATTTTTCAACATAAATGAACTCAAGAATTAATTCAGTTTTTCTGACCAAATTCTAATGTATCAAATTGACATATTGGCATGCTATCATCCATAAACCCATTTCTAAAAATATTTTACATGTGAATTCTAGACCTATTCGCCTATTTTCAAATAAAATATAATACAAGGTAATCCTTATGCATCTCTTCGTGAATGGATTCTTGTGTTTTTTAGCAAGAAGGTAGGCCAAAGGTGTTAGGTTGTGGAGCCTGAAGAATAGTTGCTGATCACCTCAATGAGTTCAATCTGATAACATCCCAATTAAGTTCAGTCAAAATTGATTTTGATGATGAGGTTAGAGCTTTAATTCTGTTGTCTTCTTTGCCAGAAAGTTGGAGCGGAACGGTTACTACTGTTAGTTCTTCAACAGGGAAGGAGGAGCTAAAGTTTGACGAAGTAAGAGATCTGATTATAAGTGAAGAAATTCGCAGGAAAGAATCGGGTATCAATTCAGGATCAGTGTTGAGTACAGAAAATAGAGGCAGATCATAATCAAGGAAGTGGAATCGAGGTAGATCGAAGTCAAGACATAAGAGTAAGTCGAGGAAAGACAAGAGTTCCATTGAGTGTTGGAATTATAAGAAGCTTGGTCATTACTCGAATCAGTGTAGGGCACCAATGAAGGAAAAGAAGGTTGACAACTCAACAAACGTGACATCAGAGGAGACCAATGATGCATTAATCTTGAGTGTGTGCGGTCCATTAGAATCGTGGGTTTTGGATTCTGGAGCATCGTATCATGATTGCCCTGATAGTGATATAATGGAGAATTATATCTCTGGAAGTTTTGGAAAGGTTTATCTTGCAGATGATGAGCCATTGAAGATCATAGCGAAGGGAGATGTTCGGATCAAAACACCGAATGGACCTGTGTGGTAGCTGTGTGGCGTCAGACATATTCCTAGTTTGAAGAGGAATTTGGTTTCTATAGGACAGCTAGATGATGAGGGTTATCATTTATCCTTTGGCTCTAGTGCAAGATAACAAAGGGGCCATGGTGGTGGCTCGAGGGTCGAAGGAGGGTACATTGAATATGACCACTATCAACCATGATAGTTTTGCTCTTGCTGGTGCAAACAGAGATGCAGATTTGTGGCATTGCAGACTTGGTCACACGAGTGAGAAGGGGATGAAACAGTTGTGTTCAAAGGGTAAACTGTCGGGTCTCAAAACAGTTGACATTGGTTTATGTGAAGGCTGCGTATTTGGGAAACAGAAAAGGGTAAGTTTTTCGAAGGGTGGTAGAACCTTGAAGAAACAGAAGCTGGAGCTGGTACATAGTGATTTATGGGTACCAGCACATGTAACATCTCTTGGTGGTGCATCATATTACATGACCTTTATTGATGACTCCACGAGGAAGGTATGGGTTTATTTTCTGAAACATAAATCCGATGCTGTTAATGTTTTTAGAAAATGGAAAGCCTTTGTAGAAAATGAAACAGGTCTGAATGTGAAGTGCTTAAGATTGGATAATGGTGGTGAATATAAGCTTACTTAGTTCAAAGAGTATTGTGCTATGAATGGTATTCTCATGGAGAAGACTCTTAGAGGAACCCTTCAGTAGAATGAGGTTGCAGAATGTATGAACAGAACCTTGAACTAATGCGCTAGGTGCATGCAATTGAAGTGTGGGTTATCGAAGATGTTCTGGGCAGATGCAATTAACACTGCCACTTTCTTGATTAATAGAGGACCATCAGTTCCTTTGGATAATGGCATACCATAGGAGGCTTGAACTGGTAAAGAGGTAAACCTATTGTAACGGCTTCTATTTTTAGGCGTGTTCGAGTTCGTGCGTGCCTGTATTTTTATTCGGTCGTCCGTGTGTTTTTCGTCCGTACGTTCCTTTCTCCTACGCATCGACGTGAGTGCACCTCTGCTTTTCAAATTCTTACCATATCGTAATTAGTTACTTTTTAAAACACTAACTAATTACTCTTAACCCCTAACCCTACACTATAACATCCCACCGAAATATTTCAGTAAGATCCAACATACGTCTTTACTCTTCCCCTACATCCAACTCCCCCTCATCAACATGCAACCCTTCTTCATTGTTCTTAAATCAATAGCCAACAACAACATACGGTAGCAGCATCATCCTCCTCCCCTCACTCTGATCAACCCAAATTCCTCCAACAACAACAACAATCAACAAACCAATTCAAAAACTGAAATCGATTTTCAACCAAACCAAACCCCAAATCAAATCTGAAATCAGATTGAGAGGAGGGGAGGTCAGAATCAAATCAGAAATTAGATCTGAAATTCAGATCTAAAGCATCAATTTCAACGCTCTCCCTCAGCCCTCAGCCCCGCCGGAGTGCGTCACTCCTTCCCGTGCGCCACCAGCCCTGCCAGCAAAAACCCCCTGCCCAGGCCGCGCCACCGCCCCTACCACGTGTGTGCCATTGACTTGCACCGTCATGCGCGCATATGCACCGCCACCGCCCGCCGCGCAGCTGCACCGCCCGCCTGTCGCCCAGCCCCCTGCTGCCCCTTACCGTGCCATGCTCTCCTCCCTACAACAAAAAGAATGAAGGAAGAAGATAGAAAGGAAGAGAAGAAGAGAATAGAAGAGGAAGAAGAAAGAAGAAGGTGATGAAGAAATGGGTATTGGGTTTTATTGGAAATGGTTTTGAATTATTGGGTTTTAAATGAGTTATTGGGTTTAAGTGAAGTTATTGGGTATTGGGTATAGTTTTATTGGGTATTTGAGCTATTAACCTATTAGGTTTTAAATGGGTTCAATAGAAGTTATTGGGTATGGGTTTTTGGTGTTTATTTGAGTTATAAGTAGCTTATTGGGTTAATAACTATTGGGTTTAATAAAATTGTTGGGTATGGGTTATTGAAGTTATTAATGTTAGTAAATTAGTTAAGGTTATTAAAACTATATTAAGCTATTTTAAGTTTTAAAGTTATTAAGTTAGTAAGTTATTTTTTTAGTTATCAAGTTTTTTTAAGGTATTAGAGTTATTTTAAGTTTTAAGTTTTAAGTTATAAGGTTAAGTTTTAAAATTATTAAGTTATTAAAGTTTTAGGTTATTAAGTTAATTAAGTTATAAAATGTTAATAATACTTTTAAGTATATGTTATACTTTAAGTTATATGCTTAATTATATAAATGATCAATTAGTTATACGAGTTAGTAGTTGTATAACTTCTTATTAACCGTTTATAATGTTGAACGAAACAGAAAACCAACTTTATCACATTTGACGAGACAAAAACAGCGACACCAAAATCACAAAACAGGCAAGTATGCACTTTCTACTGGTTTTAAATACCGCTTCTTCTAATGTGACCTCAAACTGCATACTTTTGTGTATTGCGAGATAAAAACATGTGTGTGTGTGTGTGTGGGGACATTTTAACTGATAATGCCTTAAACGATATGAAATGCAACACTGCTGGATATATATGAACCTCTTGAAACAATTGCTACTCATAGAACGTGCGGGCCGGTTTGGCTAATCACAGATATTGCATGTCAAGATTTGGCTATTCATGTGGACCGGTTTGGCTAGTCTGGCTCGTGTTCTAGTATTACAACTTTTGATGGCCGGTTTGGCTGATTCTGGCTCGTGGTCTAGAAAGTACAAGTGGGTGGGGTTGGGTTCGCATACACTAGTCGGAAGTAAACGGGTCACATTCGGGGGCACTTGAAGGTAGATTCACTTGATTGCCGCCTAACAATGTGAACCTTAGTGCACTAAATTGAATAGACTCTTGAACATCTTGAGATTGATTTATTGAACATGTATAACGTATAAAACTGATATTTCTTCCATTTAAAATAGGACTGCTATGCTAATATAGAAATCTGTTCTTACTGCTTAGAAATAGAACTAACATGCTAATGTAATCTCTGTTTGAACTTCTTAGAAATTGCAATTGTTCGTTTATTTATAAATGTGTAACTGCCATGTAAACTATTTCGAAAACCTTGCCAAAGGTCCTAATCATATTATTGCTTGCCAAGGACCTTGCTGACATACATTTATATGTTGTTTGAAATGTATGTCAGGACACGAGATAGGTTATATTGAGGACGAGCTGATTGAGGGAACTGACCCACTGGACCAGGAGTATGCTGATCCAGAAGTTCTCCCCACGAAGGAATAGCTGTTGCTGAGCTTTACCTACTGCTGCTTAGGATTTCATTTACTGCATTTCTGTAGGGAGTGTACCCACCTTTGTAGAACTATGTTGTTGTAGGCCATGCTTGGGGCCTTTATTACTTTTATGCACTCTATCTTGATGTTGGCTTTAAATTCTTAGTTATTTCTGTTGTTCTGAAATGCATGCAAGTTCATGCATATGGTTTTATTCACAGAATCTTATTGGGTTTTGAAGCTTCACCGCTTCAGCCTATGCAGACCCACTCGCGTCCCCGCTCCCTAGTATAATGGGAAGCGAAGTGTGACAGGTTTTTGTGGTGGCCCATGCATGTCCATGCATTATGCAAAACTTCAGGACAATAGAAATACTATCATTAGCCAAAAACGTCTAGATTTATCTCGTACACAAAATTTAACCGAGTTTCTTGTCTCAGCATAGCAGGAGGACACAACACCAGGTATGGAAATGGGAATGGAACTGTAGCTAACAGAGGTACCGACATTAATGAACTCCTCGGAGTCATGATTGGGATGTTGGAGATCCAACACCAGCTGATTCAGCAGGGACAACAACCTGCTCAGATTGCACCACCACCCCCTCGAGCTGAACTAGAAGTTAGGCAGTTTCATGAGCTGTAACCCAAGAGATTCTATGGAAAAGAAGGACCTCTGGATGCTGAAGAATGGGCCCAAGGGATCGAGGACAAGCTGAATGCTGCTTGTACACTCAGGCAGGATGGTCAATGTCGCAAAGATCCAACTGACTGACAATGCTAGGAGCTGGTGGCAACTGGAAGAAAGGCGTTTAGTCAGACCCATCTCTTGGGGCATGTTTCGGGTGAGATTCGACGCCAAGTATTTTTTCAAAACAGCCAAAAGAGAACTTCAGCAACGCTTCGTCGATCTGGTCCAAGGAGATAGAACTGTTAACGAGTATGAGGCCGAGTTTGTGATGCTCAGCCGCTTCGCACCCCATATGGTCGAGGACTCTGAAGACTGTGCATTTCAGTTTCGCCAAGGTCTGAATCCCAAAATTCAAGCCTCAATGACCTCGACAGAACTTACGACCCTCTAGGATGTTTTGGATGCTGCACGGAGCCATGAAGTTGTGGCAAGACTCCCAGAGGGATTTCAAACTGGAGGAAGCAAGCATCCCATGGAGCCCCCTAGGATGGTGCCAAGAGGAAATTTCCGGCCTCCCCAGACCACACAGTTCAAGAGGCCAACTGCTCATGTCGACCAAGCTCGGCTGACCTGTTTCTTTTGTGGCAAGACTGGACATCAGAAGCAGGATTGTAGGAGGATGCTGAACCAATGTCTGATTTGCAGAGCATCTGATCATGCTGTGAGAGACTTCCCCCATGGTAAGGATCGTCAAGCACCTGCTAGAGTACCTAGACCTGTTCAGCGAGGAGCACCTGGACCTGTTCAGCGAGGTGCCCATGGACCTGCTCAGTGTGAACCGCCCCTAATTCTGCAGAACGGAGACTATCAGCAGGTCAATCATCCAAAGCGCCAGGCATTCATTATGACAGCTGCTGAAGCTGAGGCTGAGGATGAAGTGATTACATGTAACATCTAGAACTAGTATTTCATATTGCTTTTATATTCATACTTGTTAATTAGACACCCTTGCTAAGATTAGTTATTATCATCTTAGGTGTTAGCTTAGTGGCTTCCCACCCCGCTCTGACCTTATCTGATTCTGGAGCTTCATTGTGTATCTTATCCTGGAGATTCGCGGTCAAACACTCGATTCCCACCTACCCACTTTCCAAAAGTTGAAATATCACTACCAAGAGTGGCGTAGTGAGTGTTTTCTTAGGCTGCAAATCATGTCCTCTGGTGATTTGCGGATTTGAGCTCTATGCAGATTTCATGGTCCTGGACACGCCCAATTATATGCTATTCTCAGTATGGATTGGTTAGGAACATTATATACTACTATCGACTATCACAAAAAGAAAGTAATATTTGAGACTCCAGACCATCCGGTGTTCTAATTCGTCAGTGGGAGTCATTCGCTCGGACCTATCAAATTTCGGACCCAGCCGAATGAAGTGATCGTTGCATTTATGCAAGTCGAACCTGAAATGCCTGCAGTGGTTTGAGATTTTGAAGATGTATTCCCGGAGGATATTTCTGGATTACCGCCTGACCGAGCTTTGGAATTCAGCATCGATCTTATGCCGAATACTCCACCGATCTCGAAGGCACCTTATCATATGGCTCCTGCAGAACTTGAAGAGCTACGGAAAGAAATTGGACGACTTGATGTAGAAAGGATTCATCCATCCCAACATGTCTCCCTAGGGTGCACCTGTTCTGTTGGTCAATAAGAAGGACGGATCGAGAAGGATGTGCGTTGACTATGGTCTCTGATGGACCCAGTGCATGGAGGAGGATGAGGATTCTCTCCCATCTGAGCAGATGATGAACTTTTGCTAGAGGCTCTTAAAGCCAGGGCTGTCTTTTCGATCTCAGGATCGAACAATAACTATCTAGAAGTCCCCTTGTAACGGGTGTTCATGCACCAACAAAGCTCAGAAAAACACCGTCAGTAGCACCGAAATAAATAAAGAGAATAAAAATGATGGTAGGTAAGGGATGATAAGAATGCTAGCAAACTTCTCAATATAAAAACAAACTGAGAAAAACACACTATTGTCGTCCCCGACAACGGCGCCAAAAACTTGACGCACCCGCAATCTACACCTAGGATCCACCTGGCGATGTCACTATCGCCAGGCGTGATATGGCTCCTAGGCTACGACTTCGGGTTCAATCCGTAAGCGGACGGTGTCGAGTTATAGTATAAAAGATAGTCGAATCCCATAGGGACGGTGATAGTGTCTGTGAAAATCTCAGTCTATTTCTAATCTAGAAGTAATGTAGCGGTTGGAATGAGCGATTTGGGTTGATTGTTGTTGTTGTGTAATATAATAAAAGGAACTAGGGCTTTAGAGATCACCGTTAGGATCGTTGGGGGTTGATGTTAGATAGGTTCCTCACGTTGCGTTAGGGTTAGGGAATTAATCCCCCAATTCGTACCACTCTCGTGGGTTAGAATTGCAGGGTATTTCGATGGCTCTCGTTGATGCAATGGCGGTAGCCGTCAACGTAGCGGTATAGTTCGTCAATGGATCCCCTCAAGGCGTGAGCCGGGCATGGTCACGTGCCTTGATCGGATCCACTGATTTCCCTATTCGAATCCCTAGATACCCCTTAAGTGCATCAATTCCACAGACCGTGGGCATGATCTCAGTACGGTTTATCTACGGATTCGGTAGGATCTACCGAAATACAACCCTAAATCCCCAATTCGACGTGGGGATCCAGATCTTCATTTTCCCCTAAAATTCTAGGGTTCACCCATCAACCCTAGAATGGATCTACTCACTCATGATGATAGGGGCGCACAAAAATATCAATATCGCAGAGCAAAACCTTTTAGCAATAAATAATTTAGGGCTAAAAATAGCTTACAGCGAGAACGAACGAAGAACGTATCCAGAAAAGGACAGAAAGCAATAATCTTCAATTTACGATCCAAAATTCGCTACAAGAATTAATCCCCAAAAGATTCCTACAAAAATCGCTCCAAAGCTCCTCTCCAAAAATCCTCACCAAACTCAGAAAAATGAACTCCCTTTTCAGCCGAGCCCGCAATCGCGAGCTTCAGCTGCTGCACAGATCGCGTGCATCACGCGTTCAAAAATCTCTCCAAAAATGCCATGGGGAGTGCCGACCGAGCATGCTACTCGGTCTGAGCATCAGTTGCTCGGTCAGAAATCCGGCCCGCGTAGGCAAGCTGCTCGGCTGCTTGGAGATCTGGAAGCCGACCTATCCGGACCGAGTAGCCCCTGCTCGGGCCAAGTTGGATCGGCTCGGTCTGGGACTCGAGCACTGCTCGGGCAGTGAAATATGGGGCAATTCGACCGAGCAGATGAGCTGCTCGGTCCGGATCAACCCGTATCTGACACGGCTCGGTCCGAGCAGCAAGCTGCTCGGGCCGAGCATTTTCTGGGAAACTAGTCTGCAGTAACAGGGGCTTCTCTCTCTGCTCTCTTTCTTTCTTCTCTTCCTTCTCTCCTCCAACAGCTCCGAGAACACAGCAAACTCCTCCAGAGCCCTACCAACAAGCTCATGAGCGCGTCGGATGTGTCCATACCCAGGTGGGGGTCCAAATCGCTCCAAAATCCCTGAAAACTCAAAATATACTACGAAACTCGAAATAACTTCAGAAATGCCAAAATCGTAGTAAAAAGTGGGATTTGGACGTGAAAATGACATGCAATGCAATGGTAACATGATATGAAAATGATGTAAAATATGGACACATCAAAGACAGGAGCATAAGTGCAAAAATTCCAAGAACTTAAATTTTAAACCATTAGCATCTAGCAGTGAGTATAAGCGAATTCTATAGAGTTTTCATGAGGAGTTTGAGCTTAGTGAAATGAGTCATATTTTCATTATTTTGAAAAATAAAATTCTAGGTTTGTACTATAGATTGACCCTCTGGTTTGCTAATCGATTTTCAGAGCCTTTGGATATGCTTTGCTGTTTCATTAAGATTGCCCACATGGACTATCAAATTTTTTTTGCTGCAACTCAATTCCTCAACATTTTCTGATTTACCTGCATTTTATATAGAAACTGCTATGAGATGCGCCTTCTTATGTAACACATGCAAATACATTACAATTAACAACAAAAACAACTTGGTATTCTTGAAACATTTGATCAAATGAGCCATATGATGCAGCCTTGCACCACTGCTAAGACAAGTTTCTTGCAAGAGCTACATAAGATTCCGAAAAATAATGAGTTAAAGAACTCTCATTACAGAATACCAACGTGACCAACAGTTATTCGCAAAAGACGAACAACACGATCCTCAGCATCAACAAGATTTTCAAGCACGGGATCAGCATTGGTAGAATCTTTCACAGCGCCATCCGGGTTTGCCCCTCATAATTTCCTCTATAATAATATATTCCTGTTTTTCTCGAATTTTCCATTGTTTAATGTGGATATTGATAGAATTGATACCCTATTAGAGAACGTTCATTGTTCTACTGCGTAGATATGAAGTCAATTTTGTTGAAATCATTGTGAAATTTGTGCATTGTACAAAATTGAGTTGTAACTGATTCAAATTTGAGGTTATCATAGTGAGATTTGTAGATGCGATCAAAGATTTGCTAGAAGCATGATAGATGACCAATGATTTAATCAGGGATTGGCCTCACATTTCGAATGTATTCAGCTTGTAAAACTGTTAATTCAAATGCATTAATTAAACTGTTAAATCTTTTACTTTCTTATGTATCCAGATTGAGTCTTCAGAAAGTAAAAGATTGTAGTTCTGTAGTTCTAAATTTTTATGCCTACATCTCATTATCGGACATGTATACTAATGCACCTGCAGCTTCTTCAGGTAACATGAATTTTGTTCTTTTTTTATTTTTGTTGTATGATTTCATCTTTTGAAAGTTAGTGTCATTTGTTTACCTCATGTGCTTGAATCTACTTCTGTGTTTGTCGCTATTTCTCAGTGTCTCAATATTCTTGAAGAATGAGTGAATGAACGCATCTGCATCAAGGCACACTGACGTAGATATTTTGATTGGTGTATCATGTCTTACCAGATGTGCATCCTTTGCATTTTGTCCCACCACAACCACCTCCCGAGTCTATTGGGGCCATGCCTTTTGTGCCGCATCCAGTACCTCCTATGTTTTTTTGGTGATGGATCAACAACATGCTAAGCTATTGAAGCAAATAGATTACTACTTTAGGTTGTTTTGTTGTGCAGGGCTAATTTGATTTTTTGGCTTGAAGAAGTTAAAAATGTGATGTTTTATTTTTTTTGCAGCTCTGAAAACTTATGCAAAGACTTATACATCAGGGTTGGGTTCCTATATCTTTGATTGCAACCTTTCAATAGAGTGAGTTTTTTGTAGGTCTTCTTTGATTTGTTGCCATTTGTATAAACCTACTAATCTGTATGAAAAGCATTGTTAGTTAGTGATTCGGAGTGAAAAGTGTATATTTATATCCCCTAACTACCCCCATTTTGTGCTAAAGATTAGGCTTAAACTTGCTCTTTTGGGCATATTTTCATTTCATTTAATTTTAGGGCTTACTCTCATTCTTTGCACAAAATACTGTTTTTATGGTCCTTATTGACTTCCTACTATTTTTCATATGCTTCGGCTATTATTGTGATCATATCGCCATTTTTGGGATTTATTTGAGCATGTGAATAATTTATATAGATTATTGGAGGTTAATAGTGTTTTATAATAGTCATTATATTAATTTTCTCATCATATGGACTAATTTCTCCTTCTCCTATTTTTTAGGTACTCCTAGGAGTGGGGATTTTTCAGAATTTTCTGGGATTTTTCTGGGATTTCTATGTATTTTGGGAATTATTGCAGCCAAGCAAGCAATTCTGGAATTCTGTAAAAAAGAAAATTAAAAAAATAAAATAAGAAAAAATCGCATGTGGGCCGGCCCGCTGGCCGGCCCAGTTCTGCGGCCCGCTCAAGGAGCGGGCCGCTGCGTTCTTTTGAATTTTAAAAAAAAATTTCCTTTTTTTAATACTCAGCGGGCCGGCCTGCTCGCTTCTTTTTGCGGGATTTCACCCGCATTTGTGGCGGCCAGCGGCCCCATTCATTTTGTGTGGGGCGGGTGCAATTTTTGTGCGCCCTACCCGCAATGTAATTTAACGGGGGCTTCTCTTGGTTTTCAGCGGCTGTTCTTCGGTTTCTTCTCGTTTTTTTTTTGGATTTTTTTAGGGCTTTGGAGAGCTTGGAGGCTTTGGGGGGAGGATGATGAAGCTTGGAGCTTGGATGATCATTTTAGAGTGGAAGAACTCATCTGGGAGTGACACTTGGGTGAAATCTCTCCACTCTCTTGTGTATTTTGATTTTGATTTTTGTGTTGTAATCGGATGTTTGTTTTAAGTAAAAACTTCTCCTTTTTTATTATGAATTTCTGAATATTTCTTGTGTGGTTGTGTTGTGTGATTGTTGTTGATTGGGTTGAGAGTTCATCTCTAGCATGATCCTAATATCTCATTTGTGGATGAAATTTGAGTTTGGTTTGTTTATTGGAACCCTAACGGGAAATCCAAAGAGAGGATTATCCTAGCTGACCCTCTCTAATGTGCTCATTGTCTATTACTCGCATGGGTTTCATTCATTACTTATTGCACCCCACTTGTTCGATGAAATGCAGCATCCTCTGATTGATCGGCCCTTAGCCGAGAAATCAATTGAGTTATATTTGGGATGAATTCCCATTCCCACAACCTCACTCACACACACACACCACATAAGTCCTCCTCGTTGCTCGCCGATTTGGCTCTCCACCCTTAGTGCGTAGGCTAGAATTGTTGTTTCACCAAACATTTTTCCCTCTTTCATTCACATAGCGAGGTAGTTGTAACACGCTATTATCTCTCTTTATCGATCAATTTTGTGAATATAGAACGACTTGTCCCTGTGATACGACTCGGTACTCACCAGTTATTTATTATTGCATTGACACTCCTACGCTTGGGAGTGGAAGGCGTGCTTTTACGCGTCCTCCCATTCAACCAATTGGAGACGTTGTCGGGGGCAACGGTTTCTATTATTAGCAATTTGTGATTGATTTCGAAAGTTTTAGTGTGATACTTCTATCTCTTAGTGTTGTGTCTTTACATCTTATTTATTTTCCACTTATTGAGTCGTTTGGTTGTTTATTTTCATTTTCTTAACAAAATTTTTTTGTACAACAAAATGACATCATCTTCAGATTTTTCCGACGTTGATTTGGAGGATATCCCACTTCCGCCATACTTTCATGATTCGGAGTGGGAGAACCCTCATTTACATATTAAAAAAATTTGAAAAGTGGATGCATTCATGTCTTGGTGGGAAAAATTTTGATGATTGCATATACTTTAGATTTTTCCCTCTACTTTGCAAGATGATGCTAGATTGTGGTTTGATTCATTGTCTCTCGACTCACATTTTACTTGGTTGTCGTTTCAGGCTGAATTTCTCCGAGTGTTTTTGCCTATTTTCTTGGAGCAGGTACAGGGGCGGCAGGCCATGGAGCAGCATATAGCGAGATTTGCCCAAGCTGAATGGGAGGCCTACCATCAGGCTTGGCAGAGGTTCACTGATTTGGTGCTTGCGTGCCCACATCAGAGCTTTCACGAGGATCATCTCCTGCAGATCTTCTACACAGGATTATCGCCATCTGGGCGAGATTTCGTGCAGAAGTGCTGCGGTGGGGAATTCTTCGATTATTCGACCGAGGATTCATGGTGTTACCTGAGGGACCTTACAGAGTATGAAGAGACACTCCAGCAGGTCCAGGACCAGCCTGAGGAGCCAGCTGAGGGCTCATTCCATTACGACCCTACGGAGGAACAAGCAGAACATGATGATGGGGCGCATTGGAGCCAAGTGGAGGAAGCTGAATGTCCATATTTTGAGGAGTCAGAGGAGATGGATGATGGAGTACGTGTCGACCACGACGGTGACACGATGCCTTTTCACTTTGAGGTTGAGGATGAAGCGGATGTGCATGATGGCCAAGAGCAGATTGAGGACACCATGGGCCTGAGCCACAATCCACTTCAGAGTTAGCTTCACAGGTTGAGGCGGTTGAGTATTAGGGAGGACGACTGAGATGAACTATTTCTGGGATGACGAGGATGAGGCATGCTTGGATTTGCCTGAGACGAGTCTACCTCCAGTCCTGTCACAGATGTCACTTTCCTCGCCTCAGGATGCGCACTTGCCAGTCATCGAGGAGATTTGTCAGGAGCAGTTACCAGTTGTGGAGAGTGCCGCAGAGATTGTTGATGTTGATGTCGAGGAAGAGGATAGCGACGAGGATTGTGACATGGTATACATTGAGCCCGAGCTCCCTCCTATTCCAGTTTTCTCTCTGCAGACACTTCCACCTCCTCCTGAGGCAGAGTATCATGCCACACCTAGCGCCATTATTCAGGAAAGTTTCCACCATATCATGCCTTGCATTTCTGAATCCCAATTTACACTTTTGCATATTTTTGATTCAGATTGTCGTCGTTTACATTTAAATTCTTTTTCTGACGACCCAGTTTGGAATGCTTTTGTTGCAGGGCATGAGAACATGACTTGGATTGATGCAGCTCGTCTCCCACATATCACATATTATCCAAAGGGGACGCTGGGGATTGCATTGCTAGAATCCAAGGAGGTCGGTGGAGGCCTTGCTCCGAAGCAGCTCGGGAAGGAGCGAAAGGATTGATTGAACAGTTGCCACCACCATTATACATTCGAGATCCGCCTTTTGCTAAGGTGTATTCTTTCCTTTACGTAGTGTAAATAAATAAAATCTAAAGTTAGTTAGTTTGCCTTTGCATTTTTGCTTTCGTGTGCTTTTCTTTTCTTTTCTAGTATCTTTTGCCGAGATCTAATACTCTCCCAATATTGAGGACAATATTTATTTTAAGTTGGGGGGGAGAGTGTTAGAATCTTTAGAATTGTTAGGATTTTAGTGTTAATTTTTTTTGAGATACCTCCATCTTTCTCTCATCCAATGAACTTCATTGCATATCATATTTGGCCTCCTTGTCCATACGTCGCTTGCTTTGTGTTTAGTCCCTACATGATTAATGTTATGCAATTTTTTCGGATTATTAGTTTGGCATCAAACTTATGGATATTTGATTGGCGTGTTTTAATTTCTTTTCCAATTTGGATTCAAATGCTAATATGCCATGTATGAGACTATTTCATATGTCGTGATGCACTCTTTGAAACAATATGGGAAAAGTTTGGTGTAAGCGATTTCATATTAGGATGAATGGTGTAGTTTTTGGTTGGATTGGGTTTGGCCAATTGTGTATGCTTTGTTTTCTTCTTAGAAGTGGCTGGATGAGTTGATAAATTGTGTTGAGAGTGAGAAAGAGAGTAATATAAGTGAATGTTTCTTTCTAATCAAATTGAGTAGCCGGTGCCCCACGAAACATTGGGGAGGAAGCCAAAAATGAGATTTAGGGATCATTCCATCCATTTTCCTATATAGCGTTATCGCGTGTATGCAAAGGTGGCGGTGTTTGCATTTCATAGCGTTATCGCGTGAATGCAAAACATAAACATCCAAAAAAACAAAAAAACAAAAAACAAAAAAAAGAAGGAAAAAGAAAAGAAAAGAAAATTGAATGAATAAATGAAAGAATAAGCTTCATGAGTGATGCAATCTCATCTCCCACCACTTAGAAGAATTTCTTTTGTTTTGGCTATTTCCATGAAAGTTAGAAACTTTCCCATTTGTGATATATCCTAATGAATGTGATACGTAAATATTACTTCACTTTTCTTTGAATTGGATTGGTGTGAGTGTCATTTGTTATTTACTTTCATACATTGGGTATATTGGCTTCGGAATCAATTGGAAATACTATTTTGGGGTGTGCCATGATGATATCTTGAGTTTGGTGCATGTTTTTCACTTTAATCTGAATCTATCGCATATTTTGCTAGGGACTAGCAAAAAGCTAATTGGGGGGTGTGATTCGGAGTGAAAAGTGTATATTTATACCCCATAACTTCTCCCATTTTGTGCTAAAGATTAGGCTTAAACTTGCTCTTTTGGGTATATTTTCATTTCATTTAATTTTAGGGCTTACTCTCATTCTTTGCACAAAATACGGTTTTATCGTCCTTATTGGCTTCCTACTATTTTTCATATGCTCCTGCTATTATTGTGATCATATCGCCATTTTTTGGGATTTATTTAAGCATGTGAATAATTTATATGGATTATTGGAGGTTAATAGTGATTTATAATAGTCATTATATTAATTTTCTCATCATATGGACTAATTTCTCCTTCTCCTATTTTTCATGTACTCCTAGGAGACTTGTAGATTTTTCAGAATTTTCTGAGATTTCTCTGGGATTTCTAGGTATTTTTAGGAAATTATTGGAGCCAAGGAAGCATTTCTGGAATTCTGTAAAAAAGAAAATCAAAAAAAAATAAAATAAGAAAAAAATCGCATGTGGGCCGGCCCGCTGGCCGGCCCAGTTCTGCGGCCCGCTCAAGGAGCGGGCTGCTACGTGATCACTCCTTATTTTACACCTTTTTCCCGCATGTTTGCATGCCATTTAGATCGCCCAAATCATGTTTTTCACGATATATCGACGATATTGCGATGCTTTTCACGATTTGTTGTTTTTGTCGCATTTCAAGTGATTTGGCGTGATTTGGAGTGATCTCGAGATGCGCTTACTCCAGACGGTCACCGACGACCTCCCCGAGGGGTATTTTGCAGTTGGAGAGAAGCGGAAGAAGAACGGACGTCGCAGGAGCGACGAGGAGGCCAAAATAAGCCATCTGGGCATTTTTAGTGTTCCACTCGACCGAGTGAAGGAGTCACTCGGCCGACCAGCGAGACACCGCTCGGCCGACCAGAGCAGACACGATTTATATGTGCACTCGGCCGAGCGACGGAGACCACATCGGCCGAGTGACGAGACCCCGTCCGCCCGAGTGGCGCCCAGACGAAGCCCTTCAAAAATCTCCAAGTTACTGTTTTTCGGCTGCCTGAGCTTCAGAAGACCCACTCGGCCGAGTGGATAATCCCGTCCGCCCGAGTACCATGAAGCCATCGGCCGAGTGACGACAACTCACTCGGCCGAGCCGCCCCCGAAGTGAAGAACCCTGAAGATCGATACTTACTGGAAAATTACAGGGTTTTCACTCGGCTGAGCGACTTTTGTCACTCGGCCGAGTGCGACGCGCTGCCTGTAGCGAAAATTGCGGAAAACAGGCTGCGCAGGGGTATTTTGGTCACAGTTTTTGGACGATTTTGGGGGCTATTTAACCCCTGTTTTTACACTAGTTTTAAGGGCCTCCCTCTTAGATTTTTGCAGCTTTTTAGATTAGCTTTTTAGTTTTATTCTTGTGATTGAAGAGGAGACAAAACTTGATTTTTGTTGGATTAATTGAAGAACTCCATTGGTTTGTGTTTTCTCCTCTCTAAAAATTCTATTTTTATTGCATATCTCAATATTGTGATGAATTCTATTGCTTATTTCATTGATTATTTTTGTGATCTTGCTATGAATTGTGAGTAGTCGCCACGTCTTGGGGCGTGGGGATGAACCCTACAAGCCCTATTCCATAATTGTGATGAATTGGTAGGAATTTTGCTAGAATTGCTATTAGGGATTAGATTGGGATCAATTTACTACGGATGGTTAGGAATTCACATCGATTGGGATTTGCAAGAGATTGGATCCCAATTCGATATGAAACCCTAGAAATCCGAATTGGGTTGGAATCGAATTTCCGTAGTATCGGTTTGCAAGAGATTGGACCGATACTAGGGTTTCTGGTTCCAATTCCGCGCCAATACCCGTTTGCAAGAGATTGGACGGGTAGGAACTATCCCAACCTAGGTCGTGGACCGAGTTTGCAAGAGATTGGGCTCGGTGCGCGATTGAACGATGATGTTGATCCTAATGCTAGCTTCCCTAGGCTAGAGTTTGCAAGAGATTGGACCTGAGCCTAGGATAGCTATAGACCGGCAACAGCGCGAGAGCGTGAGCTTGGTTCTACATTCAGTTGCAACTAGTTCATCCAAAATCTTATTCTAGCGACTTTGATACCAATGAACCACTTTTACGAAATACGGTGAGTAGCGGGAATTCCCCATTCCATAGACGTACTTTATTTGATTTGATATTTCCGTACTTTGTCTGACGATTGTGACAGGATCGCCAAGGGCAAATTTCTCGCTTCTTAAATAGCCAGGTTGATCGGAACAAGCACGGTCATTCGTCCTCCCTGTGTTCGATAACCCGCTCGCTGCTACACCGTGCACTTGCGGTAAAACTACAACCGTTCTTTTGGGTTACGTCCCGGAGCGATCAAGTTTTTGGCGCCGTTGCCGGGGAGGCGATTGCGTTTGATCTTACCACCCTAGCTATTTCCTTTTTTTTATTATTATTATTATTTCCATTCCTTCATTTTTACCTAACCCTTCCACGGTACTAATCATTTCTTTGAAACTCTGTTTTCCCTGTGCATGTACACGAGATCTACGGCTGACCCTGAAGCTATATTATTTGATCCCGAGAACGAACGTACAGCGTGGAGACTTAGAGCGGAAAGGAAACAAAATCTGGAAGGGCGGTTTATGACCAACCCGGAAACTACGGACCAATTAGCGGCAAGGATGGCGAGGATAATTTCTATTCGAGATAGGCTTCGGCCTAAGACCTCTTCTACGACCTCATCCATTGCCGTGCCGGAGTTGGCGGCTGACAAGAACTTCGAGCTAAAGACTGGACTAGTGGTTCTGATGCAGCAGGATCCATTCCATGGGAATGCCCATGAGAATCCTCACTACCACATCCAATTATTCTTGTCGAAGTGCGCCACATTTCAGATGCCGGGGGTCTCCATCGATGCCATCAGACTGCGTCTCTTCCCGTTCACTCTAAAGGACAAGGCACTCTATTGGTTAAGGACGCAGTCTGAGGGAGTCTTCACCACTTGGGACGAGTTGGTGAGTGCATTCATTGACAAGTACTATCCCCCTTCCAAGACGGTGAAGATCCGGAGCGCTCTTATGTCCTTCAAACAAGGACCCCAAGAGACGCTCTATGAGGCTTGGGAGCGTTTTAAAGATCTGCAGCATCAATGCCCGCACCATAGCATTGAAGATTGGGAGCTAGTTCATAGCTTCCACAACGGTCTCCAACCGGGGACCAAACAAATTATTGATGCCGCGGCGAATGGTGCTATCTTGTCAAAGACTCCCGAGGAAGCTACGGCCCTAATTGAGGAGATGGCCTCAAACAACCAACAATGGGGCGATGAGCGAGGACACTCCACGTCCTCCTTGAAGCCAACTAGTATCTATGAGGTGAAGGCCGTAGCGGAGCTTACAAGCAAGTTTGATTCTCTCCACAAGGTAGTGGAGAGACTGGAAAATTTTATCACGGAGCCCCAAGGAACCCCTTCCACCTCCGCTCCACCGAACCAAATGTGTGATTGGCAAGACCAATCTCAAGCCATGTACGTGGGAGGAGAGCAAGGAGAAGGATCCTTGGAGCAAGTACAATATGTTGCGGGGAACCAAGGATATTGGGCCAATCCGGCCACAAGAAATCATCCCGGATTCTCTTACGCCAACAATGAAGGAGCTTTGAACCCGCCACAACAACCACCTCAACAAGCTCGACCACCACCACCCCAACAACAACACTATCCGCCGAGGGGGCCTCCACAACAAAATTTCCAACCAAAGCAACAAGTTCCACCATATAGGTCGCCCGGATACAATCAAGGGTGGAGGAATCAAAATCAAAACCCTCCACAAGCTCAACAACGATCCGACTTCGAAGCTAGAGTGGAGGCGTTTATGGTCGAGCAAAATAAGGTCAATGCTACCTTGAAGGCGGGGCAAGACTCCCTCAATACCGTTGTGGCTCAAATATCGGAGCAATTGGCGTTGCTCAATCGGAACACTCAACGATTGCCGGTGCAACCCGAGCAAAACCCACGGGGCAACACCGGCCACATCAATGCCGTAGTTGCCGTTACTACTAGAGGCGGGAAGGATACCACCACCGCCATGATTCCTACCGAGGAGCCCATGGAGGAAAGTTTGGAGCCAATTGAGCCGGTAGTTGAAGTTGAGAAGGAGAAAGAGCCACAAGAAAAGGAGAAATCTAGAGCGGAGCAATTGATTGAGGAAAGGCGCTTCATGCCACCGGTCCCGTTTCCCCAAAGGCTCGCTAGAGCGAAAATGGAGAAAAGGCTAGTAAAGTTTCTCGAGTATCTTAGAGGAGTTAGCCTCAACATTCCCTTCCTCGACGCCATCGTGGAGATCCCCACATATGCTAAATTCTTAAAGGACTTGATCTCGGGGAGAAAGAGGAAGGAGAAGATTATGCTAGCCGAGGAGGGCTCTTGGTTCACCAAGAGAGAGAAGGAGCCGGCAAAATTTAAAGACCCGGGTAGTTTTCGGATTCCTTGCACCTTGGGCAACGTCCCTCTTCAAAAGGCGTTGGTATATCTAGGGGCTAGTGTGAGCTGTAATGCCCTACCAGCTACTGCACAAGTACTAGAGGGGGGTGAATAGTACTTTAAAATAATAAGGCGTATTATTCCAAATTAAATTGCACACAACTACCAAGTCAATTTGCGGAAGCTTAAATTGAATGACAACAATGAAATTAACAATGCTAACAAATGAAGTTAATGGGTTCGGATCCACCCAAGTCTCCCCGACTTGTTCCCGGTGATCCTACGTCCCAACCACCCGGATCCCTTCCGGATACTTGAGTTAGAAACCCTAACTCAAGATTTCCACTATGAATATCTTGTGAAAAACCTTCACAAGATCAAATCATACATGCAATGGCAAAGTGAATCCCACAACCCGGGATCACAAACTTCTCTCACAACCCAGAGAGCCAATAAGCAATATAAAAGAGTTTAATATGAAATAAATACTCTTACCACAAAATCATATACCTTGAGTTTTTCTTACCCAAAAGGTGGAATGAAGGATTTGAGGAAGATGAAGTTACCAAACCCTAGCACCAAGGAAATGAGCAGCAATGGGTGCCTAGGGAAGATTTGGAAACTTGAATCAAGCAATAGCTTGAAGAGCTCACCAAGAACAAGCTTCTCTCTAGATCTAGAAATGAGAGAGAATGGGTTTCTTGTGAGGAAGAGAGCTTTAGATTTGAGGGAGAATAGCTATCTCTTTAGAACTCAATGAATCTCTTAATGACAGCTCTATTGAAGATAGAAATGACCTAGGTTCGTATTTATAGGGTCCCATAAAAACAAGTTAGGTCAATCTCCAACGGAAAGAAATCTGTGAGATCTAGTCGGTCAAAGAACACTCACTGACCGACTAGTTCATCAACTAGTCGGTCAGTCACAAAGCATGGACCGACTAAGAGCAGATCTGAGAAGAGATAGAATTTCAGACCTAGAAAACTAGTCGGTCCAAGAACACTGTCTGACCGACTAGTTTCACAACTAGTCGGTCATCCAATGAACGTAGACCGACTAAGAGGCAAAACAACATAGTCTGAAGGCAAGTTGACTTAGTCGGTCCAAGAACAAAAGTTGACCGACTAGATTGTCAACTAGTCGGTCATCAAACGTTCTTAGACCGACTAACGGTAAACAGTAGCTTAGGAGAATTTTAGAGTGAACAGACAGTCTCAACTAGTCGGTCAAAGAAGCTTCATTGACCGACTAGTTCACAAACTAGTCGGTCGGTGAGTCAACATAGACCGACTAACTGTAAACAGTAAAGAGCTAAGAATAAACTGACAGAAACTAGTCGGTCCAAGAACAGTGGCCGACCGACTAGATCACCATCTAGTCGGTCAGTACTTGTTCTTGTACCAACTAACATGCACAACAAAGTCCGAATCGAAGCGCGACGCTTCGAGGAAGTTAGAGTGAACTTGTGCAAGAATCCTAGAGCTACGAAATGAGCGTAATGAAGATAGAAACGTAAGATATACTCAAGGCTTAACATTCTATCAATCGAAACTAAAAGACTATAAATAAAACCTTAATAAACGGTCTTTGAGAGCTTCGATTGAATCTTCATTACTTCCAAAGCGTCGCAAGAGCTTCAACGAAGCTTTAGGCATGAAACTGAGCTTTGGAAAGTGTTGAGATGTCGCTTTGAATGTTCACGTGAAATTGGCGACGATCTCCAATACTGCGCTCACAAATTGTTAGATCATGAATTATTTATGTTTGCTCATCATCCAAAACCAAATCCGGGGAGTCCAATATTCAACATTCTCCCCCTTTTTGGTGATGACAAACCAACATAAATAATAATCAAAGATAATAATTCAAATGTAAAATACTTACTCCCCCTGCATTGATGACACGTCAATTCCAAAATGAATATAAATGAATTGCATCAAGCAGACTAGTAAGATAAATAAAGTGAATTGATTTTTGAAATATCGGATTTTGAAAATCCTTATATGTATCTTAACTCCCCCTGAATCTAGCATATCAAACTAGATTCTTGGAAATTGAGTTAAATTTTCATTTGCGCTATTTATTATCATTATCTCTCCCCCTTTGGCATTATCCCAAAAATGGGGGGCATACAACGACAACAATTAGGAAATGTAAAATCCAACATCGGGAGTCGTAGACAAAGGCAATGGACCAACTTGACACCAAGGGAAAAATTGTGGAAATCAAAACAAGGTGTGCCAAATTTTCCATTATCAAAAAAAAATTCAAAATCATCAAAAACACCAAATCATTATTCATTTCTTGAATAAAGAAACATACTCTTCAATATTCAATATTCTTGGTTAATTTTGTGCACGGAGAACAATTCTATAAAATTACAGAATTTAAATCCATTTAACCAACTTTTTATGCGTCGATTCGATATCACATTTCAAATATATTCAACGAATATTAAAACTTGCACGACGAATAAAAGATAAAGTGAACGATGATGAACATATATATATATAGACAACATGAGTACATCCAAAAAAAAATATCACATCGAATATATGAGATACATCATATCAAGCGCTACATATCATCAAAAAGAAATACATCATCATCATCATAAAATCCAACACCGACAACCAGAAAGCACAAAAAAAATACATCAAAACAACTCTCAACCCCATCCTAACCCAAGACACTCTCACTAGAATATATCATCCAAAACGTATATGGAGAGTCCTAGGAACAACGATCACGAGGAGGAGGCAGGATCTGCAGCGTCCGTGGGTCCAGTCGACAGAGTGGACTCAGGCTCTGCAGGGAGAAGAGGTGTCTCAACAGATGGAATCGTCGGGGCAGGAGTCGAGATCTCAGCAACAGGCTCAACAGCAGCATGAGTCTCGACAGAAGCAGCAGCAGCAGATACAAGAGCAGGCTCGGAAACTGGGTCAGCAGCAGGCTCAGAAGGCTGAAGAGCTGCAGCAGATGGCTCTGGAACACCGGAAGATGTGGCAACTCCAGGAGCAGAAGAGGAAGTACCAGCAGTAGCAGTACCAGCAGAAGTGCCCTCGGGGGCACGAGTCGAAGCACGACAGAGCTCCTCAATGTCCTCCTCAGCCATCTCATCAAACTCCTCATCCTCAGACACGGAAGGAGGAAGCTCAACACCCATATGACGAGCCATACGGCAGACTACCTCCTCGGTACGAGCCAAGAGGGACTCGTGACGACGAAGTATCCGTAGGACATCATCAAGGGTTGCAACGGGAGTAGCAGAGGCACTAGCAGAGGCAGGGACAGACGCAGAAGGTGTCGTCCTCTGAACGTGACGAAGCGCCGCAAGAGATTTCTTGATGGCCGTCGCATTCAGGGGAGGACCAAGGGGACGCTCATCATCACGAGGCAATGTGACACGAAAATGACGAAACACGAGGGTCAACATGCAAGGAAATGGGATATGAGCCGATTTATTGGACTTTCGAATACACTCGAAAGAGTCAATCTTATCGAGTATAATTCGAGCCCAATTAATCGAGCTCCCCATGAAGATCGCATAGATAAGCTTCAAAAATGTCTGGGATGGTAAAGATGAGGAGACGTACTTGGGAAGCAAGCACGACTTCAGAATCAGATTTAGGACCCACGCATTTGGCTTGAAAGACTTAGATGGCACGCCAATCATGGCAGAAGGAATCTGATGGAAAATCTCTGAAAGGATGGTCTGATCAAGAGAAGAAATATCATCTACCGAGATATCAGAAGGAAGAAGGCCAGACGAAGAGATACCCAAAATCTCTCCTAAGATTTCCGCAGTGAGGACTATAGGAGTCCCCAAAACGGTCGTCTCAACAGAGTGGGTCTGATCGTACTGACCCCGGATCCTATTAGCATAGAAAAGCTTCACTAATCTAGGGTAGGGGTGAGGATTCGCCTTCGGGTCATATCGAAGGTAATTGAGAAGACCCGACGACGACAGAAGATCAGCTAACCCTATGAAGTCGCTAAACTGGACGAAATGCTCCAGAAGCAGCGGGCAATGTTCGATACGGTTATATGCCGCGAGACACAAAGGGTCATCGCGACATAAGGAAATATCGACACCGCCCACCGGCATCGGACCCTTTCCCTTAGGCTTACGGGTAGACGTACGAGGGTGGGTGCTAGACTCGGGATGAATAGGAGGAGTGGGTTCCCTATGAGTCTCGGTCTCAGGGTTATACTCCGTATCGGAATCGGTAGGAGTATGGAACGAAGATTGAGAAGCAAGAATTTTGGCCTTTGGCTTAGGCTTGGGTTTGGGTTTCGGTTGACCTCTAGGTTGAGCGGTCGTCGCCCTCTTCTTCTTGAGAGGAGGCGAAGACGACGAAGGAAGGGTGGTCTTGGCTCTACGCTTCGGAAGGGTTGGATGCTCGGGATCCGAAGAGATTGGATCAACGGTCATCGGAGAGGGGCTAGAGGGAGTGATCGGGATACGTGTTCGAGCCATAATCTCGGCACAACACGACACACGAGATTGGAAAGAAGAGATCCTAGCCGAAATTAGAAAACCCTAATCGAAACCCTAGGAGATGAAATCAACTGGAAAACCTAACCCTAGAGCTGAAACCGAACCCTAGATAGGAGAGGGAGGAAGAGAGGATACCCTAGGTCGGAGAACGGCGGACGGCGACGGCTGGAATGGTCGGAAAGTGGCCGGAAGACGAAGGGTCTCGAGGGAGGTCGGGGTTTTGAGCGGAGAGAGAAGAGATTTCGATCGATTAGAATGAAAATCGATCGACTAAACTGAGTTTAAGTCGGTCGATTTCGCAAAAGACCAAACAGCCCCTGGCACAACTAGTCGGTCATAGTTCAAGCACTGACCGACTAGATCACGATCTAGTCGGTCGGTCAATGAGCTTGAACCGACTAGTTGCAAACAGTGGCTGAATCCAAGATTTACTGACAAGATTTAGTCGGTCTGCGTTCATTTACTGACCGACTAGTTTCACAACTAGTCGGTCGGTCACTGAACATGAACCGACTAAAGAGTTTAAGATGGAAAGGAAACTCAATAAGCTTGAGTTAGTCGGTGTAAGTTCTTCTACTAACCGACTAGATGAACATCTAGTCGGTTGGTGGTTGAACTGATACCGACTAACAAAGTCCAAAAAGGTGATAATCAAGTTCTCTCCACAAAACACTTGGACGATAGATCGCAAAACTCTCAATACTCATCTAAACTACCCCATTAAACGTCGAAATCTTAAATATGACATTGAAATACGATTTCGATCATAAATTCAAATAAATCACATAAAATTCCCAATAATTCATTTAATCTAGCATGAATGAAATATCGCGAAATATATTAGCATGCAAGATGATTGAATTTAAATATGAAACCTATATCTCGGATTCGCCCATAATCCCCAATTCTCGACGCAACCGAACAAAGGAGTCCTCCTTTAGGGGTTTCGTGAAAATATCGGCGATTTGCTTTTGGGTTTCAACGTACACTAAAATGATGTCCTTTTTAGCAACATGATCATCTAAGAAATGGTGTCGGACATCTATGTGTTTCGATCGGGAATGATGTACCGGGTTCTTGGAAAGACATATTGCACTTTGGTTGTCAACCATGATAGGGCAAGTATCACAATTTATACCAAAGTCTTTAAGTGTGTGTCTCATCCAAAGAACTTGAGCACACGCGGCACCGGCGGCAATATATTCCGCCTCGGTGGTTGAAAGTGAAACCGAATTTTGCTTCTTGGAAAATCAAGAGACAAGAGAATTTCCTATAAAATGGCAAGTGCCACTAGTACTTTTCCTGTCGGATTTGCATCCCGCATAATCAGCGTCACTATATGAGACTAACTCATATGTGCTAGATCTCGGATAAAGTAATCCAAAATCTAATGTGTAACTTAGATAGCGAAAAATACGCTTTACCGCTACTAAGTGAGACTCCTTAGGTTGAGACTGATAACGAGCACATATACATACGGCAAACATAATATCGGGCCTACTTGCGGTAAGATAAAGCAAACTACATATCATACCTCGATATAGACGAATGTCTACATCCTTACCGCCCGTATCCTTGTCAAGATGCGTAGTCGTGCTCATTGGAGTCTTTTTCCCGGAGGCATTCTCCATTCCAAATCGCTTTAGCAACTCCACCGTGTACTTCGTTTGGTGGATGAAGATTGCATCGTTCATTTGGCGAATTTGGAGACCTAAGAAATATTTGAGTTCGCCCATGTGGCTCATCTCAAATTGTTCCTTCATCACATTAGAAAACTCTTCGCAAAGAGCGAAGTTAGTAGCACCGAAAATGATATCATCAACATAAATTTGAACTAATAAAATATCATTATTCGCATGCTTAATAAAAAGTGTTGAATCGGCTTCGCCCATTTTAAAATTCAAATCCAAAAGAAAATTCTTTAGGCGATCATACCAAGCTCGAGGAGCTTGTCTCAAACCATAAAGAGCTTTCTTTAGTTTAAAAACGTGATTTGGAAATTTTTCATTTACGAAGCCCGGAGGTTGAGAAACGTAAACTTCCTCAACGACATCTCCGTTTAAAAATGCACTTTTAACATCCATTTGAAATAATTTAAAATTCTTATGGCATGCAAAAGAAAAAAGTAATCTAATTGATTCTAATCTAGCTACCGGAGCGAAAGATTCTTCGAAATCGATACCTTCCTCTTGACGATAGCCTTGAGCTACTAACCGAGCTTTGTTCCGGACGACGACTTGGTTTTCGTCGGTTTTGTTCTTGAAGATCCACTTTGTCCCTATGACGGTGTGGTTCTTCGATGGCAATGGAACAAGCTCCCAAACTTCATTCCTCTCGAATTGAATGAGCTCCTCCTCCATGGCTAAGATCCAAGCGCTATCTTCGCATGCTTCATTAATATTCTTTGGCTCTATCGATGAGGCAAAGGCACAATTTGCGAAGAGGTGAACTTGGGATCTCGTCTTGACACTATCATAGATATTGCCAATGACTTGCTCATGGGGATGGTCACGAACCGAATGAAGCCGTTTGGGAATACCTTGATCACTTGGAACATTCTCAACAACTTCATTAGTTGGGTTAGTCTCAATAGAATCAATAGAATCATTAGACTTAGAATTTTCAAACGAATCACATAAAACATCCATAGAATCATTATCATTTGAAATTCTAGTTGGAACAAATCCTTCATTAAATGAGACATGAAGCGATTCCTCGATCGTTGAGGTTCGTTTGTTGAATATCCGGTAGGCTTTGCTACGCGTAGAATATCCAACAAAAATTCCCTCATCGGATCTCGGATCGAATTTGTCCAAACTACCATATGTGTTCTTAATAAAACATTTCGAACCAAAAACACGAAAATGTTTAACTTGAGGCAACCTACCAAACAACAATTCATAACAAGTTTGTTTAGTGCCGGGGCTCAAAAGTATTCTATTAAACACATAGCAAGCGGTGTGTACCGCTTCCGCCCAAAATTGATGGCCAAGTTGGCTATCATCAAGCATAGTGCGAGCACACTCCACTAGCGTCCTATTCTTTCTCTCAACTACACCATTTTGAGGAGGTGCACGAGGGAAAGAGAAGGTGTGAGTAATACCAACTTCATCACAAAATGTCTCAAAAGACTCATTCTCAAATTCACCTCCATGATCACTACGAATAGTGACAATGGTGGTTCCTAAGAGATTTTGTACTTTCTTAACAAAAATTGTGAAGTTTTCAAAAGCTTCATTTTTATTACACAATGAAAATACCCAAGTAAATCTTGAATAGTCATCTACGATGACAAGTCCGTACCTTGCATTTCCTAAGGAAGCTACTCTAGTTGGCCCAAATAAATCTAGATGTAATAGCTCTAGTGGCCGTTTAGTAGAGATGCTTTTCTTAGGTTTAAATGAAGATTTAGGAAGCTTGCCGCGTTGACAACAATCACAAAAACTTTTCTTTTCAAAAACAAGCTTCGGAAAACCTTTAATAGAATTCAATTTTGAAAGCTTATATAGTGTTCCAAAGTTCACATGTCCAAAGCGTCGATGCCATAAGTGTTGTTCACTTGTGTTGGCAACGAGACATTGTTCATATGACTTCGGAAGATCCAAAATATAGATGTCTTTACGACGAGTTCCGGAAAATAATAATTTTTCATTATCCTTTCTTAAAATGTGACACAATCCTTTCGCAAAGCTAACTTTGTAACCTTTGTCACAAAGTTGACTTATTGAAATAAGATTATGATTTAAACCACTAACAAGATAAACGTCACTAATTAATGGTTTAGAAGGGTTACCGACTTTACCAACACCTATGATGGTTCCGCTCTCGTTGCCTCCAAATACGACGCGGTTTCCATTCGCAATGGGAACCACTCCGGAGAGCAAACGAGCGTCACCCGTCATGTGTTTGGAGCACCCGCTATCGAATATCCAATTCCCTTTGGAGCTAAATTTAAATTTGATGCTCCTTTTCTTTTTCTTTTCCTTGAGTACCTAAAGATAGACACTTTCATATCATGGTACCCAAGGTCATTGGGTCCAAGGGATTAGACCTTTGGAAGCCAAGTCCAAGTGGACTTAGACTTCCCCACATAATTCTTACTATGCACAACATCCGAAAAATAAGCATTCATGTACATTTGTTTTTCGTCCATGCTTGTGTCCTTTGGGCTCCAAATAGTGAAAATTTTGGGAGCCATCATCCTATTGGGTGCATGCATGCTACGTTGATTTCTACGTGATGCATGTTGTGGATAGGCATACGGGACATGATGGAATGGTGCACGAAAAGAATTATTCATATGATGAGGTGGGTGTACATATGCATGTGTGGAAACACGTGCGTGAGGGTGTCTCACTTGGTGTGCACGTGCCCGAGAATGTGTTGCATAAAAATCATCATACGTGTGAGACGGTGGAGTAGGACGTGTGTTCCTACGTGGCATGTTATTAGTGTACATGTAGGCATGCCCCTTCTTTGGAGGTCCACCCAAAGTGGGTTTCTTTCCGAAAGAGGGTGTGGACGAGGTGGAAGCACCATTGGTAGATAAACTACCAATAGAGTGTTTGCTCCCACTCGTTGAGGCTTCGGAAGTTGGCCTAACAAAAGTAGTGACCGACTTGGATGAATTTCCCATCATATACCCCAAGCCAATGTGGTGTTTGGCCGGAAGTAAATCTTTTAGGATATTATCCAAATGGCCCTTACCCTTGTTGAATTTGTTGATTCGCCCCAATGTGTCCTCATATTTCTCTTTGAGAGAACGCAAAGAAGTATCCAAAGCGGATATTTGCGATGTGAGCACATAAACACGAGATTTAAGATTCTCGTTCTCAATACTCAAAGTCGAGTTTTGAGAAGTTAAATCCGCTATCTCATGTTCTTCCGCATCCTCAATGCTAACATGTTCAAGTTTAGATTTGAGATTCACAATCTCATTTCTTAACTCTTCAACAACGGTGTCGTTGTTGGTGATGATATTCTTAGGCGATGTTTGAATGCTAGCTAGGTCATCTTTTACCTTAGTATATCTATTTACTAACTTAGTGTATTTTGACCAAAGTTGAGAGTTAGCATTTCTAAGATCATCCATCGTTACCTCATCGCTTTCGTCATTACTATCATCGGAAGAGGAGGATCCTTGATCGTTCTCCTCTCTTGCCATGAAGCACATATGTGCTTGCTCCACTTTCTCATCATCCGACTCTCCGCTTGAGGAATCCTCGGAGTCGGTGAATGTTGCTCCGACAAGTCCTTTCTTGTACCCCTTCTTGTATTTCTTGGACTTATCGAATTTTGGCGCCTTCCACTTCTCCTTTTGTTTGTTGAGAGGACACTCCGCTTTCATGTGTCCTGGCTTATTACACTTGAAACACAAAGGAGAGGAAGAAGCATTAGAAGAGCCAAATTTACCTTTGGTCTTGAAGTTACCTTTCCGGAAGAAACGGTTGAACTTCTTGGCCATGAGTGCCATGGACTCCAAGTCCAACTCGTTTTCCGAGTCTTCATCATCGGAAGATGTGGATGAAGCCGCCTTGAATGCAATCGCCTTTTTCTTAGGCGCATCTAGGTTCAAATATGACTTCATCTTTTCTTGTAGCTTCACCTTGCTATCTTTGCGTACCTCGTATGACATCAAAGTACCCATTAGTTGAACTACGGTATATTTGTTCATGTCATTACCTTCCTCGATGGCGAAGGTACGTTTTTCCCAAGAAGAGGGAAGTCCTTCAATAAGCTTTAAGCACTTCTCCTTTTGAGTGTAGATCTTGCCGAGGGCCTCTAACTCGTTTATTATGTCAACGAAGCGAGCGTAATATTCTTTCATCTTCTCGCCCTGTTGCATGTGAAACATTTCGTAATCTTTGGTTACGACAACGAGTTTAGAGTCTCTTACCCGACTCGTCCCTTCATGTAGTATGAGGAGAGAGTTCCAAATTTGATATGCACTCTTACATGTGCATATCTTATTAAAATCCTCGGGCTCCAATGCGCATTGCAAGGCGTTCATTGCCTTGGCATTGCTTACCTCCGCGGCGACCTCCGCGGTAGTCCATTTCTCAAAATCTTCTTCTTCGGGCTCGTTGTACTCCTTCATTGTAGTCCTCCATAAGGATGCACTTCGGAGGAAGGTTTCCATCCGACATTTCCAGTACCCGTAGTTGGTACCGTTGAAGAATGGAGGCCTTGTAGAGGAATGTCCTTCCATCACCGATGACGCTCCTTCACGGTTCCTGAAGGTGTCGTAGTTGGAAGGTGGAGGCACGGTCTTGTTGTCGTTGGTAGACATAGCTGAGTATCTGGCTCTGATACCAAATGTAATGCCCTACCTGCTACTGCACAAGTACTAGAGGGGGGTGAATAGTACTTTAAAATAATAAGGCGTATTATTCCAAATTAAATTGCACACAACTACCAAGTCAATTTGCGGAAGCTTAAATTGAATGACAACAATGAAATTAACAATGCTAACAAATGAAGTTAATGGGTTCGGATCCACCCAAGTCTCCCCGACTTGTTCCCGGTGATCCTACGTCCCAACCACCCGGATCCCTTCCGGATACTTGAGTTAGAAACCCTAACTCAAGATTTCCACTATGAATATCTTGTGAAAAACCTTCACAAGATCAAATCATACATGCAATGGCAAAGTGAATCCCACAACCCGGGATCACAAACTTCTCTCACAACCGAGAGAGCCAATAAGCAATATAAAAGAGTTTAATATGAAATAAATACTCTTACCACAAAATCCTATACCTTGAGTTTTTCTTACCCAAAAGGTGGAATGAAGGATTTGAGGAAGATGAAGTTACCAAACCCTAGCACCAAGGAAATGAGCAGCAATGGGTGCCTAGGGAAGATTTGGAAACTTGAATCAAGCAATAGCTTGAAGAGCTCACCAAGAACAAGCTTCTCTCTAGATCTAGAAATGAGAGAGAATGGGTTTCTTGTGAGGAAGAGAGCTTTAGATTTGAGGGAGAATAGCTATCTCTTTAGAACTCAATGAATCTCTTAATGACAGCTCTATTGAAGATAGAAATGACCTAGGTTCGTATTTATAGGGTCCCATAAAAACAAGTTAGGTCAATCTCCAACGGAAAGAAATCTGTGAGATCTAGTCGGTCAAAGAACACTCACTGACCGACTAGTTCATCAACTAGTCGGTCAGTCACAAAGCATGGACCGACTAAGAGCAGATCTGAGAAGAGATAGAATTTCAGACCTAGAAAACTAGTCGGTCCAAGAACACTGTCTGACCGACTAGTTTCACAACTAGTCGGTCATCCAATGAACGTAGACCGACTAAGAGGCAAAACAACATAGTCTGAAGGCAAGTTGACTTAGTCGGTCCAAGAACAAAAGTTGACCGACTAGATTGTCAACTAGTCGGTCATCAAACGTTCTTAGACCGACTAACGGTAAACAGTAGCTTAGGAGAATTTTAGAGTGAACAGACAGTCTCAACTAGTCGGTCAAAGAAGCTTCACTGACCGACTAGTTCACAAACTAGTCGGTCGGTGAGTCAACATAGACCGACTAACTGTAAACAGTAAAGAGCTAAGAATAAACTGACAGAAACTAGTCGGTCCAAGAACAGTGGCCGACCGACTAGATCACCATCTAGTCGGTCAGTACTTGTTCTTGTACCAACTAACATGCACAACAAAGTCCGAATCGAAGCGCGACGCTTCGAGGAAGTTAGAGTGAACTTGTGCAAGAATCCTAGAGCTACAAAATGAGCGTAATGAAGATAGAAACGTAAGATATACTCAAGGCTTAACATTCTATCAATCGAAACTAAAAGACTATAAATAAAACCTTAATAAACGGTCTTTGAGAGCTTCGATTGAATCTTCATTACTTCCAAAGCGTCGCAAGAGCTTCAACGAAGCTTTAGGCATGAAACTGAGCTTTGGAAAGTGTTGAGATGTCGCTTTGAATGTTCACGTGAAATTGGCGACGATCTCCAATACTGCGCTCACAAATTGTTAGATCATGAATTATTTATGTTTGCTCATCATCCAAAACCAAATCCGGGGAGTCCAATATTCAACATGAGCCTCATGCCTCTCTCCATGTTCTTAAGGCTAAACACCGGGACGAAGTTGAAACCTACCGACATGCGGATACAATTGGCCGATGGGCGAATAACAAGGCCGGTAGGGATCGCCGAAGACATCCCGCTACAAGTCCCGGGGGGAATATGCTTGCCATGTGACTTCGTGATCATGGACGTTAAGGAGGAGGGAGATACTTCATTGATACTTGGACGCCCGTTCCTCGCCACCGCCGGAGTCATTGTCGACGTGCGTGAAGGTACCCTAACTATAAATGTCAGCAACATCGAGGTGGAACTTCACATTCCTAAGGCTATGAAACACACGCCTTACCACGAGGAACTTGACTACATGGACCTCCTTGATGAGGTAATTGAGGAGGCGATCCCCCACTCGATTGGCGCTCTTTTCGATGAGGATTTTGATGAAGGCCCGGATTTAGGCCAAGATGAGAAGATAGACGATTCCCCCGACCTCTCCGCTGAAAATGATGAAGGCGACGCTGATGTCGCAAGGATTCGAGAGCTCTGCAAGCTCTCGAAATTAAAGTCTCCAAAGAAAGCTCCGTCGATACGGAAATCGGTGTCACCGGTGAAGTCGTTGACCGGAGCAAACGCTAGCTTGGAGGAGCCTCCCCCCAACACTATTCGAGACGAGAGACCACCGCGGGAGAACACGCCACCGCAACTTCCAAATCCAAGCGTGCTCCCCGGAAAGTTTGATGGGTGCATCTAATATGCACCAAACATCCCGCGTTAATTGAAAATCATAGGGGGTCGAGCTCACGACCTTAAACGAGCGCTTGTTGGGAGGCAACCCGACGGTTACTGCTTTATTTTTACTTTTTCTTTATTTTTGTTTTAGAAATTTTTAGTGTTTTGAGTCGTTCGCCCAAAAATTTTGTGATAACGGGTCCTATTTTTCTTGACAGGAGAGGAGATAGGTAAATCCATCATGAGGAGGATGAACGAGACGACGAGGAGCGCCCCAGGAAGACGCTCGATGCTTAGGAGTAAGATGAAATCGACTGGAGGAAGAAAGACGGAGTTTAGAGCCCAAACGAAGACAAACAGCAAAACACAAGGCTCACTCGGCCGAGTATACTAGTCACTCGGCCGAGTACACAAGTTCCTCCGGCCGAGCCGCTCACGAACGAGGGAAGTCTGTTGTACCCAACTCTCTGTTTATTTTCCTGATTTCAGTATAACTGCTACTCGGCCGAGTATATATTTTCACTCGGCCGAGTAAAACGGATACGCTCCTAGGGCGAGTCTTGCCGAGTAGCTTGAGCCACTCGGCCGAATGGACTTACTCCACTCGGCCGAGGCTGGCAAAGCCACTCGGCCGAAGCGTAAGCGGGGAGGATATTTCCATTGATCCCACTCGGCCGAGTGACATAGTCACTCGGCCGAGTCGTAACTTTCATTATATAAGGGGCCGAGGGGGGCACGTTTTTCGAAACGCAAAAAATTCCCAAACCCGCGACCCCTCAACTCCCTCGCCCGACCCTCGCTCGCTCGCGCCCTCACTCGCCCGGTCGACCGCCGCCGCGCCGCCGCTCGGCCAGCCACCGCCGACCGAGCATCCGCCGCGCCTCGCCCGAGTCGCCGCCGGCGGCCGTGTCTCCGGCCACCTCCGGTATCGCCTATTTCGCCTATTTTTTCCTCTTTTTGTGTGTTTTTCGAGGATCCATGTATTAAACGAACCCCAAACCCTAATCAATTTCCATATCTATCTATTATACCCCTAATGCTCCATACGTTTTGAATATTACCCGCTGATATCTCCATTTCATGCGCAGGTTGTTTTTGGGAGCTTAGGGGAGCACCGGGGAGCTTCTACGGACTGAATTGGGCTTCGCGGAGGCGCTGACTTCGCACGCTTCCATTATCTTGCACTCGCGGCGTGTTTGGGTATACTCCTTCCATTCTTTTGCACACGCCGCACTTTTTACACTTTTCGGCGCGCGCTCGGGGCCGATATGCCGCCCCGGACACGGCCGCGGTCGAAGAGAGCTTCCGCCAAGCGGAAGCGGTCGGATGATGCCGGCCCCTCCCACGAGTTGGAGAACTCTCCTCCGCCTTCTCCCACACACCCCATCCACCCAGCACAGCCTGCAGGCCCCGCACACCTCGCACAGCCTGCAGCGCCCACACAGCCCGCACAGCCCGCACAGCCACTCCCTGCCGCTCCGCAGCCACCACCTCCGGCTCCACTGGTCGGGCCGCTCGGGATTACGTTCCGAGACGACGCACACCGCGCCGTCTTCGAGCGTATCTCCCAGCGCTCGATCGTACCCTCCAGGTTTGCACAACTTGCCGACCTAGGACGCCTGGGGGTACTAGAGGGGATGCTCACGTTGTACGACAACGTGGGCTGGCGAGATTTCTTCCAGGTGTCGGCGGACACGTTTACCTGCCCGACACTTGAGGTACTGAGTTCGATCACCCGGACCGACGAGGGATGCTCGTTT
The DNA here is from genome assembly GCA_030789695.1 of Scilla litardierei. Classification (NCBI taxonomy): domain Eukaryota; kingdom Viridiplantae; phylum Streptophyta; class Magnoliopsida; order Asparagales; family Asparagaceae; genus Scilla; species Scilla litardierei. Next base: position 109,923,915 of record CM061130.1, on the reverse strand, counting down.
CGGTTCATGGATCGAGAGTGCCAGGTCACTCTCGATATGATGAGAGCATTTTTCTCGTGGCCCGCTGTCCCCGGAGCCGATCGCGGTTACGGCCCCACCCATATCCCCCCACCATCCTTCGACGCCGGTGCCTTCTGGGCCCGGATTACGGGTCTTCACGCTGCCTTTGACCCTAGTAGGGCCAAGGCCTCGGCCATTGTCCACCCCTGCCTCCGTATAGCTCAGCGCCTTATGGCGACGACCTTTTTGGCCAGATATGAGCCGGGCACGATGTCTACGCCGGAGCTCTACATGCTCTACGCGATGACACGTCCCAGAGCTCTATCTAGGGATGGCGATGAGCTTGTCCCCGTCGTCGTGATTGATGTCGCGGCTTGGTTTTTGGACCGCATCATTGTATCGGTGGGCGCTCACTCATCGATATGCTGCGGCGGCCTGATCACCTTGCTTGCCCTTATGACCGGCGAGGACTTCCCTGACGACCTGTGACGAGTACCGGGCCCCACTTCTTTGTCGATCGATGTTATGGCCCGGATGAAGATGCTTCATCCGCACGGTGAGCGTCACTGGGTCTGGCTGCACGGCCCTTACGGTGCCGATTACATGATTCTTCCGAGCCCAGCTCGGACTCAGATTGCACCAGCCCACGTTGACTGGCTCCCTGCGATGGATGTTCTCATCCCTGCCGCTTATGTGCTCGAGGCCGAGGAGGCCGAGCAGGCCCACGCTGCCCACGCTGCCCCCACAGACCCTGTCGCCCCTGTCGAGCCTGCCGCCCCTGTTGACCCCGTGGCCCCTCAGCCTATACCCGATGTTTCCACTGCTCCTGACACCTCTGTCCCCACCTCTGTCGGTGTCGGGAGTACCTTAGCTGAGCCCACCTACACCACTCCCGCGGCTGTCACCACCACCACTGGCCCTCTGTCTGCTGAGCCTGTTTCTTTTGCACCACCCGAGCGCCCGCCGACCGTAGTTGAGTGCGGCGAGCCCTCTGTCTCCACTGCTGCTGTATTTTCCGAGAGTGTCGTGGCGTCTGTCCACACTTCTGTGCCACTGACCTCTCCGGCCGCCTCGCTGCCTCTTTTGTATTCTTCTTTCGTTGCTACTGCCTCCACTTCTCACCAGCCGGTGCCCCGGCCTCACACTGAGGCCAGGCCCACATTTGCGAGCGCAGCACCTTTTGTTCCCTTCCCCGCTGAGCCCGTCACATACGCGACCCGAGTACGCCAGCCCCGCCCTGCACAGCCCCGACCGGTGCGTCCCTCTGCACCACCTCCCCCCGACACTGTACTTCAGAGCATTCGTGCTCTAGAGGGGGCAGTGAGTGGCCTCAGAGGCGACCTTAGGACTCTGTCCTCCACCGTCTCTGTGATGGCTAGCCGCTTTGACCTGATCCCCCAGATTCACTACTGTCTTACCCAGGCCCTGTAGCGTCTCCCCCGCGTACCACCACCCACCCAGCAGGTTCCCACCCACACTTCCACACACACTCAGCCTGCTACCACTTCCACACCCACACCCGCTCAGCGGCCTGTCCAGCCACCACCACCACTTCCGCCTCAGGACGGAGACGGCGCAACACCACCTTCTTAGGCACCCTTGATGCCATCGATTTTTCCTGCCGTTGTGCTGCCCGTTTCTGCTGGGTCCTGTTGCATTTTTGTCCACCCCCCCTCCCCTCACTTATTTTGGGTTTCTCACTCAGATCGTATCCGTATATATCTTTTTTGGTAGAGAGGGAGAGTTTTTGGTGCCCCACATTTATATATCTGTATCACTCCTATCTGTGCATGCATCATGTCCGCATCATATTTTCATTTCTTTATTTTTTCTTTTAGTTTCCTTTTTTCATCATGCATGCATCCTCACGTGCCCCTCACATTACTTGTCTCTCGGTGTGCCACACTTTGCACATTGAGGACACTGTGCCATTTAGCTTGGGGGAGTGAGTTCTCACGATCTTTTTCGATTTGCCACCTTTATTTTTAGTTTTTCACACCGTTTTTCGCTTTTGCACTTTTTTTTCATCACTTTTTCTCATTTTATCATGCATCACGTTTTTCTTATTTTTCTGTGTGCCGCATTGTAAATAGTTCTATTTTCCCTTTATCTTTATTTCTTTCTTTTTCATCTCATGCTAGAGATGACTTTTCTGTGATGATGATGACGTGGAGTTAGCTTATTCTATATGCATGCTTTATTTGTCATGTCTTAGATTTTATTTCTGATATCATATGCTATGACTTGCCTTGCATCTAGAGATAGTAACCCACACTTTTTACACATGAAAATGGATGAAATTTTATTATTAGCTGAGTCTGAATATTCATATGTATGCTATCACAGAAAACACACCAAGATTCACGCATTGAACGCCTATATCTGGAGTACTGATTTCTTTTGCTATATCACTTCTATATGCATGAACTGTACATTTCACTTCAGGATGATTGAATGATGTTAGCTATGATAAATCTGGACTAGTTAGCTTTTTTGTGATCGAAACTGAGTAGATTAGATTACCCTGCTGAAGTTGTCGTGCATGTCTTATAGAGTGAACCGAGTGATATATTCATTTCTTTCTCCACAAATCATGAACATCATTTCTCTACTTTTAAAATCATTGGTGAATCTCCCCTTAGCGATTCTATTATATGGCATTTCCCCCGCTATTAATTCCTAGCTCCAAATTTCTTATTCATGTAAAAAAAAGAAAAAAAAAGAGAAAATATTCCTGAATATCATTATCTCTCTTTGAGTTGGGATCGTTGTGTATATATGCTTTTGCATCAAAAAAACAAAAAACAAAAAGAAAATAAAAAAAAAGAAAAGAGGAAAAATCCTCAATAAAAGATCCCATCTCACTTTCTTTCTTTCTCTCCTCTTTTCATTGCTTTTGGAGCTTTATAAAAATGGGGATGTAAATATTTTTTATGCCACCACGCTTATAGATAAACTTGGGGGAGGGGATCCATTGGTGTGTGTGAGAGTGACTACTTGACGTTGCACGACAACCTAGGCTAAGTAATATTCTATACTCGGTGAGATTATTTTTAGCTTTACGAAATCCAGAAATCTAAGCCTAGCACTCATTTCATGAAATCCATACTTTTCTATTCTCTCTATTCTATAGTGTGATACTCTTATACTCCTGATGGAAGGCATTCAATTGAAAAGTGTGTGATCTGTGATTTGTATACCGCTTTAAATGATTCAGACGATGTTAATTATAAGATTATTCCGTTTTTCATGATTATATTGTTGTTCGTGGGTTTTCTATTTCTATCTGCACTATTATACTATGATATCAAAATAAAACTCTTTGACATGTGTTTTTCATTCAGTGCATGATAAATGAGTAAGCGGAACCCACGTCCTGAGAAAATGATCTAGCAGCTTACCTCTTCGCTTCTTTCCTTCTTCTTTATTTTTATTTCGTTTTTCATTTTTCTCCGTTCTTCATTTTTCTTCATTTTTTCGCCGTTTTCGTTTTCCGAATCCACCGGGTTCGCCTTTTACTTATCTTTCTCGAGGACGAGTAAGGGGCAAGCTTGGGGGATTTTGATCACTCCTTATTTTACACCTTTTTCCCGCATGTTTGCATGCCCTTTAGATCGCCCAAATCATGTTTTTCACGATATATCGACGATATTGCGATGCTTTTCACGATTTGTTGTTTTTGTCGCATTTCAGGTGATTTGGAGCGATTTGGAGTGATCTCGAGATGCGCTTACTCCAGACGGTCACCGACGACCTCCCCGAGGGGTATTTTGCAGTTGGAGAGGAGCGGAAGAAGAACGGACGTCGCAGGAGCGACGAGGAGGCCAAAATAAGCAATCTGGGCATTTTTAGTGTTCCACTCGGCCGAGTGAAGGAGTCACTCGGCCGACCAGCGAGACACCGCTCGGCCGACCAGAGCAGACACGATTTATATGTGCACTCGGCCGAGCGACGGAGACCACATCGACCGAGTGACGAGACCCCATCCGCCCGAGTGGCGCCCAGACGAAGCCCTTCAAAAATCTCCAAGTTACTGCTTTTTCGGCTGCCTGAGCTTCAGAAGACCCACTCGACCGAGTGGATAATCCCGTCCGCCCGAGTACCATGAAGCCATCGGCCGAGTGACGACAACTCACTCGGCCGAGCCGCCCCCGAAGTGAAGAACCCTGAAGATCGATACTTACTGGAAAATTACCGGGTTTTCACTCGGCCGAGCGACTTTTGTCACTCGGCCGAGTGCGACGCGCTACCTGTAGCGAAAATTACGGAAAACAGGCTGCGCAGGGGTATTTTGGTCACAGTTTTTGGACGATTTTGGGGGCTATTTAACCCCTGTTTTTACCCTAGTTTTAAGGGCCTCTCTCTTAGATTTTTGCAGCTTTTTAGATTAGCTTTTTAGTTTTATTCTTGTGATTGAAGAGGAGACAAAACTTGATTTTTGTTGGATTAATTGAAGAACTCCATTGGTTTGTGTTTTCTCCTCTCTAAAAATTCTATTTTTATTGCATATCTCAATATTGTGATGAATTCTATTGCTTATTTCATTGATTATTTTTGTGATCTTGCTATGAATTGTGAGTAGTCGCCACGTCTTGGGGCGTGGGGATGAACCCTACAAGCCCTATTCCATAATTGTGATGAATTGGTAGGAATTTTGCTAGAATTGCTATTAGGGATTAGATTGGGATCAATTTACTACGGATGGTTAGGAATTCACATCGATTGGGATTTGCAAGAGATTGGATCCCAATTCGATAGGAAACCCTAGAAATCCGAATTGGGTTGGAATCGAATTTCCGTAGTATCGGTTTGCAAGAGATTGGACCGATACTAGGGTTTCCGGTTCCAATTCCGCGCCAATACCCGTTTGCAAGAGATTGGACGGGTAGGAACTATCCCAACCTAGGTCGTGGACCGAGTTTGCAAGAGATTGGGCTCGGTGCGCGATTGAACGATGATGTTGATCCTAATGCTAGCTTCCCTAGGCTAGAGTTTGCAAGAGATTGGACCCGAGCCTAGGATAGCTATAGACCGGCAACAGCGCGAGAGCGTGAGCTTGGTTCTACATTCAGTTGCAACTAGTTCATCAAAAATCTTATTCTAGCGACTTTGATACCAATGAACCACTTTTACGAAATACGGTGAGTAGCGGGAATTCCCCATTCCCTAGACGTACTTTATTTGATTTGATATTTCCGTACTTTGTCTGACGATTGTGACAGGATCGCCAAGGGAAAATTTCTCGCTTCTTAAATAGCCAGGTTGATCGGAACAAGCACGGTCATTCGTCCTCCCTGTGTTCGATAACCCGCTCGCTGCTACACCGTGCACTTGCGGTAAAACTACAACTGTTCTTTTGGGTTACGTCCCGGAGCGATCACTACGTTCTTTTGAACTTAAAAAAAAGTTTTTTCCTTTTTTTAATACTCAGCGGGCCAGCACGCATGGCCGGCCCGCTCACTTTGTTTTGCGGGATTTCGCCCGCATTTGTGGCGGCCAGCGGCCCCATTCATTTTGTGCGGGGCAGGCGCAAATTTTGTGCGGGTCGGGCACCCGTGCGCCCGACCCGCACTGTAATTTAACGGGGGCATCTCTTGGTTTTCAGCGGCTGTTCTTCGTTTTCTTCTCTTTTTTTGGATTTTTTTAGGGCTTGGGAGAGCTTGGAGGCTTTGGGGGGGGAGGATGGTGAAGCTTGGAGCTTGAAGGATCATTTGAGAGTGGAAGAACTCATCTGGGAGTGACACTTGGGTGAAATCTCTCCACTCTCTTGTGTATTTTGATTTAGATTTTTGTGTTGTAATCGGATGTTTGTTTTGAGTAAAAACTTCTCCTTTTTTATTATGAATTTCTGAATATTTCTTGTGTGGTTGTGTTATGTGATTGTTGTTGATTGGGTTGAGAGTTCATCTCTAGCATGATCTTAATATCTCATTTGTGGATGAAATTTTAGTTTGGTTTGTTTATTGGAACCCTAACAGGAAATCCAAAGAGAGGATTATCCTAGCTGACCCTCTCTAATGTGCTCATTGTCTATTACTCGCATGGGTTTCATTCATTACTTATTGCACCCTACTTGTTCGATGAAATGCGGCATCCTCTGATTGATCGGCCCTTAGCCGAGAGATCAATTGAGTTATATTTGGGATGAATTCCCATTCCCACAACCTCACACACACACACACACCACATAAGTCCTCCTCGTTGCTCGCCGATTCGGCTCTCCACCCTTAGTGCGTATGCTAGAATTGTAGTTTCACCAAACATTTTTTCCTCTTCCATTCACGTAGCGAGGTAGTTGTAACACGCTATTATATCTCTTTTTCGATCAATTTTGTGAATATAGAACGACTTGTCCATGTGATCCGACCCGGTACTCACCAGTTATTTATTATTGCATTGACACACCTACGCTTGAGAGTGGAAGGCATGCTTTTGTGCGTCCTCCCGTTCAACCAGTTAGTTCATTCATTGATATCAGTATTTCTGAGCTTGGTAATGATGTTGCATATTATTTTTTATACTATTACAATGTGTTTCTAAATCAACTTATAGAAAATTTTAATTGATTTGTTGATGATATTATTCACAACATTGTCAATTTTTCATTCCACTTCTATATTACTAAATGGAAAATGATGCGAAATACCTTGCTTCATTATGTTAACCGTGTAAGCATATATAAAATGACATTAATTATTTTTAGTCAAGTACCATGGACCTCATGATGGGTAAAAGTGCATGAACATCATTGCAACATTAGATTGTAAACAACCTATGAATTTGACGCAAAATACCAATACATTGGTGCATATCACTTTATCTGAACATCTAAATGTAATGAAAATTATCATAATCTCATAAGAGATTAATGTGTAAGTGGCATATGTGGAAATTTCCTTATATGGAAGCTGAAAACTCCATTCCTTATCCCCATTTGGGATGATCGGTACCAGTTGTGCAGATCTCTATGGTGATATTGATGGCCTAAGTAGAGGTATACAAAATATATTGTGATCTGTGTAATGTTTGCCTTTGCATTGAATGGCTGAAAATTCATCATTTTTTTCAATAAACATTTTTCACACCTTCATCACATGTTAATCGCTAGATTTTTGGTGCACCTAAGAAGTGCGAGTACTATTTTTTTACATGAATCCGGAGGTAACTAAGTTTTAGGGTGAATTAATTTTTTTGGGGAACTAGATTTTCTGGTGCGAACAAGCGGGGCCTACAATTTTTGGAAAGTGAAAACTTAGGAAGGAAACCCCAAAAATTTGGGAGAATTAAATTTTGGGTGGAACTAAAACTTTTTTGGGGAAAAAATTCTCTGGAGTGAACTAAATTTGGAGAAAACTAAAAATTTTGAAATTTTTTGGGAAATTAATTTTAGAGGGAACTAAATTTTGGGGAAAACTAAATAATTATTATTGTGCTTTAATTATTAATGTTCGTTTACAATTAGGAGATCCAAGATTTTGAGGGGGAATATTATAATGTTTTATTAAGATTTATCGATGAATACGTAAAACGATATCTTTAAGGTCAGTTACGTATAGTAACACCTGTATCAATTTCAATGTATATATACTGTTGGTTATTTCTTTAACGTGGGCATTGTTACGTTTCTTTCTCAAGTTCTATGATACAAAGGCAACCCATTTAATCTTCTACAACTGGATGTATGTAGCATTGTTATGCACTTTTTTCTTTTAAATTTCACATATTAGATTGGTATGCTTTATGTTGATTGTTATGTGTTTGCATTGTGCAGCTATTGACTATTTCCATTCATGAATTTTCACTTTCCTAATGATGCATTTTTTAAATATTCAGGAGCAACATCATGTTGAAAGCGGTGCTCCTGATGAAGCATCAAGGCCTTTCATGGGATCTGGACATTTTGGTATTGACTCTGCACCAGTACATGCCTGCGGTTATTTGTTATTGTTGTAGTTATTTTTTTAAAATTAAACATTATTTTACTTTATTATGGATACTGCTAGAGAGTTGGATTTTAAACAGTTTGAAGGGGTTATTAGAAATACAAAGATTGTGTGAAAAAGGATTTCAATCCAACATTTTTATTGGATGTGAGTAAGCACGAGCCTTGATCACAGGTTTTGATTTTCTTCAAGGTTAAAATGCTGACGTGATTAAAAAAATTTAGCCGCTGAGCATTTGATATCAATCACTATTAAAGATGATACGTCTATTTTGCGAAGGCCCAACAACATAGGCCCAAAAGCACAACCCACCGAACGAAGCCCGAAAGATACGAGCCCGGATGCCCGACCGACGATCGGAAGACCACCTGCGCGATCAGGCCCGCCCGGCAAAGCCCCATATAGGGCCCCCAAATATCGATCCGACCCGGTCCCGACAACGCACGAGTCACTCACCCACTCCAGCGATAACCGTTCCCTCGATCCCGTTACCACTTAATGGCCGTTATGGGGAGGTGTTGGCATGGCGCAGGGAGCAGCGACGGGAGGGGGGCGGATTGAGGGGGCACGATCGAGGGCAGACGAGCGACGTGGGTCGGGGGCAGTCAGGGCGGAAGGTCTATAAAAGGTTTAGGAGGACGACTGGACAAAGGACCGCATCTCAGGTATCTAAAACCTAAGGTACTCCATCAACGACCTAGTTCCCCCATTTCATCTCCATCCTCCCCCGCTCGCGCCGTAAGACGCCGTTCCGATCTCCTCACGAGTCGAACCGTCTCCGCCGGGCCTCCTCTTTCAGATCACTGTCTGACTTAGGCATCGGAGGGGATTTGGCCGGAACCAAGGTCCGGCCCCCTGACGAGTGTTCTCGTCTACGCAGGAGGACATCCGATCCACGGGCCAAGGCTTCCCCTCCGCCTCTCGCCGACCACGCAACCAGCTGGACGATCGAGGCTACCCCTCGTCGTCCGACCGCCGAGGTCGAGCACATCTGACCGAGGCCGAGCGTCTCAACCCATGCCGAGGCTTCCCCTCGCCCTACCAGCGACCGAGGACCCCGATTCGGCCCTGCCGACGCGCTCCACGTCGTCTGCAGTTCCGACTCGCGCCTCGTCTGCACCGACTCGACACACCCGAGGGACCCAAACGGGCCCCTTGACCACGTTGACCGGGTTGTCCATGGTCAACGCGTCTGTAGTGAGAAAACACTCTGAAACATCTGGCGCCGTCTATGGGAACCGAACCGTCCCACGAAGAAACAAACCGCACCTGCAATGGCACGAGCCAGCAACGGAAAGAGGCGCATGCCCCCCATCCCGGAGGAGGGGAATGGCACGTCCAATGGCAACCTTGAAGACACGCCCGTTAGCAACCACCCCGCCCCCTCAACCGAAGAGATTGGCGGGTCGGAACTGGCCACACAGGGACAACTCCGTGCCCTGGCCCAGGAGACCAATGCGAACATCCAGACGTTGGTCGCGGCAGTACAGCAGTTCGTCGGCACTGCGCCAGCTAACGGAGGCGCGTTGGGCGACGACCATCGTTGGACGGGGGATCCCCCGCTCTTACGATCCGCTGTGGTCGATGACCGCGGGAACCAAAGACCGAACACGGAGCGTCGGTTCACGTTGTCCGGCTCCCGTCAGGCGAGATCGCGCGCCTCCTCCCCTCATCGTGAAAGGAGCCGAAGAGAAACTGAAGGCACGGGGGACGAATCGGTGACTGCGTCGTCTCGTCGACCACGATCACCCCACCGCAGGAGAATCAATCGACACCACTCGAGAGACCGATCGTGGCGGAGCGGGAGCTCCCGCCGGAGGAGCCGGGAACGCCGGGTCAGCCCGACCCCCAGTGTGGCGAGGGCCGTGGAGCCGACCCCGCTGGCGCCTGTGCCCCCTCCACCACCGAACGAACCAGAGGTGGGCGGGTGTCGAACCCCCGGGGGGATCCACGGAGACCGATGTCCCCTATCACGGAGAATAACCGACGCGCGGGTCCCCTCTCGATTCAAGATCCCGGCGATGGGGAAGTATGACGGGATAGGAGACCCGGGAAACCACGTGATGGACTACGAGGGGGACATGTCCTTCCAAGGAGCTGACGATGACCTGCTCTGCCGGGGCTTCTATTCGACTCTCAGGGGAGCGGCGAGGACCTGGTACCGCAGCCTACCCAGCCGCTCCATCAACAGCTTCGAGGAACTCACCCAGCTGTTCTGCAAGCAGTTCATGGCAGGGAGACAGGTAAAGCCTGATGCTGAACATTTGTTTAACATAGTGTAGGGCCCGGCCGAGCCGCTCCGACAGTTCATGCACCGCTTCAACGCAGAGAGGCTGAACGTGAACAGCCCTCCCGACCTTGTTGACCAAACGACCCTTAAGAAAGGGCTGCGTCATAGAGGCCTTAAGAAATCTCTGCACAATGATCCCCCGAAGGACCTCCCAGGGATCATGGCAAGGGCCGAGCGCTTCATGTAGACCGAGGAGACCTTGGCCATTGAGGCAGGAAAGGCCACTCGAGGGACCAAGCGCGGCGACAGCGGACGAGGCAGCCCCGAAGGGTACCGGACCGAGAAGAGGCCAAGAAACAGGCAGCGGGGAGAGGGTACGAGGGACGCCACCCCAGACGCTGTCCTCGCTCAAGTACAGAAGGAAGAGCGCGCCGATCGCCCCCCACCGAAGGCAAAAAGGGGTGGGAAGATTGGGGAGAAGTACTGCAAGTACCACAAAGACAATGGCCACGACACTGAAGACTGCTGGCACTTAAAGAAGGACGTTGAGAAGCTGATGAGTCGGGGCACGCCAGGAGTTTAGCCGATGAGCCGGCCCACGGAGAAGGGACCTCCATGCAACCAGACAAGGGGAAGAAGATCAACACCGTCCAAGGACCCCTCCGCATCATAGAGTGAGCGGGTGAGCTCTCTCGCCCCAGTCGTAACCTAGTCCAGGGGGATTATCTAGGTTTACATCCCTCTGTCTAGCTTTATTTCCTTTTTCCTTCCCTCCAAATGTACTAGTTCGACAGGACTCTTAAGAGTACAATTGCATTCCCTTTTGTCTTTTCTTAATCTTCGACGGAATCGACGTTTCACTAAGGGTGCAAAAGAATGAAGACCGCCGCCTCACTGGAGGGGGAGGGGGAGCTTCGCCCTCGCCGACCAACTCCTGCGCTCATAAGTCTGGGAGCAATTCCCCCAGCCAGCGCGGACGCCGACCGGTCCTAAGCCGAGGAGCTTTGCCCACGCCGACCAACTCCTGCGCTCGAAAGTCTGGGGGCAACTCCCCCAGCCAGCGCGGACGCCGACCGGTCCTAAGCCGAGGAGCTTTGCCCTCGCCGACCGACTCCTGCGCTCAGAAGTCTGAGGGGCAATTCCCCCAGCCAGCGCGGACGCCGACCGGTCCTAAGCCGAAGAGCTTTGCCCTCGCCGACCAACTCCTGCGCTCATAAGTCTGGGGGCAATTCCCCCAGCCAGCGCGGACGCCGACCGGTCCTAAGCCGAGGAGCTTTGCCCTCACCGACCGACTCCTGCGCTCAGAAGTCTGGGGGTAATTCCCCCAGCCAGCGCGGACGCCGACCGGTCCTAAGCCGAGGAGCTTTGCCCCCGCCGACCAACTCCTGTGCTCATAAGTCTGTGGGCGATTCCCCCAGCCAGCGCGGACGCCGACCGGTCCTAAGCCGAGGAGCTTTGCCCTCACCGACCAACTCCTGCGCTCATAAGTCTGGGGGCAAATCCCCCAGCCAGCGCGGACGCCGACCGGTCCTAAGCCGGGGAGCTTCACCCTCGCCGACCGGCTCCATCGCTCGCGAATCCGGAGGCAATTCCCCCAGCCAACTCGGGCGTCAACCAGTCCTAGGCCGAGGACGATGCAGCAAAGCAAAATACGCGAGAAGTCCGAGTAAGTCAATTTCGTTTATAACAGTTAACCAAGGTACAAAAGTGTGTCTTATTTACAGGGAATCAAAGACTGAGGGAACCCCTCAACAAATAATCCACCCTCGACGGACAACAAAGTTCGTCCCCAACAGAAACTAGGGCGACATCGACAGAGCGAAATTTGTTGGCTAAGGACCCAAAGTTGCCGGCCTCAGCAAACATCCATGCAACCAGCAATTATTGGCTCTGAAGCGGGGAGTCGATAGCGAAGCCGAAGGAGATAGCAGGGGCAGGGATCCATTTCAAGTAGACTGGCCCAAAGCGAAGCGGATGCTAAAAAATTTGAGGATAAGGCTTGGAGGGACGACTTAGGGAGCCCGGGCTCGAGAGGACACATCCTTGGGCGCTTCGCCCTGCTCGGAGCGAGGGGGATCGACAAGCGGGGGAGCTTGCCGAACGCGCTCCGCACAATCCCGGAAGGAAGACTGGACGACTTCGACAATCCGAGGGGCGATGAGGTCTTCATACGTACCGAAGGCCTCCCTGAGAACCTCAAAGATCTTCTCCCCAGGGTCCCGACGACACCCCTCTCCACCTCCTTCGCAAGCCGCGCCACCTGACGCCGATCCGACAGTTCCCTCTGAAGCTCCTCCCTCTCCAGGCGGAACGACTCCGCCGCTTCCGCAGCTGACTGCCGGGCGTCCTCCAACTTTCCCTGGAGGTCACCCACTCATCCCTCCAGCTCGGCAACACGAAGCTTGAGATGCCGAGACTCCATCTGAGCCTCCGTCATAGCAACCTCCGCCGCCCCGGCCCGCTCGTGGACCCTCACAGAGGACTCCTCCAGCTCCCTCAAACGGACGGCTCGACGCTGCAACTCAACAGCGAGCGTTGAACCCTGAAAGACGAGACATGAGCCAAGAAGAGAGTGAAAGGAAGGGAAGGACTGCAGAATAGCCGAACCTGTTGGAGGGTCCAGACCAAGGAGTCCGACACCTTGTCGGCGGGGATCTTCTCGAGGAGGCTGCGGTCCCGGGGAAGGACGGAGCCCTCAGCAACCTGCTGGGCCAAGGCTCGGTCGACAAACACCGAACTCCCGGGGATGACATCGAGGGAAGCCATATTGCTCGACAACAGGGTTCCGATCCCCGGTGATATAGGCAGGGACGCTGCGACGGGGGTGGTTGTCAGGGCCACCGGAAGATCCCCGGTGGTCGTCGCCGGAGGCGCGGAGCACACCGGACTGGAGGGGTCCACATCTCCCTTCCTCCTTTTCCCTCCGCGAGGCTCGGCAGGCGCCGAAGGGGAACGTTTCCGCCCCGCACCATCTCCACCTTCGGGGGCAAGAGGGGAGACGCCAAGTGCAGGAGGGATTGCACCGGGCCCGTCGTTACCCCCCGCCACTTGGGCTGGAAGGACGGATACGGCCCTCGCGACCCCCCCGAGGAGGAGATCGTCAGAAGAAGAGGCAGGAGGCGCGGCCACCACCTTACCCACAGAAGGCTCAGCTCGGCGCACCTCCTCCTCAACGGTCCGCCGAGGCGCCCTTCCAGAGGTACTACCCCGGCTCCGAGCAGCTCCGCGACGGATCAGCTCATCAACATCACGGGTGAACTCACGACCAGCCATCCCTGCAAGGGAAACCGAAATCAGGGTAAGCTACGGGGCAACCCAGGACTGAAAAAGCGACCTACCCGGAGACCACAAGACGGCCTTCAAGAGTAGGTCGTCCAACAAAGACCAGATGGATTTCGCCTCCAAGGGGAGGGTCGACAGCAGCGCGGCGGCCGCCAGCTCCGCCTCAGAGAGGGCTAGCGTTGAGTCGGGCCGGACCGACCCGCCCCAGCTTGTCAGAATTTGGGCACCCTCCAGGAAGACCACGAAGACATAATCCGAACTCCAATCCCCCAACCAGCGGGGTAGCCTGATCAGGCATTCCCTCCTCGAGCGGGCTCGGAGTTGCAACCATGACCCGGGGCCGACCGTCTGGATCCGATAAAAGTAAAAGAGAAGGGGGAGAGACGGCTCCAGACAACGGGTACAGCAGAGCATCACGAAGCCCGTCAGTACCGCAATCGAACAGGGGGTGAACTGGCAAAGGGGCACCATGAGATACTCCATGACCTGGATGAGGAAGGGATTGAGCGGGAAACGAAGACCCAGGCGGAACATCTCGACATAGACGCCGACCTCATTGCTCCTCGGAAGGCAGATCCACTCGTCGATGAACGGAACTCGAACATCGTACGGGTAGCAGAGATACCTCTCCCGGATCTCCGTGGCCACTGAAGGAGGAGTCCCCGACGGCGTTCGAAGGATAGCCGGGGGTACATTAAGCCGCACGGTAGCCGACGCCACATCATCGCCGGCGTAGTCCGGGAAGAGCTTCCCCTTCCCCTTATCTCGAAAGGAATGACTCCCGGAGGGGGAACCTGATCCCACAAGCCGGGGCCCGCTCCGCCTCATCTCAGGAGGGTCCCTCGCCCCTTGGCCGGAACCACCTATCCTAAGAGCAGCCATAATATGAAAATAAGAAAGGAGTTACCTTTTTGTTAATTTGGAGAAGACAAGGAAACGAAGGCGATGGGAGACTCCAAACTACGGAAAACAAAGACAGAGGGAAGAGCACGGAAGAAGTTGGGATCCACACAGCCGTGGATCTTATATACCAGACTCAGGGGCGAATTCGAAGAGCCTGACAGGAACGCGTGGCAGACCTTGGAGAACCGGCGGCGTTTCGAAATCGGCGCCAAAGGAAGTCCAATCGATCCGCCTCATCATTACCTTCATTTATAAACCACGCCTCGACTGATACGCCACTCGAAACCCCAGGAGTCACATCGGTCGAACCGAACCGGCCAAGGCCGATCGGCCCCACCGATGGGGGCAATTGATACGTCTATTTTGCGAAGGCCCAACAACATAGGCCCAAAAGCACAGCCCACCGAACGAAGCCCGAAAGATACGAGCCCGGATGCCCGACTGACGATTGGAAGCCCACCTGCGCGATCAGGCCCGCCCGGCAAAGCCCCATATAGGGCCCCCAAATATCGATCCGACCCAGTCCCGACAACGCACGAGTCACTCACCCACTCCAGCGATAACCGTTCCCTCGATCCCGTTACCACTTAATGGCCGTTATGGGGAGGTGCTGGCATGGCGCAGGGAGCGGCGACGGGAGGGGGGGCGGATTGAGGGGGCACGATCGAGGGCAGACGAGCGACGTGGGTCGGGGGAAGTCAGGGCGGAAGGTCTATAAAAGGTTTAGGAGGACGACTGGACAAAGGACCGCATCTCAGGTATCTAAAACCTAAGGTACTCCATCAACGACCTAGTTCCCCCATTTCATCTCCATCCTCCCCCACTCGCGCCGTGAGACGCCGTTCCGATCTCCTCACGAGTCGAACCGTCTCCGCCGGGCCTCCTCTTTCAGATCACTGTCTGACTTAGGCATCGGAGGGGATTTGGCCGGAACCAAGGTCCGGCCCCCTGACGAGCGTTCTCGTCTACGCAGGAGGACATCTGATCCACAGCCCGAGGCTTCCCCTCCGCCCCTCGCCGACCACGCAACCAGCTGGACGATCGAGGCTACCCCTCGTCGTCCGACCGCCGAGGCTGAGCACATCTGACCGAGGCCGAGCGTCTCAACCCGGGCCGAGGCTTCCCCTCGCCCTACCAGCGACCGAGGACCCTGATTCGGCCCTGCCGACGCGCTCCACGTCGTCTGCAGTTCCGACTCGCGCCTCGTCTGCACCGACTCGACACACCCAAGGGACCCAAACGGGCCCCTTGACCACGTTGACCGGGTTGTCCACGGTCAACGCGTCTATAGTGAGAAAACACTCTGAAACAAAAGAGAACCAAAATACATGGAGGAGTCACTTGCCGCGTATATGTGAAATTTTACAAGTTAGGGAGTGGGTGAAAGTGTAAGTGCAACAAATTATCCAATTAGTGAAGCATGTAAAACATTTCAGTTTGTTGTGGCTAAAACATTAAATTAGCAATTTTAGGACGCTTTAACATGATTATTGCTTTAACATGATTATTATTTTACCACTTGACGACTGCTGTAACATTTTGACACACTGTGTTCTGCCGTTTTTGTGAATACTACAAGAGCCATGCTTGGAGTGACCATGTAAATATATGTGCTGGCAGATGATTTTCAAGGTGGACGTGGGTGATGCCCAATATTTTGGCATCCCTCCAGATTTTGGAGCGGTGGTCTCCAGTGCTGGCAGCGGTGATAAAAAGACTTCTTCGACGATCCTCCCTCTGTTGATGGTATCCGGAGGCTTCTCCGTTATATTGGTGTCTACCGCCACTCTTCTTAAGATCCGGATCTCATCACCGGTAAGCCCCATGGGCTCTTTCCTTTTTTTTCTAGTCGGAAGAGCTTTTTGGAATCCGGGAGGGATCGTATGTGGGACAACTGCTTCTCCAGCAACATCTTCTTTCTTCAGACCGACATGTTCTTCAAGGTCCCCCAAGCTGTCGGGGGGATTCCTTGAGAGAATTTTCCAGGCCCCAGCTTCCACAGCTCTTTCTTCCTCATTGTCCAGCATATTGCAACCAGGTTCATCTGGGGGGGTGCTTCATAGATAACCCCAAGTCAAACTCGACCTTTTCGTCGCCAACATTAAGGGATAACTTCCCTTTCTTCACGTCTATCAGCACGCCAGCGGTGGCCATGAAGGGCCGTCCAAGGATGATGGGCGTATGAGTGTCTTCGTGCATATCCATCACCACGAAGTCTACCGACACATGCACTCCACTGACGTTTCTACAATTTCCATCGGGTATTTGACCGATCTATCAGCTAGTTGAAGGGTCATACCCATTGGCTCCAGGTCTCCCATCCATATCCTCCTGTATAGTGACAGGGGTATTAGACTGACGCTCGCTCCCAAGTCCACGAGCGCCCGATGGATCTTCACTTCCCCAATCGAACAAGGAATGGAGAAGCTTCACGGGTCTTTTAGCTTGGGTAGATTCGCTTGCTGGATGAGAGCACTACCTTCCACCGTGAGAACGACCTTTTCCTTTCTGGAACCCCTCGTCACCAAATCCTTTAAAAATTTCGCATATGAGGGAATTGTCTCTATGGCTTCCATGAAAGGGATCTGCAAGCTCAGATCCTTAACCATAGCGAAGAACTTGTCGTATTTTTCATCAATTTTAGCCTTGGCAAGTCGTTTTGGAAAAGTCACAACGGGCTTGAATACTCTAAGGTTCTCCTCCTCTTCCTTCTTCTTCTCTTCTTCAGGGACTCCCTCCGAATTCGTATTCTTTGATGACGAAGCTCCGTCGTCATTTAATTTTTCAATTGGTCGCCCACCGACCAACGGAGCTTCTGATTCCTTAGCGGGCACTCTTGTAGGAATTTGTATCCCGCTTCTCAAGACGATAGCGGACACATTCGCATGATCATGCATTAGTGCCAAAGTCTGATTTGCCCCCCTTAGATTCACTTCCATTTGACCCGGCAATTGGTTTTGCGCCCTTTGAAGGTTTGCCACCTGCAACCCCAGCTGGGTTACTTGGTCAGTGAGGGCCCTCTGCCCCATCTCCAGCTTCAAATTGATCTTCTCCTGGTTTGTGATATACTGAGTCAAGAGGGACTCAACCGGGGAGATGACTCGCTACTGGCCATATGGCTGCTGCTGCTGCTGCACGGGCTGCTGATTCCTGGGGGGATACTGTTGGTACATTTGTGGGGGTTGCTGTTGTTGCTGATACTACTGCTGCTGCTATTGCCTAGGCGGCTGATATACTTGTTGATGTGGCTGCTGAGGCTGCTGGTACGGCGCCCAATAGCTAAGATTTGGGTGGTTCCGGTTATTCGAAGAATAAACCGGATTGGAGCTAGTCCGTGGTGAATACGGTGTACTACCCGTAGGGTTGAAGAAAAGTGTGCTAGCTTGATCCACCGGTGGTGAAATGTCACCACCCTCGAAGTCTCCCAGGACTTCCGCTTCCACCACTGATACTTGTTGGGTGCTGGACCCACCCGCTCCTACCATGAGCGCTGAGATCTGGGTCGATAGCAAATCAAATTTGCTAGACAACTTGTCGACGTCCTCGACTCTATGAATGCCTCCAGATCTGGGTGTTGCATGCTCATCGCATCACCGCTCATTGTTTGATGCCATGTTTTCTAAAATATTGATGGCATCTTCTTCACTTCTAGACATGAAGGACCCCCCAGCCGTGGCATCCATCGAAGATTTTAGGTCGTCCCTCAATCCATTATAGAACAGATTTATAATCTGCCACTTTGGAAGTTCATGATGAGGGCATCTTCGCTGCATCTCTTTATATCTCGTCCAAGCTTCATGCAGGGACTCGTGGCTGGCCTGGGAGAAGGAGGAGATCTCACTCCTCAGCTTCATCGTCTTCCCCGGAGGGAAGAACTTAGTCAAGAAAGCATATGAGAGCTTCTCCCAAGAATTGAAGGTGTTCGGGTCCTTTCCACTAAGCCATTGCTTGCTTTATCCCGTAGAGAGAAGGGGAATAGCTTCAGACGGATTGCTTCAGTGGTGACACCATTAATCCTAAATGTGTCACACTTCTCGAGGAAGGAGTCTATATGTTCAATAGGGCTCTCCATGGGTGCCCCAGAGAATTGATCCTACTGGATCCACGTCACTAGTGACGGCTTAAGCTCGAAGCTCTGGGCTACAATAGCCGGGGGTTGAATGGAGGAGGTGGACCCGATTGAGGGCATCGAGTATTCCAGCAGAGATTTCTGGGGAGGGAGAGTGTTCTCTCCCATGGCTTCAGCTTCTTCCCCTCTTCTTCTTGCCGCCTTTAGATGCCTCACGGTGGCGCTGATTTTCGGGTCAATATGAATCAAGTCGTCTAGACTCCTTTATTCCTGCGCATGAAAGACAAGAAATACTCGTGAAGCAAGAATGGGATAGAAACAGATAAAAACAGAAAATAAAGAATAAAAAATAAAGAAGAAAAAGAAGAATGCGAAAATTATCGCGAGGTAGGGATATGAGCTAGACTCAAGGGTTCAAAGGTCCAAAAATTAACAAACACGTTGCCTCCCCGGCAACGGCGCCATAAAGCTTGACGTCCCCAGTTTTCAACTCATAAGAGTGCAGTCGGATTGGGGGATACCAGATTTAAAATATTTGTACCGCAAGCGTACGGTGTTGTAGTGTGGCTTGGGGGTCGAACACAGGGAGGCGTGGTTGTGCTTGTTTCTAAGAGGACCAATTCACCCTACGAGTGAGCTAGCCCGATCGATCGATGGTTTGTCACGGAATGTAAATACGGAGGATAAACAATATAAAGGGAAACCTAGGACTTCGGTTTCCACCCTATCATGTGTTCTCACTATTACGACCGACGGATAGGGATACGATCAAAATTAGGGTTTAGTGGTGAGACGTTGCCTCTAAGAGTGATACCAGCGTCCCATGGGCCCGATATTCTGGTCGGTGCCCAGGATGATACGCCGGACTACCCGGGTTCGGTCAGTGGGCATTCCCATGTCCATTAACACTGACTGACTTCGGGAGTACTAATCTCGCAACGATAACTCCCAACGTCTCATCCTGTTGTTCCCACGCACTAGGATTCGATGTCTACGCTAAGGGCGTGAGCTATGGCTAGGGAGTCGACCGCCAAGTTTATTCCCCCTTGGCCCTACGTTCAAAGCCAGTATTTTTCCCGTCGATGACAATGAAACACCCCACGTAACCTCTAAATTCCTAATCCATATCGAAATCCTAGTCATATGGACGCATCAGAGAGAACCCACGAAGGAGTTTCCACCAAAATCCCAGATGTGGGAACTACTCACACATTATAGCTAAAAAGCAATCTAAATGAAAATCAACCGTAAAAATCATGATCAGGCAATTGAAACACGGTAGTAGCAATGCTATTAAGACTATTTTAAAGTTTGATAAAGATCAGAGATCTTACAGATAACAATAAAATTCCAGCCGTCACAAATAGAGAAAAGACAGAAAAAATACAAAGATGCGTTTTCTGAAAACCTAGGCAACTATATATAGAAAACGACTTCACCCGATCGGTTGAAGTATCAACCGATCGGGTGAGCTGCTAGATTCTTCGGCTGCGATCTTTAGAAACTTCAACCGGACGCTTGGAACGATCGGGTGAAGCAAACGGGTCGTCGTTTGAGGAGATGCGGTCATCAGGTGAACCGATCGGTTGAGAATTCAACCGATCGGTTGGAAAAACGCCCCAAAAGACAGAGACTTCAGACGATTTGGCACGGTCAGCGTGTAGGAATATGATGCCCTCGAGGCCATTTATTCCTGTGTGAATAGCACAAACATCTTGTTCGAAATAACAGTAAGCTGTTTGGTAATAATTTATCTAAGTTATATTGTAATGTAGTTAACATTAGATATCAACTTAGGTAAAGTCCTGAGACTTTATGCAAGGTCAAACGGGTATCGAGATGAGTATCTCGAACATGGAGAAACGTTTGACCGTCTGTAGCATAAGTCTAAAATGGTTCGTGGTCGTAGATGTTCCGAGACAAGGATATCGAAACATCGGATAGACCATTGTGTCTTAGTCTTCACCGTTTAGCGGTGGCGATGATCTCATGATCGCTTGACTTGGCGAAGTCGAAGACGAGGCACATGTGCTCATTAGAATGAGTTCACTGAACGATCCACTAGAGTTATCATATGGTTATATTGACCAATCTGTCAGTGATAACTCTGAGTGATGATAGGATAGTTGGTCTTTTGACTTGAGGTCATTTTGACAAACCTGTGCGTGAACGGTGCCACTTATATAAACTAACCTAGCTTCGAGGCAATGCCTGTCGAAAGGTCTTTTGATTGGGTATCACTTGAAACGTACGAGGCGAGTAATGACCAAGAGAGGATTCGTCTCTCCCGGTCAATGGGAGTTAGTGTCGTAGAGTTAGTTCGGTCTTTAGTAAAAACTCTGCGCAAAGTATGTTGGAAGAAGTCCAACATTTATTGACTAAAGATTGATCGAAACAAACCGGAGTCAAGTTATTGGGGTTGACAGTTTAACCGTACCCCAGACTTGATCTACACGACACAGTTTAGACGAAGAGACTATAACTGCAGAAATCATCACAGACACGGTCAGGGTGGTCCCGACAATTCTCATGTTGATGAGCTAACCACATTATGATGATGCTGAAACAGGGACGACAGCCACTGCTCGTGGTCTTTGTCGTATAGGGCTTCGAGCCCAACCTGTAGTAGGGTCAGGCCGTAGGGTCACACAAAGAGTGCGACCTTCGTCTAGTAATAGGTAGAAAATAGTTAGGGAAAATATTTGCATTTGATGCAATATGGTAATTTAATCTTAGATAGGGACTATTTTGCATTTGATGCAAAAGCGATTAAATATGTATTAAATTGTTTAATACAATATTTAATAATATAAACGTAAGGAAAAGTACACGGGTAAGACGAAAATATTCCGGTCTAGACCCAGGTTCGAACGGCGTCCAAATCGGACACCAAATGCTCAAGTTAGAGCCAAAACAGCCCAAAGGATCAGACCAGGCCAGACCCAGTAAATGCAAGGCAGAACAGGCTGCCTGGGCTAGCCCAGGCCCGCCTGGGCTCTGCCCAGGCGCGGGCCTGGGCGCGCCCAGGCGCGGGCCTGGGCGCGCCCAGGCGCGGCCTGGGCTCTGCCCAGGCAGATTTTTGCGCGCGCTGGATGCGTGGGGCCCACCCGTGGGCCCTACCACTAGGGTTTCGAACCCTAAGTGTGCAGAATCAAATGACGGCTCAGTTTTTGCGAAAAACTAGCCTAGGGCTGATCTTTGGACACTCAATTGGAGGGTCAAACGAACTCCGATTGACGAACGGTTTTTTCCTATGCGTTCACCGTTGAACGCTTGTCGTATTGATAGGTTGTATCAATCTTGAAGCTCAACGGTGAGTGAGTTAAAATTCATGGAAATTTGCACTTTGTGAAGTGCAAACTAACTTGATTTTAATTAACTCATTATTTAGTCCCACATTGGATTTTGAGAAAAGGGGAGAGTCCGCCGCCTATATAAATAGGGGTCTCCCCCTTCCTCAAAACTCGTCCCAAGCTCTAGATCTGAGCGGCTCTTGTAAATGTTGGAGCACGCTCGGATCTAGGCTTAAATTAATATTTCTCTTCTCCCTAAATTTCTGCCGTACTCCTGCGGGCTCTAGCAAAGCCGCAAAGGAGTTCGGATTCTGGATCCGAAATCTAGGCGGAGGTTTCACTCGCGTGAAACTTTCTTCGGCTTGTGGTTGGCTCGGCGGCATGGGGATTGATCGCCTCGGGATGCGGAGCGGTTCGAGGAGCAGTTCGGGGAGCGGTTCAAGGAGCGGCTCGGCGTGGGACGAGAGCAGCTCGGAAGACGGCGCGGAACATCTCGCCTGCTCCAGGGCTGAGATTCCGGGTATGTGGTTAAAGTATTTTATTAGCATTAGTTTAGTTTAATCGCAGTAGGCTAGATCCTTCTTGGGATGGTCAGATCCATCCCAAGTCGGCATAGATCTTGGCATAGGGTCTTGGACCTTAGGGCTAAGTTATAATTGTTTTAACTGCATGTTAATTTAGATTAACTAGTTTTTCTTCCGCTGCAAATGATTTTTGTGTCTATGTTCCGTCTGACTTAGGACGGGACTAGAGTTTTTTGTGCCCTAAGGGACCGCCAATTTCCCAACAGTGGTATCAGAGCCTAGGTTTGCGTAGTCGATCTAGGTACTGCGATTTCATTAAACCTGTTAATGTCTTTTAAATACTTTTAAATTTTTTAAAGTTATAAGATAATTTTAAAAATGTTTTTGAAGTTCAAATTCTATGTGATAAATTTTTTTGAACATGAAAATTTTTAAAATGACGTTTTAAAATTTATGTGATAATTTTAAAACTAATTTTAAATCTTTAAAAGTTTAAATTTATTTTGGATGCCTAAAAATTTTTATATGATAAATTTTTTTAGCATGGAAATTTTAAAATGGTGTTTTTAAATTTATGTGATAAATTTTAAAATTGATTTTAAGGCTTTAAATTTATGCGATAAGTTTAAAATGTTTTAGATGTTTAAAAATTGTATATGATAAATTTTTGAACATGGAAAATTTTTAAAAGTAGTGTTTTAAATTTATAAGATATTTTTTAAAACTGATTTTAAAAATCTAAAATTGTTTATGCGATAAACTTAGTTTATTTAATTGTTAAATAGAAATACACTTTCATTTTATGTTGATAAAATTAGTGTAGCTTTATTTTAATGGCTTGTTAATCTTGTCCCTTGATAACACAAGACAACCTTTTAGGTTAGCCATTAAAAATGATTAAAATTTATTACTTGAATTTTAATGACATGCTATGTTTTAATAAATCATTAACAACAATATTAAAGACCTAATTCCTGATTAGGGTAGTCCTTTAAATGAATTTTCAATTCTAATTGTTATAATTAATTTTCATTAAAGGACTTCGCTTCTAGCGTTGTTAATAAAATTTATTAAAATCCTAATAACGATTAGGATAGCACGTGAACCTTGTAGTTGATAAGGACTTAATAAAAGTTATTAAACAAATCCTAAAATTTTGAATTTAAGGATTCAACTAGTTGATAGGATTAATTAGTTGTTAATAAAAGCTGTTTAGTCTATGGCATACATACAAAAATGACAAGCTTCATTCAATGGACCATGATCCAGTCAATGTGCTTGGCTAAGAGTTCTGGGTCAACCCTTGCTAGTCCAAGGGGTAGTGATCCTGGCTTAGTCAATTCCCTGGCTGTGTTCTGCTGGACCGCAATGTCGCGAATCATGATTGTATGATACCCTGGACTATATCTAAGTCAAATACGGTAATGATCTTTTTCAAGATTAGCCGTAGCCCTCCTTGTTTTAGGGGTTAGCAACTATAGGGCCCGTGTTGCAGTTGTTGAGATACACTCAAGCTGTGACATGGCAACCTTGTAGAAACCAACTTCTTAAATACATAAGATGACATCTTGACTTGACCCAACCCGACGTTGTCGTGAATACACCGAGCGGCGGCGCAAGTTTAGTCAAGGATGTAGTCTGCCTAGATGTAGTCTAAGACCTGACCCTAACCAACGTGTTGTGCATACACCGAGCTGAGGGGCAAGTCAGGCTAGACATGAAAACAAGGGTCCGACTAGACTTGACATTGTGATTTGGATGAGCACACTCATGATCACGAATGGCTAGGGGCAAAAACCGATTAAGAGAGTCATATCCGATATGATCGATGAAGAGTCATCTTCCGATCGCAGAGTCAATCAACTTGTTGAGCTACACTCAAGGTTGTTTAGACTCAAGGTGATTGGAACTCTTACCCATTAATTTTTAATTCGATTAAATCGTGCTTTATTAAGCTTTAAAACGTTCGTAAAAATAGTGGGAGGATATAGATAGATAAAATCCAATCTACCTATATTTAATATTGAACATATGCTAAAACTAGGGCAAGACTATGTTTACCGAAAGAATCAATTGATAATATTGGAATTAGTTAACTGGTCAATAAGTTGATTAATTGAATATCAAGTTAAATTCTAATTGATGTAATTAAACTATATTCTCATTGACATTAAATGACCTTCTAAAGAACAGACTTAAGAAATATGATTTCATTAAGTTCTGGGTCCAACAAATAAATTAAAGCTACATGACACTCGTCTCTATATGAGGCAGCTTGAACATATAGGACATTCAAAGTATGTTTCTCCCTACAACTTGTCGAGCTACCCTCAAGGTTGTATGGACAAACAATTTTGATCCGCAAGGTTCGAAAATTCGATCAAACCGTTTGAGTCGAATACGAGTGCATGAGCGATGTAAGACTATGTATCCCAACCGGATCTTGAGACAAGCAACTTCTTGAGCTACACTCAAGATTGCAAAGCTCAAGCGTTTGGATACATAAGTTACTTGCATAGCTATTTATTTATGTTGATATCTAAATGTGATTTAGAAAAGGAAGAATGCACTTCGGAAAGTCAATTGAGAAAGTTAGTTTAATTTATCATTAGTAGAGGCATAAGTAGGAGGAAATGAAAACGTGACATATTTTGATGTCACATTTCGGAATAAGTTGTTATACAAAAACGTCTAACACATTTTTGACGAATGTCGTCACCTTGCTTCTGAAGCAATGTTTTGTGTTAAGTAATTTGTAATAACTATATATATATATTAAATGTTAATATATATAAATACACAAGATAGTAGCAAACTTATATGGTAAAATTAGACTAGGCTGTATCAAGAGATTAAGCTTCACAAGTCACATAAAGAGGGGTCTGACCTCTCGTATTATGAAGTCTACGGACACTTGTGAGTCTTAGCCTCTTAGATAAAATGGCCGAAACCCATCTGTGAGACAGTGGGAGAATGAGTTGTCGAACTCAGTCTAGTACATACTGATGTACCCGAGTCTAGATTAACCAAAATAAGTTATTCGTATATTTTATTAAGACACGTGTTCTTGATGAAACACAAGTCTGATAAAATAAAGAACGAAATGACTAAAGTATTTAAACTGATTCGATTAGATCGAATGGTCAAATACTTAGCTAAATAAAATCTTGTGTAATTAAAAGAAAATGTGATTTTCTCTCAGATCAAGTCTGTTAACACATCGGTGTGTTAAAAGGTATGAATCACACTTAATTAGATTTAGTGTGATCCATTGTAAGTGACTCTGAGTTAAGTCGTCCCTCTGGGTTAAGTCCCAGATAGTAATGCCTAGGTTTTGATAAAGTTCTATGAGAACATTATCAATAAGATATTCATTAAATCAATCACGAGGAAGTTGTATATTTACTCGAATTTCGTGAGACGAAAAGTCGAGTTAAGACATCATAACTGATGATGACTTAGTCAACTTCTGGGATGAAATTCGGAGTAGTAACTCCGTTTAAAACTTGATGCAATCAGAAAAGGTCCTATGCGTAAATAAAATTTTGGAATTTAGTTTACGTGTCCAAGGAAAATGTTTCCTCACTTCTGAAAGTAAATCTTTAAGTTGAAAGATTGATGCAGAAAAGAAAATAGTGAAGTACAATCATGTTGGACGGGAACGGTTTTCATCCTAATTTCTTTAAAACGGATTATGATGAAACCGGTTTCGCCAACATATGTGTACAGATCTACTCGGACCAAAGCCGATGTAAAACGCTTAAGTTGACCATGAAAATTGGAGCATTCACTTATAAGTTCGTTTTTCTAAATATGATTTAGACAGACTGACTTATATGAATTAGCCAGATAGTTTTCAAGGTCAGTGGGAGCGTATAAAAATTAAATGCGAATCATCAAAGGGATGGAACATACATTTTGACAAAGTAATCAAAAGGTTTGATACTTTATCAAGAATAGATATGAGCCATTTAAAATGACCATTAACAAATTTAAATGATTATCGTAAAGTACGATAAACTGGATAAGATCCAAGTAAAATTAAATATTATGGATTCCGACAAACCAAATGAATTATTTGAATGAGATTCAAATGGTTGGTCTGACATGAACATAGAAACCCCTTAAGTCTATAGTGTAGACGGTTTTAGCAGATCCACTCACGAAGGCTCTACCACATGAAGTCGGGAAAACTTATGTGTAAAAACGGTATAAGATACCGAGATAAATGGGCCTGAGTGCAAGTGGGAGATGTAGGAATATGATGCCCTCGAGGCCATTTATTCCTGTGTGAATAGCACAAACATCTTGTTCGAAATAACAGTAAGCTGTTTGGTAATAATTTATCTAAGTTATATTGTAATGTAGTTAACATTAGATATCAACTTAGGTAAAGTCTTGAGACTTTATGCAAGGTCAAACGGGTATCGAGATGAGTATCTCGAACATGGAGAAACGTTTGACCGTCTGTAGCATAAGTCTAAAACGGTTCGTGGTCGTAGATGTTCCGAGACAAGGATATCGAAACATCGGATAGACCATTGTGTCTTAGTCTTCACCGTTTAGCGGTGGCGATGATCTCATGATCGCTTGACTTGGCGAAGTCGAAGACGAGGCACATGTGCTCATTAGAATGAGTTCACTGAACGATCCACTAGAGTTATCATATGGTTATATTGACCAATCTGTCAGTGATAACTCTGAGTGATGATAGGATAGTTGGTCTTTTGACTTGAGGTCATTTTGACAAACCTGTGCGTGAACGGTGCCACTTATATCAAATGACCTAGCTTCGAGGCAATGCCTGTCGAAAGGTCTTTTGATTGGGTATCACTTGAAACGTACGAGGCGAGTAATGACCAAGAGAGGATTCGTCTCTCCCGGTCAATGGGAGTTAGTGTCGTAGAGTTAGTTCGGTCTTTAGTAAAAACTCTGCACAGAGTATGTTGGAAGAAGTCCAACATTTATTGACTGAAGATTGATCGAAACAAACCGGAGTCAAGTTATTGGGGTTGACAGTTTAACCGTACCCCAGACTTGATCTACACGACACAGTTTAGACAAAGAGACTATAACTGCAGAAATCATCACAGACACGGTCAGGGTGGTCCCGACAATTCTCATGTTGATGAGCTAACCAAATTATGATGATGCTGAAACAGGGACGACAGCCACTGCTCGTGGTCTTTGTCGTATAGGGCTTCGAGCCCAACCTGTAGTAGGGTCAGGCCGTAGGGTCACACAAAGAGTGCGACCTTCGTCTAGTAATAGGTAGAAAATAGTTAGGAAAAATATTTGCATTTGATGCAAAAGAAGAGATAATTTCATTTGATGCAATATGGTAATTTAAGCTTAGATATGGACTATTTTGCATTTGATGCAAAAGCGATTAAATGTGTATTAAATTGTTTAATACAATATTTAATAATATAAACGCAAGGAAAAGTACACGGGTAAGACGGAAATATTCCGGTCTAGACCCAGGTTCGAACGGCGTCCAAATCGGACACCAAATGCTCAAGTTAGAGCCAAAACAGCCCAAAGGATCAGACCAGGCCAGGCCCAGTAAATGCAAGGCAGAACAGGCTGCCTGGGCTAGCCCAGGCGCGGGCCTGGGCGAGCCCAGGCAGATTTTTGCGCGCGCTGGATGCATGGGGCCCACCCGTGGGCCCCACCACTAGGGTTTCGAACCCTAAGTGTGCAGAATCAAATGACGGCTCAGTTTTTGCGAAAAACTAGCCTAGGGCTGATCTTTGGACACTCAATTGGAGGGTCAAACGAACTCCGATTGACGAACGGTTTTTTCCTATGCGTTCACCGTTGAACGCTTGTCGTATTGATAGGTTGTATCAATCTTGAAGCTCAACAGTGAGTGAGTTAAAATTCACGGAAGTTTGCACTTTGTGAAGTGCAAACTAACTTGATTTTAATTAACTCATTATTTAGTCCCACATCGGATTTTGAGAAAAGGGGAGAGTCCGCCGCCTATATAAATAGGGGTCTCCCCCCTTCCTCAAAACTCGTCCCAAGCTCTAGATCTGAGCGGCTCTCGTAAATGTTGGAGCACGCTCGGATCTAGGCTTAAATTAATATTTCTCTTCTCCCTAAATTTCTGCATTACTCCTGCGGGCTCTAGCAAAGCCGCAAAGGAGTTCGGATTCTGGATCTGAAATCTAGGCAGAGGTTTCACTCGCGTGAAACTTTCTTCGGCGCGTGGTTGGCTCGGCGGCTCGGGGATTGATCGCCTCAGGATGCGGAGCGGTTCGAGGAGCGGTTCAAGGAGCGGCTCGGCGTGGGACGAGAGCAGCTCGGAAGACGGCGTGGAACATCTCGCCTGCTCCAGGGCTGAGATTCCGGGTATGTGGTTAAAGTATTTTATTAGTATTAGTTTAGTTTAATCGCAGTAGGCTAGATCCTTCTTGGGATGGTCAGATCCATCCCAAGTCGGCATAGATCTTGGCATAGGGTCTTGGACCTTAGGGCTAAGTTAAAATTGTTTTAATTGCATGTTAATTTAGATTAACTAGTTTTTCTTCCGCTGCAAATGATTTTTGTGTCTATGTTCCGTCCGACTTAGGACGGGACTAGAGTTTTTTGTGCCCTAAGGGACCGCCAATTTCCCAACACAGCGAACCGCCGGTTGAGCTCTCCGGGTCATCTTTTGGAAGAAACGGCTACAGATGAACCGATCTGGTGATATGTCACCCGTCGGTTGGAATTCAGCTCCAAATTCCCGAGAACTCTGATGTGTTCAACCGGTCGGCGAACCGGTCGGTTGATGCTACACTTCGCTTCAGCTTACGTCCGGGTCAGACACGCGTGCATCACCCGATCGGTTGGCTGTGTCCAACCGATCGGGTGGGGGCTAAAATATGGCAATCTTCGTCGTTTGGCCCCATGGATCACGCATGACTCCTTCCGTTGCTCCGGGGACTCATGATATCTTTGCTATATGTCCCCTACACTGGCGATCTCCTGCAAATACACAAAAACACCAAAAAGTGAAAGAAAACTAAAAATCCCAATAAAATGGGCACGAGACGACGGAAAATAACGGAAAAACACAAAGAAGACGTGCGTGAATATATAAAATATACATACACGTCACACCACAAGAAAAGCACTGTCTAGCCCAAGCCCTACACTCCTTCTGCTCATGACCAGTCTTGCCACAGAATTGGCATGTCAGCCGTCTCTGTGTCACTGCATGGGCTCCTAGCCTCTTGAACTGGGTCGTCTGCACTGGCCGAGATAATGCATTCTGTGACCCTGATGGTCGTCTGTCGCCTGTAGGCATTCTCCCTATGCTCCGCAAGTGGATCTCATATAGTCTTGCTGCCTCGAACACATCCTCATGTGTGGCCAGTTTCTGTGTAGACATCGCCCCCTATACTCTGGATCCAGTCCCATACGGAAACGTCAAGCTCAGGTGGCATCAATCGTAACAAGCTCCGAGGCAAACTTGCTCAGCAAGGAAAACTCTGCATCATACTCATCCACGCACCGCCAGCCCTGAGTCAACTGCTCACAACGCTGCCTGAGCTCATCCTTTACAGTCTCTGGAAGGAACTTGGACTCAAAACGTTCCTTGAAAATCTTCCAAGAGATGGGACCTTTCTTATGCCGCTCCTGGGCATCCCACTAGTCTCTAGCCTAATGGGTCAACTGCCTTTTTGCTGCATCAACCCCACTCTCTGGTGGAAATCCAACACCTGTGAGGTCATCCTCTGTGCACCGTAACCACTCATCAACCTCAAGGGCTGTCTCCTTGCCAGAAAAATTCCTCAGCTTCATTGCCCTGAACTGCTTGAAGCCTGGGGTCTTCTGACCCTGCATCTTGGCGAGCATCTCGGCCTGCTGACCCAGACTCGCCTGGAAACCAAGCAAAATCGTCTCCATCAAAAAGGGCTCAGCGTGCTCCATCTCTGACGAAGATACCCTGTTTCCACTATCCATTCTGCAGAGAAAGGACAGTACAAGAAGAATCGGTACCATATGTGATGGCATTAAAGTGTGTTGGATGTATCATCCTTTCGCATATCGTAGTGTGACTGACCTGCATGGGCCACCACTAAACTTGTCAGGCCACATTCTCACAAATATCTGATATGGCACTCCATACCATGGGAGGAAGGAAGGATGGAGCCTGACAAGCCGCGGTATTAGACCAAGCGTGCAAAGAAAACACCCAATAAGCAGGCCACTGCAAATGCTGAGATTATACATCACATACATATATAAGGAAAACAACACATACAGCCATCACGGAGAGTATATAACCACAGAACTACATAATCAAAGAAGATAC
Organism: Scilla litardierei; assembly: GCA_030789695.1. Lineage (NCBI taxonomy): Eukaryota > Viridiplantae > Streptophyta > Magnoliopsida > Asparagales > Asparagaceae > Scilla > Scilla litardierei. Next base: position 109,893,363 of record CM061130.1, on the reverse strand, counting down.
TACACACCAGCATCAAGAACAAAGTGAAACTAACTCAAGTTTACATGAAAAGTACAATAAGCCACTGATGCGTCCGGAATGTAACCCCGAACGATGTCGTTTACCGCAAGCGCACGGTATAGTGGCAAGCGGGTATCGAACACGGGGAAGCGGTGCTATACTACCTATCTACTCCTAGGTTGAGTTAGACTTGCGGGTTTATTGATGGATGTGGAGTATGGAGAGTTATGATGGTGGTGGATGCGAAGGTTGTGTCACTCAACGTCGCATAAAAAGCGCTAGGGCGTTAAGGATCGTCGCTAAGATCGTTGGGGGTTGATGTTGGATAGGTTCCTCACATTGCATTAGGGATAGGGAATTAATCCCCCAATTCGTACCACTCTCGTAGGTTAGAATTTCGGAGTATTTCAGTGGCTCCCGTTGATGCAATGGCGGTAGCCGTTAACATAGCGGTATAGTTCGTCGATGGATCCCCTCAAGGCGCGAGCCGGGCATGGTCACGTGCCTTGATTGGATCCACCGATTTCTTTATTCAAATCCCTAGGTACCCCTTAAGCACATCAATTCCACAGACCGTGGGCATGATCTCAGTACGGGTTATCTACGGATTCGGTAGGATCTACCGAAATACAACCCTAAATCCCCAATTCAACGTAGGGATCCAGATCTACATTTTCCCCCTAAAATCATAGGGTTCACCCAAAAACCCTAGAAAGATCTACTCGTACATGGCGATAATAACAGATAAAAACACCATTTTTATAGATGAGAACATCATAGCAATTTGTAAAATAAAGATCAGAAACTTACAGAGCGAATACCAGATCTCAAGAGAAACTCAAATTCCAAGAACGCAAGAAAATAACCAACAAGCTTTAATAGAATTTGATTCAAAACGTCTCCAGTATTCTTCTTTGGCACCTTTAACGTGTCATCATGAGTCTCATTTGTGCTCTCACATCGCCGACCGTCTTATTAGCTCCAAATTGCTCCAATATTGCCCAAATCCCTGAAATGGACATAAACGCTCCGAAAGTCATATTATTGCAAATAATAGCGTAAAAGCGTATAAAATATGTAATTGAGCAATCATTTTGACGTGTAATCATATCGATAAAATGTGGAATATAATGACACATCAGCCACCAACATGTATCACAGCTACAAAAGACAACTCGCTCACCACTCGAGCCAACTTAAACTACAAAACACAGCCCAAAACACAACCCAAAAAGAGTGGGGTCCCTCCCAAGTCAAAGACTCACGTCTGAGAAATCTCCTAAGTGAGACTCTGTTCTGGTGTCACATGCTCAAGACCTAAAAAGTAAAATGAGCACGTCAAACGTGCCCAGTAGGAAACTAACCAGGGTAGGGGTAATCACTTAGGGTTATGAGTGTAGAGGCAATTGGAGTACAAGCAACCAAGGTAAAAAGTACAACACACAAGTGTGCAACAATAACACACATAAAGTTCATTAGTTAGCAGATGTTAGTGACTCTTTGGAAGCCTGTATATCACCTAAAGATAAGGGCCTGGACTTCACCCCAAATTTGGTGTGAATATAGCACACGACACAGAGGACACGGGCACTGTACGCCGGGCCTCTCAGCTCCCCCGTCCCTGGCAGGAGTGAGGCTCTCCACATAGTAACACAACCTCTGTATGTCCCCTCCACTCCCGATAAAGGCGAGTGGGAAATAATTAACACATATCACATATCTCTTTCCCCAATTTCTCAGTCCAGCCCCTATAGATAAGTTATACCCAAACTACCCACATCCCCATGCCAGGATGCTCACCCGCCTTAGGGCAGATCGAGACATCCCAGTTAACATGTCATGTGTCATAATCTTCACTAATCATATGCAATTTCATAATGAATTACATGTCACAACACTTCCATAGCTATTTTCCAAGTTTCTTCAATTGCACATTCATTTGGACATTTCAAAGAACATATGGCGGCCACCATGTAAATGAAAAGTGTCACACCATGAAATTTAGTAACAAATAGCATAAACAAACTTAACTACATGCATCAACATCATTCATGCATTTTGGACAGGAAAAATTAACATTATCACACAAATCCAACTTCACCCAACACAATCCAACATGCTGAAATTGCAAGAACAGCTAGAAAGATAGCATTTTTAACCAATTGCTATTGTGAATTTGACAAAACTTAATGAATAAAAGTTGGAGATATACTAATCATGGATTCACCCATAAAATTTCATACAGTAATGTGGACTGAGTGATTTATAGTGAATTAATTTGTGCAGCATACCGATACTGTTTTTCAGACCTAATTCTGAGCATGTATTGAAAGCCAATTTTAAGCATGTTGTAGCCATAATTTCAATGTATAAGCACGATGAACTTTTAGAAAAACTTCTTAAGTTTTCAACAAGACCAAGATCAGAAAAATCCATAGAATGTGCAATTAATAGTCCTCATTTTTCTAAACTGTGAACAGCTTGACATAATTTCAGACAAGTTACAAACATTGAATTATTACTCCTATTTATTGAATTCAACATATGACAAATTTTATATGAATTTGGGGTAGGACTTCAAGATCTACAGCTACATATTTTTTTCAGAAGGTAAATCAAACTACAGAGATCAGAATTGAGGTATATTCACATGACAGAATCTTTGTATTTTCAGGAAGGGTAACATGCTAACAAAAACTAGGAAAGATTTGAATTTTTGGGTCTATTGCACACACAAAACATGAAATCAAGATCATAAACATTATAAATATCATCATGACATACTCATAGCTCTAAATAAAAATCCACAACCCTAGTTTATAACCCTACCTCAAGGGAATCCCCTTCTCTTTCTCTTCTCTCTCTCTTCTTTCCACCTTTCTTTCTCCCAAAGTGAGCTAGGGTTTCTCCAATTTTTTGGAAGCAAAATTTAGGGTTTGGAGCTTGGATGCAGAGGGAAGAGGGGGGAGGATTTTCGGCCAAGTTCTAGGAGGGGGAGAGGAAGATAAGTATGAAAAAGAAAAAGAAAGGGAAGATTAAAGAAGATTTTAGAATCCCCTAAAAATATCTATGTCTATAACCTACCCTAGAATAAGCATGAACATGCTAAAATGACTCTAATACCCTTCCAAGATTGCCCCTCAAGTTTCAAGTATTTACAAGTTTGCCATTACTTTATGCACACACAACTTTAGTGTGTACGCACAGCAGCTTTAGGCCAAAAGACCATTTTGCCCCTATCCTTTCTAAAAATTTACGGGTGTGCCACTAAACTCATCCCTTTTCACACTATCCCCTCTCACACTAACCCACTCCTTCACAATTTACAAGTATGACACTACTTTACACACCCACCTTCACTCCACACACACACTTCCACCCATATGGCCAAATGAACAAAACACCCTACACTTTTCACGGAATTACACGACTGCCACGAGCCACATTTACGCCATATCACATCTTATCAACTCATCATACTCCATCTACTCGTGCGTAGAGGACTACCATATCAGTCGCCGTATAGGGCTAAAAATGTTGAATATTGGACTCCCCGGATTTGGTTTTGATGATGAGAAAACATAAATAATCCATGAACTAACAATTTGTGAGCGCAGTATTGGAGATCGTCGCCAAATTCACGAGAACATTCAAAGCAACATCTCAACACTTCCCAAAGCTCGTATTCATGCCTAAAGCTTCGTTGAAGCTCTTGCGCCGTTTTGGAAGTTATGAAGATTCAATCGAAGCTCTCAAAGACCGTTTATTAAGGTTTTATTTATAGTCTTTTTAGCTTCGATATATAGAATGTTAAGCCTTGAGTATATCTTACCATTCTAACTTCATAATGCTCATATCTTAGCTCTAGGATCTTAGTACAAGTTCATTCTAACTTCCTCGAAGCGTCGCGCTTCGATTCGGACTTGTATGTGCATGTTAGTTGGTACAAGAACAAGTACTGACCGACTAGATGGTGATCTAGTCGGTCAGCAACTCTTCTTGGACCGACTAGTTTGATTCCTTAATTTCTTGGACTTTACTGTTTACAGTTAGTCGGTCTACGTTGACTCACCGACCGACTAGTTTGTGAACTAGTCGGTCAGTGATGCTTCTTTGACCGACTAGGTGTGACTTACTGTTCATGCTAAATTTCTCCTAAGCTACTGATTATCGTTAGTCGGTCTAAGAACGTTTGGTGACCGACTAGTTAACAATCTAGTCGGTCAACTTTTGTTCTTGGACCGACTAAGTCAACTTGTGTTCAGACTATTTCATTTTGCCTCTTAGTCGGTCTACGTTCACTGACTGACCGACTAGTTGTGAAACTAGTCGGTCAGAAAGTCTTCTTGGACCGACTAGATTTCTAGGTCTGAAATTCTCTTTCTTCTCAGTTCCTCTCTTAGTCGGTCCATGCTGTTTGACTGACCGACTAGTTGATGAACTAGTCGGTCAGTGACTGTTCTTTGACCGACTAATTCTCACAGATTTCTATCCGTTGGAGAATGACCTAAGTTGTTTTTATGGGACCCTATAAATACGAACCTAGGTCATTTCTATCTAGGTTAGAGCTTCCATTCAGAGATTCATTGAGATCAAAAGAGATAGCTATTCTCACTCAAATCAAAAGCTCTCTTCCTCACAAGAAACCCTTTCTCTCTCTCATTTCTAGATCTAGAATCCATCTAGAGAGAAGCTTGTTCTTGGTGAGCTCTTCAAGCTATTGCTTGATCCAAGTCTCCAAATCATCCCTAGGCACCGATTGCTGGTCATTTCCTTGGTGCTAGGTTTTGGTGACTTCATCTTCCTCAAATCCTCCATTTCACCTTTTGGGTAAGAAAAACTCAAGGTATAGGATTTTGTGGTAAGTTTGCTTATTTCAATATAACTCATTTATATTGCTTGTTGATTCTCTCGGTTGTGAGAGAAGGTTGTGATCCCGGGTTGTGGGATTCACTATTGCCGTTGTTGTATGATTTGATCTTGTGAAGGATTTTCACAAGATATTCATAGTGGAAATCTTGAGTTAGGGTTTCTAACTCAAGTATCCGGAGGGGATCCGGGTGGTTGGGACGTATGATCACCGGGAACAAGTCGGGGAGACTTGGGTGGATCCGAACCCATTAACATCATTTGTTTGCATTATTAATTTTGTTGTTGTCATTCAATTTAAGCTTCCGCAAATTGATTTGGTAGTTGTTTGCAATTTAATTTGGAATTATACTCCTTATTATTTTAAAGTACTATTCACCCCCCCTCTAGTACTTGTGCAGTAGCTGGTAGGGCATTACATTTGGTATCAGAGCCAGATACTTAGCTATGTCTGCCAACGACAACAAGACCGTGCGTCCACCTTCCAACTATGACACCTTCAGGAACCGTGAAGGAGCATCTTCGGTGATGGAAGGACATTCCTCTACGAGGCCTCCATTCTTCAACGGTACCAACTACGGGTACTGGAAATGCCGGATGGAAACCTTCCTCCGGAGTGCATCCTTATGGAGGACCACAATGAAGGAATACATTGAACCCGTAGAAGAAGACTTTGAGAAATGGACTACCGCGGAGATCGCCACGGAGGTAAGCAATGCCAAGGCAATGAACGCCTTGCAATGCGCATTGGAGCCCGAGGACTTCAATAAGATATGCACATGTAAGAGTGCATATCAAATTTGGAACTCCCTCCTCATTCTTCATGAAGGGACAAGTAGGGTAAGAGACTCTAAACTCGTAGTCGTAAACAAAGATTACGAAATGTTTCATATGCAACAGGGCGAGAAGATGAAAGAATATTACGCTCGCTTCGTTGACATAATAAACGAGTTAGAGGCCCTCGGCAAGTCCTACACTCAAAAGGAGAAGTGCTCAAAGCTTATTGAAGGACTTCCCTCTTCTTGGGAAAAATGTACCTTCGCCATCGAGGAATGTAATGACATGAACAAATATACCGTAGTTCAACTAATGGGTACTTTGATGTCATACGAGGTACGCAAAGATAGCAAGGTGAAGCTACAAGAAAAGATGAAGTCCTATTTGAACCAAGATGCGCCTAAGAAAAAGGCGATTGCATTCAAAGCGGCTTCATCCACCTCTACCGATGATGAGGACTCGGAAGAAGAAATGGACATGGAATCCATTGCACTCATGGCAAAGAAGTTCAATCGCTTCTTCCGAAAGGGTAACTTCAAACAAAAATCTAAGTTTACTTCTACTAACGCCTCTCCACCTTTGTGCTTTAAATGCAATAAGCCAGGACACATCAAAGCGGATTGTCCTCAAAACAAGCAAAAGGAGAAGTGGAAGGCGCCGAAGTTCGACAAGTCAAAGAAGTACAAAAAGGGGTACAAAAAGGGACTTGTCGGAGCAACATTCACCGACTCCGAGGATTCCTCAAGCGGAGAGTCGGATGATGAGAAAGTGGAGCAAGCGCACATGTGCTTCATGGCAAGAGAGGAGCATGATCAAGGATCTTCCTCCTCCGATGATAGTGACGACGAAGGCGATGAGGTAACTATGGATGATCTTAGGGATGCTAACTCTCATTTATGGTCTAAATACACAAAATTAGTAAATCGATATACTAAAGTAAAAGATGACCTAGCTAGCATGCAAACCTCGCCTAAGACTATCATCACCAACAACGACACCGTTGTTGAAGAGTTAAGAAATGAGATTGTTAATCTCAAATCTAAACTTGAACATGTTAGCATTGATGATCCGAAAGAACATAGGATAGCGGATTTAACTTCTCAAAACTCGACTTTGAGTATTGAGAACGAGAATCTTAAATCTCGTGTTTATGTGCTCACATCGCAAGTATCCACATTAGATACTTCTATGCGTTCTCTCAAAGAGAAATATGAGAACACATTAGGCCGAATCAATAGATTCAATAAGGGTAAGGACCATTTGGATAAAATCCTAAGTGACTTACTTCCGGCCAATCACCACATTGGTTTGGGGTATACGATGGGATGTCCATCCAAAGCGGCCACTACTTTTGTTAGGCCAACTTCCGGTGACTCTACGAGTGGTAGCAAACACTCTATTGGTAGTTCATCTACCAATGGTGCTTCCACCTCGTCCACACCCTCTTTTGGAAAGAAACCCACTTTGGGTGGACCTCCAAAGAAGGGGCATGCTTATATGTACACAAATACCATGCCACGTAGGAACACACGTCCTACTCCACCATCTCACACATATGATGATTTCTATGCTACACATTCACGGGCACGTGCACACCATGTGAGACACCCTCACACACGTGTTCCCACACATGCATATGTTCACCCACATCATCGTATGAATAATTCTCGTCATGCACCATTCCATCATGTTTCATATGCCTACCCACGTCATGCATCACGTATAAACCAACAACGCATGCATGCACCCAATAGGATGATGGCTCCCAAAATTTTCACTATTTGGAGCCCAAAGGACACAAGCATGGATGAAAAACAAGTATATATGAATGCTTATTTTTCGGATGTTGTGCATAGTAGAAATTATGTGGGGAAGTCAAAGTCCAATTGGACTTGGCTTCCAAAGGTCTAACTTTTGAGGACCCAATGACCTTGGGTACCATGATATGAAAGTTTCTATCTTTAGGTACTCAAGGAAAAGAAAAAGAAGAGGAGCAACAAATTTAAATTTAGCTCCAAAGGGAATTGGATACTCGATAGCGGGTGTTCAAAACACATGACGGGTGACGCTCAATTGCTCTCCGGAGTGGTTCCCATTGCAAATGGAAATCGCGTCGTATTTGGAGGCAACGAGAGCGGAACCATCGTCGGTGTTGGTAAAGTGGGTAACCCTTCTAAACCCTTAATTAGTGATGTCTATCTAGTTAATGGTTTAAATCATAATCTTATTTCAATAAGCCAACTTTGTGACAAAGGTTACAAAGTTAGCTTTGCGAAAGGATTGTGTCATATTTCAAATGATAATAATAAATTATTATTTTCCGGCACACGCCATAAAGATATTTATATTTTGGATCTTCCTAAGTCATATGAACAATTTCTCGTTGCCAACACAAGTGAACAACACTTATGGCATCGACGCTTTGGACATGTGAACTTTGGAACACTTTATAAACTTTCGAAATTAAATTCCATTAAAGGTTTTCCGAAGCTCGTTTTCGAAAAGAAAAGTTTTTGTGATTCTTGTCAACGTGGCAAGCTTCCTAAATCTTCATTTAAACCTAAGAAAAGCATTTCTACGAAACGGCCACTAGAGCTATTACATCTAGATTTATTTGGGCCAACTAGAGTTGCTTCCTTAGGAAATGCAAGATATGGACTAGTCATCGTTGATGATTATTCAAGATTTACATGGGTATTTTTCTTATGTAATAAAAATGAAGCTTTTGAAAACTTCACAATATTTGTGAAGAAAGTACAAAATCTCATCGGAACCACCATTGTCACTATTCGTAGTGATCATGGGGGTGAATTTGAGAATGAGTCTTTCTCAAATTTTTGTGATGATCTTGGAATTACTCACACGTTTTCTTTCCCTCGCGCACCTCCTCAAAATGGTGTTGTTGAGAGGAAGAATAGAACGCTTGTGGAGTGTGCTCGCACTATGCTCGAAGATAGTCAACTTGGTTATCAATTTTGGGCGGAAGCGGTACACACCGCTTGTTATGTGTTTAATAGAATACTTTTGAGGCCCTGCACCAAACAAACTTGCTATGAATTGTTGTTTGGTAGATTGCCTCAAGTTAAACATTTTCGTGTTTTCGGCGCAAAATGTTTTATTAAAAACACATATGATAATTTGGACAAGTTTGATCCGAGATCGGATGAGGGGATATTTGTTGGGTATTCCTCACGTAGCAAAGCCTACCGGATATACAACAAAAGATCCTCTACGATCGAGGAATCACTTCATGTCTCTTTTAATGAGAATTTTACTACTTCTAGAATTTCAAATGATAATGATTCTATGGATGTTTTATGTGATTCGTTTGAAAATTCTAAGTCTATTGATTCAATTGATTCTATTGAGACTAACCCGACTAATGAAGTTGTTGAGAATGTGCCTAGTGATCAAGGTATTCCCAAGCGGCTTCATACCGTTCGCGACCATCCCCATGAGCAAGTCATTGGCAATATTAATGATAGTGTCAAGACGAGATCTCAAGTCCACCACTTCGCCAATTGTGCCTTTGCCTCATCGATAGAGCCAAAGAATATCGTTGAAGCGTGCGAAGATAGTGCTTGGATCCTTGCCATGGAGGAGGAACTCATTCAATTCGAGAGGAATGAGGTATAGGAGCTTGTTCCTTTGCCATCGAAGAACCACACCGTCATATGGACAAAGTGGATCTTCAAGAACAAAACCGACGAAAATCAAGTCGTCGTCCGGAACAAAGCTAGGTTAGTTGCTCAAGGCTATCGCCAAGAGGAAGGTATCGATTTCGAAGAATCCTTCGCTCCGGTAGCTAGATTAGAATCAATTAGACTTTTATTGTCTTATGCATGCCATAAAAATTTTAAGTTATTTCAAATGGATGTTAAAAGTGCATTTTTAAACGGAGATGTTGTTGAGGAAGTTTACGTTTCTCAACCTCCGGGCTTCATAAATGAAAAATTTCCAAATCATGTTTTTAAACTAAAGAAAGCTCTTTATGGTTTGAGACAAGCTCCTCGAGCTTGGTATGATCGCCTAAAGAATTTTCTTTTGGATTTGAATTTTAAAATGGGCGAAGCCGATTCTACACTTTTTGTTAAGCATGCGAATAATGATATTTTATTAGTTCAAATTTATGTTGATGATATCATTTTCGGTGCTACTAACTTCACTCTTTGCGAAGAGTTTTCTAATGTTATGAAGGACCAATTTGAGATGAGCCACATGGGCGAACTCAAATATTTCTTAGGTCTCCAAATTCGCCAATTGAACGATGCAATCTTCATCCACCAAACGAAGTATACGGTGGAGTTGCTTAAGCGATTTGGAATGGAAAGTGCTTCCGGGAAAAAGACTCCAATGAGCACGACTACGCATCTTGACAAGGATACGGGCGGTAAGGATGTAGACATTCGTCTATATCGAGGTATGATAGGTAGTTTACTTTATCTTACCGCAAGTAGGCCCGATATTATGTTTGCCGTATGCGTATGTGCTCGTTATCAGTCTCAACCTAAGGAGTCTCACTTAGTAGCGGTAAAACGTATTTTCCGTTATCTAAGTTATACACTTGATTTTGGATTACTTTATCCAAAATCTAGCACGTATGAGTTAGTCTCATACAGTGATGCCGATTATGCGGGATGCAAATCCGATAGGAAAAGTACTAGTGGCACTTGCCATTTTCTAGGAAATTCTCTTGTCTCTTGGTTTTCCAAGAAGCAAAATTCCGTATCACTTTCAACCACCGAGGCGGAATATATTGCCGCCGGTGCCGCTTGTGCCCAGGTTCTTTGGATGAGACACACTTTGAAGGATTTTGGTATTCACTGTGATACTAGCCCTATCATGGTGGATAACCAAAGTGCTATCTGTCTTTCAAAGAATCCGGTGCACCATTCCCGATCAAAACACATAGATGTCCGACACCATTTCTTAGATGATCATGTTGCTAAAAAGGACATCATTTTAGTGTACGTTGAAACCCAAAAGCAAATCGCCGATATTTTCACGAAACCCCTAAAGGAGGACTCCTTTGTGCGGTTGCGTCGAGAATTGGGGATTATGGGTGAATCCGAGATATAGGATTCATATCTCATTCAATTATCTTGCATGCTATTATATTTTGCGATATTTCATTCATGCTAGATTTATTGAATTTTTGGGAATTTTATGTGATATGTTTGAATTTATGATCGAATTCGTATTTCAATGTCGTATTTAAGATTTCGACGTTTTATGGGGTAATTTAGATGACTAATGAGAGTGTTAAGATGTTTCATCCAAGTGGTTTGTGAAGAGAAATCAATTATCAATTTTTGGACTCTTCTAGTCGGTTTCAGTTCATTTGTCAACCGACTAGATGCTCATCTAGTCGGTCAGCAAATGAACTCAGACCGACTAGATCAAGCTTTCATCTAACTCTTTTCATTTTCTTTCTTTAGTCGGTCACAATACATTTACCGACCGACTAGATTGAAAACTAGTCGGTCAGTGAATATACTGCGACCGACTAATTCTAGCCCTAAAAATCCATGTTTACCTCTGTTTCGACTTAGTCGGTTCAAGCTCATTGACCGACCGACTAGATCGTAATCTAGTCGGTCAGTGCTTGAACTGTGACCGACTAAGTGGGTTAGGGCAATTGCGTCTTTTCGATTTCCAGACCGACTTATACTCATTTCGTCCGACTAAAAATCTTTTTAGTCGGTTTTCCCTCCAGCTCAAGCCCGCAAAAACCCTCTCCCCTCTCGAGACCTTTCGACTTCCGGCCATCTTTCCGGCCATCGCCGCCGTCCACCGCCGTCGTCTCCTCCTCCTAGGTAAATCCCCCTCCTCCTAGGTCTCATTTCATATTCTAGGGTTTGCTGTCCTTGATTTCAAGTTCTAGCTCCTAGGGTTTCAAATTTAACCTAGGGCTTGTGTATTTCGGGTTTTCCTCTCTTAGGGCTTGTGTGTTAGCTTCTAGGGTTTGTGCTAGTGTGTTTGATCTTCCCGACGTTTGGTTGTACTCGTCGTGCCTCGACCATGGCAAAGACGAGGATTCCTATCGCCTCTTCTGGGGCTTCTCCTATGTCTATAGGGCCTTCCGACCCTAGGAATCCCCCTAAGCCTAAACGTCGTGCCAAATCAACCCAAGCTTCTCCGTCTTCACCTCCTCTGAAGAAGCAGAGGACGGCGACCGTCAAACCCCGTAAATCTAAGACCAAGAAGGCCATACTCCACTCACCCTCTACTCCTCCCGATTCCGACACTGAATTTATCCCTGAGGATGAGCCTAGCCATAGGGAACCCACTCCTCCACTTCGTCCTAGGACTCGCCAGCCAAAGGGAAAGGGCCCAATGCCAGCGGGTGGTGTTGACATATCGTTGTGTCGCGACGACCCTATGTGTCTCGCGGCCTACAACCGTATTGAACACTGCCCGATGCTATTGGAGCACTACGTTCAGTTTTCGGATTTCCTTGGCCTAGCAGATCTCCTCTCCTATAGTGGTCTCCTTGATTATCTCCGATACGATCTTAAGGCAAATCCTAAACCATATCCTCGCCTTGTGAAATTGTTCTATGCCAATCGTGTTCGAGGCCAGTACGATGCTAGTCACTCCATCGAGACTACTGTCTTGGGAACTCCTATAGTTCTCACGGCAGAAATCTTGGGGGAGATTCTTGGCTGCTCGTCGTCTGGTCTCCTGCCTTCAGACATTTCCGTTGATGATATATCTTCCTTGGATCAGTCCGTTCTTTCTGACATCTTCCATGTGATCCCTCCTGCCTTCATTGAAGTTCCTTCAAAGTCGTTCAAGCCAAATGCCTGGGTTCTGAATCTAATTCTGAAGTCGTGCTTGCTTCCCAAGTACGGCTCATCTTCACTTCCATCCCAGCCATTCCTGAAGCTTATCTACGCTCTATTCTTGGGTTGAGAGATTAATTGGGCTCGCGTTATACTCGATAAGATGGACTCTTTCGAGTGTATACACAAGACCAATAAATCTGCGCATATTCCATACCCTTGTCTGTTGACCCTTGTGTTTCGTCATTTCCGAGTCCCTCTCCCTCCTGACGATGAGCGTCCCTTGGGTACTCCTCTAAACGCGACGGCCGTTAAGAAATCTCTAGCGGCGCTTCGTCACGTGCAGAGGTCTACCGCATCTGCTTCCCAGTCTACTCCGTCAGCTGCTGCAGCCCCCGCTCCTCCTGCCACATTAGACGATGTCGTACGCCTTCTTCGTCAGCACGACTCTCGTTTGGCTCGTACTGAGGAGGTCGTCTGTCGTATGGCTCGTATGATGGGGATTGATCTTCCTCCTTCAGTTTCTGAGGCCGAGGAGATGGACGATGAGGAGCTTGACGAGCTTGTCACTTCCTTAGCCCGTGGCGATGAGGCCACTGCTGCTGCTACTGCTACCACTTCAGCTCCTGGAGATGGCACCACTTCCGGTGCTCCAGAGACTTCTGCTTCAGCACTTCAGACTTCTGAGCCTGCTGCTGACCCTGCTGTCGAGCCTGCACATCTCTCTCCTGCTGCTGTTGAGACCCCTGCTGTTGTGACCCCTGCTGTTGAGCCAGTTGTTTCCACACCTACCCCGACGATCCCGTCTGTTGAGACACCTCTTCTCCCTGCAGAGCCTGAGTCCACTCCGTCGACTGGACCCACGGAGACTGCAGATCCAGCCACTTCCTCGTGATCGTTTGTTCCGAGGACTCTCCACTGCTCATTGGATGATTTACCTTTTTGAGAGTGTTTTATTTTGGGTTAGGATGGAGATTGATGGTTGTTTTTGATGTATTTTTGAGTTTTCTGGATGTCGGTGTTGGGTATTTTGATGTACTTTGGATATTGATGATGATGTTATATTTTGATGTAGACGATGATGTTGTACTTTTTGATGTTTATATAGATGATGTGTTGCATTTGATGTGATGTACATATTTATATTTGATATCTTTTTGGATGTACTCATGATGTTATCATTTATATATATTCATCGTTGTTCATGTTGTGATATTTACCTCGTCGTGCACCTTAATTCTCATTCAATGTCCATGCTATGTAAAATCGTCGCTCGACGATTGAAAAAACTTGGTTAAATAGTTTGATATTCTATAATTGTATAGAATTGTTTTCCATGCACAAATTTAACCAAGAATATTGAATATTGGAGAGTATGTTTCATTATTCAATAAATGAAAAAAAAAATTATTACCAAATATTATTTTTTGATTATTTTGATTATCGCTTTTTGATAATGGACAATTTGGCACGCCTTGATTTGATTTTATCATTTTTCCTTTGGTGTTAATTAGTTCCATCGTCATTGTCTACGACTCCCGATGTTGGATTTTCCATTTCCTAGTTGTTGTCGTTGTCTGCCCCCCATTTTTGGGATAATGCCAAAGGGGGAGAGATAATGATAATAAATAGCGCAAATGAAAATTTAACTCAATTTCCAAGAATCTAGTTTGATATGTTAGATTCAGGGGGAGTTAAGATATATATAAGGATTTTCAAAATCCGATATTTCGAAAATTGATTCTCTTTATTAATCTTACTCGTCTGCTTGATGCAATTCATATATATTCATTTTGGAATTAACGTGTCATCAATGCAGGGGGAGTAAGTATTTTACATTTGAATCATTATTTTTGATTATTATTTATGTTGGTTTGTCATCACCAAAAAGGGGGAGAATGTTGAATATTGGACTCCCCGGATTTGGTTTTGATGATGAGCAAACATAAATAATCCATGAACTAACAATTTGTGAGCGCAGTATTGGAGATCGTCGCCAAATTCACGAGAACATTCAAAGCGACATCTCAACACTTCCCAAAGCTCGTATTCATGCCTAAAGCTTCGTTGAAGCTCTTGCGCCGTTTTGGAAGTTATGAAGATTCAATCGAAGCTCTCAAAGACCGTTTATTAAGGTTTTATTTATAGTCTTTTTAGCTTCGATATATAGAATGTTAAGCCTTGAGTATATCTTACCATTCTAAATTCATACGCTCATATCGTAGCTCTAGGATCTTAGTACAAGTTCATTCTAACTTCCTCGAAGCGTCGCGCTTCGATTCGGACTTGTATGTGCATGTTAGTTGGTACAAGAACAAGTACTGACCGACTAGATGGTGATCTAGTCGGTCAGCAACTCTTCTTGGACCGACTAGTTTGATTCCTTAATTTCTTGGACTTTACTGTTTACAGTTAGTCGGTCTACGTTGACTCACCGACCGACTAGTTTGTGAACTAGTCGGTCAGTGATGCTTCTTTGACCGACTAGTTGTGACTTACTGTTCATGCTAAATTTCTCCTAAGCTACTGATTATCGTTAGTCGGTCTAAGAACGTTTGGTGACCGACTAGTTGACAATCTAGTCGGTCAACTTTTGTTCTTGGACCGACTAAGTCAACTTGTGTTCAGACTATTTCATTTTGCCTCTTAGTCGGTCTACGTTCACTGACTGACCGACTAGTTGTGAAACTAGTCGGTCAGAAAGTCTTCTTGGACCGACTAGATTTCTAGGTCTGAAATTCTCTTTCTTCTCAGTTCCTCTCTTAGTCGGTCCATACTGTTTGACTGACCGACTAGTTGATGAACTAGTCGGTCAGTGACTGTTCTTTGACCGACTAATTCTCACAGATTTCTATCCGTTGGAGAATGACCTAAGTTGTTTTTATGGGACCCTATAAATACGAACCTAGGTCATTTCTATCTAGGTTAGAGCTTCCATTCAGAGATTCATTGAGATCAAAAGAGATAGCTATTCTCACTCAAATCAAAAGCTCTCTTCCTCACAAGAAACCCTTTCTCTCTCTCATTTCTAGATCTAGAATCCATCTAGAGAGAAGCTTGTTCTTGGTGAGCTCTTCAAGCTATTGCTTGATCCAAGTCTCCAAATCATCCCTAGGCACCGATTGCTGGTCATTTCCTTGGTGCTAGGTTTTGGTGACTTCATCTTCCTCAAATCCTCCATTTCACCTTTTGGGTAAGAAAAACTCAAGGTATAGGATTTTGTGGTAAGTTTGCTTATTTCAATATAACTCATTTATATTGCTTGTTGATTCTCTCGGTTGTGAGAGAAGGTTATGATCCCGGGTTGTGGGATTCACTATTGCCGTTGTTGTATGATTTGATCTTGTGAAGGATTTTCACAAGATATTCATAGTGGAAATCTTGAGTTAGGGTTTCTAACTCAAGTATCCGGAGGGGATCCGGGTGGTTGGGACGTAGGATCACCGGGAACAAGTCGGGGAGACTTGGGTGGATCCGAACCCATTAACATCATTTGTTTGCATTGTTAATTTTGTTGTTGTCATTCAATTTAAGCTTCCGCAAATTGATTTGGTAGTTGTTTGCAATTTAATTTGGAATTATACTCCTTATTATTTTAAAGTACTATTCACCCCCCCTCTAGTACTTGTGCAGTAGCTGGTAGGGCATTACAAAAAAGGCCATGACATGATATGTCTCTAAACGTACATTCTCAAGTTAATGCACACCATTCTAGCTGTGAAGCAAAAAAAAGAGGTGGAACTTTCTAAAAGTTCTATTTTTCGGGACTCTGATGACCAAGAATTGGCGGAGCAGACTGTAGATTTGCTAATGTAGTTAATGCACACCATTCTAGCTGACTCAGATCGGTTTGGTTTTTTGATTAAGCTCGAATCCAATCGATTGCCAGGCTACATAAGTTCGTATTTTGGGGTTGATGCTAAATTGTATCAACATTTGATTGTATTTTGGTTGATGCTAAATTCTTTTAGCACACATCATTTGTTTTAAAATTGTATAAAGTATGAGTTTAAATGAAATACAGAGAGTCATAAAATGTGGTGCTGATATGTGCTGTGTGTATGGGCAGTTTCTTCATGTTAGTATGCGATGAAATGTGGTGAAATGTGGGTTGAAATGTTTCTGCATGAAATGAGCAGATTAAATGTGGTAAAATCAGTAATGAAATGCCGGTTCAAATGTGATGAATTGTACGATGAAATGTGTAATGAAATGAGCAGATGAAATGGTTTGCAATATGGTGAACTACATGTTGAAATGTCTCTAGGCTGTCTCCAGGCTCTATATATGGCTGAAGGCGCTTCTGGGGATCCCCCCCCCCGGCCGAACGCGCCCGCACCTTAAAAAATTTTGGATGGGAAATAATTATTGGGGAGAGCGACGAAGGCCACAAAATTTTTTGCACCGAATTTGTTGTTCCACACCGAAAGTGCCCATGCCTAATTTGTTGTTCAACGCCGAATTTGTTTTTCCGCGCCGAAAGCACCCCCACAACGAATTTATTGTTCCGCGTCGAAGGTGCTCGTGCCGAATTTGTTGTTCCGTATTGAATCCGCCTACGACTTTATTGGTCCACACCGAAGGCATCTGCGCCACTACATATTTTTACGCTAATTTATTGTACCGTGCAATTTTGGCTATGGAAATAATTTTTTGGAGAACAAAGATTTTTGAAACAAAGGCGCCCGCGCCGAATTTTTTTACGCCGAGTTTGTTGTTCTGTGCTGATGGCGCTCGCGAATTTTTTTGCGCCGAATTGGTTGTTTTGCGCCGAAGGCGCTCGCACCGAATTTGTTGTTCTGCGCCTAAGGCGCCCGTGCCAAATTTGTTATTCCATTTCGAATTTACCTGCGCCGAATTTGTTGCTCCGTATCGAAAGCCTCCGTGCCGCTAAATATTTTTACGCTAATTTGTTGTTTCGTGCAAATTTGGCTGTGAAAATAATTTTTTGGGGAACAAAGATTTCGCTGGGGGAAATCTTAAATGAATCGTGCCCGTGGACACGGGTTATGACTAGTATATATATATTATCGGGCTCAAGAGAATTGTGGGTGAAAAAAAAGCAACAATAATAACAAAGAAAGTCATGCACATACACATGGGAGATGGGACTACTAGAAAAACAAGCAAAAAAACAAACAATGGCACTCCAGGAACTTGCTGTCAGAGCTTAGGGCTTACTATAATAACATCCCAATCCAAAATCTGACATCAGCCCCTTTTCTCTTCACTTCAATTAATAATTAATAACAAGTTTCTTCCCTTTCCCAGCTGTTATACAAGCCAATTGGTAACAAAAAAGGTAAATGACCTGCAACAACCCTCACATGTCAGTTCTCATCTTAGCGTTATTTAGTCTTTTTTTCTGGCCTTTTTTCCGTTTTTTTTTCTTTTTTTAATATACCGGACAACTCTTAATCTTACACTGCGAGAATGAGGACACATGTGTCGTGAAAACACGATGACTTTCCAGAAAGTCACACATCCTGATAATACTCTCGCCACCGAATGCTTAACCGTGAAGTTACCATGGAATCGAAAGAAGCCGGAAAATCCTACAGAGCCATGACATTTTTTTTCTTGAGGCATATGGTTTAAAGAGAGGTGCCTACGGAGAACTCAAAAGACACATTCATCCTACATGTCCTCTTTATTTTGATTGGAATTCTCTCTGTTGTATTTACATTTAGTTTTTTTTCAAAGAAACAAAGAGGATAATCATGTGTTATTATCAATAATCAACAAAATTTATTTTTCTTCATTAATAAAATAAATCAATCAACCTTGTTCTACATATATCTTAGAAAATTTTAATACTTACAGTTAAAATTAACATGTCTGATATTTTATTTAGTAACTAGAAAATGCACAGAGTGCATTGAGTAACGCATACAAAGAATGCGGTGCACGCACGCAAACAATAAAAGAGCGAGAAAAAGTGGTGTTTGTGTGTGTGCGCATTGTCGGGAAGAGGTAGGCACGCACGAAACTGAAAAAGACTAAGAAGTGTGGCGTTGTGGGTGTGGGTATCGTCCAGTGGTGTGCACGGAAGAGAAAAAACGCACACAAAGGATTCGGTGCATGTGCGCAAACGATAAAAGAGAGAGAAAAATGGGTATGTGTGTGCATTGTTGAGAGAAGGCGAAACCGGCACAAAACTGAAAAAGATTAAGAAGTGTGTGTGTGTGTGTGTGTGTTATGTGTATCGTCAGGTGGTAAAATGAGAAAGGGCGGATGGAAAATTGCGAAAAGCACAGGGGGGGGGGGTCAAAGTGAAAAAAGTCCGATGGCAAACCTGTAAATATGTGGAAGTTGAAGGAGCATTTAGGTTTGATGAAGAAGCAATGGCAAGCTTGCAAATAAGGGAAATTGTTGGTGCATTTAACTCAACACCCCCAAAGCCACACCCGAAAGCAAGCCCAAAATCTCTCCCACACCCAAAGTGGCCCTCACCATGGTGAGGTGACAAAGCATAGGCCAATCTTTTGCCCTACTGGGTTTGTCCTGGTAGGACAAAGGTTCTTTTTTTATATAATAGACTGGTCATAACCCGTGCCCTCGGGCACGTTTCATTTAAAATATTTGTTTCGCCAAAAATTATTTTCCCCTCCAAAATTTTGGGACATATAATATTCCACTTCACAATTTAAAAAAACAAAAATTTAGTAGGCGCCTTCGGGTTCTTTTAAAATATTCCCCGTCAAAAGCTTAGTTTCCCGAAAATTCGTCAATTGTATAATAGACATTCCTCTGTGGAACCTGGCATAATATTATTTTTTTAAAATAAATCCTGGAGAAAAAGACGGTAGCTTCAAGATTATATTGTACATTTGAAACAGCTAATCAACAGGTTGGTTAATAGATAAGATTAATAGACAAACGGACATTTGAAATGGCAGATTAGTTTCACTCACTTGTATCATTTGATTCCCACAATAATTCAAAAAAGTCGTTAATCACATTTATTCTACTCTTTTCAATCATTTATGTTTACGGGTGTTTTCTCACCACTGAATCGTTGACCGAGGACTGCACGGTAAATGTGGTCAAGGGGTCGGATGAGCTCCCTTGGGCACGCCAAGCACACGTGCGCTCAGCGTGGGTCAGAGATGGAGTCGAGGTCGAACGTGAGATTCGGGCAGAGTGTCAGTCCTCGGCTGAAGCAGAGCGGAGGGGAAGCCTCGGCTCTGTGAGATGGGCTCGGCCTCGATTGGACGTGCATCGAGGGATAGCCTCGGTGCCTCCTTCGCTGCTCGGTCTTCAGTCGGTTGCCACGCTTGCTACAGCGGGGGCGATCATCTGGCGCTGAGGGGTAGCCTCGGCGCTTCGGTCAGCTTCTTCCTGAATAGACGGGAAACTCGTCAGGGGGGCCGGACCTTGGTACCGGTCGAATCCCCTCCGATACCTAAGTCAGATCAAGTTCTGAAGAGTACTCGTCAGGGTAGGTATAACTCGAAAGGAGATCGATACGCTGACCCTCGGCACGAGCATGGGGAGGGAGAGAAATTACGGAAGCCAAAGTCGTTAAGGGAATACCTCAGATATGGATACCTGGGATTCGATCCCCCGTCTCGGTTGCTCCCGCCACCCTCTTATAGGGCCTGTGCCACGATTTCCCCTGATCCACGTCATTTGTCCGCCTCCAATCACGCCCCCGCGATCCGCCTCCTTCAAGGCGCCTGCGTGCGTCGTAGGGAGTGTTGATTAACGGACCCCTTAATGGTCATTAAGGAGCCACGGATTCAGGAGAACGGCTGTCTCGGGGAAGCACAAGCTGATCGTGCGTCCCCTGGGCTAGTCCGGCCCGACATATGGTTTTATTCGTGGGCCTCGTCTGGCGGGGCCCAATCTCACTAGTGGGCTTCTCGTTCATGGCTGGGTCTCAGGTCTCTGTTTATTGGGCTTCTCCAAAATAGTCGTATCAATTGCCCCAATCGTCCGAGCCATTCGGGTTTAGCCGGTTCGGTTCGGACGATGTGACTGTTGGGGATTTGACAGGCACGTCAGTCGAGGCCAGCCCATTAAATGGGGGTCATTATGACGCAGCCCGTTTGAGCTTCTCTTGGTGCGGGTTTCGAAACGCCGCTAATCTTCAGATGCCACCACGTGTTCCCTTCCGGACGATTTGGATTCATTGATTGCCTTTCATATAAAGACGTCGGCCTCCTAAGTTTCAATTCTTTCGCGCCTCTTCTCCTGATCCTGGTTTCGCAAGTTCCTTCTCTCCGTCGTCTTTCTTCCTTCTGTTCCTTTTCAAGGTAACCTCTTTTCTTCTTCTTTTGCCCCACGCTTAGGATAGGCGATTCGACGTCGGGATCAAGGGACCCCCCAGCGCCCGAGTCTGGCAATATCCGGCCCTTAGGACCCGGCGCCCCCTCGGGTCCACGTCCCGTCCGAGACAAGGGGAAGGGAAAGCTTTTCACGGACCCGTTGGTGATGACGTGGCTCGGGCCATCGAGAGGTTCGACGTTCCCCCGACGGTCCTTGGGTCGCCGTCTAAGGCCCCTTTCTTGGCAGTTACGGAGATCCGAGAGAAGTATTTATATCATCCGTACGACGTCTAGATTCCCTTAACGATGAGCGGATCTGCTTTCCGTAGAGTAATGAGGTCGGCGTCTATGTCGAGATGTTTCGCTTGGGCCTCCATTTCCCCCTTCATCCCTTCATCATCCAGGTCATGGAATTCCTTATGGTGTCCTTGTGCCAACTGACCCCGTACTCCGTCGCGGTGCTGACCAGGTTCATCATGCTCTGCTGTGCTCATGGCTTAGATCCGTCTCTTCCTCTTCTTTTTCATTACTATCGGGTTCAGACGGTCGGCCAAGGGTCGTGGCAGCACCTCTGGGTCTGCGCGGGGAGGGAGTGTTTGCTCGGTCTACCCCGATGGGTGGGGGACTAGAGCTCGAGCTATGTCTTTGTTGTCTTTTCTGAGGATGCCGAGATCTTGACAGGTTGGAGAGGGTTATGTCAATACAACTTGACACTGACCCTCTCTGAGGCCGACCAGGCCGCTATCCGGCTGCTGTCGTCTATTTCCCTAGAGGAGAGGTCGAGTTGGCCTCTGCTGGACGACCTGCTTCTCAAGGCCGTTCTATGGTCTCCCGGTAGGCTCTTCCTTTCTTTCTGTTTTCCCTCTCGCTTACCCTGATCTTCTTTCCTTCTGCAGAGATGGCCGGGCACGAATTTACCCGCAATGTCAACGAACTCATCTGGAGGGGTTCCAGCCGAAGCCGATGGAACCCATCGGGCCAGGCGCCCCGTCGCACCGTTGACGAAGAGGTGCGTCAGGCCGAGCCTGTCGTGGGGAGAGTGGAGCCCTCGGTCGTGGTGACGCCTCCCCCCTTGGCCGCGGAGAACCTCCCCAAAGGTGAGGCCCCGGGGGCCGAACTCCCTCGCTCCGCTCAAGCCGAGGAAGGAGACGCGGGAGCCGAGCAGGCCCCTCACGTGCCCATAGGCGGTCGTGGTATGGGGCATAAGCGTTCGCCCCGACCTCCGTCGGCCCCAGCGAGAGGAAAAGGAGGAAGGAGGGTGGAGAGACCCGCACTCCGGTGGCCCCCAGACTCGCGGATGGGTTTAGGGATCGGCCTACTGGGGGAGTTGCCCCCAGCCTTACGGCCGATCGGTTCGGTGGGCCTGCGGAGGGTTGCTCTCTGGCTTAAGGCCAACCGTTGAACCCGTCTGCTAGGGGAGTTGCCCCCAGACTCACTGATGGGTTTAGGGATCGGCCTGCTGGGGGGAGTTGCCCCCAGCCTTACGACTGATTGGTCCGGTGGGCCTGTGGAGGGTTGCTCTCCGGCTTAGGGCCAACCTTTGAACCCGTCTGCTAGGGGAGTTGCCCCCAGACTCACGGACGGGTTTAAGGATCGGCCTGCTGGGGGAGTTGCCCTAGCCTTACGGTTGATCGGTTCGGTGGGCCTGCAGAGGATTGCTCTCCGGCTTAGGGCCAACCATCGAACCCGTCTGCTAGGGGAGTTGCCCCAGACTCACGGACGGGTTTAGGGATCGGCCTGCTGGGGGAGTTGCCCCAGCCTTACGGCCGATCGGTTAGGTGGGCATGCGGAGGGTTGCTCTCCGTCTTAGGGCCAACCGTCGAACCCGTCTGATAGGGGAGTTGCCCCCAGACTCACGGACGGGTTTAGGGATCAGCCTGCTGGGGGAGTTGCCCCAGCCTTACGGCCGATCGGTTCGGTGGGCCTGCGGAGGGTTGCTCTCCGGCTTAGGGCCAACCGTTGAACCCGTCTGCTAGGGGAGTTACCCCCAGACTCATGGATGGGTTTAGGGATTGGCCTGCTGGGGGAGTTGCCCCCAGCCTTACGGCTGATCGGTTTGGTGGGCCTGCGGAGGGTTGCTCTCCGGCTTAAGGCCAACCGTTGAACCCGTCTACTAGGGTAGTTACCCCCAGACTCATGGACGGGTTTAAGGATCGGCCTGCTGGGGGAGTTGCCCTCAGCATTACGGCCGATCGGTTCGGTGGGCCTGCAGAGGGTTGCTCTCCGGCTTAGGGCCAACCGTTAAACTCGTCTGCTAGGTGAGTTGCCCTCAGACTCACGCACGGGTTTGAGGATCGGCCTGCTGTGGGAGTTGTCCCCAGCCTTATGGTCGATCGGTTCAGTGGGCCTGCGGAGGGTTGCTCTCCGGCTTAGGGCCGATCGCAGAACCTATCTGCTAGGGGAGTTGTCTCCAGGCTTATGGATGGGTTTGATGATCTCCCCGCTTGGGGAATAGCTCCCCGCCTTCGACCTGTTGAGTGAAGGCAATCCTCCTGGGGAGGAGATTGAGTTCTCTTCTGCGTCGTGAAATGGCCATTCAGCTAGATGTGGAAAAAAAAGAGGTTGCATTTGTACTAACAAGGTCCTTCTTTCTTTCCATGGACCAGTACATTTGGAGGAAAAAACAAAGAACAGAGGAGGTCAGGGTAGGATAACCCTGACCCGGCGAGGTGGCGGCCGCTTGTCCCGTCCGCTTACTCGATGACGCGCATGGCCGTCTGGACCACGTTTACCTTCTTCACCTTGTTCGGCTGCCTGGATGTCCCCTCCCCAGAAGCGGGATCGTCGGCAAAGTTCTTCAAGTGCCCCGACTCACCAGCTTCTCTATGTCTTTCTTCAAATGCCAGCAGTCGTTGGTATCGTGGCCATTGTCCTTGTGATGTTTGCAATAGTTCTCTTCGTCTCTCCGGCCTCTCTTCATCCTCGGAGGAGGCCGGTTCATGCGCCCCTCCTTCTGGGCGTGTGCAAGGACAACATCCGGGGCAATGTTCAGCTGGGTGTGCCGCGGTTCTTCCCTCTGTTGCTTTCCTCTGGCCTTCTTCTCTTGTCGATGCTCCTCCGGGCCGCGGCGTTCACTCTCGTCGCGCTTGGATCCTCGCTTGGTCCTTTCGTCGTCGACGGCCAAAGCCTCTTCCATCGGCATGAGCGCTCGGCCCGCGCCATGACCCCGGCGAGGTCCTTCGGAGGATCGTTATGCAATGATTTCTTTAGACCCCTGTGCCGTAGTCCTTTCTTCAGGGCTGTCTTCACGACCAGCTTGGAACAGCTCTCCACATTCAGTCGCTCCGTGTTGAAGCAGCGTATGAAGTGCCTCAGGGATTCCTCGGGACCCTGCACCACATTGAATAGGAGTTCTGAGTCCGGCTTTACCTGTCGCCCGGCCATGAACTGCTTGCAGAACAACTGGTGTCGTCGGCCCCCTGGAACGCCATGACCCCTTCATAATCCATGACGTGGTCTGCCGGATCGCCCGTGCCGTCATACTTCTCCAACGTCGACACCTTGAAACTTGAGGGCACCCGCGCCTCGGTTATCCTCCGGGTTAAGGGACATCGGTCACCATTAATGCCCCCGGCCGCCCTCCTTCGCTTACCTCGTGATTGTCCGGTCGCAAAGGGGGGCAGGTTCATGCCCGGCTGTCCCTCGTGCCCTCGCCAAACTGGGGGTGGGGCTCGAGCGGTGCGCGTCCCCTTTCTCGCTTCGATATTCTCGCTTGTCCCGCTTCACTCGGCGGGTACTTCAGCTCCACGGGGACCGATCCCTCGATGCCCGACGATCGTCCCGTCGGTGCTTGGACGAGCATGGTCGTCTGGACGAGGCGGTCACCGATTCGTCCTCTGCTTGCTCAAAGCCCCTCCTGTTTCCCTCGTGAAATGAGGTGGGGGTGGGGGACCGCGCCGGGTCGAAGCCTAGCATGGTAAATCGCCGCTCCAGGTTGGGCACTCCATTCCCGTGGTCGATGACTACGGCGAACCGCATAGGTTGGTGATCCCCTCCCCGACAGTGGGCTTCACCCGCCCCATCTCCCTGGATGGACGTGTTGTCGATGAGTTGTCGAATTGTTGCAACCAACGTCTGGATGTTAGCGTTGGTCTCCTGGGCGATGATGCGGAGCTGTTCCTGGGTGACCGATTGGGATTCGCATGTCCCCTCGGTGGTGTGGCTGTGCTGGTTCTCGGGGGGAATGTAATCTCCTTCCTCTTGGATGGGAGGCATGCGCTCCGCGCCATTGCAGACTGGTTCCATTCCGGTGGTTCGATGTGGGCTTACTTCGGTTCCCACAGACGGTGCCAGATGTTTACGTGTGTTTTCTCACCACTGAATCGTTGATCGAGGACTGCACGGTCAACGTGGTCAAGGTGTCAGATGAGATCCCTTGGGCATGCCAAGCACACATGCGCTCAACGTGGGTCAGAGATGGAGTCGAGGTCGAACGTGAGATTCGGGCAGAGTGTCGGTCCCCGGCTGAAGCAGAGTGGAGGGGAAGCCTCGGCTCTGTGAGATGGGCTCGGCCTCGGTTGGACGTGCATCGAGGGATAGCCTCGGCACCTCGTTTGCTGCTCAGTCTTTAGTCGGTTGCCACGCTTGCTAGCAGCGGAGGCGATCGTCTGGCGCTGAGAGGTAGCCTTGGCGCTTCGGTCAGCTTCTTCCTGAATAGAAGAGAAACTCGTTAGGGGGGCCAGATCTTGCTACCGGCCGAATCCCCTCCGATGCCTAAGTCAGATCAAGGTCTGAAGAGTACTCGGCAGGGTAGGTATGACTCGAAAGGAGATCGATACGCTGACCATCGGCACGAGCAGGGGGAGGGAGAGAAATTACGGAAGCCAAAGTCGTTGATGGAATACCTCAGATCTGGATACCTGGGATTCGATCCCCCATCCCGGTTGCTCCCGCCACCCTCTTATAGGGCCCGTGCCACGATTGCCCCCGATCCACGTCCTTTGTCCTCCTCCACTCACGCCCCCGCAATCCGCCTCCTTCAAGGCGCCTGCGTGCGTCATGGGGAGCATTGATTAACGGACCCCTTAATGGTCATTAAGGAGCCGCGGATTCAGGGGAACGGCTGTCTCGGGGAAGCACGAGTTGATCGTGCGTCCCCTGGGCTAGTCCGGCCCGACATAGGGTTTTATTCGTGGGCCTCGTCTGGCGGGGCCCAATCTCACTAGTGGGCTTCTCGTTTATGGCTGGGTCTCGGGTCTCTGTTTCTTGGGCTTCTCCAAAATAGTCGTATCAAATAGAAATCTTATAATAACCGAACGTAGGTTCGATAATTAAGCCATATCTATTCTATAAAACACGACCTTTTTTGAATTTTTGTCCTACGTGGCAGTTTTGTCCTAGTCATATTTTGAGTTATTGACTGTGACGCTGACTAGGATAATGGAAACAATAATTATCCAAAAAATGAGAAAATTAATGAATTACAAGCACAAAAATTAATAGAAATACAATAATAACCGAACGTAGGTTCGATAATTAAGCCATATTATCTATTCTATAAAACACGACATTTTTTGAATCTTTGTCTTATGTGGCAGTTTTGTCCGAGTCATATTTTGGTTTATTGACTGGGACGCTGACTAGGATAATGGAAACAATAATTTTCCAAAAAATAAGAAAATTAACAAATTAAAATCACAAAAATTAATAGAAATACAAAAATAACCAAGCGTAGGTTCGATAATTAAGCCATATAAATGATTGAAAAGAGTAGAATAAATGCCAGTTAACGACTTTTTTTGAATTAATGTGGGAATCAAATGATACGAGTGAGTGAAATTAATCTGCCACTTCAAATGTCCGTTTGTCTATTAATCTATTCTATTAACCAACCTGTTGATTAGCCGTTTCAAATGTATAATATAATCGTGAAGATACCGGCATTTTCTCCAGGATTTATTTTTAAAAAATAATATTATGTCAGGTTCCACAGAGGAATGTCTATTATACAATTGACGAATTTTTTGGGAACTAAGCTTTTGACAGGGGAATATCTTAAATGAACCCGAAGGCGCCCACTAAATTTTTGTTCTTCTAAATTGTGAAGTGGAATACTATATGTCCCAAAATTTTGGAGGGAAAAATAATTTTTGGTGAAACAAAGATTTTAAATGAATCGTGCCCGAAGGCACGTGTTATGACTAGTATATTATACAATTGACGATTTTTTTGAAGTTTATCATACGTGTCTCCCGAAATATAATTAGGACAAAAACCGATGACTGTGCTTGATATAAAACACGACCTTTTTTGAATCTTTGTCCTACGTGGCAGTTTTGTCCCAGTCATATTTTGGGTTATTGACTGGGACGATGACTATGATAATGGAAACAATAATTTTCAAAAAATGAGAAAATTAACAAATTAAAAGCACAAAAATTAATAGAAATACAATAATAACTGAACGTTAATTCGATAATTAAGCCATATAAATTGATACGAGTATTTTGGAGAAGCCCGAGAAACAAGACCTGAGACCCAGCCATGAACGAGAAGCCCACTAGTGAGATTGGGCCCCGCCAGACGAGGCCCACGAATAAAACCCCTATGTCGGGCCGGACTAGCCCAGGGGACACACGATCGGCTCGTGCTTCCCCGAGACAGCCGTTCCACTGAATTCCCGGCTCCTTAATGACCATTAAGGGGTCCGTTAATCAACACTCCCCACGACGCACGCATGCGCCTTGAAGGAGACGGATCGCGGGGGCGTGAGTGGAGGCGGACAAAGGACGTGGATCGGGGGCAATCGTGGCACGGGCCCTATAAGAGGGTGGCGGGAGCAACCGGGACGGGGGATCGAATCCCAGGTATCCAGATCTGAGGTATTCCATCAACGACTTTGGCTTCCGCAATTTCTCTTCCTCCCTTTGCTCGTGCCGAAGGTCAGCGTATCGATCTCTTATAATACCTCAGGGGAACGACAAAGTACGTTCGAGTCATACCTACCCCGCCGAGTACTCTTCAGACCTTGATCTGACTTAGTCATCTGAGGGGATTCGGCCGGTACCAAGGTCCGGCCCCCCTGACGAGTTTCTCGTCTATTCAGGAAGAAGCTGACCGAAGCACCGAGGCTACCCCTCAGCGCCAAACGATCGCCCCCGCTGCTAGCAAGCGTGGCAACCGATTGAAGACCGAGCAGCGAACGAGGCGCCGAGGCTATCCCTCGACGCACGTCCAACCGAGGCCGAGCCCATCTCACAGAGCCGAGGCTTCCCCTCCGCTCTGCTTCAGCCGAGGACCGACACTCTGCCTGAATCTCATGTTCGACCTCGACTCCATCTCTGACCCACGCTAAGCGCACGTGTGCTTGGCGTGCCCAAGGGATCTCATCCGACCCCTTGACCACGTTGACCGTGCAGTCCTCGGTCAACGATTCAGTGGTGAGAAAACACCCGTAAACACTATTAATTTTTGAGCTTTTAATTTGTTAATTTTCTCATTTTTTGGAAAATTATTGTTTCCATTATCCTAGTCAGCGTCCCAGTCAATAACCCAAAATATGACTGGGACAAAACTGCCACATCGGACAAAGATTCAAAAGGGTCGTGTTTTATAGAATAGATATGGCTTAATTATCGAACCTACGTTCTGTTATTATTGTATTTCTATTAATTTTTGTGCTTTTAATTTGTTAATTTTCTCATTTTTTGGAAAATTATTGTTTCCATTATCCTAGTCAGCGTCCCAGTCAATAACCCAAAATATGACTGGGACAAAACTGCCACGTAAGACAAAGATTCAAAAAGGTCGTGTTTTATAGAATAGATATGGCTTAATTATCGAACCTACGTTCGGTCAATATTGTATTTCTATTAATTTTTGTGGTTTTAATTTGTTAATTTTCTCAATTTTTTTTTGGAAAATTATTGTTTACATTATCCTAGTCAACGTCATAGTCAATAACCCAAAATATGACTGGGACACAACTGCCACGTAGGACAAAGATTCAAAAAGGGTCGTGTTTTATAGAGTAGATATGGCTTAATTATCGAACCTACGTTCGGTTATTATTGTATTTCTATTAATTTTTGTGCTTTTAATTTATTAATTTTCTCATTTTTTTGGAAAATTATTGTTTCCATTATCCTAGTCAGCGTCCTAGTTAATAACACAAAATATGACTGGGACAAAACTGACACGTAGAACAAAGATTCAAAAAAGTCGTGTTTTATAGAGTAGATATGGCTTAATTATCGAACCTACATTCGGTTATTATTGTATTTCAATTAATTTTTGTGCTTTTAATTTGTTAATTTTCTCATTTTTTGGAAAATTATTGTTTCCATTATCCTAGTCAGCATCCCAGTCAATAACCCAAAATATGATGGGACAAAACTGACACGTATGACAAAGATTCAAAAAAGGTCGTGTTTTGTAGAGTAGATATGGCTTAATTATCGAATCTACGTTCGGTTATTATTGTATTTCTATTAATTTTTGTGCTTTTAATTTGTTAATTTTCTCATTTTTTGGAAAATTATTGTTTCCATTATCCTAGTTAGCGTCCCAGTCAATAACCCAAAATATGACTGGGACAAAACTGCCACGTAGGACAAAGATTCAAAAAGGTCGTGTTTTATAGAATAGATATGGCTTAATTATCGAACATACGTTCGATTATTATTGTATTTCTATTAATTTTTATGTTTTTAATTTGTTAATTTTCTCATTTTTGGAAAATTATTGTTTCCATTATCCTAGTAAGCGTACCAGTCAATAACCCAAAATATGATTGGGACAAAACTGCCACGTGGGACAAAGATTCAAAAAAGGTCGTGTTTTATTGAATAGATATGGCTTAATTATCGAACCTACGTTCGGTTATTATTGTATTTCTATTAATTTTTATGCTTTTAATTTGTTAATTTTCTCATTTTTTGGAAAATTATTGTTTCCATTATCCTAGTAAGCGTACCAGTCAATAACCCAAAATATGATTGGGACAAAACTGCCACGTGGGACAAAGATTCAAAAAAGGTCGTGTTTTATTGAATAGATATGGCTTAATTATCGAACCTACGTTCGGTTATTATTGTATTTCTATTAATTTTTATGCTTTTAATTTGTTAATTTTCTCATTTTTTGGAAAATTATTGTTTCCATTATCCTAGTAAGCGTACCAGTCAATAACCCAAAATATGATTGGGACAAAACTGCCACGTGGGACAAAGATTCAAAAAAGGTCGTGTTTTATTGAATAGATATGGCTTAATTATCGAACCTACGTTCGGTTATTATTGTATTTCTATTAATTTTTATGCTTTTAATTTGTTAATTTTCTCATTTTTTGGAAAATTATTGTTTCCATTATCCTAGTCAGCGTCCCAGTCAATAACGCAAAATATTATTGGGACAAAACTGTCACGTAGGACAAAGATTCAAAAAAGCTCAACAAAACATGGCATTTATTATATACAAATATAATCCTTGAAAACAAATGGGACACTCACCTTTGAGGAGGGAAGAGTGTGGAAGAGTGTATCCATTCAAAAAGGGGAAACCAAAAAACAAAATGCAAAAAGACATACAATGTATTGCTCTAAATATATGCTACAAAGAGAAAGGGGAATTTACCACTTCCAACATCTTGAAAAAAAAAGGGATTAATTGTCTCCAAATTATCAAATTCATGGAATGAGAGAAAGAAACAGACTCTTGTCCAAATGAATCCAAAAAAGAAATATATTTAAAAACAAGAAAGAAAAAAGAAAAACGGTGTGAAAAAGATAAGCCCAAAGTAGTGAGAAAAGGACAAGAGTCAAGCAAACAGTTAAAACTCAAGAGTAACAAAAACACCATCCTCTTCTAGTTTCTCTCTCTAAAAGCAAGAAGCTCTCTCTCTCAAAAAAAACAAAAGTCTTCCCTTGTATGCCCCTAGAACCCCACCATCGCCTCTCTCTCCCCCACCGCCACCTCCTCTCTCTAATGGACCCTCCCAGCCTCCACCAAGCACTGGGCCTCCCCTCCTCCAAACCCGAATGCGAAACCCGAAACCCGCCAACCCAAAACAACGACACCGACCTGCAAATAATACCCACCAACAACAATTCGGACCGAAACAAGAAGCTTGCCCCTAAACGGAGCTCCAATAAGGACCGGCACACGAAAGTGGACGGGCGCGGGCGGCGGATCCGCATGCCCGCCCTCTGCGCCGCCCGGATCTTCCAGCTGACCCGCGAGCTCGGCCACAAGTCCGACGGCGAGACCATACAGTGGCTCCTCCACCAGGCCGAGCCCTCCATCATCGCCGCTACCGGGTCTGGCACCGTGCCCGCATCCGCTCTGGCGTCTTCTTCTCCGGTGATGTCCCGGCCACACCACCAGCAGTCGTTGTGGGCACCGTCCAGTGCGGGTTTCGGTCCGGGGATGCTGAACCCGCCGTCAAGTTTGAATCTTGGCGGGTCCGGAGGAGATGGGTCCGTTCTTGGCGGGTTCATGCCGAGGTTCATGGAGTTCTCGGCCAGCGGGGCGATTGGGTTCGCATCGATGCTCGCCGGACAGCACGGGCAGCAGCTGCCCGGGCTGGAGCTCGGGCTCGCTGCGCAAGACGGGCAGCATGTTGGAGTTTTGAGCTCTCAGGGGTTCACTCAATTTTACCATCAGCAAATGGTCCAGCAACAGCAGCAACAAAATGAGCACCAGCAGCAGCAACATG
Source organism: Scilla litardierei (assembly GCA_030789695.1). Classification (NCBI taxonomy): domain Eukaryota; kingdom Viridiplantae; phylum Streptophyta; class Magnoliopsida; order Asparagales; family Asparagaceae; genus Scilla; species Scilla litardierei. The sequence continues at coordinate 109,862,008 of CM061130.1, read as the reverse complement.
AGCCTCGAACTCCGGCGACGACCGATGAATCTCAAGAAGGGTCAAGTCTTCAAGACAGTAAATTTTTATGAATTGGTTTTCAGAAAAATTTGAGTTATTGGATCTTTGGAAGAGGGGTCGTGTTTTAATTTGTTGGTAAGATTCAATTTTTGCTAAATGAATATAAATTTGGTTGTCGTAGATTTGAAATTGATTGTTGGCTTGTTTGGATTTTGGAACATGCAGGTTGATGTTGGTGTATATTGAAGGGAGCCGAGGTGAGTTGGTTGGGTTTGTGTTTCGATCGGGGGTTTCAATGGTATCGAGATTTGCTTTGTTTCTTTTTGGGAAAGTAGCTATTTCTTAATAAAGTTATATTTTTAAATGCTATATTGATCCTTTTTTTCTTATTTAAAACTATTTTCGTTGTATTTTCTACTCTATCATTTCCATGCACATTGGTTGATTCTTTTGGGTAAAAGAGATTGTGTTTTAGGATGTGCAGGTCCTTTTCTTTGTGTGTGCATGCTTTTTTTTCTCTAAATTGTTATCATTGAGGAATAACTTGTGCCATTATTGATGATTTGATGGCATTTCTCTTAGAAGAAAAGGTTGTATATAGCTAAGTATCGTGAATATGGGTTATATAATTGATTTCTTAGGTGTCGGCCATTCGGGCAGAGTATAGATATTTTGCTCTCCACATTCAACTCTAGTTATCAATTTCCATATTATTGACCCCCCATACCATGTAAAACGACTTCGTTAGTTGTCATGTTTGCTGAATTTCAGCTTATGAAACGGATGGTGTCTGAACATAAGGAAGCGAATGATATTCTTGTCCCAGATGTAGAGTTTTGATTAGTAGATTGCCTCGTGTTATATCTTTTATAAGAGAGGTCGTTGCGAGCATCAACATCTTGAAGGCTTTTTAAGGAAAAAAAATTGTGGTTCTTCTTCTTCTTCTTTTAATTTCAGACTTCTATAGATTATTGTTAGATTATTGTTAGATTATAGTCAGAAATAGAGACTTGAGGCGTTCAAAATTGGTGTTTCAAGATTAGAGCCAAAAGCAGTGGAAGCGTTGATGTCAAAGGTATTAGCCATGTTCTATAGCTATGCAGTTGATACGGTGCTTGAGTTGAGCCTTGGGGGTATTACAACAGGCTAAGTGGTGCTTAAGGTTAGCTTAGGGATGATAAATTCTAGAAGAAAAGGTTCCAAACCTGGTGGAAGTAGAATACTTTACAGAAACAATGTAAATTTGAACCAATAAGTAAAGATGATCCTCGATATATCATTTCCCCTTGAATTTCAATATTAACCAAACAACGTAAGATGCTTCTATGGTTCAGCGATTCACACGATTTTAGGACTTGATTTTGTGGGGGATGCCAAGACTATGGTGTATGAATCAATTATGATACAAATGAATGGTCTAGGAACTTTGAAATTATATGAATTTTACGGGAATTTTGTGTCAGAATCTTGGATTGGTCACCTATTGTTTTCACGCAGACAGGCTATTTGTGACTTCAAATAACTTTTGTTTGGAGTACAATTTTAAGATGTGTTGGCTATTATATCTACCACATCTCTACGATAATAGTACAAGGAGAACCAGTGTTATTCTTTGTTGATTTGGAGGCTCTGTTTAGTGTTTTTAACAGTGGTCATGGAATATACAGCGCTTCTGATGTGTATGGTTTTGAAAAGTCGTGTGCATAAAACTCTTAGCTTAAATATGATTGCACTCCTGTCTCAAACCTGCAAAAGCATTCCATTACGTCTTTGGGCTAGCCATACTCTCTCGTCGCTGCCCTTTTTCGTGCTTATCATAGTTGCAAGGCTATTATCACTGCTGTCTTGTGCCATTTTGCTTGGTGTATTTAGGATTGGCGCAACTGCGGATGTCATCAAATCCTTCTGTTTTGATAGAAACACTGGCATTTACTTTTTTGTTCGCCAATATGCTTCTAGAGTCGGTAGAAAGCCTTTGCGCCTGTGGTCCGCAATTTGAGCGCCGGGCCATATTTTCATCTCTTGCTCCTCCTTTTTGTCCAGCAATGCCATTTATGTTGACGAGCTGCCTATACTTACCCATTGTATCTTAGAGATCCATTCTTGGACAGTGACAGCGTTCTTGTTAGTTGCCCACAGCTTGTGTCCGAGCACGGAGTCTATAGTAGTTTAATCCTTATCGAGGTTAAGACTTTGAGTTGGATACTATTTTTTTCATGTGTGTATATACTTTACCTGAATTTTGCAAGAAAACTAATTGGGTGAATAATTAGATATATGTTAACTTATGTTTCTGACGAGATATTCTTATGAGGTCTTGCCATTTTGGTACAAAGCATGCATTAGAGTTAGGCTAAAATTTAACTATACTACCAAATATTTCGGTGTTTTTCCGCTAGAACATCCTAACTTTTGAAAATTAAAGTTAATTATCAAAAAATTGGTTTGTGTAAGACTACCAAAAGCTTTTTCTTTGAAGAAAATTAACACAAAATTTTAAAAGTTTTATTATTGCTATACTATAGTATTAAAACTATTTAATTTAAGTACACTACCTTAAAAAGTTTATAAAACCTATACTAAAGGGTCCATGGTGGGAAATTTTTTGATAATTAACTTCAGTTTTCAAAGGTTAATTAACTTTAGTTTTCAAAGGTTAATGTGTTCTAACGGAAAACACCAAATTTTTTTGTAGTTTTGGTTAATTCATCCTTAGAGTTGTACTGCATATGATGCTTTGGGTGCTGAACATTTGGTCAGTTTTACTGTATTCAGCGTTTGTATCGTCGACTTGGCTATTCTGATGTATGATGATATGATGCCAATGAAATGGAGCGAATGGTTGAACTGAAAATTAAGATGTCATGGAGAAACTAATCACAATCAATTGTATTTTGTGACATATGCATAAGTTTCATCTGCTGATTTTCTTTCAGTTTCAGTCTCTTTATATGTGATATGGATAATAAGGCACATTATGGTTACATACAAGTCAATATTATTTGACAACCTTTTCTACAAAGCTTAGTCTTCGAATGTGTAGCACGTGGATTTTTATCATGAATTCGAACTTCTGCCGAACTACATCTTAATTATAGAAATACACGGGCTACATAGCCTATTAATTTGATTAGTAATTGATATTTTTACGCAATTTTATTGTTTAAAGGTTCTCTGAGGGGCCTTGCTCTTTTCAAGCACTCCTTGCTGTCAAACGTGAACTCCATCCTTACAAGTTACAAGGGCTTATATTTATAATGTCTAACATTAAGAGATACCACGTGAATATTTAAATTGTATGCTGCTGTTGGGAATTAAACGGCCAAATTGAGATCCCCGCGGAAACAAAATCAATCCTAAAAGCCGACCAAAAAATCTAGGGCCAGTAAAAATTGGATAAATAACCCAACAAAATCCCTACGATCTTGTAAAGCAACAAACAAAGTAGCAACAAAATCAATCAAAACGCAGACAAAAAAAAATTACACTGGTTCGGTTGCGCACAATATACATTCAGCAACTTCCGAGATGATTCCACTATCAGAGATATCTTTAAAGTGTAGGAGGATATATGCCCATAAGGCAATTTATAAGTATACGTCTTGTTCATACTGTATATGGTATGTATTATTCTAAGTATGAAATCGTTCGTAGTAATATACTTAGATAATATCCGTAGACTTATAGTTAGGTCCTTACGTATCTAGATAAGATCTCGATTATGAGTGAGTAAGTAAGCGACCGAATAGAAACGTAAGTCTTAAACGGTTCGTGGTCATATATGTGTCGAGAACTGGATATCGACACATCGGATAGACCATTGTGTCTTAGTCTTACCTTAGGGTAATGATGATCTTATAGTCATTCGACTTGGTGAAGTCGGAGACGAGACACAGGTGCTCATTGGAAAATGAGTTCACTGAACGACCAAATTAGAGTTATTAAATGGTTAACTTTAACTAAACTGTTTTTAATAACTCTAGGGTGATGATAGGTAAGCTGGTCCTTATGACCTGAAGTCATTTGTACGAACCTGTGAGTGAACCGTGTAGCTTAGACCTATGATCTAGCTTCGAGGCTAGGCATGCTGAAAGATCTTAGGTTGAGTTGCACCCGAAGCTCTCGAGGCGAGTAGATGACTAAGAAGAGATTCGTCAATTCAGTTAAAGGGAAGTTAGTGTTACAGGCTCAGTACGGTCTTTATGTTAATCCTCGGCCGGGGTACGTTGTAAGAAGTACAATGTGAATACAACAAAGACCGCCGTATACTGACCAATGTTGTCTAATAGGGTTGACAGTAAACCATACCCTAGGCCAACATGAACACAGTCTTGACAAAGGGACTATAGCTAACGGAGTTCATCACTGACACAGCCAATGTAAACCCAATGATGCTTTTGTCAAAGGGTCGATCACGTTATGATGATTCTGAAATAGGGACGACAGCTACTGCTCGTGGTGATCGTCGTCTAGGGGGTTCCGAGCCCCAACCTGTAGTAAGGTCAGGCTGTAGGGTCTCACACCGAGTAGTGTTCGTGTCTTAGTAATAAGAAGATTAATTGAGAGAAATTCATTTGATGATATTGAATAGTTAATATTCACAAAGCTTGTTGTGAAAATTAGTCGTTATAGCAATAGGGACAAATGGCGCATCTGATGCAAACAATGATTAAACGTGTCGTAAATTGGTTACAACAAATTTAGTAGGAACAAATATATTGGAAAGGGTTACCTGTCTGACGGGGTCGTCCCGGTCTAAACACAGGTTCAAACAGCGTCCAAATCGGAGCTCAAACGAGCCCAGAAACGCGAAAACAGTTCAAGGCAAGGTGGGTTAGACCCACTGGGCTAACAAGCCCATACCCAGAGGCAAAACGGGCGCGGCCCGCTGGCCGCAGCGGGCTACCGCCCCTTGCACGCCCGCTGCAGCTGCTGGCGCGGCCCGCTGTCTGCAGCAGGCAGCGCCCGCTGCCCAGCGGGCGCGGGCGGCCCGCCTCTGTTGCCTTAGGCGGGCGCACCCGCTAAGCTTAGCGGGCGCACCCGCAACTTAAGTTAATTTTAGGGTTTTTTGAAACCCCAAATGACAGCTACGAAAAGTTGATTTTTGCCCGACTTTGGGCAATTGTTTGAAGGGTCAAACGAAGTCGAACTTCGTTGCCGTCGGTTCCTACGCATTCATCATTCGAAGCCCTTCGGATTGATAGCTTGTTTGGTGTCTAAAATTTAATGAGTGAAGAGAATTAATTAGTTAAAGTTTGCTTTCATGGAAAGCTCACTTAAACTACAAATTAAGCTAAATTGGCTTAATTGATTTTTCCTCTCATTTACAAAAGTCCCACATTGCTCACAACGAAAGAGTGAGTGCCGACTCCCTATATAAATAGGGGTGCACTCTCTTCGTTGAAATATACACCAAGTCCTCGATTGAGCAGCTCCAGACTTTTAGAGCATGCCCGATCGGGGACTAAACTATTCTCTCTCTCTCTCTTCCTATTCTTCGTAGTAGTCCTAGCAAGACTACGAAGGGGGTTTTGGATTTGGATCCAGACGTCTAAGACGCGGGTTCTGCTCAAGTGAAACTTTCTACCGCGTGTGATCGGCTCGGAGGCAAAAGTCGGTTCGGGCGGATCGGTTCGAGGGTGCGAGGCGGCTCAGGCGGATCGAGTCAAGGCGGCTCGGCTACGAGGCGCTTTAGAAGACGGTGCGGTACATCTTGCCTGCTCCAGGACCAAGATTCCGGGTATGTGGTTAAGTAATTTTTAGTGTAGATTTAATTTATCGCTTTAGGATAGATCCCTCTTGGGGTGGTCAGATCCACCCCAAGTTGGCATAGATCGGGCTAGGTTCTGGCTCCCTCAGAGCCTAGCTAAATTGTTTAGCTAGCTTAAAAAGTTTTGTTTTGTTTTTCCGCTGCGTTTTTAAGCCCAGGTGGTCCGTCCGACTTAGGACGGATACAGACCCGAGCTCTGAGGGTACGCCTAAACCCCAACAGTTGTATCAGAGCCACTGTTATGTTTTTGATTTATTTAAGCGATGTCTTTTAAATCTTTAAAATTGCTTAATTTTAAACATACGAACTGTTTTAGCTTTATGTTAAAATTAGTTTAAAAATTGTTGTGTTTTAAAAATTGTTTTTGCAACACGAAAAATTTTTTGGGGGCAATTTATTTTTTATGCGATAAATTTTAAGTAGGTCTCTAATGTTTAAATGCTTTATAAAAGTTTTTTATGAGATATAATATTTTTCTGAGCATTTAAATGTTTATGTAACTTTAAGGAATATTTTATTTTGGAAATTTAATTTTCTTAAATTACATAAAGGTTAGAAATTTTTAAAACTTTATTTGAAAGCTTTTAAATCAATTTCTAATGATTTTAAAAGGTGTTTTAAAATTGCTTTAGTGGATATGTAAATTATAGAAATATTTTATTTTCATAAGATGAAAAGATAAATTTGTTTCTTTTAAATTACATATATGTTTCTAGATTATTTATGTGATATTTTAATCCTAAAAATGATTGATTAAAATTTTGAAGCCTAGGTTTTAAAATTATTTGATAATTTTTAAATACCTAGTTTTATGTGATAAAATGTTTTGAAGCTTTAAATTTTGATCTTTAAATTTAATTGTTAAATTTTAGATTTGCGTGTTATTTATTATGTAGATAATTTTAAACTTGCAAATACTCATTATATGTCACTAAATGAAACTTTTATTTATGCGGATAAATTAGTTGTTTCATTTTCTTTTAATGGATATGTTGAATAATGTATTCATGAACCTTATTAGGTTAGCCATTAAATGTTTAAAATTTTATGAGATGAAATTTTAATAAGCTAGTGACATGCTATGTTTGATAAAACAAAACAACATCAAAACCTAATACCAGATTAGGGTAGTCCCTTTGATTGTCAATCATTTCATTAAATCGTTTAATTGATGATTTTCATAAAAGACTAATGTTGAAACATGTTGTAATTGTTTTATAAAATCCTAATTAGATTGGGGTAGCACGTTGAACGAATGAACCTTATAGTTGATAAGGACTTAATAAAAATTGTTCAACCAATCCATAAAATTTCGAATTTTAGGATCCACTAGTTGATAAGGATTAACAAGTTTTCTTAATTAAAAGCCATTTAGTTGTTTGGACGAACATAAAATTGATGAAAACTCCTTCAATGGATCATGATGTCGGTCAATGTGCTTGGCTAAGTTTGCTGGACCAACCTAGCTAGTCTGGGTAACAAGTGGTCCTGGCTTAGTCAATTCCCTGGCCGCGTCCGCTGGACCGCAAGGAGTCGATTCATGACTGTGTAAGTCCATCGACTATACCTAAGTCAAATACGATAATAATCTTGTTCAAGATAAATCGTAGCCCTCCTTGTTTTAGGAGTTGGCAACTGTTAGAAACCTGTTACGGTTGTTGAGCTACACTTAAGCCGTGACATGTCAATCTTATAGAAACCGATTTCTTGATTAACATCTTAACCTGACTAAAGCCGTTGTCTCATCCTCTGAGCATCGGCGTAAGTCTAACCAAGAATGTAGTCTAAGTCCTGACCCAAACCGACGTGTCGTGCATACACCGAGTGGCGGGTCAAGTCAGGCTAGACACGAAAACAAGGGTCCGACTAGGCTAGCCATTGTGATCCGGATGAGCACACTCATGATCACAAATGACTAGGGGTAAAAATCGATAGGGAATCATAATAGATATGATTGACGACGAGTTCGTCTACCGACTGCAGAGTCGGACAACTTGTTGAGAAACACTCAAGGTTGTCAGACTCAGGGTAACCGGATCCCTCTCTCACAAATGTTATTATATAATAAATTGTTTATTATTATTATGGCTTTAATAAATTTAGTGGGAGAATATAGTTTTATTAAAACCATTAAAACTATACAACGGACATATACTGACTAAAGTATCTATAAAAATGCAGAATGGATTCGGGTCTTAGATATATGGTTGAGAAGAACGTGCTCGATGGAACGAACTACAAAGACTGGCTTAGGAACATTAAGTTAGTCCTTTCCCTAGCCGAGATTGGATACGTACTATTCGAGGACGCTCCGGAGAAGCCCGATGACGATTCGACCTTCGAGGAAAAGGAAGCCTATAAGATATACCAAAGGGATGCAGAGAAGGCCAGGTGCCTTACTCTGGCTTCGATGAGTAACGAACTGCAGAGGAAGCATGAACATATGGATGTTCAAAGTATGCTTCTTAATGCACAAGAGTTATACGGCAAGCGATCTAGAGCTGCCAAGTTCGAAGCCACTAGCAACCTCTGGGGCACAAAGATGGAGGCATGGGCCGTACAAGATCATGTTATCAAGATGATCGGGTACGTAGAGGACGCCGCCCAGTTAGGATTTGTCCTGGACAATGAGATGTCCGTGGACATTATCCTGAATTTAAGCCTTTCATCACTGGTTTTATAATGAACATTCTTGAAACGGATCTTCCTGGTCTCCTCAATATGCTGAATTTAAGCCTTTCATCACTGGTTTTATAATGAACAGTCTTGAAAAGTATGCTTCTTAATGCACAAGAGTTATACGACAAGCGATCTAGAGCTGCCAAGTTCGAAGCCACTAGCAACCTCTGGGGCACAAAGATGGAGGCAGGGGCCGTACAAGATCATGTTATCAAGATGATCGGGTACGTAGAGGACGTCGCCCAGTTAGGATTTGTCCTGGACAATGAGATGTCCGTGGACATTATCCTGAATTTAAGCCTTTCATCACTGGTTTTATAATGAACAGTCTTGAAACGGATCTTCCTGGTCTCCTCAATATGCTTAGGCAGTTTGAGGAGATTGAGAAGAAGCCGACTGCATTGGTTGTTGGCTCTGCTTCTTCCGACCAGCCGAAAGGCAAGGGTAAGAAGAGGCAGGTCCCGCAACCTGCGAAGGCGAAGAAAGGGAAGAAAAAGACCGAAGGGGCCCCGTCAAAATCTGAGTGTTTCCATTGCCATAAGATTGGCCACTGGAAGAGGAACTGTAAGATCTATCTTACAGAGAAGAAGAAGGGGCATACTGATGCCTCTACCTCAGGTACAACAAATTAAATTCAATAAAACGTAATTATTTCCAATCATATATTATGAGATACTAAAGACATCTGTGTAATGTATACATGTGGCTGAAATGAAGCGAAGATAGGGAGAAATGCGGAGGACGGTCGGCAATCTGAGCAATCGTTGCTGCTAGGGCCATTCAAAGACTTCAAGAGACATGATCGAGAAGGAAATGATACTAAATTTTAGTTAAATAAAATGTATCATTTCTTAAAGGTTGAAAACAATGATTGAGTGTTCTACACTCAAAGTTTATTTGATAAACAGATTACGGTTCATCTTTATGAATCCGTTGTTTTAAATGGGTGTCTCGGAAATTGCGTTTTCTGTTGAGTTGAAATTTGATTGGCTTAAATTTTCTGTGATTATGGCTTTCTGAGATGGTTGCGAAAATTCTCGAATTATGATGCGAAGCTTCGGAAAATGTTGTTTTTGGAGCTGACTTAATGTTATAGTCAAATCGGTAGTTAAGTATAGGTTCCATGGGCGTATAAATTGTGTGTGAACACAATTATACGCATATTAAGATTAATTCTTAATAAACTGCATTTTGTTATTAAAGAGTTAATATTAAATGTGGTTAATGGAAAAGTACAGTGTAGGACGTCTGATTGAGCGAGTCAAATGCCAAGATTCCTTAAACCGATCTTGACTTGACTCATTCGTTAAACCGAACCTGACACTAGTACATTCCATCTAAAGCACTTACCAAATGGTTATGTCTTTATATAAATCTAAATTTGATTTAGATATTATGTTGAAGTATTTAACCAAGCAATTCTTAAAGTCAGTGGGAGCCAGCTCGTATACTTAGTTCCGGTTTTTCGGACTAAGTAAAAAGGATTTCCAACTTATAAATCATCTATATAAAACATTGAATCAAAATTGTTTTGATTTAATCGTATATATAGAGACTTAGGGTGTCATGTATGTACTTGACATATTGACACAAGAAAAGTGGAATGAGCTGAGACTGACTTATAAATTATAATGTTAGACCCTACATCTAGGTTGTATTAGCTAATTGTTAGCTATACAAAGATAGGAAAAATTGATCCAGATCATTTTTCCAAAGGATCAACCCTGTGTGATCAAGAGATGTATTATTTAATCCATTAAAATTTGTTGTAGATACTCGTTGGTAAAAAAACTCTTAGGTTTATCATATAAATGTCAAAGTGACTGATATGCTATAACGGTATGAGATACCGAGATAAATAGCCTAAGTGCAAGTGAAAGATGTAGGAGGATATATGCCGATAAGGCAATTTATCCTAAGTATACGTCTTGTTCATACTGTATATGGTATGTATTATTCTAAGTATGAAATCGTTCGTATTAATATACTTAGATAATATCCATAGACTTATAGTTAGGTCCTTACGTATCTAGATAAGATCTCGATTATGAGTAAGTAAGCGACCGAAAAGAAACATAAGTCTTAAACGGTTCGTGTTCATAGATGTGTCGAGAACTGGATATCAACACATCGGATAGACCACTGTGTCTTAGTCTTACCTTACGGTAATGATGATCTTATAGTCATTCGACTTGGTGAAGTCGGAGACAAGACACATGTGCTCATTGGAGAATGAGTTCACTGAACGACCAAATTAGAGTTATTAAATGGTTAACTTTAACTAAACTGCCTTTAATAACTCTAGGGTGATGATAGGTAAGCTGGTCCTTATGACCTGAAGTCATTTGTACGAACCTGTGAGTGAACCGTGTAGTTTAGACCTATGATCTAGCTTCGAGGCTAGGCCTGCTGAAAGATCTTAGGTTGAGTTGCACCCAAAGCTCTCGAGGCGAGTAGATGATTAAGATGGGATTCGTCACTTCCGTTAAAGGGAAGTTAGTGTTACATGCTCAGTACGGTCTTTATGTTAATTCTCGGCCGGGGTACGTTGTAAGAAGTACAACGTAAATACAACAAAGACCGCCGTATACTGACCAATGTTGTCTAATATGGTTGACAGTAAACCATACCCTAGGCCAACAGGAACACAGTCTTGACGAAGGGACTATAGCTAACGGAGTTCATCACTGACACAGCCAATGTACACCCAATGATGCTTTTGTCAAAGGGTCGATCACGTTATGATGATTTTGAAACATGGACGACAACTACTGCTCGTGGTGATCGTCGTCTAGGGGTTTCGAGCCCCAACCTGTAGTAAGGTCAGGCTGTAGGGTCTCACACCGAGTAGTGTTCGTGTCTTAGTAATAGGAAGATTAATTGAGAGAAATTCATTTGGTGATATTGAATAGTTAATATTCACAAAGCTTGTTGTGAAAATTAGTCGTTATAGCAATATGGACAAATGGCGCATCTGATGCAAACAATGATTAAACGTGTCGTAAATTGTTTACGACAAATTTAGTAAGAACAAATATATTGGAAAGGGTTACCTGGCTGACGGGATCGTCCCGGTCTAAACACAGGTTCAAACCGCGTCCAAATCGGAGCTCAAACGAGCCCAGAAACGCGAAAACAGTTCAAGGCAAGGTGGGTTAGACCCACTGGGCTAACAAGCCTATACCGAGAGGCAAAACGGGCGCGGCCCGCTGGCCGCAGCGGGCTCACGCCCGCTGCCTGCAGCGGGCAGGCCCGCTGCTCAGCGGGCGGGCGGCCCGCCTCTGTTGCCTTGGGCGAGCGCGCCCGCTAAGCTTAGCGGGCGTGCCCACAACTTAAGTTAATTTTAGGGTTTTTTTGAAACCCCAAATGATGGCTACGAAAAGTTGATTTTTGCCCGACTTTGGGCAATTGTTTGAAGGGTCAAACGAAGTCGAAATTCGTCGCCGTCAGTTCCTACGCGTTCACCATTCGAAGCCCTTCGGATTTATAGCTTGTTTGGTGTCTAAAGTTTAATAAGCGAAGAGAATTAATTAGTTAAATTTGCTTTTATGAAAAGCTCACTTAAACTACAAAGTAAGCTAAATTGGCTTAATTGATTTTTCCTCTCATTTGCAAAAGTCCCACATTGCTCACAACGAAAGAGTGAGTGCCGACTCCCTATATAAATAGGGGTGCACTCTCTTCGTTGAAATATACACCAAGTCCTCGATCGAGTAGCTCCAGACTTTTAGAGCAAGCCCGATCGGCGACTAAACTATTCTCTCTCTCTCTATCTTCCTATTCTCCGGAGTAGTCCTATCAAGACTACGAATGGGGTTTTGGATTTGGATCCAGACGTCTAAGACGTGGGTGCTACTCAAGTGAAACTTTCTACCGTGTGTGATCGGCTCGGAGGCGAAAGTCGGTTCGGGCGGATCGGTTCGAGGGTGCGAGGCGGCTCTGGCGGATCGAGTCAAGGCAGCTCGGCTACGAGGCGCTTCAGAAGACGGTGCGGTACATCTTGCCTGCTCCAGGGCCAAGATTCCGGGTATGTGGTTAAGTAATTTTTAGTGTAGATTTAATTTATCACTTTAGGATAGATCCCTCTTGGGGTGGTCAGATCCACCCCAAGTTGGCATAGATCAGGTTAGGTTCTGGCTCCCTCAGAGCTTAGCTAAATTGTTTAGCTAGCTTAAAAAGTTTTGTTTTGTTTTTCCGCTGCGTTTTTAAGCCCCTGTAGTCCGTCCGACTTAGGACGAATACAGACCCGAGCTCTGAGGGTCCGCCTAAACCCCAACACAAAGGGGTTACAATCTTTCGTCCGCTCGCGCGAGTAATAACTTGGCAAGATGCACAAGTCCTCACAAACTCACTCAAGAAAGAAGAAAACAAAGGAGATAAAGGAGAGAATCACTCGACTCCAATCACAAACTCCTAGCCCCAATCTCTCGACAAAACATCAATGGCAGCGGTTACGGCTCTTCTTTTTGCTCCAGATCCAAAAAACTACCTTAACCCTAATCTAATCAACCATTAGATTAAATAGGACATCAAAACCGAGCCTAGAAACCCATCTGAACCGTCGACTTAAAAAACTGGGTCCCACACCGTTCGGTCGAGCTAGTTCATCGCTCGGCCCAGCGGCCTCTTTACTGTAGCAGCTCCTTGGTGGATGAAATGGGGCGCTCGGTCGAGCATCTTTTTCGCTCGGTCGAGCGTCTGACCGAGCGCCTTGCTCTGCAGAGCTCAAACTTCCTATTTCTATAGCTCGGTCGAGCACCCAAACCGCTTAACCGAGCAGATATTGCTCGATCGAGCGGTAGAGTGCTCGGTCGAGTGTATCCCAAAACTTGTGAATGGGAAGACTTGAATAACCAAAATTTACCACTCTATCTTGATTTAAATCTACTCACACATACTTCTGCACATCCACGCTGCTCGCTATGACCCTCTCTCGGTTTCATCATCATCTCGGAGTTTGCGCCTTCTAGCGCCATCTAAGCCAATAAAGAGATCAACTCCAGGCACATTGGAGCTTGACGGCGGGAACTGGCTTAGTAAACATGTCTGTGTGGTTCTTCTCAGTCGGGATCTTCTGAAGATCTACTTCCTTTTTCTCCAACTCCAGGAAGGAATCTCGCAGCTCAATATGCTTCGTCCTCGAACTGTATGCCGGGTACTTTGCCAAATGAATGGCACTCTGGCTGTCATTATACACTAGTGACGAACTCTGCGGCACCCCCAAATCTCTAAGCAGACTCTTCAAATATTTGGCCTCCTTCAAAGCTTCCACCGCTGCGATCAATTCGGACTCTGTAGTTGATAACGCTATCACAGACTGTAGGACTGACCTCCATGATACCGCGACAATGCCCAAGTTGAACACATACCCTGTGGTAGATCGCCGACTGTCCTTGTCTCCTACGTAGTCACTGTCGCAATATCCCGTCAGCACCTTTCAGTCTCCTCTTCCGCAGAGGATCCCGACACTAATGCCTCGCAGATACCTCAGAATCCACATGACGGCCTGCCAATGCTCATTGCCTGGGTTGTCCATATACCTGTTAACCACTCCCGCGGCCTGTGTAATATCTGGATGCGTGCATTCTATCGCGTAAATCAAACTCCATACTGCACTTGCATATGGTACCTGAGACATGTACTTATTTTCATCCTCAGTGCTAGGTGACTGCGTTGCAGACAGCTGAAAATGAGCTCCTAGTGGTGTTGTCACGGGCTTCGCGCTCTCCATCCCAAAACGGGTCAGAACCTTCTGAATGTACCCCTACTGTGACAACTTTAGCTCATATCACTTCCTATCTCGGAAAATCTTCATTCCAAGAATCTTCTTTGCGGGCCCCAAGTCATTCGAATCGAACTCTTGCCACAGCTTCGCCTTCAGCTTCTTCACCTCAGACATGCTATTGGAAGCAAGAAGCATGTCGTCCATGTAGAGCAGCAAATAAATCTTCATGTCATTCTCCAGTGTGCACACATACACAAAATGGTCCTTGATGTTCCTCTCAAAGCCTACTACCATCATGAAACTATCAAATCGTTTGTACCACTGTATGGGTGACTGCTTCAATCCGTACAACGATTTCTTCAACCTGCAGACCAAGTTTTCTTTCCCCTCAACTCTGAACCCCTCTGGTTGTTGCATGTATATCTCTTTATCAAGATCTCCATGCAGAAAGGTGGTCTTCACATCGAGTTGCTCCAACTCCATGTCCATGCTTGCCACTAGTGCCAACAACACACGAGTGTACGTGTGTCATACAATAGGTGAGAATATCTCATTGTAGTCCTCTCCTTTCCTTTGTGCGAATCCCTTGGCCACTAGTCTCGCCTTGTACCTGACATCATTACCATCTTGGGTTGAGCTTTCTTTTATCTTATATATCCAACGACATCTAATGGCATGCTTCTCGCTGGGTAACGGCACCAACTTCCAAGTGTCATTATGATGAAGGGACTCCATCTTCTCCTCCATAGCTCCTTGCCACTGAGCGGCATCTCCTAAGTCTATGGCTCACCATATGTCGCAGGCTCCTCATGTTCCAAGTTGAGTGCGTATGACGACATGTCATCGAAAGAAAACCCCACATAGTCCCATGCTCCAAATCTCTCGGACGCCTTCTTCACCCTTTTAGATTTCCGCGTTCCTTCATCACCTGCATAAGTGTCAACGCGTACCTGAGATGAACCGGGTGTCTGCTCACGGTCCTTAACACAGACCTCATCACGTCCTTGAACTGGGACATCGACCATCAACTCTTTGCCTGGTCGCTGAGTGGGCTGGACCGGAAGGTTGACAATGTTTGACAATGTCTTCTCTGCTGATGTGTCCCCTTTTGAATGAGAATGCTCCGCCCTGAGCATTGCATTCTCATCTGACATGTCGGCTCACAACCGCTTTCTGTCCATCTGGATCCCATACGCCGTGGCCATATCCAAGAAAGATGCACTTATTCGCTCTTGGATCCAACTTGTCGCCCCTCTCGTGCACATACAACGGGCAACCCACTATGCGCAAGTACGAATAGTCTCCAGCTTCTCCACTCCACTTTTCTTCAGGAATTTTGTAATCAATAGCCACTGACGGAACTCTGTTCACGATGTGCACTGTAGTGATGAGAATCTCTACCCAAAATTCCTTTCCCAAACCGGATGAGTGCCTCAAGCATCGCACTCGCTCCAACAATGTCTGATTCATCCGCTCTACCACACCATTCGACCGCGGATCTACGAATGTGGTAAAGTGATTGCGGATTCCATAGGACTTGCAGAAATTCCTAAATTCCTTCGAGGTGTACTGACCTCCATTATCGAACCTCGGCACCTTTACGTGCCTTCCGGTTTGCTTTTCTACCATGGTCTTCCACTCCCTGAAAATCTCAAATGTCTGGTCCTTCGACTTCATCAAGTACATCCAGATTTTGTGGGAGTAGTCATCTATGAAAAGAACAAAATATCTAGCTCTTCCTCTTGATGGCTCCGGACACGGTCCCCACACATCTTTGTGTACATAGTCAAGCGATCCTCTGCTAGTGTGCTTTCCCGTGTCAAACTACACCATTGTCTTTTTCCCGTAAACACAGGACTCGCAGAACTCAACGCTCTCATTCATAGCATCAACTAACTTTCTCCTCCGAAGTATGTCAATTGTCTTGTCACATGAATGACCCAAGCGATAGTGCCACAGCTTAGCTGAATCGTCGGTACTTGTGCTAGTAGCGCCAACGTCTGTATCTCCTTCCATTGTGGTACCTTGAAGGGCATATAAGTTTTCTATGTTCATTCCCTTCATCACTACCATGGCTCTTTTCAACACTTTCAATTGGTCTTTCTCAAAGACCGACTTACATCCGGCATTGTCCAAAACGCCTATGAAGATTAGGCTCTTACGCAAATCTGGGACATGCCTCACATCGGCTAGTGTGCGCACTATGCCATCATGCATCTTGATCCGGACGGTTCCAATACCTGCAGTCTTGCACACTGCATTGTTCCCCATGAGGATTGAGCCTCCATCTTCCTTGGAACGGTATGTTGTGAACCAACTCTTATGCGGAGTTATATGGTATGAGCATCCACTATCCATAAGCCACGTAATGTTTGCTTCACCAGCAATCCCTGCTGCAAACATCTCCGGATCTTTACCTTCATCATGGATATGCATACCATCTATTCCCAATGATGCTGAATGGACTCTTTATCGGCATCCTTGCCTTTCTTTATATTCTTATTAGGACACCAGTTAGCAAAATGACCCTTCTGTTGACAGTTATAACATGTGATTTTCGCGAATCTATCCTGCGAATGTCTCGACTTGGAGCGATCATTGTTCTTCCTTTGACCTCCTCTCCTTTCCTGTCGACCTCTCACATGTAGGGCCTCCTCACGGTTACTCACATTATCTCTACCTTGAACCTTGCCACATAGCATGCTCAGTGTGAAGCACCGCCTTCACCTCTTCCACGATGAGAGTCGTTTGGTTATAAATCATAGACTGAACAAACTGATTATACTCCTCAGGTAATGAACACAACAGGATGACTGCCTGTTGTTCATCTTCAATCTTCACATCCATACCCCGCAGCTCTAGCACTATCCGGTTTAATTCATCCATGTGATCCTTCACCGTGAATCCAGACTTCGTCTTGAGCGTATACAGCTGCTGAAGAAAATAGAGACGACTCGTGAAAGACTTCTCCATGTATAGTCCCTCAAGCTTCTTCCAGATATCAGACGATGTTGCTTCATACAAGACCTCTCTCAGGACATTATCTGCCAATGACAACTGAATCGCACTGATGCCTTTCTATCCATCACAGCTCTAGCGGATTCCTTCACCTTCTTATCGATATTCGCCTCATCGAATACGATCTGGTAACAACCCGTCTGCAACAAAACATTGTTCACCTTCGTTTTCCAGATTCGAATATCATTCCGGCCAGTGAACTTCGTAATGTTCAAAGTTGCTAAAGACACCATCTTTGACACTATCTTCCTTTACAGACGAACACAAGCTCTGATGCCACTTGTTGAGAATTAAACGACCAAATTGAGATCCCCGCGGAAACAAAACCAATCCTAAAAGCTGATCAGGAATCTAGGATTAGCAAAAAAAATTGGATACTCAAATAACCTAACAAATTCCCTACGATCTTGTAAAGTAAAGCAGCAAACGAAGTAGCAACAAAATCAATCAAAACGCAGACAAAAAAAAATTTACCCTGGTTCGGTTGCGCACAACTTACATCCAGCAACTTCCGAGATTATTCCACTATCAGAGAGACCTTCAAAGGGGTTACAATCTTTCTTCCGCTCACGTGAGTAAAAACTTGGCATGACACACAAGCCCTCACAAACTCACTCAAGGAAGAAGAAAACAAAGGAGATAGAGGAGAGAATCACTCAACTCCAATCACAAACTCCCAGCCCTGATCTCTCGACAAAACTCCAATGGCAGCGGATATGGCTCTTCTTTTTGTTCCAGATCCGAAAACCTACAGTAACCCTAATCTAATCAACTATTAGATTAAATAGGGCATCAAAACCGAGCCTGGAAACCCATCTGAACAGTCGACTTAAAACCCTGGGCCCCGCACCGCTCGGTCAAGCGAGCTCATTGCTCGGCCGGGCGGCCTCTTTGCTGTAGCAGCTCCTTGGTGGATGAAACGGGGCGCTCGATCGCGCGCCTACTTCGCTCGGTCGAGCATCTGACCGAGCGCCTTGATCTGCAGAGCTTAAACTTCCTGTTTTTGAGAATGTATGCGATCAACATTAATACCGAGCAATGGTGTTGAGAACAATCTGATAGTTAGGGATGTCCAGAGTGGAACCGCGAACAAAACTCAGATTAGGCCAACAAATTCTATGAGAAATCTCTGCTATCACCATCACATAAACTTGTTATGAGGGTTATGGATCCTATAAAAGTACCTCCCATGGGATCTTCACTGCCAGGGCCCTCATCTTTTACATCTCAAAAACACCCATGTCGAGCACCAACAGTCTGTGCATCCTAGTGTTTCTCCTGCCCAATCGCTTGTGCTCTCGTCTCCTGTGTGTTGTTCGATGGCTATCAAATTCTCTTTATCAACACAAACAAACAGATCTAGTCATCAATTGTTCTCATATTTTAACTACTATATGAATTTCAGATGTATTTAATTGGTTATGGTTACAATGCCGGGCACATGTTTATTCAACTTCAAATAACATGATGCAGGTTTATACTTACCAACCCCTAAATCATCATTTTGATTGAACTTCTGTATATTTGTGTTGTTCGTGCCTAGGTAAATGTGGATTTGTAGTACTAGAAGATACACGTGCCGCCCTCAGGGCACGGGGGCAACCCCCCAACCCTCTCACATGTCGCGGGTCCCACATGGACGTGTCTTTGTCTGGATGCGGCAATAGGCGCATGGATTTTTGCGAGAAGGGTGAGTCTATGTGTGGGTGTGGCTTTGGGTGCATTTTGTTTTGTGAGAAGGGTTGTGATGGGATCCTGGTGGCTAATTCATAGCCATTACTCTATCTATCAACATTTTTGTCTTAGTCATAATATTCCTCTCTATATAGATATCTCTTCATCAATTTTTGACACAGAAAAGGTAACACATTATACTACTTTATATCTAAGTAATCAAACATATTATTAGCTTCATCTCTTCTCACTTTAGTTGTCTCACTAAAATGCTCAAAAATACAAGAAAACTACTCATAACAATTAACATGTGATCTAGAATTTAAAATGTTTTTTCGAAAAAATTTAACCCATTCAAAATCCCTTCACCTAAAAAAAATTGGCAGGCTCATTCAAAATATTATCCCCAAAAGTTGACCCCATTCAAAATCATCACCCAAAAAATTTTTGCAACCACCTTCAAAATATTCTCCCTCCCTGCCAACAAAATTTTTTTAATTGCATTCAAATTAAAATTTAGTTCACTCAGAGAATTTAGTTTCCCAAAAAATTTTGATTCCATTTAAAATTTAGTTTTCTCCGTATTTGATTCACCTCAAGATTATAAATTTTAGTTTCTCAAAATGTAGTTCACTTCAGATTTATTTTGGCAATCTGTAAATTTTTTACAAACTCCCATTGATTTTTTAAGATTAAACTTAAACATTTTTCAACATCTTTTTGTGCTAATCAGCAAACTTATTCAAAAACATCGCTCATTATCGTTTGTTTGTATAATAGATGCAATACATGAGGAAAATATGGACTTGAAATAGAAAAAAATTGGCATTTGTCAATTTTTATGAACTGTACATGTGATTAAAAATTTAGTATTATGAGAACACACATAACTAGTTTTTGGTTTTTAAATATATGAAGAGTAATGTAACGACTGCCCGGATGTACGTAACCATTGTTGATTTTATATCGATATCATCAACCGATCATAAATACCATCACCCTATATGAATGTATCATTGTGATCAATGTCATCAAGGAAACGAAATTAGAAAGAACAGAGTAGAATATCATGTGAAGCCGAGGCATGCTAATGAGAAGGAAACAAAAAAAAACCATTTATTTACATGACATAATAATCTAAGTGTGCATTCCTACTAAATTGCCCAAGTTACGGATATACAAACTAATGCTATAATTCCATGGATCATCTTTGTATAAGCCTATTAGCATTAATCAAGGAACGAGGTTTCGACCAAAAACAACTAGTTTCGGTCGTTTTGTTTCGGCTTCGAAAGGGGACGAGATGAACCTGCTAAGAAACCTTATTTTTGGCCGGTATAGAACGAAACCGGTCGTTGTCATGCCCCGCTTCCCAAAACAACGGAGGCCCGCTTAGGCCGGAGCTGTGAAGCCCGGACCCAATAAGCGTCTGTGTGGTACTCCAAGACGAAAGAACAGGTCCCTGCATGTTAGTACAGAACAATAAAAGTACTGAAAAGAAAACATTCATTTTATTCCAAATTATTCATCCAGAGTTCAGAGAGTCTAACAAAGCCTGACTCGGCTACAACAACAGAAAAGTAAACTACTGGTGCAAGCACCCAACTTAAACAGAAAATAAACGGTGCAACGCACCCAACTAAACTGCAGAGAGGCCTCCGGATCAACAACGTGAAGACCTCTAGCTCTGGTCCTCCTCGGGCACGTACTCTGGATCGACGTCCTCCGACTCTACGTACTCTGGCAGGTCCGCCTCGTCAACGTACTCCGGCTTGGTACCTGACGTACATCACCCAAGAGAAAAGGAACTGTACGTCAGGTAAAATCTACACAGAAAATTTCAGACTCTACTGCAAGTGTATTTTAATTTAAGACAACGTTTTACTGGTTGATTAGCATGCTGGGGGTTATAGCAGAGTATCAAAAGTAAACGCAGCAGGAAAGGAAAAACGCGTCAAGCGGTAGTCGTAGCGTGTGCTACCGACTACGGGACTAACCTAAGAGGGACGAGACAAGACGGGACAAGTCAAGACGGGACAAGACACGTGTGACACGAAGGGTTCACGCCTTACGGTTCGAGGGGGATCAGACCCTCTCCCCGTGCGCACGCTCAACCCTACCCCAACCCAGGAACTCATGACAAGAAGGTACAGGGATCACTCCCACTAGGGAAGCATCCGAAACGCCCGCAGGCTTTTTGTGTAACAGGGATCACTCTCGCGTGGAGAGCATCCGAAACGCCCGGAGGCTTTTTGTGTAACAGGGATCACTCTCGCGTGGAGAGCATCCGAAACGCCCGGAGGCTTTTTGTGTAACAGGGATCACTCTCGCGTGGAGAGCATCCGAAACGCCCGGAGGCTTTTTGTGTAACAGGACATGACATGCAAGGAATGTTATTCTAGGGGGTCCACACACACACCCACAGGAAAACCCTAAGGTGTCAGTTGTTGTTGTCGAGCTTAGACTTCGTCGTCAAGTCTAAGCCGTCAAGGGCGACCCGGACGCTATCATTTCACGTCTGGTTCTCTTTGTTCACAGTTCAATAGTTCTAACAGTCTAAGGCCTAGGCACGGCCGAAAGTGTAAGTGAATACACTTGCCTGTGGTAGCGAGCGTCTCGTCCATCCGGAGCGTCTCGTCCTGGCGTCTCGTCCGCGGTAGTCCCTCTGAAATAGGGTCACGGCGACGGTGTCAGGTCGCGTTATTCAATAAGTCCTATTTAGGGTTTGTTTCTAGATTGTCGGGACTACCCTATTCGTCAAAAGTCATATTTTGGTGTTTCGTTCAACCTAGATCGACTTCTACCCTATGTGCACAGAAAAGTTGTCCGATTGTCGATCTTTCTACGGTGAGCAGCGTTTTGCAGATACTGAAAGTAAATTTAGTTATAGTTGTCAAATTTTAGTTTAGGGTTTGATTTTGCTACGGTGTGGGTTTGCTACGAGTTCGGGGGACCAACCTCTTCAGTGTTTGACGTAGAACGGAAGTAGAGTCTGAACGGCGGGATCTCCTCGTCGTCTACGGCGTCTCGGCTACGGGTAGCGTAGCCAGACACATCCTGGCAGCGAACGAAGAACGTGGGCAGCGAGCACGGTCAGACTTGCGAACGAAAGGCGTCGACGAAGCGCCCAACGACTTCAGAAAGAGATCAGCGGAGGGGAGCACAAAACAGCGAACATGGGATCGCTGTACGATGCCGGGAGTCGAGGGGGATCGTCGGTCGAATCTGAGGAGAGGTCGTGGGGGTGCTTGGCCGTCCGGCGGCGGCAGAGAGATCGCAGCAGCAAGAGTGCTGCTGCTGCTGGCTGTTCGCGCAAAAAGAGACGGCCCACGGCGTCTCAGTCGGCGGCGGGTGGCCAAGGGGGCTGAGCGCGGGCGAGGGTGGCTGAGGGAGGCGTGCGTGGCGGAGAACTGGCGGTGTTACGGCTGCCGGAGATGGGGCTGCTGCCGCACGAAGATGACAGCCGCTGGCTGTCCTGCGGCGGAGAATTAGGCCGGCCGGAGGGGGCGGGTGACCGGCGGTGTGAAGACGCCGTGGAGATGAGCCGGCGGCTGAGGGTGCCGATGATGGGAGCTAGGGTTCGGGTTGAAGGAGTTAAGAACGAGAGAGGGGAAGAGTTCCTCTCGTGATGAAGAATAAGGTTTGTGGCAGCTGGCAATTGTTTCAGCCCTAGGTCACGTGAATAATAAAATGGGTTTTAGGGTTAGGTTATAAAATAATTAAATTGCTAAACAAACCTAGGGTTGAAGCTTAAAGGGGATAGCTATAGGGTTAGAGGTGTGGAAAGAGGTGAAAGTCTAGGGGATAATAGAGGGAACAGATTTGGGAAGATAAGCCTGATGATTTTTAGGGATATAACCAGATTTGGCTATCAATTTGAAATTCGAACTGGTTTGGGCTAATCAACGGTCGAGATTTAATCGGAAGATATCTCTCGCTACGGGCGTCGGAAAATTAATCCGAAAATACCGGAACGATCGTGGAGACGAGACGCACGGGGCTACGGAGTCTGATCGTACGTAACGCCTACCAAGAATTTACGTAAAATCGGGAACTGCGTTTTAAGACAAAAGACTAAAAACGCCCCTATCATTCCAAGTCGTTTTGCGAGAAAACGAGCCGTGAAATGACGTTCCCAAAAATTACAATAAAATTCTACACTCCCATACGGTCACAACAGCATAACACATCGTATATATCGGAATCCATAAAGTGGCAAATAAAATATGTGCACGATAAGGCACGTGCACGCAGAAAATCCATAAGGTCGGAAAGCGACCGTTACATTCTTAACTTGCCAAACCTGAGGATTTGGAGTTTGGGATTTGGGAAAGAGAGTGGAAAGTAATATGATTTGAGGTTTGTTTTATGGGTTTAATGTAGAAAAGGTGGCACATGATCTAATAGATCAGGTGTCAAGACACAAAAAAGGTGGAAAGTATAAGCCACACATGGGCTTGTACTCATTGGTGGCACACCTTTTTGTGTCTTGCACCTAATCTATTAGATCATGTGCCACATGATCAACATGAATCCATTGTTTTATATTAGATGTTTGGGTTTAAAGAGAATGTGAGTTTGAATGTTTGAAAACAAAAGGTTAAGTCCAATAAAGTATGTGTTTGACTTTAAATACATGAACACACTTTAACCATTACGTAAAAAATATTTATTAAAATTCTAAAAATATAAAGAATTCTAAAAATTTATTAAAATTCTAAAAATTATTATAAAATTCTAAAATTCATTAAAATTATAAAAAAATATAATATAGATACATTGTTATAGAAATGTATGCATAAATATATGAGTAAATCTGCAATTGAAACTCAAAACTAAGCCTTAAACGGACGAAACTATCTGCAACCTAAAAATTTTGAAACGGTTGAAACCAAAACCGAAACCGAGTTCTTAAACCTTGGTATTAACTTTAAGTCTTATGCAATAACATTGGAATTTATAGCTTCAAGATACGGAAATATAGATTTATTACTATTATTGTTATTATTGACAATATATGCACAAAGGTGCACACTTGCTTGCTTTACCAGAACTTGAACCTGGTCTTTTACATGTCAACTCTCTCCTTAATTAGCCAATGTAAAGAATACTACTTAGTAATATGTCTATTATACAATGAGGAATAATTTTGAATGAGTTTGCTGACTGGGACAAAGAGATTGATAGAAAGACGGTTAAAAATTAACCTTAAGAAATCAATGGTTAGGATGTGAGTTTGAAAAACTTTTGAAAGAAAAACCTTAAAATTTTGAGGGGAATCAAACCTAGAGGGAATTAAATTTTGAGGAAAATTAAAATTTTAAATTTTGAGAGGGCTAGATATGGAGAAAATAAAATTTAAGGGAACTAAAAATGGAGTGAACTAAATTTTAGTGAGAACTAAAATTTTTGTTTGGAACTAATTTCTCTAGGAGGAACTAAATTTTAGGTAAAAAATTTTGTTGCTTGAAATATTTTAAAAGTGACTGCAAATTTTTGTAGGAATATTTCGAATGGGGTTGAATTTGAATGTGTAAATTTCTTTTTGTAGTGAATATTTTGAATGTGACTACAAATTTTTTTAATCGGTATTTCGAATAGTGTTAAATTTTAAATGCATGATATTTCGATAATGTAAACTCTTTTGAAAAGACATTTTCACAAAGAGGACGACTATATAGACCCCTAAGATAGTGGTGTATCTAACGAGTGATTGCCAATAAAAAAATTATTTCACTTCCCCTTGTTATTTCATATTATATCCCTCGCTTTTTTCCTTTTTTTGGCTACTAATCATTACATATACCCTATTTTAGGGGTGTATATAGTCTCTCTCTTCACAAAATGCATCTTTAAGATGACATATAGTCCTTTAGAAATGAGGACGAAAGCTAAAGATCCAGTTAAAAAAGACGAGATCAAGAAACGATGCATGCCTACATATACCAAAAGAGAGTTGTTATTTGCACCGCGTTAGTTTATGAATACACCGCATAATGTAATTTTTATGAATACACCGCTCCTCTTGCATTATATTTCGGCTCATCTTCTGCAGGGTGCCATCGACAGGGGACATCGTCATCACGTATGGAAACGACATTGGAAGATATCAGTTCATACTATGTGACCATGAAGCTAGTGATTCGCCAGACCTAGATCACCATGTTCAACTTCTGGAGGCAGATTTTGCCAAAGATAAGATTGCAATGGCAGCGGCAGGGCAATCTCTGATGCAGGATAGCAACGAAACGAAGTGAAGCAAAGCCTACCGATCATCATGACGCCAGCAAAGAGACAAATAACTGGGAAGTGCACATACACGAGCTTGTTGTTATATCACACGGTGAATGGAACAAGGAATATTATTGGTCATTTCTGAAGAACTTTCATGCACAACAGACAAACTTTGTTCAAAATATTTCCAGTTTATCTACGTGTTTGATGATGTCCAATTGTTAACATATGTTCGGTGCACTCTTGATGAGTAACTCTTTTTTTTCATTCTTTTCAGCCACTAGCGTTAATCCACTTACAACACAGATTCAACGATTTCTGGAACAATCCATCTACAGATAGACCGCACATTTTCTGCAAACTATTTTTCAGTAAAGCGCTGTATTCATAAATATTATATTATACGGTGTATTCATAAACTAACGCGGTGTATTCATAAACTAACGCGGTGCAAATAACAGCACTCATACCAAATTTAGGTAAAATTGTTGTTTATTCATCTTTGCCCCTCCACTAACAGTAAAATTATTTCATCCCTATTACGGTTGTATGTTCATGCATCAAGAGGGAAGAATGTGTATGTTTCTCAAGAAAATTTGGACAAAATCAAAAGAGCCAATTCTGTCACGCCCCGCTTCCCAAAATGGACGGAAGCGAAACGTGACGAGGCCCGCTTAGGCCAGAGCTTTAGAAGCTCGGACCCAATAAGCGTCTGTAGAGGTACCATTTTAAAAGATTTTCAGGTTCTTGCATTAATATAGTTCGAAACAACAGAAAGTACGGAAAGGAAGATGCATTCATTAAATTAGAGGTATAATATCCGACAAGTACAAAGTCTAATAAGAAGCCTAAGCGTTGGCAACAAACTATCTAAGAGAAAACTGAAAATAGTAACCTCTGAAAGTGGCGACTAAAAGACCTCAAGGTCTGATCCTCGTCAGGCACGAACTCTGGATCAACGTCCTCGGCTCCTCGTACTCCAGTGAATCTGCCTCGTCCACGAACTCTGGCTGAGCACCTGACGTACAGCACCCAAGAGAAAGGAACTGTACGTCAGGTAAAGTCTACAAGAAGGGTTAGACTTTACTGCAAGTGTATCAACTTTTAGACAACGTTTTACTGGTTGATTAGCATGCTGGGGTTATAACTGAGTAACAAACAGAAGTAACGCAGCAGGAAAGTAAAGCGCAACAAGTAGTAGTTGTAGCGTGTGCTACCAACTACGGGACTAACCTACAGGTGTCAAGACAAGACGGGATGTGACGGAAACAAGGCAGGACAAGACAAGTGAGACACGAAAGGGTTCACGCCTTACGGTTCGAGGGGGATCAGACCCTCTTACCGTGCGCACGCTCAACCCAACCCCAAACCCCAAGACAAGACAAGACATGACACCAATACAAGGGATCACTCGCTCTAGCTTGGCGAGTGCCCTATTGCCCGCAGGCTGAGAATCAGTACAAGGGATCACTCTCTCTAGCTTGGAGAGTGCCCTATTGCCCTCGGGCTGTGTATCAGTACAAGGGATCACTCTCTAACTTGGAGAGTGCCCTATTGCCCGCAGGCTGTGAATCAGTACAAGGGATCACTCTCTCTAGCTTGGAGAGTGCCCTATTGCCCTCGGGCTGTGTATCAGTACAAGGGATCACTCTCTCTAACTTGGAGAGTGCCCTATTGCCCGCAGGCTGTGAATCAGTACAAGGGATCACTCGGAGAGTGCCCTATTGCCCAGCTGGCTATGCAAGACGGGACGGGACGTGACAAGACAGGAAGGGTTATTCTAGGGTGTCCACACACACGCACACACATGATAGCCCTATGATGTCAAAAGTTGTTGTTGTCGGGCTCAGACTTCGTCATCAAGTATGAGCTGTCAGGAGTCGTCCCGAACGCTATCATTTCACGTCCGGTTCTATTTGTTCACAGTTAACAATTCTAACCAACTAAGGCCTAAGCACGGCCAAAAAGTGCAAGTGGATACACTTGCCTGCGATGGCGAGTGTGTCGTCCTCCCGAAGCGTCTCGTCCAAGCGTCTTGCCTGCGGAAGTCCGTCTGAAACAGTGTCACGGTGACGGTGTCAGGCCACGTTTTTCAATAATCCTATTTAGGTTCATTTCTAGGTTGTCGGGGCTACCCTAATCGTCAAAGTCACGATTTTGGTGTTTTATCAACCTAAATCGACCACTACCCTATGTGCACAGTCAACAAAGTCCATTCGTCGATTTTCTAGATTTGTTCAACGTTTTACTGGTGATGGAAAATAAATTTTAGTTCAAGTTGACAGATTTTAGATTAGGTTTCCAGTTTGCTATGGTGTGGGTTTTTACTATGCGTTTAGGGAACTTACCTGGTGTAAGGAACACGCATTTAATCTGGCGTCGGGTCTGGAAACGGTGGCGGTGCTCGTGTCCCCGGCTGCGGGTAGCGCAACAAAGAGGGAATCGTCAGATTCCAGACGGTAGCAAGGGGGCGTACTTAAATATCTGCGTCTTTGAAAACGTTTGTAAAAAGTAACATACTTGCAGTTGGTAAATACTTGTCTGAAGCGACGTGAGTTTTGGGTGCACACGCGTTCGTCACAGAAGCGTGAATTTCCTGCGTCCAAGATCCCGTAATATCAGTTAAAAGGTCTTAAACTAATTATAAGATTTAACCTAAAACACTTTCACATTATAATGATTTATACCGCAACACTTATAATTCTGCACATATAAGTATATTAATAAAGTATATATGTATATGAGTTATTCTTATATACTTGGCCCCATCTACATAGTAAAACTTTTGTTAACATATGCACTAAAAGCTCACTTGTACTAACAGGCAATGTCACATATATTACCACGTATATGTCACAGTGGTTACAAATAAGCTAACATGTAGAATAAATCATGTACCCTTTAAATGTAACATCATATATTTTCATATAAGTTATATGTAATAGCATCATATTAATTAGAACTCACTGTATTTCCTTGTGACTCCTCGTTTGTAGGGGATTCGTCTAGACGTCAACCGGGCAGCGGCATTTGGAGGCTTGGCAACGCGAGATGGGCGACGTGTCGTTCTGTCGGCTGAGGCGGTGGTCGGGAGAGGCTGTAGGTGGAGATCGAAAGGGGAGGAAGACGCCGGAGGAGGAGAAGACGTCGGCGATCGCTGGGCGGAGACGATGGCTGAGAGGGGTTGTGGGCGTGAGATCGCCGGATACGGGGCTGCTGCTGCGTGCGGAAGATGGCCGTACGGCGAGAGCAGGGCGGCGCTGGGCTCGTGACGATGGCCGCTGGCGATCTGAAGTGGTGCAGGGGCTTCGCTGAAGTCAGACGGTGCTCGACCGTCGTGCGTTGGCCGCAAAGCGCTGCAGCGCAAGCCGCTGCGTGCTTCACGAGGGACGGCCTCCGGTGGTCTTGCCGGCGGCGGGAGCGGCTTCTCCAGGCAGCGAGGGCGCGGTGAGGCGATGATGATGCACGGCGGGGGCTGGTTGGCGATGCTGGCGAGGGAGGAGCAGATGCGAGAGGGAGAGCTCGGGAAAAGTATTTTTGGTGGCGGCTGAGGCTAAAATAAGAGATGCCCTAGGTCAAAAATAAAAACTCGTTTGGGCTCTTTGTTTTGCAGATGTGAGTTGATTTCCCCTAGGGTGTAACACGTGAGGGGATTAAAAGATGCTCAAATGCTAAACACCCCTAGATTAATTGCTAATTGCGGGAGGGAGAGAGATATAGGGGAGTGGAATGAGGGGAAAGTTTAAGTGACCATAGAGGAAGATAATTTGGAAGGTCACGCATGATAGAATCATTTACCAGATTTGATCCTCAATTTGAAATTCAAATTGATTAGGGGAGGTCAACAGTCGAGATTTAACCGGGAGGTAACTCTCGCTACGGGCGTCGGAAAAATAATCCAAAAATACCGGGGCGATCGTGGAGACGAGATACACAGATCTACGGAGCCTGATCGTGCGTAACACCTACCAAGAATTTACGTAAAATTGGAAACGGCATTTTGAGTCAAATGACTAAAACGCCCCTATCATTCAAAGTCGTTTTGCGAGAAAACGAGCCGTGAAAAGACATTCCCAAATATTACTACAAAATTCAACACCCCAAAACGATCGCAACGGCATATCGCATCGCATATGCCGGAGCTCGGAAATAGCCAGATAAAAATACGTGCACGATAAAACACGTGCACGCAGAAAATTACAAACGGTCGGAAAGCAGCCGTTACATTCTACCCACCTTAGAAATGATTCCGCCCTCGAAATCACTCATACTAAGACTAATTAATAAAATCCATAAATACTTAAGCCTATAACTCCCATCCTCCCTACAATGATCTCTAATCCTATAACTTCAATATCGTTCCTCAACTAATCCATCATAACCCATCTTTTCACTGGATAATGCCACAACTAGTCTCACATCCTAAAACTCAACCACAGATCCATCACTGCTGCTAAATTTCCAACTCCAAGTCCTCGTAAGAGAATAACAATCACCTTCTTTTACCCTACCACTCTACTAAACATCATCGCTCCATAACATCTTTAAATTTTCTCAATCTCTTCCTAATATTAATCAGTCGATATATTGATGTTCTAGTCGATCACCAATCCAAGACGAAAGCTTTGTCTATCTTATAATACCTTCACAAATCAACAATCGCCGTGTCCTTAATGCATTCCTTGTCATATCTTCCCATAAATTTATCTGCCAAATTATTGAACTATCAAAATCACATCTCCTCCTACTTATTATAATTATTTTCAACCAATATTAAATCCGACAACCTAACCATCCATTTGTCTCTACACGTTGTGTTACTCCCAGTGTCTTCTTACATCAACCCAACATTCAAGCCTTGATGCTAATAAAAGATCTCCTCAATCTCACGATCATCCTAACTCATACCATACTCTGTAGCCATCCCTATCTACCATTCATCTAAGCCTCAAATCTGATAAGTTCTCATCTTCACGCATACAATCTCATTCATCCAGAATTCTCCATTAAGTCCGCCACACTTCGGTTTTATAAATAAGTCTTGGACAGGCCATTCTTTTCATCCGAAGAAATCTATTCCAATATCATATTGTTCCAAAATCGGTTTAATCATTGCTATAACAATCTCATCTCCCCCTGAGCCTAACCGCAAACAAAATCCTACAACAATAATGGCTAGTCCCAAAACTATATCAACCCTAACATTTCATTTCTAAATGGAGAGAAAGAGAAGAGAAAAGGGAAACTTAAAACCGGTAACACATTTTTTTTAAAACATTTGGAAAAACGTGTGGAGTCGTGGTAATGGATGAGGAAGGATAATTGATTTGTGATCTTGTGAGCTAATTTCAAAAACTTTAAAGAGTTGCTTTAAAGAAAACAAAGTTTTGATACAGTCACGTACAACCAAGATAAACCATTCATTAAGACTAAAACTAAGTCTAAGGATCTGCCCGCGATGACGCCATTCATATAAGTATGAATACCGTCATTCAGACAACTTCCAACATACCATGGTTAACACTGAGCACACATTCAAGACACCAGGGCAATCATCAGGATCCTAACGATGACACACTCATACAGGTCTACACACTCTACCCATGCTCATGCACTATGACGACATCACCTACCAAAGGGCCTATTCCTAAACTGAAGACAGCATGGATAACTACAAGGACTAATGTCTAGATAATAGAAGGAAAGAAAACTAGATCAAAAGCGAAACAAAATAAGATCGGAAAGAACGAGTTCACATAAGACGGGGTAAGGAGATAGTTGGTTGGATGAGACAAAATATTTCTCAGAATAACTAGGTAGATGAAGGAGATTTACGTGTAAAATATGATATCGTATACTTTATAATTATAAAAATATGTAAAGAAAAGCGAGCGGATGGTAAAATTATTATAATGTGGAGAAGGAGATAAAGTAGGGTGAGGTAGCGGTTGCTTTGCAAATGAAAGTAAGTTAAACAAAGATTCTTGAAGTACGAGCACGATGAACATAGAGATGTTTATACATATACGAGAAGAATTTAAAGTTTTCTTTGGTTTAGAAAATATTATAAAGTACGTGCGGTGAATGATTAGTAATAAAATTTTGTAGTTTAGAAAAGTAATATTTATATATATAGAATTAAAGAACTAATAACGAGGTTTAGAACTGAGACACGAAAATGTCGATTTGAAAACATGTACGAGATAATAAAATAATTTTTACGACCAGGGAGGTTTCAAGATTAGCGAAAGAATTTTGACTCAACCGAAAACAATAATTTTGAAATATATAGTATTTGGGTTTTCAAGAAATTAAGCTGAGCGAAGAAACTGAATAAGGAATTTCGAAAATACTTTTAAAAGAGACAAAATTGGCAAAGAGAAAGGTTCAAAGGATCTACGATAATCGTCAGAAAACGATCACGTGAATCGGGAGGAAAGAAAGATAATCGCATGACGGTTACACACTTAGGATACGATTCACGAAGCTACGATGGGACTCCACAGTCGATAACACGAAAGGGTAAGGATCAGGTAGTCGTTAGAAGTCAGGGATTCTAATTATCGGGTCGTCTAAGATCATGAGAGCTCGGCACTAAGATTTTCCTAATGAGCTAGACTAAAATCAGGATCTAAGAGGAAAATTTCCTAAGAGAATCACGGTTACGTTCTGCTAGGTCTGAAGTCGATGGAGCTGGGCGAGCGTCTAGACTTAAAGAAGGACTCTAGAAATCTAATTTGGTCAAATCCAAGTGAGGGCTACTAAGGTATTCTGGAATAAGGATGACTAAATCCTAACTAAGGCGCCTGACTATCAACCCAGGTATCTATCTAAGTCTTCCTACCATCTAAGACAAAGGAACCTAATTCAGACTCGTACGTGGATATTAAATGAATGCGGTACTTTTATTGTTCCGAACTTTTGCAAGACCTGCATGGGCCACCACTAAAACCTGTCACGCCCCGCTTCCCAAAATGGACGGAAGCGAAACGTGACGAGGCCCGCTTAGGCCAGAGCTTTAGAAGCTCGGACCCAATAAGCGTCTGTAGAGGTACCATTTTAAAAGATTTTCAGGTTCTTGCATTAATATAGTTTGAAACAACAGAAAGTACGGAAAGGAAGATGCATTCATTAAATTAGAGGTATAATATCCGACAAGTACAAAGTCTAAAAAGAAGCCTAAGCGTTGGCAACAAACTATCTAAGAGAAAACTGAAAGTAGTAACCTCTGAAAGTGGCGACTAAAAGACCTCAAGGTCTGATCCTCGTCAGGCACGAACTCTGGATCAACGTCCTCGGCTCCTCGTACTCCAGTGAATCTGCCTCGTCCACGAACTCTGGCTGAGCACCTGACGTACATCACCTAAGAGAAAGGAACTGTACGTCAGGTAAAGTCTACAAGAAGGGTTAGACTTTACTGCAAGTGTATCAACTTTTAGACAACATTTTACTGGTTGATTAGCATGCTGGGGTTATAACTGAGTAACAAACAGAAGTAACGCAGCAGGAAAGTAAAGCGCAACAAGTAGTAGTTGTAGCGTGTGCTACCAACTACGGGACTAACCTACAGGTGTCAAGACAAGACGGGACGTGACGGAAACAAGGCAGTACAAGACAAGTGAGACACAAAAGGGTTCACGCCTTACGGTTCGAGGGGGATCAGACCCTCTTACCGTGCGCACGCTCAACCCAAACCCAAACCCCAAGACAAGACATGACATGACACCAGTACAAGGGATCACTCGCTCTAGCTTGGCGAGTGCCCTATTGCCCGCAGGCTGAGAATCAGTACAAGGGATCACTCTCTCTAGCTTGGAGAGTGCCCTATTGCCCTCGGGCTGTGTATCAGTACAAGGGATCACTCTCTAACTTGGAGAGTGCCCTATTGCCCGCAGGCTGTGAATCAGTACAAGGGATCACTCTCTCTAGCTTGGAGAGTGCCCTATTGCCCTCGGGCTGTGTATCAGTACAAGGGATCACTCTCTCTAACTTGGAGAGTGCCCTATTGCCCGCAGGCTGTGAATCAGTACAAGGAATCACTCGGAGAGTGCCCTATTGCCCAGCGGGCTGTGCAAGACGGGACGGGACGTGACAAGACAGGAAGGGTTATTCTAGGGTGTCCACACACACGCACACACATGATAGCCCTATGATGTCAAAAGTTGTTGTTGTCGGGCTCAGACTTCGTCGTCAAGTCTGAGCCGTCAGGAGTCGTCCCGAACGCTATCATTTCACGTCCGGTTCTATTTGTTCACAGTTAACAATTCTAACCAACTAAGGCCTAAGCACGGCCAAAAAGTGCCAGTGGATACACTTGCCTGCGATGGCGAGTGTGTCGTCCTCCCGAAGCGTCTCGTCCAAGCGTCTCGTCCGCGGAAGTCCGTCTGAAACAGTGTCACGGTGACGGTGTCAGGCCGCGTTTTTCAATAATCCTATTTAGGTTCATTTCTAGGTTGTCGGGGCTACCCTAATCGTCAAAGTCACGATTTTGGTGTTTTATCAACCTAAATCGACCACTACCCTATGTGCACAGTCAACAAAGTCCATTCTTCGATTTTCTAGATTTGTTCAACGTTTTACTGGTGCTGGAAAATAAATTTTAGTTCAAGTTGACAGATTTTAGATTAGGTTTCCAGTTTGCTACGGTGTGGGTTTTTACTATGCGTTTAGGGAACTTACCTGGTGTAAGGAACACGCATTTAATCTGGCGTCGGGTCTGGAAACGGTGGCGGTGCTCGTGTCCCCAGCTGCGGGTAGCGCAACAAAGAGGGAATCGTCAGATTCCAGACGGTAGCAAGGGGCGTACTTAATTATCTGCGTCTTTGAAAACGTTTGTAAAAAGTAACATACTTGCAGTTGGTAAATACTTGTCTGAAGAGACGTGAGATTTGGGTGCACACGCATTCGTCACAGAAGCGTGAATTTCTTGCGTCCAAGATCCCGTAATATCAGTTAAAAGGTCTTAAACTAATTATAAGATTTAACCTAAAACACTTTCACATTATAATGATTTATACCACAACACTTATAATTCTGCACATATAAGTATATTAATAAAGTATATATGTATATGAGTTATTCTTATATACTTGGCCCCCATCTACATAATAAAACTTTTGTTAACATATGCACTAAAAGCTCACTTGTACTAACAGGCAATGTCACATATATTACTACGTATATGTCACAGTGGTTACAAATAAGCTAACATGTAGAATAAATCATGTACCCTTTAAATGTAACATCATATATATTCATATAAGTTATATGTAATAGCATCATATTAATTAGAACTCACTGTATTTCCTTGTGACTCCTCGTTTGTAGGGGATTCGTCTAGACGTGAACCGGGCAGCGGCATTTGGAGGCTTGGCGACGCGAGATGGGCGACGTGTCGTTTTGTCGGCTGAGGCGGTGGTCGGGAGAGGCTGTAGGTGGAGATCGAAAGGGAAGGGAGACGCCGGAGGTGGAGAAGACGTCGGCGAGAGATCGCCGGATACGGGGCTGCTGCTGCGTCCGGAAGATGGCCGTACGTCGAGAGCAGGGCGGCGCTGGGCTCGTGACGATGGCCGCCGGCGGTCTGAAGTGGTGCAGGGGCTTCGCTGAAGTCAGACGGTGCTCGACCGTCGTGCGTTGGCCGCAAAGCGCTGCAGCGCAAGCCGCTGCGTGCTTCACGAGGGACGGCCACCGGTGGTCTTGCCGGCGACGGGAGCGGCTTCTCCAGTCAGCGAGGGCGCGGTGAGGCGATGATGATGCACGGCGGGGGCTGGTCGGCGATGATGGCGAGGGAGGAGCAGATGCGAGAGGGAGAGCTCGGGAAAAGTATTTTTGGTGGCGGCTGAGGCTAAAATAAGAGATGCCCTAGGTAAAAAATAAAAACTCGTTTGGGTTCTTTTTATGCAGCTGTGAGTTGATTTCCCCTAGGGTGTAACACGTGAGGGGATTAAAAGATGCTCAAATGCTAAACACCCCTAGATTAATTGCTAATTGCGGGAGGGAGAGAGATATAGGGGAGTGGAATGAGGGGAAAGTTTAAGTGACCATAGAGGAAGATAATTTGGAAGGTCACGCATGATAGAATCATTAACCAGATTTGATCCTCAATTTGAAATTCAA
Organism: Scilla litardierei; assembly: GCA_030789695.1. NCBI lineage: Eukaryota > Viridiplantae > Streptophyta > Magnoliopsida > Asparagales > Asparagaceae > Scilla > Scilla litardierei. The sequence continues at coordinate 109,826,792 of CM061130.1, read as the reverse complement.
ATTGATTAGGGGAGGTCAACGGTCGAGATTTAACCGGGAGGTAACTCTCGCTACGGGCGTCGGAAAAATAATCCGAAAATACCGGGGCGATCGTGGAGACGAGATACACAGATCTACAGAGCCTGATCGTGTGTAACACTTACCAAGAATTTACGTAAAATTGGAAACGGCGTTTTGAGTCAAATGACTAAAACGCCCCTATCATTCAAAGTCGTTTTGCGAGAAAACGAGCCGTGAAAAGACATTCCCAAAAATTACTACAAAATTCAACACCCCAAAACGATCGCAACGGCATATCGCATCGCATATGCCGGAGCTCGGAAATAGCCAGATAAAAATACGTGCACGATAAAACACGTGCACACAGAAAATTACAAACGGTCGGAAAGCAGCCGTTACATTCTACCCACCTTAGAAATGATTCCGCCCTCGGAATCACTCATACTAAGACTAATTAATAAAATTCATAAATACTTAAGCCTATAACTCCCATCCTCCCTACAATGATCTCTAATCCTATAACTTCAATATCGTTCCTCAACTAATCCATCATAACCCATCTTTTCACTGGATAATGCCACGACTAGTCTCACATCCTAAAACTCAACCACAGATCCATCACTGCTGCTAAATTTCCAACTCCAAGTCCTCGTAAGAGAATAACAATCACCTTCTTTTACCCTACCACTCTACTAAACATCATCGCTCCATAACATCTTTAAATTTTCTCAATCTCTTCCTAATATTAATCAGTCGATATATTGATGTTCTAGTCGATCACCAATCCAAGACGAAAGCTTTGTCTATCTTATAATACCTTCACAAATCAACAATCGCCGTGTCCTTAATGCATTCCTTGTCATATCTTCCCATAAATTTATCTGCCAAATTATTGAACTATCAAAATCACATCTCCTCCTACTTATTATAATTATTTTCAACCAATATTAAATCCGACAACCTAACCATCCATTTGTCTCTACACGTTGTGTTACTCCCAGTGTCTTCTTACATCAACCCAACATTCAAGCCTTGATGCTAATAAAAGATCTCCTCAATCTCACGATCATCCTAGCTCATACCATACTCTGTAGCCATCCCTATCTACCATTCATCTAAGCCTCAAATCTGATAAGTTCTCATCTTCACGCATACAATCTCATTCATCCAGAATTCTCCATTAAGTCCGCCACACTTCGGTTTTATAAATAAGTCTTGGACATGCCATTCTTTTCATCCGAAGAAATCTATTCCAATATCATATTGTTCCAAAATCGGTTTAATCATTGCTATAACAATCTCATCTCCCCCTGAGCCTAACCGCAAACAAAATCCTACAACAATAATGGCTAGTCCCAAAACTATAGCAACCATAACATTTCATTTCTAAATGGAGAGAAAGAGAAGAGAAAAGGGAAACTTAAAACCGGTAACACATTTTTTTTTAAAACATTTGGAAAAACGTGTGGAGTCGTGGTAATGGATGAGGAAGGATAATTGATTTGTGATCTTGTGAGCTAATTTCAAAAACTTTAAAGAGTTGCTTTAAAGAAAACAAAGTTTTGATACAGTCACGTACAACCAAGATAAACCATTCATTAAGACTAAAACTAAGTCTAAGGATCTGCCCGCGATGACGCCATTCATATAAGTATGAATACCGTCATTCAGACAACTTCCAACATACCATGGTTAACACTGAGCACACATTCAAGACACCAGGGCAATCATCAGGATCCTAACGATGACACACTCATACAGGTCTACAGTTTACTGGTGCTGGAAAATAAATTTTAGTTCAAGTTGACAGATTTTAGATTAGGTTTCCAGTTTGCTACGGTGTGGGTTTTTACTATGCGTTTAGGGAACTTACCTGGTGTAAGGAACACGCATTTAATCTGGCGTCGGGTCTGGAAACGGTGGCGGTGCTCGTGTCCCCGGCTGCGGGTAGCGCAACAAAGAGGGAATCGTCAGATTCCAGACGGTAGCAAGGGGGCGTACTTAATTATCTGCGTCTTTGAAAACGTTTGTAAAAAGTAACATACTTGCAGTTGGTAAATACTTGTCTGAAGCGACGTGAGTTTTGGGTGCACACGCATTCGTCACAGAAGCGTGAATTTCCTGCGTCCAAGATCCCGTAATATCAGTTAAAAGGTCTTAAACTAATTATAAGATTTAACCTAAAACACTTTCACATTATAATGATTTATACCGCAACACTTATAATTCTGCACATATAAGTATATTAATAAAGTATATATGTATATGAGTTATTCTTATATACTTGGCCCCCATCTACATAGTAAAACTTTTGTTAACATATGCACTAAAAGCTCACTTGTACTAACAGGCAATGTCACATATATTACTACGTATATGTCACAGTGGATACAAATAAGCTAACATGTAGAATAAATCATGTACCCTTTAAATGTAACATCATATATATTCATATAAGTTATATGTAATAGCATTATATTAATTAGAACTCACTGTATTTCCTTGTGACTCCTCGTTTGTAGGGGATTCGTCTAGACGTCAACCGGGTAGCGGCATTTGCAGGCTTGGCGACGCGAGATGGGCGACGTGTCGTTCTGTCGGCTGAGGCGGTGGTCGGGAGAGGCTGTAGGTGGAGATCGAAAGGGGAGGAAGACGCCGGAGGTGGAGAAGACGTCGGCGATCGCTGGGCGGAGACGATGGCTGAGAGGGGTTGTGGGCGTGAGATCGCCGGATACGGGGCTGCTGCTGCGTCCGGAAGATGGCCGTACGTCGAGAGCAAGGCGGCGCTGGGCTCGTGACGATGGCCGCCGGCGGTCTGAAGTGGTGCAGGGGCTTCGCTGAAGTCAGACGGTGCTCGACCGTCGTGCGTTGGCCGCAAAGCGCTGCAGCGCAAGCCGCTGTGTGCTTCACGAGGGACGGCCTCCGGTGGTCTTGCCGGCGACGGGAGCGGCTTCTCCAGGCAGCGAGGGCACGGTGAGGCGATGATGATGCGCGGCAGGGGCTGGTCGGCGATGATGGCGAGGGAGGAGCAGATGCGAGAGGGAGAGCTCGGGAAAAGTATTTTTGGTTGCGGCTGAGGCTAAAATAAGAGATGCCCTAGGTCAAAAATAAAAACTCGTTTGGGCTCTTTGTTTTGCAGCTGTGAGTTGATTTCCCCTAGGGTGTAACACGTGAGGGGATTAAAAGATGCTCAAATGCTAAACACCCCTAGATTAATTGCTAATTGCGGGAGGGAGAGAGATATAGGGGAGTGGAATGAGGGGAAAGTTTAAGTGACCATAGAGGAAGATAATTTGGAAGGTCACGCATGATAGATATATTAACCAGATTTGATCCTCAATTTGAAATTCAAATTGATTAGGGGAGGTCAACGGTCGAGATTTAACCGGGAGGTAACTCTCGCTACGGGCGTCGGAAAATAATCCGAAAATACCGGGGCGATCGTGGAGACGAGATACACAGATCTACAGATCCTGATCGTGCGTAACACCTACCAAGAATTTACGTAAAATTGGAAACGGCGTTTTGAGTCAAATGACTAAAACGCCCCTATCATTCAAAGTCGTTTTGCGAGAAAACGAGCCGTGAAAAGACATTCCCAAAAATTACTACAAAATTCAACACCCCAAAACGATCGCAACGGCATATCGCATCGCATATGCCGGAGCTCGGAAATAGCCAGATAAAAATACGTGCACGATAAAACACGTGCACGCAGAAAATTACAAACGGTCGGAAAGCAGCCGTTACATTCTACCCACCTTAGAAATGATTCCGCCCTCGGAATCACTCATACTAAGACTAATTAATAAATCCATAAATACTTAAGCCTATAACTCCCATCCTCCCTACAATGATCTCTAATCCTATAACTTCAATATCGTTCCTCAACTAATCCATCATAACCCATCTTTTCACTGGATAATGCCACAACTAGTCTCACATCCTAAAACTCAACCACAGATCCATCACTGCTGCTAAATTTCCAACTCCAAGTCCTCGTAAGAGAATAACAATCACCTTCTTTTACCCTACCACTCTACTAAACATCATCGCTCCATAACATCTTTAAATTTTCTCAATCTCTTCCTAATATTAATCAGTCGATATATTGATGTTCTAGTCGATCACCAATCCAAGACGAAAGCTTTGTCTATCTTATAATACCTTCACAAATCAACAATCGCCGTGTCCTTAATGCATTCCTTGTCATATCTTCCCATAAATTTATCTGCCAAATTATTGAACTATCAAAATCACATCTCCTCCTACTTATTATAATTATTTTCAACCAATATTAAATCCGACAACCTAACCATCCATTTGTCTCTACACGTTGTGTTACTCCCAGTGTCTTCTTACATCAACCCAACATTCAAGCCTTGATGCTAATAAAAGATCTCCTCAATCTCACGATCATCCTAGCTCATACCATACTCTGTAGCCATCCCTATCTACCATTCATCTAAGCCTCAAATCTGATAAGTTCTCATCTTCACGCATACAATCTCATTCATCCAGAATTCTCCATTAAGTCCGCCACACTTCGGTTTTATAAATAAGTCTTGGACATGCCATTCTTTTCATCCGAAGAAATCTATTCCAATATCATATTGTTCCAAAATCGGTTTAATCATTGCTATAACAATCTCATCTCCCCCTGAGCCTAACCGCAAACAAAATCCTACAACAATAATGGCTAGTCCCAAAACTATAGCAACCATAACATTTCATTTCTAAATGGAGAGAAAGAGAAGAGAAAAGGGAAACTTAAAACCGGTAACACATTTTTTTTTAAAACATTTGGAAAAACGTGTGGAGTCGTGGTAATGGATGAGGAAGGATAATTGATTTGTGATCTTGTGAGCTAATTTCAAAAACTTTAAAGAGTTGCTTTAAAGAAAACAAAGTTTTGATACAGTCACGTACAACCAAGATAAACCATTCATTAAGACTAAAACTAAGTCTAAGGATCTGCCCGCGATGACGCCATTCATATAAGTATGAATACCGTCATTCAGACAACTTCCAACATACCATGGTTAACACTGAGCACACATTCAAGACACCAGGGCAATCATCAGGATCCTAACGATGACACACTCATACAGGTCTACAGTTTACTGGTGCTGGAAAATAAATTTTAGTTCAAGTTGACAGATTTTAGATTAGGTTTCCAGTTTGCTACGGTGTGGGTTTTTACTATGCGTTTAGGGAACTTACCTGGTGTAAGGAACACGCATTTAATCTGGCGTCGGGTCTGGAAACGGTGGCGGTGCTCGTGTCCCCGGCTGCGGGTAGCGCAACAAAGAGGGAATCGTCAGATTCCAGACGGTAGCAAGGGGGCGTACTTAATTATCTGCGTCTTTGAAAACGTTTGTAAAAAGTAACATACTTGCAGTTGGTAAATACTTGTCTGAAGCGACGTGAGTTTTGGGTGCACACGCATTCGTCACAGAAGCGTGAATTTCCTGCGTCCAAGATCCCGTAATATCAGTTAAAAGGTCTTAAACTAATTATAAGATTTAACCTAAAACACTTTCACATTATAATGATTTATACCGCAACACTTATAATTCTGCACATATAAGTATATTAATAAAGTATATATGTATATGAGTTATTCTTATATACTTGGCCCCCATCTACATAGTAAAACTTTTGTTAACATATGCACTAAAAGCTCACTTGTACTAACAGGCAATGTCACATATATTACTACGTATATGTCACAGTGGATACAAATAAGCTAACATGTAGAATAAATCATGTACCCTTTAAATGTAACATCATATATATTCATATAAGTTATATGTAATAGCATTATATTAATTAGAACTCACTGTATTTCCTTGTGACTCCTCGTTTGTAGGGGATTCGTCTAGACGTCAACCGGGTAGCGGCATTTGCAGGCTTGGCGACGTGAGATGGGCGACGTGTCGTTCTGTCGGCTGAGGCGGTGGTCGGGAGAGGCTGTAGGTGGAGATCGAAAGGGGAGGAAGACGCCGGAGGTGGAGAAGACGTCGGCGATCGCTGGGCGGAGACGATGGCTGAGAGGGGTTGTGGGCGTGAGATCGCCGGATACGGGGCTGCTGCTGCGTCCGGAAGATGGCCGTACGTCGAGAGCAAGGCGGCGCTGGGCTCGTGACGATGGCCGCCGGCGGTCTGAAGTGGTGCAGGGGCTTCGCTGAAGTCAGACGGTGCTCGACCGTCGTGCGTTGGCCGCAAAGCGCTGCAGCGCAAGCCGCTGTGTGCTTCACGAGGGACGGCCTCCGGTGGTCTTGCCGGCGACGGGAGCGGCTTCTCCAGGCAGCGAGGGCACGGTGAGGCGATGATGATGCGCGGCAGGGGCTGGTCGGCGATGATGGCGAGGGAGGAGCAGATGCGAGAGGGAGAGCTCGGGAAAAGTATTTTTGGTTGCGGCTGAGGCTAAAATAAGAGATGCCCTAGGTCAAAAATAAAAACTCGTTTGGGCTCTTTGTTTTGCAGCTGTGAGTTGATTTCCCCTAGGGTGTAACACGTGAGGGGATTAAAAGATGCTCAAATGCTAAACACCCCTAGATTAATTGCTAATTGCGGGAGGGAGAGAGATATAGGGGAGTGGAATGAGGGGAAAGTTTAAGTGACCATAGAGGAAGATAATTTGGAAGGTCACGCATGATAGATATATTAACCAGATTTGATCCTCAATTTGAAATTCAAATTGATTAGGGGAGGTCAACGGTCGAGATTTAACCGGGAGGTAACTCTCGCTACGGGCGTCGGAAAATAATCCGAAAATACCGGGGCGATCGTGGAGACGAGATACACAGATCTACAGATCCTGATCGTGCGTAACACCTACCAAGAATTTACGTAAAATTGGAAACGGCGTTTTGAGTCAAATGACTAAAACGCCCCTATCATTCAAAGTCGTTTTGCGAGAAAACGAGCCGTGAAAAGACATTCCCAAAAATTACTACAAAATTCAACACCCCAAAACGATCGCAACGGCATATCGCATCGCATATGCCGGAGCTCGGAAATAGCCAGATAAAAATACGTGCACGATAAAACACGTGCACGCAGTAAATTACAAACGGTCGGAAAGCAGCCGTTACATTCTACCCACCTTAGAAATGATTCCGCCCTCGGAATCACTCATACTAAGACTAATTAATAAATCCATAAATACTTAAGCCTATAACTCCCATCCTCCCTACAATGATCTCTAATCCTATAACTTCAATATCGTTCCTCAACTAATCCATCATAACCCATCTTTTCACTGGATAATGCCACAACTAGTCTCACATCCTAAAACTCAACCACAGATCCATCACTGCTGCTAAATTTCCAACTCCAAGTCCTCGTAAGAGAATAACAATCACCTTCTTTTACCCTACCACTCTACTAAACATCATCGCTCCATAACATCTTTAAATTTTCTCAATCTCTTCCTAATATTAATCAGTCGATATATTGATGTTCTAGTCGATCACCAATCCAAGACGAAAGCTTTGTCTATCTTATAATACCTTCACAAATCAACAATCGCCGTGTCCTTAATGCATTCCTTGTCATATCTTCCCATAAATTTATCTGCCAAATTATTGAACTATCAAAATCACATCTCCTCCTACTTATTATAATTATTTTCAACCAATATTAAATCCGACAACCTAACCATCCATTTGTCTCTACACGTTGTGTTACTCCCAGTGTCTTCTTACATCAACCCAACATTCAAGCCTTGATGCTAATAAAAGATCTCCTCAATCTCACGATCATCCTAACTCATACCATACTCTGTAGCCATCCCTATCTACCATTCATCTAAGCCTCAAATCTGATAAGTTCTCATCTTCACGCATACAATCTCATTCATCCAGAATTCTCCATTAAGTCCGCCACACTTCGGTTTTATAAATAAGTCTTGGACAGGCCATTCTTTTCATCCGAAGAAATCTATTCCAATATCATATTGTTCCAAAATCGGTTTAATCATTGCTATAACAATCTCATCTCCCCCTGAGCCTAACCGCAAACAAAATCCTACAACAATAATGGCTAGTCCCAAAACTATATCAACCCTAACATTTCATTTCTAAATGGAGAGAAAGAGAAGAGAAAAGGGAAACTTAAAACCGGTAACACATTTTTTTTAAAACATTTGGAAAAACGTGTGGAGTCGTGGTAATGGATGAGGAAGGATAATTGATTTGTGATCTTGTGAGCTAATTTCAAAAACTTTAAAGAGTTGCTTTAAAGAAAACAAAGTTTTGATACAGTCACGTACAACCAAGATAAACCATTCATTAAGACTAAAACTAAGTCTAAGGATCTGCCCGCGATGACGCCATTCATATAAGTATGAATACCGTCATTCAGACAACTTCCAACATACCATGGTTAACACTGAGCACACATTCAAGACACCAGGGCAATCATCCGGATTCTAACGATGACTCACTCATACAGGTCTACAGACTCTACCCATGCTCATGCACTATGACGACATCACCTACCAAAGGGCCTATTCCTAAACTGAAGACAGCATGGATAACTACAAGGACTAATGTCTAGATAGTAGAAGGAAAGAAAACTAGATCAAAAGCGAAACAAAATAAGATCGGAAAGAACGAGTTCACATAAGACGGGGTAAGGAGATAGTTGGTTGGATGAGACAAAATATTTCTCAGAATAACTAGGTAGATGAAGGAGATTTACGTGTAAAATATGATATCGTATACTTTATACTTATAAAAATATGTAAAGAAAAGCGAGCGGATGGTAAAATTATTATAATGTGGAGAAGGAGATAAAGTAGGGTGAGGTAGCGGTTGCTTTGCAAATGAAAGTAAGTTAAACAAAGATTCTTGAAGTACGAGCACGATGAACATAGAGATGTTTATACATATACGAGAAGAATTTAAAGTTCTCTTTGGTTTAGAAAATATTATAAAGTACGTGCGGTGAATGATTAGTAATAAAATTTTGTAGTTTAGAAAAGTAATATTTATATATATAGAATTAAAGAACTAATAACGAGGTTTAGAACTAAGACACGAAAATGTCGATTTGAAAACATGTACGAGATAATAAAATAATTTTTACGACCAGGGAGGTTTCAAGATTAGCGAAAGAATTTTGACTCAACCGAAAACAATAATTTTGAAATATATAGTATTTGGGTTTTCAAGAAATTAAGCTGAGCGAAGAAACTGAATAAGGAATTTCGAAAATACTTTTAAAAGAGGCAAAATTGGCAAAGAGAAAGGTTCAAAGGATCTACGATAATCGTCAGAAAACGATCACGTGAATCGGGAGGAAAGAAAGATAATCGCATGACGGTTACACACTTAGGATACGATTCACGAAGCTACGATGGGACTCCACTGTCGATAACACGAAAGGGTAAGGATCAGGTAGTCGTTAGAAGTCAGGGATTCTAATTATCGGGTCGTCTAAGATCATGAGAGCTCGGCACTAAGATTTTCCTAATGAGCTAGACTAAAATCAGGATCTAAGAGGAAAATTTCCTAAGAGAATCACGGTTACGTTCTGCTAGGTCTGAAGTCGATGGAGCTGGGCGAGCGTCTAGACTTAAAGAAGGACTCTAGAAATCTAATTTGGTCAGATCCAAGTGAGGGCTACTAAGGTATTCTGGAATAAGGATGACTAAATCCTAACTAAGGCGCCGGACTATCAACCCAGGTATCTATCTAAGTCTTCCTACCATCTAAGACAAAGGAACCTAATTCAGACTCGTACGTGGATATTAAATGAATGCGGTACTTTTATTGTTCCGAACTTTTGCAAGACCTGCATGGGCCACCACTAAAACCTGTCACGCCCCGCTTCCCAAAATGGACGGAAGCGAAACGTGACGAGGCCCGCTTAGGCCAGAGCTTTAGAAGCTCGGACCCAATAAGCGTCTGTAGAGGTACCATTTTAAAAGATTTTCAGGTTCTTGCATTAATATAGTTCGAAACAACAGAAAGTACGGAAAGGAAGATGCATTCATTAAAGTAGAGGTATAATATCCGACAAGTACAAAGTCTAAAAAGAAGCCTAAGCGTTGGCAACAAACTATCTAAGAGAAAACTGAAAGTAGTAACCTCTGAAAGTGGCGACTAAAAGACCTCAAGGTCTGATCCTCGTCAGGCACGAACTCTGGATCAACGTCCTCGGCTCCTCGTACTCCAGTGAATCTGCCTCGTCCACGAACTCTGGCTGAGCACCTGACGTACATCACCCAAGAGAAAGGAACTGTACGTCAGGTAAAGTCTACAAGAAGGGTTAGACTTTACTGCAAGTGTATCAACTTTTAGACAACGTTTTACTGGTTGATTAGCATGCTGGGGTTATAACTGAGTAACAAACAGAAGTAACGCAGCAGGAAAGTAAAGCGCAACAAGTAGTAGTTGTAGCGTGTGCTACCAACTACGGGACTAACCTACAGGTGTCAAGACAAGACAGGACGTGACGGAAACAAGGCAGGACAAGACAAGTGAGACACGAAAGGGTTCACGCCTTACGGTTCGAGGGGGATCAGACCCTCTTGTCGTGCACACGCTCAACACAACCCCAAACCCCAAGACAAGACATGACATGACACCAGTACAAGGGATCACTCGCTCTAGCTTGGCGAGTGCCCTATTGCCCGCAGGCTGAGAATCAGTACAAGGGATCACTCTCTCTAGCTTGGAGAGTGCCCTATTGCCCTCGGGCTGTGTATCAGTACAAGGGATCACTCTCTCTAACTTGGAGAGTGCCCTATTGCCCGCAGGCTGTGAATCAGTACAAGGGATCACTCTCTCTAGCTTGGAGAGTGCCCTATTGCCCTCGGGCTGTGTATCAGTACAAGGGATCACTCTCTCTAACTTGGAGAGTGCCCTATTGCCCGCAGGCTGTGAATCAGTACAAGGAATCACTCGGAGAGTGCCCTATTGCCCAGCGGGCTGTGCAAGACAGGACGGGACGTGACAAGACATGAAGGATTATTCTAGGGTGTCCACACACACGCACACACATGATAGCCCTATGATGTCAAAAGTTGTTGTTGTCGGGCTCAGACTTCGTCGTCAAGTCTGAGCCGTCAGGAGTCGTCCCGAACGCTATCATTTCACGTCCGGTTCTATTTGTTCACATTTAACAATTCTAACCAACTAAGGCCTAAGCACGGCCAAAAAGTGCAAGTGGATACACTTGCCTGCGATGGCGAGTGTGTCGTCCTCCCGAAGCGTCTCGTCCAAGCGTCTCGTCCGCGGAAGTCTGTCTGAAACAGTGTCACGGTGACGGTGTCAGGCCGCGTTTTTCAATAATCCTATTTAGGTTCATTTCTAGGTTGTCGGGGCTACCCTAATCGTCAAAGTCACGATTTTGGTGTTTTATCAACCTAAATCGACCACTACCCTATGTGCACAGTCAACAAAGTCCATTCGTCGATTTTCTAGATTTGTTCAACGTTTTACTGGTGCTGGAAAATAAATTTTAGTTCAAGTTGACAGATTTTAGATTAGGTTTCCAGTTTGCTACGGTGTGGGTTTTTACTTTGCGTTTAGGGAACTTACCTGGTGTAAGGAACACGCATTTAATCTGGCGTCGGGTCTGGAAACGGTGGCGGTGCTCGTGTCCCTAGCTGCGGGTAGCGTAACAAAGAGGGAATCGTCAGATTCCAGACGGTAGCAAGGGGGCGTACTTAATTATCTGCGTCTTTGAAAACGTTTGTAAAAAGTAACATACTTGCAGTTGGTAAATACTTGTCTGAAGCGACGTGAGTTTTGGGTGCACATGCATTCGTCACAGAAGCGTGAATTTCCTGCGTCCAAGATCCCGTAATATCAGTTAAAAGGTCTTAAACTAATTATAAGATTTAACCTAAAACACTTTCACATTATAATGATTTATACCGCAACACTTATAATTCTGCACATATAAGTATATTAATAAAGTATATATGTATATGAGTTATTCTTATATACTTGGCCCCATCTACATAGTAAAACTTTTGTTAACATATGCACTAAAAGCTCACTTGTACTAACAGGCAATGTCACATATATTCCTACGTATATGTCACAGTGGTTACAAATAAGCTAACATGTAGAATAAATCATGTACCCTTTAAATGTAACATCATATATATATTCATATAAGTTATATGTAATAGCATCATATTAATTAGAACTCACTGTATTTCCTTGTGACTCCTCGTTTGTAGGGGATTCGTCTAGACGTCAACTGGGCAGCGGCATTTGGAGGCTTGGCGACGCGAGATGGGCGACGTGTCGTTCTGTCGGCTGAGGCGGTGGTCGGGAGAGGCTGTAGGTGGAGATCGAAAGGGGAGGGATACGCCGGAGGTGGAGAAGACGTCGGCGATCGCTGGGCGGAGACGATGGCTGAGAGGGGTTGTGGGCGTGAGATCGCCGGATACGGGGCTGCTGCTGCGTGCGGAAGATGGCCATACGGCGAGAGCAGGGCGGCGCTGGGCTCGTGACGATGGCTGCCGGCGGTCTGAAGTGGTGCAGCGGCTTCGCTGAAGTCAGACGGTGCTCGACCGTCGTGCGTTGGCCGCAAAGCGCTGCAGCGCAAGCCGCTGCGTGCTTCACGAGGGACGGCCTCCGGTGGTCTTGCCGGCGGCGGGAGCGGCTTCTCCAGGCAGCGAGGGCGCGGTGAGGCGATGATGATGCGCGGCGGGGGCTGGTCGGCGATGATGGCGAGGGAGGAGCAGATGCGAGAGGGAGAGCTCGGGAAAAGTATTTTTGGTGGCGGCTGAGGCTAAAATTAGAGATGCCCAAGGTCAAAAATAAAAACTCGTTTGGGCTCTTTGTTTTGCAGCTGTGAGTTGATTTCCCCTAGGGTGTAACACGTGAGGGGATTAAAAGATGCTCAAATGCTAAACACCCCTAGATTAATTGCTAATTGCGGGAGGGAGAGAGATATAGGGGAGTGGAATGAGGGGAAAGTTTAAGTGACCATAGAGGAAGATAATTTGGAAGGTCATGCATGATAGAATCATTAACCAGATTTGATCCTCAATTTGAAATTCAAATTGATTAGGGGAGGTCAACGGTCGAGATTTAACCGGGAGGTAACTCTCGCTACGGGCGTCGGAAAAATAATCCGAAAATACGTGGGCGATCGTGGAGACGAGATACACAGATCTACGGAGCCTGATCGTGCGTAACACCTACCAAGAATTTACGTAAAATTGGAAACGGCGTTTTGAGTCAAATGACTAAAACGCCCCTATCATTCAAAGTCGTTTTGCGAGAAAACGAGCCGTGAAAAGATATTCCCAAAAATTACTACAAAATTCAACACCCGAAAACGATCGCAACGGCATATCGCATCGCATATGCCGGAGCTCGGAAATAGCCAGATTAAAATACGTGCACGATAAAACACGTGCACGCAGAAAATTACAAACGGTCGGAAAGCAACCGTTACAAATTCTATTTATTTTATTGACTATTAATAGCATTCATTCTCTTTTTTAATACATCGGAAAGTTGGTTAAAGGCGCGCGAGCATTCCGCGTCCCCCATGAATTGATCACTGGTTGTCCCACTGGAAAGCGGAGGTAAATGCCGCTAGACCGCAGTCCTTTAGCAACACCATTCATTCTTACTTAAAAACAAAAATAACTTTTGTGTGTGATCCCTCTAACTTCTTGCACATGGAGTTTATAAAACAATATTCCAAATAATGTGTGGTTGTAGTAAAGCATCAAATCTGGGAGGAGACCCCAGTCCTTTATTTATAATAAGGGAAGAGCGTACATGGATAGGGTGACAATAGATATGATCTTATTCTATGGAAAAGATGTAATCCTAATACAAACTTTCGTCAACATCCGTTTACAACACTCCCCCTTATCTAGTCATAGGTGTAGACTCTGCTCATGAATACTTCGGGATTCTGAGTGTTTTATGAGTCTCACATGAGGTGGATACTTCAGATCCTGAGTTGATTAGATTTGTCTCGTTAAAACCTTTGGCTATGGAAAACCCTGTGGGAAAAACCATAGCTAAGGAAAAAGAGTACAATCTCTAACTCTCCCTAATTTGTACAAGCACTCAGGCTTTCAGATCTTTTGGGCGCCTCATACCAATCTTCTATACAAACTTCCTAAAAGTAGCTGTAGGAAGAGATTTATTGAACAAGTCTGCCAGGTTGTCACATGATTATATTGTCTGACGTTAATCTCGCCATCTCTTTGTAGCTCATGCATCCAGAAGAATTTTGGCAAAATATGCTTCGTTCTGTCGCATTTGATGTAACCACCTCGTAACTGAGCGATGAAAGCGGCGTTGTCCTCAAACATAGTGGTAAGTTCAAGGTCACCATTCTTCAATCCGATCGTCACCAGGATGTGATGTACAACTGAGCGTAGCCAGACACATTCTCTGCTTGCTTCATGGATGACAAGGATCTCTGAGTGATTGGATGAGGTCGCCTTCATGGTCTGCTTGACGGATCTCCAGGAAATGGATGTCCCACCATAGGTAAACACGTACCATATCTGTGACTTTTCATTGTGTGGATCAGACCTGTAACCTGCATCGGCATAACCAACAAGTGTGGAAAATAATCCATTTTTGTAAAATAGTCCCAAATCTGTTGACCCTAGGAGGTAGGGCAAAAGGTGCTTAACCCCGGTCCAAAGACGCTGTGTAGGCGCTGCACTGTATCTGGCTAGTAAATTTACGGCAAATGCTATATCGTGACGTGTGCAGTTGGCCAGATATAGAAGTGCTCCAATAGCACTCAGATAAGGGACTTCTGGACCAAGTATATCATCCCCCTCTTCCAGCGGGCAGAAGGGGTCTTTATGTGCATCCAGAGATCATACCACCATAGGTGTACGTAGTAGATGACATTGGTCCATATGAAATCTTTGCAACAGTTTCTTTGTATATGTAGTTTGATGTATCAGGATTCCGTCTTTTAAATGTTCAATCTGTAAGCCAAGTCAGAATTTCATTTTGCATAGGTCTTTCATTTCGAATTCTTTTGTTAGGCTTACAAATATCTCAATGATCTCTTCAGGAGATCGAATGAGGTTCAGATCGTCTACGTAGACTGCTATTATGACGAATCCTTTTCCATTTGCTCTTATAAAGATGCAAGGGTAGACTTCATTATTGTTGAATCCTTGTTGTACAAGGAATTCACTAAGTCTGTTGTACCACGTACTTTCTGATTGTTTAAAACCATATAATAATCTTTGGAGCTTAACAGAGTAGATGTCTCAAGGTCTATCTCTTAATTTAGCAGGCATTGAAAAGCCATCTGAAAGTTTCATATATATCTCTTTATCGAGATTACCATATAGATATGCAGTCACAACATCCATTAGCTGCATATCTAATCCTTCCTTTGCTGTTAAGCTTATTAGAAATCGGAAAGTGATCGCATCCATTACCGAGGAGTATGTTTCTTCATAGTCTATACTCGGTCTTTGGGAAAATCCATGTGCTACAAGCCCTGTTTTGTAGCGTACGATCTTATTATTTTCATTTCTTTTTCTGACGAATACTCATTTGTATTCCACATGGTTGACACAACTGGTGTCTGGACAATTTGCCCAAAGACTTTGTGTTTCTTAAGCGATGTTGGAAGCAACGATCTATGATCTTGGTTTGATGATGACAAACGTGTTGTTATATCTGACGTGCGTGTTTAGTGTGTTTCAGGCTTGGAGAAACAATATATCTAGGCTATTTGGCGGAATTGCTATTCGTATAGCACATTGGGAGAAAGGAAGTGTGTGTGCACAAAGAAGTTTGACTTGGTCAATGGAGAGCAAGTTTGCCTTGGTCAAATTGGTGATTGGATTATTTCACATCCTTTTGAATTACACATCAAATCCAAAATTGGTTGATTCAACCCAATCCCTAGCCAATTACAATTTTCCTAGTTGGAAGTGTCCTCATCCTAGCCAAACTTATCCCTAGCGAAATACAAACTTCCAATCAATTCCAAACAATTTCAAATTCCTATCTCTTAAGGTTTTTCTCAAAAACCCTAGGCTATCATATATATATATATATATATATTATTGGGTGACAAGAGAAAAGTTGCGACAGCAATCAAAATTTGAGTTGGGGCTATAAAAAAATTATAAAGGGCACGGGCACATCTATATAAAGGAAGCAGCAACAAAAGTATTAAGAAGACAGGCTAAATTACGGCTACATCAATTAAACCCCAAGCATATACCTTTTTCTCCAAAAAGCTTTGCTTCACGCGAATAATCCTTGGCCTTCTCCTACATCTCCAAAGCCAAACGTTTCCCAAGGCCGCAAGCTCATCTTCCCCTTGCAAAAAGCTTCAAATCTCATCATCGCCGTAAGCCATCCTCATCATCATCAAGGAGAGACGACCAAGGGCTGTTCCTGTCGTCCTCAAAGGCCTCATCGTGCTCGCCACTGCCCTGTTACGAAACAAAGTCGCCGTGGCCGTGAGTAGCCATCAAGGGGAAGCGTCGACCTGATCTTCTCGCCGCCGTCGTCAAAGACCTCATCATCCACGTCGCCATCATTCGTTGTCGTCATCGTGTGCAGGAGCCGCCGCCATCGATTGGAGAAGATCACTGATGCTGCAATTCGGAGAAGAGAACTCGTCGCCACTGTCGCCGACGAGCAAGCGAAGAGGTCGGTGTCAAAGGAGAATACGTCGCCGCTGTTGAGATCCTCATCGCCACCGCTGTCGCCACTGTCAAAGGAGGTGGGTGTCGTCGCAAAGATCGCCGCCGCACGTCGTCGCTGAAGAACTCGCAGCCGTAGCTTCGAAGTCGTTGCCGAAGACCTGAGAAGCCGCAGACAAGCTCAAAGTGCAGCCGTCGTCATCAAAAGCCCAGCCATCGCCGCTGCACTGTAAAGCCGCCGACGACGTTGACGCTGCCAAGGAAAACCCACCGCCATCGCTATCAAGCCCACCTCGCCGTTGTAGAAGATCGCCTCGCCGCTGTCGTCGGAGAGGACGAAGTTCGAAGCGCCGTTGCTGCTTCATGAATAGAGATCGAACGGACGGCCGAGATTAAAAGGAGATTAAATCAACGGCTAAGATTGAACTGATCGAACGAAATCGAAACGATTTCGTTTCGCTTGCGTGCTGACATGGCGGGGGATTGAAAACGGAGAGAACGGCTGAGATCGCTCCTCACATTAAATCAACGGTGGGGATTAACTCAAATCGAACGAAGAGAAACCAATTTCCTAGCTGACGTGGGCCGAGAGATTTATTGGAGTTGCTTTGCGCACATCCCCTTTAATTAATAGTTTGAACTGGGTTGCTCTGCGCACCGACCGCTTTATCTATAAGGAGTTGTTGAGCGCACAGACCGACAGCTTATTGAGGATTGAACTGAAATTGCTTTGTGCACAGACCAGTGCATAACTTGACATCCAGGAGTCGGATTGAGACACCGTTTACGTCAGATTGGAGCTGACGACGTGCTGATTGACAGAGACGCCTACACACACAAACTGAGCATTTCTAAACTCTAAACTCCTTTATTTGTGTCTTTGTGTAACGTTCTATGTAGGGGAAACTTTTACCTATTTTTGTGGACTATTTTGGGACTTGTCTAGTTGGGACTAGACAAGTGGGACCCAGCTAGTTTGGGACTAGCTGGTAGAAAGCTTTGCTAGGATTGATAGTGAGAGGAAACACTGTGTGTGGGGTACTGAGAGTCTGGCGAGTGTAGAGACGTAGAGGGTGCTCTGAGCGTGCTCTAACTTGTGACTTTGTACCTATTGCACTATTCAATCTAGTATTTGCTTTGGGGGCTGGAGTAGGTCGTTGGGACGACCGAACAAGGGTAAATCTGCTGTGTACTCTGTGTCTGCATTTTAGTTACTCTGGTTGTGCTATAACTGCGTGTGATTATTCGTGGGTTGCACGAATTATTTTTATAAGCCTATTCACCCCCCCTCTAGGCTAGGATCCAGATCCAACAAGTGGTATCAGAGCAGGTTTTAGGATCTAGCCTAGTTTGACCATGGACCACATTGATAGTGCTTTTGCTGAGGGTCAGTCTATTTCCCGACCACCAAGATTTAATGGAGGAGATTATGCTTATTGGAAAAATCGTATGAAAATCTACCTTATTTCTATTGATTATAAAGCTTGGCAAATTGTTGAAAAAGGCTATAAATCACCTGTTATTAAAATTGAAAATACTGAGATGCCTAAACCTGATGATAAGTGGGATGATAATGATTGGAAGCTGTATTCTCTAAATGCTAAAGCTATGAATGCTCTTATTTGTGCATTAGATAAATCTGAATTCAATCGTATCTCACATTGTCTAACTGCGCAGGAAATATGGCATACATTGGAGGTGACGCACGAGGGAACGTCACAGGTGAAGGAATCTAGACGTGCACTTCTGAGCACGGAATACGAGGGATTTCGCATGCTACCGTCAGAGACCATATCAGAAATGTTTGCGAGATTCACCAACATTGTCTACAAGTCTAGTTCGCTCGGTAAGCCATATTCTAGCCTTGAGCAGGTGAGAAAGATATTAAGAGCACTGCCAAGCTCTTTCAGGCCTAAAGTTACTGCCATCCAAGAAGCGAAGGATCTATCGCAGATGAGGGTGGAGGACTTGATAGGTAATCTAATGTCCCACGAGCTTGAATTGCAAAACGTGGATAAAAGGGAGGAACCTGAGGAGAAGGAGAAAGCTACCAAGCCACTTGCTCTGAAAGCTGACGAAAGTGAAGATGATGATGATGACATAGCGCTAATGGTCAGAAATTTCAGAAAGTATGTCCAGACCAAGCAAGGAAGAACAGAAATGGCACCCAGGTTTAATCGCTCAAACTTTTTTCAGTCTTCTAAGCAAACTTATGATCAGAATGCTACTAATAGAATGACTTGTTTTAAATGCAAGAAAAGAGGACATCGAATGAGGGATTGCCCACATGAGACAGCTCAGGTAGCTAAAGAAAAGGGAAAATCCAAGGTGCTAACTTGGGATATGGACAGCGAAGCTGAGAGTGAGGAGGAGGAACACGAAGCCCATTCATGCATGGCATTGATGGGAATACACGATGAGGTAACTTCTGGTAGTAAAACTGAACTCCTTACTCTTTGCAAAGAAATGCAAGATAAAATAGTAGAGCTTGAATCCACTATAGATGATTATCAAAATGAGAACTTTGAAATGCAACAATCTGAATATGAAATGTCTAAAGAGATTGAAAAACTCAAAATTGATATTGTTGCACGTGACTCTACTATTGATATTCTAAAAAATGAAAAATCCAGTTTTAATGATGAAGCACCTTGTCTCTCTTGCCCTTCCTTGATGAATAATATTAGCATGCTTAAATTTGATTTGATTAAGCTCGAAACTGAAAAAGACTATGTTATTAGATAGCTTAATGATAAATTCTGCATGTTGGATAATGATTTTAAAAGAAAAATGGTTGAATTTGAAAAGAAGGAAGAGGAAAACAAGAGAGCTTTTATAAGTAAATGTGCATTGCTTGTGGAAGAAAATAAATTGTTGAAATCCAAAGTCTCTAATCTTGAATTGGCCATTAAGAAATTCTCTATGGGAAAACAATCGTTGGATAATATTTTAGAGAATCAATTATATGGCAATAATAGAAGATGACTTAGATTTGGTTTGAAAAATGCCGAAAAGCCAAAATTCAAGAAATTCCACAATGCACCATCTATTGCAAAGAACTTATATGCAAAGTGCTTTACTTGTGATAGTGTAGGCCACACTCCATATTATTGTAAATTTAGGAACACAAACATCAAGTTTAAACAAGTGTGGGTTCCTAAAACAATATTGGCTAACACTAGTGGACCTTGTTGGATTCCAAGGTCACACTTAACACCTTTCATGTAGGTGTGATGGATTTTTGACGAGGAGCGTTAAATTCAATGTTTCATTCTTTTAGCTCCTTCGTCAAAAAGCGACGAGAAGGTATAATTTTCTATCCCTCTTTGCATTTCATTGCATACCTTCATAGATTGTTTTGTGTGTTTGATTTATTTTGGTTTGTGTGCTTGCATGGATGATTTTTAATATTTTTATTTCTGAAAAAAAAATCAAAAAAAAAATCAAAAATAAAAAAAATGTGCTTATTGATTATCTGCTTATGAATCTCTTAAGTGGTATTGTATGAATGATCAATTGTATTCCTTGTAGAAGTCAATTCATTATTGTTGTAGCTACATGAACATGTTGTTATCTTTTTAGTAGCCATGACATGTCTCTAAAATTTCAAACTTGACTTCTACACCTACATTTGCACTTTCACGATATTTGACTTTTTAGTACTTTTGGAGATTCTTTTGAAGAATGATGGAAAGTGAATGTAGGAATGTTTAATTCTGAATTTTCTAAGGGATATGTAGTGTTTAGCCATGAATTAAAATTGAGCACAAAAGAATTGAAAAAAAGAGAGAAAAAAAAATTTTGCTCCGTATGAAAAATGGATACACTTCATGGCTAATACACAACCCACGAGTATCCAACTTGTGCTACATGTGTAATCATTAGCGTTAGTGTATATAACTCGTCAAGCCATGCCATCCCACATTTAAAAGTCCTTTTAGGCCATGTTTTGGGATTCGGTAACTTGAACTCATCTTTGATGAGGTGGGAAAAATCAATCCTAGTGATATTCATGAAAATTGGAAAATGTGGGTTGATTTGGTTGAATATTTGAAATTGAATCTCCTCTTGTACTTTATTGTCTATATCACTACACTTACACAAAGGTGGAGAAGTCCTGTTATGAAATTCTATGAACTTGAACTGTCTATTATTTGGAATACTCATGCAAATTACACGCTACATCTAATAGCGATTTATTTTTGCATGGGATATTTCTGTGACTTCATTAATCCACTTTTGGTGATTACAAAGGGAGAGAAAGAAAAGATTTTGACAGGTTTGAGCTTTGATGTTGATATTATTTGTTGAAGGGGGAGCTTGAAATATACTTGAATACTTGTTGAAGGGGGAGCTTGAGAGAAGGGGGAGCATGCTATTGTATTTGTTATTAGTTTGTGCATGCCATGTTGTAGTGCTTGAATATTCATCTCATGATTCATATTGCATTACCCCCTTCAACACACTTCACACACACATACTTATTGCTCAAATCTTTTATGGGTTTGTCATCACCAAAAGGGGGAGATTGTTGGAAGCAACGATATATGATCTTGGTTTGATGATGACAAACGTGTTGTTATATCTGACGTGTGTGTTTAGTGTGTTTCAGGCTTGGCGAAACAATATATCTAGGCTATTTGACGGAATTGCTATTCGTATAGCACATTGGGAGAAAGGAAGTGTGTGTGCACAAAGAAGTTTGACTTGGTCAATGGAGAGCAAGTTTGCCTTGGTCAAATTGGTGATTGGATTATTTCAAATCCTTTTGAATTACACATCAAATCCAAAATTGGTTGATTCAACCCAATCCCTAGCCAATTACAATTTTCCTAGTTGGAAGTGTCCTCATCCTAGCCAAACTTATCCCTAACAAAATACAAACTTCCAATCAATTCCAAACAATTTCAAATTCCTATCTCTTAAGGTTTTTCTCCAAAACCCTAGGCTATCATATATATATATTATTGGGTGACAAGAGAAAAGTTGCGACAGGAATCAAAATTTGAGTTGGGGCTATAAAAAAATTATAAAGGGCACGGGCACATCTATATAAAGGAAGCAGCAAAAAAAGTATTAAGAAGACAGGCTAAATTGCGGCTACATCAATTAAACCCCAAGCCTATACCTTTTTCTCCAAAAAGCTTTGCTTCACGCGAATAATCCTTGGCCTTCTCCTACATCTCCAAAGCCAAACGTTTCCCAATGCCGCAAGCTCATCTTCCCCGTGCAACAAGCTTCAAATCTCATCATCGTCGTAAGCCATCCTCATCATCATCAAGGAGAGACGACCAAGGGCTGTTCCTGTCGTCCTCAAAGGCCTCATCGTGCTCGCCGCTGCCCTGTTACGAAACAAAGTCGTCGTGGCCGTGAGTAGCCATCAAGGGGAAGCGTCGACGTGATCTTCTCGCCGCCGTCGTCAAAGACCTCATCATCCACGTTGCCATCATTCGTCGTCGTCGTCGTGTGCAGGAGCCGCCGCCATCGATTGGAGAAGATCACTGCTGCTGCAAGTCGGAGAAGAGAACTCACCGCCACTGTCGCCGACGAGCAAGCGAAGAGGTCGGTGTCAAAGGAGAATACGTCGCCGCTGTTGAGATCCTCATCACCACCGCTGTCGCCACTGTCAAAGGAGGTGGGTGTCGTCGCAAAGATCGCCGCCGCACGTTGTCGTTGAAGAACTCACAGCCGTAGCTTCGAAGTCGTTGGCGAAGACCTGAGAAGCCGCCGACGAGCTCAAAGTGCAACCATCGTCATAAAAATCCCAGCCATCGCCGCTGCACTGTAAAGACGCTGACGACGTTGACGCTACCAAGGAAAACCCACCGCCATCGCTATCAAGCCCACCTCGCCGTTGTAGAAGATCGCCTCGCCGCTGTCGTCGGAGAGGACGAAGTTCGAAGCGTCGTTGCTGCTGCATGAATAAAGATCGAACGGACGGCCGAGATTAAAGGAGATTAAATCAACGGCTAGGATTGAACTGATCGAACGAAATCGAAACGATTTCGTTTTGCTTGCGTGCTGACGTGGCGGGGGATTGAAAACGGAGAGAACGGCTGAGATCGCTCCTCACATTAAATCAACAGCGGGGATTAACTCAAATCGAACGAAGAGAAACCAATTTCCTAGCTGACGTGGGCCGCGAGATTTATTGGAGTTGCTTTGCGCACAACCCCGTTAATTAATAGTTTGAACTGGGCTGCTCCGTGCACCGACCGCTTTATCTATAAGGAGTTGCTGAGCGCACAGACCGACAGCTTATTGAGGATTGAACTGAAATTGCTTTGTGCATAGACCAGTGCATAACTTGACATCCAGGAGTCGGATTGAGACACCGTTTATGTCAGATTGGAGCTGACGACGTGCTGATTGACAGAGACGCCTACACATACACAAACTGAGCATTTCTAAACTCTAAACTCCTTTATTTGTGTCTGAGTGTAACGTTCTCTGTAGGGGAAACTTTTACCTGTTTTTGTGGACTATTTTGGGACTTGTCTAGTTGGGACTAGACAAGTGGGACCCAGCTAGTTTGGGACTAGCTGGTAGAAAGCTTTGCTAGGATTGATAGTGAGAGGAAACACTGTGTGTGGGGTACTGAGAGTCTGGCGAGTGTAGAGACGTAGAGGGTGCTCTGAGCGTGCTCTAACTTGTGACTTTGTACCTATTGCACTATTCAATCTAGTATTTGCTTTGGGGGCTGGAGTAGGTCGTTGGGACGACCGAACTAAGGTAAATCTGCTGTGTACTCTGTGTCTGCATTTTAGTTACTCTGGTTGTGCTATAACTGCGTGTGATTATTCGTGGGTTGCACGAATTATTTTTATAAGCCTATTCACCCCCCCCCCCCCCCCCTCTAAGCTAGGATCCAGATCCAACAAGCGAGTCCAGCTCTGCTTCATTGCCTCATCCCACTTTCGCCAATCATTTCTTCGTTTGCATTTAGCAACGGAATGTGGATCGTGATCATCGTCGCTTTCAGCTACATGAATGACGATATGAAACGTGAAGTCATCCTCGACGACTATACTCTTTTTGTCCAACACCTCCCTTGTGCGTACATAATTTAATGATATTTCAGTTTCTCCCGGCAGTTCCTCTGCAGTGGATTCCGAAAAGAGTGAGGGTATGGACATGAGCTCATTTCTCTGTGGGGGTACCGTCCCAAGGTCTCCATGTAATTTTCTTTTTTTTTGGATTTTTGTCCTTGGAGCCTGGTGGTTCGCCGCTTTTCTGTTGAGGAGCAGCCACTTCTGCTGCAGGTGAATTGCATCCATTGCCGGGGATGTCAATCCTAGCTGGAGTATTTACATCAGGGATGTGTGATTAGACAATCTTTTGGTTGTCAGTAAATGAGTCTGGTAACTAGTGAACAGTGTTCTGTATGTGGAGGATCTTCAGGATCTCATCTTCACATTGTTTCGTTACCGGATCATAGCGGGTCAAAGTTTGTCTGTCTTACGATATAATTTGCTTCGCTCCAGATTTATCAGTATCTGGTCACATTTTGGGAAAACTCGTCTCATCGAATTCACAGTCTTCAAGACGTGCCTTAAATGCGTCCCCCGTTTGGGGTTCTAGGTATCTTATAATTAAGGATGAGTCAAACCCTACATAGATACCTAGGCGACGTTGATGACACATTTTGTCCTCTGTGGTGATGCAATGGGGATATAAACTGCGCAACCGAAGATTCTCAAGTGAGAAATGTTCGGTGATATTCCAAATGCAAGTTGCATTGGAGGAGGACTTTGACCTCCAGAGGGTCTAATTTTTATCAGCGCTACAGCATGCAAAATTGCATGTCCCCATGCATTCACCTGCAACTGTGATTGCATTAACAATGGACATGCAATCCATTGGAGTCTTTTTATCAGTGATTCTGCCAACCCATTTTGGGTATGAACATGCGACACAAGATGTTCAATTTCTATCCCAGTTGCAAGGCAATACTCTAGAAATGACCGGGAGGTAAATTCTCCAGTATTATCCAGACATATTTTCGTTATTGGTTGTCTGGAAAATGCATATGCAACTTTATTATTTGTGCCAGTCGCTTTGAAAAAGCTACGTTACGAGTCGATAGTAGACACACATACGAGTATTTTGAGGATGCATAAATCAGTACCATAAAGTACCGAAATGGCCCACTTGGCGGGTGGATATGTCCACATATATCTCCGTGTATTCTTTTCAGGTATCGAATCCACGGGGCAACTGACCTGCAAAACCACGAACTTCAGTTTGTAAAGAGTAATAATACGATAATAACCAACCACCTATCAAGTATAAAGATATGATCCCAAGAGTTTAAAATAATCAAAGAAAATCCTGTGATAACTATGGGGAAGGCAATATTGGGGTATCAATACGAAGAATATGTGTTGGTTGTGATTTCGTTAAGATCTATGCAATCAATGATTATCAATACCTTGTCAATAACTCAATGTTTCGTCCGGTTAGGGCACAAGAACGTCGGAGAATATAACGATAAACGAACATCGGAAAGTGCCTAAAGTATTGCATACAATACTAGTTTTATGAGGAAAATAAGCTTATGTGTCCGCAAGGATCACGCCACAAATAAGTCCGCTAAGATCGTATTCGATCCAAGTACACCAACGATTATACTTGAATAGTACATGTAGAAACTAGCAAAATACGCGATATAACATGCAAATTAGGGCGAAAAAAATATTAAAATCAGAGATTTCAGATATCTAACTACATCACAACCAGCACATGAGGGTATTAGCCACGCATGGTGGGTAGAGAATCAATATTCATAGCCAAATACATCATCAATACATCAAAATACGAGCTAAATACGTCAAATACAAGGGTAAAGTTTAGAATTTTATCACCAAATCTCTACAATTGAACCCCAAACTCCTTCAGATAATAGAACTAGCCTCTGTCCCCAGGGCCTCCAAATTTCATGGCGAAATACGACTCCTAGAGCCCCCAATACGCCAGAATACATCACAAAACCCTAAAATACGCTTATATAATGGCATTGTGGGTTTAAGTTAATATCGGGTTCAAAACCCGCACCCAATTACATCCAAACCCGCTTCAATTCGTGGGCGCAAATATCAGCCGTCGATCCGAGCGGGATCGAACGTGTGCTTGCCACGTGTCCACCCTTAGCGGATCCGCGCCCGCTTCGAATCCAAGTTCAACTCGGAGAGATAGCAGAGCCGTTGTATGTCAATCGAATGGTTAATAATGAGCCATGTCTCCATGCAGGTCGTGCTCCGCTTTCAATTTGCGGGGCCAACAAGAGCTGTTGAATCTAAGATGTGCGGTTAACATGTAGCCGAGTAGCCCCTCTTTCAATTTGCCAGCGCTTTCAATATAGAGCGTCGGATCACCATCCGATGGCTTAGAAGCGGCCACGTCGCCCTCAGTTTGCTGCGTTCTGCTTGATTTTGGGCTCGCTACTGTTCGTCCGATGAAGCAGGAGGCCGCTTGATGTGTGCCTCGTCGCCCTCAGTTTGCTGCGGTATTACTTCTTTGGATCAATCTGATCTGTTGCTCAGATAGGCAGGATCGCCTCCGGGTTGGACACGTGTCTAGGCGTAGTATGTCCCGTTTCTTCGAATGCGCTCTTTCAGCCGTTGGATCAACCGAGCAACGGTGGGGATTAAATTGCGGGGCAGCGTATGGGCGGCAGCGGCGTTTTCCGTATTTCTATACGTATTTAGGCCGTATTTGCGTATTTTCTCCTTTAAAAATGTATTCTGCATTCAACAATTCATAGTAATTAGCACAGATCTCAGAAAAATACAAATAAATAGTCGTTGGAATCGGGAGATCGAGATCTAGACATGAAAAATATAAAAAGGCAGAAATACTCAATAAAATTTATATTTTGTGCACAAATCAATGGTTAGCTTTAATAAATGATGATATACAAAATACAAACGTATTAGAGACCAATTAAGCATCATATAAGTACAGAATAGGGCTAAATAGGGTGTTAAATATGCAATATTCAACCCGAATCACTTAGCTCGCAGGTGAAATTTAAAATCGAGCTGTCAGCTCAAGTAATTCCTGCCTGATGCATCCAGCACTTCGAAATCAACGCTTGCGATTTTTGCCATTTTATCTAGCAGAACACAAATTTGCATGAATTAATAATACATAAAACATTTTCATGCAGAGACAATTTTTAAATGAATAAGCTAATTGCGTGGATCGGCCAATCCCACATAAATTAAAAGTGTCCAAAGTACATATATAGTCCATATTACACTAATGGAAGCGAAAACTTTGAAAATCTCATGGGTCCCATTGTTAAATTCTTCAGCTTCAAGAGTGGTATCCACCTCCATGAAAAGTAGTCATCGGTCTTGGATATTACATAATTTTCTCACTACAATTTCTCTCAAAAGAAAAGAAAAATACAAGAAGAATAAAATGTGGGACTAAACAGCCGATCCAAAACTACAATTAGCCATCCATGCAAAAATTTGTGCTCATTCAACATTTTCATAACACATCACAGGCATCACAGATTCATAGAATGATAAACATAACAATTTAAAATACTTAACAATTATTAAGACCATGGGGCAGTGTCATACACTGTTAGGTTAGGTGACTAACGGCAGAACGGTCACATGATCTTTATAATTATTAAGTTAATGCCGCACAACTTAGCTTAAGTTTATC
Source organism: Scilla litardierei (assembly GCA_030789695.1). NCBI lineage: Eukaryota > Viridiplantae > Streptophyta > Magnoliopsida > Asparagales > Asparagaceae > Scilla > Scilla litardierei. Next base: position 109,799,476 of record CM061130.1, on the reverse strand, counting down.
CACGGAATAAGCCATAAAATGTGATGTAATTCATATAAGTATGATCCTAAAAGGGTATCATAATATGCAATTTGTTGTGCATTATGGGCTAGTTCAAAAAAATTTGAAAGGTGACCAAATTACTTATTCTTCGTCAAAGGAAGTAGTTTTTCTTTATATATATACCCCCAAATAATCCCCACAAGTCCCCAAATTCCCCCATAACATCCCATTTTAATCCCCTATTTTTATCAAAAAAATTTGTGGAATTTTTAGGCCCCCGAAAAACCAATGTATTTATTTACTTTACATATCCCCTATATGTTTTCCTCTCTCTGTTTCTTTTTCAAAATTTAAAATTTGGCATGCGAGGCTGAGGTCCACAGTGTGGCGGCGGGCTTCCGGCCCGCAGCCAATTACCCTTTCTCTTTTTTTTTCTCGTGGGCCTGAGCTCGCAGCTTGTGCTGTGGGCTTCAGGCCCGCCGCTTCTCGCTGCTGCTGTTTTTTCTGGTGTTATGGTCTCGGAGGCCAAAATTGGTATAGAGGCGGCAGCGTCTAGGATTAGTCGTCGCCGCCGCCCCCCATATGTTGGTGCAGAGGGGGGGCGCCCGTCGTGAGGCGGGTCGGGAGGCATCGGGCCGTGAGGCAGGTCGGGGTGGCATCCCGTCGTGAGGCGGGGTATAGGAGGCCATCCGTCGAGATGCGGTGGAGGGGAAGCAGCCCACCGTAAGGCGGGGTTGGGAGGCAGCCTGCCGTGAGGCGGGGTCGGGGAGGCCATCCATCGGGAGGCGGTAAAGGGGAAGCAGCCCGCCGTGAGGCGGGTCGGGAGGCAGCCCGCCTAGAGGCGGGTTCGGGGAGGACGTGATTGGCTCTGCCTTCTGGGCGGAGCGAGGGTCGGGGGATCTGCCTGCGGGGCGGACGGATGGTGGCCCACGGCGGCCGGCGGCAAAACCGCCGACGAAGCCGTGGGTGGGGATAGTATGATTTTTTTTCGGTTTGATATCTCATATCATATGATATTAAGAACATGAATTTTGACGATTAAAATTCGTCGATTTAGACTATCAACCCTTCTTTCCAATCCGATCTTGCGAGATTGACGGATAAAAGAATCATGATCACGATTAAAAATAGAATTTTTAAGGATAATACCTCTAGATCCTTCCTCCGATCCTTCCTCCAGATCTAGCGACGGTTGACGAAGCCTACGCGTGGAAAATGACGCCCGTTTGTAGTAGACAAAACGCGCGCGTGGAACTACCGCCGTTCCTTCGCTTTCGCAACGATCGGATTTTGTGGAAAAATTTTAGAGGCTTGTGCTGATAACGTGTTGTAAAGCATCAAATCTGGGGAGGAGACCCCAGTCCTTTATTTATAGTAGGAGGAAAAGCGTACATGGATAGGGTTACAATAGATATGATCTTATCCTATAAATAAGATGTAATACTGATACAAACTCTCATCAATATCCGTTTACAACATTGGTACATTTTCAGACTAATTAATTTAAAATTTTATCTTTACAACCTTTCCATTATACAGCGTGATGTCTTTTACCAAAATAAATAAATAAACCTCCACACATTGTGTTGGCAGGCGGCCTATGGGCCTGTGTGCACGTTTTAGCCCAATACATAACAAGATTGGGTTTGTACATCGAGTGCCCATTTGTTTTCAGGCAGTAATATTCTATAGCCCAATCAATTTTTATTTTTTCGGCTTAAAAACAAAGTTCATAATTTGGGTCTTCCCTCGTCACAGCCCAAAATCAAATGAAGAGAGGGCCCACGACAAGTAAGTACCCAAAATGTGTTATTAAACCCCAAGTAGGCCGCCATGAATGCGGGAATTACTAAGGTTTATACGTTTATAAAAGCCTTTACATACCGATCCTCCAAATTTGCCCCCAGAACTCCTCTATTTATATTGGCTTCGACATCAGAGATTCATTTCGTATCTAATTTGTAGGAATACTAGTCATAATCCGTGCCCTCACTAATCCGTGTCCTGAGGGCACGGAGGCAGTCGTTGTCCAGATGCAAATACGGAGAGAAGTGGTTGTCGTAGTGAAAAAAGCGTGGATGAGAGAGAGAGAGGAGGGTCGGGGGCAAAAAGAGGAAAAGTAGGGACTACAACGTAAAAAAAATCACCAAAACCACATCCTAAACCCAAGTCCAGAACCATACGCAACCTCCACGTGGCGTCCCAGTCAGCAACCAAAAATATGACTGGAACAAAACTGTCACGTGGGACAAAACTGCTACGTAAGACAGAGTACGTGAATTGTATAATTGATGGACGCCCTAAAAAAAGAATTGAAGTAAGTTTAGAGTGATACGTTTGAGAGACAATGTTTTACCGTTTGCCTTACCTTTTTGTGTTATCCTTAATTGAGAATATTCAAAATGAATGATTCAAAAGGGAATGGATTTCAGACAGGAGGCCAGCGGACCCGGTTGCTCATTGATGTGGATCATCACGTGGAGGCGCAAACACCTCAATTGGATTTGAATCCGAACCCAACAAGTCAGCGGCCGACTAGTCCTGCCTCAAAAGGAAGTTTGTGTTTGCCCTCAAATTTATTGAGGGGAACGATGTGTTTGCCCCAAGGGGACCCCACAAAGATCTTTGGAAATCTTGGATGGACTGACTAGATGAAAGACTATTTTGCACAGTTTGACTCCTCTTAACTTTCAAGGAAGGAAAAAACTGAAACGAGTGCAACCCCTCATCATTCGGGGCCAATTTCTCACCAGAAATGCTATCTGATTCATAGGGGTGCAGATTGCTTTTTGTGCAAAATATTGCTTAAAATGGAAGAATGTTTCTCTCTCTCTCAAGACGTTTTATTGATTTCCCCGTTTAGAAAAATCAAAGTCAATGCACCCATATGAGTGAGGGTGCAGATATCAATTCTTTTTCTCACCGGAATATCTATCTCAAATCAACTTGCATAAATTAAAAAGTTTACTAATGTTCTTCGTCATCACAACTCTCGGGACTTTGATACCGTGACAGCGACTCGTGGGAATACATGCCCAATGACAAGGGCACGAACCTTGTCACCAAACCTAGTCATGTCAGTAGTTTTCATAGTTGGGTAATTCGTTGAAAGGAGTAATGTTAGGGTCTGTTTCTTTCAGTGGAAGTGAGCTGGGATTTACTGTTGTGAATAGTAAATCTTGGTTGGAATCATGTGGAGAGAAGAAGAGTTTTGTGTTTCTTTTGGAGGAAAATGGGTTGGAAAGTTGGTTTGGGATTTGTTTGTGGGTTCCACACTAAAGTAGTGTGTTTCTTTTGGTTAAAGTGGGATTGGAATTATGGGATGTGGTAAGTTGGAAGTTGGTTATGGTATTTTGTGGTGAGATTACCCCCAACCTATTATTGAAGAATTTATGATACAAATACAGCTATTATACAAATGATGACTTTTTTGAATCTTTCTCCTACATGGCATCAAACTATGACTAGGAAAAATGTTTGGGAGAGTGGGGGCCCAATGGAGTGGAGTGTGGGTGAGTGGTTGGGTGTGGAGTTGGGTGTTTTGGTGAAACCCCAAACAAAAGCTGACCACATTCCCCTTATTTGCAAGTTTGTCATTGTTTTTTCATAAAATCCAAAGACCCATCATCTTCCCCCTATTTACGGATTTGCAATCGCTCTTTTTTCGCTTTGCACCCGTGTTTTTTGCGCTTTATTCCCTTCTTTTGTGCCCTTGTGACGACTGACACATGGTTTCTTTTCGCCGTCAGTATTCCGTCCGAGAGACGATTGTCCCCGTCGTTCTTGCGCTCGGGAGACGACTGTCCCCGTCGTCATTTCGCCTGTGAAACCGGTTGTCCCCTCGGTTTCGCACCCGGGAGACGACCTTTGCCGTGCCCTCCGGGCACGGGCATTCGCTAGTTAATTACATAATACATAAGTAACTAATAACTATTACCTAATTAATTATTAAATAAGAATATTTTAATAACCCTAAACGAATAAAAAAATCCGCATTTAATACTAAAATCATAATTAATTGATTACAATTTAAATATTACATATTAATGCATGGAAGGTATGAATAGCAAGAAACAGAAATAAAAATCAACTTTCATCGCAAAGATTCAGATTGTATGTAACTACATCTATTGCAAATACAACTGAGTTGTGGAACGCAGGCAATGCAAAGAACGCAAGCAACAGATACCACAATCCCATTTCACATACCTAATTAAGCACGCATATTCAAAATACATATCATATCCAAATTACAAACTCATTGTGCATACCCGTGACATAACATACATTAATAAAGTGTTACATTGTATCGTACCCATCAAACACTCTTGTTAATAATCAACAATAACAAACAAAAAATCAAACCTATGAGCAAAAACTAAACCAACTTAATGGTTTTGTAATAGGATAGGATGGTGTCCATTGTCACCGTGTTCTGCTCAAATCGCCCCACGAACGTGGCCAACCGCCCCTCTAACTCTGAAAGCCTCCTATCAGAGAACGTTGTGGATGAGGATGCATGGGAGGGGGTTCTTTCAAGCTCATCCAGTAACTGTAGTATCATATATGAGGACCAGTCCGAGTGTGGGGGATCCTTCCATTCGTGAAAGTTGCATTTTGTCCCTCGAGATGGACAGCTCCAAAATCTCCGACCAGGGTTTTTCCGTGTCCATGATGTCCTCCTGGCAACCCGTAGCCCACAGTGGCAAACCCTGCTGTCACCTGCATCTGCATCCAACTCACCGTCTGGAGCAACTCTGGGTCTGGATTGAATAGAAGAGCTAGACCCTGTGTTCATTTATACCTAGCATGAAATAAAAATTGACAATAGATACAAGCAAAAGATAAACATAGACATATTACAAATTAAAAAATTGAAACTGATACATCTCCCAAGTCCATAATCAGAAAATGATATAGAAGCTTATTTTCCTACACAAATCCAACATTAGACATCAACATACCCAAGAAAACAGGCAAAATAAATATAAAACTGATTCCTTCCCCTAGTCCACAAGATGAAAATGATACAACAGCTTAATTTGCAACACAAATCCAACATTACACATAAACAGACCCAATGATCCAAGCCAAATTACATGAAAATGGTACATCACCCTATTCCAACAGAAGAAAATGATACAAAAGCTTATTTTCCTACACAAATCCAACAGTAGACATCAACAGACCCAAGGAAACAAGCCAAATAAATATGTAACTGATACATGCCCCTAATCCACAATCTGAAATAGATACAACAGCTTAATTTGCAACACAAATCCAACATTACATATAAACTGACCCAATGCACCAAACCAAAAAATTCTGCAACATATACATGACCCAATTCAGCAATCTATTATACATTTGACAGCGATTTTTGAATCCTAGGGCTGACTAGGACAAGCTGACTAGGACAAACTGGTTGATAAAAGACGGTCTTGATTTAATCTTGCTGAATCGATGGTTGGGATGAAGTTTTCAAAGAATTTTGGAGGGAATCTTTGAATTTCGGGAGAGAACCAAGGTGACAATAAAGAGTTAAAGACCCGAAAATGAAATTACCTTCCCGATGAATGAACGCTGTAGGACGACGTGTGGGACCCAACGTGCCAGAATGAAATTACCTTCTCGAGGCCAAAAGCAGTAAATTTCCCTTCCCAGCGTTAAAGCCCTGAAAGCCCACACGACGCCTTCAGTTGCGTCGTCACGGCGTTCTCAAACTTGCCGATAGAGCCATCTCATATTCAAACATCGTTAAAGGGGTTAACAGAGAAGTGTACAGTAAAAGCCACCCATAAATAACGGCTGCATGCATGTAAAACATATTATTTTTAGGAAACCTGCAGCATAAAAGCATTTCTAATTAAATATCTAATTAAATGACATCCAATCTTTTCCTTTTATATTATTTTAATTAAATATCTCATTTTATATCTTATTTTAGGGTAAACTCTTTCTCTCCTCGGGGTTTGAACGCGGGCCTACCTAGAGTCTCATTTAATGTTCTTTCTGATCGGGGGAAATCGCGTTCTGGAAAAAACGCGAGGGCCATGCCGCCACCTCATTGATCCACGTCAAAACTTTGATCCGCTGCGAAACAAGATACAGCCACCTCAGCGATCCGTGGTAAAACAATTTATCCAATCAGAACCCATCACTTTCTCAATATAAACAGATGCAACTACATTGAAATTTCAAGAAGGGTGGAGATCTGAATATTTTTGTTGGTTTAAAGTGTAGATCAAATCAATTTGATGAATGTTAAAATAGTGGGGTGAGAAAAAACAGAAGGTGGTGCTAATGTGTGGGTAGTTACCGATGGATTCACCTCAAAGATCACCGATCCTCTCACCGTCGGCGTTGTCGATCCCGAAATCCACAACCGGAGATTCTTGGCGAGATGTTTGTCACAGCGGCTATGGATTTGTGATAGCTGTTTCAAATGTTATCATCTGATATGATACTCGATTTTCTTATGTATTTTTCTCCGTTCTGTTATGTTTATAGTTATCAGTATTTGTTTTTTTCTCCCATTGAAGATGTTACAGATTGAATTAAATAGTTTGTTTAAATTGTGATTTTCTTTGCTATCAGCATGTCCAATCTGGATGAAGGAATTTCATTGTCTAACCCATTTTTGTTTAAGCTAGATGTCTCCTTTTCCATTTTATTTCTTAAATTGCATTTTTTTTATTTCTCCTTTGCTATGAAAAATTCTAACGGTATCTACTTACTCCTATAATTTGACTTTTTTTTGGAGATTTCTCATGTCGAATTTCTAATTCCTAAAGAGCCGAGTATCTTTTGAGTTATTATTTAAGCTGAGCAGATCAAACAAATGCACACAAGAAACCAATATCATCCTCCCTCTCTCATCGAGTAGCATGCGTATCTCGGACATCTGCAACCATCATGGGCGGAGGCAAAGGGGGGCCTTAGGGGGCAACGCCCCCCCAATATTTTTTTTAATTTGCAGGTATGCCCTCTCACTGTGTACCCTAATGTCAGAAGGCAGTGATAAAGGGGAGAGCCAGAGGGAGCGGGTGGAGGAGATGTGGTAGAAGGAGAGGATGTTGGCGGCCACCATGGCCAGGAGGAGGAGGAGGTTCAGGCCCATGCCTATGCCAGTTTTCTCCTTCCTCATCTCTTTCTGTTTTTGGGTTTGATCTAGGATCTGTGGGTGAAGGAGGGAGCGGTGCTTTTTATTTGTGTGAGGAGGGGATATTTTGGTGGTGGAGACGGGATGAAGACACTTTGACCAATTGGACTCCTCTACTTAATGAGCGAGTGATAATTAGTTGCGGTCAATTTAACCTAAATTTGTTTGGGATGTTATCTGTGAACACATTTTGAGTATAAATTGAGCAAAAATCAGTTTTTACGAACTTCTGAAAAACACCAAGTTCGTCTTCCTAGAAAATAAATATAAATTTTACTACCTTTGAAGAAATAATATAAATAAGTAGGCATAACATTACTAGGAGAAGCAGGGAGCATTGATGCTCCAACTCAAACTTCAATGCTGAATTTAAAGAATGGTAATACTTGGATCCTGAGTAATCGGATTATTTGATTGGTTGGTAACTTATACGGAACATGCATAAGTGAAATTTCACAAGTATTATATAGCAATTGGTCATTTATTTGCTTTCTCTCTATGATGAGTTGGATATTCACTTATGTTCATAGTTATCAAATAAATAAAAAACAAACACATAAATATTTTTGACAAGTAATCAAGATTATATTAATGCAATAAAAAACTGATAAATATGGTATCACATGACCCATATCTTAAAAAGTATTTTGTGCAAATTACCCATACGTACGGTACGACGCAGAGGTGGCGGATACGGTGACGGAGAAAGCCCAGAGATATTGCGCAAATTACCCATGCGTACAGTACAGTATGAGCCCAATGTAAATCATTAATATTGTAAAACTAAACTGGATTGTTAATCGCCATTAAATTGGGGGTTTTAGGTGAATGTTGAATCAAAGATGAAGACGGGAGATGCTCGAGAAGTGATCTGCGAGATGGTGGAGAAAGTTCATGCTGATATGCTGGTGATTGGAAGCCATTGTTATGGTCTAATTAAGAGGAAATTAATAAAATTTACTTAGTGACACTGAATTGCACTTGGATTTTAGAAAATCGATGTTTTGATGTGAGTATGAAATGTAAAATTTTGAATTACAGGGCGTTTTTTGGAAGCGTGAGCAACCATTGCGCGCAGAATGTGAAATGCCTGATCGTCAAACGGCCTAAACAGTAATAGTAATTGGGATATAATTTGTGAAATAGCATGTAGTGGCTTGCAAATGTATCTTTTTATTTTGATGGATAAGACTTTGGGCGTGTGGTTATGTCCCAAAATTGATGAGATTTTTATATTTTCTTTCTTTTTTTTGGTGAAAAAGGTTGAATTTTGGATGATGTGGTTGTTTTGTTTTTGTGTAATGCCTTCATTTTTTTCTTTCAAGTCACATTATCTCATCAATTTTCTTGATGTTTTCAATCAAATTTCCATTTTGATGGAGGCACATCCACCCGTAGATAACACATTCCGATCAGATCTCCATCCTCAGTCCTCCTCTAACTTCTGTGACCTCCTTAAAATCCAAGATGACGACTCCAACTATTACCAGAGCACCAGAACCGTTACCCTAGCCACTGTCTTCGAGGCCGAGAAGAACGCCACCACCAACTCCTCCTCATCCTCTGCCCACAACAAAAGAAACCATGTCGACATCCAGGGTTTTCGTATTAATCATTTTGGGGCGATGATGATGATGATGATGAAGCTCATGATGATGACGATGAAGCTCATGATGATGACGATGATGATGATTCATGATGTTTTTCTTCTTTTTGCCCCTTTTATGCTTAAGAGTTTCATTTTAGGGTTGAAGACGCACTTTGATAATACCCAAGATTTGTTGCTGTTAATTTGATGAGTTGGGAAATATGGTTGTATTCCCATAATTTTTATTGCATGAACATATTCTCACTTATTAAGAAAAAATAAAAGTAAGAAGAGTTGGAGAACTGGGAGATTGATAGCAGATGGTTTAAACTGAGCAACATTTAATTTTACCTATTGTTTTCATTTTGAGAGAAATATTTGGTTAGATATATAAATCAACATTGGCCGAAGGCGCCCGCTAAATTTTTTAACGCTAATTTGTTGTTCCGCGCCAAAGGCGAGGGCGCCAAATTTGTTGTTCGACGTCGAATTTGTAGTTCCGCGTCGAAGGCGCCTGCGCCGAATTTGTCCGCGTCGAATACGCCCGCGACGAAGGTGCCTGTGCCGCTAAATGTTTTTAAGCTAATTTATTATTCTGTTAAATTTTGGCTGTAGAAATAATTTTTCGGGGAACAAAGATTTTGCGGGGGAAATCTTAAATGAACCGTGCCCGCGGGCACGGGTTATGACTAGTAATATATTGATACATAAGCTTTGTTCCACCACGTATGCAACATTACACATCATCAGACCCTAGAAACATAGCCAAAAAATTTGCTAATGATAAATGACCCAAGATCACAATCTGAAAATGACCCAACAACTTTTTTACACACAAATCCAACAAGCTCACATTACCAGACCCAAGTGTTGGATACAATGTATGTTGAATATAACGATCGTTGACTTCGTGTTTAATGATAACAAACGTGTGTAAACATTCTAATGTGTGTGCTAAGTGTTTTCAGGAGTGGCACACTTGTAAATCTTCAAAGTGATGACTAAGTCAATTGATGGAGGAATTGCTATTCACATAGCAAATTGGAAGATGGAGAAATTGCTATTCATATAGCAACTAGGACTTGGTCAAAGAGATGGTGACTATAGCTACAAGTATTGGACCAAGTCGAATTGCAGAGGATCTTATTCCAATCAATTTAAGATTGATTCATATCCCCATTGACATTCTAATCCAATTCCAATTCAATCTCCTAATAAAATCTCTATCAAATCCCATTCAATTCAAATCCTAATCCAATTAGCATTGCAATAAGATCCTATCAAATCTCATATCCTATTTGAATCCAAATTCAAATCCCATTAGTATTGCTATGAGATCAAATAGAATCCCATTGAAATCTCCAATCCCCCTAGCATTAGGATTCCTCCTTAGCTGACTTCCCCATCCCTTCTCCTATAAAACCAAGCAACAAAGGGGAGAGAAAGTTGCGGCCAACACCAAAAACCCTAGCCATAAAGTTGCGGCCATAACAAAGGGGAGTGCGGCATCGCAAAGAAGAAGAGCAATAAGAAGGTGCGCAATATACATCCTATAGCCGCAACAAAGCTACAAGTTCTATATGCCTTAATCCCAAGCTAAACTCGTATCTTAATCTCCCTAGCCGCAACCTTAACCAAGGCCAAAAAGCTACCTTGCGCAAGTCATCCTTAAGCTTCATCATCCTCCTTCATATAGCCAAGCTTCATCTTCATGAAACTTGATACACGTCTACACATCTACACCTATAGCCGCAAGTTTCTAGGGGAGACCTCCACCTTGCGCAAGCTTTTAGCCCTAGAACTCATCTACTCAAGCTAGGCCTAAGCTTCATTGATTATCCCCATAGCCTTGCATCAACTCTCCCAAAGCCACACAAAGGCCCATTGTGCAATCCTATTGCCATCGTCTTCCTCCTCAAGTAAGCCGCAAGCCCAAGCAAAGTTATCATCTCCTTCTAGGCCGCAAGCAAGCTCCAAAGCCCAAGAGCTCCATTGATCATCTTCAAGCTCTTTACATATCTTACGCAAGCATCAAAGAGGAGGATTCTCAAGTGCCACAACAAGGAGGAGAGAGCAACTGTGAGCGCACTGCAGCAGCCGCAGCCAAGCCCTGTGCGTGCACTGTTGCAGCACCAAGGAGCCCCGTGCGCGCACTACTGTAGCACCACATACCATTGCGCGTGCATTGTTGCTGCCACAACAAAGCACTACAAGAGCAGCAAGTTGCCAAACCTAAGCCAAGTGCCACAAGTAGTCATCATCAAGGGGGTGCGCAACATACAAGCCAAAGACGCAACTTGAGTTGTTGAGGAGACGAGACGAGACATCTACATCTTGCGAGACGAGACATCTACATCTTGCCAGACAAGAGGAACTAGACGGGTGTTGTCAAGTGAGAGCATATATTAGGATTGATAGTGTTGAACACGGTGAGTGGGGTACTGAGCCTGGTGAGTGTAGAGACGTTGGTTCTCTAGCTATTACGGTTGTGCATGTACACTATTAATATAATATTTTCTTTCGGGGGCTGGACGTAGGTCGTGGTGATCGACCGAACCAGGGTAAATCTGATGTGTATCTGTGATTACTTTTTATTTACTCTGAATCTGCTATATCTGTGTGTTAATGCTCGTGGGTTGCATGAGAATTTTTGTTAGCATATTCACCCCCCTCTAGGCTTAGATCCCCAACACCAAGTCACCAAGCCAAAAAAAATATGTACCTTCTACATGACCCAATTCCACAATAAGAAAAACATACAGAAGAATTTTTTCCAAGCCAAATCCAACATTACACATCAACAGACCCAAGGCAACAAGCCAAAAATTTCTGAAACTTATTCATGACCCACGACCAATATGTGAAACTGATACATCAGCTTATATTGCAACACAAATCCAACATTACAAATAACCAGAACCAAGGAAGCAATACAAAAAATTCTGAATCTGCTACAACAGCCAATTCCACAATAAGAAAATGATACATATTCTTTTTTCCACCACAGATCCAACATTACACTACAGCCTCACCAAGGAAACAAGACAAAAAATGCTTAAACTTGGACAAGACCCAAGTCCACATTCTGAAAATAAGCTACAACATCTTAGATTGCAACACAAATCCAAGATTACATATATACATCTCCAAGGCACCAAGCCAAAAAAATCTAAAACTGATACAACATACAATTCCACAATACGAAAATGAGACATAAGCCTTTTTTCCACCACATATCCAACGTTACACTTCAACATCCCCAAGGAAACAACCCAAAAAAATCTGAAAATAATAAATGACCCAAGTCCACCATCTATTACTGATACAACTTATTTTCCAACACAAATCCAACAATCTCACATAAACAGACCCAAGTCACCAAGCCAAAAATATCTGAAAATTATAAATGACCCTATTTTGCAATAAGAAAAAAGATACATAAGCTTTTTTTCCAACACAAATCCAACATAACACTTCAACAGACCCAAGGCAACAAGCCAAAAAATTCTGAAACTTATACAAAGTATATTTATATCCCTCAGGTAAACCTGTATTTTTCCATCAACTTAAGTAAGTAATAGGAAGTAGCTCAGTATACATGAACCAACAAGCCAATTACCCCCTATTTGATAATAATGTATGGACAAAGTACTCATTATATGTTCATCATCATTGGGTTATAGGAAAAATTGAAAAATATAAAAGACCTCATGCCTAAATCTGAAAAATATACAGAAAACCAACAATCTGAAAATGACCCATCAACTTTTTTTTCCACACAAATCCAACAATCTCACATAAACAGACCCAAGTAACCAGGCCAAAAAAATCTGAAACTTATACATGACCAAAGTCCACATGAAGAACAAAGATATTAAAGATTTTTTTTCAACTCAAATCCAACAGTAGACTTCAACAGACCCAAGAGACCAAGCCAAAAAAAATCTAAAACGTATACATATTATATTTATTGCCCTCAGGTTAACCTGGATTTTGTCATGAACTTAAGTAGGTAATAGGAAGTTGCTCATTATAAATGAACCTTCAAGCCAATTACCACCTATTTGAAAATAACTTAGGGACAAATTGCTCATTATATGTTCATCATCATTGGGATATAGGAAAAATTGAAACTTATACATGACCCAAGTCCACATTCTAAAAAATGACCCAAATTATTATTTTGCAACACAAAAATCCAACTTTTCACATAATCAGACTTAAGGAAACAAGCCAAAAAAATCTGAAACTGATACATGACCATAGTCAACAATGTGAAAATGATACATCGGAAAATTTTGCAACATAAATCCAACTTTACACATATATAGACCCAATGAAACAAGCCAAAATAATTGAAACTGATACAGCTCAGAATTCCACAAGAAGCCAATGATACAGAAGCTTCTTTTCCAACTCATATCCAACATTACACATCAACTGACCCAAGGAAACAAGCCAAAAAAATGAAACATATACATCTCCCAATTCCACAGTGTGAACATGTTAATTCAACCAATACATGGTTAATAAAATAAATAATAATTATAGCCCTCAGGTAAACATGTATTGTTTCATGAACAGAAGTAGGTAAACGGCAGTTGCTCATTATAAATGAACCTTCAAGCCAATTACCACCTATTTCATCATAACTTAGGGACAAATTGCTCATTAAATGTTCATCATCATTGGGCTATAGGAACAAATCTCCTACATTTGTCTCGGAATGTTGGCTTTGTGTTGGAAAATAAGCTTGTGTATCATTTTCAGATTGTGGAATTAGGTGATATGTATCGGTTCAAATTATTTTGGCTTGGGTCAATGTGTATGTATCAGCATGCACAAAAAAGTGCATATACATCCAAAACCAGTCACATTGAGAAGCTCATTATATATTGCATTGTGCCCAATATTTTGTTTATAACCCTCAGGAAAAGCTGTAATTAATCATGAATTTAAGTTTTTACTAGGCAGTTGCTCATTATAAATGAACCTTCCAGCCAATTACCACCTATTTCTTCATAACATAGGGACAAATGTTGGATTTTATGTTCATCATCATTGGGCTAAAGGATAATATGATACTGCTATAGCAGCAAGTACCAAACTTATAAGGAAGCACCCAGTTTAAATTTTCCAACACAAATCCAACATAACTTAACACGTCCTTGTATATCCATGTCCACCTTATTTGCATCAAACATAACTTAACGCGTAAGTGATGTCTGACATATGATATTACCATAAAGTAGGGCATGTCAAAAATATACCCGTCGCTATCCAGTATCCTATATAACTTATGGCAAGATTAAAAAATAAACCCTTTGATATCCAATATGAATTAAATCCATATCATACAAAAATATGAAAAACCCATTTCATCTAAATTTATGCATATCCAAAAAATTAGCCCTCAATATATACTTTTAATCATTTTCACAACTGGTTGCTTTGTCGTTGCTCCGTCCATTTCAAAACAGAAATCACCCATCATAAATCAAGGTTAAAAAACACACTTCGTACACATTCCAATAACCCATTATTCTCAAGTAAACAAGTGCAGAATGAATCATATATCATAAATTCTTAAATTATGGAAATGTTACTTGAAATCGACACACATATAAAAATTCAAACAAAATCCCTTTCATTGCATAAGAATCTCCAACCATGTGAAAAACAAATTGGGTAATAAAAGGAAGCATCAAGCTAGCCATCCAGCAGTTATGAATGTTGCAAAGCCAAGGCTACCAAATTCATTTATAATTTTACATCATTAGGCTTTTTGGAATACTGCACATGTCATATCATTCATCTATCAACCCAACCATCAAGCATTATGAATTGCCACCTACAACATATATTGATGTCTTTAGTGGCGCAATTATCGTATCCATACAACTCTCGCAGGCAACTTATTCAATAAGGAACATTTATCGGCTACGAAAACCTCGAATGCAATCTACATTGCCATAGCCCTCAGAATTTATGATCGCATGCAATCTACATTGCCATAGCCCTCAGAATTTATGTTTAATCATTTTCACAACTGGTTGATTTGCCGTTGCTCTTTCCATTTCAACCCAGAAATCAATCGGCATAAATCAAGTAAAAAATCTCACTACATAAAAATTTCCCATCACCCATTGTTCTCAAGTAAACAAGATCAAAGTGACACAAAAATAAAAAATACTAAAGTAATGAAAATTTAAATTGAAATCTAAATAAACCAAAATATTGAACATTTATCTTGAAATCAAAACACTGTTAAAAATTCAAAAATAATCCATTTCATTTCATAAGAATCTCCAACCCGTGAAAAACAAATTGGGTAATAAAAGGAACCATCAAGCAAGCCATCCAGCATATATGAATGTTGCAAAGCCAAGCTTACGAAATTCATTTATAATTTTACATCATTGGGCTATTTGGAATAATGCACCACTAAGGGCACGTGTCTTTGCGTGGATTGTGAGCATGTATGTGTTGCATTTTCTGTGCTTGAATGTGTAACTTCAAATTATCGAATCCATACTACGATCGCATGCAAATTATTTAATTTTGACCAGGTAACGAATTCAAGCCAATTGCATGCAAAATACAAAGCATGCATGATCCCAACACTCTTAAATTCACATATTCATCACTGCAAATGGCCTAAAGCCCACAAATATGAAACCCTAGCGGCATGCACCCTATCACAGCAAGCGAATATAGCAAGAACCCATGACAGTACGAGAACAAGGCAATATTAAAATTAGGGCGGCAGAATTTATACCTCGTCGAGCAAATCCCAGAAAAAAGATCGAAGCTCACTGACCCTGACGATCTTCCACTCGCCTCGTCCGTCCAAGTCAATGTGGTACACTCGAAGCAGCTGCATAATGGCTACACAGTCGGCAACCAAGATCGACGGGAGGCGGCCTAGGGTTTCGAAGGATAACAAAAACCCCAAGCTTGGCACACCTGCAACAGATCCTTACATTGATCCGAACTCAGATTCGAAAGGAAGGGAGATCCGAACCCTCAGAAATCCAGATCCAAACTCAAATCGGCAAATCCCTCTGTGTTAGAAAAGGAGAGTACTACTATGATTGAAGAGGCAAAAGAACAGACAAACACAGCAGGCAAACAGAGAACATAAGACTGGAAATAGATCAACGTCAAGATTACTTAGCAGATGAATGCGAAAGTGCTGTGGCGTGGGCAGACCACTACCTTGAAAGAAATTACGGCGCGACCTCGATGGTAATCGTTGTTGCCGGTCGCTCCCCAAGGTTAACACAGCAGCCCCTGGATGCGTCCACTCGTGGCCAGAGACTTGGAGTTTGCACAGCTCGGGTACCCAGGAAATATAGCAGAGGAAGAGTTGATCTGTGGAAGAATAGAATTGTCTTTTGTATATCTCTGAAAAAGAAATGCTAAGAGATATAAATAGGATTTTGAAAAGGAGGGTTCAGAATTCCAACTGACAGATTTAATTAGGCTGTAATTAAATCAGAAATTAAAAGGTAGCCGTTTGGAATTAATAGCTGCAATAAAATGCAGTAATCAGAATTGGAACGTTTGAGCAATTAAGGGAAATCAAAATAGAAACGTTGACGCAATTTAAGGGGCTAGATCCAAAAGAGGAAAGGCACATCGTCCAAAAGAGGAAGGCGCGTGTGACACGGTAAGCGGGCGACCCACATATGTCACGGCCGGCGAGCGGGCGGACGGACGACGGCGGCGCGCGCTGGACCTATGACCATGTAGGTCCTCTCCCCTTCACAAAATTGTTGTACCGCTTGGGACACATCCCAAGCCTCTACAACTCCCCTAATAAACTCCTCCAAGACAAATTTCTCAACCAATGTGGGACTAAAAGAAATAGTGGGAATGAAACAAGGCTTTTGAGAGCCTATTATTTCCAACAATCCCCCACTAATGGCTCGAGAAAAGAAACAAAGAATCCTGGGTAATGAAAGGATATATACTTAAGTATCAATGTCTTTCGATTGAATTGATACGTAGTAAAGTGAGGCAACCACTTACTTCCTATTGAGTGGATTTCTCTTGAACTCATTAGAGTTCGGTTGAGACCCCCACAACACGTATTAAGCCTTGAGTATGTGCAAATTCCGCGATACAAATCAAGCGCTTTAAGGTCATGCGCAGACCTTGGGTCTCATGAGTGCTCTAGAAAGACTGTCCTTGTCTTTCATAGAAGGCGGCCAAACCTTCACACTCACTTAGGTGGTCCATCGAGTGCTTCTCTATAGCACCATCACAAAGGATATGGAACCATTAAGAGCATATTGCTCAACCTCTCAATAGATAATGAGTCCATCAAGTGCTTCTCTATAGTACCACCAAAACTGGTTATGGACTTATCTCAAAGTAAATCCATCAAGTGCTTTTCAATAGCACCACCAAAACTTAGCTATGGATTAAAAAAAACTACCACATGTCATAGGGATGGAAGTGTAGTGTATGTTAAGAATCATATGGCTTCGTTAGACCACACTGGGTATCAACCATATTATCTTAAGTCATGGGCTTTAGCCCCATCCCCCTCGACGAATCAAGAACCACTTTCCTTGGCAACCCCTTGATTAGTGGATCTGCAAGATTTCTTTCAGACCTCACATATTCCAAAGAAATTACTCTATTTTTCAAGAGTTGTTTAACCACACCGTGTCTGATGTGAATGTGTCTTTTCTTCTCGTTATAGACACTGTTTTTAGCAACGCCAATGGCTGCTTGAGAATCACAATGAAGGGAAACTGCCGCAGATTTTTTCACCCCACAATGGCACGTCTGCTAACAAGTTCTGTAACCATTAAGCTTCTTGCCCTTGTAAGGACCCTGTCTATGGGGAAAACACTAGAAGGGGGGTTGAATAGTGTTTATGCAAATTTAAAAGGAATTTACGCCAAATAAAATGCAATCCAACAAATAGTGCGGAATAGAAAAACGACCCAAAGAGAAACGCACGCAAACGCAGATATGTTTCAAGGGTTCGGATTACCCAAGTCAACTCCCGACTTGTTTCCGGTAATCCTACGTCCCTACCACCCGGATACCATCGGATACTCAAGTTAGAACCCTAACTTGAGGTTTTCTTAAAGCCCACTTGTAGCAACCCTACAAGTGCAATCGAAAACAATCGATGTCCTTGACTCCCACAACTTGGGAGCAAGCAAAACCACTCTCACAACCGAGAGCACAAATCAAATAACGAAAGTTATGAAATATGAAAGCAACACTTACAATCACCTATGCCTTGAAGTAGAACTTGAAGGAGAAGTGTGATGTGTGTTGAAGAACTCTCTTGGAAGAGAGGTGAAGGCCCTTTCTCTTGACTGCACCAAATGCCTAGAAGATCAATCTTTGGTTCTAGGTTGGAGAGCAAGAGAACAAGATTTGGAAATACTTAGGGCTTTGGATTTGAGAGCTTTGATCTTTGAAAATGAAAGCTTGAAGGATTTTGCAATGAATGAGTAACCTTCCAATGGAACAGTAGAAGCTCTATTTATAGCTTTCTCAAATCCACAAAACAGTTTTGGCAAAAACCCAATCGAAATCCGTGAGAAAAATCTCAACGGATATAATCTGAACTCGCGACAGTCGACTGTTGAACAATCCACAGTCGACTGTTGCACAGTCAGCAAGGATAGGTGAGAATTCATAACGGTAACTTACCACGTGGACAGTCGACTGATGAAGCCAAGACAGTCGTCTGTAAAACCAACATGCGACTGTAATTTCTTCGACAGGCGACTGGCCGAGAGAAGAGTAAGTTAGACAAATACTGGAAATCTCACAAGATACATGACAGATGACTGATGCAAGGAACACAGTCGACTGTAAACCATAACAGGCGACTGTAAAACCTTGAACAGACGACTGTCAATCGCAGGGGAAATTTCTAGAGAGCTGAGTCAAAGAAATAGACTTACAGACATGCGACTGTTGCAGCATAGACAGTCGACTGATCTAATAGACAGTCAACTGTATATACAGCATAAGTCGACTGGCCGTAGAACTCAGATTAAATAGAGTTTGGGCATGAAGAGACAGGCGACTGATTTACAATACACAGTCGAATGTCACTAGGACAGGCGCCTGAGAATCGTTCAACAGTAGCCTGTGTGAGAAAATCAGAGAAGGCCCAAAAACTACATTGTAATAGTCTGTGCATAATAGGCGACTGTAGAACAAAACACAGTCGACTGTTGTTGAGACAGGCGACTGTAAACTGTTAAGTAGTCGGCTGTTATAAACAATCCTAGCACAAACACAAGAGGATTGAATTGGGATCAAAGGACAAAAGTCTAAAGATGTCCTATGACAGAATGTAGATGTGTGTGAGTGCTCCATCAAAGTTCTACTTCTAAGCTACATACTAGAAGAGATAAAAGAAAAATTACATTGACGAATAATCTCTTCTTTCCATCGTATGAGCTTGAAGTCTTTACGGAGCTTCAATCATCAATCTACGATAATCCAATTCATATCATTTGCCTTCAATGACATTTGTGAGTCATCCATTGCTAGTTGATCTTCATAATAAGCTTAGGTAATGGATTAACTGCAAAATAGGGGATTAGTTATGTTTGCTCATCATTAACACCAAGTAGGGAGAAGTCCAATACTCAACAGCACTGCCAACTCAAGAGCAATGAATTCAGATTCCATGGTAGATCGTGTTATACATGTCTGTTTGGAAGACTTCCATGATATAGCGCCTCCATCCAAAGTAAAAAACAAAACCACTAGTTGAAACTAACTTCATCATTACCTAAAACCCAGTTTGCGTCACAATATCCTTCTAAAACAGCAGAAAATATGCTTAAAAACCAATCAATAGTTCCTTTCAGGTATGTTAACAAACGATGAAGAGCATTCCAATGTTCATTACTAGGGTTATATGTATAACGACTTAACCTACTAACTGCATAGGTTATATCAGGTCTAGTGCAGTTCATGAGAAACATCACACTTTTCCTATGCTTTTAGCATATTCAGATTGGGAAACACTCTCACCCAAATTCTTTTTCAGATGTATGCTAGAGTCATAGGGAGTTCTAGCAGGCACAACATCAAAACAGTTGAACTTCTTCAGCACTTTTTCAACGTAATGAGATTGACTCAAGGAGATTCCATTGGAGTTTCTAATAACTCTAACTCCTAAAATAACATCTGCTTCTCCTAGGTCTTTCACCTCAAAATGAGATGACAAGAAATTCTTGGCATCTTTCACAATGTCCAGATTGTTTCCAAAAATCAACATGCCATCTACATATAGGCATATAATCACACAATTTGATCCTATAAGTTTAGAATAAACACATGAATCAAAGGTATTTACAATATATCCATTCCTTACTAAAGTGCTATTAAACTTCTCAAACCATTGCTTATGTGCTTGCTTTAGAACATATAGAGATTTTCTAAGTTTTCATACCTTATTCTCTTGACCAACAATCACAAACCCCTCAGGCTGGGACATATAAATTTCTTCCTCTAGGTCATCACTT
The DNA here is from genome assembly GCA_030789695.1 of Scilla litardierei. NCBI lineage: Eukaryota > Viridiplantae > Streptophyta > Magnoliopsida > Asparagales > Asparagaceae > Scilla > Scilla litardierei. Next base: position 109,779,222 of record CM061130.1, on the reverse strand, counting down.
AGAAAGGCTGTTATGACATCCATTTGATGTACAACTAACTCATAAATTGTAGCTAAGGCAATTAGAGTTCTTATCGTAGCAATCTTGGTCACATGAGAATAAGTATCGAAATAGTCTAAGCCTTTCTTTTGGGTAAAACCCCTAATCACAAGTCTAGCTTTGAATTTTTCAATTGAGCCATCAGGTCTCATCTTTTTCTTAAAGATACATTTACTACTAATGGGTCTACTACCTTTAGGTAAATCAGACAATTCCCAAGTTTGGTTAGAAATAATAGAATCAAGCTCGCTTTTAATAGAATCTTTCCAAAAAACTAGCATCAATGGATCTCATTGCATCATCATAAGATTTTGGGTCTTCTTCTATCATGAAGGCAGAGACAAGTTCATCACTAAGAAAATCTATACATGCACTTTCTGATAAGAAAGCTGCAATGAAGTCTGGTCTAAAGTTGGTTTCAGTTCTTTGCCTTTTACTCCTTCTAGGTTCATCATTAATAGTACTAGTAAATGGATGACTATTTGTATGAATATCATCAGATAATGAAGAGGGAGTGGGCATCGAAATATCTGAAGGCAAAAGAGATAAGGATTCCTTCGTCAAGGGAAAACCATGCTAAAAAAACTCTACATCTCTAGACTCAAAAATAGAATGATCTTTTAAAGACATGAATCTATAGGCATCACTATTATGAGCATAACCAATGAACACTGTATCATAGGTCTTAGGTCCAATATTAGACTTCTTAAAGTCAGGTAGACCTACGTTAGCCAAACACCCCACACTCTAAGAAAATTCAGATTGGGAGTAAATCCTTTTCGCATCTCATAAGGTGTCTTGTTTAGTTTCTTATGGGATACACGGTTAAGAACATGACAAGCTGAGAGAATATCTTTCCCCACATGTCATCAGACATCCCTGAACTCAAAAGCATAGCATTCATTTTTTTTCAAGGTTCCGTTCTTACGTTCAGCTATACCATTTTGTTGTCGTAAGTATGGGACACTAAATTCATGTATAATCCCATTCTTCTCACAAAAATCCTTAAGGGTGTTAGTACTGTATTCTCTACCTCTGTCAGACCTAACTCTCTTGATTTTCCTATCAAGTTGGTTTTCTGCTTTAGCCTTGTATTTAATAAACATTTATTTTGCTTCACCTTTAGTTCTAAGAAGGTACACCCTAATTAACCTAGAGTAATCATCAACAAAGGTGATATAATAATGTTTTCCTCCTTTGTTCCTGCTGTTTTGGAAGTCAGCTAAGTCTGTATGAATGTAATGCGTATCTCAAAAGAGCAAAACATTGAAGGAAATTATCCCATCTTCCCCCCTCCACAAAGAAGGGAATAAGACACTACCAATTGTGCATATTTGATTAGATAAAACTAGATGCTGTCTTGATTGAACAAACAAAGACACATGGATATGCATGTCCAGTGGAACATGGATGGATATACATGTTGAGAGTCTAAAAGTATAAATTACATGTTTTCATGGTTACATATTGAGAGTCTTCCATGATTTCATCAATTACTGACCTATGCCATGGCCAGATGAAATTATTACTTTTTTTGGTAAGCAAAAGTTCGGGTGGTTTAGGCAGCGGTCCCCACCACGGGCCAGGGCAAGCCTCTGGGCTCTTAGAGCTCTTACAGAGGACTTACAGGTCGCCCACCAAACGCCCCTCAATTCATTGGCAATGGGCCTCGAACCCTCGACCTGGGTAGTCGGGGCTGAAGACCTTATCAATATGCCAAAGGCGCTGGCATGAAATTATTACTTTACTAAACATGGTGAGAATTCTTTTGTTTCATGTATATTATTAATATTGCTCATCAAACAATACTGAGATTTACTGGTCCATCAAAATGGTAATACTAAATTATTCATAATGTACAAGTGCCCCTAATGATTTACCTTCAAAACATTTAATCAAGTTAATCAAAACATTATCCAAAACATAATTAAACATTTAATTTAGGCCAGGGATGTGTCCCTGTAGCCTATGTTTCTTTTATTTGGGCATATTGTCCACTTTGCAAAATTCAAAGCTAACAGGCCCAGGCTGATCAAAGAAAGAGCCTAAAGCCCATTTCCGTATCAAATAATTATGTGGGCCTACAGAGTCATAGCCGCTGCGAGCCGATGAAAAGCAAACAACAGAGGGCAAGGCACACAGTCCGGGCATTAAAAGGGCACAAGTTAACATATATACCCTTTAATTAATTGTAATATAATTAAATGCACAACTTAATTAACCACATGCAAAATGAATTAAATGTTACAATTAACTGTACATCAAAGGTTAGCAAAGAATTAATGGAAATAATTAAGTGTTAGCCAAATCCAGCATTATGACCAAAATTAATGACATAAAATAAATTAATTATGTTGCAGGAAGTAATAATAATCTGGGCACACAATTCCGACAGTAATTACATAAAGCATAAATTTATTTTATCGCCTTAAGTCACCGAACCGCTGTTCTTTTGGTGTATTGGATTTGCAACTATTTGATCAACAGAGATTTACTGGTGCCTAAATCTTAATATTAAAATATGCGCCTGTAGGCATATAAAACATTATTAACTGTAATGTTCAAATGCGCCTTTCGCATAGTAGTAGTGAAAATAATTGCTTTCAAATTGTTAGAAAAGGAGAGTACTACTATGATTGAAGAGGCAAAAGAACAGACAAACACAACAGACAAACAGAGAACAGAAGATTGAAAATAGATCAAAGCCAAGATTACTTAGCAGATGAATGCAAAAGTGATGTGGCATGGGAAGACCACTGCCTTGAAAGTAATTACGGCGCGACCTCGGTGGTAATCGTTGTTGCTGGTCGCTCCCCAAGGTTAACACAGCAGCACCTGGACGCGTCCACTCGTGGCCAGAGACTTGGAGTTTGCATAGCTCGGGTACCCAGGAAATATAGCAGAGGAAGAGTTGATCTGTGGAAGAACAGAATTGTTTTTCGTATATCTCTGAAGAAGAAATGCTAAGAGATATATATAGGGGTTTGAAAAGGTGGGTTTAGAATTCCAACGGACAGATTTAATTAGGCTGCAATTAAATTAGAAATTAAAAAGGTAGCCGTTTGGAATTAATAGCTGCAATAAAATGCAGTAATCAGAATTAGAACATTTGAGCAATTAAGGGAAATCAAAATAGGAACGTTGAGGCAATTTAAGGGGCTAGATCCAAAAAAAGAAAGGCACATCGTCCAAAAAAAGGAAGGCGCGTGCGACACGGCAGGCGGGCTGCCCACGTATGTCACGGTCGGCGGGCGGGCAGACGGACGGACGGCGGCGGCGCGCGCGTGTGGTGGACCTATGACCATGTAGGTCCTCTCCCCTTCACAAAATTTTCGTACCCCTTGGGACACACCCCAAGCCTCTACAACTCTCCTAATAATCTCCTCCAAGGCAAATTGCCTAAGCAATGTGGGGCTAAAAGAAATAGTGGGAATGAAACAATGCTTTTGAGAGCATATTATTTCCAACACTCCGCCCCTAGGGTTTTTCCCGACGTCCGTTGTCTCCCGCGGAAATGGTAGAGATCGTTAAGAGGTGATGAGATCGAGTGGGGCCCACTGGCAAGGATTCGAGCTGAAGTCCCCGCAAATTCCAACGATTTCAGAGCGAGGATTTTGCCATGCCACGTCGGAGAATGAGGGGGGGTCGAGAGATCGCAGCAGGAGTCACTGCAAAGGAACACACGCGAAGAAAGTGAAGAGAGAAAATGGGCGCATGTGATGGAAGTGACGGGGAACAGTTTGTTCTTTTCGTTTTCTACCCTCTTTTCCTCGCAAAGAAACAGACCCTTAATCAAACTACTATGCATAGATATCGGGACAATGCCGAAATGATAAAATCCCAAGTGAGTACCGTAGATAAGGTGTCGGTATGTTTGGTAGGGCCTCGACCCGATTGAGGTGGATAAGATCAATTTGGATAGCTAGCAAAGGCGCGCGCACACACATGCTAGTGGCTGCGGCCCATATATATATATATATATATATATATATATATATATATATATATATATATATATATATATATATATATATATATATATATATATATATATATATAGGAAAATTTTCAAATGAGAACATTTCGCACCGTGCGAAAATGTTTTTAGTTTTTTTTTGAAATTTTTTTTTTCAAAAATTCTTTTTCCCACCCTCATTATATGTTGTTATACCCCCCTCAAAAAATAATCATTGAGAAATAATGTCATTTGGCCTTCGATCAAGGCATTTCATCAAATTCGCACGTTTTGAGACCGTTAAATTTGTAACGGGTGGATGGGTGCTCTAATGCCCAACGGGTTCACCCATTATTTTCCCTGGGGTATATATTTGTATGGATTAAACATCAAAAAAAGAATTTTTGAAAAAAAAAATTTCAAAAAAAAAAAAAAATGTTTTCGCACCGTGCGAAAACCCCTTTTTTCGCAACCGAAGATCACCCTATATATATATATATATATATATATATATATATATATATGCAAAAAATGTACCTAAGAATGACCTCGGGTAGAGATACCTGAGCACACCCCCGCTGTTCGGGGTTTGTGAGTATTTTTTTTTGAAAATTTTTTTTGCAGTAGGTAGATATACTTGTTATGTAGCTCCCCACAAAATTTCAGCTCGATCCGACACCGTTTGAGCCTCCGTTCATCGATTTCAAAAACGTTGCGCAAAACTGTCCAAATTCTGGACAGTTTTGCGCAACGTTTTTGAAATCGATGAACGGAGGCTCAAACGGTGTCGGATCGAGCTGAAATTTTGTGGGGAGCTACATAACAAGTATATCTACCTACTGCAAAAAAAATTTCAAAAAAAAATACTCACAAACCCCGAACAGCGGGGGTGTGCTCAGGTATCTCTACCCGAGGTCATTCTTAGGCACATTTCCCTCTATATATATATATATATATATATATATATATATATATATATATATATATATATATATATATATATATATATATATATATATATATATATTGAATAGAACAAGTAAATGCAATGGAGGAGATTGAGGGGTTCTCCTAACACAGGTCTGTTGTCGGTGTGCAGTTTCAAAAAAAACGATGTGCATAGTCAACGACGATATCGATTAGACGAATGAGGTGGGATAAGCAAAGGAGAGATCAATATCTTGCATGCAAAGATTAGAAGAATGAGGTGCATAGCCAAACAATAGAGCCATAAGCGGAAGACACGGAGGCTTCAACACAGCCAAATATACTGTAGTACATGTATATATCTTTATTCTATTTCTGTGTTGCAATACAGACAAAGATTAACGGAACTTGGATGCAGGGGCGGAGCCAGGAATTGTTTCCACCCTGGGCTACCGATCAAATACAAAAAGGACGCAAATTAGGTTTGGGATATTGGATTTTGACGGTTGGCGAGCAAACCTTTTAGAAACATTTTATTTAAAATGGGGGGATTTTTGTGGTGATAGGGATTCTGCCTTTTCTTTTCTTTTTGTTAATATGCTTCATTTCTGGATCTTTTTGGCACATGTTTTTGGCTATTTGGGCAAAGTACAGTTGCAAATACAATTTTAATATTCGGTTATTTATAAATAACTTTTTATTATGTGTTGAATGAGAATTACAGCTTAAGTTATGCTTGATTGCAAGAAAATATGTTGAAAGATTGAACTCAATTTTATAAAAGTGACTTCTTTAGATCACAAATCGGAAATGTTCCATGTTATTCACTGTATACATTCATCCAAAAACAACATCGTTAGTGGTCAATAGGGTAATATATAAGCTTGATATCAATTTGTTAGAAAATATTACACATTGGTCTTTGAACTAACAGTATATACACTAAATTATTCAGGATTTTGGTGATGCTATGAGGAATTTGTAGGAAATTGATTTAACCCGGTTAAAATAGGGTCCAAAGTCTGGGTCTTTGTGATGACCAACTCGTACATAATTAGCCGGCTTAGTCTTGGCCTGAATCCGTGTTTAATTGCTTGTTCAAAGATTTCGAATTACCAATAATTGACATCAAACATGGTTAATTACGCGATACGATGCGGTGATACTTTAGCAAATTCTTTAAAAGGATATACTTAAACAAGAAAATCACCATGTTAGATGGGTGCATCTGGCATGCGTATCGGACACATATCCAATACGACACGGCTTGATGATTGAAGTAACAAAATTTTAGGCTGACCACCGATAAATTCATCTTTTTCGTACAAAATTAAGTTTGATATACGTTGTTGTCATTAACCCGTGGGTTTAGATAAGTGTGTTTAATTGAACTAAAACTATGTGCTAGATCAAACTGTGCTTTGTGACGACATACTAAGATAATTTTTTCAAAGCTGGATTTCATGGGGAAAAAAAGTGTATAAGATAATTTTTAGATAATTTTTTCAATAATGTTATTAGAGAAAAAAATTGAAATCTCTATCGGCTAACCATGCAAAGATTCGAACCCCTGACTTCCAAGTCAAATACATGAATCTTCAACCAACTAGGCTAATTTGGGATGCTGAAAGGTAATGTACAAGGTTAATTCAAATACTTATCCGGGCTATAGCCCACCTTAGCCCAAGCACAGCTCCGCCTTGGATGTCACGACTCTTGTTACCAAACAGCAACAGCAACTTGAGGGTTCCTCATTATTTATACCAAATTGAGTGCGTTCTTTTTTCAAACGGATTATCTATCTATCACTGTTATTGTTACTGTTTCTGTTGCTAGCTAGTGTTGTTATCCTTATAGCACAGTTTGTGACAATTAGCATTAACATCAAGTCGCAAGGCCAAAGATGCACATTTGATATGTGATGAAGAATAGCCTGGCATTAGCTCATCGAGGAGTTCTTTTCTTGCAAGGCTCTTACATAATCCCCCTCCTTGCTGTCATATCATCACACATGTCCAAATGAGTGAAAAAATTAAGAGATCATGGGAACCAGTTCAACTTAACACATCATTGATGCATCACCCAACAAATCTCAATAATCCCTGGTCGAATCACTCCCAAGACTCTCACGTTAACATTCTAAAGAAAATGGGAAAAAACAAAGAGAGAAACCAAAAAAGTCCATGTCCAAGATACCCTCACATAACCTTCTCTCTTTTCTCAAAACTTCTTCTTAAAAATCCCCAATAAATGTGGAGAAAGATATATTATGATGCTACTACTACAAGTCCTTGTCCAAGCCCTGAAAAAGGGTCGTCTCGTTTGTTTCTAATTTTTTATTTCTTTCTGATTTTATTTTTCCTTTTCTTAATGCATAAATTTACAAAACCCTAATTAATTGGGTCAGCTTTGGGTCACCTCTGTGTTGGGTCTGTGCAATTATCCATTTTGAAATCCGAAATATTTGTGGGGTAAACAAAAGGTCAGGAATCAGGATCTTTTGGTGGACCCCACCGCCTCCCCGTTCGGCGCGAGAACCTTCTCGTCAATAGTAATACTATTCTTATTTTGAAAAAGGAAATAACTATCTGCACCCCTATGAGTATGGGTGCATTGCCTTTTCTATCTAAAATTTAAAACACTGTGCATCTTTCTCTCCCTCTCTAACCTATTCTTTCCAATTAAAGTTAAATTTTGCACAAAACCCAATATGCACCCCTACTCATAGGGATGCATATAGCAATCCTCTTTGAAAAATTAGGACCCAAATCTGGTATTTGCGGGTCCCACCAATAAGGGATCGATATTCCCCAATTTTTCAATGCGTGCCGCTGAACACGTGTAGCAGTGATGATGACGTGGACGTGGGTTGACGTGGGCGGAGCACGTTCCCTCGAACCGAGGAGGAGGAGATCAGGGCTGAGGGGCGCGACTGCGACGTTGGTTGACGATGACGTGGCTTGATTCTCAAGGCACTTTCCTTATCCCTTTGAAGATCTTTTCAAAAGTGAAGCAAAAAATTCACACCCACCTTTTCACCCCTCATGTCAACTTTTCTGTCTGGGCCCCAAGTTTACCGTTAACTGTTCTGTGGTTGGGGTTCGACCACGTCGGCTAGCCGGTGTTCGTATGTTAATGACGCTAATTAAGGTTAGATTAGAGTAAGAGTATAAATGGCTAGTTTTTGCGGCAACCCGTTGGGTTAATTTTCTAGATGTAATGAGAATAAACTCTATATTTAACTATAGCCTATGATCAAATGTTCCTTTATATCTCTTCCAATTGTTTCTTTGATTAGATGACTTACATGGTAATTTTAATAATAACTAATATACGACTAAGAGAGATGGATCCGTGAATTTAAAATTTATATTGAAAATAGAATTTTTGGTAAACCTTATATTTATTTAGGCGCATTGAAGCTGATGAATCTCATAATTCCATTGACACTTGATCAAACTAGCCCATGATGACCCATTGCTAATCCATCCCATATTCGTCCAAGGCCAAGAGTGATGCGTTGGGTTAAGAGTTTTTTTACCGAGCATGAATCCAGTTGATCATCATCATCTGAAGCTTCAAGAACATATTGGTCTTCATTATCAACCAACTTTGATTTAGTTTGAGCATTAACGTAGGTGCCGACATTTGTTGATATGTGCTTTAAATTTGTAGTTTGGACTTAACATGGCCGTGTCACAGTCAGCACGGACGTGCCTTATTTTACAGAGACTGCGAAGTTCTGGACAGACTGTAACACGGCCGTGCAGCACAGCAGTGTCACCAAAAACAGAGAGTCACCAGTATTTTTCTACAGTCCCAACACAGGCGTGCCACTTTCTAGCACGGTCGTGTCGCTTGTAGTTGGCACAAATATGTGATTTAGGTTATGGTTTTGATCTAAAACCTAATCTAGTCAGACGGCTGAGATTTCACACGACCCATGGGACTATTTAAACCCCTCCTATAGTTTATTTTGAAGAACGCGCGTGCCGTCATCAAGTTTCTTTTTCCTCGTGCGTCTTGGAGCTGTGGGACATGAATTGATGCGTGACTTCTTGAGATTTCTTTGTGAATTATCTTTGTGAAATTCATTGTAATCTTCTTCTAGCTATCTCTCTTTTTGGTTTGAGGGATTTTGGTGAGAGCTTTTGTTTTCTTCTCTTTTGGTGAGATTTGATATCTCTATTGGGTTTGTGAGAAGAGTTTGAACTCATAGCTTGGAGTTATTGGTGCTCTCTTTTGTTGAAGAAGATTGAAGGAGTTGGTGTAATTTTCTCTGATCATATAGTGGAAACCGTCATCGGGAAGCTGGACGTAGGCGCTGTTAGCGGGCCGAACCAGGATAAATTCTGTGTCGCTTGACTTGTTGCTTTCCTGCTTTTATTACTTTTTGTATTGCTTGTTGTGATTGGATTTGTGCTATTGTGGTGTATCTCTGAAAGATCGCGGCATAATGATTGTTGGTTAGCTATCCGCCGAAGGGGACACTTCCACTGTCTATTGGTTGTTCGTCGTTTTCCCAACAAGTGGTATCAGAGCTTTCAGGTTGTCGGAGTTTACACAATGGTAAAGACATATTTAACATCTGGATACAAGATCGAGAAGTTTACAGGAAAGAATAGCTTCACTCTATGGTGCATAAGGATGAAGGCTATGCTCAAGCACGTAGGTCTTTACAGGATAGTCTTTGACAAGAAATCTATTTCAGAATCTGTCACAGAGCATATGAAATCAGAGCTAGATTTGAAAGTACACAACACTATTCAGATGACCCTATTAGGCAAGATCTTTTGCAAGGTTGCGAAAGAGGAGACTGCAGATGTGTTGTGGAAAAAACTTGAATCTTTGTACCTAACTAAGTCACTCACAGAAAGACTGTATATATTACAGAAGTTGTGCATGCTCAAGATGAAAGAGGGGACATCTTTACAGAATCATCTTGATCAATTGAATTAGTTGGTATTGGATTTGCAAGCTATGGAAGAGAATATAAGTGATGAGTATCAAGCAATTGCCATGCTTTGTTCTCTACCCGAGGAGTACTCAAACTTTGTCGAGACCATGACACAAAGGAATGACAAATTTTCTTTAGACGAGGTCGAGGCAGCTCAACACTTGCATTAGCTAAAAAAGGTGTCGAGTGGTGACACAAGTGCTGATGATCAGGATGTGGCTCTCTTTGGGGGTCGTTAAGGTGGACAATCCAAATCTAACTCCAAGTTTGGAAGACCAAAGTCTTATGGTCAAGTTAGTAACGACCAGATATGCCATTATTGTAAAAAGACAGGACACTGGAAGAACAAGTGCCCACTGTTGAAGGTCAAGGGTAAAGAGTTTGCTCATCCTGTAGCAGCTTTTTGGAGGTGCATGCATTGATACTGATAATAAAGAAATATTGATTGTGTTTTCTTTGAAAGACAATCGGGCATCATGGATTCTTGATTCAGGGTGTAATTCCCACCTGACTCCATTGCGGATTTATTTTGTGACATATACTCCTAGAGATAGACCAGACGTATACATTGGGAATGGAGCTATGTCTAGCGTAGTTGGAGTTGACACATTCGGTTCAAGATACAGGATGGAGTCATTCGAACACTTACGAGTCTTAGGCATGTACCAGATTTGCAGTGAAATTTGATTTCTCTTGGGGCCTTGACAGGTGTGGGGTGTTGTGCGGTGCTCAAGTTAAAGCAACTACGGTTGTCCAGGGGTGGTCGTTTTGTGATGGCGGCGAGAATGATTGGTAACCTTTATAGGCTTCATGGTTAGACAATGTTGAGTCAGATGTCTGGTGAATCAGAGATCTCTAGTGGAGGAGTGTTTGGGAGTCAGTGGGACATTGTGACAGAGAAGTGTGGTCGGTTGTAGGATGGGACAACTACGGTGTGCAGGGAGGAATCGTCAAGAGATGGAGTCCCGAGTTCATCCCATCGTGGTTTAGCTCTTGTGGGGGCTCAGATTGTCTACATGGAAGTAGGTGGTTTCAGGATAGAGTTGCAGTCCTCGAAAAAATAAGTTGCTGAGTGCATGAAGGAGTTGGGTATTCGGGTAAAGAAGTTGCAGCACATTGGTGATCACTTATCAGGACGTGTTGGTGGCATGGCTTATGGTGGGCATGACGCGGTTCGTCTAAGGGATCATCTGGAGTGCACAGACCCAGCGGCTCAGAGACGATCAAGAGCAAAGGATCTCATAGAGATCGTGGTAGTGCTTGTAGGATTTTCTGGGTCCTTAGGGAAATAAAATCGACGTCCGGCCTAAGTCGGTCGGACGAAGATATCAAATAAAACAACGAAAAATCATCTTAAAACTATTTTAAGAACAGCCCTAAAGATATTAACCCTAACCAAAATCTCTACTATCCCGGGGTTGGGTCCGACCAACCCCTAAGGATAGATATATCTAACATTTGCAATTATAAACTCATGTTTAATTTAAACTACATACCTTTTAATTCGTTTCCGCAGAATACGAAGCGTCGTTTCAGCAACATTTCTCTGGCCCCGCGCATCTTCTCCCAAGCCAAACCACGTCCCGAGCCGCTCCTCGTCCCGAGCCGAACTACTTTCTGAACCACACCGCGTCCCGAGGCAAGCAACAACCTTGTCGCCGTGCCAACCACGCGCCGAAGAAGATTTCACCTTGAGTGGATTCTCCGTCAAGACTTCGGATCCGATCCGAGCTCCTTCGTAGCTTTGCTAAAGCCCGATCAGGAGCAAGTAAGAATTTAGGGAGAGAGGAAATAACTAATTTAAGTCTTAATCCGAGCGTGCTCCAAACTTTTGGGAGCTTCTCAGATTTGGAGACTTGGTGCGAGATTCAAGGAGGAGAGTTGGCCCTTATTTATATAGGCAGCTGCCCCCTCTCCTTTCTGCATATCCGATGTGTGACTAAAAATTGGAGTGAAAAAATCAATTTAAAGTGGGCCTTTCACAAAGGCCAATATTTGGTGAATTTTTCATACCTCAACGTTGAGCTCCAAGAACGATGTCACACATCGTTGCGAAGAGGGTTAAATGTTGAACGCGTAGGAAAAAACAGGGACTCAATCCGAGTTCGTCTTATGGGCTGGGCGGCCTGCGGGTCGGGTGTAACGACCCGCTCCCCAGGATACCCGGAAAGTACAAATCCGTCCCAGGTATTCCCAGAGTAGCGAATGTTACTAAAGGAGAAAAGAAAGAAATACAAGAGAACCAGCAGGCCACTGCGCACGTGCTGGGATAGTAAAAATAATGCTCCAATCATGGCAACACAGAACACAAAAAAACTGAAACACAAATACAAAGAAGAGCATGTAGAATCATTCATATTACCCAAAAGTGATGATATACAACATTTACAAACATCCCCCAACTAAACAACCCCAAGGCAACACTCCCAATAGTAACATAGTACAACACTTACACCCACAATACAACTCACTCTCTACAGCTACCCAAACTCCAACTCCAAGCTAACTGCTGAAGACTCCACCTGCTACAACCTGAAAAGGGGGAGGAGCACGTCAATGCGTGCCCCAGTAGGAAATCCCAACACTAATGGCATATCATGTTTTTACAATCTAGTTATTTACGCTAAGTTTATAACCACATGACATGGCGTAAAAGTAAAGCATACAACTACATGACATAAAGACAATTAAAGCGTAAATAAAGAGAACGTACCTGCCGTTAGGTGGTGAGCTACTGCAAAAGAGAGTTAAGGCTACAAGTAATATGAGAAGTAAATGAGGCAAAGGTAAACTACAGCATGGCATAAAGCTAGCAGAAGGTAAGCATATCTACGAGATACAAGTGACAAGGTGCAGGGGCCTTAGTCAGCATGAGTGACACAAGCAGCACAAAGTAGAACAACTAACATATGAACCATATTGTTTAACTTAATAAGTTGGAAATCTGGGTAAACCATATGATACGAGGTCCTGGACCTCACCCCAAGGTGGGATGGCACTCAAACTACCCCGCTGTGGTACACGAGCACTGATGAATTTTAACAGGGCCTCTCGAACTCTTCCGTCACTCTAGTGGGAGTGAGACAGAATTAACACACATCATCACTCGGTACATTTTCCTGTGGGCATCACATATCTCATCAAATCCCGCCAGTGGAGCACTCACACTAGGGTATACCTCCCAAGTCCAGGCCTCATACCTATAGTTTGATCAGATTTTCCCCCCAAACCCCCTTTTAGCAATTCACCCGCCTTTAAGAGGACTGAGTCGTTCAAAGAATTTATTTTAATATCATATTAACAATGTGGGAATCATTTATGCATGGCTTCACAAATTCAGCATTGTCCTCGTTTTTGAAACATATCTTCTTTTCATAACAACTTGGGACATGCACCTAAGTGACATGTCCTTCATCATAACCACAACAACTCATCATCACATCACATATAAAACCATGCATGACATACTCCCAACATCAAAGTTTATAACATGTCTCATAGCACAAGCCTAGACATGGCATTTCTCATACTTCTTGCCTTTGCTTTCACTTGGGCATTTTCACAAACGCATGACATGCATCATGTACAACATCACAATCACATTAGCAATTTAATAGCATATCACACCAATCAAACTTCCTTTCATGTAACAACAACAATTATGGCCAATAGGAGAATAATTGGCTACAATGCCTAATTCAACATCTCAATAAAATGGTTCATCTGGCGGAAAAATGCAGACAGTCACAACAAATGGCCATATATCATCAGTTTTCATTATGAATTTGACATAATTTCCTAAATGAAAGTTGTATATCTGATAGTGCTGGATTCAGTATAAAATTTCATGCAAAGATATGAACTATATGATTTATGGTGAATTGTTTGTTGAAATCTGTCAAGACTGATTTTCAGGTGGATTACAAGATTTGTAAAAAATGCTAATTTAAGACATGTTGCAGTTAGAATTTCGAAAACATAGAGCAGGTTGTTATCTTTTCAATGAGATCAAGAACCTTAATTTCTATAGTGTGCAGGGACTGAGCTCAATTTTTCTGAACTGTGTTCAGTATGAATGAAATTCAGATATGTTGGAAAGATGGAATTTTTACCCATAATTATTGAATTGAACATATGTAAATTTTATATGATTCTAGGGTAGGATTTCAAGAACTACATGAACATATTTTTTGCAGAATTTATTCATGCCTAAATTAAGAGATATACTTATGTGAACAAGCAACAGAAACTGGATTCAATTTCTGCCAACAACATAGCAAGAGAATAGTTTAATTAAGACAAGGTTAACATAATTTGCCATTAGGGGAGGGTTTCCTACCTAAAGATGCAAGCTTTCCCAGCCACCAAGTATCCTTTCTATGAGTCCCTCCTCCGCCTAGCTCCAAGCATCAAAAGATGGCAACTTGCTTCAAAACAAACTCCTCCTTTCAAGCCCTCTTCTTCTCCTCCTCCTTTTCTTTTGAATTCAGCCAACATGAGAAGGAGCACAAAATTGAGGGTGGAGGGGGAGAGGGAGGAGATGGGATAAGGATGAGAAAAGAGGGAGGTGATGGGATAAGGATGAGAAAAGAAAAAGAAAGAGATAAGCTTTTCTCTTTTCTTGAATATTCTTGGCTTATTCAAGAAGCCATCCATTTATTGAATTACCATTATGCCCTCCCCCATATGTCCATCTACTACTAAATATTTACAATTATGCCATTTGCTTTATGCACACACATCCTTAATATACACACACCTCCTTCATTTAGTCCAAATGACCATTTTGCCCATCACCTTTTTACAAATTTACGGTTATGCCATTAACCCCTAACCCCTTTTCACACTTGCCCCCTACACACCCCCACACATACTCTTACATACCCACACTTGCACACGTGCACCACACATGCACAATGCATGCACGTCACCAAAACGTACGCCCTACCACCATTGTATCGTATAATGCATGTATCGCTCAAAACAGGACATGACATCGGGTGCCCGCGGGTGCGGGCCCCGACCCGCAATGCCCTTATTGGGCTTCTTAAGCTGTTTTGGCTATATTTTGTGCTTTGGAGCCATTTTTGGTGCGATTTGAACTTGTGTTTAGACCGGACGATCCCATCATCCAGGTAACCCTTTCCAAGCGTTTATTATATTAAATATGTACGTAAACAATTTACAACACATTTAATTTACTTTGCAACATATGCAAAATTCATACATCTAATATTAAAAACCAATTTGCATCAAATACAAATGAACTGAGGTCATACATCTCTTAACATCTCCCACTTGCACTCAGGATCATTTATCTTGAGTCCGTAAGCTAACTGCAAACTCTTTGCAGTTTTCCGTCCCACGCATCAAATGCATTTTCTCCCTAATTCTACATATTACTTGACGAAGGTCTCACTCTGTGTAAGACCCTACGGCCTGAATCCTACTACAGGTGGGGCTCGAAACCCCAGACGGCAGTGAACATGAGTAGCAGGTGCCATCCATGTTTCAGTATCATACTTATGTGGTTAACTCATCGACATTAGTATTATCGGGACCATCCTGACTATATTGGTGATGATTACCGCAATTTTAGTCTCTTCGTCAAAACTATGCCGCTTAGTCAAGCCTAGGGTATAGTCAACTGTCAATCCTACTAGCTCAAACTTAGTTAGTCACCATCGATCTCTAGTCAAATAATGTTGGACTTCTTCCAACATACTCTGGCCAGAGTTTTCACTAAAGATCGAACTAACAATGCGACACTAACTCTCCTTGACCGGGAGAGATGAATCCTATCTTGGTCATTACTCCCCTCGCATGCTTCAAATGTCACCCAACCAAAGACCTTTCAACGAGGCTTTCCCGAGGCTAGATCAGTGATCTAAGTGACACTGTTCACGCACAGGTTCGTACAATGACCTCAAGTCAAAAGACCAACTTGCCTATCATCACTAAGAGTTATTATTGACAGATTGGTCAATATAAACCATATGATAACTCTCGTTGGGTCATTCAGTGAACTCATTCTCTAATGAGCACATGTGTCTCGTCTTTGACTTCACCAAGTTAAACGACCATGAGATCGTCGCCACCATTATATGGTGAAGGCTAAGACACAATGATCTATCCGATGAGTCGATATCCATTTCTCGAAACATTTATGACCACGAACATTTTTAGACCTATGCTACAGTCGGTCAAATATTTCTCCATGATCGAGATCTCCATATTGATACATGTTTGACCTCGCATTAAGTCTCCGGACTATATCTAAGTTCTAATGAAGACTACATTATTATTAACTTAGGTAAATTCTTGCCAAACAGCTTACTGTTATTTTGAACAAGACGTTTGTATACATGTATCGAGATAAATTTGCCTCGAGGGCAAACCCATCTCGCTACATCTCCCACTTACACTCTGATCGCTCGGGCTGTACTCCCAAAACAATGTAGTTTTACCGCAAGTGCACGGTCTGTTGTGTATTGATTCCCCGGATTTGGTTTTGGATGATGAGCAAATATAAATAATGTATACTAACTTATTTGTGAGCGCAGTTATGGAGATCGTCGCCAAAAGAATACGAACATCAAAAGCGACGTCTCAAGACTTCTCAATACGCGTGATCGTGCCTGGAGCTTCGTTGAAGCTCAAGGAGCTTTATTGAAGTCAAGAGGAATGAAGATTGAAGCTTTGAAGACGGCTTGTAAGGTTTATTTTATAGTCTTCTTGTTTCATAGATTAGAATGTTAAGCCTTGAGTAGGACTTACATTAAATACTTCATTTCGCTCATATCTTAGAGCTAGGATATTCATAGAAGCCATTAGAAACTTTCCCGAAGCCTATCGCTTCTTCCCTCGGCTTCGAGTGCATGTTAGTTGGTTCAAGAAGAGTCACCAACCGACTAGATGACGATCTAGTCGGTCAGCAACTCTACATGAACCGACTAGATGCCTTGCTATATTCAGCTCTTTCCAGGTTGATCAATTAGTCGGTCAAAGAAGAGTCAGCGACCGACTAGATGACGATCTAGTCGGTTAGGAATCCTTCTTAGACCGACTAGTTGAGCTTGCCTCTGTACAGCCTGAGTTACTGTTTCGAGTTAGTCGGTCAAAGAACGTTTACCGACCGACTAGTTGAGAAACTAGTCGGTCAGCATTTGTTCTTAAACCGACTAAGTCATCTTGAAGTCAACCTATTCTATTTCGACGTTAGTCGGTCAAAGATCATTCACCGACCGACTAGTTGTGAAACTAGTCGGTCGGCAAGTCTTCTTAGACAGACTAGTTGTCTTTGCCTGTACTTCGACTTCTTGGCTGTTCTACCGTTAGTCGGTCTACGTTGTATCACCGACCGACTAGTTGATGAACTAGTCGGTCAGTGATCCTTCTTTGACCGACTAGTCTGGTTCAGAATAGAGCCGTTGGAGACTTTCTTGAAACGTTTTTCTCTCCCTCTCTCCTCTATCATATATATAGTTGGAGGGGATCTTTCATAAGATCCAAGGCTGCCATTTTAGAGATTTGGAGAAATCTAAGAGAAGCTATTCAACTCCTTTCTAAAGCTTTCTCTTCCTCACAAGAATCTCTCCCTCAACTCTTTGAGCCATTTCCTCAAGAGAGATTCTCTCCATTGTGAGCCTTCCAAGCCAATAGCTTGATCCAAAGTCACCATCCTCCATCCTTGTCTTAGATCGCTGATCTTATTGGTGGAGATTCGGTTTGGTGACATTCTCTTCTCAAAATCCATCATTGCCCTAATTTGGTAAGATTTACTCAAGGCATAGGATTTTGTACGGTAAGAGTTTACTTCATTTACTTTCATTTTGTAAGTGTTCATCTCTCGGTTGTGAGAGTTGTGTTTGTGATCCCGGGTTGTGGGAGTCACAAATTACTTTGTGTATGATTGACTTGTGAAGGTTTTTCACAAGTACTTCATAGTGGAAATCTTGAGTTAGGGTTGCTAACTCAAGTATCCGGAGGGGATCCGGGTGGTTGGGACGTAGGATCACCGGGAACAAGTCGGGGAGACTTGGGTGGATCCAAACCCAGTAATATTGTTTGTTTGCGTATGTTTTAATTCTTGTTGATAGTTTTTTAATTCAGCATTGTCATTTGTTTCTTGCACAATAATTAGGAATAACTATCTTGATTATTTTAAGTACTATTCACCCCCCTCTAGTACGTGTGCAGTAGCTACCACAGGGCACTACAATTGGTATCAGAGCCAAGGTTAAAGCTACAAGTTCAAAGCTATGACGAACAACGACTACAACGTCTTCAAGAACCGCGATGGAGCTTCTTCAGTTATGGAAGGACTATCCTCCGTCAGGCCTCCACACTTCAACGGTACCAACTACGGGTACTGGAAATGCCGGATGCAAATTTTCCTCCGGAGCGCTTCACTATGGAGAGCCACCATGACGGAGTATGTCGAGCCTTCCGAAGAAGATTTCGCGAAGTGGACTCCCGCGGAGGTCGCCGCGGAAGTAGCCAATGCCAAGGCAATGAATGCCTTGAATTGTGCGTTGGAGCCCGAGGACTTCAACAAGATATGCACATGTAAGAGTGCATATCAAATATGGAACCAACTCCTCATTTTGCACGAAGGATCGAGTACGGTAAAAGACTCTAAACTCGTCGTCGCTAACAAAGAATTTGAGTTGTTTCATATGGAGCAGGGTGAAACCATGAAGGAGTGCTATGCTCGCTTCGTGGATATATCCAACGACTTGGAAGCTCTTGGGAAAACCTACACCCAAAAGGAGAAATGCTCAAAGATTATCGACGGTCTTCCATCATGTTGGGAAAAGCGTACCTTCGCCATCGAGGAAGGTAATGACATGAATAAATATACCGTCGTACAACTAATGGGTACCTTGTTGTCTTATGAGGTACGCAAGGATAGTAAGATCTGGATGAGGGAAAAGATGAAGGCGTACTTGAAGCAAGACGAGCCAAAGAAAAAGGCAATTGCATTCAAGGCCGCTCCATCTACCGATGATGAAGATTCGGAAGAAGAAGAGAACGAAGAATTGGACATGGAAGCATTGGCCAATATGGCAAAGAAATTCATCCGATTCTTCCGACAAGGTAAGTTGAATCGTAAATCTAAATTTATTTCGACTAATGTTTCTACTCCCGTGTGTTACAAATGCAACAAGCCAGGACATATCAAGCCGGATTGTCCTCTCTACAAACACAAGGGAAAATGGAAGGGATCCAAGCACGACAAGTCAAGAAAGCACAAGAAAGGGCTTGTCGGCACTTTCACCGACTCCGACTCCTCAAGTGGAGAATCGGACGATGAAAGAGTGGAGATTGCACACACGTGCTTTATGGGAAAAGAGGATTGTGATGAAGAGACTTCCTCCGATGAAAGCGAGGATGGAAGCGAGGATGAATGCAAAGAGGTAACCAATGATGAACTTAGAATAGCCAATGAACAACTATGGAATAAGTTTTCTAATATGGCTACTAAGTTTATGAAGACTAAAAATGAATTAGATAGTCTTAAAAACTCGCCTAAGCCTTTCATCGTCAACAACGACACCGTTGTTGATGGGTTGAGAAATGAGATTGAAAATCTCAAGTCTCAACTTGAGCATGTTCATATCGAGGATTCGGATGAACATGTGATAGCGGATTTGACGTCTCAAATCTCAACTTTGAGTATTGAGAATAAAAATCTCAAGTCACGTGTTTGTGCACTCGCATCGCAAGTGTCCACTTTGGATGCTTCTTTGCATTCTCTCACCGAGAAGCATGAGAGCACATTAGGCCGAATTCATGAATTCAACAAAGGTAAGGGCAAGTTGGATGATATCCTAAATGACTTACCTCCGGCCAATCATCACATTGGTTTGGGGTATAAGATGGGAGAGTCATCCAAATCGTCCGCCACCTTTGTTAGGCCATCTTTCGATGCTTCTACTAGTGGAAGTAAACACGTCATGGGTAGATCTTCTACCAATGGTGCGTCCGCTAGGAACGCGCCCCCATTTGGAAAGAAACCCACTTTGGGTGGACCTCCAAAGAAGGGTCATGCTTTCATGTATACCATGCCACGTAGGAACACAAATCCTACCCCACATGTTAGCACATATGCCGATTTCTATGCTCCGCATCCACGAGCACGTGCACACCATGTGAGACACACTCATGCACGTGTTCCTCCATATCCATATGTTCATCCTCATTCTCATATGAATAATTATCGTCATGCACCATTGCATCGCATGCCATATGCTTACCCACGACATGCATCACATAGAAATCAACAACGTATGCATGTTCCCAATAGGATTAGGACTCCCAAGACATACACTATTTGGGGTCCGAAGAACACAAGCATGCATGCTAAGAATTTGTATGTGAAATCATTTATAGATGATGTTATTTTGAATGATGATTATGTTGGGAAATCAAGTTCCTCTTGGACTTGGTTTCCGAAGGGTTAGTTCCCTTTGACCCTTCATTGCTTGGTACCATAAGTTTAATTTCATTTTATGGGTACCAAAGCAATTGTGGTTTGTATGGGTTACATTTAATTTGAATTTAGTTAGCTAAATTTATTGCCTAACCCATAGGATCCAAAAATATTTTTTGGATACCAAAATGATATTCTCTAGGTTAAATTCACCATGGGATACCAACCCTACCAACTCCGTGATTTGCAAGGATTTTCATTCTATTGAAGTTGTTGGTGCTTAAGTGATGCACCAAAGTAGGGGGAGCTTAATGTTGTAAGTATTTTCATACTTTTGATTCACATTGGTATCCATTGGTAGATTATATTACAATTGGTATCTTTTTGCTTCATTTGGTATGCTAGATTAGTGTATGCCATTGTTATATGATGTTCTATCTATTTTTTGGCATAACATTCTTGCATGCTACATTTAGTATGCACATCGGATTATTTTTGTCTCTGATGTTGATTTCGTCGTTCGACGATTTTGTGGATTTAATAGAATTCTTTCTATGGAAACATAGAATTGTTTTCCATGCATTCTATTGATTTTGGAGAGTATGTTCCAAAACTCAATAAGTGAAATCGATTTGAGTTTTGATGATTTCGGATTTCGATTTTCGCCAATGGCTTGATGATTTCGTATTTCGATTTTCGCCGATGATTTTATGATTTTGGTTTTCGATTTTCGCCTATGGCTTGATGATTTCGTATTTCGTATTTCGCCTATGGTTTGATGATTTCGGTTTCCGATTTTCGACTTTGGTCTCCTTGACACGCTTTGCTTTTATTCGGTATTTTACATTTGATATTTTGCATTGGTGTTATTTTGGACCGTGGTCATATTCTTCGACTCCCGTGCTTTAATTTTTGGCCATTGCTTTTGTTGTAGGTCTCCTCCCGCTCTTTTTGCTAATGCCAAAGGGGGAGAGATATAATAATGACAATGTGCTAATTAATAATTCAAAGGAATTTACCATGAATCTAATTTGATGTGTTAGATTCAGGGGGAGTGAAGATATAAATAAAAGGATTTAGATCCTATATGTGCAATAATAGGATTCATATTTTGTATATTTTCCTCGCTGCTTGATGCATATGAATATTATTGAATATGGAACTAACGTGTCATCAATGCAGGGGGAGTAAGTAAATTTCAATTGAATCATTATTATTGTTATTATTTATATTGGTTTGTCATCACCAAAAAGGGGGAGAATGTTGTGTATTGATTTCCCATATTTGGTTTTGGATGATGAGCAAATATAAATAATGTATACTAACTTATTTGTGAGCGCAGTTATGGAGATCGTCACCAAAAGAATACGAACATCAAAAGCGACGTCTCAAGACTTCTCAATACGCGTGATCGTGCCTGGAGCTTCGTTGAAGCTCAAGGAGCTTTATTGAAGTCAAGAGGAATGAAGATTAAAGCTTTGAAGACGGCTTGTAAGGTTTATTTTATAGTCTTCTTGTTTCATAGATTAGAATGTTAAGCCTTGAGTAGGACTTACATTAAATACTTCATTTCGCTCATATCTTAGAGCTAGGATATTCATAGAAGCCATTAGAAACTTTCCAGAAGCCTATCGCTTCTTCCCTCGGCTTCGAGTGCATGTTAGTTGGTTCAAGAAGAGTCACCAACCGACTAGATGACGATCTAGTCGGTCAGCAACTCTACATGAACCGACTAGATGCCTTGCTATATTCAGCTCTTTCCAGGTTGATCAATTAGTCGGTCAAAGAAGAGTCAGCGACCGACTAGATGACGATCTAGTCGGTTAGGAATCCTTCTTAGACCGACTAGTTGAGCTTGCCTCTGTACAGCCTGAGTTACTGTTTCGAGTTAGTCGGTCAAAGAACGTTTACCGACCGACTAGTTGAGAAACTAGTCGGTCAGCATTTGTTCTTAAACCGACTAAGTCATCTTGAAGTCAACCTATTCTATTTCGACGTTAGTCGGTCAAAGATCATTCACCGACCGACTAGTTGTGAAACTAGTCGGTCGGCAAGTCTTCTTAGACAGACTAGTTGTCTTTGCCTGTACTTCGACTTCTTGGCTGTTCTACCGTTAGTCGGTCTACGTTGTATCACCGACCGACTAGTTGATGAACTAGTCGATCAATGATCCTTCTTTGACCGACTAGTCTGGTTCAGAATAGAGCCGTTGGAGACTTTCTTGAAACGTTTTTCTCTCCCTCTCTCCTCTATCATATATATAGTTGGAGGGGATCTTTCATAAGATCCAAGGCTGCCATTTTAGAGATTTGGAGAAATCTAAGAGAAGCTATTCAACTCCTTTCTAAAGCTTTCTCTTCCTCACAAGAATCTCTCCCTCAACTCTTTGAGCCATTTCCTCAAGAGAGATTCTCTCCATTGTGAGCCTTCCAAGCCAATAGCTTGATCCAAAGTCACCATCCTCCATCCTTGTCTTAGATCGCTGATCTTATTGGTGGAGATTCGGTTTGGTGACATTCTCTTCTCAAAATCCATCATTGCCCTAATTTGGTAAGATTTACTCAAGGCATAGGATTTTGTACGGTAAGAGTTTACTTCATTTACTTTCATTTTGTAAGTGTTTATCTCTCGGTTGTGAGAGTTGTGTTTGTGATCCCGGGTTGTGGGAGTCACAAATTACTTTGTGTATGATTTGACTTGTGAAGGTTTTTCACAAGTACTTCATAGTGGAAATCTTGAGTTAGGGTTGCTAACTCAAGTATCCGGAGGGGATCCGGGTGGTTGGGACGTAGGATCACCGGGAACAAGTCGGGGAGACTTGGGTGGATCCGAACCCAGTAATATTGTTTGTTTGCGTATGTTTTAATTCTTGTTGATAGTTGTTTAATTCAGCATTGTCGTTTGTTTCTTGCACAATAATTAGGAATAACTATCTTGATTATTTTAAGTACTATTCACCCCCCCTCTAGTACGTGTGCAGTAGCTACCACAGGGCACTACACGGTCTAGTGGCAAGTGGGTATTGTATCCACAGTGAGGTGGTGTTGGCTCCAACCTATCTTAGGTTGGCTCGACTACGATGGTTTATTGGTGGAGATGGTTATGGTATGATGTAATGATAACGGTGATGGATGTCGATGTCGATGATAAAGATGTCGGTTGTAAATTCAATCAATAAAAATGTCTAGGACTAGGGAATCCCCACTATAGATATTCAAGCATCAATATTAATATGAACTCCCATATTACTACTCTTGATTTAGGGTGAAACTGGCGCAACTAAGTTGTGAATCCATGCACGCTCTCGCGCTACGCAAGTCTATAATAATCTAAACTAGAACCTTGCTCTCGCGCAAGCCTAGTTCAAATTACTAGCATTAAGATCGACAATATAATTCAATTCCAGCTCAAGTTCGCTCTCGCGCAACGTGAATTCATATCTAGATCATGGTGGTTCGTATTCGTTTTACCGTCGTACACACGAATATAATTATAGAAATATAATAAAGATGCTAGCTTTGGTCGCTCTCGCGCACCAACTCTAGGGAATCTCGATTATAGATCTAAATCGAATATCTAGGGCTTCCCATAGAACAAGATCCTCTCTCGAGCTCTCAAGATCCAATGGAAATCCCTAGCTATCCATAGTAAATTAACCATAATCTAACCATAAAATAAGTTTAGCAACATGGGTATTCATTAGATTTCACATATCAAACCCTAAATCCATAGGGTTCATCGCTTTGCCTTAGAGCAAGAATCAACCAAGCATAGCAATAATGATATAGAAATCACTAAAAAACATTGCTTGCATATAAAAAATATCAAATCAAATGATTCAAATAACAATAACAAAGATACTTAGTTTTCATGAAGAAATCCAATCCAAATTCAAGCTTTTAGATCCAAGAGAGGGCCTATGGCATGTCCTAACCTTTAAAAAAGTCTCCAAGAAAAATAATAGGAACTCCCCCTTAATGATGGCTACTAAGTTGTATTTATATGTGCCCCAAATCCCTAAGAAAAAGTGGACCAAAATATCCAAAACCCTAGTTGTAACAGATTTTCAGATTTCTGGCCGCCAGCACACTTGGCCGAGTGAAAATGTCACTCGGTCGAGTGGGATCTCCTGCAGAAACTGCAAAAATCAGCATTCTGTTTTTTTCTGGTCACTCGGCCGAGTGGGATCTCACTCGGTCGAGTGACACTGATACGCAAATTCCAGCACAGCTACCCAATCTTGCAGAAATTCTAGAAAATTCATCTGACCTCCGTTTTTCGTGTTCTTGGCGGCGTTGGAACCGTCATGAAGTCAACTATGACTAAAAAATATTCCCAAGTCAAGATGGCTTCTGGAATCATAGCAGAAATCAAAACAAGGTGGATGTAGTGCGTAAATCATTGGTGTTTCATGCGTTTTGGCTTTGTTTCTTCTTCTTCTTCTTTGCTCCAACTTTCATAGATCTTTCTTCCTTGTCTTTTGGTGCTCCTAACTCATATCTTGCTTCTCTTGAATCATCAATCATGGCTTCATCTCCAGATTACACCGTATCACTCCAATTCGCTCCAAATTCCCTGAAATCAACATAAATGCTCCGAAAGTGAAATAGTTCCAAGTATTCATCGAAAAGCATATAAAATGGGGTTTTGGAGGGTGAAACATGATATGAATGTATGAGAATAAATGTGTAAAATACATGCATATCAAAATCCCCCAAGCTTACCTCTTACTCGTCTTCGAGGAAGACAAAAAAGAAGTTCACTGGGAGACAAAAATAATAAAATATAAAAAACCAAAGAAGAGAATTGACAAGATCATTTCCTCATCTCATGTATCACACACAACATCAACTGAGCAATAAATAAGCATACACATCCACACATAGCATTCTAGTCTAGCACCATGCATATATCATGGATTTCAATAAACTATAGAGAACTCAACATCAACATGAAATTGGAGACGAAATCATATCATAGCCTACCATACAATATACTCAATCTATAGAATTTAAATTCAAACTCCACAACAGATTCTCTATCCATCGTAAATGTATCATGATCAAATACCAAGCATGCAAGATATAAATTTGTTGTTCATGAAATGGGATAATGAGTTCGATTGAAGTCAGGAGATCATCACACTAGACTTTTTCGCGAATCCTAGAAAAACTTCAACTCTGCCCATGTCTTTCTTCTAAATAAAAATGGAGATAAGGAAATAGAATTTTTGTGTTTTTATACTTTTGGCTTTTTTGGCTTTTTATCTTGCAAACTTGCGTAAACGCAATGGCGTGCAAGGAGCGGTCTATGCATCCCAGATCAGGCGATCTTAGGGCATCGGGTTACAAGGATCCCAAAGGACCTTTTATTTAGGAATTTTGTTTGATTTTTATATTTTTGTTTTGAAATTTTTGCAAACTCACGTAAACGCGATGGAATGCAAAGATGGTCTTTGACCATTTATTTGGCAATATACAAAAGAAAAGGAAAAAGCCATAGAATCTAGACATAGGCTCGGTATCAGAGCTTCAACTCATCAATATTAAAGCTTCATGGGTTATCCTATTTCTCTTGAATCACACTCATTCATGAAACATACTTAGTTATCATACAAATCATGCAAATAATTTATTCATTTTTCTAATTAATTCAAGCAATCTTTTTGACTGTTTCGAGAATATTTATTGTGGAAAAATGAACTCAGCTATGGAAAAGCATATTGAAAAGGCAATCTACTCAAGGAAATATCTCTATATCAATCAACTAAGAGTTCCAGATAAATTCCATCATATAAATATAAAAATGAAGCATATAAGACTCAAGAAAAATTCTACGTGAGTGTAAAAAGAAAATCTTAGCAGAGTGTGCATAACTACAAAGTGCAATCATGGGAAAATCATTTCTAGTCTAAAAAGAGAAAAAAAATAAAGAAAAGAAAAACAAGCACACAATATGATGCATGAACACACATAAAAGGAAAATAAGATGGAAAAATCGAAAAATGATGCAAAAATTTGAAAACTTCTAAAATTATAAAAATAAAGTAAAAATGCAACTAATGTAACTAAATGGCATGGAAATGCACTCTCCCAAGCTTAAACTACACATTGTCCTCAATGTGATCATAAAAGATAATTATGAGGAACAACGATAAATATGAGGGGGTGAATGGAAAATGATGACATGAATGACATGAAATCCTAATGCAACTACATGCGTGTAATGCCCTGATAGCTACTGCACAAGTAATAGAGGGGAGTGAATAGTACTTTAAAATAATCAAGAGTATAATTCCTAATTATTGTACAAACACAACCAACAATGCGGAATGAAAATTGACAACAATAAAATCCAACGCAAACACGCGATGTAACGGGTTCGGATCTACCCAAGTCTCTCCGACTTGTTACCGGCGATCCTACATCCCAGACACCCGGATCCCCTCCGGCTACTTGAGTTAGAATCCTCTAACCCAAGTTTGCACTATGAAATTCTTGTCGAAAAATTCTACAAGATCAAATCATACACAAATCGAAAACGTGACTCCCACAAACCGGGATCACGATCTTCTCTCACAAACGAGAGATAAACTGAAATATCGATTTAAATGAAACAATAAAACACTTACCACATAACCCTATGCCTTGAGTAAAACTTACTGATTTTAGGGCAAGAAGGATTTTGAGGAAGAAGCAAGCACCAAACCCTAGCTCCACCAAGATGAGCAGCAATAGATGGCTAGGGAGAAGTTGGTGACTTGGATTCAAGCTCTTAGCTTGAGTAGCTCACAATGAATGAGAATCTCTCTTGAGGAAATAGGGCTCAAAGAGTAAGGGAGAGATTCTTGTGAAGTGAGAGAGCTTAGAAATGAGAGTTTAATGCTTTCTCTTTGATTCTCTAAATCTCAATAATGGCAGACTTGAATGCAAGCTTGAAGCACATCAAGTTTATATAGGAGAGAGAGAAGAGTTCAGCAAAAATCGTGGCATTAAATGCCCAACGGATCTATTTCTGAAGCTGCTTAATCGGTCTAAGAAGGATCACTGACCGATTAGTTTTGCAACTAGTCGGTCGGTGAACCTTCTTGGATCGACGAGATGGTTGATAGTAAAGATAGTGAAATCAAGAGATAGAACTAGTCGATCTAAGAAGAGACACCAACCGACTAGTTTGACAACTAGTCGGTCGGTGAACCTTCTTGGACCGACTAATTGATCAACAGTAAATGAGCTGAATTTCACAAGGAAAAACTAGTCGGTCTACGAAGGATTGCCAAACGACTAGTTTGACAACTAGTCGGTCGGTGAATGTTCTTTGACCGACTAACTTGTCAACAGTAGCTAGGCTGAAATATATAAGGATAACTAGTCGGTCTGAGAAGGATTTCCAACCGACTAGTTTGACAACTAGTCGGTCGGTGAACCTTCTTGGACCAACTAATTGGTCAACAGTGCCTAGGCTGAATTGAACTAGGATATCTAGTTGGTTCAAGAAGGATTTTCAACCGACTAGATTACCATCTAGTCGGTTGGTTCTTCTTCTTGAACCAACTAAGATGCATACGAAGCCGTGAAATGAAGTGATAAGCTTCGGGAAAGTTTCTAATGGCTTCTAAGATAATCCTAGATCTAAGATATGAGCGTTATGAAGATAGTTAAGTAAGTCCTACTCAAGGCTTAACATTCTATACGTTGAAGCTAGAAGACAATAAAATAAACATGACGAACCGTCTTCAAAGCTTCAATCCGAATCCCTTGACTTCATTAATAACTCCTTGAGCTTCAACGAAGCTTCACGCACAACGATCGCACGCTCTAAGAAGTCTTGGGACGTCGCTAGAAATGTACGAAGTAACTTGGCGATGATCTCCATAACTGCGCTCAAAGAGAATTAGTTCACGATATTTATGTTTGTTCATCATCAAAACCAAATCCGGGGAATCAATACTCAACAATGCGCATGCAATAATGCATGAGAGCGCCTTCCCCCAAGCTAAACCAAACAATCCCGTTCATTGACTCGATCAAAAAAAAATCACGACTTTGCTAAGCGCGTGATCAGGTCAAATGAATAAGAAAGTAAGTTTATCATGAAAGAAGTACTCGATGGTTGGTGAGCAAAAGGGCGCGACATATATAAATGTGAAGAAGATGGCCATAAATAGCATATAAAGGGTTTGGATGTAAAAGATTATTGTTGCCAACATAGGGGTGAATTTATTTATCTATTTTATTATTTTTTATTCAACCTACTAGGAAAGCAAACAACTATACAGTCCTTTCGCTGTCGAGGGGATTCGAGATTATTGAAAGCATAAAATTTTACACTATTGCTGTACTATTGGATTGGTATCACCTGATTCAAACGGTGGATCCAAAATCTTCAGCTGTGCAGGTAACTATTCCAACTGCACTTTTCGTGGCTCCGCCAGATGTGTACCTCCAAAAACACCAATGAACTCCAGCAATGCATTCTCCAGTATTCCTACAAGGACTCCACCTGTACCCTGCAGAGAATAGGATGCATCAGTTTGCTGCAAAAATTTTACCCTCATAATAAAAGTATTCCATAGAGGATCGTCTATAGAAATATATGAAATAAATAGTGGTTGACGATACTTCCCTGGAAATAATTCAATATCCTCTTGTGCCGTGACATCTATCTCCCTGGTGTCCTCTCTCAGCTGCTCAGGTAACTCCAGATCATACGTGTGGACCTCCTCGACAGGTTCGTCAAGCTGTGACCAAGCATACCTTCGGTCTATAATCGTATGTGTGCTGCAAAAGGTACGACGTGTCAAAAATATCTGAATCAAAATAAATATCAAATGGAACACATGATTCTAAAATAGAATGGGTAAAAATATCTCCCTGAGTGGGAGCAGTAAGCTCTGGTGAATGCTCCTTAGGTGGATGCTCAGCCTCAGTAGAAGGTAGAGGTGGCTACAGAAGCTCAACTGCATGCAGGCAAGACTCTGGATCTATCTGAATGAAGATAGCCTCGTCCCAAAGTGCTGCCTCCTCAATGGTATGCTCTGGCTCTGCATGTGAGGCCTCCTCATCAATATGCTCTGGCTCGACGGGGTGCTCTTTTGCCCTCTTATCAACTTTCAGTGTAGGATCTCTCTGGAATGGTGATGCTGGCTGCTCATGTGTGTCAACTTGTGGGGATGTTACATGTGGAGGAGAAGGTTCACAAGCAATCTAAAAATATAATCTATCCCCTCAAGACTGACATGGATGTCTTCCTCAATTGTTACTGCAACCGAAACATGGTTCATAACAAAATCTGTAAATCGTAGCTCAAATGCATCACCTGCTGTAATAATCTCTGAACCGGTGAACTTCACTGACTCTAAGATGCCCTCCAATAAGTTCTGAAATGTGTCCTCCTCTGGCAGCGCATATGGCTCAATTTCTGCTTCCTCCACTACCTCTTCGTCCATCCACTCTTCATATGCAATAGCTGTATCATAGGATAGGGGATCGATGACAGCACATTCTGGCTCTGGTAATATGATTGGTGATGCTTCTTGCCCATAAGATGAAGATGTCGAACTGATATCTTTGGAAATCCCTGCAACCTTAAGTATGAGCGCACTCATTTCAAGTTCCATTTTCACCCATTCTAATTTAAGGTTGCTCTTTTCAATCCGGGCTAGCATTTCAACCTGGTGTGCAAGAATCCCATCAAAAAAGTTTTCTCCCGTATGAGCACTCCGATCAAAATCTGTGGTCCACATAATATCATCCATAACACCTAATCAATAAAGATAAATACCTGGAGAAAAATATCAGTGGCACAAAAGAATATAGATATGATAATAATGGTGGCGTGTGTAACGTCCCGCTCCCCAGGATACCCGGGAAGTACGCAACCGTCCCAAGATCCCAGAGAGACGAGGGTGAAGAGAGAGAAATTTATGGAGAGAGAGAACAAGAGAGATGCAGGTCCACTGTGCATTGCCGGGGTAGTACCTGTTATGTTCCCAACAAGGCAACCAACACACGGCCAACAAATAATCACAACATAGACAACCAGAGAGAAAACACTGAAACAACAAAGACTATATCTATATCATCCATCATAATACAACATCATATACAAACTTGCTTTCTTTTGCAACATCAATAACACGTGAAGGCCAACATTGTTCTCAACAATTAAATCATCAAGATATTGAATATAAATGAAAATTAACAACTTTATGAGTGATCGCGCCCGGGCGTACACCCTAAAGAGCGACCGTGTAGTTTTACCGCAAGCGCACGGTGTAGCGGCGAGCGGGTATCGAACACAGGGAGGACGTATGACAGTGCCTTCTCCAAACAACCTGGCTATAGGGACAGAAAAGTAGGAAATTGCCTTTCGGCGATGTTGTCACAATCGTCAAACAAAGTAAAGAGATATAAAATCAAATAAAGACGCCTAGGGAATAGGGAATCCCCACTACTCACCGTATCTCGTCATTGTGATTCATCGGTATCACAATTGCTAGGGTAGAATGTCGGGTGGACTAGTTGCAACTGAATGTAAAACCTAGCTCACGCTCTCGCGCTGTTGCCGGTCTATAGCAAACCTAGGCTCAGGTCCAATCTCTTGCAAACCCTAGCCTAGGCAAGCTAGCATTAGGATCAACGTCATCGTTCAATCGCATCCCGAGCCCACTCTCGTGCAAACTCGGGCTACGACTTAGGTTGGGATAGTTCCTACCCGTTCAATCTCTTGCAAACGTGTATCAGTATAGAATTGCAACCGAGAACCCTAGTATCGGTCCAATCTCTTGCAAACCGGTACTACGGAAACTCAATTTCAACCCAATTCGGATTTCTAGGGTTTCCTATCGAATTGGGATCCAATCTCTTGCAAATCCCAATCGATATGAACTCCTAGCTATCTGTGTTATATCAATCCCAAACTAACCCTAATAGCAATTCTAGCAATAGTTCTACCAAATCATCACAAATCGGAAATTGGGCTCGTAGGGTTCATCCCCACGCCCTAAGACGTTACGAATACTCACAAATCATATCGCAGATGGAAAAACAATCAATTGAAATAGCAATAGAATTCATGGCAATACTAAAATTTGCAATAAAAATCGGGTTTTTAGTGAAGAGGGAGACAAACCAATGTAGCTTTCCAAGAATCCAACAAAATAACACTTTCTTCTCCTCTCCAATCACAAGAATTAAACTCTAAAAAGTCTAATCTAAAAAGGCTGCCAAAAGCAATAATAAAGCTCCTAAACTAGGTTAGAATCTGGGGTTAAATACCCCCCAAAACTGCCCAAAAATTCGTGACCAAACTGCCCCTGCGCCTCTTCAAAATTGCGTTTTCTGCTACAGGCGCACGGCTCACTCGGCCGAGTGACAAAAGTCGCTTGGCCGAGTGATAGACCCTGAGAATTTACAGTAAGTTCGGGGTCTTGGGGGTCTTCACTTCGGGGGTCACTCGGCCGAGGGAGTTGTAGTCACTCGGCCGATGGGCTTTGTTCACTCGGGCGGACGGCAATTGCCACTCGGCCGAGTCGGGATTCTGATGCTCAGACTGACGAAAAATAGTAAGTCGGGACTTTTTGATGGGCGTCGTCTGAGTGCCACTCGGGCGGATGGGATTTCGTCATTCGGCCGAGTAGGCTTCTGATGCTCGGCCGAGTGCACGCTGATATGCTGCTTGGAGCGTGTCCGATCTGGCCGGCCGAGCGGTGTCTCGATGCTCGGCCGAGCGACTCCTTCACTCGGCCGAGTGAGATGCTAAAAATGCCCAATCTGAATGTTCTTGCCTCCTCATCGCTCATACGACGTTCTTTCTTCTTCCGCTCCTATCCAATCTCAAAATACCCCTCAGGGAAGTCGTCGGTGACCCTCTGGAGTAGGTATATCTCGGAATCACTCCAAATCGCTCCAAATCTCCTGAAATACGACAAAAACAACAAATCGTGATAAGTATCGTAATATTGTCGATAAATCGTGAAAAACATGATTTGAGCGATCTAAATGGCATGCAAACATGCGGGAAAAAGGTGTAAAATACGGAGTGATCAAAATCCCCCAAGCTTACCTCTTACTCGTCCTCGAGGAAGATAAGTAAAAGGCGAACCCGGTGGATTCAGAAAATGAAAACGATGGAAAAAACAGGAAACGAAAAACGAAGAAGAAAGAAGAAAGCGAAGAGGGAAGCTGCTAGATCATTTTTCTCAGGACATGGGTTTTGCTTACTCATATAGCATGCATCGAATGTAAAACACATGTCAAAGATTTTTATTTCGATATCATAGTATAATAATGCAAATAGAAATAGTAAACCCAAGAATATTGATATAGCATGAAAAATGGAATAATTCTAAGATTAACATCGTCTGAATCATTTAAAGCGGTATACAATATCGCAGATCACACACTTTTCAATTGAATGCTTTCTATGAGGAGTATAAGAATATCACGCAATAGAATAGAAAGAATAGAAAAGCGTGGATTTCATGAAATGAATGCTAGGCGTAGATTTCTGGATTTCGTGAGGCTAAAACAATCTCACCGAGTATAGAATATTACTTAGCCTAGGTTGTCATGCACCGTCAGGTAGTCACTCTCTCACACATCATCAGATTCTCTCCCCCAAGCTTATCTATAAGCGTGGTGGCATATACAAAACTATATTTACATCCCCACTTTTATGAAGCTCCAAAAGTCAAAAGAAAAATAAAAATAAAAATAAAAACAAAAAGAGGGAAGAAAGAGAGAGTATATGAGATGGGATCGTTTATCGAGGTTCTTTTCTCTTTTCTTTTCTTTTTCTCAAATCTTTTTCGTTTCGTTTCTTTCTTTTCTCTTTTTTTTTCTCTCTTTTTTTAATAGCATATATACTCAATGATCCCAAATCAAAAGAGAGAGAAGGATATACAAGAATTTTTCTTTTTCTTTTTGGTTTTGGGAAATTTGGAGCTAGGAATTTATTAACGGGGGAAATGCCAATTATATGAATCGCTAAGGGGAGATTCACCAATGATTTTAAAATAGAGAATTGATGTTCAAGATATGTGGAGAAAGAAATAAATATGTCTCTCAGTTCACTCTATAAGACGTGCACGACAACTTCAGCAGGGTAATCTAATCTACTCGGTTTCGATCACAAAAAAGCACACTAATCCAGATTTATCATATCTAACATCATTCAATCATCCTGAAGTGAAGTGTACACGTCATGCAAATAGAAGTGATATAGGAAAAGAAAACGGTACTCCAGATATAAGCCTTCAATGCGTGAATCTTGGTGTGTTTTCTACGATAGCATACATATGAATATTCAGACTCAGCTAATAATAGAATTTCATCCATTTTCATACGGAAAAAGTGTGGGTTACTATCTCTGAATGCAAGGCAAATCATAGCATATGATATCGGAAATAAAAGCTAAGACATGACAAATATAGCATGCATATAGAGAAAGCTAACTCCACGTCATCATCATCACAAAAAAGTCATCTCTAGCATGAGATGAAAGAAATAAAGATAAAATAGGGAAAATAAAATTATTTACAATGCAGCACACGAAGAAAATAAGAAAAATGTGATGCATGGTAAAAAAAGAAAAAGTGATGAAAGTGAGTGCAAATGCGGAAAATGGCGTGAAAAAACTAAAAATAAAGGTGGTAAATCGAAAAAGCGTGAGAACTCACTCCCCCAAGCTAAAGTGCACAGTGTCCTCAATGTGCGAAGTGTGGCACACCGAGAGACGTGTAATGGTAGGGGTATGTGAGTATGCATGCATGATGAAAAAGAAATAAAAATAACAAAATGAAAATATGATGCGGACATGATGCAA
Source organism: Scilla litardierei (assembly GCA_030789695.1). NCBI lineage: Eukaryota > Viridiplantae > Streptophyta > Magnoliopsida > Asparagales > Asparagaceae > Scilla > Scilla litardierei. The sequence goes on along the minus strand of CM061130.1, from coordinate 109,745,082 downwards.
GAGTGAAACAGATATAAGAGTGTCACACCAAAAAGACTCTCCCTCTCTCCCCAAAAATGATATAGAAAGATATGATCAAAATGTGGACCCAAAACAGTGAGGGGAGGGGGGGGGGGGCAAAAATCATCAGGACCAAGCAGAGACGGGCAGCATGACGGCAAAAAAGGATCAATGGCATCAAGGGTGCCTAAGAGGGTGGTGCTGCGCCGTCTCCGTCCTGAGGCGGAGGTGGAGGAGGAGGTGGTGGTGGCTGGGGAACAGTCTGCTGGGTGGGTGGGGGTGGGGGTGTGGGTGTAGGAGCAGGCTGGGTGGGTGTAGGAGTGGGTGTGGGTACTTGCTGGGTGGGTGTGGGTACGGTCGGTATGCGAGGAAGCCGATCGAGAATCTGTGTGAGGCAATAGTGAATGCCCGGAAGTAGGTCGAAGCGGCTGGCCATAGCGGTGACGGTGGCAGACATGGTCCTGAGGTCACCTCTGAGGGCACTCACCGCCCCCTCAAGAGCACGAATGCTCTGAAGTACAGTGTCGGGGGGAGGTGGTGCAGAGGGACGCACGTGTCTGTGCTGTGCAGGACGGGGCTGGCGGGCTCGGGTGGTGTAGTGGATGGGCTCAGCAGGCATGTGGAGGAAGGGTGCTGTGCTCACAAGTGGGGGCCCAGCCTCAGTGCGAGGTTGGGGCGCAGGCTGGTGTGAGGTGGAAGCAGCAGCAGCAGAAGTGGGATATAAAAGTGGCGACGAGGCGGCAAGAGAGGTCAGTGACACAGACGTGGAAACAGACGTCACGACACTCTCAGATAGTACGGCTGCGGTGGAGACAGAAGTGACAACCGCTGGGGAGGCAGTGTGGGGTCCAAAAGGCGAAATCCCAGTGGAGATCATACTGGCCATGGTCTCCACGACGACAGCGAAAGAAGGCTCGCCGCTCTCAACAAAAGTAGGTGGGCGCTCGGGTAGTGCAGAGCAAAGGGGCTCAACGGACAGAGGGCCAGCTGTGGTGGGAGTGGTGGTGGGGGTGGTGGTCTCAGCAAGTGTACTCCCGACACCGGGAGAAGTGTGGACAGGGGTGTCGGGAGCAGCAAAAATATCAGGAACAGGCTGAGGGGCCACGGGGTCAACGGGTGCAGCGTGTGCAGCGTGGGCCTGCTCAGCCTCCTCGGCCTCAAGCACGTAGGCGGCGGGGATCAGGAGATCCATCGCCGGAAGCCAGTCCACCAGTGCTGGTGCTATCTGTGTCCGAGCTGGGCTCGGAAGGACCATGTAGTCAGCACCGTAGGGACCATGCAACCAAACCCAGTGCCGCTGGCCGTGCAGACGAAGCATCTTCATCCGGGCCATAACGTCTATAGATAGTGAAGTGGGGCCCGGAGAACGACGCAAATCGGCCGGTAGGTCCTCGCCTGTCATTAGGGCGAGCAGGGTGATCAGACCACCGTAACATATCAGTGAGCGAGCGCCCACCGATACGATGATGCGGTCCAAAAACCAGCTCGCGATATCAATCACGACGGCGGGGACCAACTCGTCACTCCCCCTAGCTAGAACTCTGGGGCGCGTCATCGCATAGAGCATATAAAGCTCCGGCGTGGACATCGTCCCAGGCTCATTCCTCGCCAAAAAGGTAGTCGCCATAAGGCGCTGAGCTATGCGGAGGCAGGGGTGGACGATGGCTGAGGCCTTGGCCCTACTAGGGTCAAAGGTAGCTGGTAAACCCGTGATCCGGGCCCAGAAAGCGTGGGAATCGAAGGAAGGTGGGGGGATGTGAGTGGGTGCGTAACCACGGTCGGCCCCGGGGATATCGGGCCACGAAAAGAATGCTCTCATCATACCGAGAGTGACCTGGCACTCTCGGTCCATAAACCTAAACGAGCATCCCTCGTCGGTCCGGGCTATAGAACTCAGCACCTCAAGTGTCTGACGGACGAAGGTGTCCGCTGACACTTGGAAACAATCTCGCCAACCCACGTTGTCATACAACGTGAGCATCCCCTCAAGTACCCCAGGCGTCCTAGGTCTGCAAGGTGTGCGAACCTGGAGAGTACAATCGAGCGCTGGGAAATGCGCTCGAAAACGACGTGGTGTGCGTCGTCTCGAAACGTAATTGCGTCGTCTCGAAACGTAATCCCCAGCGGCCCGACAAGTGGAGCCGGTGGTGGCAGTGGGTCGGCAGGGAGTGGCTGGGCGGGGTGAACGGGGACTACAGGCTGTGGCTGGGCGGGGTGAACGGGGTCTGCAGGCTGTGGCTGTGCAGGGTGAGGTGGTGTAGGCGGAGGAGAGTCCTCCATCTCGTGGGAGGGGTCGGGCTCATCCGACCGCTTCCGCTTGGCGGAATCTCTCCTGGTGTGTGGCCGTGTCCGGGGCGGCATGTGGGCCCCGGGTGCTCACCAAAAGCGAAATAAATGCGGCGTGCGAAAAAGAGTGGAGCGAATATACCAGAACACGCCGCGAGAGCAAAATTGTGGATGCGTGCGAAGACGCCGCCTCCACGAAGCCAAAAACGCTCCTCGTAAGCTCCCCTAGGCTCCCCTAAGCTCCCCAATATACCCTGCACATCAAACGAAGATATCAGCGAGTAATATTCAAAATGTATGGGGGTTAGGGGTATAATAGATAGATTTTGAAGTTAATTTGGGCTATGGGCTCGATTAGCACATGGATCGTCAAAAAAATAGGAGAAAATTGGAGAAATGGGCGAAATAGGGCATACCGGAGCTCGGCCGGCGGTAAGGGAGTCGCCGGTGACTCGGGCGGTGCGGCGGCGGCGTCGGCCGGTGGTGGTCGGCCGAGCGCGGCGGCGGGCAAGGCGGTCGGGTGAGTCGCGGGGTGAACGGGGCCGAGGGATACGAACAGTCGGGCGTTTTTGGGGTTTTACTCGTTTCAAAAAACGCGCCGACCCGCTCCCCTTTATATAGGAAATGTTACGACTCGACCGAGTGACCATATCGCTCGGCCGAGTGAACGTAACAGAAATATTTTTGAAAATTCCTCCCCGCTTACGACTCGGCCGAGTTGCTTTGCCATCCTCGGCCGAGTGGAAAAAGTCCATTCGGTTGAGTGGCTCAAGCTACTCGGCAGTTCTCACCCTAGGAGCGTATCAGTTTCACTCGGCCGAGTGAAGATATATACTCGGCCGAGTGGCAATTATACTGAAATCAAGAAAAGAAACAGAGAGTTGGGTACAACAGACTTCCCTCGTTGGTGCGCCGCTCGGGCGGACGAACTTATGTGCTCGGCCGAGTGGCTAGTGTACTCGGCCGAGTGATTCCTGTTTTCTGCCGTTTGGCTCTGTTTGGGCTCTAATCTCTGTTTTTCTTCCTCCAGCTGATTTCTTCCTCCTCTTAAGCATCGAGCGCATTCCTGGAGCGCTCTTCGTCGCCTTGTTCATCCTCCTAATGATAGATATCCCTTTCTCCTCTCCTGTCAAAGAAAAATAGGACCCGTTATCACGAATTTTTCAGGCAAACGACTCAAAACACTAATAATTTCTAAAACAAAAAAAATAAAGAACAAAGTAAAAATAAAGCGATAACCATCGGGTTGCCTCCCGACAAGCGCTCGTTTAAGGTCTTGAGTTCGACCCCCTTGGATTTTCAATTTAATGCGGGATATTGGGTGCATATGAGATGCACCCGTCGAATTTATTGGGAAGAACGCTCGGATTTGGATGTTGCGGCGGCGTGTTCTTCCTCAGTGCTCCTTTGTCTCGGGTAGTGTTGGGGGGTGGCTCCCCCAAGCTAGTGCTTGCTCCGGGCTTCAGCTTCACCGATGACACCGATTTCCGTATCGGCGGAGCTTTCTTCGGAGACTTCATCTTTGAGAGCTTGCAGAGCTCTCTTATTCTTGCGACATCAGCGTCGCCTTCATCAACTTCCATGGAGAGATCGGGGGAGTGACCCATCTTTTCTTCTTGGCCCAAGTCCGGCCCTTCCTCAAAATCATCCTTGAATAGCACGCTGATGGAATGGGGGATCGCCTCCTCAATGACCTCGTCAAGGAGGTCCATATAGTCCAGCTCCTCATGATAATGCATGTGTTTTATTGCCTTGGGTATATGAAGCTCCACCTCGATGTTGCCGACGTTCAATGTTAGAGTCCCTTCATGTACGTCGACAATGACACCGGCGGTGGCGAGGAACGGGCGTCCAAGTATTAGCGACGTATCTCCCTCCTCCTTGACATCCATGATCACAAAGTCGCATGGCAAACATATGCCTCCCGGGACTTGTAACGGGAGTCCTCTGCGATCCCTACCGGCCTTGTGATCCGACCATCTGCTAGTTGTATCCGCATGTCGGTAGGCTTCAATTCTATGCCGGTGTTTAGTCTTCGGAACATAGAGAGAGGCATGATGCTAACACTAGCCCCTAAATCTACTAACGCCTTTTGTAGAGGGACGCCGCCTAAGGTGCAAGGAATTCAGAAACTCCCCGGGTCTTTGAATTTGGCGGGCTCCTTCTCTCTCTTGGTGAACCAAGTCCCCTCCTCAGCGAGCATGATTTTCTCCTTCCTCTTTCTTCCCGTAATCAAATCTTTTCAGAACTTGGCGTATGTCGGGATTTCCACGATAGCGTCGAGGAAGGGGATATTGAGGCTTACCCCCCTCAAATATTCGAGAAACTTGGCTAGCCGTTTCTCCATCTTTGCTCTAGCAAGCCTCTGAGGGAATGGAATCGGCGGTATAAAACGCCTCTCTTCAATCAGCTGCTCCGCTCTGGACTTTTCTTCCCCTTGCGGCTCTTTCTCTCTCTCAACTCCAATGACCGGCTCACTTGGCTCTACTCTCTCCACCATGGGCTCCTTGGTTGAAATCATGACGGGGATGGTATCCTTTCCGCCTCTCGTAGTAACTGCAACCACGGCGTTGATATGTCCGGTGGTGCCCCGTGGATTTTGCTCGGGTTGAGCCGGCAACTGTTGACTATTTCGATTGAGCAACGCAAGTTGCTCCGAGATTTGGCCTACAACGGTTGCAAGGGAATCTTGGCTCGCCTTCAAGGAAGCATTAGTCTTCTTCTGCTCGACCATAAACTCCTCCACTCTAGCTTCAAAGTCGAAACGTTGTTGAGCTTATGGAGGGTTTGGATTTCTCCACCCTTGATTGTATCCGGGCGGCCTATAGGGCCCCACTTGTTGCTTTGGTGGGAAATTTTGTTGCGGAGGCCCCCTCGGTGGATAATGTTGTTGTTTTTGTTGTTGTGGTTGAGCTTGGTAAGGTGGTTGTTGTGGGGGGTTCAATGCTCCATCATTGTTTGCACAGGAGAAACCGGGATGGTTTCTAGCGGCCGGATTGGCCCAATATCCTTGGTTCCCCGCGACGTATTGAACTTGCTCCAAAGATCCCTCTCCTTGTTCTCCTCCCAAATACATAGCTTGGGATTGGTCTTGCCAATCGCACATTTGACTTGTTGGTGTGGATGTGGAAGGGGCTCCTTGGGGCTCCGTGATATATTTCTCCAGTCTCTCCACCACCTTGTGGAGAGAATCGAACTTGTTGGTCAGCTCCGCCACGGCCTTGGCCTTATAGATGCTAGATGGCTTCAAGGAGGACGAAGAGTGTCCTCGCTGGTCACCCCATTGTTGATTATTCGAGGCCATCTCCTCAATTAAGGCCGTAGCTTCGTCGGGAGTCTTCGATAGGATGTCCCCATTTGCCGCAGCATCAATAATCTGCTTGGTCCCCGGTTGGAGACCATTGTAGAAGCTATGGACTAGCTCCCAATCTTCAATGCTATGGTGGGGGCACTGATGCTGCAGGTCTTTGAAGCGCTCCCATGCCTCGTAGAGTGTCTCTTGAGGTCCTTGCTTGAAGGACATGAGAGCACTCCTAATCTTTACCGTCTTGGAGGGCGGATAGAACTTGTCGATAAACGCGCTCGCCAACTCATCCCATGTGGTAAAGACTCCTTCAGCTTGCGTCCTCAACCATTAAAGAGCTTTATCCTTTAGTGTGAAGGGGAAGAGGCGCAGTCTGATGGCATCTAGGGTGACGCCCGGCATCTGGAAGGTGGCGCACTTTGATATGAAGAGCTGGATGTAGTAGTGGGGATTTTCATGGGCGTTCCCATGAAATGGATCCTGCTGCATCAGAACCACAAGTCCGGTCTTCAACTCAAAATTCTTGTCGGCCGCCAACTCCGGCATGGCTATGGACGAGGTCGTGGAGGAAGTCTTAGGCCGTAGCCTATCTCGAATGGAAATAATCCTCGCCATTCTTGCCGCTAACTCTTCAGGTGTCTCCCGAATGTTCATAAACCTCCCTTCCGTATCGGGTCTCCTCTCCGCTCTGATTCTCCGCAATGTACGCTCGATCTCAGGATCAAACAATATATCTATGGGGTCCGCTGTGGATCTCGTGTACATGCACGGGAAAACAAAGTTTCAAAGAAGTGATTAGCACAATGGAAGGGTTAGATAAAAAAATGAAGAAATAAAACAAAAAGAAAGAAATAGCTAGGGTGGTAGGATCAAACACAATCGCCTCCCCGGCAACGACGCCAAAAACTTGATCGCGCCCGGGCGTACACCCGAAAGAGCGACCGTGTAGTTTTACCGCAAGCGCACGGTGTAGCGACGAGCGGGTATCGAACACAGGGAGGACGTATGACAATGCCTTCTCCGAACAACCTGGCTATAGGGACAAAAAAGTAGGAAATTGCCTTTCGGCGATGTTGTCACAATCGTCAAACAAAGTAAAGAGATATAAAATCAAATAAAGACGCATAGGGAATAGGGAATCCCCGCTACTCACCGTATCTCGTCATTGTGATTCATCGGTATCACAATTGCTAGGGTAGAATGTCGGGTGGACTAGTTGCAACTGAATGTAAAACCTAGCTCACGCTCTCGCGCTGTTGCCGGTCTATAGCAAACCTAGGCTCGGGTCCAATCTCTTGCAAACCCTAGCCTAGGCAAGCTAGCATTAGGATCAACGTCATCGTTCAATCGCATCCCGAGCCCACTCTCATGCAAACTCGGGCTACGACTTAGGTTGGGATAGTTCCTACCCGTCCAATCTCTTGCAAACGGGTATCGGTATAGAATTGCAACCGAGAACCCTAGTATCGGTCTAATCTCTTGCAAACCGGTACTACGGAAACTCAATTTCAACCCAATTCGGATTTCTAGGGTTTCCTATCGAATTGGGATCCAATCTCTTGCAAATCCCAATCGATATGCACTCCTAGCTATCCGTGTTATATCAATCCCAAATTAACCCTAATAGCAATTCTAGCAATAGTTCTACCAAATCATCACAAATCGGAAATTGGGCTCGTAGGGTTCATCCCCACGCCCTAAGACGTTACGAATACTCACAAATCATATCGCAGATGGAAAAACAATCAATTGAAATAGCAATAGAATTCATGGCAATACTAAAATTTGCAATAAAAATAGGGTTTTTGGTGAAGAGGGAGACAAACCAATGTAGCTTTCCAAGAATCCAACAAAATAACACTTTCTTCTCCTCTCCAATCACAAGAATTAAACTTTAAAAAGTCTAATCTAAAAAGGCTGCCAAAAGCAATAATAAAACTCCTAAACTAGGTTAGAATCTGGGGTTAAATACCCCCCAAAACTGCCCAAAAATTCGTGACCAAACTGCTCCTGCGCCTCTTCAAAATCGTGTTTTCCGCTACAGGCGCGCGGCTCACTCGGCCGAGTGACAAAAGTCGCTCGGCCGAGTGATAGACCCTGAGAATTTACAGTAAGTCCGGGGTCTTGGGGGTCTTCACTTCGGGGGTCACTCGGCCGAGGGAGTTGTAGTCACTCGGCCGATGGGCTTTGTTCACTCGGGCGGACGACAATTGCCACTCGGCCGAGTCGGGATTCTGATGCTCAGACTGACGAAAAACAGTAAGTCGGGACTTTTTGATGGGCGTCGTCTGAGTGCCACTCGGGTGGACGGGATTTCGTCATTCGGCCGAGTAGGCTTCTGATGCTCGGCCGAGTGCACGCTGATATGCTGCTTGGAGCGTGTCCGATCTGGCCGGCCGAGCGGTGTCTCGATGCTCGGCCGAGCGACTCCTTCACTCGGCCGAGTGAGATGCTAAAAATGCCCAATCTTAATGTTCTTGCCTCCTCGTCGCTCCTACGACGTTCTTTCTTCTTCCGCTCCTCTCCAATCTCAAAATACCCCTCAGGGAAGTCGTCGGTGACCCTCTGGAGTAGGTATATCTCGGAATCACTCCAAATCGCTCCAAATCTCCTGAAATACGACAAAAACAACAAATCGTGAAAAGTATCGCAATATTGTCGATAAATCGTGAAAAACATGATTTGAGCGATCTAAATGGCATGCAAACATGCGGGAAAAAGGTGTAAAATATGGAGTGATCAATGAGACATGATGTAACGCCCCAAATCTCGTAGTAGAGGACTTAAATAGCTTATCAACAGGGGTGTCAAACAGCGGCGACGCGCATACAAGAATGAACCCGTACACGTGCCAAGCCTCAGTGGTCACTACATGATATACATCCAACTACATAGGATCTAGAAAGCTTCACTAAGAAGCCCAGAGCAAAATATAATACATCATAGATGTCTAGCCAAGTACATCATACAATAATGAGTTCTAAAACAAAACAAAACAAAACAAGACATCTCCATCTGGCATCCTAGTGTACTTAGCACAAAAATTTCAACTCCACTTGGTGTCAACTTGTTGCTCCTACCAGCTCCGATGGGCGGGTTAAGTTGCATTTGAAATGGTTTTAAAATAAACCATGGGGTAAGCTACACGGTTTAGTGAGTACAAAATTTCTCACTAATAAATTTGATAAACATATATATATATATACATATATATATATGTATATGTATATATATATATATATATATATATATGTATATATGTATATATATATATACACACATACTTAAGAAAATGAGCATTGTAATAACAATACTACTTGAACTGTATCAATTGAATGTATGTATATATCAAAATATGCTAAAGACTTTTTTATGATGTGTCCAGATATATGAAAAGTACATGACTAAATGAACAATAAAATTCTTTTCTTTTCTTTTTGTAAACCCTCTCAAATGTCCAACTAAGGCTACGAATTATAGCCCAGTAGCATGGGAATGCGCAAGGAATCAGTAGGCAAATAAATCAATTGCTAGTCACCCGGGGACAGTGTACCAATCCTTGTCATATGTTACACAAAGACCAATTCACATGTATGAAAATTAGACTCTAGAGGTAACCCCCACCATTCGTGTGGTGTGGCACTTAGCTCCCAATATTTGATCGAATGCCAATATTTAAACAAGTACACTCAATACCATATGAGAGGCTCATATATTAAACAGTTCATTCCATAGTGGACAGATGAAATTCGTGGTATTTCACAAAACTTTGTACAGTAATCATAATCGAAGTAATATGCTCGTGACAACCGCATTATTTTGAATAATGTTTTCATTTTTAAAATAGTTCTGAAATTAAATTATTCTTACTAGAGCATAAAATTTTATGAATATTATGAAATAACTATCATAGATCATTTTTAAAAGCAATTTCTACAATATTTTAGAAAGTCCATGAGTCTCAAAAATAAATCTTAGAATTATAGGGGGATGTCTGCAAATTTGCAGAGTTCAGTTTTTTTATGAGAAGATTCTGGACCTAATAAAAATTTAAAAAAGTATCGGGTTAAATTGAAATATTCCATTTCTTCTTCCTTCAACCTGTTGCACACCTGAACCAACTATTTAGGTTCAAGGGCATCCTCCCTAGGCGGCGCCCAGGCCCGGTCATCAGACTTAGGTGGTTGGCGGCTGGAGGCGACATTGTCGGCGGCGACCCGACTAACCCCGATTGTCAAAAAAACACATTTTTTGTTTGGGCATTAGAGATGAATAGGAAAGGTATAAGATGAGAGAGTTTTGATTTTTTTTATACCTCTTTCATGATTCCACTTCTTCTCCTCGTTGCCCCCCAAGAATCTCTAGAGATCCTACCCTCTCAATTTCTCAAGGGAAGTAGAAAAGAGAGATGAGCTGTAGATGTTGTGAGTTTTCTGTTTTTTGTGAGTGAAGGACCTGACGGTTGAAGGAGAAGGGAAGAGAGAAAAGGTGATGGCTTCATCTCTCTTATTTTAATGAAGAGGCATGGAAAGAGAAAGATCAGAGGCCTGCCTGACAAGTGTCCCAAGCAATGGACACTTATAAAGCCTATTACCAGGCAGTGCCATCTGTCCCCTAGCCCATCCCCCCTATTTCTCTTCCCTTTATAATCTCATATATATATATATATATATATATATATATATATATATATATATATATATATATATATATATATATATATATATATATATACGATTATTGTAATTTATCATATTTTTATGGGTTACTACATCATCCCCTCCTAAAAAAAGTTTTGGCCCAGAAACTTCACATACCTCAATATTCGAAGAGTTAAGGATACTTCTCCCGCATGTTATCCTCAAGTTCCCAAGTTGCTTCCCTCTATGAATGATTTCGCCATTTGACTTTCACGTACTTAATAGTGCGCTTCCTCGAAACTTGCTCCTTCTTATCCAATACGCGCTCGGGTATCTCCTCGTAACTTAGATTGTCCTTTATCTTCAATGGTTCCAGCTCAACAACTTCAATGGGATCCTGTGTAAATTTTCTTAACATAGAAACATGAAATACGTTATGTACTCTGGTTAAGGATGGTGGTAGCACGAGTCTGTAGGCCACTTGACCAATCCGCTCCAATATTTCAAATGGGCCGACAAATCTTGGGCTTAGCTTCCCATGGATTCCAAATCTCCTTACTCCACGAGTAGGAGAGACCTTCAAAAACACATGGTCACCTTCTTGAAATCCCAAAATTCTCTTCTTCTTCGATCTGCATAACTCTTTTGCCTACTCTGAGTAATCCGGAGGTGTTCTCTTACTTGTTGAATCTTATCTAAAACTTGTTGTACTAATTCTGGACCAAGAAGTTTTCTTTCACCTACATCATCCCAATGGATAGGAGATCTACATTTACGCCCATATAAAAGTTCATACGGTGCCGCCTTAATACTTGCATGATAACTGTTGTTGTACGTGAATTCTGCTAAGGGCAAGTAATCCTCCCATGATCCTTTTAGGTCAAGTATGCAACAACGCAACATATCCTCCAAAGTTTGGATCGTTTGCTCTGACTGACCATCGTCTCAGGGTGATATGTTGAACTAAATCCAAGTTTTTTCTGCAGAGTTCAGTGTGCACTTTTCTAGTATTCAGATGTGAACCTGCTATCTCGATCTGAAACTACTGACAATGGCACCCCATGCAATCTTACGATCTCATTAATGTAGAGCTCGTTAACTTTTCCATGGAAAATCGTAAATTGATGGACAGGAAATGTGCTGATTTAGTTAGTCGATTGACTATTACCCATATAGTGTCATTTCCTCTAGCTGATCTCGGTAACCCAGTGATAAAGTCCATGGTGATCTTCTCCCACTTCCACAGTGGTATTTCTAAATTTTGAAGTAATCCGGCTGGTCTCTGATGTTCATCTTTTAATTGTTGACATATGATACACTCAGAGACATATTTTGCAATTTTCCTTTTCATATTGATCCACTAATAAAGGGGTTTCAAGTCTTTGTACATCTTAGTTCCTCCAGGGTGCATATCATAAATTGATTAGTGAGCCTCTTTTAAGATCCTTCTTTTTAATTCAGGGTTGTTAGGAACACAAATTCTGCTTTCAAACCTCAAGGAACCATCACCATGTACCACAAATCCTGGTTTACATCATGTTCTCATGTCTTCAATGATTTTCTGTAGTTTGGGTTCTTTAGTTTAGCGGCCCTTTCTATCTTCTACTAACGAGGGTTGCACCATACTATTTGCTAATAATGCTTGAATATGATGAGATCTAATTTCGACTCCCATGCGGTCTAAATCTCTTAATATATATCTCTGAGATGTTACAAGGCATGCCAAGTTACTTGAAATCTTTCGGCTAAGGGCATCTGCGACTACATTTGCCTTACCTGGATGGTAGTTTATTGCTAAATCATAATCCTTTAATAGTTCTAGCCATCTCCTCTGTCTTAAATTTAATTCCTTCTGAGTGAAGATATACTTCAGACTTTTGTGATCTGTATAAATCTCACATCGTACGCCATAAAGATAGTGTCTCCAAATTTTAAGTGCAAAGACTACTGCCGCCAGTTCCAGATCATGGGTTGGGTAGTTCTCCTCATATGGCTTCAATTGCCTGAGGCGTATGCTACAACTCTTCCATTTTGCATAAGTACATAACCCAACCCTTTCCTTGAAGCATCACTGTAGATAGTAAATCTTTCATCTCAATCTTTGTTTTAATTCTCTGAAGCTCCATTCCTCCTCTGTCCAATCAAATTTGACCCCCTTTCTAACAAGACGGGTTAGCGAGGAAGCAATTCTTGAAAATCCTTCTACAAACCTCATGTAATACCTAGCCAAGCCCAAAAAACTACGAATCTCCGAGACAGTAGTTGGTCTCTTTCAATTAACTACAGCTTCTACCTTCATAGGGTCGACAGCGATTCCAACTTTGGATTTGACATGACCAAGAAATGAAACGCTCTCCAACCAGAATTCACACTTCTTAAGCTTTGCAAATAACTTCTCACTTCTTAAGGTCTGTAGTACACACTTCAAATGTTCCGCATGCTGCTCCTTGTTTCTCGAGTATACCAGAATGTCATCAATGAAAACTACTACAAAATGATCCAAATATGGCTTGAACACTCTGTTCATAAGGTCCATAAAAGCCGCAGGTGCATTCGTTAATCCGAATGGCAACACTAGAAATTCATAGTGACCATAACGGGTAGGAAATGCAGTTTTTGGAACATCATCCACCTTAATCTTCAATTGATAGTATCCAGACCTCAAATCAATTTTTGAGAACACCTGAGCTCCTTGCAACTGATCAAACAAATCATCAATCCTTGGTAATGGATACTTGTTTTTTATTGTCATTTGGTTTAACTCCCTATAGGCAATGCATAGGCGAAAACTCCCATCCTTCTTTCTCACAAACAATACTGGTGCATCTCATGGTGACACGCTGGCCTGATAAAGCCCTTATTTAAAAGCTCGTGCAATTGCTCCTTTAGGTCCTTTAATTCTGCTGGGGACATCCGATATGGTGCCTTGGAAGTAGGGCCAGTGCCTCGGACCAGATCAATGGAAAACTCAATATATCTATCTGGAGGCATCCCATGAAGTTCTTCAGGAAATACATCGGGAAAATCTCGAATAATAGGGATATCCTCTAAACTCATCTTTCCCTCATCTTTCAACTCCTTTATAGAGGCTATATAACCATAACACCCAGCCCTCAATTGGCAGAAAGCTCTTAGGGTGGAGATTATCCGTAAAGGTTCACGAGCTCTACTGCTCTCAAACCAAAATTCAGGCTTTCCAGGTATTCTAAATAGCACCTTCTTTTCATGACATACGATGGAAGCATGATTTGCAGAAAGCCAATCCATCCCCAAGATGATATCAAAGTCATGCATCTCTAGTAAAACTAGATCCACTAGAAACTCCTCGTCTACAATCTTAATTTTATCCTTCTATCATCTATTTGATATCAACATACTACCACCAGGTGTACTAACTACCAATTCTTGAGTTAAAGTGTCACATGGTAAATGATTCCTTATAGAGAACTGTGTGTCAATAAAAAATGAGAGGCTCCAGAATCAAATAATACCCGAGCATTTGTCGATGAAAAAGAGATGTTACCAGATACTACGTCATTGCTAGCTTGAGCCTCCTGCTCAGTCAGGAAGTACACTCTGGCTCTAGCTTGAGGTTTTTGATTTGATCCACTGGACTGCCCGGTTTGGGATGTTTTATGAGATTGTCGCATCAAAGGACAATCCGAAATCTGATGATCCTTTGGGCTACATCGCAAGTATGCACCTGTAACCCTCCAACAACTCTTCTCATCATGGCCAGTCTTGCCACATACTTTAGACTTGACAGTCATCTGAACTGGGTTGGGTCCCTCCTTACGTGCCACATGTGGTTTCTTGCTTTGCCAGTTCCCTTTATAACCACCATTTCCCCCAAATCGAAACCTCTTCCTAGAATGATCCCCTCCAACTTCTTTCTTTGGTCTTGTATCAAAGTCATTCTTCTCAATAACCAGGGCCTTCTTTAATACAGTTGCATACGTGGGAAGTTCAAAGGAGCTGACATCCTTTTTAAGTTCAGGTCGGAGCCCTTCCTCAAAGCGACGAGCTTGTTGTTCTTCATCGCCAACTAGGTGCGGAGCGAACTTGGAAAGATAAGTGAATTCCTCTTTGTATTCAGCAACACTCATCTTGCCTTGTTCCAAGTTTCGAAATTCTTGCTCCTTCTGTTTTCGAACAGTCTGTGTAAAGTATTTCTCATAAAAAATCTTCTTGAAATTTTCCCACGACATGTCATAAAATTTGTCTCCTAAGGTCCTCTCCAGGAGCTGCCACCAACCATAGGCACGCCCTTTCAACATGAAAATAACATATCCCACTTTCTCATTATCTGGGCATTTCATGTATATAAATGCTTTTTCTATCTCAGAAATCTAATGCTCCGCCATCATTGGGTTAGTACTACCTTCAAAAGTAGGTGGGGTCAGCCTTTTGAACTCAGCCATGCCACTTCTCAACTTGGGTTGATCATTTCCTTGTGTGGGTTGGATTCGATCGATCTGGTCTTGTTGTCTCTGGATGATATGGCTATTCCTTGCATCAATTGGACAACAACGTTTGTCTCCATCTGATTTTGTCTCGAACTTTGTCCTTGGCCAGTGCGAGATCCCATTGTTTGATTGATGGTCTGATTTAGGTCAATCCCTTGGTTCAGAGGGATATCATCGTTACCATCAGTCATCCTATTCATGGAACTGAGAATAACAATTTTAATCATACTTATGACCAAAATTTTCAATTTCCAAAAATGCTTACATGATTCATTCTAAATTTCATAACATACAATGTTTTACTACTATAATCAGGTCAGCCTCATTCACCAAGACATTTCTTTCATCGATACTATATATATATATATATATATATATATATATATATATATATATATATATATATATATATATATATATAGGGATCTTCAAATGCGAATCTTCAAATGCGAAAAAAGGGCTTTTCGCACCGTGCAAAAACAATTTTTTTATTTTTTTGAAATTTTTTTTTCAAAAATTTTTTTTTTGATGTTTAATCCATATAATTATATACCCCAGGGAAAATAATGGGTGAACCCGTTGGGCATTAGAGCACCCATCCACCCGTTACAAATTTAACGGTCTCAAAACGTGCGAATTTGATGAAATGCCTTGATCGAAGGCCAAATGGCATTATTTCTCAACCATTATTTTTTGAGGGGGGTATAACAACATATAATGAGGGTGGAAAAAAGAATTTTTGAAAAAAAAATTTCAAAAAAAAAACTAAAAACATTTTCGCACGGTGGAAATGTTTGCATTTGAAAATTTTCCTATATATATATATATATATTCATTTCCATATATAAAAAATCATGAATAAACTCCCTGATCCTGGCGATTTGCGGTGCTCTAACCCTAACGAGATTAGCATCAACTGAGTTGTCAACATCCAGGCAGAAGACGATCCTTCATGGCGGCTTGTCTCTCATCAGAAGAAAGGTAAAGAGGCCAAGGGTTCTGCGGGTGGCTCTGATCCGATGAATTGGAAAGGCGGCTTCAGATCTAGACCTTCTTCTCGAGGCCATTTGCATAGATTTGTTGGGGGCTCTTCTCGTAACCGGGAGTCTCAGCGTCAATTGAATCCTCAGAACCAAGTGAAAGTGCCTATTAGGCCTCAGACGCAATTCCATGTTTCCCCATCTGAAGGTAAGCGTTCATGGGTAGATATCTGTGCTTCCAGGCAGAAGTATGCAGATCCTTTGGTGATGACTTTTGTCCCACCCATTATTAGCGTCGATGGTGTGGAAAAAGCAAAAGTGGCTGAAGCAGATATTTTGAAAGGCACAACGCGTTGGCAAAACACCCTTGTGGGTTACGTTCTTGGGGACGTGCCTTATTATGGACAAATTAAAGCCTGGACGGAACGGCTTTGGCGTATTAAAGGAGGAGTCAGGATTTTCTCAAGAGAAAATGGCTACTTCTACTTCAGATTTGAGAATGCGGAAGATCGAGATTCTATTCTGTATGGCGGTCTTTGGCTCTTTGACGGCAGGCTAGTGGTGTTGCAAAATTGGTCGCCATCTACCAAGCACGATAGAGACATCCTTACTGCGGTCCCGGTTTGGGTCCAATTCCATAATCTTCCTCTATCTATGTGGACACTGGATATTCTAAATTCCATCGCTAGTGTAGTAGGGAAGCCAATTTGTCTTGATAAGGCTACGGCGAATTTGGATCATATTTCCTATGCACGATGTTTAGTGGAGGTCAATGCTAGCAATACGCTTAAGAGAACGGTCCCTGTTGAGTTGGATGATCTATCGACGATTTCTATTGAGGTTCAGTACAAGGGAGAACCTCCCAGATGTGGAGCCTGTGCTTTCTTCGGCCATTTAGACACTCACTGCAAGTCTAAGATGTCTGTTTCTAATGCTGATTCAACTGTTGATGGGGGTGTTTCTTTTAGTACCTCTTAAGGTGATGGGGATGTTGATCCACACCTAGCTGACTCCATTGGTACCATCGCTAATGAGGCTTTGCTTCAGCACAATAAAGCTATACAGCCGGATGAACGTTTGGACCTCTTACTTGACAAAGTGCAAATTCTAAAGCGCCCTACAGTAGCTCTTGAAGAAGGAGAATGTAGCTCTCCTGTGCCTGTTGGGTCCCTTGTCCATGGCCGTATTCATGGGTCGAAATCCCTCTTGGTGATGATAGTTCATGTGCTGAAGTTTCTTAAGACTATGCGCCGGCTTCGTGAAGATTCACCCAATAATTTCCCACAGCCGGCCAAATCTTTGAATCACAAAGTCCCAGAATCATATGACATGGATCCGGCCCCCCAAATATCATCGCTATTCCTAATCCTAGATGGGCCGAAGAACAAGCCGCCCTATTGAAGGCACAAGCTATAGCGAAAGGAAAAAAAAATCAAGTCACACCCTCTCCAATCCACCGGAGTTCGCGGATTTTATCAACCTGATTGAGTATCCTCTCATCCCTCCTCATTTATTATGTCTATTTTATTTTGGATCACAAGGGGCTTAAACAATTCAGCGCGGCGTTCTGATCTGAAGCTCTAGTTAAGAAAGCTGAATCCTTCAATTGTGTGCCTTTTAGAAACAAAGGTGGAAGCTAGTAACTCTCACCGTATCTCAAGATGTTTTCCTGCTGATTGGGTTAATCTGGATAATCGAATTCACCATACAGGTGGCCGCATTGTTATTTACTACAATCTGAAAGTATGGAATTGTATTACAATCTCTTCCTCATCTCAACATATCTCTACCAAGTGCACAAATTCAGCAGGACTTAATATGGGGCTTACCGCTGTTTACGGGTTTAATGTTGCAGGCAACAGAACCCCTCTATGGAATAATCTTGTCTCTGACTCCTGTGGCCTTATTAATATTCCGTGGATCGTAGGAGGGGACTTTAACTGCGTCCGGCTCTCTTCTGAGAAATTGGGCGGTCGTGCGGTTGATGTAATGTCTATGGATGATTTCAACAGTTGTGCTCAAAGCTGTGAGCTTAATGAGTTGAAACGCATTGGTTTTTAACCAAAGTTGGAATAACAAGCAAACAGGTGGATCACGTATCTCAGCACTTCTCGATCGTGTTCTTTGTAATACAAGCTGGGTTGACCTTCTATCACAATCTTACTATGAGTACCTCCTTCCTAGTACAAGTGACCACTCCCCCATGTTAGTCTACCTCCTACCCAAGGTACCTTCTTTCCCAAAGCCTTTCAAATTTTATAATTCTTGGTTATCCTTGCCAGACTTCAAAGAAGTTGTTCACAACTTTTGGGAAAGCTATACTACTTTTGATGGACACCGTTGATGCGCCTAACTTTAAAGCTTAAGGCTCTAAAATAAAAGCTCAAACATTGGTCTAAGGAGCAACAGGTTTCGCTGGAGATTTCCAAATGCCGTGACCACCTGGAGCATATTCAATCTAATCCCTTTATTCATTCCGACCCTGCCCTTCAGATTTTGGAGAGGAAGGCCAATCAGAGGTTGGTGAAAGTTCTGCATATGGAGGAAGAGGACCTACGCCAAAAAAGTCGTCAAAATTGGTTGACGCTCGGAGATAGGAATTCAAAATTCTTCTATACGGCTATGAAATCTAGACAGTCCCATAATTCCCGTAGTCACTTGATTACCGTTGACGGAGACAGAAGTGCTAATACGGATAATCTCCGTGCTGAGGCGTCTCTATTTTACAGAAATATTTATCATCAAGATGACTACTGGAATGTCTTCCCTAAAATTATTCCTAAAAGATTACTCTCACAGGAAGCTACTGTTTGGTTGGATAGGCCTGTCTCTTACAATGAAATCAGGAATGCTGTGTTCCAAATAGGCAAGGACAAATCACCGGGGCCTGATGGGTTCAATGCTTATTTTTTCCAACAGGAATGGGAGGTAATCCATAATGATGTTGTAACTGGTGTTTCCTCTTTCATTTCTTCTGGTAGTCTACCACAGTCTGTTAATCACACCTTTCTCACACTGGTCCCAAAAAATGCTAATGCTTCAGGTCTAGGAGACTATCGGCCAATTGCCTGTTGCAACGTCGTTTATAAGATTATTAGTAGAATATTATGCAACAGATTGAAGCCTGTTATCTCAGAATTAATTTCTCCAAATCAAGCTACCTTCCTGAAGGATATGATGTTGGCAGACTGTACCCTCATAGCTCATGAGCAGATCCGGGATTTTAGTAACCCTATGGGGTCCAGAACTTGTATCAAATTGGATCTTCGCAAGGCTTTCGACAACGTCAATAGAGAATTCATCTTTTTTCATCTTGCACCAAATGAGATTCTCTCACAAGTTTATAAATTGGCTAACTATTAGTATTTCTTCACCTATGTTTTTGGTACTAGTGGAAGGGTCCCCTGTTGGGTATTTCAATTCAAATAGGGGACTTCGGCAGGGAGATCCTCTCTCGCCTATCTATTTGTCCTTGTAATGGAAGCTTTCTCACTACTTATGGGTCAAGCTGAATCTTCTGGTACCATACAACCATTGCGACGGACTAGATCTATCTCCCATCTTCTATTTGCTGACGATCTATTACTTTTCTGTCAGGCAAATCCTCGCTCTCTTAATGGCCTCAAAGATCTATTAGAAAGGTTCAAGCTTTTCTATGGTCTGCAGATTAATTGGGACAAAAGTGCGGCAATTTTTAGTAAAGGTGTGCGTAATGCAGGTAACCTTTCTGATATCCTTGGTATTCGAATGGTATCCAATTTCAATATTTATTTGAGACTCCCTCTCTCCTCAAAATACCCCAAGGCTTCTCTGTTCAATAGGCTTGTGGATAAGTGTAAAAAAAGACTTATGGGATGGTCTTCCTCTCTCCTCTCTATCTCTGGGAAGATAGAGTTGGTCCGATCAGTTATATATGGTATGTTTGCATTCTGGATGCAGGCGTATTGCCTTCCGCCATCAGTTATCCGTGCTATTAACTCTGCTTGCAGGAAGTTTATCTGTGGTAAGCTTAATATTTGGGCTTGGAAGGACATGTGTACCCCAAAAAAGGAAGGAGGCGTTGGATTAAGATCTCTGGATGATTTAAATGTTGCTTCTGGAATCCGTCTAACATGGAGAGTTCTAGCTACCAAAGGTA
This sequence comes from Scilla litardierei, assembly GCA_030789695.1. NCBI lineage: Eukaryota > Viridiplantae > Streptophyta > Magnoliopsida > Asparagales > Asparagaceae > Scilla > Scilla litardierei. The sequence continues at coordinate 109,725,268 of CM061130.1, read as the reverse complement.
TTTGGGCAAAATTTATGGGTAAGCACTATGGTCCGATAAAGTATGGGTTTTATTGCACTAAAGCTAGACCCACTGACTCCGGATCCTGGAAATTCTTATTGAAAAGCCGTACTCATTCACAAAAGCTTATTAAACGTGTCGTTAAGGATGGCAAGTCAACTTCTTTTTGGTACGACAATTGGCATCCCAATGGTCCCCTATATCTATTACATGAGCCGGGCCAAGGGAATGAAATGGCGCGGGTTAGCGACTATTGGGAGGGTGCGGCATGGAGCAACAATACTGCAATTGATGGAGTGCGACATCTATTGCATAGCACATCCCTGGGTGATGGTTCAGATGAGTGGAAGTGGCTCTCAGGCCCGGTATGCACACTCGGGACGGCTTGGTCCGGGGCACGTACAGCAACTGCCCCGTTCCCTTATTTTGATTCGGTCTGGTATCATTACGAAGTTCCGAAGTATGCACTGACATTGCTGAGAGCAATTCAAAATAAACTCCCAACTAGATTGCTTCTTTCTAATAGGGGTATTGGCTGTAAGACGCACTGTGTTCTTTGCTCTTCCAACATTCCTGAGAGCATATCCCATATTTACTTTGAGTGTAATTACTCTAAGTACTTGCTTGCTAGGAGTCTACTGAAGTTGTGTTTTACAGGAGCTGTTCCGAACTCAATCCAAGGAGTTTGTGACCTCTTTCATATTACATATAGTAAGAAGGATCCAGTTTATGTGTTGGCTAGATCTACCCTCTCCTCTATGGTATGGCACATATGGAAGGAGCACAATAAGCACATTTTTGAAAGCAAATTCAAGGGAAAGACTGCCCTATTTGATGAGATAGAGTTTGACGTGAAAGCTTCTCTCCATCTCTTGAATACGGAAGAGGCTTCAGATTCGGTTCCATTCTCCAACTGGGGACTTCTTGATGTTGGATAATATTTTATTTTTGGTTTTTGTCTTCGTTTTAGCTCTGTACATAATTATCTTGCTAAGTTAGAACAATAGATAATTTTTAGTAATGGGTGACAGCGCTTGTGCCCTATCCCCATTCTAGTTATTGTCTGTCTGTGCTTACTTGAGCAGCTTTTTTGTAATCTCCTTGGTTAATATTAATATAGACTAACTTTATTCGTCAAAAAAATATTTTCATTTCCATTAGTAGTACTCTTACATACAAACATTTCTAGGTAGTACATAAATTTTTTTTTGTAGATGATAGTTCAATCATTCTCTTTACAAAAAGATCCACAAAATTCCTAAAAGTACATACTACCCCTCTTGTACTAGTAGTCGTTCAGGGCCTAAAAATTTACATCACTATTAGAGGCCACGGACACTTCCAAGTCAGAATCATGTACTAGGATTATCATCTGTAAGGGATCTGCACCAGGCGATGTTTGCTCCACAAAAATCGAAGCGCTGTCGACTTCGATCACATCAGTAGTATCTGATATGTTATGAACCTCAACAACAAAGCTAGAATCATCCATATCAACAGTCAAATCATCTGAGAGCTCGATCAGAGGGCCCCCCTTATGCCCTATAGTTGGCCTATTTGATTCGCCCTCTACAGAGTTCATTGGCACACCCATATAGCCCCAATGGTTCGGGTCCTCAAAATCGACGACATTAAGGGGTTGAATATTGAGGTTATGCTCCACATCTGCCCCTACCACACCTCCAGATAGCACCTATGAAGGTTCCTCCATGGGCTCCTCCTCTTCTTCCATGGGATCCTCCTCCTCCTCCATGGGCTCCTCTTCTTCTATGTGATCCTCCTCCACATCTTTGTCTTCATAATCTGCTCCTAAGGAGTTCACATCCACACCATTTTCAGTCTCTAGGCTTGCGATGGTCGACATAGAGGAAGGATCTACAAGAAAACCATGATACCATCCATTAGATCCAATAAGGAAATCAATTCAATCACATGTACACATGCTATTCTAATAGTTCTCTTGTGACTTGGATTAAGGGCGAAGCATTTCATGGATTCCTCGGGTTTGCATAAGCATAACTGGTTTTATATAAGTCCCATACCTTACATAAAACTTGACAGCGTGCATGGTGTATGGGCACCACGTCTCTATCACAGAAATATAATTCAATGACCCGTCAAATGACCTTGTCACCTTCCATTAACCTCGAATTATATATATCTTCTCTCCCTTCTTCATCTTAAATCCTTATGGTCTAAACCTAAGCACTCTGATACCACTTTACTATAACGCCCCAAATCTCGTAGCGGAAGACTTAAATAGCTTATCAACAGGGGTGCGTAACAGCGTCGACGCGCATACAAGAATGAACCTGTACACGTGCCAAGCCTCAGTGGTCATTACATGATATACATCCAACTACATAGGAGCCACAAAGCTTCACTAAGAAGACCAGCGCAAAATATAATACATCATAGATGTCTAGCCAACTACATCATATAATAAGGAGTTCTAAAACAAAACAAAACAAAACAAGACATCTCCATCTGGCATCCTAGTGTACTTAGCACGAAAATTTCAACTCCACTTGGTGTCAACTTGTTGGTCCTACCAGCTCCGATGGGCAGGTTAAGTTGCATCTGAAATGGTTTTAAAATAAACCACGGGGTAAGCTACACGGCTTAGTGAGTACAAAATTTATCACAAATAAATTTGATAAACATACATACATACATACATATATATATACACACACATTTACTTCAGAAAATGTGCATTGTAATAATAATACTACTTGAACTGTATCAATTGAATGCATGTATATGTGTGTGTGTGTGTGTGTGTGTGTGTGTGTCAAAATATGCTAAAGACATTTTTATGACGTGTCCAGATATATGAAAAGTACATGACCAAATGAACAATAAAATTCTTTTCTTTTCTTTTTGTAACCCCTCTCAAATGTCCAACTAAGTCTATGAATTTGGCCCAGTAGCATGGGAATGCACAAGGCATCAGTAGGCAAATAAATCAATTGCTAGTCACCCGGGGACAGTGTACCAATCCTTGTCATAGGTTACACAAAGGTCAATTCACATGTATGAAAATGAGACTCTAGAGGTGGCCCCCACCATTCGTGTGGTGTGGTACTTAGCTCTCAATATTTGGCCGAATGCTAATATTTAAACAGGTACACTCAATACCATATGACATGCTCATATATTAAGCAGTTCATTCCATACTGGACAGAAGAAATTCGTGGTATTTCATAAAACTTCGTACAGTAATCATAATCGAAGTAATATGCTCGTGACAACCACATTATTTTGAATAATGTTTTCATTTTTAAAATAGTTCTGAAATTAAACTATTCTTACTAGAGCATAAAATTTTATGAATATTATGAAATAACTGTCATAGATCATCATTTTTAAAAGCAAAATAATCAATAAAACATTACGTTTCATTCAACATTTTGTATAAAAACTATTTCAGTAAGAAAAAATTGTACTCAGCTTGTAGCGGTCAACTAAAAGCATTTTCGTGACCCACGACGGATGATACCTAGAATAATGACAATTTGATCCTTAATATCGTTTCATTAAGGTTTATACTATTGTACACACATTTCCTATTTATGAAGGGCATTTCTACAATGTTTTAGAAAGTCCATGAGTCTCAAAAATAAATCTTAGAATTATAGGGGATGTCTGCAAATTTGCAGAGTTCAGTTTTTTGTGAGAAGATTTTGGACTTAATAACAATTTAAACAAAATATTGGGTTAAATTGAAATTTTTTGCTTTCTTCTTCCTTCAACCTGTTGCACACCTGAACCCAACTATTTGGGTTCGGGGGCAGCCTCCCTAGGCGGTGCCCAGGCCCTGCCATCGGACTTGGGTGGTCGGCGGCTGGAGGTCGACGGCGACATCGCCTAACCTCGATTGTAAAAAAACACATTTTTTGTTTGGGCATTAGAAATGCATTGGAAAGATATAAGAGGAGAGAGTTTTGATTTTTTTGAATACCTCTTTCCTGATTCCACTTCTTCTCCTCGTTGCCCCCAAGAATCTCTAGAGATCCTACCCTCTCAATTTCTCAAGGGAAGTAGGAAAGAGAGATGAGCTGCAGAATTTGTGAGTTTTCTCTTTTTTTGTGAGTGAAGGAACTGAACGGTTACAGGAGAAGGGAAGAGAGAAAAGGTGAGGGCTTCATCTCTCTTATTTTTGGGAAGAGGCATGGAAAGAGAAAGATCAGAGGCCTGCCTGACAAGTATCCCAAGCAATGGACGCTTGTAAAGCCTATTACCAGGCAGTGCCATCTGTATCTAGCCCATCCCCCTATTTCTCTTCCCTTTATAATCACACACACACACACACACACACACACACACACACACACAGAGGTAAATCTTCAAATGAGAACATTTCGCATGGTGCGAAAATGTATTTATATTTTTTTTGAAATTTTTTTTCAAAAATTCTTTTTTACACCTTCATTATATGTTGTTATACCCCCCTCAAAAAATAATAGTTGAGAAATAATTTCATTTGGCCTTCGATCAAGGCATTTAAACAAATTTGCACATTTTGAGAACGTTAAATTTGTAACGGGTGGATGTGTGCTCTAATTCCCAACGGGTTCACCCATTATATTTCCTGGGGTATATAATTGTATGGATTAAACATCAAAAAATTTTTTGAAAAAAATTACAAAAAAATAAAAAAAATGTTTTCGCACGGCTTTCGCACGGGGTTTTTTGCACCCGAAGATTGCCACACACACACACACGATTATTATAAATTATCATATTTTTTATGTGTTACTACACATGAGCAGGCCAAATAAATAACAGATGAATCATGTAACAATCATATAGTGAAGCCACAAAACATGGAGATCCATAATCTAAGACAAAACAACACATTCATGCAACCCATTTTTTGGAAATAACAGGACAGTCCCAAACAGTGGCATAATGCTCCAAATATTTGTACTAGACATCAATTTTTCTTTTATTAAGAGTTGTAGACATATGTGTTGTGTATTCACTGTTAAAATTTCAAGTGGAAATTCCCACCGTGTGATTTATGGTGAATTGTTTGGTGAGATCTATCAAAACTGTTTTCCAGACAGATTCTAAGATCCGTAAAGACTGCTAATTTAAGTCATGTTACAGTTGGAATCTCGAAAATGTGTCCTCGGAATAAGTTGTAAAAAAGTTGTTATCTTTCCAACAAAACCAAGATCACCAATTTCTATAGAGTGTGCAGTGACTGATCTATGTTTTGCCAAACTGTGTCCAGACTGGGTAAAAATCAGACGTACTGTAAAGACAGAATTTTTACTCCTAATTACAGTCTGAATTAACAAAAGTTCTCAACATTAAAGTTGTAGATAAAAGTTCAATACTTATGCCATAAAAATTCCAGATCAACCTCAGGTCTATATTAGGAGAAATGAGCAAATCAACGAGCATGTAAATCTGTCCAGAATTTTAGCAATCATAAAAAATGAAAACTATCATTAAACTAAGCTTAACTTAATTTCTCATGCTTAACATACACTAACACTAGTTGGAGATGGAATCCTACCCCTTTAAGAGTCCTATGTTCCCCTTCAAAACTCTCCACAAAAGCTCCCTTCTTGTGCTTGAATCCTCCTCCTTAAGCTTCCAAAAACTCCCACTTGCTAGCATAAGAACTAGGGCTCTAAAAGGTGAAGAAAAGAGGATTTTCCTTGCAAAAATAAGAGCAAGCGGGGAGAAAGAAATTGTGAAGAAAAAAAGGGGAGAGAAACTTGAGGAAAAAGAAAAGAAAAGAGAAGAGAAAAAAAGAAAGGGAGAGAGCTCTAGAATTCTCTTAGGAAATATCTCTCATCCTTCCACACTCTTCCTTAAGATAACCATGAAACATATGAAAAGACTAAAACACCCTCATCACTTACCCCCTCCAACTTCTATGATATCACGAAATAACCATTATTATGCACACCAACATCTATACTACACACACACCCCCCCCAACCTAATTACAACAATGACACTACCCAACCACTTTTCATACTAGTCCCCATACGCATCCTCATTCATGCATCCATACATGCATAGTGTATACACACATACACTTACATGCACACACATCCCTTCACATATCTCTGCATATAGGTGATTATCATCTCTTAGTACATCCAAGCACATATACCACATACATCCATGCCATATGTATCAACATACACTCATATATACACATGTAGTAGCTTCACACAATCACATATACATCCTTATTAATGCAAATACTATAACACACTAATATTACTGTTCCAACAATAAGCAATAATACACTACTATGAATATACCAACATATCACTACACAATAACACACACTGCACACATTGCACTCCAATTTTGTACCCACTACACATGTATTCAAACATACATACACTATATATCACACAAATACATTCAACCTACTTTATATGGCACTAGGGACCATTAGAATCTACCCAACTTAAAATACAGTCCGTCCTAGGACTGTCTAACTTAAGAGCTCTATCCTAAGGGTAGACGCCTACCCACCGTAAGACTCAACTACCCTCGGAACACTACACGCACTACCCTTACACAGCCGCAGTGCAGTGACCTGCATGGGCCACCAAATTTGTAATGCCCCGCTCCCAGAATACCCGAAAAGTACGCAACCGTCCAAGGATCCCAGAGAGACAAGGGTGAAGAGAGAGAAGGTTATGGAGAGAGAACAAGAGAGATGTAGGTCCACTGCGCACTGCTGTGGTACTACCTGTAATGTTCCCAACAAGGCAACCAACATACGGCCAACACAGAATCACAACATAGACAACCATAGAGAAAACACTGAAAAACCAAAGACTATATCTATACCCTCCATCATAATACAACATCATATCCAAACTTGATTTCTTTTGCCAACATCATTACCACTTGAAGGCCCACATTGTTATCAACAATTAAATCACCAAGATATTGAACATAAACGAAAATTAACAATTTTATGAGACATGCAGAAGCCAAATAAATAACTGATGACTCGTGTAACAAACATATAGTGAAGCCACAAAACATGGAGATCCATAATCGAAGACAAAACAACTCATTCATGCAACCCATTTTCTGGAAATAAAGGACAGTCCCAAACAGAGGCATAATGCTCCAAATATTTGTACTAGACATCAATTTTTCTTCTATTAAGAGTTGTAGACATATGTGTTGTGGATTCACTGTTAAAATTTCAAGAGGAAATTCCCACTGTGTGATTATCGTGAATTGTTTGGTGAGACCTATCAAAACTATTTTCTGGACAGATTCTAAGATCTGTAAAGATTGCTAGTTTAAAGCATGTTACAGGTAGAATCTCGAAAGTGTGTCCTCGGAAAAAGTTGTAGAAAAAGTTGTTATCTTTCCCACGAGACCAAGATCACCAATTTCTAAGGAGTGTGTATGTCACGACCCGCTTCCCTAAAATGGAGGCGAGACGTGAAAAGGTCCGCACGGGGGTGGAGCTATGAAGCCCCAAACCCGATAAGCGTCAATAATACATAAGCAGGTCCCTGTAACCACAACAGAATAGCAATAATAACACAAGGAGAGACTGAAATAAAATCTCACATCTCATACATTGTCCAACAAGAAAAATAAGTTCAACATCCAGAAAAGCCACCAGGCTAAAAGAAAAGAGTCCAAGGCCCAGAACAAGGCCAACAAAAGAAACGACATAACAAAGTATATGTGCTACGCACCGATAACAAAACAACTGTCTAACAAAAGTAAAACACAACGAAGACACTAGGACTGGTCCCCAGTGTCCACGTACTCCCCGTCAAGCACAAGCTCGGGCTCGGCGTCAGCAAACACCTCGTCCTCAACAAGGTACTCGGGCTCAGGATCTAACATGTGTCACCCAAAAGAGTAAAGGGGCACATGTCAGCAAGTCTAAAAGACTCGAGCAAGGAAACTGAAAGTAAGGCAACTAGCAACCTAGCAGTTTAGTATGCATGGCATGGCAGTTATAACATGAGTGCACAATTTAAACATGGCAAGACAATTTGTACAAGAGAACCATCATCGGGACAAGACAAGAGTAGCCAAGCTACTTTCAATCTCAATCAATTCACATTTTGTAGGTGTTTATGCCCTTCGCTGAATGGTAAACATTCAGACCGATCGGCACTAAACACAAATCACATTTCACGGTTGTTTTGTAGATGTTTGCGCCCTTCGCTGAATGGTAAACATTTCAGACCGATCGGCACCAAACACTACCCCACCCCAAAGAGTTTACGCCTTACAACTGCAGTTGTTGATCAAACAGACTCCCAGTTGAATGGCCGCTTAACCCTCACCCCATATACCCACACGTAATGGAGCCTGGGGTCCCCGCACATTGAGCTCAGCTAGTGAGCCTGGGGTTGCCCCGCACATGGAGCTCGCATTCTTAGTTCACAATTCAATATATCGAGCGTTGGGGTTAGCAACTCATTATGCTCGCTTCTGGTCACGAGCCAGGAACACAAGTAGTGTAGCGATGCTACGCAATCACAGAATCACTTAAGGATGCAATGACATGACATTTAAGTTGCGTACCGTTAATGAAAGTAAACATGATATGGTAATCGTGCAACATGCTATATGCGTTGGAACTAGCTTCGTTGTCAAGCTAGTTCCCCAATTTGCGCCTAGGCGAGTATCATTTCGTCGCCTAGCCTCTTTTACGCCTACAACACGCAAATGGCCTAAAGCATGGCCTAAACCCTAAGTGGCAAGTTTCACTTGCCTAGCACCGGGGATGACGACCACTTCGTCGCACGGGTGCCAATCCACGGGGAAATCGCTGTTTTGGGGGATCAATCATCAAACAACATGAAAGTTATTAGGGTTTCATAAAAATATAAATAGGTTAAGAAAACAACGGTAGATCGATTTCTTACCAAGAGGAGACGGAAGAAACACTCCGGGGAACCCTAGGATCAGATCTGGAAAAGATTGGAGAAGTTTGGGAAAACTAGGGTTTTGGGGGATTTGGGGATTTTGATGGGTTTTGATGAGACTTTGGGGAAGATGAGAGGTAGATAGAGTAGATGGATGGTTTGGATGATGATTCTAGGGCTTGGAATGAAGAAATGAAGCTTGGAGGAAGATGGGGGCTGAAGGGGGAAGATTTTAGGGTTTTGGGTCGTGTTGGAGAAGAAGAAAACGATTGGGTTGGGTTTAAATAGGTTGTGCTGGCGGCTGCCCAGAAATTAGGGTTTTAACACTGGTTAGTCGGTCAAAGAGCAACCACTGACCGACTAGGTTGGCAACTAGTCGGTCGGTCGACCAACGCAGACCGACTAAGTGCAAACAGTAACTCCTGAACGAAAATAGGATTCCAGAGTTAGTCGGTCCATGAACAAATACTGACCGACTAGTTTAGCATCTAGTCGGTCGATGAACGTTCTTAGACCGACTAAGAGTAAACAGTAACTCGACTGTACAGTAGAACCAAGAATTAGTCGGTCTGAGTACAAAACTTAACCGACTAGTTTAACAACTAGTCGGTCGAAAGATGAACTTAGACCAACTAAGAATGAACAGTACTGATACTAAAATTTAGATGATGTGTTAGTCGGTTAAAGAAGCATTGCTGACCGACTAGTTTGCAACCTAGTCGGTCAACCAACGTTCTTAGACCGACTAACGATAAACAGTAACTCCTGAGAAATTTAGAAAGCTAACTAGTCGGTCCAAGAAGGATTGCCGACCGACTGGATCGTCATCTAGTCGGTCGGTGCCCCTTCTTATACCGGCTAATAAGCACCAAAAGTTTCGATACGGAGCGCGGGGCCCCGGGATCGATTCCTAAGACTCCTAGGCTTGATCTAATAGTTAGATACGACCGTTATGAAGTCCGTCACGAGTGACATACTTCGAAATCGACAATCCTAAGGAAGAAGCGAGAAAATACGACGAATCGATCGAAAATGAAATCTACGGAGACGAAAACCACACATGAGGAGAAAATCCACCAAAACATATATTATATTATATAATAAATTCAGATACATGAAAAGCAGTCGTTACAGTGTAGTGACTGATCTATGTTTTGAAAAACTGTTTCCAAACTGGGTAAAAATCAGACGTACTGCAAAGACAGAACTTTTACCCCAAATTACAGTCCGAATTAACAAAAGTTCTCAACATTAAAGTTGTAGATAAAAGTCCAATACTTATGCCAAAAAAATTCCAGATCAACCTCAGGTCTATATTAGGAGAAATGAGCAAATCAATGAGTATGTAAATCTGTCCAGAATTTCAGCAATCATCAAAAATGAAAACTAATGTCATTAAACTAAGATTAACTTAATTTCTCATTCTTAACATACACTAACACTAGTTGGAGATGGAATTCTACCACTTTAAGAGTCCCATGTTCCCCTTCAAAACTCTCCACAAAAGCTCCCTTCTATTGCTTGAATCCTCCTCCTTAAGCTTCCAAAAACTCCCACTTGCTAGCATAAGAACTAGGACTCGAAATGGTGAATAAAAGAGGATTTTCCTTGCAAAAATGAGAGCAAGGAGGGGAGAACGAAATTGTGAAGGGAAAAAGGGGAGAGAAACTTGAGGAAAAAGAAAAGAAAAGAGAAGAGAAAAAAAGAAAGGGAGGGAGACCTCTAGAATTCTCTTAGGAAATATCTCTCATCCTTCCACACTCTTCCTTAAAATAACCATAAAACATATGAAAAGACTAAAACACCCTCATCACTTACCCCCTCCAACTTCTAGGATATTACGAAATAACTATTACTATGCACACCCATCTTTATACTATACACACACACCTTACCTAATTACAACAATGACACTACCCAAACCCTTTTCACACTAGTCCACACACACACACACCCTCATTCATGCATCCATACATGCATAGTGTATACACACATACACTTACATGCACACACATCACTACACATATCTTTAGGTCAATATCATCTCTTAGTACATTCAAGCATATATACCACATACATCCATGCCATATGTATCAACATAGACTCATATATACTCATGTAGTAGCTTCACACAACCACATATACATCCTTATTAATACAAATACTATAACACACTAATATTACTGTTCCAACAATAGGCAACAATACACTACTATTAATATACCAACATATCACTACACAATAACACACACTACACACATTGCACTCCAATTTTGTACCCACTACACATGCATTCAAACATACATACACTATATATCACACAAATACATACAACTTACTGTATATGGCACTAGGGACCATTACAACCTACCCATCTTAAAATACAGTCCGTCCTCGGACTGTCTAACCTAAGAGCTCTATCCTAAGGGTAGACGCCTACCCACCTTAAGACTCAACTACCCTCGGAACACTACATGCACTACCCTTATACAACCGCAGTGCAGTGACCTGCATGTGTAACGGTCCGTATTTTTTTAATACAACTATTCACGTATTTTCAATGGTTCATTAAGAATTTTACGATTTCAAAAAAATTTTATAAAAATACTTTGAAGTATAAAAATAGTTATGAAGTATTTTACTAAGTTCGGGTTTCATCAAATGCCTCTAAATATTCTGATAAAAATTCATTTTCAGTTATTACCGTATTGGCTTAATGAATTTATTTTTTTATTCAAACATCTTCAAAAGGATTTCAAACTTCTACGGTAACATTCTATGATGAATTAGGGCTTCCCACATTAATTTCGTAATTTTCTGAAGTCAAATTAGTAGAGAACCCGCAGACCCGCTTCCTAAATGTTTTGGCCCAAAACTAGTATCCTTGAGGCTCGAACCCTGAAACGGATCTCGTATTCGTGATCCTCGCGATGATAAGAATCCGTGGGTATGTTTTTGTAATTTTTCGGACACGTTTGCTAGTAGGGGCAAAATCGTAATTTTGTATTTTCGACATTATCTACTAATTACGTTTTAACCTTTTTACTTAATTACTTTTTACCCTATTAGATATTTTAATTTAACTTACCCCTACCTAACCCCGATGATTGGCAGCCCACGATGTTTTCGTGGGTTTCGTTTCCACACTTTGTCAATTCTGCTCAACAACCCCTAAGTAAGGTTCTTCCCCCTAAACCCATTTCACCTACCCTCATTAATGTAGTAACTGTCAATCCATTTTTTTAGTTAATTAAGTTTCTATAAAACCCACATCTCCTTCCCTCTCGAGTCACAGGCGATCCACACTGTATCCCTCTCCCTTAACTTCGCTTCCCCAAGCCCGAAAGGAACCCCAAGCCCCCATCATTCCTCTCTCCCAAGATCATCTCTCTCAAACACGTTCTCTCTATTCCTCTCACTCTACTTCTCCGACTCACCCAACGGCTCACAAGCCCGAGACCATGCCTGCCGCCTCCCTCTGATGGATCCCGTCACCGTAACACCGCCGTGGAGCCCCGAGCTTTCGAGTCCCTCGTCGACGTCCCTCCGAGCACCGTCCGCCACCCCTCTTGAACGCCTTCCACCGCTGCCTGAGATCCCCGCAGCCCCTCCGACGTCGTCACCCGCCACACCCCCCATGCAACGTCGCTCCCACTGCTTCGTCAGCATGCCCACTTGCCTCGCCGTCGACAGGGGCCTCCGCCACTTCCTCCGTCCTCGGCCGCCCCCGTTGTCGCCACGGGAGCCTCCGCCCCGCAGCGCCAACTGCCGAGCTCCAACAGCCGCACGAGGCCACCGACAGCCGTTCACCCCCACTGCTCCTCCCTCCCAACGTCGGCGACTCGAGCTCCCCTCCGCTTCGAGACTTCACAGGAACCCCGAGCAGCTCCCCACCGCCGAACACCAACCGCTTCCCCGCACGCCATCGACGAAGCCCGACAGCAACCGCCTCCGAGCGCTCGCTGCCACCGCCTGCTCTTCTCGCTCAGCCACCACAGCCGGTCGTCACTCTGCCCCACTACAGTCACCACCGCCCGTAGCTCCTCCGCTGCCCCGCCTCCGAGCATCGACGCTCCGACGACCACCTAGCGCCCTCTGCCGCCTGGTCCACGTCAATGTCGATGAAACCGCCGCTCAGCCCCGCCCCCATGCACGTTCAAACGTGAGTAAGCGAAATGCGGAAACTTATTTCTTTAAATACGAATTCATATTTTCGGGTTTTATAAATAATTATTAAATGGGTTTAATGGTTTTAAATTAATAATAAATAATATAGAGATCAGAAAAATGTGAGACTAGCTCCAGAAAATCAAAAATGACATTCTGGACCCAATGGCGCTAGTTTCACTTCAATCTGATGCTTATTTTTTACAGAATTAATTTTTAAGCCTAAAAGATAAATATGTTATTTTCACTTAAAAATCTGTAACTTATTATTTTCACGTACAACTTATACTTGATAAAAATATATGTTAAAGTACTCTCCGAGACAGCCATTTTAACAGTTCATTTGCAACTTTCCGATACCGATTGCACCCAGAAGAAATGTTTGAATAATTACGTCACAAATTGAAAAATGGGTTTTAAATTAATTTTTGAGCTTTTAAAAATTATAAAAATTAATGTAAGCTTCAAAAAAATATTTCCTCCTATAGTAAAATTATTTTCATCATATCTAGTCTATAGAAAAATTTAGAATGTTTTCCGACACCGTTTTATCAGTTTTATCAGTTTTAAAAATCAAAATGATTAGATTATTTAAATCGGAAATGTAGCATTCTTTAACCAAGTGTTCTTGTGATTGCAGGTGCACCAACATCCATAGAAACCCTATAACCAGTTCTGGCTTGCTACGTCGATCTTGAAATCTGTAAGTCACGACTAATTCTAAAATTAGAAAATTAGTTAGTGTCCCCGTATGAACTTAGGACATCACTACAACCTCAGAACTGCTACTTGACTTGAACCGAACTAGAGACCTAATCTAATAGGAAAGTAATTAACCACAGATTACTTTGCCAACTTTCAACTTGAGTGGTTGTAGCACACAACCATCAACTTGGGTAAATTGTGTGCTAAACAACACTACTACATGCTCGAAGCATGGAATCGGTATCACCGTTTTTGGACTTGTCTTTATCCTCAGTTCGCTTTGGCACAGTCTGCTTTGGAATGAATTACTACTCTCTGGTTTTCAATAAAAAGTCAACCAGTTGTCTTGGTTTGACTAGTAACATGTGGAACATCTTGTGGAATATCTTGTGGAACATCTCGTGGAACATCATGAAAAGGAAATGTACATAGAACACTTGACACTTCACAGGGGTTTTTTAGGTAACTCATAGTTTGAGAGAGTGCGGGAGTGACTAGAGTTCAATCTTCCCGTCCCACTGCCTGTGTTTCGGCATCCCGTCCCGCTGCCTGAGTTTCGGCAAAATACATGTACCATGCCTGTGTTTTTGGCATTCGTCTAGGTCGCGCCCAGGCAAGAGATGGACTTGATGGTCACATATTGTACTCTCCGACTTGAGTCACATAGTGTAGTTACTTTTGCACAGTCACTTTTACTTTACGCACTACAGTCACCTTTACTTTACACGTTCCATGCACGTTACTTACTATACTTGTACAGTCACCAGTACTTCACTTGTCGTACTTTTAGCTACAGCAGTAGTACGTTTCACTTGCTCAGTCTGCTTTACACTTGCACTACCACAGTACAGAGATTCTCTCCTTTCAGTTCAGTTTGCCTTTACTTTTCAGTTGTGTACAGTTGTTACTCAGTACTTTACTTTTCACTCTGGTCTACTTGTACGTAGTTACTTTTTTCATACTTGTGCATTGCTTCTTTTCTATATTTAGAATTGTTGTGACTTACCTACGGTTCCATCTCCGTGGCACCGCAGACGATGTACATATGGAGATAGATGCTCCTGGGCTAATAGCGCCAGAATTCGACCGCAGCTTCCAGAGTTATTTTCACTTATGTACTTTTCTTCTTTCATGTATATCTGTTGGACATCTTGTACAGTATGGATTGTAATAATTGGACACTATTTGAGTATTTTTATACATCTCTACATCATGGCTATTTTGTTTTCACTGGTAACCTGCAGAACCTTCGCAAATATCAAAAAAGTAACGGGCCCCCGAGAGCGAGTCGTTACAGCATGGGCCACCAAATTTATAATGCCCCGCTCCTCAGGATACCCGGGAAGTACGCAACCGTCCAAGGATCCCAGAGAGACAAGGGTGAAGAGAGAGAAAGTTATAGAGAGAGAGAGAGAGAGAGAGAGAGAGAGAGAGAGAGAGAGAGAGAGAGAGAGAGAGAGAGAGAGAGAGAGAGAGAGAGAGAGAGAGAGAGAGATGCAGGTCCACTGCACAATGCTGGGGTAGTACCTGTAATGTTTCCAACAAGGCAACCAACACATAGCCAACACAGAATCACAACATAGACAACCATAGAGAAAACATTGAAACACCAAAGACTATATCTATATCCTCCATCATAATACAACAACATATCCAAACTTGCTTTCTTTTGCCAACATCAATACCGCTTGAAGGCCAACATTGTTATCAACAATTAAATCACCAAGATATTGAACATAAATGAAAATTAACAACTTTATAAGACATGAGGAGGCCAAATAAATAACTGATGAATCATGTAATAAACATATAGTGAAGCCACAAAACATGGAGATCCATAATCGAAGACAAAACAACACATTCATGCAACCCATTTTCTGGAAATAACAGGACAGTCCCAAACAGTGGCATAATGCTCCAAATATTTGTACCAAACATCAATTTTTCTTCTATTAAGAGTTATAGACATATGTGTTGTGGATTCACTGTTAAAATTTCAAGAGGAAATTTCCACGGTGTGATTTATGGTGAATTGTTTGGTGAGACCTATCAAAACTGTTTTCCAGACAAATTCTAAGATATGTAAAGATTGCTAGTTTAAGTCATGTTGCAGTTAGAATCTCGAAAATGTATCCAAAAAAAAAGTAGTAGAAATTTTTTTTATCTTTCCAACGAGATCAAGATCACCAATTTCTATGGAGTGTGCAGTGACTGATCTATGTTTTGCCAAACTGTGTCCAGACTGGATAAAAATAATACGTATTGCAGAGACAGAATTTTTTACCCCTAATTGCAGTCCGAATTAACAAAAGTTCTCAACATGAAAGTTGTAGATAAAAGTCCAATACTTATGCCATAAAAATTTCAGATCAACCTCATGTCTATATTAGGAGAAATGAGCAAATCAATGAGCATGTAAATCTGTCCAGAATTTCAGCAATCATAAAAAATGAAAACTAATGTCATTAAACTAAGATTAACTTATTTTCTCATGCTTAACATACACTAACACTAGTTGGAGATGGAATCCTACCACTTTAAGAGTCACATGTTCCCCTTCAAAACTCTCCACAAAAGCTCCACTCTTGTGCATGAACCGTCCTCCTTAAGCGTCCAAAAACTCCCACTTGTTAGCATAAGAACTAGGGCTCTAAAAGGTGAAGAAAAGAGGATTTTCCTTGCAAAAATGAGAGCAAAAGGGGGGGGGAATGAAATTGTGAAGGGAAAAGGGGGAGAGAAACTAGAAGAAAAAGAAAAGAAAAGTGAAGAGAAAAAAAGAAAGGGAGAGAGAGCTCTAGAATTCTCTTACGAAATATCTCTCATCCTTCCACACTCTTCCTTAAGATAATCATAAAACATATGAAAAGACTAAAACACCCGCATCACTTACCCCCTCCAACTTCTAGGATATTTCGAAATAACCATTACTATGCACACCCACCTCTATACTATACACACACACACACCTTACCTAATTACAACAATGACACTACCCAACCCCTTTTCACACTAGTCCCCATACACACCCTCATACATGCATCCATACATGCATAGTGTATACACACACATCCCTACACATATCTCTACATATAGGTCATTATCATCTCTTAGTACATCCAAGCTCATATACCACATACATCCATGCCATATGTATCAACATACACTCATATACACACATGTTGTAGCTTCACACAACCACATATACATCCTTATTAATACAAATACTATAACACACTAATATTACTGTTCCAACAATAAGCAACAATACACTACTAATAGTATACCAACATATCACTACACAATAACGCACACTGCACACATTGCACTCCAATTTTTACCCACTACACATGTATTCAAACATACATACACTATATATCACACAAATACATACAACCTACTGTATATGGCACTAGGGACCATTACAACGGGGGTGAAAATTTCTTTTTGTTTATTTTCTATTTGTCAAATGTTTTTATTTTTCGTAGTCTAATCAACCTAACTGCGACAAATTGGCACCAACGGAAAACACCTCCCCGACAACAGCGCTAAAAACTTGATCGCGACGGGATGTACTCCCAAAACAATGTAGTTTTACTGCAAGCACACGGTCTAGTGGCAAGCGGGTATCGTATCCACAGGGAGGTGGTGTTGGTTCTAATCTATCTTAGGTTGGCTCGACTACGAAGGTTTATTGGTGGAGATGGTTATGGTATGATGTAATGGCAATGGTGATGGATGTCGGTGTCGATGATAAAGATGTCGGTTGTAAATTCAATCAATAAAAATGTCTAGGACTAGGGAATGTCCACTATAGATATTCAATCATCAATGTGAATATGAACTCCCATATTACTACTCTTGATTTAGGGTGAACCTGGCGCAACTAAGTTGTGAACCCATGCACGCTATCGTGCTACGCAAATCTATAATAATCTAAACTAGAACCTCGCTCTCGCGCAAGCCTAGTTCAAACTACTAGCATTAAGATCGACAATATAATCCAATTTCAACTCTAGTTCGCTCTCACGCAACGTGAATTCAAATCTAGATCATGGTGGTTCGTATTCGTTTTACCGTCGTACACACGAATATAACTATAGAAATATAATAAAGATGCTAGCTTTGGTCGCTCTCGTGCACCAACTCTAGGGAATCTTGATTATAGATCTAAATCGAATATCTAGGGCTTCCTATAGAACAAGATCCTCTCTCGAGCTCTCATCTCCAGATGTGTATGCTTATTTATTGCTTCTCTTGCATCATCAATCATGGCCTCATCTCCAGATTGCACCGTATCACTCCAATTCACTCCAAATTTCCTGAAATCAACATAAACGCTCCGAAAGTGAAATAGTTCCAATTATTCATCGAATAACGTATAAAATGGATATTTGGAGGGTGAAACACGATATGAATGTATAAGAATAAATGTGTAAAATACATGCATATCAAAATCTCCCAAGCTTACTCTTACCGTCCTCGAGGAAGACAAATAAGAAGTTCACCGGGAGACAAAAATAATAAAATAAAAGAAATCAAAGAAGGGAATTGACAAGATCATTTCCTCGTCACATGTGGCACACACAACATCAACTGAGCAATAAATAAGCATACACATCCACACATAGCATTCTAGTCTAGCACCATGCATATATCATGGATTTTCAATAAACTATAGAGAACTCAACATCAACATGAAATTGGAGACGAAATCATATCATAGCCTACCATACTCAATCCATATAATTTAAATTCAAACTCCACAACGGATTCTCTATACATTGTAAATGTATCATGATCAAATACCAAGCATGCAAGATATAAATTTGTGTTCATGAAATGAGATAATGAGTTCGATTGAAGTTAGGAGATCACCACACTAGTTTTTTTCACGAATCCTAGAAAACTTCGAGTATTCATAGTTAAGAAAACAAACATATTTAGAAAAAAACCTTGACTATAAGTTTGTTCTTCTAAATCATATTTAGAAAACAAACATATTCCAGTATTCATGGTCATCATAAGCATTTACATCGAGTCTGATCCGAACAGATCTGTACACATCTACTGGCGAGAAAGTTTCATCATAATCCGTTTATAAGAGTTAGGATGATAACCGTTCTCAACTAACATAAGTTGTACTTCATTATTTTCCTTCTGCACCAATCTTCTAGGCTCGAAGATTCACTTGCAGCCAAAGGAAACAATTTCCTTGGGCACGTAAACTAAGGTCCATATCTTATTTACGTGTAAGGACCCTATTTCGGATTGCATCAAGTTATTAATTAGAGTTTCTACTCCAGATGACATCTTGGAAGTTTGACTAGGTCATCATCAACTATGATGTTTTACTCGACTTATTCGTCTCACAAGACTCGAGTAATCTATTAACTTCCTAATAATTAATTTAAGGAATATTATATTTATAAGGTTCTAACATAACCATATCAAATGCCTAGGCATTATTATCTGGGTTTTAACCCAGAACGAAGATTGTAACTCAGTGCCACAAGCCATGTATCGCACTAAGTCTAACAGAGTACGATTCATGCTCTTTAACACACCGATGTGTTAAAAGACTTGACCTGAGAGAAAATCTCATTTTCTTTTAGTTACGCAAGAATTACATAGCTAAGTATTCGACTTTTCGATCCGATCGAATCAGTTCAAATACTTCTGTCATTGTGTTCTCTATTTTATCAGACTTGTGTTTCATCAAGAACACGTGTCATAATAAAATAAGAACACCTTATCATTGCTTTTTTAGACTTGGGTCCGGGTACATCTGTATGTACAAGACTACGAGTTCACCAACTCATTCTCCCACTGTCTTACAGATGGAATTTCGGCCATCATATATTTGAGACAAGATTCACAAGTGTCTTTCGACTCATAATATGAGAGGTCTGATCCCCTCTTTATGTGACTTGTGAAACTTAGTCTCTTCAGTACGACCTAGTCTTATTTTGTCGTATAGATTTGCTACTAACTGGCGTATTCATGTATAACTCTTAATACAACATTGTTATACATTATAATCACATCAAAACATTTCTTCTAAAGTAATGTGACAACATTTGCCCAGTGTGATATAAGTTCCATATGGTCTAAATACAACTTTTGTTCATTAGCCAATATGTGAGACTATCTTTTCTTTTGTATAACAATTATACTGAAATTTTAGACATCAAACATGTCCCATTTTCAGTTCCTTCTACTATGCCTTGTCTTATGATAAATCAAATATTCTTTCTCAATGAATTTTCCTTAGTGCTTTCTAAATCACATTAAGACATTTTTCGTCCTAACACAAATATTAGATGTGCAAGCATCACATTCATCCAAACACTTGAGCTTTACAAACTTGAGGAGACTCAACAAGTTGTTCATCTCAAGATCTAATTTGGACACATGGACTTGCATCGCTCTTACACTTATCTTCGAGTCAAACAGTTTGATCGAAGTTTCCAACCTTGCAGACTGAAATTGTTTTCCATACAAACTTGAGAAGACTCAACAAGTTGTACGGAGAAACATGCTTTAAACATCATTATTTTCAAGCTGCCCCTAATCATAGAGGCGAGTGTTAAGTATCGTGCTTTTATTGTGTTAGATTTTAGAGCTTAAGGAAATCATTGTCCTTAACTCAGTATTAGGAAGGAACTTTAATATCAGTGAGAACATAGTTTGGTTTATCAAATATTCCTTAACTAATCATTTTGTCCAGTTGACTTATTTCTTTTAAATATATTATGATTTGGATTCCACTTTTGTAAAACACAGAATTACCCTAATTTAGCATATGTTCATGACTTTTAAATATAGTTAAAATGGTTTTTATTCAACTATATCCTTCCACTATTTCTGCGATCATCATAAGCAATATAGATGAATGAATATAGTTATTTAATGGGATATGGACCCAACCACCCAGAGCTTCACAACCTTTAGAAGACTCAACAAGTTGAACGACTTTACAGTTGGTAGATAAACTCATTATCAATCACATCACATGTGATTTCCTATTGGTTTTTACCCTTACTCACTTATGATCTTGAGGAGACTCAACAAACCATAATGACTAGTCTAATCGAACCCTTGTTTTCATGTCTAATATTAACTTACACCGATACTCGAGGAGACCCGACACAGCGGTTTGAGTTAATACTAGACTACATCACATGTATAATGGAGTCGGTTTCTAAAAGAGACCATGTCATAGCTTGAGAAGACTCAACAATCATGACATGCATTTTTTAGTCCCCTAATCCAAAAACAAGGAGGGCTACAGCTAACCGTGAAGAAAATTTTTAATGTGATTGACTAGATATAATCGACGGTGTCACATAATCATAATTCGCATCCTTGCGGTCCAACGGAACACGGCCAGGGATTTGACTAGGCCAGGATCACTATCACCAGTTGAGCTAGGGTGATTCACAACACTAGTCAAAAAACACTAGACCAGATCATGGTCCATTGAAGGAAACTAATTATTCATATGTGTGCCATCGATTAGAAATGGCTTCATTAAAACTAGTTAATCATATCAACGAGTCGAATCATAAAATTCGAAATTATTAGGATTGGTTAATAACTTTTATTAATGTCCTTATCAACTATAAGGATTTTTAAGTTGCTATCATGTATTATGCATTTAAAATTCAAGTTACAACAATTTAAATCTTAGCCTTTTGTTCAAAATTACTATTAGAACACTTAAAATAATAATTTAGAGAGGGCTACCCTAAACAAGAATTTAATATGTTGCAACAATTTTTAAATCATAGCATGTCCATCAAAAATTATCTAATAATTTTCTGTAAGTTTTTAATGACTATTCTAATAGTTTTTCTTGAATTATCTTATAATCAATAAAACTAATAAAACCATTATCAACTAAACAATTTAGCTAAACATGCAACTTAAAATTATCTCATAAATCTAAGTTACATCGAATTATCATCATATACTAATTAAGTTTTAATTTAAAATTATCAAATGATTTTAAAATTAAATCTAATTTTCGAAAATAATTTTCGAAAATAAAAAACATTGAATGAGAAAACGACAATTTTAATAGTTTAAATAAAACCTCCATCTGATTGAGAAACATGCGGTATCACTTACATTTTATAACTGCAAAACATAGATCATGTAAATCTGGCTCTGATACCATTGTAAGGTTTTATGGGTCCTTAGGGCAATAAAATCGACGTCCGGCCTAAGTCGATCGGATGAAGATATCAAATAAAGTAGCAGAAAATTCTCTTAAAACTATTTTAAGAACAGCCCTAAATATATTAAACCTAGTCAATATCTCTACTATCCCTGGGTTGGGTCCGACCAACCCCTGAGGATAGATCTATCTAACATGTGCAATTATAAACGCATGTTTAATTTAAACTACATACCTTTCACTTTGTTTTCGCAGAATACAAAACATCGTTTTCAGCAACATTTCTCTGGCCTCGCATTGCTTCTCCCAAGCCGAACCGCGTCCCGAGCCGCTCCTCGTCCCGAGCCGAACTGCTTTCCGAACCGCACCGAGTCCCGAGGCGAGCAACACCCTTGTCGCCGAGCCAACCACGCGCCGAAGAAGATTTCACCTTGAGTGGATCCTCTGTCAAGACTTCGGATCCGATCCGAGCTCCTTCGTAACTTTGCTAAAGCCCGATCAGAAGCAAGGAAGAATTTAGGGAGAGAGGAAATAACTAATTTAAGTCTTAATCCGAGCGTGCTTCAAAATTTTGGGAGCTTCTTGAATTTGGAGACTTGGTGCGAGTTTTAAGGAGGATGGTTGGACCCTATTTATATAGGCGGCTGACCACTTCCCTTTCTGCATATGCGATGTGGAACTAAAAATTAGCGTGAAAAAATCAATTTAAAGTTAGCATATAACAAAGGCCAATCTTTGGTGAATTTTTTCCTCTCTCACCGTTGAGCTCCAAGAATGATGTCACACATCGTTGCGAGGAGGGTTGAACGGTGGACACGTAGGAAAAAAATGGAGACTCAATCCGAATTCGTTTGACCGCTCAAATGAGTGTACAAACATAGCCCAAAACTTGTTTTTTGCAAAAACCTGCAGTCGTCGCTGAAATGGGCACAAAACCCTAACAGTGAGGCCCCTTGTGGGCCTCACGTTCCCAGCTTGGAGTGTGCACAGCACGTGCCCTGTGGGCGCTGTTGGAAGCAACGATCTAGGATCTTGGTTTGATGATGACAAACGTGTCGTGATATCTAATGTGTGTGCTTAGTGTGTTTCAGGCTTGGCGAAACAATATACTTTCACTATTTGGTGGAATTGCTACTCGTATAGCATATTGGGAGAGAGGGAGTGTGTGTGCACAAAGAAGTTTGACTTGGTCAATGGAGAGAAAAGTTGGACTTGGTCCAAAGAGATAAAGAGATTGAGCCCAATTTGAATTACAAATGGAGGCGATCCGATCATTTAGCTAGACTTGCAACAAAATTCTTATTCAAATCATTTTTAGTTGCAAACAAATCCTCACCATATCCCTATTCCAATTCATATCCTTACTCCTAGTTGGATACAAATTTCATGCCCCTTGATTTAAGTGATTCTCTCCTAGCCCTAGTCTTATCCCTAGCCGCATAAACAAAAACCCTAGGGCCACTCCTATATAAACCCGTACCTAGGGGTGATAATAAGACGCGGCTGAAAAATTATTTGCGGCAGCAATACTTAAGAAAGCAAGGCCAAACAATATTCCCTTCATCCCTAAGCCGCATCAAAACATCAACAGAGGCAAAACTTACATATCATCTCCTCCATAAAGCTTCACGCAAACAAAAGGCCTATCCCCATTCTCCTACGTGCGAAACTCATCTTCAAAGAAAACCCCACAAAGATCAAACCCTCACAGTGCTCCGTTGCATCAACCTGTGGCCGTCTCGTTGCCGTCGCACGAA
This sequence comes from Scilla litardierei, assembly GCA_030789695.1. Lineage (NCBI taxonomy): Eukaryota > Viridiplantae > Streptophyta > Magnoliopsida > Asparagales > Asparagaceae > Scilla > Scilla litardierei. Next base: position 109,701,563 of record CM061130.1, on the reverse strand, counting down.
GAGGAGCTCGGAGGCGCCATCAGAGAAAGCCAAATCCGCTGCCTACCATCGTGCCGTGACCATCAAGTTGCTTCGTCGGAGATCACCAACGTACCACTGAGATCACATCTCCGAGCTGCCCGCTTACATGGAGAAAGTGGAGAGCCACCGATTCGCTCGAAGAAGTCGTGCTGACATCGCTGTCGTCTGGGACGTCGTCGTCACCGAAGAAGTCACCACCGTTGCTATCGAGGAGCTTCTCATCACGCTGTCAAGGCCACTGCTCGTTGTCGGAGGAACACGCCGTCGTCGTCGAGCATACGAAAAGAAGGAGAAGACGAAGGAGACGCCTTGAGCTGATCGCCAGAGATCGCTGCTGCCATCACGAAACAAGCGTCGAAGCCCCCAGCTGCCGACCACGAAGTCTGTCGCTGCTGCACGAAGAAGAAGACGCCGAAGCCATCACCATCGAAGACCGCTGCTGTAAACGAAGTCGCCGAGGACCGTCATCGACGAAGAGTTGAAACACAGCTGCAGCTGGAGTTGACGTCGCTGAAGTCTTCACCGCCGCTCGGAGAGCCGCTGAACGTCGAAGTCGCTGCATGCCCTAGGAATCGGAGACGAAGGCGATTCTGAGATCCTCGCGCTGACGTGGCTTCAGGCGAGCCGTAAGATCGGGGTTGAGGAGAATTGAACCAACGGTCTGGATCCAATCTCGTCCGATCGCGTGTTGCCAAGACACAGTGGCCGCCTGCTGACGTGGCAGACGCTGTACCGCAAGATTCATCATCAACGGCGAGGATTCTTTTTACGATCGACAGAGAAACGAAGCCGCACGATCTCTACGTGCTGACATGGCGGCGGAAATTTAATTGAGATTTGCTTTGCGCACCGACCGAGATTAAAATTGATTTGAACTGAATTACTGAGCGCACCGACAGCCAAGTTTAAAGGAGTTGCTGAGCGCACAGACAGCTGCTTTTATAAGGATTTGAACTGAATTGCTTTGTGCACAGACCAGTGCATATCTTGACATCCAGGAGTCAGATTGAGACACCGTTTGCGTCAGATTGGAGCTGACGACGTGCAGATTGACAGAGATGCCTACACAAACACAAACTGAGCATTTCTAAACTCTAAAATCTTTTATTTGTGTCTTAGTGTAACGTTCTCTGTAGGGGAAACTTTTACCTATTTTTGGTGACTATTTTGGGACTTGTCTAGTTGGGACTAGACAAGTGGGACCGAGCTAGTTTGGGCCTAGCTGGTAGAAAGCTTTGCTAGGATTGATAGTGAGAGGAAACACTGTGTGTGGGGTACTGAGAGTCTGGCGAGTGTAGAGACGTAGAGGGTGCTCTGAGCGTGCTCTAACTTGTGACTTTGTACCTATTGCACTATTCAATGTAGTATTAGCTTTGGGGGCTGGAGTAGGTCGTTGGGACGACCGAACCAGGGTAAATCTGCTGTGTACTCTGTGTCTACTTTTCATTACTCTGGTTGTGCTTTTAACTGCGTGTGATTTCTCGTGGATTGCACGAGAATTTTTTATTAGCCTAATCACCCCCCCTCTAGGCTAGGATCCAGATCCAACAAGTGGTATCAGAGCCAGTTTAGTAGATCTAGCCTAGTTTGACCATGGACCACATTGATAGTGCTTTTGCTGAGGGTCAGTCTATTTCCCGACCACCTAGATTTAATGGAGGAGACTATGCTTACTGGAAAAATCGTATGAAAATCTATCTTATTTCTATTGATTATAAAGCTTGGCAAATTGTTGAAAAAGGATATAAATCACCTGTTATCAAAATTGAAAATACTGAGATGCCTAAACCTGATGATAAGTGGGATGATAATGATTGGAAGCTTTATTCTTTAAATGCTAAAGCTATGAATGCTCTTATTTGTGCATTAGATAAATCTGAATTCAATCGTATCTCACATTGTCTAACTGCGCAGGAAATATGGCATACTTTGGAGGTGACACATGAGGGAACGTCACAGGTGAAGGAGTCTAGACTTGCACTTCTGAGCACGGAATACGAGGGATTTCGCATGCTACCATCAGAGACGATATCAGAAATGTTTGCGAGGTTCACCAACATTGTCTATAAGTCTAGTTCGCTCGGTAAGCCATATTCTAGCCTTGAGCAGGTGAGGAAGATATTAAGAGCTCTGCCAAGCTCTTTCAGGCCTAAAGTCACTGCCATCCAAGAAGCAAAGGATCTATCGCAGATGAGGGTGGAGGACTTGATAGGTAATTTAATGTCCCACGAGCTTGAACTGCAAAATATTAATGAAAGGGAGAAACCTGAGGAAAAAGAAAAAGCTACCAAGCCACTTGCTCTGAAAGCTGACGAAAGTGAAGATGATGATGATGACATAGCGCTAATGGTCAGAAATTTCAGAAAGTTTGTCCAGACCAAGCAAGGAAGAGCAGAAATGGCACCCAGGTTTAATCGCTCTAACTTTTTTCAGTCTTCTAAGCAAAATTATGATCAGAATACTACTAATAGAATGACTTGTTTTAAATGCAAGAAAAGAGGACATCGAATGAGGGATTGCCCACATGAGACAGCTCAGGTAGCTAAAGAAAAGGAAAAATCCAAGGTGCTTACTTGGGACATGGATAGCGAAGCTGAGAGCGAGGAGGAGGAACACGAAGCCCATTCATGCATGGCATTGATGGGAATACACAATGAGGTAACTTCTGGTAGTAAAACTGAACTCCTTACTCTTTGTAAAGAAATGCAAGATAAAATAGTAGAGCTTGAATCCACTATAGATGATTATCAAAATGAGAACTTTGAAATGCAACAATCTGACTATGAAATGTCTAAAGAGATTGAAAAACTCAAAATTGATATTATTGCTCGTGACTCTACTATTGACACTTTGAAAAAGGAAAAGTCCAGTTTTAATGATGAAGCACCTTGTCTCTCTTGCCCTTCCTTAATGAATAATATTAGCATGCTTAAACTTGATTTGATTAAGCTCGAAACTGAAAAAGACTATGTTATTAGAGAGCTTAATGATAAATTCTGCATGTTGGATAATGATTTTAAAAGAAAAATGGTTGAATTTGAAAAGAAGGAAGAGGAAAACAAGAGAGCTTTTATAAGTAAATGCACATTGCTTGTGGAAGAAAATAAATTGTTGAAAACCAAAGTCTCTAATCTTGAATTGGCCATTAAGAAATTCTCTACGGGAAAACAATCGTTGGACACTATTTTAGAGAATCAATTATATGGCAATAATAGAAGAGGACTTGGTTTTGGTCTGAAAAATGTTAAAAAGCAAAAATTCAAGAAATTCCACAATGCACCGTCTATTGCGAAGAACTTATATACAAAGTGCTTTACTTGTGATAGTGTAGGCCATACTTCATACTATTGTAAATTTAGGAACACTAAAATCAAGTTTAAACAAGTGTGGGTTCCTAAAACAATATTGGCTAACACTAGTGGACCTTGTTGGATTCCAAGGTCACACTTAACACCTTTCATGTAGGTGTGATGGAGTTTTGGCGAGGAGCGTTAAATTCAATGTTTCATTCTTTTAGCTCCTTCGTCAAAAAGCGACGAGAAGGTATAATTTTTATCCCTCTTTGCATGTTCATTGCATACCTTCATAGATTCTTGGGTGTGCTTGATTTATTTTGTTTTGTGTGCTTGCATGGATGATTTTTAATGTTTTTATTTCTGAAAAAAAAAATTGAAAAATCAAAAATAAAAAAAATTTGTGCTTATTGATTATCCTTTTATGAATCTCTTAAGTGGTATTGTATGAATGATCAATTCTATCCCTTGTAGAAGTCAATTCATTATTGTTGTAGCTACGTGAACATGATGTTATTCTTATTAGTAGCCATGCCATGTCTCATAAGTTTTAAACTTGACTTCTACACCTACATTTGCATTTTCACGATATTTGACTTTTTAGTACTTTTGGAGATTCTTTTGAAGAACCATGGAAAGTGAATGTAGGAATGATTAATTTCTGAAATTTCTAAGGGATATGATGTGTTTAGCCATGAATTAAAATTGAGCACAAAAGAATGAAAAAAAAAACGATATTCGCTCCGTATGAAAAATGGATACTCTTCATGGCTAAAACACAACCCACGAGTATCCAACTTGTGCTACATGGGTAATCATTAGCGTTGGTGTATATAACTCGTCAAGCAATGCCACCCCACATTTAAAAGTCCTTTTAGGCCATGTTTTGGGGTTCGGTAACTTGAACTCATCTTTGATGAGGTGGGAAAAACCAATCCTAGCGATATTCATGAAAAATGGAAAATGTGGATTGATTTGGTTGATTGTTCTAAAATTGAATCTCCCTTAGTACTTTTTTGTCTATATTACTACACTTACACAAAGATGGGAAGTCGTGTTATGAAACTCTATGAGCTTGAATTGTCTATTTTTTTTGGAAAACTCATGCAAATTGCACGCTACATTTAATAATGGTTTATTTTTGCATGGAATAGTGTTGTGACTTCATTAATCCACTTTTGGTGATTCCAAAGGGGGAGAAAGACAAGATTTTGACAGCTTTGAGCTTTGATGTTGATATCATTTGTTGAAGGGGGAGCTTGAATGAAATATACTTAAATACATGATTATATGGTGAAGGGGGAGCTTGAGAGAAGGGTGAGCATGCTTTTATATTTCCTAATTGTTGTGCATGCTTTGTAATGTTTGAATGACTCATTCATACATCATATATCATTACACCCTTCAACACACTTCACACACCCATACTTATTGCTCAAATATTTTATGGGTTTGTCATCACCAAAAGGGGGAGATTGTTGGAAGCAACGATCTATGATCTTGGTTTGATGATGACAAATGTATCGTTATATCTGATGTGTGTGCTTAGTGTGTTTCAGGCTTGGCGAAACAATATACTTTCACTATTTGGTGGAATTGCTACTCGTATAGCATATTGGGAGAGAGGGAGTGTGTGTGCACAAAGAAGTTTGACTTGGTCAATGGAGAGCAAAGTTGGACTTGGTCCAAAGAGATAAAGAGATTGAGCCCAATTTGAATTACAAATGGAGGCGATCCGAACATTTAGCTAGACTTGCAACAAAATTCTTATTCAAATCATTTTTAGTTGCAAACAAATCCTCACCATATCCCTATTCCAATTCATATCCTTACTCCTAGTTGGATACAAATTTCATGCCCCTTGATTTAAGGGATTCTCTCCTAGCCCTAGTCTTATCCCTAGCCGCACAAACAAAACCCTAGGGCCACTCCTATATAAACCCGTACCTAGGGGTGATAATAAGATGCGGCTGAAAAAATTATTAGCGGCAGCAATACTTAAGAAAGCAAGGCCAAACAAAATTCCCTTCATCCCTAAGCCGCATCAAAACATCAACAGAGGCAAAACTTACATATCATCTCCTCCATAAAGCTTCACGCAAACAAAAGGCCTATCCCCATTCTCCTACGTGCGAAACTCATCTTCAAAGAAAACCCCACAAAGATCAAACCCTCACAGTGCTCCGTTGCATCAACCTGTGGCCGTCTCGTTGCCGTCGCACGAAGAGGAACTCGGAGGCGCCATCAGAGAAAGCCAAAGCCGCTTCCTACCATCTTGCCGTGACCATCAAGTTGCCTCGCCGGAGATCACCATCGTGCCGCTGAGCTCTCATCTCCGAGCTACCCGCTTGCGTGGAGAAAGTGGAGAGCCACCGATTCGCTCGAAGAAGTCGCGCTGACATCGCCGTCGTCTGGGACGTCGTCGTCACCGAAGAAGTCGCCACCGTCGCTATCGAGGAGCTTCTCATCACGCTGTCAAGGCCACTGCTCGTTGTCGAAGGAACACGTCGTCGTCGTCGAGCATACGAAAAGAAGGAGAAGACGAAGGAGACGCCTTGAGCTGATCGCCGGAGATCGCTGCTGCCATCACGAAACAAGCGTCGAAGCCCCCAGCTGCTGGCCACGAAGTCTGTCGCTGCTGCACGAAGAAGAAGACGCCGAAGCCATCACCGTCGAAGACCGCTGCTGTAAACGAAGTCGCCGAGGACCGTCATCGACGAAGAGTTGAAACACAGCTGCAGCTGGAGTTGACGTCGCTGAAGTCTTCACCGCCGCTCGGAGAGCCGCTGAACGTCGAAGTCGCTGCATGCCCTAGGAATCGGAGACGAAGGCGATTCTGATATCCTCGCGCTGACGTGGCTTCAGGCGAGCCGTAAGATCGGGGTTGAGGAGAATTGAACCAACGGTCTGGATCCAATCTCGTCCGATCGCGTGTTGCCAAGACACAGTGGCCGCCTGCTGACGTGGCAGACGCTGTACCGCAAGATTCATCATCAACGGCAAGGATTCTTTTTGCGATCGACAGAGAAACGAAGCTGCACGATCTCTACGTGCTGACGTGGCGGGGGAAATTTAATTGAGATTTGCTTTGCGCACCGACCGAGATTAAAATTGATTTGAACTGAATTACTGAGCGCACCGACAGCCAAGTTTAAAGGAGTTGCTGAGTGCACAGACAGCTGCTTTTATAAGGATTTGAACTGAATTGCTTTGTGCACAGACTAGTGCATATCTTGCATCCAGGAGTCAGATTGAGACACCGTTTGCGTCAGATTGGAGCTGACGACGTGCAGATTGACAGAGACGCCTACACAGACACAAACTGAGCATTTCTAAACTCTAAACTCTTTTATTTGTGTCTTAGTGTAACGTTCTCTGTAGGGGAAACTTTTACCTATTTTTGGTGACTATTTTGGGACTTGTCTAGTTGGGACTAGACAAGTGGGACCCAGCTAGTTTGGGACTAGCTGGTAGAAAGCTTTGCTAGGATTGATAGTGAGAGGAAACACTGTGTGTGGGGTACTGAGAGTCTGGCGAGTGTAGAGACATAGAGGGTGCTCTGAGCGTGCTCTAACTTTTGACTTTGTACCTATTGCACTATTCAATCTAGTATTAGCTTTGGGGGCTGGAGTAGGTCGTTGGGACGACCGAACTAGGGTAAATCTGCTGTGTTCTCTGTGTCTGCTTTTCATTACTCTGGTTGTGCTTTTAACTGCGTGTGATTTCTCGTGGGTTGCACGAGAATTTTTTATTAGCCTATTCACCCCCCCTCTAGGCTAGGATCCAGATCCAACAGGCGCGTGCTATGAACGCGGACGGGGCCCCGCCTGGCGGGTGCGGGCACGGGCGCGCACCCACCTGACTTGCGGTTGCAGGCCCCGACCCACAATGCCCTTAATGGGCTTCTTAGACTGTTTTGGCTATATTTTGTGCCTTTGGAGTCCGTTTTTGACTCGGGTTGAACCAGTGTTTAGATCGGGACGATCCCGTCATCTAGGTAACCTTTTTCACGTGTTTATTATATAAAATATGCATATAAACAATTTACGACACATCTAATTCCTTTTGCATCAAATGCAAAATTCTCACATCTAATATTAAAAAACACATTTGCATCAAATACAAATGAACTGAGGGTATACATCCCTCAACAGTGCTGTGGTGAAGTCCTATTGGAGAGTTAAATCCAAAGGCAGTGAGTTGAGGTCGTCGTAGCTGGATGAAGATGTTGCTTTCACTTCATATTTGGAGAAGGCGGTGCCTGGTGCTTCCTCAGAGGGTAGAGGCAGATCAACTCAGGCGACTACTATGGAGTGCGGCCATGGATTGACTTCATGTACTTTGGGAGACATAGGTATGGTGTCAGTTCAGTCGATGATGAAGCATGAGGTCGCGGTGTCAACCTTAACGAGAGAGATAGAGAGAGATCACCACAAGTAGGGTGGCAAGCATGGTTCAGTTCTTCGAGCTCAAGAGATGTTTTGGCTCGAAAGGTCTCTTGGAGTGTTGATGCGCCGAAGGGCATGGTTCCCGATGAAAAGTTGGTGTTTCTTGATCAGATGGAGAGGTCTGAAATTTGGGTAGAACCGTGAAGAGCCTATGATGACATGGTTCGTTGGATGAAATTTAAAGCAGGATAAAGTTTGTTGATATGTGCTTCAAATTTGTAGTTTGGGCTTGACACGGCCGTGCCTTGTTTTACAGAGACTACGAAGTTCTGGACAGACTATAACACGGCTGTGCCACTTTTTAATACGGTCATGTCGCCTGTAGTCGACCCAAATACATGATTTAGGTTAGGATTTTGATCTAAAACCTAATCAAATCGGACGGCTGAGATTCCACACGACCCATGGGACTATTTAAACCCCATCCTATGGTTTATTTTGAAGAGCATGTGTGCCGTCATCAAGTTTCTTCTTCCTCGCGCGTCCTGGAGCTTTAGGGCATGGATTGGTGAGTGACTTCGTGAGATTTCTGTGTGAAATTCATTGTAATCTTCTTCTTTCTATCTATCTTTTCTGGTTGAGGGATTTTGGTGAGAGCTTTTGTTTTCTTCTCTTTTGGTGAGATTTGGGATCTCCATTGGGTTTTGTGAGAAGAGTTTGAACTCCTAGCTTGGAGTTATTCGTGCTCTCATTTGTCGAAGAAGATTGATGGTGTCGATGTAATTCTTTCTGATCATATAGTGGAAATTGTCATCGGAGAGCTGGACGTAGGCGTTATTAGCAGGCCGAAACAGGGTAAACTCTGTGTCACTTCACTTGTTTCTTTCCTGCTTTTGTTACTTTTCGTATTGCTTGCTTTGGTTGTATATTGTGCTGTTGTGTTGTATCTTTGAAAGATCACAACGTGGCGATTATTGATTAGCTATCCGTCGAAGGGAATGCTTCGGCTGTCTTTTGGTTGTTCGTCGTTTCTCCAACAAAATTTTGCCAAATCACAACCACATAAACAGCCTAATGTATCAAATACCTAGCATGAATTTGTAACATCGTTACAATTAAGATTGAGCATGCTTGATGGCAAACACTCGTGTTGATCAATGCTACAAATAGCTTAGTGCAAATGGCTAGCGTTTTGTTGGTTGATGCTAACCAAGTCTCACAAAAGACAAAGAACTTGCTCATTTGAGTTAGATCACGATAATCCATCAATTTTAATGTAATTCATATCAAACTTGACAGGAGATGGCAATGAGCCGTAGCTCAGATGACAAGGCCCTTGATGAAGGTGAAGGGTTTAATTTTGGATGTTTGCATTTAGCTTCAGATAAACGGTATAAAGTAAACATATGATCGTGTTTACTTAATTATAATGTTCAAATGGTTATTATTTTGCTCGAGAAACATTTAGTTGCTTAAATATACGAAGGAAAGAATTTCGGAACAAACTTAGCTAAATGGACATTTAATAAACTTTTAATCTGAATTTTGTACCCACGCGTGGCTTCGAGACGTTCATGATTTTTGTATTTAACTTTATATATTTATTTTTCTTCGAAAGTGGCCAAATTTGTTAAATCGCGAGCATAGAAAGTTATTGTGCCAATATTTTATATGAAGAGGAGACTTAAAACGGCAAGATTGTTGGTCATAACCCCAACATGGACCGGCACAGCCGGTGATCATGCAGCTGCTGCCCCCTGCCAAAGAAACCAGAATCGGTCTGACCGCCAGACCACGCCGTACACGTGGGGTTACCCAGCCAACCACGTTACCGCCAGAATAACTGTCGAGGTTAAAATACGGTTATTCAATGATTATTTTAGTGTGTCGTGGTTGATGTTGTTACCCTCTCCTCCATCTACTTGTACTCCAGCTTGAAGCACAAATGAACCAAACCGACGTATGCAGAGATCCGATCCATCCACTATGAATAATAATTAGGGTTAATTGCATAAAAATGCCCTCACGTTTGGGCCATTTTTACGTAAATACCCTGAGGTTCATTTTGTGTCAAATTGATACCCAGTAGCAGAAAATGGGCTGACGGTGTTAAATTGGACCAGTTTGCCCCTCTCTCTCACGTTTGGGCCATTTTTACGTAAATACCCTCACGTTTGGGCCATTTTTACGCAAATATCCTGAGGTCTCTTCTCTCTCTCTACCGATTCTCTCTTTCTATACTGATTCTCTCTCCTCTCTCTCTACAAATTCTCTCTGTTTCTCTATATATATATACCGAACCTCTCTCTACCGATTCTCTATCCCCCAACTCTCTCTCTCTCTCTCTCTCCATATATCCCTCTCTCTACTGATTCTCTCTCTCCTCTCTCTACAGATTTTCTCTCTCTTCTCCTACACCGAATCTCTCTCTACCGATTCTCTTTCTCTCTCCCCCCAATTCTCTCTCTCTCTCTCTCTAGCGGATGGGATGGTGCATGGGGTGGGTGAGTGGGTGAGTGTGCGTTCATGCGTGGGGTGGGTGGGGTTGTGTGTGTGGGGTGTGTACATTGGGGGGCGGGGGTGTGTGTGCATGGGCTGTATGCGCGTGGGTGGTTGGGTTGTGTGCGTGGGTGTGTGTGCGTGGGGGTGGGTGTGTGCATGGGTGGGTGTGCGTGGGGTGGGGGTGGGTGTGCGTGGGGTGGGTGTGTACGTGGGGGTTGTGTGTGCTTGGGGTGGGGTGTGTGTGCATGGGTGGGTGGGTGTGTTTATGGGTGTTGGTGGGTGGGTACGCGGGGGTGGGTGGGTTGTGTGCATGGTGTATGTGTGCATGGGGGGTGTGGGTGTGGTTGGAGGGTGTGTGCATGGGGGGGTGTGTGCGTGTGTGGGGGGTGTGTGCTTAAGGGGGGTGTGTGCATGGGTGGGTGGGTGTGGGCATTGGGAGTGTGTGTGCGTGGGGTGGGTATGTCAGCGTGGGTTGGTGGGTTGTGCACATATGGGTTGTGTGCTTATGGTGAGTGTGTGCCTGGATGGGGGTGGGGTTGTGTGCGGTGGGTGTGTATGCATGGGTGTGTGGGTTGTGTGCATGGGGTTGGTGTGAGTGCATGGGTGGGTTATGTGCATGGGGTGTGTGCGCTTGGGGTGGGTGGGTGCATGGGCGCGTGTAACCTATTGAAGTATTGGCTCACTGGGTACTATAAGGTAGACGATCACACATGCATTAACCCAACCCAATGCACACGCCCATCCCATGCCCACACCCACCCCATGCACACACCCATCCCATGCCCCAACCCACCCCAATGCACACACCCACACACCCATGCACACACACGCACCCAATGCACACACCTACCCACCCACCACATGCACACACACACACACACCCCATGCATCAACCCACCCCAATGCACACACCCACACACCCATGCACACACATGCACCCAATGCACACACCTACCCACCACATGCACACACACCCATGCCCACACCCACACCCCATGCACGCACACACCCACACACAAACCCGTGCACCAACCCACCTTGATGCGCGTGCACACACACCCCATGCACACACCCACACCCAATGCACACACCCACCCCATGCACACACACTCATGCCCACACCCACACCACATGCACGCACACACCCACACACAAACCCATGCACCAACCCACCCTGATGTGCGTGCACACACACCCCCATGCACACACACCCAATGCACACACCCACCCCATGCACATACACCCATGCCCACACCCACACCCCATGCACGCACACACCCACACAAACCCATGCACCAACACACCCTAATGCATACACACCCACCCCATTCACACAGACCACATGCCTACACCCATCCACACATCCACACATCCACACATGCACACACTCATCCACCCCATGCCCACACACACCCCATGCCCACACCCACCCACCCATGGACACACACCCTCCCCCATGCACACACGCACACCCTCCCCCATGCACACCCCCCAATGCACGCGCGCACACACATACCCCCACACCCATGCACCCACCTACCCCAATGGACACACACACCCAATTCAGGGTATTAATTTATAAAAGGCCCAAATGTGAGAGTATTAACTTATAAAAGGAACATTCATTGGTAAATTTGTCCAAATTTTTGTGTTTTGGACGGAAAATTAAAAAAATATATCAACTTAAAAGCGTCGGAAAATGTTTGGGTATATATTTTGATGAAAATAAACGTCAGGGTATTTACGTAAAAATGGCCCAAACTTTAGGGTATTTTTCTGTAATTTACCCTAATCGGTATTTTTCATGCAGGCTGTTGGAATTTATGGTCAAAATAGCAATGTGTCAATTTAGTAATTTAAATAGCAATTTGTCAATTTACCGGTAAATAAAATCAGAAAAGCTGCCACTGGCCAGTGGCCCAACAGTGTTATCCCCAGCTTCCGGCTGGGTCCATGCATGATACATCCCAGCTGGGCGGGCTCATTGTGCACGTCTTTAACCGACGTTCGATGTATAAAAAAATAATCAAAAACTTGTAATTTTTTTCTAGCGTATGCTACTAAGGTCTGGCTTAATGGTGGACTTATGGCCTATTCTTTTGGTGGAGTCTGAGCAAGAATCCTCCATTTCGGCACTGTTCACGCACTATTTGGCTACTATGCGTCACTTTCTCGACTCCACTTTCTTCAGGCTATTTCTTTTGTGGAGAGTTGGGGGTGAATTTTGAGGGCTGTTGGCACCGACGTGGTGTCGTCATGGCAGAGAAATTCTCCGGCTCGTTTTCTCCTGATTTTGCGCTGTTTTTGGTCGAGAATCCTAGTATGTGGGCCCGGCTTGTTCTGCTCACTTCGATTCGTTGACTTCTTCGTGTTTGGGCCCCCGCTGGTTGCGCTTCTCTTCGGTGAGAAACAACAAAAAACTCTTGAAACCCTTCGGGGTAATCTCACCTCTAGGTTCACCACATCCCAAAACCAACTTTCTTCATTCAACTTTCTCCAACAAAAAACACAAGAAAGTTTAGTGGGCCCAACAAAACTTTCTCAAATCCACTTTCCAACCTCATTTCCAACAAAAAAACCAGAAACCCCTACTTTTCTCAACTCCAAGATTTCAACCCCTAAACATTATTCACAACTTTCTCAAAAACCCATTTCTAAAGAACATGCCCTTAGCATCAGGAGGATGAGTTGATTTTCATGAGCGTCTAACTTGCAGGTCCTGATCAAGATTGGATTGGAATTGGTATATGGGAAAAATAAAAAATATTATGCCATAATAAGAAATAGATAGACGTTGGTAGAATTGAAAGTTATAAACGATTGTATTAATGTCCATGTCCATAAAAAGATGAAGTATCAAGAGCGTTGAAGCACGTAGTTGGTGTATCATTTTGGTGTGCTGTTTGGTTTTGGATTAGTGTATTTAGAAGATGGCCTATGAAATTTTATATTTATTATGCACATTAAAGATGACAAGATCATTATATGTGCCGAAGCGTGTTAGGGCTCGACGAGTTCTCCGACATTCAAGTTAATATCATGAATGATAGCCCTCTCCATTTAAAAAGCACATATATAAAATATTTGGTCATTGGTATTTTGGTAACTTTATCTATGCCTAATAGTTATTTTGATGATCATAATTGGGCATTTGGCGATTGGGCATAAGTGGGCTATTTTTGGCTAGTAGAGTATACAAACACTAGTCTACCATCTTACTAGTTAAAGTTAACTTTGGATGAGTCGATTAGTTCTTTGTATCTTGACAATTGTTCTTTGGCTTTGATCATGAAAGCATGGTGAAATAGTCTGTCTTACCGCCTTTCATTCGAGGTGACGTATTGGCTGGCAAGTGAAGAATGAATGCATGTTTTAGCGATGCATTTCTTGAAATGACAGAAAGATGTCATGAAAACTTATAGACTCTAGCCGGTAGGCACATTACTGTGCAAGTTGTTAGATCAGTACCTAAGAATCAATCAATTAAACCATAAAAGCATATGCGGAAAACACAAGAACACGTAAAACTTGGTAACGCAGTTCGGTACGTACACCTACATCTGCGGGGCCACGCCCAGAAAATCAGATTACTCCCCTATACCAATAAAAGATTACAATCACCAATATTGGATTTCTATTAGAAGGAACACCCCCAATACAAAACCGCAATGGGTGATCCCAATCAACCCCATTGAATAATCGCCGCAAGATCTCCTTGCGTGTAAGATCCCCTTGCATAAACCGACAAGATCGAACTCCCTTCAATCCATACGTGCGTAGCCATTGGCCTCCGTCCCCGGATGTAGAAATCGCAAGATCTCATTGCATAAACCGACTAGATCGAACTCCCTTCAATCCATACGTGCGTAGTCGTCGGCCTCCATCCCCAGCTATTGATCAACAATCTTTACGAAAGAGATAAGCCCTAGTAGAATCCACATTAGCCTTATAAGCGCCGGCCACCATCAATCCGGGAACTGTTTTGAAAAACAGTTCAAAAAGAATCTCATGCAGATTTTTCCGCCTGCATATTTAGGAACTATTTCGGGCAAGTAATCCCACATATTATGGAACCAATCAACTATTTCGGGTAAATAGTTTCACAAATCTTTAGCGGATATTCCCTCAATAAATATAGCAATCATCATGATTTCACCAAGATTCTGGGGAAGCAAATCAGATCTGAAAGGAGTAGCAAATCAGCTCTGAAAGGAGCAGCAAATCAGATCTGGTAATCAAATCAGAAAATTTTGCTCATTAATTCAGTTATCTCCGCCCATTATTTGAGGAACTATTTCGGGTAAAAAGGAACAGAAAAATCTCTAGCAGATATTCAGTTATCTCCGCCCATCATCAGTTTAGGATCTCCTGAGATTCTGGGCTACAAAACAGATCTGAAATCAGCAAAACAGACCTGTAAACCAAAACAGAATTTCTGCGTACGATCCAACATCCAGATCCTGCATGTTGTGACTGATGTTGCAACATGACTCACAACATGACCTCTCAACCTGTTCAAAAACAGTTCTGATTCCACAACCTGAACACCCCAGATCTAGTGCCACTAATGCCAACATATAGTAACAGAAAATCGATCCAACAGTCTTCCCCTTTAGCATTATGTGGCACAACCCAAGCACGGGCAAGTGCACCAACAACTATAAAAACATTCTCCCCTTTGAGCCACAATAAGTCAAAGGATAACTCAAGAAAACGTAGCTAGAGTCGGAGCAGTATACACCTCAGCAGCGGAGCAAGGATCAGCCCCCTTACTAGTAATATCGATCACCTCAGAAGAGACATACACTTCATTCGGTTTCTGAGGCAATTACTCTTAGTGCACGTCTACGAATCCAATTTGGATGTCTGCATACCCGACCCGTTTAGCATCCGCGACCCGATACCCTCCGCACTCTTAGCGGGATATGATGTGTCCATATTTTCCATGTTTTTATAGCATCATTTCATGTCATATTCACCTCCAAACTCCATATTTTCATATATTATCGTGCTTCTAATGCCATATTCGAGTTTGGTATAGCTTTATGGATTTTCAGGAGATTTGGATCGAATTGGAGCTATTTTGGGACATGGACGCATTTGGCACGTCCGAGACGTCATTGGCAAGGCCCCTTGAGAGTTTGCCAAGGCAAGGAGGAAGATTAGAGGAGAGGAGGAGAAGAGAGAGAGAGACAGCCAAATTCAGCGTCAGTTTTCCAGGTGACTCGACCGAGTAGCATCAGTTACTCGGCTGAGGTGACACGCAAAAATCGCCCAGAAACGGCCTTAACTTACTCGACCGAGCAGACAGCCAACTCGACCCGAGTTGCATCAAACAGAGTAACGATTTTGAGCTTTTCTCTAAGATACTGTAGCTCGACTAAGCAGCAAAGCAACTCGACCGAGCAGTTCACCTATTCGACCCGAGTCGTCATCCAACGGAGCAGCATTTTGGAGGAAGTTCTGGTCTACTGTAGCTCGATCGAGTAGGGGGCTACTCGACCGAGTAGCCGGTATCAGTCCAGAGCAAAAGAAGCAGCAAGCGGAGCCTGAGGTTGACTCGACCGAGCAGGCGTCACTACTCGGTCGAGTAGCGCGACATGCCCAGCAAGTTACGGGCCCAAGTGCCCAGATTTTCTGATATTTTTGTGGGGTCCCTACCCCTTGTATATAAGCACGTTTTAACCCAATTTTTAGAACATCTAGAGTTTTAGCCTAACTTTAGAATTTAATTAGTGTTTTTAGATCTAGAGAGTTTTATGCTGTCACTAATTTTGTGAAGACAAAGCTTGGATTTTTATTGTTCTTTTGCGCAAGGAAACTCTATTCTCTTAATTCTCTTTGGTTTGCTATTGCTCAACAACGCGTTGGTAACAATTCTCTAAACTTTCTATTGATTTTGATGTCTTCTATTGCCATGATGAATTCCTTTGCATCTATTGAATCTTTCTTTGCTATTGCTATGAAGCACGAATAGTTCCATCTAGGGCTAATGGATTAGCCCATGGATCTTAAGATTTAGATGTAAAGTGAGGATTTTTAGGTTGCGTTGGAATAAAAGGGACGTATTGTGGTCAATCTTGTAAAGTTTGTAGGAGATCTCGTACCGAGATCGTACCCACGGTCGGTGGAATCGATTGGCTTAAGGAGTATCCTATAAACTTAATTAGGGAGTTGTGGATTCAATTAGGGCTCGTGACCATGTCCGGATCGTGTCTTGATGGGATCCACCGACGAACTATATTACTAATTGATGGCTACCGTCGTTGCGTCAATGAGAGCCACCAAAATACATCGAAACTCTAACCCATGAGAGTGTCGTGAGTTGAGATCATTCTGACCACGAGAGTGGCATGAATATTGTCGATTCTTAATGCACGTATCATGTGCGCCTGTCACGAGAGTGGGGTTAATGCGATATGTTAGATTCATAGCGCTTAGAGCCATGAATTCCGCATCTTAGATGCGACAATCACTAATAAATCTAATGCAACGTAAGAGTCCTAACCTAGCATCGACATCTGACGATCCTAGTGGTGAGTCCTAAAGCCCTTGTCTTTGTTAATTGATCACAATCCCAAACAAACAATATGTTGGAACCGATTGCTACCTAAATTCCGAGATTTTGAAATAGCCCATGACAATAACATCACTACCCTCCTTGTGGGATCGATAATCTTTTATACTATTACTTGACACCTTACGCTAGCGTAAAGTGTCGAAAAATCGCATTTGGAATACATCTAGCCCTTGGCATTCGTGTCATTGCTAGGTGGCTTCTAGGTGTAAGTTTCGGGAGCATCAAGTTTTTGGAGTCGTTGCCGAGGAAGGTAATAATGTTACTTAGTTATTCTTCTATTGACGAATTTGTTAGCAAATCTTACCATTTCTTACCTTTTCGCTTTTTTATTCTTTTATTACTTTGCTACTGACGATATTTTTCTGAGTTCTTGTTGTGCATGAACACTCACCTTGGGGGACGTGATAAAGAATTATTATTTGACCCCGAGATTGAAAAGACCGCAAGAAGGCTCAGAGCAAAGAAGAGGAGTGTTATGCCCTAAAGGCCGGCCCATGAAGTTCTGGCCCATATGCACTGAGGGGTCCAAGCAGACACCTCACCAACTCTCCTGATGGCACGCTTGCCAAGCTGATCACCTCAATCCCGAGAAGCTCACCTCGCCCCGCCTCAAGCTCGCCTCCAAGGACCACCCGGAAGCTCGCCGTAGCAACCTAGAATCTCGACATGCCAAGGACCAGCTCGCCTACCCTCAACAAGAAGCATCTTCTGGAGGAGCCGAGCTTGATCGCCAACCTATAACTCACCCCTGAGGGTAGCCAACCACAAATATCTCTCTGATAGGATGACGCATGCTCACCTACATACCATTAATGCCAGGGGTTAAGGGCAAGAACTGATGGCTGCCACTCGTGTCTCATTAATGCTCCTGACGCCTCCTGACACCATTAATGTGGTAAATATCCTTGACACAGCCCCAACACTCAAGTGCTAGCAGGGATGACCCGACATCTGACAAGACGGCGATCAACCATCTTTCAGCCCTATAAATACCCCCCTCATACCTCCATAGAGGGGGTGGGAAAATTGTTGGTCAGTAGAATCTCCTAACTCATTTATATACACAAGGTCAGATATCTTCCACATATCTGGGCCTTCCTCATAAGCTTGCTGTACTTCGAGGATATGTCTTAAGGTCACCAAGTGTCCCCGACGCCTATATTTTACGTCACAGATTGACTTAGGCATCGGAGAGGCTAAGGGCTGACAGCCAGCCCATCCTTTCTGACCTGTTGTTCATCCTTGCAGGGAGCTCACGTCAGCTACCGAGAGCAGGCGACCTTCGTGCGACCTCCTGACAACCTAGGACCCTTCACCCCTAAAGCGTGCTCTGAGTCGTGCTGACCTCGCCATCACCCAAAAACCTGTAAATCATTGTACCTGTGTTTTCCACTACAAATAAATTTTATTGTGTGCGGATCTGACCCGCAACAAGAAGTGAGACTATTATAGATCCAATGGCAGGGGGTAATACTTCTCCTCCATGCAAAGGGTCTATTCAGAACTATATAAAGCCAAATTTTACCAGCGCTTCTTCTATCTTGAGGCCGTAGCTGGTGGCAGGAAGCTTTGAGCTGAAGACTGGGTTGATAAATTTGATGCAGCAGGACCCCTTTCACGGACACCCACATGAAAACCCAAACCACCATATAGCCACATTCTTGGCGAAGTGCGACACATTCCATGCCAAAGATGTGAGTGAAGATGCCATCAAGCTCAGACTATTCCCATTCACTCTGAGGAATAAGGCCTCTTATTGGTTGCGAGCGCATCCTTCTAATACCTTCATGACTTGGGAGTAGTTGGCTACAGCCTTTGTGAACAATCTCTGTCCACCATCCAAAATGGTGAGGATTCGAGGAGCGATCTCAAATTTTAAGCAACTTACCCAGGAGTCGTTGTATGAGGCTTGAGAAAGATTTAAAGACCTGCAGCATCAATGCCCGCACCATGGAGTTCCGGAGTGGGATCTTGTTCAAAGCTTCTATAATGGGCTCCAACCAAGTACAAATATGATTATCGATGCCTCCGCTTAAGGTGCTCTCTTGGACAAGCTATCCGATGAAGCTCTATCTTTGCTGGAACAAATGGCCGCAAACACTCAGCAGTAGGGCGACAAATGCTCATCTACTAGAGGCCCCGAGGTAAAAATCTCTACCCATCTTGATAGTCATATTGAGACTGTTTGCAAACATGCGGCGAGGATTGAACAGAGGTTGGATGCTATTCCAACCACTTTTAAAGCTCCAGCTTATCCCACATATGAAGACTATGTAGGGCAAGGCTATGCTCCTAACGAAGGACCCTATGATGAAGCAGACATGCAAGCTGAGCAGGAACACTTTGTAGCTTGAGAGAGAAGAAATCAATGGCAACATCCGATGGCGAGAAATCACCCCGGATTATCTTATGGTAACCCTAACGGAGGATTGCAACCTTCGTAACAACAAAGCCCACCACCACCTCCTAATCAACAACAAGGGCCGCCTTCACAACAATATGAGGTTTAGGCCATCTGGGCCTTACAGACCACCGGGGTACAATAACCAACAACAACAACAATATGCATCGGCGGAACCAAAACCCAATCTCAAGGCAACAGTGGACACTCTCAAGAGTGGACAGGCCAAGGTAAATGCAGAGAGTTCTACTCGTTTCAAGTCTATCAACGACTCCAATGATGAGCACAAAGGCCAAATGTCCCAACATATGACGATGCAAGGAAGATTGCCTTCTCAGCCGGAGCCCAATCCTAGGGCCGAAGTAAATGCAGTAATCGCAGTTACCACAAGAGGAGGAAAGAACACCGACACTGTCATGGTACCGTGTTGAGTATTGATTCCTCGGATTTGGTTTTGATGATGAGCAAACATAAATATCATGAACTAGCTCCTTTGTGAGCGCAGTTATGGAGATCGTCGCCAAAATTCCACGTATATCAAAAGCAACGTCTCAAGACTTCTCAAAGCGCGTGATTGTGTGCCTGAAGCTTCGTTGAAGCTCTAGGAGCATTATTGAAGTCAAGAGATTCGGATTGAAACTTTGAAGACGGTTCGTCAAGTTTTATTTATTGTCTTCTAGCTTCATCGTATAGAATGTTAAGCCTTGAGTAGGTCTTACATTTTTAGAGCTAGGATTATCATAGAAGCCCATAGACACTTTCCAGAAGCCTTACGCTTCATTTCGCGGCTTCTAGTGCATCTTAGTTGGTTCAAGAAGAAGAACCAACCGACTAGATGGCAATCTAGTCGGTCGGCAATCCTTCTTGAACCGACTAGATATCCTACCTCATTTCAGCTCATTCACTGTTGACCAATTAGTCGGTCCAAGAAGGTTCACCAACCGACTAGTTGTCAAACTAGTCGGTTTGGAATCCTTCGTGGACCGACTAGTTATATCTTCATTTTCACAGCCTGAGCTACTGTTTATCGTTAGTCGGTCAAAGAACAATCATCGACCGACTAGTTAAGAAACTATTCGGTTAGGATTTGTTCTTAGACCGACTAGTTCTCCTTGTAGACAGCCTATCGTATTTCAACTCTTAGTCGGTCAAAGAACACTCATCGACCGACTAGTTGTCAAACTAGTCGGTTGGCAAGTCTTCTTAGACCGACTAGTCCTATTTCTCCTGAACCATCTTTATTGGCTGTCATCCTCTTAGTCGGTCCAAGAAGAATCACCGACCGACTAGTTGAGAAACTAATCGGTCAGTGATCCTTCTTAGACCGATTAAGCTGCTTCAGAATAGAGCCGTTGGAGCATTTATTGCACGAATTTTGCTCTTCTCTTTCCTCTATCCTATATATACTTGAAGGGCTTCTTCAAGGCTATCAAGGCTGATAAACTAGAGGTTTAGAGAAATAAAAGAGGAGCCATTCAACTCTATTTCAAAGCTCTCTCTTCTCACAAGAATCTCTCCCTCAAATCCTTGAGCCCTAATTCCTCATGAGAGATTCTCTCCATTGTGAGCCTCTCAAGCTAAGAGCTTGATCCAAGGTCACCAATCCCTCCCTAGCCACCTATTGCTGGTTATCTTGGTGGAGCTAGGGTTTGGTGTCATCTTCTTCCTCAAAATCATTACCTTTCTTGATGGTGAAGGTACGCTTCTCCCAACAAGAAGGAAGTCCGTCAATGATCTTTGAGACTTTCTCCTTTTGGGTGTAGGTCTTTCCAAGAGCATCCAACTCGTTGGTAATGTCAACGAAGCGAGCATAGTACTCCTTCATCTTCTCACCCTGTTGCATATGAAATAACTCGTAATCTTTATTAACAACGGTGAGTTTGGAGTCTCTTACCCTACTCGTTCCTTCATGCAAGATGAGGAGTGAGTTCTAGATTTGATATGCACTCTTACATGTACATATCTTGTCGAAGTCTTCCGGCTCCAAAGCGAATTGCAAGGCGTTCATTGCCTTGGCATTGGTTACCTCCGCGGCGACCTCCGCGGTAGTCCACTTCGTGAAATATTCTTCGGCGGGCTCGACATACTCCGTCATCGTGGCTCTCCATAGTGAAGTACTCCGGATGAATGTTTCCATCCGGCATTTCCAGTACCCGTAATTGGTACCGTTGAAGAAGGGAGGCCTAGTTGAGGAGTGTCCTTCTATCACCGAAGAAGCTCCTTCACGGTTCCTGAAGGTGCTATAGTCTGAAGGTGGACGAATGGTCTTGTTGTCGTTGGTAGAAATAGCTATGAACTTGGCTCTGATACCAAATGTAATGCCCTGCGTAGCTACTGCACAAGTACTAGAGGGGGGTGAATAGTACTTTAAAATAATCAAGAGTATTATTCCTAATTATTGTGCAAACACAAACAACAATGCGGAATAACTACAAACATCAAGAACTAAACAACGCAAACAAATCGATATAACGGGTTCGGATCCACCCAAGTCTCCCCGACTTGTTCCCGGTGATCCTACGTCCCAACCACCCGGATCCCCTCCGTATACTTGAGTTAGAAACCACTAACCCAATTTTTGCACTATGAAATTCTTGTAGAAAACCTCTACAAGATCAAATCATACACACAAAAAATGTGACTCCCACAACCCGGGATCACACACTTCTCTCACAACCGAGAGAAAAACTTAATATCAAAGTAAATGAAATGATAAAATGCTTACCAACAAAATCCTATGCCTTGAGTAAAACTTACAATTTTAGGGCAAGGAGGATTTTGAGGAAGAAGATGACACCAAACCCTAGCTCCACCAAGATAACCAGCAATAGGTGGCTAGGGAGGGATTGGTGACCTTGGATCAAGCTCTTAGCTTGAGAGGCTCACAATGGAGAGAATCTCTCATGAGGAATTAGGGCTCAAGGATTTGAGGGAGAGATTCTTGTGAGAAGAGAGAGCTTTGAAATAGAGTTGAATGGCTCCTCTTTTATTTCTCTAAACCTCTAGTTTATCAGCCTTGATAGCCTTGAAGAAGCCCTTCAAGTATATATAGGATAGAGGAAAGAGAAGAGCAAAATTCGTGCAATAAATGCTCCAACGGCTCTATTCTAAAGCAGCTTAATCGGTCTAAGAAGGATCACTGACCGATTAGTTTCTCAACTAGTCGGTCGGTGATTCTTCTTGGACCGACTAAGAGGATGACAGCCAATAAAGATGGTTCAGGAGAAATAGGACTAGTCGGTCTAAGAAGACTTGCCAACCGACTAGTTTGACAACTAGTCGGTCGATGAGTGTTCTTTGACCGACTAAGAGTTGAAATACGATAGGCTGTCTACAAGGAGAACTAGTCGGTCTAAGAACAAATCCTAGCCACCTATTGCTGGTTATCTTGGTGGAGCTAGGATTTGTTCTTAGACCGACTAGTTCTCCTTGTAGACAGCCTATCGTATTTCAACTCTTAGTCGGTCAAAGAACACTCATCGACCGACTAGTTGTCAAACTAGTCGGTTGGCAAGTCTTCTTAGACCGACTAGTCCTATTTCTCCTGAACCATCTTTATTGGCTGTCATCCTCTTAGTCGGTCCAAGAAGAATCACCGACCGACTAGTTGAGAAACTAATCGGTCAGTGATCCTTCTTAGACCGATTAAGCTGCTTCAGAATAGAGCCGTTGGAGCATTTATTGCACGAATTTTGCTCTTCTCTTTCCTCTATCCTATATATACTTGAAGGGCTTCTTCAAGGCTATCAAGGCTGATAAACTAGAGGTTTAGAGAAATAAAAGAGGAGCCATTCAACTCTATTTCAAAGCTCTCTCTTCTCACAAGAATCTCTCCCTCAAATCCTTGAGCCCTAATTCCTCATGAGAGATTCTCTCCATTGTGAGCCTCTCAAGCTAAGAGCTTGATCCAAGGTCACCAATCCCTCCCTAGCCACATATTGCTGGTTATCTTGGTGGAGCTAGGGTTTGGTGTCATCTTCTTCCTCAAAATCCTCCTTGCCCTAAAATTGTAAGTTTTACTCAAGGCATAGGATTTTGTTGGTAAGCATTTTATCATTTCATTTACTTTGATATTAAGTTTTTCTCTCGGTTGTGAGAGAAGTGTGTGATCCCGGGTTGTGGGAGTCACATTTTTTGTGTGTATGATTTGATCTTGTAGAGGTTTTCTACAAGAATTTCATAGTGCAAAAATTGGGTTAGTGGTTTCTAACTCAAGTATACGGAGGGGATCCGGGTGGTTGGGACGTAGGATCACCGGGAACAAGTCGGGGAGACTTGGGTGGATCCGAACCCGTTATATCGATTTGTTTGCGTTGTTTAGTTCTTGATGTTTGTAGTTATTCCGCATTGTTGTTTGTGTTTGCACAATAATTAGGAATAATACTCTTGATTATTTTAAAGTACTATTCACCCCCCTCTAGTACTTGTGCAGTAGCTACGCAGGGCATTACATTTGGTATCAGAGCCAAGTTCATAGCTATTTCTACCAACGACAACAAGACCATTCGTCCACCTTCAGACTATAGCACCTTCAGGAACCGTGAAGGAGCTTCTTCGGTGATAGAAGGACACTCCTCAACTAGGCCTCCCTTCTTCAACGGTACCAATTACGGGTACTGGAAATGCCGGATGGAAACATTCATCCGGAGTACTTCACTATGGAGAGCCACGATGACGGAGTATGTCGAGCCCGCCGAAGAATATTTCACGAAGTGGACTACCGCGGAGGTCGCCGCGGAGGTAACCAATGCCAAGGCAATGAACGCCTTGCAATTCGCTTTGGAGCCGGAAGACTTCAACAAGATATGTACATGTAAGAGTGCATATCAAATCTAGAACTCACTCCTCATCTTGCATGAAGGAACGAGTAGGGTAAGAGACTCCAAACTCACCGTTGTTAATAAAGATTACGAGTTATTTCATATGCAACAGGGTGAGAAGATGAAGGAGTACTATGCTCGCTTCGTTGACATTACCAACGAGTTGGATGCTCTTGGAAAGACCTACACCCAAAAGGAGAAAGTCTCAAAGATCATTGACGGACTTCCTTCTTGTTGGGAGAAGCGTACCTTCACCATCAAGAAAGGTAATGATATGAATAAATATATCGTTATTCAACTAATAGGTACCTTGATGTCTTATGAGGTACGCAAGGATAACAAGATAAAGATGCAAGATAAGATGAAGTCGTACTTGAAGCAAGACGAGCCAAAGAAAAAGGCGATTGCTTTCAAGGCCGCTCCATCTACTTCTACCGATGATGAAGATTCGGAAGACGAGTTGGACTTGGAATCCATTGCCCTCATGGCAAAGAAGTTCAACCGATTCTTCTGGAAAGGTAATTTCAAGAACAAATCAAAACTTAGTTCTACTAACGCCTCCGCTCCTTTGTGTTTTAAATACAATAAGCCAGGACACATGAAAGCGGATTGTCCTCAAAACAAGAAAAAGAAGAAATGGAAGGCGCCAAAGTTCGACAAGTCTCGGAAGTACAAGAAAGGGTACAAGAAAAGGCTTATCGGGACATTCATCGACTCCGACGAGGATTCCTCAAGTGGAGAGTCGGATGATGAGCAAGTGGAGCAAGCACACATGTGCTTCATGGCAAGAGAGGAACATGATCAAGAATCCTCCTCCGATGATAGCGAGGATGAAGGCGATGAGGTAACGATGGATGACCTTAGATTAGCTAACGAACAACTTTGGCTTAAATTTTCTAAATTGGCTAATAGATATATTAAGGTTAAAGATGAGCTAACTAGTCTCTAAACCTCACCTAAGCCTATCATGATCAACAACGACACCATTGTTGAAGGGTTGAGAAATGAGATCGTAAATCTCAAATCTCAACTTGAGCATGTGCATATTGAGAATTCGGATGAACATGAGATAGCGGATTGGATTTCTCGAAACTTAACTTTGAGTATCGAGAATGAGAATCTCCAGTCTCGTGTTTATGTACTTACATCGCAAGTGTCCACCTTGGATGCTTCTATGCTTTCTCTCACCGAGAAGTATGAGTGCATATTAGGCCGTATTAATAAATTCAATAAAGGTAAAGGCCATTTGGATAATATCCTAAATGACTTAGTTTTGGCCAATCACCACATTGGCTTGGGGTATAAAATGAGAGACTCATCCAAATCGTCTACCACCTTTGTTAGGCCAACTTCAATGCCTCAACGAGTGGGAGCAAACACTCCATTGGTAGTTCATCTACCAATGGTGCTTCCACTTCATACACACCCTCGTTTGGAAGGAAACCCACTTTGGGTGGACCTCCAAAGAAGGGTCATGCATTTTTGTACACCAATGCTATGCCACGTAGGAACACACATCCTACTCCACCGGTTCACAATTATGATGATTTTTATGCTCCTCATCCACAAGCACGTGCACACCATGTGAGACACACTCATGCACGTGTTCCTCCACAGGCATATGTTCATCCACATTACTATCATATGAACAATTATCATCATGCACCATTTCATCATGTGCCATATGCATATTCACGACATGCATTTCCTAGGCCACCTCCTCATAGGCCACGTGCATCACATAGAAATCAACATGTGCATGCTCCCAATAGGACTAGGGCTCCCAAGAAATTCACTATTTGGGGCCCGAAGGACACAAGCATGAATGAAAAACAAGCTTACATTAATTCGTATTTCATGAATGTTGTGCACAATGATGATTTTGTTGGGAAGTCTAAGTCTAATTGGACTTGGCTTCCAAAGGTCTAATCTCTTAGGACCCAATGACCTTGGGTACCATGGAAGGATAGTTTTATCTTCAGGTACTCAAGAATAAGAGAAGGAGCAACAAATCAAAATTTAGCTCCAAGAATAATTGGATACCAACCCTACCAACTCCTTGATTTGCAAAGACTTTCATTCAAATGGAGTTGATGGTGCTTAAGTGATGCACCAAAGTAAGGGGAGCTTAATGTTGTAAGTATATTCTTACATTTGGTATCCATGTGTGTTGAATGCATGCTGATGTCTCTTTGTGTTTTAAACTATCGCATGCATATCTTGATGCTAATTTTAAGCTTATGCTATAATTCTTATCTTTCTTATGCTCATGGCATTCCATTTTTTATTGACTCATTTAGTGAGTATCTCTTCTGGAATGCATGCTAGTACTAAATTTGTGTATGCCATAAGTTTTATGAAGTTTCTATCTATTTTGGCATAACATTTTTGCGTGACATAGATATTTGATATTCATATTGTATTTATGTCTCTGATGTTGATTTCGTCACTCGACGATAATTTTGGTTAAATAGATTTGTTTGTATGAAAACATAGAATTGTTTTCCATGCACTAAATTAACCAAGAATGTTGATATTGGAGAGTATGTTCCATAACTCAATACGTGAATTTGGTTGAGTTTTGATGATTTCATTTTTCGATTTTCGACTATGGTCTCGTTGGCACGCTTTGATTTTCTTCGGTATTTTACTTTTGGTATTTTCCATTGGTGTCATTTGGACCGTGGTCGTATTCTTAGACTCTCATGCTTTTTTAGCCATTGTTGTTGTCGTTGATCTCCTCCCACTCTTTTTGCTAATGCCAAAGAGGGATAGAATTAATAATGACATGACAATATGCTAAATGATTAAGCAATTTACCGAATCTAATTTGATATGTTAGATTCAAGGGGAGCTAAGATATAAAAATGGATTTTGATCCGAAATTGCAATACTCGAGTTCACATTTTATACTTTCCTCGTCTTCTTGATGCGTATGATTATTATTGAATATGGAACTAACGTGTCATCAATACAGGGGGAGTAAGTAAATTTCATTTTAATCATTATTATTGATTATTATTTATGTTGGTTTGTCATCACCAAAAAGGGGGAGAATGTTGAGTATTGATTCCCCGGATTTGGTTTTGATGATGAGCAACCATAAATATTGTGAACTAACTCCTTTGTGCGCGCAGTTATGGAGATCGTCGCCAAAATTCTACGTATATCAAAAGCAACGTCTCAAGACTTCTCAAAGCGCGTGATCGTGTGCCTGAAGCTTCATTGAAGCTCTTGGAGCATTATTGAGTCAAGAGATTCGGATTGAAACTTTGAAGACGGTTCGTCAAGTTTTATTTATTGTCTTCTAGCTTCATCGTATAGAATGTTAAGCCTTGAGTAGGTCTTACATTATTAGAGCTAGAATTATCATAGAAGCCCATAGAAACTTTCCTGAAGCCTTACGCTTCATTTCGTGGCTTCTAGTGCATCTTAGTTGGTTCAAGAAGAAGAACCAACCGACTAGATGGCAATCTAGTCTGTCGGCAATCCTTCTTGAACCGAGTAGATATCCTACCTCATTTCAGCTCATTCACTGTTGACCAATTAGTCGGTCCAAGAAGGTTCAACTACCGACTAGTTGTCAAACTAGTCGGTTTGGAATCCTTCGTGGACCGACTAGTTATATCTTCATTTTCACAGCCTGAGCTACTGTTTATCGTTAGTCGGTCAAAGAACAATCATCGACCGACTAGTTGAGAAACTAATCGGTTAGGATTTATTCTTAAACCGACTAGTTCTCCTTGTAGACAGCCTATCGTATTTCAACTCTTAGTCGGTCAAAGAACACTCACCGACCGACTAGTTGTCAAACTAGTCGGTTGGCAAGTCTTCTTAGACCGACTAGTCCTATTTCTCCTGAACCATCTTTATTGGCTATCATCCTCTTAGTCGGTCCAAGAAGAATCACCGACCGACTAGTTGAGAAACTAATCGATCAGTGATCCTTCTTAGACCGATTAAGCTGCTTCAGAATAGAGCGGTTGGGGCATTTATTGCACGAATTTTGCTCTTCTTTTTCCTCTATCCTATATATACTTGAAGGGCTTCTTCAAGGCTATCAAGGCTGATAAACTAGAGGTTTAGAGAAATAAAAGAGGAGCCATTCAACTCTATTTCAAAGCTCTCTCTTCTCACAAGAATCTCTCCCTCAACTCCTTGAGCCCTAATTCCTCAAGAGAGATTCTCTCCATTGTGAGCCTCTCAAGCTAAGAGCTTGATCCAAGGTCACCAATCTCTCCCTAGCCACCTATAGCTGGTTATCTTGATGGAGCTAGGGTTTGGTGTCATCTTCTTCCTCAAAATCCTCCTTGCCCTAAAATTGTAAGTTTTACTCAAGGCATAAGATTTTGTTGGTAAGCATTTTATCATTTCATTTACTTTGATATTAAGTTTTTCTCTCGGTTGTGAGAGAAGTGTGTGATTCCGGGTTGTGGGAGTCACATTTCTTTTGTGTATGATTTGATCTTGTAGAGGTTTTCTACAAGAATTTCATAGTGCAAAACTTGGGTTAGTGGTTTCTAACTCAAGTATCCAGAGGGGATCCGGGTGGTTGGGACGTAGGATCACTGGGAACAAGTCGGAGAGACTTGGATGGATCCGAACCCGTTATATCGCTTTGTTTACGTTGTTTAGTTCTTGATGTTTGTAGTTATTCCGCATTGTTGTTTGTGTTTGCACAATAATTAGGAATAATACTCTTGATTATTTTAAAGTACTATTCACCCCCCTCTAGTACTTGTGCAGTAGCTACACAGGGCATTACATACTGTTCTCTAGCAAGGTGAGCCAAAAGTCACCCATTCATGCTCAAGATGAAGATGCTACTACCATTGAAAAGGACAAGGAAAAGGCTACAGAGGAGCCCTATGCTATTGAAGAGAGGAAGGCGTCACTTTCTACCTTGCCTACCACCACTGCGGCATCGGCGGATGCTACTACTACTTCCAACAAATCTATTCCAAAGGACGCCGTCCGAGATAAGGCAAGTCGACCTCCTCTCCCATATCCTCAAAGGTTGGCACTAGCAAAGATGGAGAAGAAATACGACAAGTTCTCCGAGCTCCTCAAAGGTATCCAATTGAACGTCCCTTTTATGGACTCTATCACTGAAATCCCCATGTACGCTAAGTTCTTGAAGGATCTTATTATGGGGAAGCGCAAGCAAGAGGAGGTGAAGCTCTTGAAAAACTCCACCTCCGTCATCAAGATATACCTACCGAAGAAGATGCGGGACCTCGAAAGTTTCACGGTGCCATGCTCCATTGGCGGCACCCCCATTAGTAGAGCTTTGATTGACTTAGGGTCGAGCATTAGTTTGATGCCGCTCTATATCTTCAAGAGGCTAAACACGGAAACTGAACTTGAACTGACGGACATGAAAATCCAATTGGCGGATCATTCTATTACCTATCCGATAGGCATCACTCGTGACATCATCTTGCAAATACCGCATGGGTTATGCGTACCGGTAGACTTTGTAATCATGGACTTGCCAGAGGAAGGTAGCTCACAACTTATATTGGGTCGTCCATTCATGGCGATGGCCGGAGTATTGATTGACGTCCGTGATGGGACGTTATCCTTGAATGTGGGCAACATCGAGGTCCAATTTTGCTTGCAAAAGCCTATGAAGGAACGCTCACCGCTGGATGATGTTAATTACCTTGAGCTATTGGAAGACGAAGCTATTTTTGAACATACCATGGAGGAGATTTCCAAAGATCCAATGAAAGTTAGCTTGGACGACGACGGCGATGTTGTACACAACAAGGAGGTGGCCGCCTATTTATAAGTACTTGACGAGGAGCCCCGGACATACCCTTGCACCATCAAGACCCGGAGGATACTATCTTCTTGGCCGCTGAGGGCCGATATGGAGAGGCGCGCCAACTTCCGCTGCATGGGATTATTGGGAAGCATGACGGGCATATTTCATAAGCGCCCAACATCTTTCTTTAAAAATCCTGAGGGGGTCGAGCTTACGACTTAAAACATGCGCTTATCGAGAGGCACCCCGATTTTCTTTCCCTTAGTTTTTGTTTTTGTTTTGGTTTTTCTTTTCCTATTCAAAAACAAAATAAATACGTTTTTAATTCTATAAAAATACAAAAACATAAAAATCTGATGGGTTCTTCCTTCTACATATTGAACAATGAGGAGAGTGCGCCTAACGATGAAATAAAGGAGAGGAACAAAGGGAAGAGTACGATAAAGCAATACAAGCTTAGGGGAAAAGTTCCAGGTGACTCGACCGAGTAGGTACCCTACTCAGTCGAGCTACAGTCAAAGCTACAGAGAGCTTGAGGAATAGGCAAAAACTCGCTCTAGAAATCAATTGCGACTCGACCGAGTAGTACCCTACTCGGTCGAGCTACAGACAGAGACAAAAACGTCAAAAAAGAGCACTCTGTTTCTAATTCGACTCGACCGAGTAGCTACCCTACTCGGTTGAGCTACAGGGAGGACAAAAGAGAGCTAAAAACAACACTCTGTTTCAATTCAGCTCGACCGAGCTGAGTAAGCAACTCGGTCGAGTGCTAGGGCGTAACTTCTAAGCTTAAAATCAAAATTTTAACCTTTTATGCTCGGCCGAGCAGCTATCTCTCCTTGGCCCGAGCAGCGACTTACTTAGGTGGGGTCCATAACTCAAACCGAGTAGCTATTGCTCGGTCCGCTCTCTCCCCCTATCTCTCTCTCTCTCTCTCTCTCTCTCTCTCTCTCTCTCTCTCTCTCTCTCTCTCTCTCTCTCTCTCTCTCTCTCTCTCTCTAACTGCCCCAACCTACCCTAGCTCCGGCGCCTCGCCGGAGCAGCGCCGTTCGCACCACCAGCACTGGTGGCGCATCATTTCCACCCTCTCTCACCTCTCTCCCTTACCCCATCTATCTCCCTCTCGCTGTGCCTTAGGCACAACCCAGCCCATATGGCTCCGACGTCTCGCCGGAGCTGTGCCGTGCGCACCGCCTGAGCATAACCCATGCTCCGGTTGAGTAGCCCACACCATTCTCCACTGACTTTCAGTTCAGAGCCCAGGTATCACTTTCTTGTGGACACCCTACGAGGGTGGTTTCTAGCAGTTCACGCCCACCTCCTAGCTCCTGCACCACGGACGCACGTCTCACTGCGATGGAGACCGAGGTCGTCACCCTGAGGCATGCCTTTGACACCCACGCGACCTCGCTCTCCTCTTTTCAACAGTCAGTGGAGCAGAACCTCACTGCCATTCTCGATATCCTTAGGCATTAGAGTGCACCTCCTGTTATACTTGCACCAGCCCCTCCTCCTAGGCCAGACCACGTTCCTCCTGTCACTGCCACACTGCTTACTATGCGCCACCTCAGGCTTCTGCAGGGCATGTCACTTCCCCTGAGTTGGTTGCATCGCAGTTGGAGACTTTTGTTATTGACACGCGCGTTCTCACACTTGTCGACACACCAGCTGTTACACATTGTTCTGACATGTTGTCTCTTCTGTTGCCTTTCCAGCCGACACACCTGTCGAGCCTACACCCACTGTGCCTGACGTTCCTATCTCTGGTCCCCAGTAGTCGGACCCTTCATCATCCACTCAAGGTGATGCCGCTGCTTGATCTTTACATTATTTTTGCTCCTGTCACCCTTTATCTATTTTTGTGCCCATTTGTCTCTTCGGGGCCCTGTCCTTGCATAGCTTGGGGGATAACCTTTTTCCACCACCTGTATATATTCCATCATTTTGCATTTGCATATATTCCACTTGCATCATGTTATCATTTGCATCATATACCTGCTTGTTCATAACTTTACATCTTAGGCATTAGGTCATGCATCTGCATCTACATTTCTTCTTTTATTTGCATAGTTTCGCTTTTATTTTATTATTTTCCTTTTATTCACCATCCGCTCACCCTAGCCTCATTTTCACTTCTTGCCAGTGCGTTCCCAGCATTGAGGACACTACTATGTTTAGCTTGGAGGATGAGCGCGCTTTTATTTTCATTTTATTTTTGTTTTCTTTCATTTTACACCTTTTTATTTTTATTTTCCACCACTTCTTCACCGTTTCATTTTTTAGCATCATATTTTCCATGTTTGGTATGCTTGCATGCATGCTTTTATTTTTATTTTTTCTCCGCCTTTCTTTTTCCCTTTGCTAGATATATTTCGAATGATGATATCTCTCCTAGCTTTAGTAGCTGTCACGATGCTTATTACTTTAGCCATGTTATTTAGAGTATTTCGGTGTCTTACTATTCATATGCTTGCATATATATTCGGTTCACGATCTCTCTATATGAATGCATGAAATGAATTGAAACTGAAAGTATGCAATAATATTTAGTATGCCTATGTTGGATATGCACCAAGATTCACACATCGTTAGAATATCTGAAGCATCTGCCTTGTTATCTTTTTCACTTTCTGTTGCATGCTAGATATTATTGTGTGCCTTACTGCATGACTTCTTTATTTGTTGAAATGAATGAAAATATCTATGCTTACTTATGAGTTTAGTTGGAGTATTATCTTATTGAACCATTGTGCACATCTTATTAGTGCACTGAGTGATACATTACTTCCTTCTCCACATATCTTTATTATTCTCTACATGTCACTTGGGTTCAGCCCCTTTGCAGCTACTTATACCGCATCTATTCCCCAAAATCCCAAAAGAAAAGTTAGCTTTAAAAAGCCCCAAAAAGCCAAAAAAGAGCCAAAAAATATATGCATATCCTATTGCTCCTAAAAAAAGAAAAAAAGAGTTCAAAAGAAAAAGAAACAAAAAGTTCAAAAAAAACCAAAAAGAAACGAAAATTATTTATCTACTTTCATTATTTGGAGCTACACAAAAATACTTGGGAAAAGCCATAAAAATTCCTTTAGTATTCCTCAGATGTGATGCCTCAAGCTAAGCATAGGGTGTGGGTGAATTCATTTGATTATACGAGTGAGTACGCCATTAGAGTGGAGTTGTGCACATTTGGGGATATTTGATAATGCTTAGACTTTGCGAAATATATTAGCCATGGAGATTTTTTGTGATTTGAGTTAAATATATGAATGACATGATCCTTATTCTATTCTCTATTGCATCCTTGGTATGACTCTTATATGCTTCATTTATTTCTATTGATTAAAAAGTGCGTCGCCAACATTGGTATATTGAACTCTATGAATTGCACGATGTGGATATGAATTGATTGCATGATTTTAGAGGATCCCTTCCTTGGTTCTTAAATGCTTGCAAGTAATATGTTTAACTATGATATGGAATTCTTATTAGCATGTGATCCACCTTTGAAGTATTGTGCTATGTCGCTAAGGCTTAAGATATGACCGAATACTCTAGCACTCTCCTCCATCTTCCATTCTTTTTCTACTTTTTTTATTTTCATCGACCGGTGAGCCTCGTATTCGTCTTCCTCGAGGACGAGTAAGAGGTAAGCTTGAGGGATTTTAATGTGCCCATATTTTTCATGTTTTTATCGCATCATTTCCTGTCATATTCGCCTACAAAAACCATATTTTCATATATTATCGCGCTTTTAACGCCATATTCGACTTTTGTATAGCTTTATGGATTTTCAGGAGTTTTAGAGCGAATTGGAGCTATTTTGGGACATGGACACATCCGGCACGTCCGAGACGTCATTGGCAAGGCCTAATGAGAGTTCGCCAAGGTAAGGAGGAAGATTGGAGGAGAGGAGGAGAAGAGAGCAAGAGACGGCCAAATTCAGCGTCAGTTTCCCAGGTGACTCGACCGAGTATCATCAGCTACTCGGCCGAGCTGACACGCAAAAATCACACGGAAATGACCTCAACCTACTCGACCGAGTAGACAGCCAACTCAACCCGAGTTGCATCAAACAGAGTGACGATTTTGAGCTTTTCTCCAAGACACTGTAGCTCGACCGAGCAGCAAAGCAACTTGACCGAGCAGTTCACCTACTCGACCCGAGTCGTCATCCAATAAAGCATTATTTTGGAGGAAGTTCTGATCTACTGTAGCTCGACCGAGTAGGGGGTTATTCGATCGAGTAACCCGTATCAGCACAGAGCAGAAGAAGTAGCTAGAGGAGCCCGAGGTCGAATCGATCGAGCAGGCGTCGCTACTCGGTCGAGTAGCACGACGCGCCCAGCAAGTTGCGGGTCCAACTGCCCAGATTTTCTGATATTTTTTGTGGGGTCTCTACCCCTTGTATATAAGCATGTTTTTACCCGATTTTCAGAACATCTAGAGTTTTAGCCTATCTTTAGAAGTTAATTAGTGTTTTAGATGTAGAGAGTTATGCCGTCGCTAATTTTTTGAAGACAAATCTTGGATTTTTATTGTTCTTTTGCTCAAGGAAACACTATTCTCTTAATTCTCTTTGGTTCGCTATTGCTCCATGACGCGTTGGTAACAATTCTCTGAACTTTCTATTGATTTTGATGTCGTCTATTGCCATGATGAATTCCGTTGCATCTATTGAATCTTTCTTTGCTATTGCTATGAAGCACGTGTAGTTCCATCTAAGGCTAATGGATTAGCCCATGGATCTTAGGATTTAAATGTAAAGTTAGGATTTTTAGGTTGCGTTGGTATAAAGGGACGTATTTTGGTTGATCCTACAAAGTTTTTAGGAGATCTCGTACTGAGATCGTGCCCATGGTCGGTGAAATCGATTGGCTTAAGGAGTATCCTATAAAATTAATTAGGGAGATAGTGGATTCGGGCTCGTGACCATGTTCGGCTCGTGTCTTGATGGGATCCACCAACGAACTATATTACTAATTGACGGCTACCGTCATTGCGTCAATGAGAGCCACCAAAATACATCCAAACTCTTACCCACGAGAATGGCGTAAGTTAAGATCATTCTGACCACAAGAGTGGCATGAATATTGTCGATCCTTAATGCACGGATCGTGTGCACCTATCACGAGAGCGGGGTTAATACGATACGTTAGATTCATGGCGCTTAGAGCCATAAATTCCACATCTTAGATGCGACAATCCTTAATAAAGCCAATGCAACATAAGAGTCATAACCTAGCATCGACATCCGACGATTCTAATGGTGAGTCCTAAAGCCCTAATCTTTATTAATTGATCACAATCCCAAACAAACAATCTGTTGAAACCGACTGCTACCTAAATTTCGAGATTTTGAAACTGCCCAAGACAATAACATTACTACCCTCCCTGTGGGATCGATAATCTTTTATACTATTACTTGACACCGTAAGCTTGCGTAAAGTGCCGGGAACTCGAATTTGGGATACACCAGCCCTTGGCATTCGTGCCATTGCTAGGTAACTTCTAGATGTAAGTTTCGGGAGCATCATGATACAGCTAAGTCAGACGACTGAGTTATTCGACTGTTGGGCTGGCACCGACATTCAAGGGAGAGTTAAGGGGGCCGAGTAAATGGGCAGCCGTTAACTCGAATCCCGGAGAAGATCTTGTCCTAATCAATGAGGGATGTTTACACATCATTAAGTAAAATTACCTATACATAGACCGACGAACGAAGGTATAGGGGTTCCATCTCCAAGGTACGAGGTCTAAGACATAGAACTCTACTTTTTCAGCTAACATTTCTTATATTCGAGCTTGTACTGCCAGTCTTCAGATGAACCTCCGTGGGTCGATCTCAGCTGCACCAAGCTTACTCTCTTTCTTAAGTTCCATACTAACTTAAGCATCGGAGGGGATTTGGGTCAGAACCTAGATCCGACCCTCTTAATGAGTCCATGTGGTGCAGATCGACAGTCATCATCCAGTGTCGAAGGTCGACGTCGAGCTTCCCAGCCTCGAACGATCGACGCAACTATCGCTCGAAGGTCGATCAAAGATCACATCATCTCCAACTATCATCACTCGACCCCGGTTCTTCCAACTAAGGTTTCCACTCCAATTGCTAACGAGGCTTCGACTCAGCATCTCGAGTCTACGTCAACTTGTCAACTGTCTCAGTCAATTTTGGCCTTAACAGTTTGGTGCCATTTGTGGGAAACCACGAGTCGACATCCCGATCACGAACTAATCGACCATGTAGACTCGTCTATTCACATCCTCCGAGTTTTCCCTGAGAGCTCCCATCATCAGACTCATCGGCATGATAACGGGAGGTCCCCCGCACCCGGAGTTATCAACCTCTCTTCAAAGCTCCTACGCTGGGAGGTTGATGACAGTATCCGTGGGGTGGAAGCGCCTCAGAGATTCTAAACCACCTATCTCCTTCTCGGAGGAAGATCTAGAAGGTGTAGAACTACCACACGATGATGTCGTCATTGTCACGGCCACCATCCAAGTGATCGCTGTGAAAAGGTTGCTTGTTGACACCGGAAGCTCGCCAGACATCGACCTCGAGGTGGCATCCCACAGGCTGGAGGTCGACCCGACCTCCAAAGCCATGAAGCAAACGAAGAGAAACATGTGAGGTAAAAAGATGAAAGCTGTGATCGAAGAAGTGGATCGACTTCTAGAAGCTGGCTTCATTCGGAGATTCAAGTACCCGGAGTAGCTCTTAAACGTTGTGATGGTCAAGAAGGCGAACAACAAATGACAAATGTGCGTCGACTTCACTGACCTCAACAAAGCGTGCCCGAAGGATAGCTACCCCCTACCACGAATTGACCATATGGCCGATAGTCCTTTGGGCTACGAGCTTCTCAGCTTCATGGACGCCTTCTCAGGATATAACCAGATTCAGATGGCACCAGAGGATGAGGAGAAAACTTCTTTCATCACTAATCGGGGTATTTTCTGTTACACCACAATGCCATTCGGTGTTACACCACAATGCCATTCGGTTTGAAAAATGCAGTGGTCATGTACCAACGCATGATGAACGACGTCTTCGAGGCACAAATAAGACAAAACCTAGAAGTCTACATCGACGACATGTTGGTCAAGTTGAAGAAGCCAACGGATCACGTCGCAGACCTCAGGGAGATATTTGCACAGATCCGGTGATACAACCTTAGGCTAAATTATGCCAAATGTACCTTCGGGGTTCGGTCGAAAAAGTTCCTCGGTTTCATGCTGAAGAATTAAGGGATCGAGGCCAACACCGACAAGATCACTGCCATCATCATGATGAATGAGCCATCGACTCTCAGAGAGCTCCAGAGGCTGAACGGAAGGATAGCATCCTTGTGACGATTCTTGTCTAAGTCAGCCGAGAGGTCATTACCTTTCTTCAAGGTGTTGAGAAAGGAGATAGCCTCCACATCAAGAGGCAAGAGAGTCATCGAATGGGATGCAGACTGCAAAAAGGCTTTCTCCAAGTTGAAGGAGTACATTTGCATCCCACCGCTCCCGAACAAGCCAAATAAAGATGACCAGCTCATCGTCTAACTGGACGCCACCGAGGATGCCATAAGTTTGGCGCTCGTCAAAAATATGCAGGGGTACAACGGCCCATCTACTACATCAGTCAGGTTCTCCAAGGCACGGAGGTCAACTACTCGAGGATCGAAAATATGGCTTTTGCACTAGTCCAATCTGTAAGGAGGCTGCGACCGTATTTTCAAGCGCACACCATCTTGGTCCTCACCGACACTCCCTTAGAGCAGACCCTGAAGAGGCTTGATCGTTCATGGAGAATGATGAAATGGGGGGTCGAACTAAGCGAGTTCAACATCCAGTTTAAATCAAGGACCTCCATCAAAGGGCAGGCTCTTGCCGACTTTACCATCGAGCTCACTTACAACGATGGCCCCGGGAAGTGGTATATGCAACTAGCGCACCACCTGAGGTTGTCCCCTCGTCCTTAACAAGCATCAACCCACCTAGCTGAGTGGAAGACGCAATTGAAGACGAGGAAACCTGGATCGTACAAGTCGACGGTTCGGCCACACAAGCTAGAAGTGGGGCCGAAATAATCGTCGAAACATCTGCGGGCGATATATTCGAATACGCCCTCCGCTTCGATTTACAAACCACTAATAATGGTGCAAAATATGACGCGGCCATCAACAGACTCCGACTGGCTCGAGCCCTAGGGGCGAGAGTGGTCCAACTATTCAACGACTCTAGTCTCATTGTCCACCAATTGAATGGGACCTTCGAGGCCCACGACGACTCAATGCAGAGTTACATGCAAGTCGCTAAAACTAAGCTCTCCAAATTCGCACGCACAGAAATTCACAGAGTGCCAAAGTCGAAGAATCATCGAGCTGATGCCTTGTTGAAGCTTGCATCCTCCTCTCCCACGGGACTCGGTCGGACCGTATATGTACAATGTTTACCCCATCTCAGTGAGCTGGCACAGGAAATTCTAAACCTCGATTAAGAGATCACATGGATGGACCCGATAATCCATTACCTTAACACAAGGGGAGAAGATGACCGTCACAGTGGAAGCACGAAAGCTAGAATGGAAGGCCTACCAATTCGTCCTGCTAAATGGTTCATTGTACAAAAGACGATGGACCAGGCATGACATCTTACCCTATCTTAAATGTTTAGCCCCACAGGAAGTGCACTACGTGATCCAAGAGATCCATGAGGGCAACCGCAGAAACCACTGCGGAGGAAAGTCCATAGCCTTGAAAGCCGTGAGACAAGGGTATTTTTGGCCGATGATGTTCAAAGATGCCGTTGAATACGTTCGACGGTCCTCGACCTGCCAGAAATTCTCAAAGGTCAGCTCGGCCCCCACTAACTGATCTGATCCCCATTATCAGTCCAGTTCCTTTTGCCAAGTAGGGACTAGATCTCCTCGGACCATTCAAGCCAACGAGTGCGTAACAGAGATACTTAGTAGTGGCGATCGACTACTTCACAAAGTGGATCGAAGCGGAACCTCTGTCCCGAATCACTTGGAAAGAAGCTTGAAGCTTCGTCTGGAAGTCTGTCATCTGTCGTTTTGGCATACCATTATCCATATTGACGGACAATGAGACACAGTTCGACAGTGCCTGCTTCAGAGACTTCTGCTCAGAGCTGAAGATTAAGTTGCACTTTGCCTCCGTCGCCCATCCCCAGTCGAACGGCTTGGCAGAGTCAGCCAACAAAAGCATCCTTGGGCCCCTGCGGAAGAGAATAATCGGGCTCGAAAGAACCTGGCTGGACGAAACCCCTGGCATACTATGGTCGTACAGAACGACCCACAAAACCTCCACAGGGGAAACACTGTTCATGTTGGCCTATGGATGCGAAGCCGTTGTCCTGGTCGAGGTCAATGAGCGCTTGCTTCGTCTTCAATACTATGATGTTGAAAGAAACTCAAAGGGCCTCGAGCTCGACCTACACATGTGGACGAGGTCTGTGAACGGTCTTTGGCAACCCTCATCGAACAAAAAGGATGAATGGCACACTATTTCAACTCGAATGTCCACAAACGTAGCTTTCGCATGGGCGACTTGGTGCCGCGTAAGGTCGCATTCACTCCCAAGATTCTCAAGCAGGGGAAGTTCGCTGCAAAGTGGGAAGGACCCTACACAGTGATCGATGCACTCAGTCCTACCACCTACTAACTCGCTACTTTGGATGATAGAGAACTTTCTCATCCCTGGAATGCTGAGCATTTACGGAAGTATTACCAATGATTGTACTAACGAGGTAAAATGATTGAAATCCATCGTCATCTTTTATCCTATGCATATTCATTATGAATACAAAGTAGATCATTCTTTGACATCAGTCGAAATACCCTCGTCGGCCGTAAGTCGAAGGGGCCTCTCCCTTCGCCACCGAACGACCCTCGTCGACCGTAAATCGAAGGGGCATCGTCCCCTCGCCACCGAACGACCCTCATCGGTTGTAAGTCGAAGGGGCCTCGCCCCTCTCCACCGAATGACCCTTGTCGGTCGTAAGTCGAAGGGGCTGCTCCCCTCGCCACCGAACGGCCCTCGTCGGCCGTAAGTCAAAGGGGCCTCGCCCTTCCCCACCGAACGACCCTCGTCCTCAGCCATAAGCCGAGGGATCCCCCTCGCCACTGAGTGACCCGCGATACTCATCGGCCATAAGTTGAAAGGGCCTTGTCCCTCGCCGCTGGGCAACCTTGGCGCATATGTCAAAAGAGGTTAGCCCCAATCTACCTAAGGAAATGTGATTCATGGTTTAAAAGGTTATATTCATTGATTGAATATGCCTAACCTTTCCACGACATAACTTGCCTAAATATTTCTATGAAATTTCAAGTTAGGTCGTTGAGAGGCCATACACACGTAGATATTCAAATAAAGGAGAAATTACGAAAATAATTTCATTTATTCAGATAAAAGAAAATTACAAAACAGCAAAACAAAGGGCATGCCGGCCTAAGAGGGAGGGGGAGGGCTTCCTAACACAAAGACACTAGTAAAAGCCTCCATCACCTTTGTGAGCTTTATCGTAAGCTCCGTCTTTTCCTCACCGCTTCCTCCTCGAGCCCTGCGACTTTGGCTTGGAACTCGGCCATCTCCACCTTACAGGCTTCCGCCCACCTCTCAGTGTTGCAAGCTTTGGACCAAAGCTCAATCGTCTCCTTCTTGTAGGCGTCGATCTCCTCCTCGAGCTGGTACCTCTCCAGCAGCCACTGAAGCTCGGTAGATTTGTAAAGGCCCGATAGCAACGACAAGCTGTCCTTAGCCTCCGTTGCCTCACACTCGACTGCCGCCTTGTTTGCGAGAGCTCTCACCAAGGCCTCCTCTGCCTCCTTTGCTCGTGCCTCAAAACTGAGCGCCTTGCTCTCTGCGTCTGCCACCCGTCAACCTCCGTCGATCAAGTCGGTGCTTGGCAGTGCAGCATGGCCCCAAGAATGGACATCTACAGAGAAAATGACAGTTAGTCAAAAACAACGACCGACTTGGATGACAATAAACAAAAGCTCGGGTGACATACCTGGTATACGCTCCCTACGAAGAAGTTGGATACCCTTTCGAGGTCCAACTTCTGCAGGAACTCCAGATCCTTGGGGAGGATCGAGTTCTCCACCAACTTGGCAGTCATCCCGAAGTCCCTCAAGGTTGACTCCTCCTTGCCAATGGCGAAGGGGGGCAGATGAAACTCACCTTGGACCGGCCCCGAGGATTGAGATAAGAGCCGATTGAGCAGTAACACTCAGTCGAACTCCCCAGGGATCGAGCCAACCAAAGGAGTAGGCGAAACGATGTCAACCCAAGGCCACTGATCCAGGAGTGGCGTCGTAGAAGCATGAGACACCAAAGGGGTCTCCATCACCTCCGGAGGCTCAAAAGAAGCGACCCCCTTACCTTTCCCCATGGGATCCTCCTCCTCCACTCGCCTCCTCTTCATAGATTCCTCCTCTCTGTGGGAGGGCATTTCCCTCTTCTGGCCGACTGCTTCAGTCGTCTCAACAATGGAGGCAGCATAGACATCGACCACCTCCTGTGGCTCTACGACCACGACGGAAGCTAGGGGCACATGGGGCCGTACGGGAGCCTCGCTGGAGGCTTCCCTCGAAGAGGCTCGGGAAGAAGGCCTAGATGCCTGCCTAGTCTCCCCCTTGAAAGAAGAGCTCTGGTGGACATGGAAAGGAGACCGAGAGCCGGGTCCCTCGACGCATGCTCGATCGGTTGGCACGGGTGATCGACTCAGAATTAACTCCAAAACGATTTCATTTAACCGCAAGTGCACGACATAGTGGCAAGCGGGTATCAAACACGGGGAAGAGGTGCTATGCTACATATCTACTCCTAGATTGAGTTAGACTTGTGAATTTATTGGTGAATATGGATTATGGAGTGTCGTGATGGTGATGAATGCGAAAGTCGTGTCACTCACCGTCGCAAATAAGGAACTCCACAAAGAAAGGAATAAAAGACTAGGGAATTAGGACTCGCCACTAGGACCGTCAGAGGTCGATGCTAGGTTAGGACTCCTACGCTGCATTAGTTTTATTGGGGATTGTAGCATTTAGAAAGTGAATTCATGAGTCAAGGCTACATGAATCTAACATACCGAATTCACCTCGCTCGCGCGATAGATGCATACGGTATGTGCATTAAGGATCTACAATAATCTCACAACTCTCGTGGTTTGAATTCTCTCAACTCATACCACTCTCGTGGGATAGAGCTTCGAGGTATTTTGGTGGCTTTTATTGACGCAATGGTACTAGTCGTCAATTAGTGGTATAGTTCGCTGGTGGATCCCATCAAGGCATGAGCCGGGCATGGTCACAAGCCTCGGTTGAATCCATTAACTCCCTAGGTAAATCTATAGGATACTCTTTAAGCTAATCGATTCCACCGACCGTGGGCACGATCTCAGTACGAGTTCTCCTAAGGATTTTGCTAGGTCAACCAAAATACTCCCCATTTATTGTCCAATGCAACCTAAAAATCATAACTTCGCATCTTTTTCCTAAGATCCATGGGCTAATCACTTAGCCCTAGATGGACTACTCATGCATGATAGCAATAGATATAAGAACGATAGAAAACTTCATTGAATGCATGATCACTCCATATTTTACACCTTTTTTCTGCATATTTGCATGCCATTTCGGTTGCTCATATTGCGATTTTCATGATTATTCGATGATATTGTGTTACTTTTCACTATTTCTTGTTTTTGTCGGATTTCAGGAAATATGAGCAATTGTGAGCAAAAATGAGCTTAAAGGACTTGCACGCATAACGGAGCATCGCTCATGGACTTATTGAGGACCTATCAGCGATAGAAGACGGGTGGAAGAAGAAAGAACGTCGTATGAGCGACGGGGAAGCGAAAAGATGAAGTTTGGGCATTTTCAGTATGCCACTCGGCCGAGTGAAGGACTCACTCAGTCGAGGAAAGAAGCCCACTTGGCCGACCAGATCGGACACGCAATTACTTGAAGATTAGCGTGCACTCGGCCGAGTGACGACATCCCACTCGGCCGAGTACGGGGACACCACTCGCCCGAGTGGCACACGAACGACGGCATCCAAAAGACCAGACTTACTGTAATCCATCAGTCGACTACAAGCTCCGAATCGGCCGAGTACCAAAAGCCCCTCGGCCGAGTGACATTTGCCACTCGGCCGAGTGAAGCCGATGACACACAGCACCCAGATTTTCAGACAACCTCTCACTCTTTTGAAATCTTCTATCATTCCAGAGGTCAAAGTATTTTTCTCATATTTTTTATGGATAGTAGACTTCATGAAGGTTCCAACGCCGCTAAGAACGTTCCAATCGGAGGTCGGATGAAATCTGGGGAATTTCTGCAAGTTGATGATGCGGTGCTGGAATTCGCATGTCAGTGTCACTCGGCCGAGTGACATTTCCACTCGGCCGAGTGACATTCCCACTCGGCCGAGTGACCAGTTTTTGCCAGTTTTTGACAGAGTGCTGTTCTCTGGAATTTCTGCAGGAATTCCCACTCGGCAGAGTAAGCTTTCCACTCGGCCGAGTCGCGACTGGCGCAGAACTTAAGTCACGCGCAGAATTTATTTTGGGCGCGGGTTTCAGGGGGTTTTTGGTCAGTTTTGCCAGGGATTTTTGGGGGCTATTTAAGGGGTTTGTAGCCATCATTAGAGGGAGTCCCCATTATGTTTTCTTAGAGTTATTTTTAGAGGTTAGGCCATGCCCTAGGCCCCCTCTTGG
The DNA here is from genome assembly GCA_030789695.1 of Scilla litardierei. Lineage (NCBI taxonomy): Eukaryota > Viridiplantae > Streptophyta > Magnoliopsida > Asparagales > Asparagaceae > Scilla > Scilla litardierei. The sequence continues at coordinate 109,658,051 of CM061130.1, read as the reverse complement.
ATCAAAAAGCTTGTATTTAGATTGGAATTCTTCATCAAAGCTAAGTATTTCTATTCTTCTTATTTGAATCTTTGATTTGATATCTTTTTGTATGCAAGCTATGGTTTTTATTGATTCCTAAATCGTTGTTGCTATGTTTGAGTAGATTTGATGTTCTAGGGCATGGGGATGAACCCTATGGATCTAATTTCAGATTTGTGATGAATGAATTTCTAAATTGCTAGAATTGCTAGGAGGTTAGGTTGTGATTGATTTATTACAGATAGCTAGGGATTTCCATCGATCTAGGGTTTGCAAGAGATTGGATTCTAATCGATGGGAATGCCTAGATATTCGATTTAGGTTTATAATCGAGATTCTCTAGACTTGGTTTGCAAGAGATTGGACCAAAGCTAGGATTTTTATTATAAATCTATACCCATATTCGTTTGCAAGAGATTGGACGAATACGAACTATCACAACCTAGATCGTAACTCGAGTTTGCACGAGAGTGGGCTCGGGGAGCGATTGAACGATGATGTCGATCCTAATGCTAGTGGCTTAGGCTAGGGTTTGCAAGAGATTGGGCCATATCCTAGGTTTGCTATAGACCGGCAATAGCGCGAGAGCGTGAGCTTGGTTCTCTATTCAGTTACGACTAGTTCACCTCAACTCAAGTCTAGTAATATTGAGATTCACTATTTACAATGATGTATGACGATCCGTAGTGGGAATTTCCTAGCCCTATAAACTTTTATTATATTGTATTTGAATCGATATTTTACCCAACATCTTTATCACCGACACCAACATCCACCACCATTTCCATTATATCATTCCATAACCATATCCACCAATAAAACATTCGTAGTCAAACCAACCTAGGATAGATTGGAGCCAACACCACCTCCTCGTGTTCGATAACCGCTCGCCACTTGACCGTGCCCTTGCGGTAAAACTACAATCGTTCTCCGGGTGTATATCTGGGGCCGACCAAGTTTTTGGCGCCGTTGCCGGGGAGGTGTTTCCAGTTGGGTGCCAATTTGTCACAATTAGGTTGATTAGACTACATTAAAAAATCAAAAAAAAATCAAAAAAAAATCAAAAAAACTTTGAGAGAGATTTTTTCCCACCACCTGCTATTATTATCTTTATCTCTCTTTGTACCACTGACGTCTTTTCCATGTTGTTTACTTTGATTGATCAGGTACAGTTGTTGCAGCGATGGTGCTTCCAAAGAAAATGCGAGCGGACTCTATACAATCCTACATATATCTCGCTACATTCTATCAGGCTGATGGAGAATCCTTCGGGGAAGCCTTGTCTAGGTTTGAAGGAATGTTAGAAATGTTCCAGACGGAGTCAGACCATGAGTGGAATGACTCCACGCTATTTGATATCTTCACTAGAAGGCTAAAGGGACCCTCACGTGAGTTTTTGAAGAGGATGCAATTGGGGAAGTTCAGTGATCTACAGTTGGAAGCAGCCTTGGAGCAAATGATAGATGATGCTCGATCTACCGGTTCACTAACCGTTACGGTAAGTAAACCATACGACCAAGTATTCATCGATTTTGTTATGGCTAATGTCTCTGGTGCAGGTACTATCATAGATGGAGTGTATGCTTCACTTGAAGGTGATCATATCCAACTTTATACCATCAACACTCCACACATAGAGACAGCTGAGTTGCCAAAGGAGGACACGTACACGGACCTATTGAGAAACATTGTCGACGTAGTTCGAAATTCCCGTCCATTGACAATAACGGCAGGTGATCCTTTTGAGCTTGAATTTCAAAACTTTATTACTCATTGTATCTCTTCCACAGGAAAAATTGATGATGGAGTCTATGCTCTAATTGAGGGGCACAAGACCCATTTTTACACCATGGTCGAGATACATGAGCCTATAGAGCCACTTTATGCCGTTTTCGCCTCCCCCTGCCACCCACATTAGTCAAAGCAGCCTATACCATCAGAGGATATTATTGTGGAGGTCATGCATATAGTAGTGGAGCAGACCATCGAGGAGGACGTGACTTTGGACGATGACATCTGCACACAGATGGAGCCCGAATTGTGCCCCCTCCTTTCGTGCTACCGCAGCCATCCCCACCTTCTACAGAGGCTGAGCATCCCTCAGAGGACCATGCTTCCACTGATGCTGAGGACAATCCCACAGAGCTTATGGCTCCCCTTCAGGGAGATCTCTTTACTCCCTCATCTCCTACATTTGATTCTCCTCCCGTGTATGATGTTTTTTATGATTCAGATTTTGGCGACTCATCGTGCCTTTTACAGGATTCATGTACATACGATCAAGAGGTACGATGGGACGTATACGAGGAGAAGAGCGAGGAGTTAGCACCCATGGACGCTATTGAATATGATCAGGAGGTGCGATGGGATAAGTCTGACGATGATGAGGAGCTGCCTGATGGGACCTACGCTTATATGCCCAAGCTACCTGAACAACCTGAGGCGAACAATGAGGAGTTGATCGACGTGGTATATGAGAGTGGAGATTTATTTCCAGGGAAGTGTTGTCACCCGTCTTTAATTTTAAATACTTATGTTGATGACCCTCTTTGGAATACATTTATTTTGGGGAAGAATTATCCACATCGGATTGATGCGGCTTATCTCTTGCAGGGTACAGGTGGAGTCCTTGGAGAGGTGCTGGGAGCCGCATTGCTGAAGTCTGATGGAGTCTGTGGACACACGCGTCTGGCGGAGCCACAGAAGGAGCAGTTGGAGCAGTTGCATGCACCGGCAAAGATACTGGATCCGCCTTTTGCTATAGGTGATATCAATCCAGTAGTGTAGAAATTTTTATGCTTTCAATAAACCCGAATCCTCTCGACAGCGAGGGGACCGTATAGATTTGATTGAATAAATATCACCTCATATGACGGCAACAAAAATCTTTTACACCCCAAACCCAATATATATATTAATTCCCCTCTCCATATTTTGATACGCCACATCCTTTTGCTCACCACCATCGAGCATTTCTTTTAAGTGAATACTCACTTTCTTATTCATTTGACTTGATCACGCTTTGCAAAGCCATGACATTTTTGATTGAGTCATTTGAATAGGATTGTTTGGTATAAGCTTGGGGGAAAGCGCTCTCATGCATCATTGTATGTGCATGTAGTTTCATTAGGATTTCATGTCATTCATTTCATCATTTTTCATTCACCCCCCTATTATTATCGTTGTTCCTCATATTCTTCCACTATGATCGCATTGAGGACAATGTGAAGTTTAAGCTTGGGGGAGTGCATTTCCATGCCATTTATATGCATTAGTTGCATTTTTACTTTATTTTAGGGTTTTTAAAATTTTTCAAAATTTTGCATCATCTTTTTGAATTTTCCATCTTATTTTTCTTTTATGTGTGTTCATGCATCATGTTGTGTGCTTGTTTTTCTTTTCTTTCCTCTCTTTTATTTTTATTTCTTTATTTTCCTTTCTCTTCTTCCACTAGATGAGTTTTGTATGATGATATCTCTTATTGCTTTAGCAACCATCACGATGCTTATTATTCATTGACATACTACTTAGAGTATTCCATAGTCTTGCTATTCACATGTGCTTGCAAATCTATTTCTCTTGATGACCCCTCTAAGTGATCGTATGATATTCATTGAAACTGAATGTATGGATTAGTGTTTAGTATGCTTTTGTTGGAAATGCACCAAGATTCACGCATCATTAGTATATCTGAAGCATCAGTTTTATTGTCTTATTTACCTTCTGTTGCATGCCTGATATGGTTGTAAACTTTACTGTTTGACTTCACTGTTTATTGAAATGATTGAGAATATCCATGCTTATATATGAGTTTTAGTTGAAGTATTATTTTATTGAACCGTTCGTGCACATCTTAGAGTGAACCGAGTGCTACATTATTTCCTTCTCCACAAATATCTTTTATTCTCTACATGTCACTGGAGTTCACCTTCTAACGCTACTTATATTGCATCCATTTCCCAAAAGTCCCTACAAAAGAAAATGTTAGCTCCAAAAAGTCCAAAAAGCCAAAAAGGAGCCAAAATCCAAAAATACAAATCATATAGCTCCTACAAAAATCCAAAAAGAAAAAATGAGAAGCAAAATGTTCAAAAAGAAAAAGAAAGATATTTCTCTATCTCATTATTGGAGCCACAAAATACTTGGGAAAACGAAGGCAAAAATCCCATTTTCCACTATCATATTCCTTTAGATGTGATGCCTAAAGCTAAGCTTAGGGAGGGGGGGTGAATTCATTTGACCATATGAGTGAGTATGACATTAGAGTGGAGACGTGCATGAATGGAAATATTCGATAATGCTGAAACTTAGCAAAATACTTTAGTTATGGAGATTTCTTATGAATCGATGTAAATATGTGAATGCCATGTCTCTTATTCCATTCTCTATTGCATGCTTGGTGTGATTCTTATATGCTTCATTTATAACTTTTGATTGAAAAGTGCATTGCCAACATTTGTATATTAAATTCCATGAAATGAGTGATGTGGATATGAATTGATTGTATGAATTTAGAGAGTCACACTTATTGCTCTTAAAAGCTTGCAAGTACCATGTTTATGTAAGATATGAAATCTTTATAGCATGTGATTCGTGTTTTCCAAGTTATCGTGATGTGTAGCTTATGGCTTGAGACCTGAGAGAAGAATCTAGCGACCCCTTCCACTTCGTATTCTTTTATTTTATTTCCCTTATTTTTCATCTCCCGAGTTCGTCTCTTTACTCATCTTCCTCGAGGACGAGTAAGAGGTAAGCTTGGGGGATTTTGATCACTCCATATTTTACACCTTTTTTCTGCAAATTTGCATGCCATTTCGGTTGCTCATATTGCGATTTTCACGATTATTCGATGATATTGTGTTACTTTTCACTATTTCTTGTTTTTGTCGGATTTCAGGAAATATGAGCAATTGAGAGCAAAAATGAGCTTAAAGGACTTGCACGCATAACGGAGCATCGCTCATGGACTTATTGAGGACCTATCAGCGATAGAAGACGGGTGGAAGAAGAAAGAACGTCGTAGGAGCGACGGGGAAGCGAAAAGATGAAGTTTGGGCATTTCAGCATGCCACTCGGCCGAGTGAAGGACTCACTCGGTCGAGTAAAGAAGTCCACTCGGCCGGCCAGATCGGACACGTAATTACTTGAAGATTAGCGTGCACTCGGCCGAGTGACGACATCCCACTCGGCCGAGTATGGGGACACCACTCGCCCGAGTGGCACACGAACGACGGCATCCAAAAGACCAGACTTACTGTAATCCGTCAGTCGACTACAAGCTCCGACTCGGCCGAGTACCAAAAGCCCCTCGGCCGAGTGACATTTGCCACTCGGCCGAGTGAAGCCAATGACACGCAGCGCCCAGATTTTCAGACAACCTCTCACTCTTTTGAAATCTTCTATCATTCCAGAGGTCGAAGTATTTTTCTCATATTTTTATGGATAGTAGACTTCATGACGGTTCCAACGCCGCCAAGAACACTCCAATCGGAGGTCGGATGAAATCTGGCGAATTTCTGCAAGTTGATGTTGCGGTGCTGGAATTCGCATGTCAGTGTCACTCGGCCGAGTGACATTTCCACTCGGCCGAGTGACATTCCCACTCAGCCGAGTGACCAGGTTTTGCCAGTTTTTGACAGAGTACTGTTCTCTGGAATTTCTGCAGGAATTCCCACTCGGCCGAGTCGCGACTGGCGCAGAACTTAAGTCACGCGCAGAATTTATTTTGGGCGCAGGTTTCTGGGGGTTTTAGGCAGTTTTGCTTGGGTTTTTTGGGGGCTATTTAAGAGGTTTGTAGCCATCATTAGAGGGAGTCCCCATTATGTTTTCTTAGAGTTATTTTTAGAGGTTAGGCCATGCCCTAGGCCCCCTCTTGGATCAAAAAGCTGTTGAGTATTGGACTTCTCCCTACTTGGTGTTAATGATGAGCAAACATAAATACTTATGACTAATCCCCTATTTTGCAGTTAATCCATTGTCTAAGCTTACTATGAAGATCAACTAGCAATGGATGACTCACAAACGTGATTGAAGGCAAAGGATATGAATTGGATGATTGTAGATTGATGATTGAAGCTCCGTAAAGACTTCAAGCTCATACGATGGAAAGAAGAGATTATTCGTCAATGTAATTTTTCTTTTATCTCTTCTAGTATGTAGCTTAGAAGTAGAACTATGATGGAACACTCTCACACATCTATTTTCGGTCATAGAACACATCTAGACCTTTGTCCTTTGATCTCAATTCAATTCTCTTTTGATTGTGCTAGGATTGTTTATAACAGCCGACTGCTTAACAGTTTACAGTCGCCTGCCTCAAAAACAGTCGACTGTGTTTTGTTCTACAGTCGCCTGTTATGCACAGACTATTACAATGCAGTTTTTGGGTCCTCTCTGATTATCTCGCACAGGCCAATGTTGAATGTTTATCAGGTGCCTGTCTTAGCGACAGTCGACTGTGAATGGTTCATCAGTCGCATGTCTTTCCTTGCCCAAACTCTGTTTGATCCGATTTCTACGGCCAGTTGACTTATGCTGTATATACAGTCGACTGTATATTAGATCAGTCGACTGTCTATGCTGTAACAGTCGCCTGTCTGTAAGTCTAATCTTTGACTTAGCTCTCTGGAAATTTCTCCTGTCTGTGACAGTCGTCTGTTTAAGGTTATACAGTCGCCTGTTCTGATTAACAGTCGACTGTGTTCCTTGCATCAGTCGTCTGTCCTGTATCTTGTGAGATTTCCATTATTTCATCTAACTTACTCTTCTCTCGGTCAGTCGCCTGTCGAAGAATGTACAGTCGCCTGTTGATTTTACAGACGACTGTCTTGGCTTCATCAGTCGACTGTCCACGTGGTAAGTTACAATTATGAATTCTCACCTACCCTTGCTGACTGTGCAACAGTCGACTGTGGTCTGTTCAACAGTCGACTGTTGCGAGTTCAGATTATATCCGTTGAGATTTTTCTCACGGATTTCGATTGGGTTTTTGCCTAAACTTTTTTGTGGATTTGAGAAAGCTATAAATAGAGCGTCTACTGTTTCATTGGAAGGTTACTCATTCATTGCAAAATCCTTCAAGCTTTCATTTCCAAAGATCAAAGCTTTCAAATCCAAAGCCCTAAGTATTTCCAAATCTGATTCTCTTGCTCTCCAACCTAGAACCAAAGATTGATCCTCTAGGTATTTGGTGCAGTCAAGAGAAAGGGCTTTCCTCCTCTCTTCCAAGAGAGTTCATCAACACACATCACACTTCTCCTTCAAGTTCTACTTCAAGGCATAGGTGATTGTAAGTGTTGCTTTCAGATTTCATAACTTCATTATTTGAATTGTGCTCTCGGTTGTGAGAGTGGTTTTTGCTTGCTCCCTGGTTGTGGGAGTCAAGGACATCGATTGTATTCGATTGCACTTGTAGGGTTGCTACAAGTGGGGTTTTAAGGAAACCTCAAGTTAGGGTTCTAACTTGAGTATCCGGTGGTATCCGGGTGGTAGGGACGTAGGATTACCGGGAACAAGTCGGGAGTTGACTTGGGTAATCTGAACCCTTGAAACATAACTGCGTTTGAGTGTGTTTCTCTTTGGGTTGTTTTCTATTCCGCACTATTTGTTGGATTGCATTTTATTTGGCGTAAATTCCTATTAAATTTGCATAAACACTATTCAACCCCCTTCTAGTGTTTTCCCCATAGACAGGATCCTTACAAAAGCTTGTATTTAGATTGGAATTCTTCATCAAAGCTAAGTATTTCTATTCTTCTTATTTGAATCTTTGATTTGATATCTTTTTGTATGCAAGCTATGGTTTTTATTGATTCCTATATCGTTGTTGCTATGTTTGAGTAGATTTGATGTTCTAGGGCATGTGGATGAACCCTATGGATCTAATTTCAGATTTGTGATGAATGAATTTCTAAATTGCTAGAATTGCTAGGAGGTTAGGTTGTGATTGATTTATTACGGATAGCTAGGGATTTCCATCGATCTAGGGTTTGCAAGAGATTGGATTCTAATCGATGGGAATGCCTAGATATTCGATTTAGGTTTATAATCGAGATTCTCTAGACTTGGTTTGCAAGAGATTGGACCAAAGCTAGGATTTTTATTATAAATCTATACCCATATTCGTTTGCAAGAGATTGGACGAATACGAACTATCACAACCTAGATCGTAACTCGAGTTTGCACGAGAGTGGGCTCGAGGAGCGATTGAACGATGATGTCGATCCTAATGCTAGTGGCTTAGGCTAGGGTTTGCAAGAGATTGGGCCCTATCCTAGGTTTGCTATAGACCGGTAATAGCGTGAGAGCGTGAGCTTGGTTCTCTATTCAGTTACGACTAGTTCACCTCAACTCAAGTCTAGTAATATTGAGATTCACTATTTACAATGATGTATGACGATCCGTAGTGGGAATTCCCTAGCCCTAGACACTTTTATTATATTGTATTTGAATCGATATTTTACCCAACATCTTTATCACCGACACCGACATCCACCACCATTTCCATTATATCATTCCATAACCATATCCACCAATAAAACATTCGTAGTCAAACCAACCTAGGATAGATTGGAGCCAACACCACCTCCTCGTGTTCGATACCCGCTCGCCACTTGACCGTGCGCTTGCGGTAAAACTACAATCGTTCTCCGGGTGTATATCCGGGGGCCGACCAATGCATCAAAGAGATATTCAATAAGCAATCAATAAGAATTAACGATAGAATTAACGGGAACAAAAGTACTTATCTTGATACAAGAGAGGGGCTTATGGCATAGCCTAACTCCTAAAAGATCGTCTCCAAAACTTGATAGAAAATAAGATCCAACCCCCAAAAACTCTCTAAGGTCCCCCTCTAATGACGGCTACAATTCATATATATACTGCCCTTAAAACCCTAGCAAATAACCCAAAAGAAATTCGTGCCCAAAGTCAAATCTACTCGAAACTTAAGTTCTGGGCCCGCGCTAACTTGGGTCGAGTAGCCCCCTACTCGATCGAGTCGAGTCTAATTTCAAGAACCTATTTTTGCCTGTTATCTCCAATTCCTTGCAGCCCGGTCGAGTAGGGGATCCTCGGTTAAGTAGCCTTGCTGCTCGTGTCGAGTACAGATTTCAGCACTATAGCGTCAACTTACAGAAATTCCCCAGATTTCATCTGACCTCTGATTGACATGTTCTTGGCGGCATAGGAACCAGCATGAAGTCTACTATCCATAAAACATATGAGAAAAATACTTTGTTCACTGAAATGATAGCAGATTTCAAAAGAGTTCGAGGCTATCTGAAAATCTGGGTGCTTGCCTTACTCGACCGAGTAGCCTTCATGCTCGGTCGAGTTACAGTGCCTTGGGAAGAAGCTCAAAATAGTCGCTCTGGAAATTGATGACTCGGGTCAAGTAGCCAACCTATTTGGTCGAGTAGGGCGTATATGTTTCCACTGCGAGATCCACGTGTCAGCTCGGCCGAGCAGCTGATGCTGCTCGGTTAAGTTGCCTGGAAAACTGACTCGGTCGCTTCTTGGCTGCTCCTTTCTCTTTCTCTCCCTCTAGTCTTCTTCTTTGGCACCTCAAGCATGTCATCATGAGTCTTCTTGGTGCTATCACGTCATTGATCGTCCTATTGACTCCAAATTGCTCCGAAATGCTCTATATTCCCTGAAATAAAAACGCTCTCAAAGTCAAATAGTTCTAAATAATGGTATAAAAGCGTGTAAAATGGGGATTTGAAGGGTGAAACATGACATGAAAAGGTGCGATAAAATGTGTAATTTATGAGCACATCAATATCCCCCAGGTTTATCTCTTACTCGGCCTCGAGAAAGACTTATAAGAATCGAACCCGGAGGGTAAAATAAGAAATGGAAAATATAGAAGAGCATTAGATAACAACTCATATCATCCTCGTCATTCATAAACGCACAAGATGAGAAACAGTCAATAACCACAAATTTCACTAGACATTTTATCCTCGCATTATAATGTACATATCATGGGTTTGAATTGAAGCATAATGAACTAATCAATCAATCATAACTGAAGTTAGAGTATTCATTTTATCATAGAATAACATGTAATATACTAGCTCATGATAATAACTCAAAATCCGATTCTCTAACCGGCATATATGTATCATGATCAAATAAACAAACATGCATGGCATGTTATTATTTGTTGTTCATGAAATGAAATAGAAAACTCAGCCAACAAGGCATCACCACACTAATACCTGTTTCTTGAATCCTAGGAACCCATCAACCTTGTCCACGTCTTCACTCTAAATAGAAAAGGAGGTAGAGATATGGAATTTTGTATTTTTATATTTTTGTCTATTTTTGGCTTTTTTGTCTAGCAAACCAGCGTAAATGTAATGGAGTGCAAAGAGCGGTCTATGCATCCCAGATCAGGCGACCTTAGGGTATCGGGCTAAAAGGAACCCCAAGGACCTTTTATTTAGGACATTTGTTTGGTTTTTGTATTCTTGGTATTTTTGCAAACTCACGCAAACACGATGGAATATAAAGCACGATCAAAGATCATTTATTCGGCTATATTCAAAGAAAAAGGAAAAAGCATAGAATTTAGACATGGACTCTGTATCAGAAATATCCTACTCGTCAATACTTAGAGTGTCATGGGGTTATCCTATCTCAATTGAATTACTACTCATACATGAAACATATTTAATTTCTCAAACAAGTCATGCGAATATAATTAAAATTTGGGTTTAATACATTTCATTTTCATTTAGGCCGTTTCAAGAATATGGATCATGGAAATGTGAGCACTATTATGAAAAGCATATTAAAAATTCTATTATACTCAAGGAATATACTCTAAAACCATCGCTTTCAATTAAGAGTTCGGAAAGATAATCCATTCATATACATTTTCTAATTGAAGCACAAGAGATTTCAAACATCAAGTGATACTTCGTGGTCATACAAAAGGATAATGTGTGTAGATGTCAAACATGAATAATGACCACAGAATGACAATCATTTCTTGCAAAAAATAAATAAAGATAAAAACGACTCACAAGCACACATTATGATGCATGAAACACACAAAAAGAGAAAACAAAGATGAAAATAGAAATGGAAAATTTTGAAAAATCCTCAAATGGAGGAAAAATGCAACTAAATGGCATGAAAATGCACTCCCCCAAGCTTAAACTTCACATTGTCCTCAATGTGATCATAAAAGGTAATTATGAGGAACAACGATAAATATGAGGGGATGAATGGAAAAGTGGAGATATGAATGACATGAAACACTAATGCAACTACATGCACATGCAATAATGCATGAGAGCGTCTTCCCCCAAGCTTAAACCAAACAATCCTATTCAAATGACTTGACCAACAATGTCCTGGCTTTGCTAAGAGAGATCAAGTCAAACGAATAAGAAAGTGAGTATTCACTTGAAAGAAATGCTTGATGGTGGTGAGCAAAAGGATGTGGCACATCAAAATATGAAGAGGACAATTAATATATATAATGGGTTTGTGGTGTAAAAGATTATTTTGCCATCATATGAGATGATATTTATTCAAGCAAATATATACAGTCCTCTCGCTGTCGAGAGGATTTGTGTTTATTTAAAGCATAAAATAGTACACTACTGGATTGATATCACCTATAGCAAAAGGCTGATCCAGTATCTTTGTCGGTGCAGACAACTGCTCCAACTGCTCCTTCCGTAGCTCCGCTAGGTGCGTGTGTCCACAGACTCCATGAGATCCAGCAATGCGGCTTCCAGCATCTCTCCAAGGACTCCACTTGTACCCTGCAAGAGATAAGCCGCATCAATCTGATGTGGATAATTCTTTCCCAAAATAAATGCATTCCAAAGAGGGTCATCAATATGAGTATTTAAAATTAAAGATGGTTGACAACACTTTCCTAGAAATAAATCTCTACTCTCGTGCACCACATCAACTAACTCCTCGTAGTTCATCTCAGGTTCTTCAGGTAACTCTGGCATATAAACTTGGGTCTCATCAACAACTCCTCATCATCGTCAGACTCGTCCCAGCGCACCACCTAATGATATTCAATAGCATCCATGGGTGCTAACTCATCGCTTTCCTCCTTGTATACGTCCCATCGTACCTCTTGATCATATGTATGTGTATCCTGTAAAAGGCGCAATGAGTCATCAAAATCTGAATCATAAAAACCATCATACACGGGAGGGGAATCAAATGTAAGTAACGAGGGGGTAAAGAGATCTCCTTGAGTGGGAGCTGTAAGCTCTGGTGGGTGGTCCTCTGAGGGATGCTCAGCCTCTATAGAAGGTGGGAATGGCTGCGATAGCTCGAATAGAGGGGGCACAATTCGTGCTCCATCTATGTGCAGATGTCATCGTCCCAAGTCATGTCATCCTCGATGGTCTGCTCCGCTATTATAGGCATGACCTCCTCAATAATATCCTCTGATGGTATAGTCTGCTCTGACTCATGTGGGTGGAAAGGAGAGGTGACGACGACATGTGCTGGCTCTGCAGTGCTAGGTGCCGATGTCTCGTCTGGAGTGTGAATATCGAAGCACATAATACCTCCCCCAAGCTGAACGTGAATATCCTCCTCGATGCTACCTGTAGTAGACACATGACTCATAATAAAATTGACGAGCTCACAATCTTCTGGATCACCTACCTCGACGGCTAATGAGCCAGAAGATCGAGCTGCGTCCAATAAGCTCTCTAAAGCTGCTACATATCTCAGTTCCTCGAAGGTTGTCAGATGCATCCTCCTCTAGAATTCCAATGAGGGTCCCTGCAATCCTCTAGTAAATAGAGGAAGTAACTTGAAACCATCCCACACATAGTCTGACTCCGTTTGGAACTTTCCTAACATTCCATCGAACTTGTAAAAGGCTTCCCTGAAGGATTCTCCATCAGTCCGATTGAATGTAGCAGCGGGATATATAAAGGATTGTATAGAACCCGGTCGCATATTTGAAAGCATCATCGCTGCATCAACTATACCTGATCAAGCAAAGGAGACAACCGGGAAAAGACATCAGTGGTACAAAGAGAGATAAAGATAATAATAATGGCATGTGGTGGGAAAAATTTCTCTCTGTTTTGTTTTGTTTTGTTTTTACGCAATCTAATCAACCTAATTGTGGTAAATAGATTATATGACGGAACACCTTCCCGGCAACGGCGCCATAAACTTGATCGACCCGGAATTAACTCCAAAATGATATCGTTTAACCGCAAACGCACGGTATAGTGGCAAGCAGGTATCGAACACGGAGAAGCGGTGCTATGCTACTTATCTAGTCCTAGGTTGAGTTAGACTTGCAGATTTATTGGTGAATATGGATTATGGAGTGGCGTGGTGGTGATGGATGCGAAAGTCATGTCACTCAACGTCGCAAACAAGGAACTCCACAAAGAAAGGAATAAAAGACTAGAGCATTAAGACTCGCCACTAGGACCGTCGGAGGTCGATGCTAGGTTAGGACTCCTACGTTGCATTAGTTTTATTGGGGATTGTAGCTTCTAGGAAGTGAATTCATGTGTCAAGGCTACATGAATCTAACATACCATATTCATCCCGCTCGCACTATAGATGCATACGGTATGTCCATTAAGGATCTATAATAATCTCACCACTCTCATGGTTTGAATGCTATCAACTCATGCCACTCTCGTGGGTTAGAGCTTCGAGGTATTTTGGTGGCTCTTATTGACGCAATGGCGGTAGCCATCAATTAGTGGTATAGTTCGACGGTGGATCCCATAAAGGCACGAGCCGGGCATGGTCACGAGCCTTGTTGAATCCACTAACTCCCTAATTAAATCCATATGATACTCCTTAAGCTAATCGATTCCACCAACCATGAGCACGATCTCAGTACGAGTTCTCCTAAGGATTTTGCTAGGTCAACCAAAATACTCCCCATTTATTGTCCAATGCAACCTTAAAATCATAACTTTGCATCTTTTTTCCGAAGATCCATAGGCTAATCCCTTAGCCCTAGATGGAACTACTCATGCATGATAACAATAGATATAAGAACGATAGAAAAATTCATTACATGCATCAAAGAGATATTCAATAAGCAATCAATAAGAATTAACGATAGAATTAACTAGAATTAACGGGAACAGAAGTACTTATCTTGATACAAGAGAGGGGCATATGGCATAGCCTAACTCCCAAAAGATCGTCTCCAAAACATGATAGAAAATAAGATCCAACCCCCAAAAACTCTCTAAGGCCCCCCTCTAATGACGGCTACAATTCATATATATAGTCCCCTCAAAACCCTAGCAAATAACCCAAGAAACCCTCTGAAATTCGTGCCCAAAGTCAAATCTGGCCGAAACTTAAGTTCTGGGCCCGCGCCGACTCGGGTCGAGTAGGCACCGACTCGGTCAAGTCGAGTCTGATTTCCAGAACCTGTTTTTGCTTGTTTTCTCCAATTCCCTTCAGCTCGGTCGAGTAGGGGCTGCTCGGTCGAGTAGCCTTGCTGCTCGGGTTGAGTACAGATTTCAGCACTGCAGCGTCAACTTACAGAAATTCTCCAGATTTCATCCGACCTTCGATTGACACGTTCTTGGCGGCGTTGGAACCGTCATGCAGTATACTACACATAAAAAATATGAGAAAAATACTTTGTTTGCTGGAATGATAGAATATTTCAAAAGAGTGAGAGGCTGTCTGAAAATCTGGGTGCTTGCCTTACTCGACAGAGTAGCCTTCGTGCTCGGTTGAGCTACAGTGCCTTGGGGAGAAGCTCAAAATAGTCGCTCCGAAAATTGACGACTCGTGTCGAGTAGCCACCCGACTCGGTCGAGTAGGGCGTATCCGTTTCCACTTCGAGACCCGTGTGTCAGCTCGGCCAAGCAGCTGATGCTGCTTGGTCGAGTCGCATGGGAAATGAACTTGGTCGCTTCTTGGCTGCTCCTTTCTCTTTCTCTCCCTCTAGTCTTCTTATTTGGCATCTCAAGCATGTCATCATGAGTCTTCTTGGTGATCTCATATCACGCTCCGCTTTCCAAAACGGGTGCGAGGACGAGATGAAGGTCCACATGGGCCGGAGCTGTGAGACTCGGGCCCAATAAGCGTCTGTAGAGATACCATTTAAAATTTCAGGTTCTTGTGTATAAAAGTTTATAACAATAAGAATAAGAGTATTCGAAAGGAAACTGCATCCATTTATAAAAGAGACAATATCTAGCAATATATCAAGTCTAATAAAAGAAGCCCAGACATGGCTACAACTATGGAAAAGAAAACTAATGGGGCGACGCACCCAACATATACAAAAGTAAAGTGGTGCTATGCACCCAAACTAGAAAGTAGTAAACCTCCGTAAGACAGCAACGGTGAGGGACCTCTAGGTCTGGTCCTCGTCTGGAACGTACTCCGGGTCAACGTCCTCCGACTCCAAGTCCTCACGTAAGGCCGACTCGTCTGTGTACTCTGTCTTGGTACCTGATGTACAACACCCAAGAGAAAAGGAGCTGTACGTCAGGTAAAGTCTGAAAGGAAAGGTGAGAAGACTCTACTACAAGTGTAAAGGAATTTAAAAATGACATTTTAATGTTGATTAAAATGAGAGATGCAACAGCATGACATTTGTACATGTAAGTAAGGAAAATTAAGGACGGTGCAGAAAGTAAACGTGGCAGGCAAAAGTCGTAGCGTAAGCTACCAAGACAAGACTAGACTAGACTGTGCGATACCAAGCGACTTGACTCCAAGACCGTGTGACACCAAGCGACTCGACACCAAGAGGGTTCACGCCTTCAGATTAGAAAGTGTCCAAACTCTCTAACCTGGTGGCTGCTCAACCCTACCCCACCCCAAGACCCAAGACAAGACTGGATGAGGACCACTCACTCTGCTAGGTGGGTGCCTCCAAATCCCCACCGGTTGCAGGGTCATTTACTCTACTAGGTGAGTGCCGAGCGCCCCGTACGGTGTTCTGTAACAAGGATCACCCACTCTTCTAGGTGGGTGTCTCAATCCCCGCGGGTTGCCAAGGGTCACTCACTCACTCGATGAGTGTCGGGCTTTCCGCAGGTCGTGTATCCGTACAAGGAATCACTCTCTCTGTCTCGGAGAGCGCCCTATTGCCTGCTGGTTGTGACGCGCTTGGGCCTATGATAGCAGAGCGGGTCGGGTTATTTTGGGCCCCGACCCGCTCGAAGCGGCGTCCACCCAGCGCAAACACAGGGCACGCGCAATGCGCGTGCCCCCGCCTTCAGCTAACGTGGAGAGCGGGACGGCCCTCAAATAATGCGGGTTTCCTTTTTTTAAAACAAAACGACGCGGCCCAGCGGCCCGCTCCAAGAGAGGGCAGCAAGAATGGGCTGATTTTTTATTTTTTTTATTTTCTTTTTTCTGAAATTCCAGAAATGCTCTAATAAATCACCAAAAATAGCCCGAAGCTCCCAAATATTCTGGAAAAATCCAGAAAATCCAGAATAATTCCAGAAGTACCTGAAAAATAAGGAGAATAAAAATTAGTACATAAAAACCACATTTTATGTATAAAATCGGAATAGGCTTTAATAATTCACGATATCACAAATACGCCCGTATCAAGCCAAAATTAACATGATATACACATAAAATGCCCAGAAATAGGGGGAAAATATGCAATTTATATCCCGAATCACACCCACCAACTAGCTTTTTGCTAGTCCCTAGCAAAATATGCGATAAATTCGGATTAAAGTGAAAAATATGCACCAAACTCAAGATATCATCATGGCATACCCCAAATGATATTTCCAATTGATTTCAAAGCCAATATACCCAATGTATGAAAGTAAACAACAAATGACATTCTCTTCAATCCAATTCAAAGAAAAGTAAGGAAATAAGCACCGTATCGCATTCTTTGAGATATATCACAAATGAGAAAGTTTCTAATTTTCATGGAATTGGCCAAAACAAAACAAATTCCTCTAAGTTGTGGGAGATAAGATTGCATCACTCATGTTGCTTATTCTTTCATTTTTTTCATTCATTTTTCTTTTCTTTTCTTTTTTTGTTTTTTTTTGTTTTTTGATGTTTATGTTTTGCATTCATGCGATAACGCTATGAAATGCAAACACAACCACATTTGTATACACGCGATGACGCTATATATGCAAATGGATGGAATGACTTCCTAAATCTCATTTTTGGCATCCTCCCCAATGTTTCGTGGGACACTGACTACTCGATTTGATTAGGAAAACCATTCGCTTATGTTACTCGCTTTCTCATTCCAAACATGAATTATCAACTCATCTACCCACTCCTTAAGAGGAAAACAAAACATGAACCATATGGCCACATCCAGTCCAATTAAAATTACACCATTCATCCCAAATCATGCAATTACTTACACCAAACTATTCCCAAACTATTTCAAAGAGATATCACGACGAATAAAATAGCTTCATATATGGCATATTAGCATTTGAATCCAAATTGGAAAAGAAATTAAAACACGCCAATCAGATATCCACAAGTTTGATGCCAAACTAATAATCCGAAAAAATTGCATAGCATTAAGCATGTAGGGACTAAACAAAGACCTAGTGGCATATGAATAAGGAGGCCAAATAAGATATGCATAAAGATCATTGGATGAGAGCAAGTTGGAGGTATCTCAAAAAAAATTTAAGCTACCAACATAATCCTAACAATCTAAAGATTCTAACACTCTCCCCCCAACTTAAAATAAACATTGTCTGCAATGTTGGGAGAGTATCAAATCTCACAAAAGATCCTAGCAAAGAAAAGAAAAGCACTCGAAAGAAAACATGCAAAAGCAAACTAACTAACTTTCGATTTTATTTATTTACACTACGTAAAGGAAAGAATACACCTTAGCAAAAGGCGGATCTCGAATGTATAACGGTTGTGGCAACTGCTCGATCATATCCTTTCGCTCCCCTGCCAGTTGCTTTGGAGTTAGGCTTCAATCGGCCTCCTCGGATTCCAGCAATGCAACTCCCAGCGTCCCCTTTGAATAATATGTGGTATGTGAGAGACGAGCTGCATCAATCCAAGTCATGTCCTCATGCCCTGCAAAAGCATTCCAAAACGGGTCATCAAAACAAATAAAAGAATGTAAATGCAATGGACGACAATCTGAATCCAATGTGTATGGAAGTGAAACTTTGGATTCAAAAATGCAAGGCATGAGATAGTGGGAACTTCCCTGAAAAATGAAGCTAGGTGTGGCATGACTCTCTGCCTCAGGAGGAGGGGAAAGCGGCTGCAGAAGAGAAACTGGAGGAGACGACGGATCAGGCTCAATGTAGGCCATCTTGCAATCTTCCTTGCTATCAGAAAGTGTAGGCTCTACAGACCTCCCTAGACTATGAAGTGTATCCTGAAAATCTCCATGAATGATGGCATGGTGTATATCCTGAGGTGAAGGGTAAATGACCTGCTGCACTGAAGTAGGAGGAAAGTCTGTCTCGGGCTCCGTCATGGTCTATAAACTCACTCCCTCGCCCAAATCATCCTCATCCTCATCCTCATCAAAGAAAACTCTCTCAGCAGCCCGTCCCATGCACTCATACACCTCAAAATGGGCAGATGTAATAGACGGAAAACATAACTCAGGCTCTCCAATATCATCCATATCGCTCGTGCCTTCACAAGCATCCACCACCACATCACCATCAACATAAAAATGTATCGTGTCATCAACATGGTCGACACGCACCCCATCATCCATCTCCCCCGGCTCATCCAAATGTATATACTCAAATTCCTCTACTTGGCCCCAATGCACCCTCTTCACAGGTTTCTCTTGGTATTCCATAGGGTCGCATTGGAATGAGCCCTCAGCTGGCTCCTCAGGCTGGAACTGAACCTGTTGGACTATCTCCTCATACGCTGCAAGGTCCCTCAGGTAACACCATGAATCCCCGGTCGAATAATCAAAGAACTCCCCACTGCAGCTCATCTGCACAAAATCTCGCCCAGATGGCGATAATCCCGTATAAAAGATCTGCAGGAGATGATCCTCGTGAAAGCTCTGGTGTGGGCACGCAAGCACCAAATCAGTGAACCTTCGCCAAGCCTGATGATAGGCCTCCCAATCAGCTTGGGCAAAGCTCGCTATAAGCTGCTCCAAGGCCTGCCACCCCTGTACCTGCTCCAAGAAAATAGGCAAAAATACTCGGAGAAATTCAGCCTGAAATGACAACCAAATAAAATGTGAGTCGAGAGAAAATGGATCAAAGCACAATCTAGCATCATCTTGTAAAGAAGAGGGAAAGAATCTAAAATATATGCAATCATCAAAAATTTTCCCACCAAGATATGAAAATATCCAATCTTCAAACTTTTTCAAATGTAAATGAGGGTTCTCCCACTCCGAACCATGAAAATATGGCGGAAGTGGGATATCCTCCAAATCAACGTCGGAAAAATCTGAAGATGAAGCCATGTTTTAAAAAAATTTCAAAGAAAATGAAAATAAACTAAAAGACTCAATAAGTGGAAAATAAATAAATGGAAAGACACAACACTAAGAGATAGAAGTATCACACTAAAACTTTCAAAATCAATCAAAAAATGCTACTAATAGAAACCGTTGTCCCAGGCAACGACGCCAATTGGTTGTGACGCGCTTGGGCCTATGACAGCAGAGCGGGTCGGGTTATTTTGGGCCCTGACCTGCTCGAAGCGGCATCTACCCAGCGCAAACACGGGGCACGCGCAATGCGCGTGCCCCCGCCTTCAGCTCTCGTGGAGAGCGGGCCGGCCGTTGGGCCGGCCCGCAAATAATGCCGATTTCCTTTTTTTTAAACAAAACGACGCAGCCCAGCGGCCCGCTCCAAGAGCGGGCCGCAAGAATGGGCTGATTTTTTATTTTTTTAATTTTCTTTTTTTCTAAAATTCCAGAAATGCTCCAATAAATCACCAAAAATAGCCCGAGCTCCCAAAAATTCTGGAAAATTCCAGAAAATCCAGAAAAATTCCAGAAGTACCTGAAAAATCAGGAGAGCAAAAATTAGTCTATAAAACCCAAATTTTATGTATAAAATAGGAATATGCTTTAATAATTCACGATATCACAAATACGCCCGTATCAGATTAACATGATATACAAATAAAATGCCCAGAAATAGGGGGAAATATGCAATTTATATCCTGAATCACCTGCAGGCTGTGCAAACAAGTCGTGATGCTGTACAAGGCATGACATGAGTATAGTTTGTTCTAGGGTGTCCACACGCGCACGCACACACACACACAGAGATAGTTCCTAGCATGACAGTTATAGCAATTTATACCTAGATTTCGTTGTCAAGTCTAGGCTATTGTGACGGGGTCCCGGACGCTATCATTTCACGTCCGGTTCTCTTTTTCAACAATTTACAGTTTTAAGAAAGAAGGGGCCTAGACTTGGCCGTAACTACGCAAGTGGGTACACTTGCCTACGGTGGCAAGAAGAACGTTCGTCGGAAGCGCCTCGTCTTTGTCGACATCGGTCAGGGTCCGCTGTCACAAGTCAACGACGGGTGTCAGGACCGGTTTAGCAAACCCTATTAAGTTGTCTCTAAGTTGATCGTGGCTATCCTATCAAGTTTCAAGTCCAGTTTGAATGATCAGCCTATCTGACGATTCTACCCTATGTGCACAGTTAAAAATATCCGATCGTCGATCCACGGTTTCACATCGTTTTAAAGGAGCGTAAAATAAATTTAGTGGGTTAAGTTGACGATTTTTATTTAGGGTTCAATGACGTAACGTTTGGATTGCTGCGAGCGAGAAGACCAACCTAGTGCGACAACACGCACGAGTCTGACGTAGGGTCTGAAAGCAGTGCTGGATCTCGTCGTCTCCGGTTTACTCGACTACGGGTAGTGCAGTATGGGAAGTCACCTCAGATCGTCTCGGCGGCGGGTAGCGTAGTGAAACGGCACAGCAACGGCAACGGCGTCGGGATCGCCTCGGTTGTGAGTAGCGCAACGAAACGACACGGCAATGATAACAGCAACGACGTCGGGGGAGTGTTCGGCCTGGGGATCAAGCGAGGGGAGCGCAGTGACGTCGGGAGCCGGTGATCACTCCATATTTTATACCTTTTTTCTGCATGTTTGCATGCCGTTTTGATCGCCCATATCGCGTTTTTCATGATTATTCGACAATATTGCGATGCTTTTCACTATTTCTTGTTTTTTTCGTATTTCAGAAAATATGAAGCGATTTGGAGCAAATTTGAGATCAAGGGATTTGCAAGCGCTTAGGAGTGTCACCCGTGACTCATTTGAGGGTTTACCAGCAATGAAGGATGAGCGGAAGAAGAAGGAAATCAATAGGAGCGACGAGGAGGCAAAAAGAAGGAGAAACAGGCATTTCAGCACATAACTTGGCCGAGTATAACAGCCACTCAGCCAAACAAGAAGTCCCACTAGGTCGACCAGAACGGATACGCACACGGAGTTTTCAGCGTATACTTGGCCGAACGAAGAAAGCCAACTCGACCGAGTGAGAAAGCTCACTCACCCGAGTAGTACAGGGAAATTATCTAGAGAAAGGCCAGAGATACTGGAATTTTCAGAGATCCTTATGAAGCCCCACTCGACCGAACGATATTGCTACTCGGCCGAATGAATAAGTCTACTTGGCCGAGCCATCCCCCAAAGACAGACCCTGGAACATCCGAAGTTACTGTTTTTTACAGGATTTGTCACTCGGCCGAGTGACAAGGGTCACTCGGTCGAGTGACCCGCTCCGCCTGCTGTTAGGGTTGCGATTTCTGGGCTGCACAGGGGAAGTTTGGTCACGATTTTTTGGACGATTTTAGAGGGTATTTAAACCCAGTTTTAGACCTAGTTTAGAGAGCTTTTGAACTAGTAATTTTTAGACTTTCTTTTAGGATTTTGACGACTACTCTTTGTGAAATCTCAGCTGGAGATCGTCGGCGAATACATTGGTTTGTCTATTTCTATTAAAAACTTGATTTTTATGCATTATTTCTCTTTTGCAATGAATTGTGCTGAGATTATTATTGATTTTTCTGAGATTTGCATGATGTCTAGTGAGTAGTACCGTCGTCCTAGGGCGTAGGGATGAACCCTATGGACCCTATTTCTAAATTGTGATGAATTTGTAGAATTGTTGCTAGAATTGATTGGGGTTAGGTCGTGATTGATTTATTACGGATATCTAGGAACTCATATCGATTGGGATTTGCAAGAGATTGGATCCCAATTAATAGGAAGTCCTAGATATTCGATTTAGATTGACAATTGGATTTCTCTAGATTTGGTTTGCAAGAGATTGGACCAAAGCTAGGATTTTTAATTGTGATTCTATACTAATATCCGTTTGCAAGAGATTGGACGGATAGGAACTATCATAACCTAGGTTGTGGCTCGAGTTTGCATGAGAGTGGGCTCAAGCTACGATTGAACAATGATGTCGTTCTTCACGCTAGCGGCTTAGGCTAGGGTTTGCACGAGAGTGGGCTCTATCCTAGGTTTGCTATAGACCGGCAATAGCGCGAGAGCGTGAGCTTGGTTCTACATTAAGTTACGACTAGTTCACATATATTCAAGCTTAGCAACAATGAAACTTATGAATCATAAGGATGAGAGATGGTCCGTAGTGGAGATTCCCTATCCCTAGACGTTTTATTAAATTGATATTTCTCTTGATATTTGAAAAATTGTGACTGTTATACCCAAAAATATTCTCAATTCTCTTGATAGCTAGGTGATTGGAAAGAGACACAGTCATTTGTTCCTCCCTGAGTTTGATACCCGCTTGCCGCTACACCGTGCGCTTGCGGTAAGACTACAAGTCGTTTTTCGGGTGTACACTCGGACGCGATGAAGTTTTTGGCGTCGTAGCCGGGGAGGCGACAGTGTTTTATTTTCCTTACTTAGCTATTTCTTTTTGTTTTATTATTTTTCTTTATTTTACTCCTCTATCGTGCTAACAATTCCATCGAAGCTCTGTTTTTCTTTGCACGTACACGAGATCGACGACGGATCCAGAGGATATAATATTTGATCCGGAGATCGAACGTACTGAGAGGAGGATCAGAGCCGAGAAGAGACTCAATATAGAGGATAATTGTATGAACCGCCCGGAGACACCGGAAGGCACGTATGGCGAGGATTATATCCATCAGAGATAGGCTTCGGCCTAAGACTTCCTCCACTACTTCTTCCATCGCTATGCCAGAGTTGGCGGCGGATAAGAATTTTGAGCTCAAGAAGAGATTAGTGGTCTTAATGCAACAAGACCCATTCCATGGGAACTCCCATGAGAATCCACATTATCACCTCCAGCTATTCTTGTCCAAGTGCTCCACCTTTCAAATGCCGGGTGTTTCTGCCGATGCGATCCGTTTGAGACTCTTCCCATTCACCCTCAGAGATAAAGCTCTATATTGGTTGAGGACGTAGGCGGAAGGGATATTCACTACTTGGGATGAGTTGGCTAGTGCTTTTGTTGATAAATTCTACCCGCCATTGAAGACAGTGAAGATGAGGAGCGCACTCATGTCCTTTAAGCAAGGACCGCAAGAGACCCTATACGAGGCATGGGAGTGCTTTAAGGATCTACAGCATCAGTGCCCCCATCACAGCATAGAAGCATGTGAGCTAGTTCACATTTTTTATAATGGACTCCAACCGGGCACTAAGCAAATCATAGATGCAACTGCCAACAGAGCCATTCTTTCCAAATCACCGGATGAAGTTACGGCCCTATTAGAGGAGATGGCCTCTAATAATCAACAATGGGGCGACGAGCCAGTGCAATCTTTTACCTCCTTGAATCCAACGAGCATATATGAGGCCAAGGCCGTAGCAGAGCTTTCCAATAAGTTCGACTCTCTCCACAAGGTAGTGGAGAGATTGGAGAAGTATATCACCGAGCTGCATGGAGCTCCTTCCACATCTACGACGGGGAGCAATATGAGTGATTGGCAAGACCAATCTCAAGCTATGTTAGTAGGAGGAGAGCATGGAAAGGGAGCCTTGGAACAAGTGCAATATGTTGCGGGGAACTCCGGTTATTGGGCCAACCCGGCCGCAAGGAACCATCCGGGATTTTCGTATGTAAATAATGAAGGGGATCTAAACCCACCACTACCGCAACAAACTCAAGCTAGGCCTCCACCTCCACAACCTCAATACCAACCAAGGGGGCCATCGCAACAAAGTTACCAGCCTAGGCAACAAGCGGGACCGTATAGGCCGCCCGGTTATAACCAAAGTTGGAGAGCTCCAAACCCACCACAAGCTCAACCACGATCGGATCATGAAGCTAGGGTGGAGGAATTCATGGTGGAGCAAAGAAAAATCAATGCTAGGTTGACGGCAAAACAAGATTCACTAAATACCGTCGTTGCGCAACTTGGAGAGCAACTTGCGTTGCTAAACAAAAACACTCAACAATTGCCGGCTCAACCGGAGCCCAATCCACGGAGCAATACCGGTCACATAAATGCGGTAGTGGCGGTCACAACTAGGGGCGGGAAGGATACCACTCCCGCCACGGTCCAAACCAAGGAGCCCGTGGAAGATATTTTGAACGACAAAGAGCTGGCTATTGAAGAGGAGAGCACAAAAGAGCCGCAAGAAGTTGGAAATTCTGAAATGAAGAAGCCTAATGAGGAGCACACCTACATGCCACCGGTGGCCTTTCCAAAATGGTTGGCGAGAGCCAAAATAGAGAAGAGGCTCGCCAAGTTCCTTGAGTATTTGAGGGAAGTAAGCCTCAACATACCTTTCTTGGATGCTATAGTGGAGATCCCATCGTATGCAAAGTTCTTGAAGGACTTAATATCGGGAAAGAAGAGGAAGGAGAAAATAATGATTGCCGAACAATGAACTTGGTTCACCCGGAGGGAAAAGGAGTCCGCGAAATTCAAGGATCCCGGAAGCTTTTGCATCTCATGCACACTTGGAGGAGTCCCATTGCAAAAGGCTTTAGTTGACTTGGGAGCAAGTGTGAGCCTAATTCCCCTTGGCATGTTCTGGAAATTGAATACGGGGACCGACTTGAAGCCAACCGACATGAGAAATACAACTTGCGGATGGTCGGGTTACTAGGCCGGTAGGGATTGCAAAGGACATTCCGCTACAAGTTCCGGGAGGGATATGCTTGCCTTGAGACTTTGTCATTATGGACATTAAGGAGGAGGGCGACACTTCACTTATACTTGGAAGACAGTTCCTAGCCACCGCCGGTGTTATAGTAGACGTGCGGGAAGGCACTTTATCCTTGAATGTCGGGAACGTCGAGGTCGAGCTCCACATACCCAAAGCCATGAAGCATATGCCCTACCAAGAGGAGTTGGATTATGTGGACCTCTTTGATAAGGTAATCGACGAAGCCATTCCATGCTCTATTGGCGCTCTCCATGATGATGGCCTTGAAGAAGGCCAAACTTCTAGCATTGAAAAGAGTTAGAGGACCCTCCGGATAGCTATACGGCCGATGACAAAGACGACGCTGATGTTGCAAGGATAAGGGAGATTTGCAAGCTCTCAACGGCCAACAATTCGAAGAAAGCTCCACCGAATAGAAGATCGGTGTCACCGGTGAGGAAGAAGATTGGTTCCTGCTCAAGCTTGGGGGACTTATCCGCCAACTCTGCCCGTGATGAGAAGATGCCAAGGAAAGCCCACGAGCATCAACAACCAAATCCAAGTGGCCTTCCCGGCAAGTTTGATGGGCGTATCTCGCATGCGCCCAACATCACGCGCTAAACGAAAATCCTAAGGGGTCGAGCTTATGACCTTAAACGAGCGCTTGTCGGGAGGCAATCCGACGGGTTCATCTCATTCTTAGTTGATTTTCATTTATATTCTAGATTTTTCTTAGTGTTTAGAGTCTAGTGTCTATAAAAATCGTGACAACGGGCTTTATTTTTTATGATAGGAGATGGAGAACGAGAGATCATTCATATGGAGGATGACTAAGGCAAGGGAGAGCACTTCAGGAATGCGATCAGTCTTTAGGAGAAGGCAGGGACTGACTGTAGGAAGAAAAACAGAGAATAGAGCGAAAACAGAGAGCCGTTGCAGAAAACAGGATGCCACTCGGCTGAGTAACATATGTCACTTGGCCGAGCAAAGACTCCATTCGGCCGAGTGGAGTATAGATCAGGGAAGATCGTTCTGCCCAACTCTCTGTTATTTTTTGCGATTTACAGTATAATTTTCCACTCGGACGAGTGACTTGTCACTCGGCCGAGTGAATCAGATACCATGCACGCTCTAAAAATTGCCAAGTGGCTATGCCACTCGGCCGAATGGAACTTATCCATTCGGCCAAGTGGGAAAAGCCATTCGGTCGAGTCGTAACTTGTGGGAAATAATTTCGAAATTTTATCGCATGTCCCACTCGGCCGAGTGCACTCTTCACTCGGCCGAGTCGTAACATTCCTGCATATATGCGCTGCGGCTGTGCGAATTTCGAGAAAACCAAAATCCCCAAAATTTCACCCAGCACCCAAGCCCCTTCAGTTTCTAATGCCCGAATCACTTCTCCCCTCGCCCCGCCGCTGTACGTCGGCCGACGACCCACCGCCGACCGACGCCGACGTCGCCCCGCCGCCGCACGCTGCCGGTGCCGCCCTCTCCCGCCGTCGGTCACCCTCATTTCGCCCAAAACTCGATTTTCTCCTCCATTCTCCCATTTTGTATGCCTATTACGCCCCAAACTCAAATCAACTCCTATATATATATCTGTTATTCCCTACCTCCCCCATGTATATTGATTATCATTCGCTGATTTTATTGTTTGCGTTTCAGGTTAGCTTGGGGAGCTTGGGGGACCTTTTGGACGCACTCAGAGCCTCACGGAGGAGGCGTTCTTCACACACATCAGATTTTGCTCTCGTGTCGTGCTCAGGTATACTCGTTCCATCATCTAGCACTTCGCATTTTTACTTGGGTAGTGGGCACGTCTCGCGGCACATATGCCACCTCGCCTTAGACCACGCACCCGGGAGCCCGCTTCCAAGCGAAAGAAGTCAGGCGATCCTGGCTCCTCTTCCGCTAGGGCGGACTCCCCTCCACCTAGCCCACCACCACCTACACAGCCTGCCCCCACATTCGATGTGATGGGGATTACATTTCGAGATGACGTCCAGCGCGCCAGATTCCAGCGTATCTCCCATCGCTCGATCGTACCCACTTGGTTCGCGCACCTCGCCGACTTTGAGCACCTAGGGGTTCTAGAGGGGCTACTCCAGTTGTACGACAACGTGGGGTGGCGTGATTTCTTGTCGGTGTCGACAGACACTTATATCCGCCCGACACTAGAGGTCCTTAGCTCTATTGAGCGGACCGCTGGACGATGCTCATTTCGCCTGATGGATCAGGAGTGCCAGGTCACTCTTGACATGCTCTGAGCATTCTTCCAGTGGCCCGATGTCCCTGACCCAGACCGCACTTACGCTCCCATGCACATCCCACCCCCGTCGTTCGACACCCACGCTTTCTGGACCCGGATTACAGGATCACCCCTCGCCTTTGACCCTAGTATGGCCAAGGCCTCTGCCGTCCACTCGTGCCTTCGCATTGCACAACGCCTTATGGCAACCACTTTTCTTGCGAGGTACAAGCCCGGGACGTTGTCGACACCAGAGCTCTACATGCTCTATGCGATGACACTTCCCAGGGTTTTTGATGGAGCTGACGTTCTGGTCCCCGCTGTAGAGATTGATATCGCCAGTTGGTACGTCGACCACATCATTATTTTTATCGACGCTCGGATGCCTATTTGTTGCAGTGTGCTGATTACCCTCTTGGCCCTTCTGACCGGCGTCGACCTACCTGCTGACTTGCTTCGACCACCGGGCCCCACTTCACTATCGATAGACGTTATGGCCCGAATGAGGATGATGCTTCCTCATGGTCATCAACACTGGGTGTGGCTCCACGGTCCTTTAACTGCTGATTACATGATCCTCCCAAGCCCTGCTCGGACTCATATAGGACCAGTGGGTGGAGATTAGATTCCAGCGATGGATCTCCTCATCCCCGTCCCTTACATACTAGAGTCCAAGGGTGCTCAGCAGGAGCCCCTCATTCCACCCCAGGACCCCGTGATCCCTCAGCCTGCACATGACCTGTCTACACCTCCCAACACCTCTGTCCACACTTCTGTTAGTGTCGGTAGCACTTTTGCTGAGTCCTCGTCCACCACTGCCACCACCTCTGTGCCCATTTTAGTCGATCCCATTTCCGCTGCTAGCCCTGAGCGTCCCACTACCATTTTAGAGAGCTGCGAAACCTCCTTTACCGTCGCAGTGGCGGCCCTGTCCTCACTTTTGTTCTCGACTCCTGGGGAGTCACTTTCTGTGCCCTTCACGGCCACCCCAGCCGTTGACCCGTCTGTCCCCACTGCTGCTGTTTTCTCTGAGAGCGTCCTGACGTCTGTCCCCACTTCTGTGTCACTGACATCTCTGCCCGCCTCGTCTTCTGTTTTCATTTCAGCTTCTGCTGCTGCTCCTTCCTCGTCTTCCTTGCCTGCGTCTCATCCTCACATAGAGGCTGAGCGACACTTAGCGAGCACAGTACCCGATCACCACCCCATAGCTGCACCCATCCTTTACGGCGGCCGTGTGAGACAGCCCCGTTCTTCACATGTTCGACCTGTTGGACCCTCTGCTCCACCTCCCCCCAACACCCTAGTTCAGAGCATTCGTGCTCTTGAGGGGGCAGTTAGTGGACTCAGAGGTGACTTTAGGGCTCTCTCCGCCACCGTCAGTGCAGTCCAGACCCACGTCGCCATACTTCCTAGTATTCAGGCTTGCCTGAATCAGATTCTTGCGCGTCTGCCCCTGCCACCTACACCCACCCAGCAGCCACCACGCCCGCCACCATGCCCGCCACCACCTCCGCCACAGGACGGTGCTAGTGCACCCCCACCCCCTTAGGCACACACTGGATGCCTTCCATATTTTTGCTGTCGATACGCTGGATACTTTTTGTGAGCCTGCTGATTTTGCACCCCTCCTCCACACACTGTTTTGTTCACCTTATGGTCCTATCTGTATATATCTGTTTGGGAGAGAGGGAGTACTTTTTGGAGACACTCATATCTGCACTATTTTGATCTCTGCATGCATCACCTGCATTCTCTTATCATTTTCTTTCTTTTTTTCCATCATGCATGCATCCTCACCCGCCCCACCCATATTTTGTCTCTCGGTGTGCCACACTTTGCACATTGAGGACACTGTGCACTTTAGCTTGGGGGAGTGAGTTCTCACACTTTTCATTTTTTGTCGCCTTTTATTTTTATTTTTCTCACATTTCTTCGTTTTCACACCCATTTTCACCCACTTTTTCCTTTATTATCATGCATCACGTTTTTTCTATTTCTTGAGTGTGCTGCATTGTACAGTAGTAGTTTTCATTTCCTTTTTATCCTTATTTCTTTCATATTTTTGCTAGAGATGAATTTTCTGTGATGATGATGACGTGGTGCTAGCTTATCTCTATTTGCATATTACTTTATCATGCCATAGTTTTTATTTCAGATATCATATGCTGTGTATTGCTATGCATTTGAGATAGTAACCCGCACTTTCATGTATGAATATGGATGAAATTCTTTTATTAGCTAAATCTGATAATTTATATGTATACTCTTCGTAGAAAACACACCAAGCTTCATGCATTGATTGCTTATATCTGGAGTACTGCTTTCCTTTCTTATATATCACTTCTTATTGCTTGAAAATTGTACGCCTCACTTTCAGGTTTAATGGATGTATGTTAGGGTGATATAACTAGATTAGTTTACTTTCTAAGATTAAACTGAGTAGATTACATTACTCTGCTGAAAGTTGTCGTGCACGTCATATAGAGTGAACCAAGTGTTACATATATTTCTTTCTCCACATATCTTGAGCATTATTTCTATACTTATATTCATTGGTGAATCCCTCTTTAGCGATTCTATCATTGGCATTTCCCCCGCCATTAAATTCCATGCTCCAATTCCCCAAAATCAAAAAGAAAAAAAATATAAGAATATCTTTCTATCTTTTGATTTGGGATCTCAGATGTTGTATATATGCATTAAAAAAAGAAGAAAAGAAAAGAAAAGGGAAAAGAAGCTTATACATGATCCCATATCATACTCTTTCTCTCTTTCTTCCCTCTTTTGTTTTTATTTTTATTGGAGCTTCAAAAATGGGGAATGTGCTCATTGATTTACTTATGCCACCACGCATATAGATAAGCTTGGGGGAGAGGATCCAATGATGTGTGAGAGAGTGACTACTTGATTATGCATGACAACCTAAGCTAGGTAATTTTCTATACTCGGTGAGATTACTGAAAGTTTTACGAAATCCAGGAATTGAAACCTAGCATGCATTTCACGAAAACCATACCTTTCTATTATTATTGATCCATGATGTGTGATATCTCTTATACTCCAAATAGAAAGCATTCGATTGAAAAGTGTGTGGTCTATGACTATGTAAATCGCTTTAGATGCTTCAGACTATGTTAATTCTAGAACGATTCCATATTTCATGTTGCTTTGATATTCTCGGGTTTTCTATTTTTAATGCATCCATATGACTGTGATTTCGAGATAAAAATCTTTGGCATGTGTTTATGATATTCGCCGTATGCTATATGAGTAAGCGAAGCCCACGTCCTGAGAAAATGATCTAGCACCTCTCTCTTTGCTTTCTTTCTTTATTTTCTATCCCTTCCGTTTTTTCTTTTTATTATTTTTCTCGTCGGGTTTGCCTTTTACATATCTTCCTCGAGGACGAGTAAGAGGTAAGCTTGGGGGATTTTGATCACTCCATATTTTATACCTTTTTTCTGTAGGAAGATATATGCCCATAAGGCAATTTATCTTGATTATACGTCTTGTTCATACCGTATATGGTACGTATTATTCTAAGTATAAAATCATTTGTATTAATATACTTAGATAATATCCATAGACTTATAGTTAGGTCCTTACATATCTAGATGAGATCTCGATTATGAGTAAGTAAGCGACCGAATAGAAACGTAGGTCTTAAACGGTTCGTGATCATAGATGTGTCGAGAACTGGATATCGACACATCGGATAGATCACTGTGTCTTCGTCTTACCTTCAGGTAATGATGATCTCATAGTCATTCGACTTGGTGAAGTCGGAGACGAGACACAGGTGCTCATTGGAGAATGAGTTCACTGAACGACCAAGTTAGAGTTATTAAATGGTTAACTTTAATGATCTGTCTTTAATAACTCTAGGGTGATGATAGGTTAGTTGATCCTTAAGACCTGAAGTCATCTGTACAAACCTGTGAGCGGACGGTATAGCTTAGACCCATGATCTAGCTTCAAGGACCAGTCCTGCTGAAAGATCTTAGGTTGGGCTGCACCTGAAGCTCCCAAGGTGAGTAAGTGACTAAGATGGGATTCGTCACTTCCATTAAAGGGAAGTTAGTGTTATAGGCTCAGTACGGTCTTTATGTTAATCCTCGGCCGGGGTACGTTGCAAGTAGTACAACGTGTATACAATAAAGACCGACGTATACTGACCAATGTTGTCTAATAGGGTTGACAGTAAACCATACCCTAGGCCAACAATAACACAGTCTTGACGAAGGGATTTTAGCTAACGGAATTCATCACTGACACAGCCAATGCAAACCCTATGATACTTTTGTCAAAGGGTCGATCACGTTATGATGACTCTGAAACAGGGACGACAGCTACTGCTCGTAGTGACTGTCGTCTAAGGGCTTCGAGCCCCAACCTGTAGTAAGGTCAGGCTGTAGGGTCTCACACCGAGTAGTGCTCGTGTCTTAGTAATAGGAATATAGAATAGAGAGAAATGTCATTTGATGATATTCACAAGTTAAGTTGTGAAAGTTAGTCGCATTAGCAATAGGGACACAACGTTGCATTAGATGCTAACTTTGACTAAACGTGTTGTAAATTAGTTACGACGAATTTGGTGGGAACAAACTTGATGGAAAGGGTTACCTGGATGACGGGATCGTCCCGGTCTAAACACAGGTTCAAACCGCGTCCAAATCAGAGCTCAGACAAGCCCAGAAACACAGAAAGAGTTCAAGGGGAAGTGGGTTAGACCCACTGGGCCAAAAGGCCCATGTGCAAAGGCAAAACGGGCGATGCCCGCTGGCTGCAACGGGTGCACGCCCGCTGCAGCAGCGGGCGTGGCCCGCTGTGTGCAGCGGGCGTGGCCCACTGCACAGCGGGCCGGCGCCCGCTGCAAGCGGGCCCGCGCCCGCTTGTGCAGCGGGCGGGCGGCCCGCCCTTGCTCCCTTGGGCGGGCGCGCCCGCTAAGCCTAGCGGGCGTGCCCGCAACTTAAGTCAAAATTAGGGTTTTTTGAAACCCTAATGACGGCTACGAATTTTGAGAAATTGCTAATCTTTGAGCAATTGTTTGAGGGGTCAAACGAAGTCGAAATTAGTCACCGTCAGTTCCTACGCGTTCACCATTCCAAGCTTTTCTGATTGATAGCTTGTTTGGTGTCTGAAGTTTAGTATGTGAGGAGAATTAATTCGTTAAAGTTTGACTTTGTGAAAGGTTAACTTTAAAGTTGAAATTAAGCCAAATGACTTAATTTATTTTTCCTCTTCATGGGGATTGTCCCACATTGCCCGCAACGAGAATTTGAGTGCTCACTCCCTATATAAATAGGGGTGCACTCTCCTCGTTGAAACACACACCAGTCAACGATCGGGTAGCTCCAGATTTTTAGAGCAAGCTCGATCCGCGACTAATCTCTCTCTCTCTCTATTTTCCTATTCTCCGGAGTAGTCCTAGCACGACTACGAAGGGGGTTTGGATCTGATCCGGACGTCTAAGACGTGGGTTCTTCTCAAGTGAAACTTTCTACCGCGTGTGATCGGCTCGGAGGCGAAAGCGGCTCGGGCGGATCGGTGCGAGGGTGCGAGGCGGCTCAGGGAGATCGGGTCAACGCGGCTCGGCTACGAGGAGCTTCTCAAGACGGTGCGGTACATCTTGCCTGCTCCAGGGCCAAGATTCCGGGTATGTGGTTAAGCGTTTTCTAGTGTAGTTTTTAATTAGTCGCTTTAGTGTAGATCCTTCTTGGGGTGGTCAGACCCACTCCAAGTCGGCATAGATCGGGCTAGGTTCTGGCTCCCCAGAGCCTAGCTAAATAGTTTAGCTAGTGTAGAAATTTTGATTTCTGGTTTTCCGCTGCGCCTTTTGTGCCTCCGTGGTCCGTCCGACTTAGGACGAATACGGATCCGAGCTCTGGGGGTCCGCCAAAACCCCAACAGTGGTATCAGAGCCACAGTTATGCTATAGATCTACTATAGCGACTTTTTAATTGTTAAAAAATGCTTAGCTTTCATATGCAAAACTTTTTTATGTTAAATTAGTTTTGAAAATATTTTTGTGTTTCAAAAATTAATTTTGCAACACTGAAATTTATTTTAATTTTGGAGCAAATTATTTTTATGCGATAAATCTAAAAGTAGTCTCCTTTGTTTTAAATACTTTATAAAATTTTTATGAAACATTAAAAATTTTTAAAAGAGTATTTAAAATTTACGTAAACTTTAGAAAAATTTTATTTTTGAAATTTAAGAATTTTTCTTTAGTTACATAAAGTTAGAGATCTTTAAAACTTTATTTGAAAGCTTCTAAAAGGTTTCTAAAAGTTTTAAAAGAGTTTTAAAATTATTTTTAAAATATGTAAGTAATAGAAATAATTTTATTTCATGAGATGAAACATAAATTAATTTCTTTTTGTTACATATATGTTTCTAAAATTATTATGTGACATTTTAATTTTAGAAATAAGGTTAAAATTTTTTTAAGGCCTAGGTTTAAAATTATTAGATAATTTTGTACGACCTAGTTTTATGCGATAAAAATTTTTTATGAAGGCTTTAAAATTTTAATCTTTAATTTTAAGTGTTAAAATTTAGATTTGCATGTTTGTATTATATAGATAATTTTTAAACTTGCAAATACCTTTTATATGTCACTAAAAATGAAACTTTCTTTTATGCGGATAAAGTTAGTTGCTTCATTTCATGTTGAATAATGTATTCACAAACCTTGTTAGGTTAGCCATTAAAACATGATAGTGACATGATATGTTTGATAAAACAAAACAACATCGAACCTAATACCAGATTAGGGTAGTCCTTTTGTTTTGTAAATCATTTCATTAAAACGTTCATTAAATGATTTTCATAAAAAGACTAAGTTGAATTGTTTTATTAAATCCTAATTAGATTGGGGTAGTAAGTTGAACGATGAACCTTATAGTTGATAAGGACTTAATAAAAGATGTTCAACCAATCTAAAAAAATTTTGAATTTTTAGGATCAACTAGTTGATAAGGATTAACTAGTTCTCTAAATTAAAAGCCATTTAGTTGTTTGGAAAACATAAGATTGATGACAACTCCTTCAATGGATCATGATGTCGGTCAATGTACTTGGCTAAAGTTTTTGGACCAACCTAGCTAGACTGGGTAACAAGTGGTCCTGGCTTAGTCAATTCCCTGGCCGCGTCCGCTGGACCGCAAGGAGTCGATTCATGACTATGTAAGTCCATCGACTATACCTAAGTCAATACGATAATAATCTTGTTCAAGATAAATCGTAGCCCTCCTTGTTTTAGGAGTTGGCAACTGTAAAAAACATGTTCCGGTTGTTGAGCTACACTCAAGCCGTGACATGTCAATCTTATAGAAACCGATTTCTTGATTGACATCTTAACCTGACTGAAACCGTTGTCTCATCCCTCGAGCTTCGGCGTAAGTCTAACCAAGAATGTAGTCTAAGACCTGACCCAAACCGGCGCGTCGTGCATACACCGAGCAAAGGGGCAAGTCAGGCTAGACACGAAAACAAGGGTCCGACTAGGCTAGCCATTGTGATCCGGTTGAGCACACTCATGATCACAAATGACTAGGGGTTAAAAATCGATAGGGAATCATAGTAAATATGATTGACGACGAGTTCGTCTACCGACTGCAGAGTCGGACAACTTGTTGAGATACACTCAAGGTTGTCAGACTCAGGGTAGTCGGATCCCTCTCTCACAAATGTTATTTTATAATAAATTGTATATTATTATGGCTTTAAATAAATTTAGTGGGAGAATATAGTTTTATTAAAACCATTAAAACTATACTACGAACATATACTAACTAAAGTATCTATAAAATGTAGAATGGACTCAGGTCTAAAATACATGGTAGAAAAGAACGTGCTGGATGGAACCAACTACAAAGACTGGCTTAGGAACATTAAGTTGGTCCTTTCCCTAGCTGGGATTGGATACATATTGTTCGAGGATGCTCCGGATAAGCCCGATGAGGATTCGACCCACGAAGAGAAAGAAGCCTTCAAGTTGTACCAGAGGGATGCAGAGAAGGCAAGATGCCTTACTCTAGCTTCGATGACCAACGAACTGCAAAGGAAGCATGAACATATGGATGTTTAGAGCATACTCCTTAATGCACAAGAATTGTATGGCAAGCGATCCAGAGCTGCCATGTTCGAAGCTACTAGCAACCTCTGGGGCACGAAGATGACGACAGGACCCGTACAAGATCATGTTATCAAGATGTTCGGGTACGTAGAGGACGCCGCCCAGTTAGGATTTGTCCTGGACAATGAGATGTCCACAGACATTATCCTAAAGTCTTTAACTCCCGAGTTCAAGCCCTTTATAACTGGCTTTATAATGAACAGCCTTGAGACGGATCTTCCTGGTCTCCTCAATATGCTCCGACAATTTGAGGAGATTGAGAAGAAGCCGACTGCACTGGTTGTTGGCTCTGCTACTTCTGACCAGCCGAAAGGCAAAGGGAAGAAGAGGCAGGTCCCACAACCTGCGAAGGCTAAGAATGGGAAGAAGA
This sequence comes from Scilla litardierei, assembly GCA_030789695.1. Taxonomy (NCBI): domain Eukaryota; kingdom Viridiplantae; phylum Streptophyta; class Magnoliopsida; order Asparagales; family Asparagaceae; genus Scilla; species Scilla litardierei. The sequence goes on along the minus strand of CM061130.1, from coordinate 109,622,175 downwards.
AGAACAAAGGGGCCCCGTCGAAATCTGAGTACTTCCATTGCCACAAGATTGGCCATTGGAAGAGGAACTGCAAGATCTATCTTGCAGAGAAGAAGAAAGGGCATGCTGATGCCTCTACCTCAGGTACAAATTAAAATTCAATTAAATGCAATTATTTCCATTCATATAGTATAAGACACTTATAGACATCTGTGTACTGTATACATGTGGCTGATAAGAACTGGAGACTGAAGAAGTACGGAGATCGGTCGGCAATCAAAGCAACAGTTGCTGCTGGGACCGCTCAGAGACTTCTGGAGACGATGATCGTGATGGAGATGATATTTTCTTATTTGAATAAAATGTACCATCTTTAAGGATCGAAAACAATGAATGAGTGCTTTGCACTCAAGGGTTATTATTGATAAACAAATTAAGGTTCTTTTAATGAACCCGTTGTTTTGGAATGGATGTCTCGTTTGTTGCAATTGAAATTGAATTAGCTTAAATTCTGTGGATGTGGCTTTTCTGTGATGGTTGCGTATATTTTCGAATAATGGTGTATAGCTTCGATAATATTGATTTTGAAGCTGACTAAATGTTAGAAGTCAATCAGTAGTTAAGTGTAGGTTCCAGGGGGCGTATAAATTGTGTGCGATCACAATAATACGCATATCAAGATTAACTCTTGATTATCTGCATTTAGTTATTAAAAGAGCTAATACTAAATGTGGTTAAAGGAATAAGTACAGTGTAGGACGTTTTGATTGAACGAGTCAATGTCAAGTTTCCTTAAAACGATCTTGACTTGACTCATTCGTCGAACCGAATCTAACACTTGTACATTCCATCTGAGGCACTTACCAAATGGTTATTTTTGCACATAAATCTAAATATGATTTAGATATTATGTTGAAGAAATTTGACCAGGTAATTCTTAAAGTCAGTGGGAGCGAGTTAATATACTTAGTTCCGTTTTTCCGGACTAAGTAAAAAGGATTTTTCACTTTAATGAATCTTCTATATAAATCATTAAGTCAAAATTGTTTTGATTTAATCGTATATATATAGAGACTTAGGGTGTCAAATATGTACTTGACATATTGACACAATAAAGTGGAGTGAGCTAGAACTGACTTATGGAAATGTTAGACCCCACATCTAAATCGTATAAGCTAACTGTTAGCTATACGAAGTTAGGAAAATTGATCCAGATCATTTTTCCAAAGGATCAACCCTGTGTGATCAAGAGATGTAATTTCAATCCATTAAGATTCGTTGTAGATACTTATTAGTAGAACCATTCTTAGGTTTGCCATATCAAATGTCAAAGTGACTGATATGCTATAACAGTATGAGATACCGAGATAAATAGCTTAAGTGCAAGTGGGAGATGTAGGAAGATATATGCCCATAAGGCAATTTATCTTGATTATACGTCGTGTTCATACCGTATATGGTACGTATTATTCTAAGTATAAAATCATTTGTATTAATATACTTAGATAATATCCATAGACTTATAGTTAGGTCCTTACATATCTAGATGAGATCTCGATTATGAGTAAGTAAGCGACCGAATAGAAACGTAGGTCTTAAACGGTTCGTGATCATAGATGTGTCGAGAACTGGATATCGACACATCGGATAGATCACTGTGTCTTCGTCTTACCTTCGGGTAATGATGATCTCATAGTCATTCGACTTGGTGAAGTCGGAGACGAGACACAGGTGCTCATTGGAGAATGAGTTCACTGAACGACCAAGTTAGAGTTATTAAATGGTTAACTTTAATGATCTGTCTTTAATAACTCTAGGGTGATGATAGGTTAGTTGATCCTTAAGACCTGAAGTCATCTGTACAAACCTGTGAGCGGACGGTATAGCTTAGACCCATGATCTAGCTTCGAGGACCAGTCCTGTTGAAAGATCTTAGGTTGGGCTGCACCTGAAGCTCCCAAGGTGAGTAAGTGACTAAGATGGGATTCGTCACTTCCATTAAAGGGAAGTTAGTGTTATAGGCTCAGTACGGTCTTTATGTTAATCCTCGGCCGGGGTACGTTGCAAGTAGTACAACGTGTATACAATAAAGACCGACGTATACTGACCAATGTTGTCTAATAGGGTTGACAGTAAACCATACCCTAGGCCAACAATAACACAGTCTTGACGAAGGGATTTTAGCTAACGGAATTCATCACTGACACAGCCAATGCAAACCCTATGATACTTTTGTCAAAGGGTCGATCATGTTATGATGACTCTGAAACAGGGACGACAGCTACTGCTCGTAGTGACCGTCGTCTAAGGGCTTCGAGCCCCAACCTGTAGTAAGGTCAGGCTGTAGGGTCTCACACCGAGTAGTGCTCGTGTCTTAGTAATAGGAATATAGAATAGAGAGAAATGTCATTTGATGATATTCACAAGTTAAGTTGTGAAAGTTAGTCGCATTAGCAATAGGGACACAACGTTGCATTAGATGCTAACTTTGACTAAACGTGTTGTAAATTAGTTACGACAAATTTGGTAGGAACAAACTTGTTGGAAAGGGTTACCTGGATGACGGGATCGTCCCGGTCTAAACACAGGTTTAAACCGCGTCCAAATCGGAGCTCAGACGAGCCCAGAAACGCAGAAAGAGTTCAATGGGAAGTGGGTTAGACCCACTGGGCCAAAAGGCCCATGTGCATCAGCAGGCGGGCGGCCCGCCCTTGCTCCCTTGGGCAGGCGCGCCCGCTAAGCCTAGCGGGCGCGCCCGCAACTTAAGTCAAAATTAGGGTTTTTTGAAACCCTAATGACGGCTACGAATTTTGAGAAATTGCTAATCTTTGAGCAATTGTTTGAGGGGTCAAACGAAGTCGAAATTCGTCACCGTCAGTTCCTACGCGTTCACCATTCCAAGCTTTTCTGATTGATAGCTTGTTTGGTGTCTGAAGTTTAGTATGTGAGGAGAATTAATTCGTTAAAGTTTGACTTTGTGAAAGGCTAACTTTAAAGTTGAAATTAAGCCAAATGACTTAATTTATTTTTTCTCTTCATGGGGATTGTCCCACATTGCCCGCAACGAGAATTTGAGTGCTCACTCCCTATATAAATAGGGGTGCACTCTCCTCGTTGAAACACACACCAGTCAACGATCGGGTAGCTCCAGATTTTTAGAGCAAGCTCGATCCGCGACTAATCTCTCTCTCTCTCTATTTTCCTATTCTCCGGAGTAGTCCTAGCACGACTACGAAGGGGGTTTGGATCTGATCCGGACGTCTAAGACGCGGGTTCTTCTCAAGTGAAACTTTCTACCGCGTGTGATCGGCTCAGAGGCGAAAGCGGCTCGGGCGGATCGGTGCGTGGGTGCGAGGCGGCTCAGGGAGATCGGGTCAACGCGGCTCGGCTACGAGGAGCTTCTCAAGACGGTGCGGTACATCTTGCCTGCTCCAGGGCCAAGATTCCGGGTATGTGGTTAAGCGTTTTCTAGTGTAGTTTTTAATTAGTCGCTTTAGTGTAGATCCTTCTTGGGGTGGTCAGACCCACTACAAGTCGGCATAGATCGGGCTAGGTTCTGGCTCCCCAGAGCCTAGCTAAATAGTTTAGCTAGTGTAGAAATTTTGATTTCTGGTTTTCCGCTGCGCCTTTTGTGCCTCCGTGGTCCGTCCGACTTAGGTCGGATACGGATCCGAGCTCTGGGGGTCCGCCAAAACCCCAACATTTTCTGCATGTTTGCATGCCGTTTTGATCGCCCATATCACGTTTTTCATGATTATTCGACAATATTGCGATGTTTTTCATTATTTCTTGTTTTTGTCGTATTTCAGGAAATATGGAGCGATTTGAAGAAAATTTGAGATCAATGGATTTGCAAGCGCTTAGGAGTGTTACACACGACTCATTTGAGGGTTTACCAGTAATGAAGGATGAGCGGAAGAAGAAAGAAATCAATAGGAGCGACGAGGAGGCAAAAAGAAGAAGAAACAGGCATTTCAGCACATAACTCGGCCGAGTATAACAGCCACTCGACCGAACAAGAAGTCCCACTCGGCCGACCAGAACGGATACGCACACGGGGTTTTCAACGTATACTCGGCCGAACGAAGAAAGCCTACTCGGCTGAGTGAGAAAGCTCACTCGCCCGAGTAGTACAGGGAAATTGTCTAGAGAAAGGCCAGAGATACTGGAATTTTCAGAGATCCTGATGAAACCCCACTCGGCCGAACAATATTGCTGCTCGTCCGAATGAATAAGTCTACTCGGCCGAGCCATCCCCCGAAGACAGACCCTGAAACATCCGAAGTTACTGTTTTTTACGGGGTTTGTCACTCGGCCGAGTGACTCGCTCCGCCTACTGTTAGGGTTGTGATTTCTAGGCTGCGCAGGGGCAGTTTGGTCACGATTTTTTGGACAATTTTAGAGGGTATTTAAACCCAGTTTTTGACCTAGTTTAGAGAGCTTTTGAACTAGTAATTTTTAGACTTTCTTTTAGGATTTTGACGGCTACTGTTTGTGAAATCTCAGCTGGAGATCGTCGGCGAATACATTGGTTTGTCTATTTCTATCAAAAACTTGATTTTTATGCATTATTTCTCTTTTGCAATGAATTGTGCCGAGATTATTATTGATTTTTCTGAGATTTGCATGATGTCTAGTGAGTAGTGCCATCGTCCTAGGGCGTAGGGATGAACCCTATGGACCCTATTTCTAAATTGTGATGAATTTGTAGAATTGTTGCTAGAATTGATTAGGGTTAGGTTGTGATTGATTTATTACAGATAGCTAGGAACTCAAATCGATTGGGATTTGCAAGAGATTGGATCCCAATTAATAGGAAGTCCTAGATATTCGATTTAGATTGACAATTGGATTTCTCTAGATTTGGTTTGCAAGAGATTGGACCAAAGCTAGGATTTTTAATTGTGATTCTATACGAATATCCGTTTGCAAGAGATTGGACGGATAGGAACTAACATAACCTAGGTTGTAGCTCGAGTTTGCACGAGAGTGGGCTCGAGCTACGATTGAACAATGATGTCGTTCTTCACGCTAGCGGCTTAGGCTAGGGTTTGCACGAGAGTGGGCTCTATCCTAGGTTTGCTATAGACCGGCAATAGCGCGAGAGCGTGAGCTTGGTTCTACATTAAGTTGCGACTAGTTCACCTATATTCAAGCTTAGCAACAATGAAACTTATGAATCACAAGGATGAGAGATGGTCCGTAGTGGGGATTCCCTATCCCTAGACGTTTAATTAAATTGATATTTATCTTGATATTTGAACAATTATGACTGTTATACCCCAAACTATTCTCAATTCTCTTGATAGCTAGGTGATTGGAAAGAGACCCAGTCATTTGTTCCTCCCTGAGTTCGATACCCGCTCACCGCTACACCGTGCGTTTGCAGTAAGACTACAAGTCATTTTTCGGGTGTACACTCGGACGCGATCAGCCGGCGAATCTGGGTTGCGCGCTACATGGGTGAAGAGGACAGATCGGGAGTCGAGGTAGCCGGATCTGCTGCGGCCTTGGCGTTGATGGTCGTGAGTCTTCAAGGGGAGAGGGCCGGATGACAGTTCCAAGGGGGGAGAGAGGGCAGTGGCAGTGGGGCTAGGTTGCCGACGGTTTCGGGGTCGGACTGCGGCTATGGAGAGAGGCCGGCGTGTCTTCAAAGGAGAGGCCGATAGTTTTGCATGGGGATCTGTTGTTGCGACCTAGAGGGGTGTTGGGGTGTGAGGGCTGAGGCGAGGGGGAAGATTGGGGTGCAGGTCGACAGTTTTGCCGTCGAGGGTGGTGGCCGAAAGCTAGGGGAGATGGCCGGAGACTGACTTGGGGTGGCCGACGGTTTTTGTTGGTCGGCAGCAAGGGGATGCGGCAGCTGTGCGGTTTGGTGGGTGTTTGTTGCGGTAGGGGAGGCCGGTGTTGACGAAGAGGGGGCCAGAGCGACAGGGGTGTGCAGCCTAGGGGTTGGCCGGAGCAAGGGAAGAGGGGGGCCGTAGTGAAAGGAGGGTGAAGGGGTTGTTGTCCGTGTAGGAGAGAAGAGGGGGCCGCTGTCTTGAGGAATGCCGGGGGGGGTCATCGTGCGACAGAGGTGGAGCAAGGGTCGGTGAAATGGAGTTTGTGTGAGTTGAGGTTGAAGGAAAGAGGTGGCAGCTAGGTCACTTGCGTGGAGAAACCCTAAGGGAGAATGTGTTATAATGTGAAGGGTTTTGCTATAAAGGGTAGTAAAGGGGGTACACTTAGGGGTGATTGGAGAGGGAGTGTGAGAGGGGGAGGGTAGATCTAGTGTGGCATATAGCTAGGAGAAAATTAACATGATACGTAGGATTCCTAGGGGATTTGTTTTGATTTTTAATTAGGTATTTGAATTGGGGATTAACTAGGGCTAAATCTAGATTAAAAGTGATTCGGGTGAAAGATCAGTCTAACGATGTCTGAAAAATACAAGAAAAATATCGGGACGACCGTGTCACCGAAAAGGTCGAGACTATATGATCGTTCATGCGCTAGGTTCACGAAATACGATAATAAAAATAGAAAGCCAAACGTCGAAGTCTAACGGTTAAGACCACTCTTCATTCAAAGCTGATTTGTGGAAGAATGACCCCATGAAATGACGTTCATAAAAAATTCCACAAATAACTACTCTCTCTGAGGGTCACAACGACATTTAACTTTGCACGCTTTGGATACAAGAGGAGGTCACAAAAAATACACGTACAAAAAAGAAAGTACACGTATGAAAGACACATTGTCGAAAACGACCATGACATCCTACCCACCTTAAGAAAAGATTCCGCCCTCGAAATCTACATCCACTACTGCTCAGGAAATAAATGCGGGTAATGCTCTCTCATCTCTTCTTCGCGCTCCCAAGTGGACTCTCCAAGTGATCCGTGATGCCACATCACTCTCACCAGGTCGACTACCTTGTTCCTTAACTGCTTTTGTCGACGGTCCAAAATCTGCACTGGCTGCTGATCATAAGTCAGGTCCGGTCAAACCGTGATCTCTGGAAAGTCCACAGTGTGCGATGGGTCACTGACGTATCGACGTAGCTGAGATACGTGGAATACGTCGTGAACTCCCTTCAAAGATGGTGGCGGAGCAAGGCGATAAGCCACTGCTCTCACATGCTCCAGCACATCAAGCGGTCCAAATATACCTCAGACTCAGCTTTCCCTTCTTTCTGAAACGAATGACTCCGTGGTTCGGAGAAATATGCAGGAAGACATGATCTCCTGGATGAAACTCCAAAGGTCGTCTCTTGGTGTCTGCCCAATACTTGTAATGATCTTGCACAATCCGGAGCTTATCTCTGATGTCTCTCATGACATCCACATCTTCTACAATCATCTCCAGACCCAACTGCTCTCGATCTCCGATGTTATCCCAGCTCAGTGACGATCGACATTTCCTTCCATATAGGGCAGCAAATGGCGTCATGCCAATGCTCGCCTGGTAGCTGTTCTCGTATGGGAGCTATGAGCCTCCCTCAGCAGCTCATCTCTAATGTCACCTGTATGTATGCAGAGTCTACTGCCGTTTCTCAAGGATCCATCCTTATGAATAATAAACTCCGTCCGAAGTCCAGCTTCTACTTGTCTTCTGATCCTCTGCAGCTTCGGATCTCCTGCCCGAGCTGCCTTGATACAATCCATGATCGTTGACTGAATCTGTAAATTCATCAATGAAACGATCACTCCTGGTAGGACAACCTCAACGTTCATCCCTCTCAGCTCCTGCTATACTCTCCAGTCGGCAGTATGCATCATTACTGCGGGGAGTCTGCTCAAAGCATCTGGCACTACATTCACCTTCCCCGGGTGATACTGCAGATCTATCTCATAGTCTGCCATCAGCTCCAACCATCGTCTCTGACGCATGTTGAGCTCCCTCTGCGTAAAAATGTACTTCAAGCTTTTGTGATCGGTGAAAATTTTCACACTCTCACTCAATAAGAAGTGTCTCCAGGTCTTCAACGCAAATATCACCGCTGCTAACTCCTGATCATGCGTCGGGTAGTTCTTCTCATGATTCCTCAACTGTCGAGAAGCGTACGCGACCACATGACCATGCTGATGCAGAACGCATCTGAGACCCTTGCCAGATGCATCACAGTAAATCTCTAAGCCTCTGCTCCAATCCAGTACAGCCAATACCGGTGCTGTGGTCAATTTTACCTTCAAAATACTGAAGGCCTTCTCATAATCCTCTGACCAAACAAACTCCACATCCTTCCTCGTCAGCTTTATCATCGGCTCTGCAATCCTCGAAAAAATCCTTGATGAACCGATGGTAGTAGCCAGCTAATCCATGAAAGCTTCTGATATCTGATGCTGAATGCGGGGTCGGCCACTCGTTGACTACTCTGACTTCCTCTGGATCTACAGATATGCCATCACTAGACACCACGTGTCCCAGGAATGCGACTCTGTCCAACCAGAACTGGCACTTAGTAAACTTGGCATACAGCTTATGACGTCTCAGTGTCTCTAACACTGTTCTCAGATGACGGCTATGCTCCTCTTCAGACTTCGAGTAAATAAGAATGTCGTCAATGAAGATGACTACGAACTTATCCAGGAAGTCGAAGAAAATCAAATTCATCAAGTTCATAAACACTGTTGAAACGTTGGTCACACCAAACGGCATGACTATGAACTTATAGTGTCCGTACTTTGTCCTGAAGGCCGTCTTCGGAATATCGTCCTTCTTCACCTTCAGCTGATGGTACCCGCTCCTTAAATCCAATTTCGAGAAAACCCTCGAACCTCCAAGCTGGTCAAAAATATCGTCAATCTGGGGCAACGGATACTTGTTCTTCACTGTCACTACATTCAGTCCTCTGTAGTCCACACATATCCGACGGGGTCCATCCTTCTTCTTCACCAATAGAACTGGCGCACCCCAAGGTGACACACTAAGATGTATGAAACCCTTTTGCAGCAATTCGTCCAACTGTCTCCGCAACTCCTCTAGCTCTGCAGGAGCCATCCGATATGGCGCCTTAGAAATAGGTTGCGCTCCTGGCATAAGATCTATACTGAACTCCAAAGCTCTATAAGGTAGCAACCTTGAAACATCATCCGAAAAGACGTCGTCGAAGTCTCTGACGACTGCTGGTCTACCGGTCTCCATCAGCATTGTGACAACAATCGACTCCTCCGCTTGACCCAGAATCTGACGGGCCCAAGCGATCACCCCCTGCTATGAAACTCGAACTCCTGGTGGCCTGGAATCCTGAACACCACTTTCTTTCTACGGAAATCGATCGAAGCATGGACATCTCCCAACTAATCGATGCCAAGAACAACATCGAATTGTGGTAGATCATGGACAATGTAGTCGGCATAAAGCTCATGTCCACTGATCACCAACGGAATCGAGCGGCATCCCACATTAACCGTCACCACTCCGTTCCCTGTAGTGATATCCCAACACTTAGGAAGTGTATGGGTGGAAATGGAGTGTTCTGTTACGAACCTCCGGGTTATGATGCACATCGATGTACCAGAGTCAAACAAGGTTAAGGCCAAAAAAGACGACACTAAAATGGTACCTAAGATACAGAAAGATAAAGCTAAGGTTACACTATGGTCACTAATCTAACCAGAGATTATTAGACTTTGCACATGTTAAACTGGATTTTTAAATGAATGTGTGTAATTTTATTGTTCTGAACTTTTCGCAGGACATGCATGGGCCACCATTAAAACCTGTCATGCCCAGCTTCCTAAAACGGGTGCGAGGACGAGATGAAGGTCCGCATGGGCCGGAGCTGTGAGACTTGGGCCTAATAAGCGTCTGTAGAGATACTATTTAAAATTTCAGGTTTTTGCATATAAAAGTTCATAACAACAAGAATACGAGTACTCGAAAGGAAACTGCATCCATTGATAAAAGAGACAATATCCAACAATATATCAAGTCTAATTAAAGAAGCCCAGACATGGCTACAATTATGGAAAAGGAAACTAATAGTGCGACGCACCCAACCTAGACGAAAGTAAAGTGGTGCTACGCACCTAAACTAGAAAGTAGTAAACCTCCGTAAGACAACAACTGTGAGGGACCTCTAGGTCTGGTCCTCGTCTGGAACGTACTCCGGGCCAACGTCCTCCGACTCCAAGTCCTCAAGTAAGGCCGGATTGTTTGTGTACTCTGTCTTGGTACCTGACGTTCAACACCTAAGAGAAAAGGTGATGTACGTCAGGTAAAGTCTACAAGGAAAGGTGAGAAGACCCTACTGCAAGTGTAAAGGAATTTAAAAACGACATTTTAATGTTGATTAAAATGAGAGATGCAACAGCATGACATTTGTACATGTAAGTAAGGAAAATTAAGGATGGTGCAGAAAGTAAACGTGGCATGCAAAAGTTGTAGAGTAAGCTACCAAGACAAGACTAGACTAGACTGTGCGATACCAAGCGACTCGACTCCAAGACCGTGTGACACCAAGCGACTCGACACCAAGAGGGGTCACGCCTTCAGATTAGAAAGTGTCCAAACTCTCTAACCTGGTGGCCGCTCAACCCTACCCCACCCCAAGACCCAAGACAAGACTGGATGAGGACCACTCACTCTGCTAAGTAAGTGCCTCCAAATCCCCACAGGTTGCAGGGTCACTTACTCTACTAGGTGATGCCGAGCACCCTGTAGGGTGTTTTGTAACAAGGATCACCCACTCTTCTAGGTGGGTGTCTGAATCCCCGTGAGTTGCCAAGGGTCACTCACTCACTCGATGAGTGTCGGGCTTCCCACAGGTCGTGTATCTGTGCAAGGAATCACTCTCTCTGTCTCGGAGAGTGCCCTATTGCCCGCAGGCTGTGCAAGACAAGTCGTGAATGCTGTACATGATATGACATGAGTATAATTTGTTCTAGGGTGTCCACACGCACACACACAGAGATAGTTCCTAGCATGACAGTTATAGCAATACGCTATCATTTCATGTCTGGTTCTCTTGTTCAACAATTTATAGTTTTAAGAAAGAAGGGGCCTAGACTTGGCCGTAACTACACAAGTGGGTACACTTGCCTGTGGTGGCAAGAAGAACGTTCGTCGAAAGTGCGTCGTCTCTGTCTACGCATCGGTCAGGGTCCACTGTCACAAGTCAACAGCGGGTGTCAGGACCGGTTTAGCAAACCCTATTAAGTTATCTCTAAGTTGATAGTGGCTACCCTATCAAGTTTCAAGTCCAGTTTGAATGATCAGCCTATCCGACGATTCTACCCTATGTGCATAGTTAAAAATGTCCAATCGTCGATATACGGTTTCACATCGTTTTAAAGGAGTATAAAATAAATTTAGTGGGTTAAGTTGACGATTTTTATTTAGGGTTCAATGACGTAACGTTTGGGTTGCTACGAGCGAGAAGACTAACATAGTGCCACAACAAGCGCAAGTCTGACGTCGGGTCTGAAAGCAGTGCTGGATCTCGTCATCTCTGGTTTCCTCGACTGCGGGTAGCACAGTATGGGAAGTCGCCTCAGGATCGTCTCGGCTGCAGGTAGCGCAACAAAACAGCACATCAACAGTAACGGCATCGGGATGGCCTTGGTTGCAAGTAGCGCAACAAAACGGCACTGCAACAGTAACGGCAACGACGTTAGGAGAGTGTTCAGCCTGGGGATCAAGCGAGGGGAGTGCAGCGACATCGGGAGCCGACGGATCTGGGTTGCGTGTTGTGTGGGTGAAGAGGACAGATCGGGGGCCGAGGTGGCCGGATCTGCTGCGGCCTGGGGGTGATGGCCCTGAGTCTTCAATAGGAGAGGGCCGGAAGACAGGTCCAAGGGGGAGAGAGGGTCGTGGCAGTAGGGCTGGGTTGCCAGTGGTTTAGGGGCCGTACTGCAGCTATGGAGGGAGGCCGGCGTGTCTTCAAGGGAGAGGTCGACAGTTTTGTGTAGGGATCTGTTGTTGCGGCCTAGAGGGGTGTTGGGGGTGTAAGGGCTGAGGCGAGGGGGAAGATTGGGGTGTAGGTCGGCAGTTTTTCCATCGAGTGTGGTGGCCGGAAGCTAGGGTAGATGGCCGGAGATTAACTTGGGGTGGCCCGCGGTTTTTGTTGGCAGTCAGCAAGGGGATGCGGTAGCTGTGCAGTTTGGTGGGGGTTTGCTGCGGTAGGGGAGGCCGGCGTGGAGGAAGAGGGGACCAGAGCGGCAGGGCTGTACGGCCTAGGGGTTGGCCAGAGCAAGGGAAGAGGGGGAAGTAGTGAAAGGAGGGTGCAGGGGTTGATGTGCGTGTAGGAGAGAAGAGGGGGCCGCTATCTTGAGGAATGCCGGAGGGAGGTCATCGTGCGGTGGAGGTGGAGCAAGGAGCGGCCCAATGGAGTTTGTGTGAGTTGAGGTTGAAGAAGAGAGGTGGTGGCTGGGTCACTTGCATGGAGAAACCCTAGGGGAGAATGTGTTATAATGTGAAGGGTTTTGCTATAAAGGGTAGGAAAGGGGGGTGCACTTAGGGGTGATTGGAGAGAGAGTGTGTGTGAGGGTGAGGGTAGATCGAGTGTGGCATATAGCTAGAAGAAAATTAACATGATACGTAGGATTCCTAGGGGATTTGTTTTGATTTTTAATTAGGGATTTGAATTGGGGATTAACTAGGGCTAAATCTAGATTAAAAGTGATTAGGGTGAAAGGTTGGTCTAACGGTGTCCGAAAAATACAAGAAAAATATTGGGACGACTGTGTCGCCGAAAGGGTTGAGACTATAATGATCGGGAACGTGCTAGGTTCACGAAAAAAGATAATAAAAATAGAAAGTCAAACGTCGAAGTCTAACGGTTAAGACACCTCTCCAATCAAAGCTGATTTGTGGAAGAATGACCCGTGAAATGACGTTCATAAAAAATTCCACAAATAACTACTCTCTCTCTGAGGGTGACAACGACATATAACTTTGCGCATTTTGGATACAAGAGGAGGTCACAAAAAATACGGGTACGAAAAAGAAAGTACGCGCACGAAAGACACACGGTCGAAAAGCGACCGTAACATCTCACGTCGCCGATCGTCCTATTGACTCCAAATTTCTCCGAAATGCTCCAAATTCCCTGAAATATATAAAAATGCTCTCAAAGTCAAATAGTTCCAAATAATGGTATAAAGCTTGTAAAATGGAAATTTGGAGGGTGAAACATGACATGAAAAGGTGCGATAAAACATGTAATTGATGAGCACATCAGCGGGCACCCAACCTTTCGACCGTCCTCTTCTTCTTCCATTGTTCCTTCCAGACTCGGTCCAAACTGGACTAGCAATGCGTTGACTTCTGTTGGTCATATCTGTAGACAATGAACATAATTATCGCGAGTGTCGGAGATAAAGATATAGATTCGAGATACATTACCCGGGCTCCATAAAAGGATCTTTAGCGTGTGATCATCCAACAAATACTGGATCGACCTATCTTGGCTCGGTCGACTCAAGAGAGACTTCATTGCCTCGGTCTCACCCTGCGATAACCTTGCTCTGACCTCCTCCAAAGACAGCCAAGACTCCAACGCAAGCTCAGGACTCGAAGAACTCCAACCATTGAGCAACGGTCCCAGATCAGGAAGAATGACGAACACGAAAGTATCCATCCACCCAGGGTCGGAAATGGAAGGTCATATATGAGCCTCGTACCTGGGCGAGCAGCGATATGGTACCACACTCGGTGAGGGTCGGCTATTATCATAAAGAAATACCCGAATAGCCCAAGGGTCAGATGGACTCCACAAAGCTCGCACAACTCGATAAAGCTAACTAATGGAGGGAAAGCCCGAGGAGCGAGTCTATAGATGGAAAGCTCCACAGAACACATAACTTCCATAATGAAGGGGTGAATGGGGAATCGGAGTCCTAAGCGAAAAGCTTTGAGGTACACTCCAATCTCACTTTTTCACGCGAAACACACTCTCTCATGCAGATTGGGCACTCTAACCCTAAAAGGATCACAGAAGCAACCTCGCCACACCTCGGTAATCAGATCGAGGGAAAACCTAGGGGCCATATCTAAGATGACTCTAGGAACCTTCGACCTCCGATCTCTTCGACGAATGGGAAGGCTTGGCTTAACCCAGATTCATTTTTCCTTCCCAGGAACTTCCACACATCGAGGGGGCCGGAGGCATGTTGCAAGCTCCTCGTAGGTTGGCTCTTTGAATACGACCAGAACAAACATACCTGACGAACCTAAAAAATATCAGAGTCAAAGAAGGAGGATACCTTGAAATTGAAACGAGCGATCTTCGGGGAGGCGACGTTGGAAGCAAGCTTACGAAACAAGGAGGAAGATGAAGCAGGGAGATCTCTACCGTTTTCTCACTTCTCTCTTTTACCTTAGGAAATCCAACTTGCTGACATCTGATGCGGGACACGTGTCTGAGGCCAGCCTCCAGGAACGACAGAGATCGCTCCAAAGGCGAAAGGGTTTTGGCGGCACAAATCAAATCATATGTTTCGAAAACCATGCGCATTTAAGGAGATTACTCGTCATTCGGTCCCTGTCAGTGCTATTTCTGAGGTGCAAATGGTGGGGGCCATTGTTAATGCATGGGTACGAATCCAATTTGGATATCCGCATACCCGACCCGTTTAGCATCTGCTACCCGATACCGTCTGCACTCTTAGCAGGATATAGCCAAGTCAGACGACTGGGTCATTCGACCATTGGGCTGGTGTCAACATTCGGGGGAGAGTTAAGGGGGCCGAGTAAATGGGCAGCCGTTAACTCGAATCCCAGAGAAGATCATGTCCCAATCAATGAGGGACGGTTACACATCATCAAGGAGAACTTACTTATAAATAGACCGACGAATGAAGGTAAAGTGGTTCCATCTCTAAGGTACGAGGTCTAGGACATATAACTCTACTTTCTCAGCTAACATTTCTTATATCTTGAGACGAACCTCCGTGGGTCGATCTCAGCTGCACCAAGATCCCTCTCTTCCTTAAGTTCCATACTAACTTAAGCATCGGAGGGGATTTGGATCGGAACCCAGATCCGACCCCCTAACGAGTCCCTGTGGTACAGATAGACAGTCATCATCCAGCGTCGAAGGTCGACGTCGAGCTTCCCAGCCTCGAACGATCGACGCAACTACCGCTCGAAGGTCGATCAAAGATAGCATCATCTCCAACTATCATCACTCGACCCTGGTTCTTCCAACCAAGGGTCCCACTCCAATTGCTGACGAGGCTTCGACTTAACATCTCGAGTCTATGTCAGCTTGACAATTGTCTCGGTCAATTTTAGCCTTAACAATAACTGCTGAGAGATAAGACATGGATGAGGAGGATTGGAATGCCCACCTAGATTGCGAGTCTCCGACGGATCTGGATAAATTGCAATAAAATTCCATCACTAGAAGAAACAGACGTCGTTAACTGTGTCAAAACATATAACATGCGCAGTAGGAGAATCAACTGAACTGTCTTGAGGTGTCGGCTCCAGTGTAATAATATCATCTGTCCGAGTATGTAACCCAATGATTCTGGTAAGCCTGGTCAAAGAACATCTTGTTCAAAGCATCAGAAGCAGTAAATAGAGTCGGGGAAGGAGCTGATGCTTTAGGAATGACTCAGGCTTTCTTAGAAGCCAACATTGAAGGAGAGGGAGTTGGAGAGCTAGACGGAGCACCATGTCTCTTGGCAGAACTATGACGACAACGACAAGAATGAGGAACTTCCAGATCTGGCATGGTCTGATCAGGAGCAGTTGAAACTATAGAGTCACTAGGCGTAGAAGAGGTGCATGTTTTGTCATGTGTCACAGCATGATACATGACATGAACTATTGAGGAATCAGCTAGATGGTCCTGGGATGTCGACTCCTATGTTGTAACATCAGTAGTAACATGACAATCAACAGGGGCCACATGTTCATTAATAAGATATTCTGACACAATGTCATCTGAAGATCCAACCCACATACATGATCTTGAAAAATTGAACCCAGTGGATCTGAAGAATCTATAGCAACCGACTGATGTGCACCAACATCAGCAGATATATTTGTTGAAGAATCAAAGTCATCCAACATGACTATCTCAGTCAACACAACAGAGGAAGATGGGGGACCATATTCAGTGATCGACAGTAAGAGAGTGTCCTCATTGATAACTTTAATACTTTTCAGCTAACCTCCAATATAAGACAAGTCCACATATCTAATAATTAATCCAAAAAAATCAACTGAGACACATCAAGAGGCTCCTTTGTCTCTCTCATTAGCAAATAAAACCTCAGGTAAAGCAGAATTAGAGGAAGAAAAATATACCTCACATCTGATAGTATGCTGCAAACATGGACCAATATCCAGTGAGAGGCCAAAATAGTAGCTGGTGAGTTGAAGACATCATCGGTGCTGATAGAGAAGCTTCGGTAGTTTGCATGTCAAAATTTGGAGACATGGATGCGGTGGAAACGGCGAAGAAGTGGACAAAATGAGGAGAAGTCAGCCGAAATGGGTGAATAGGCCATGAAAGAAGGATCGACAGCGGATCGCCGTGCTGGAGAGGATACATGCAAAGATCCGATGGCACTGACAGAGGATGAGCAGTGAGAAGAGAGACGAGGTAATTCTCTGATAATTCTGAAGGAAGATTCATAAGAATTTGGCATAAGTTACTCACATTGATTGTTGAGAGGAAATGTCGATTCTGGTGTCATAACATCTGTAGCAACATCGTTCTGTATCGTATCTACTGTTGCAACATCAGTCACAACATGAGGTATCTCTGAAGCTGCACTGTTCAGGCTGTATAATTCAGACTTCCTAACCCATTGCCCTTTCACTCTCTTGCTGAGAGAGCTTACAGTTCTTCCCTCCATGAAATGATGCATACGACTAAAGCAGTTCTTCTCAGAATGACCAATAATTCTGCAATATCCACACACTGGACTTTCACCTTTAACAGTTTTAGTTAACTTCTTCTTACCATCATAGCCTTTGTACTAATCAATTTTCTCACATTCCTTCTTGACTTGTATCCTTTTTGTAGTAGAAATGTTATAACTGTTATATCACACTCCCGTACGATCTCCTGACATCTCACCCATGTTCAAGATATCATCCAGCTTTGCTTTTTTCAGAGTTCCACTTATTCAATGTGCACTCAGGTTTCTCTGCCCTGAGGAAGAACATTTTTGAAGTTGCTTTTCAGTTCTCTATAGTTTTCCTCAACTTTCAGACATTTGATTTTGACTTCCTCCTTCTCTTTCTTCAGTCTTTCATTCTCCTTTTTCAGCATTTTGTTCATATTGCAGATTTGCATCCACTTCCCATACATCATCTGGTATGTTGTTCGGATATCATCGTCACTAACTTCCTCATCGCTGCTGTCAACTTCAGAATCTGATTCGGTTGTAGATGTCATGGATGATGTTGCAACACTGGATCTAACATTATCTGATTTGTTGGCTGATGTCATGACTAATGTTGCAACATCAGATATAACATGGTTGTTAGTGTTGTAATCAGGTCGCTTCTTCTGAGAGGTCCGAAGGCAATGTAATTACTAGTGATTTCCTCATCTTCAACACTCCCCTCAGACTCATCTTCACTCCAGGTATTTGTCAAGGACTTCCCATTTTGCTTCTTCAACGTGTTAGTGCACTCAGCTTGTATGTGCCCAAAACCTTCACACTCTCTACATTATATCCATTTTCCTTTCTTTTTCTGATCATATCTTTGAATAGAATGACTGACACCTTTCCCAACAGATGTATCACTTGGTCGTGGCACACTATTTCCTGATCTGAAATTTTACCCTTTATTACTGATCTTCTTCTGCATTCTACTGAAATTTTTAGTCAACAAGACAATATCCTCATCTAGACCTGAATCCTCATCTTCTTTAGAGACATCCCGAGACTCTACTTTTAAGGCCACTCCTTTGTCCCTTTAGTTCTGTTTAAGATTTATTTCATAAGTCTGTAGAGACCCCATAAGTTCATCAAGTCTCATGGTTGAGATTTTCCTAGCTTCCTCAATAGCTGCAACTTTAGCAGAAAATCTATCTGGGAGTGATCTTAAAGCTTTTCTAACCAACTTCACTTCTGATTTTTTTTATCAAGTTGAAATGCTTGATTAGCTATCTCTCTTTATTTTCCATTAAATTCAGCAATAGTTTCATCATCACACATTCTTAATTCTTCAAACTGAGATGCAATCATTTGGAGTTTAGAGACTTTTACCGCATTAGTTCCTTCATGAACGTTCTGAAGTATGTTTCAAGCTTCTTTAGCATACTCACATGTAGAGGTGAGTTTGAACTGCTCTTTATCAACAGCTGTAAAGAGTGCATTAACAACTTTAGAGTTTCCAAGAGCCGCATGTTCTTCAATCCGACTCCAGTCCTTTGCCGCCTTGAGAAATTCATTGTCGTCTTTGTCAACTTCAACAGGAGGAGCCATCCTTCAACAACAGCTATCCAAGCTTTTTCATCAAAGTATTTGATAAAAGCTCGCATCCTTGATTTCCAATATGTGTAGTTGGTACCCACAAGCAAAGGAGGGTGAATAATGGAAGCACCTTCTCGAGTATTCATAATTGATGTACTGATAATCCAAGATCACACCCTATTTGATAACAAAGTAACACGGGTGACCCGCTCTGATACCAATGTTAGATCAATACCTAAGAATCAATCAACTAAACCATAAAGCATATGCGGAAAACACAAGAACACGTAAAACTTGGTAACGTAGTTCGGTGCACACGCCTACATCTGTGGGGCCACGCCCAGAAAATTAGATTACTCCACTATACCAATAAAAGATTACAATCACTAATATTGGATTTCTATTAGAAGGAACACACCCCCCTCAATACAAAACCGCAATGGATGATCCCAATCAACTCCATGGAGTAATCACCGCAATATCCCCTTGCATAAACCAACAAGATCAAACTCCCTTCAATTCCTACGTGCATTGCTGTCGGCCTCTGTCCCCAGATGTAGAGATCGCAAGATCCCCTTCCATAAACCGACTAGATCGAACTCTCTCCTATCACTACGTGTGTAGCCGTCGGCCTCCGTCCCCAGATATTGATCAACAATCTTCATGAAAGAGATAAGCCCTGGTAGAATCCACATTAGCCTTATAAGCGCCGGCCACCATCAATCTGGGAACTATTTTGGAACACAATTCAAAAATAATCTCATGCAGATTTTTCGCCCACATATTTAGGAACTACTTCGGGCAAGTAATCCCACATATTTTGGAACCAATCAACTATTTCGGGTAAATAATTTCAGCAAATCTTGAGCGGATATTCCCTCAGTAAATATAGCAATCATCAGGATTACACCAAGATTTGGGGAAGCAAATCAGATCTGAAAGGAGCAGCAAATCAGATCTGATAATCAAATTAGAAAATTCTGCTCATTAAATCAGTTATCTCCGCCCATCATTTAAGGAACTATTTCGGGTAAACATGAACAGAAAAATCTTCAGTAGATATTCTGTTATTCCGTCAATTAGTTCAGGATCTCCCCGAGATTCTGGGCTACAAATCAGATCTGAAATCAGCAAAACAGATTTGTAAACCAAAACAGAATTTCTGTATACGATCCAGGATCCAGATCCCGCATGTTGTAACTGATGTTACAACATGACTCACAACTTGACCTCTCAACCTGTTCAAAAACAGTTCTGATTCCACAACCTGAATACCTGTAACGGCCACTTTCCAGTCGTGTGTATTTTAGCACGTAGCTGTGTTTCGTGTGTGTTTTGTGTTTTTGATTCTTACTTCTGCCTTCCGTAGCCTAGACGCGCGACCGAACCCAGTTCTCACGATCCTCTCGGAGGCGCGACCGTCCCGGTATTCTCTTTGTAATTTTTGGATTTCGGGGGACCGATCGACTATAACCCATCTTTAATTATTAAAAAGATTTTTTTAATACATATTTGAATTAGGAGCTATGTATGTTTTGTTCAAAAAAAACAAATTAGTATTTACTGATTACTTTATACAACCTAACTTATTTTCTCATATGCCAAGTTGTTATAAATAGGCTACAGTTTAAAAGGGGGGAATAAGAAACTTTTTGTAACTGAATTTTTCTAGAACTAATAATAACAAACTATCATAATTTTCCCTTAAGATCATAACTAAACCCCACCATTAGCCCCTAATAACCTCGAGTGCTACAGGTTGACAAAAAAAAGAGGGTCTTATATTTTTCTTAACTAAATTTTTAAATAATAAGAATCTAAAACCTAATCATAACAAACCTGTTAAAGAGAGGAGGACGAATCAAACATTTATTTTTTTAAGCAAATCAAATATTTGATTTTTAAATCCTAACTAACCCTTAGTTCACGTGACCATTCCCTCACCCCCGCTTTTCTCACCCACGTTCCTTCTCCCCTCTATATCTAAAACTAAACCTATACCTAGGCTAACGTGGGATCAGTACTGCCTACTTCATATTTTTTTAGCCCCAGATCAAATTTTCTGTTATCTCTCACCTATATATATATTTTATTCAACCTAAGGCTCCTTATAGGAGATAGCAGCATGTTTATTTTTTCCCAGTTCGAAATTTTTCAGCCCCCTTCATCTCTCTCTCTCTCTCTCTCTCTCTCTCTCTCTCTCTCTCTCTCTCTCTCTCTCTCTCTCTCTCTCTCTCTCGCCCTCTCCATCGGAGGCCGAATGCCACTGACGATCGAGCGCCGAGGTTGCCTCCATCGCCTCGCACACACCTCAACGAGACGCCGGTGCCCCTTCCTCTTCACTCAACCATGCGCCCCCACGAGGCATCCCCGACGCCATCGCCCCCATACTCGCCGCCGTCCGCTCGTTTCCGAGCATTCCTCATCACGACGAGCCCGTGGCAGCCAAGCCCCGACTGCTGCTCCAACTGTGCCATTCCCTGACTCCGGCGTCCCATCTCGATGCCTTGCACGTACAACCGCCTCCTTGCCGCACTGCTCAACTCCCCGAAGACACCGACCCACCTGAGGCATCTCCGGCCGTCTCAGCCACTGGCGAGTTCTCTCCGGTGCTCCTCTCTCTACCGCGCTGTAGTCGCTCCTCCCGCTGCTAATACACAGTATCCTATACACGTGAGTCTTTTTTTAGCATTCATAATTCTCCTTGTATCAGGTTAGTCTAGAAATGATGAGGTAGAATATAAGTCAACACCTATATTAATAGCATGAAAGGGTGATACGTCCATGAGATCACAGTAAATTTATATACTTTAGATTTATGATTTAAGTTATATGAAGTCAGTGTAATGTCAGTATACAAGTTTGGATCAGCTTATTATTTCTACTTAACACCTAAATGAATTTGATACCACGGCTAAATAAATGTTAGTACAAACCTTCTTTCTTCATTAGGTTGATATGTATATATTGTTAACAACTTAAGATAGTATATGTTATTAGTCAAAACATAGTAGCCTTTCTAATTAGTTATTATCATCATCGGTTAGTTATATTAAGTACTGTATTACCTCTTTTATAAATTCTAAATTAGATTAGTAAGATAGTTGTGGTTATAATGTTATTAGATATGTTAGTATTCACATGTACATTCAGAAACCATATGTTATGACATTAATACCTTGGGTTAAACACTTTTCAGCTTGACTGTAAAACTAAATGACGCAGATATAATACGTCTTTCATGCGACCATTGCCGTTTTCAGACCCGACCAACGTTCAAACGCAGTAAAGGTTAGCCCTCTAATGCGTAGTAAGAACCCACATCGTAGCGAAACCAAAACCTAATCTAAAAATCGTCAACAATAACTAAATTTCATTTTCGCTCCTTTAAAACGCTGCAAAATATTAGACATCGACGAAAGACTAAATTTCTGTGCACATAGGGTAGACGTCGATCTAGCCCGAACAAATCATCAAAAAAGACGTGACTTTTGACTGTTAGGGTAGTCCCGCCAAATTTAGAAACACACCGTAATAGGATTGATAAAAAGCGTGATCTGACATCACCGTGATCCTGTTTCAGACGGACCATCGCTGACGCGACGCTTCGACAGGATGCCCCGGACAGACGACGCACTCGACACCGCAGGCAAGTGTACTCACTTGTAATTTCGGCCGTGTTTAGGCCATAGACTCGTAGAACTGTTAAAATATAAACAAAGAGAACCGGACGTGAAATGATAGTGTCCGGGATACCCCTTGGCAGCTTAGACTTGACGACGAAGTCTAAGCGCAACAACAACAACAATTGACACCTTAGGGTTTTCTTGTGTGTGCGTGCGTGTGGACCCCCTAGAATAACAATTCCTTGTGTGTTATGTCGTGTCCTATTATACAAAAAGCCTCCAGGCGTTTCGGATGCTCTCCACGCGAGAGTGATCCCTGTTACACAAAAAGCCTCCGGGTGTTTCGGACGCTCTCCACGCGAGAGTGATCCCTGTTACACAAAAAGCCTCCGGGCGTTTTGGATGCTCTCCACGCGAGAGTGATCCCTATTACACAAAAAGCCTCCGGGCGTTTCGGATGCTCTCCTAGCGAGAGTGGTCCCTGTTACACAAAAATCCTCCGGGCATTTCGGATGCTCTCCTAGCGAGAGTGATCCATGTATCGTCTTGTCTTGAGCACTTGGGTTGGGGTAGGGTTGAACGTGCGCATGGGGAGAGGGTCTGATCCCCCTCGAACCGTAAGGCGTGAACCCTTCGAGTCATACGTGTCTTGTCTTGTCCTGTCTTGTCTCGTCCCTCTTAGGTTAGTCCCGTAGTCGGTAGCACATGCTACGGCTACTGTTTGACGTGTTTACTTTCCCTGCTCCGTTTACTTTCTATAACTGCCATGTATAACCCCAGCATGTTAATCAACCAGTAAACTGTTGTTTTAAATTAAAATACACTTGCAGCAGAGTCTAACATTTCTGTGTAGACTTTACCTGACGTACAGTTCCTTTTCTCTTGGGTGTTGTACGTTAGGTGTCGAGCCGGAGTTCATGGACGAGGCGGACATACCGGGGTACGTGGAGCCAGAGGACAACGACTCGGAGTACGTTCCTGACGAGGACCAGACCTAGAGGTCTCTTCCGACGCTGCCTTTCAGAGGTTACTACCTTTAGTTTTCTCTCTTTTGGTAGTTTGTTGCCATGCTTAGACTTCTCTTTTTAGAATTTTGTACTCGCTGGATATTATCTCTCTATATTAATGAATGCCACCTTCTTTCTGTACTTTCTATTGTTCAGAATCTTTTTAATGCAAGAACCTGAAAATTTTAAAATGGTACCCCTACAGACGCTTATTGGGTCTGAGCTTCACAGCTCCGGCCCAAGCGGGCCTTAGTCACGCTTCACCTCCATAGTTTTAGGAAGCAGTGCGTGACATGTTTTAGTGGTGGCCCATGCAGGTCATGCAAAAAGTTCAGAAAAATAAGAGTACCGCATTCATTTACTGTCCAGTTTAACATGTACAAGTCTAAATTAGGTTTTCCTTGTCGCCTTGGTTAAGATTTAGTCATACTCGTCTTAGGATACCCTAGTAGCCTCTCTCCCGACACTGACCATGTTAGATTTCTAGAGTCCTTCCTTTAGTCGTTCGCTCGGGTCTATCAACTTCGGGCCCAGCAGAACGTAATCTTGATCCTCTAGGAACCCATTCCTTGAATTCTCTATCAAAGTCTAGTTCATTGGAATATCTTAGAGCCAAGTTTTCCTAATCGTTAGTCGACCCAATAATCATGCCCTCGATTTTTATCAATTCCTAATCATTACACTTCTATGTTAATGACCGTGGAATTTCATCGTAGGAAATTCACTAAGTCATTTCCTAGTCGTAATTACATTTTTATCCTCCTATTCTATTCCTTACTCTCGATTCACGTGGTCCATTTATTACATCCAATATTATCCTCTTGAGTCTTCCACATTACACACTTGACTCATGTTAGTCGTGCTTGTGTAAAGTGCTTTGAGAACAAAAATGATGACATCACCATCCTGATCCTCTTAATTGATATCCCTTCCATTGGATTCCTCGTCCAGTTTAATTCCTTTGAAAATATTTAGTATATACCTAGATCTCGTACCTTTCAGTTGACTTAAACTTAATCTTGATTATGAAGCACTCTTGACAAAATCTGTTGTTGCTATCTCGTAGAGATTTTCTAACCTATATCATCTGTACTTCCAGTTCACATAATTCCGTATATCTGCTCTACTTTTTTTCATATAATGAACTTCCTTTTTAACCTTGTTTCTATAAATCAATATAGCATTACTTTTCTTACTATACTACTAAACTTTTTCCAAACAACTTTTTGTGCATACCTTTAAATATTTTTATATGCTCAACAGAATTCCAACTTTTCAAATGTGTCAGTTTATATTCATCATATTCTTACATTTAAAAATTTTTTGCACAAATCTTTCCCCATTTGTAAAACGATCACTACATCGCCATGCTCATTTATATATTACTCTTGTTATTACCTGACTAATCACTTTTCCTATTTTAACTTTACCATCTACTTACTATTTTTTGTTACACCATCTTCTCGATATTCTTATATATTAATTATCTCTAAGGATATTATTGCATTTTACACATATCTTCCTTTCGTCTGCTTAATTATTCGTAACTATTTTGTGTCACTCAATCAAGCAAAATCTCTATCATTATATATTAAATATTCTTGGATTCGAATTTCGAAATTGGGATGAAATCAAATCGTTTTTTAAATAAGCAAATCCTTAATATTTTGAACCAAATTCACAAGGATCTTAACCCCCTACTTTTTCCCATCTAGTACAACTCTGCACGTTTCCCCGACACATTTTAAAATATGTTATAGGCCTTAAATGGTTTCTTCTTCCCTTCCCTCTTCGGAGGTGTTAATTTTATTATTGCTGTATTGTTGGACTAGTATTGTTATAGGATTAAGATTACCGATAGGCATAGTGAGAGATGATATAAGGTGTAGTTGTGGTTAGTTGATTGTGGACACAAGGAAATTAGATTATTCAATTTATAAGGAGATAAATAGAATGATGTCTACCAACCTATATTCGATATTTGGATATTACCCTTGCGTAACAGATTCATAGAGTATTCTTGGTGAATGAATTGTACACAAGAGGAAGGGTACAATGCAGATTTGAAATTCAGGTTAGTGACATCTAAGATGTTATTATGAAAGTATAGTATGAGTTATGGTGATGATGAACTTGAGTAGAGTGTTTAGAGTAACAAGACTTAATTATGCAGGCAGAGTGATGTAGATACTAGAAATGATAAGATATGTCGATTCGAATGGATGTTTATGTAGATTGATCAAATTTTTTTTGAATGATATAAAATGGGAAATAATAAGCTGTAATTTAAATAGATGTTAATTATGGTGAATAAATTTATGAGTTGTCACGATGAAGGATGTATTGGGAACATGACAATTGTGGAGTGATGTATACTAGGCGTATTGGTTTTATCGTCATATATAAGTGATTGGTAGAGCAACGTTATATCGATTGATTAATATAAGAATAAGAATGAAGTTGGGGGGATATCATTAATTATAGTGCTACAGGTTAGGTTAGACGACGATCAGCGTGATGCCACCTTATGGATAAGACGACTTATGGGAAGAAATAATTTTGGAGACATTGGCTACAGATGAACTATACGAAGAATGTACTGCTCTAATAATGAATGATAAGTAAAGAAGTGAGGAAATTTGAAAGATATTATTGATTGATGATATTGAGTAAGATTGTCTTGTATAAGATATCAATTATTTTTTTTGGTGTGAGAACCTTGAGTTAGGAATTCAAACGGTAATATTGGATCTATAGCTAAGTGTTAGGATGCGATTATAGTTGTAGCGTTATTCGATGATAATAAGAGTAGAGATGATTTATTGGAGGAACACTTCTTTGAGGTTACAGGTTAGGCGGTTCTTATGTTAGGACATTACAGTTGTTGATATATGTATATATTTCACATCACTTTGTCCACAAATGGTTAAGGTCATTGATGGTGCTTAGTCATCCGAACCCCTTTTCGGACCTTAATCTTAGCCTCATCCCATATATCACTTGCTGACTAATTTGTACTACTCGTCTTAAAGTATTTCAAGCCAGAGTTTACCTTGTAGAATATGACGGGATGTATAAATATTATCGGCAACTGTTTAATGAACTCAAATCCTAAGAAATTCTGAGGACGGAATTTTTCTTAAGGCGGGTAGGATGTAACGGCCACTTTTCGGTCGTGTGTATTTTAGCGCGTAGCTGTGTTTTGTGTGTGTTTTGTGTTTTTGATTCTTACGTCAGCCTTCTGTAGCCAAGACGCGTGACCGAACCCAGTTCTCACGATCCTCTCGGAGGCGCGACCGTCCCGGTATTCTCTTTGTAATTTTTGGATTTCAGGGGACCGATCGGCTATAACACATCTTTAATTATTAAAAAGATTTTTTAAATACATATTTGAATTAGGAGCTCTGTACGTTTTGTTCAAAAAAACAAATTAGTAATTACTGATTACTTTATACAACCTAACCTATTTTCTCATATGCCAAGTTGTTATAAATAGGCTACGGATTAAAAAGGGGGGGAATAAGAAATCTTTTTGTAACTGAATTGTTCTAGAACTAATAATAACAAACTATCATAATTTTCCCTTAAGATCATAACTAAACCCCACCATTAGCCCCTAATAACCTCTAGTGCTACAGGTTGACAAAAAAAAGAGGGTCTTATATTTTTCTTAACTAAATTTTTAAATAATAAGAATCTAAAACCTAATCATAACAAACCTGTTAAAGAGAGGAGGACGAATCAAATTTTTAAGCAAATCAAATATTTGATTTTTAAATCCTAACTAACCCTTAGTTCACGTGACCATTCCCTCACCCCCGCTTTTCTCACCCACGTTCCTTCTCCCCTCTATATCTAAAACTAAACCTATACCTAGGCTAACGTGGGATCAGTACTGCCTACTTCATATTTTTTTAGCCCCAGATCAAATTTTCTGTTATCTCTCACCTTTATATATATTTTATTCAACCTAAGGCTCCTTATAGGAGACATCAACATGTTTATTTTTTCCCAGTTCGAAATTTTTCAACCCCCTTCATATCTCTCTCTCTCTCTCTCTCTCTCTCTCTCTCTCTCTCTCTCTCTCTCTCTCTCTCTCTCTCTCTCTCTCTCTCTCTCTCTCGCCTCGCCCTCTCCATCGGAGGCCGACTGTCGCTGACGACCGAGAGCCGAGGTTGCCTCCATCACCTCGCACACACCTCAGCGAGACGCCGGTGCCCCTTCCTCTTCACTCAACCATGCGCCCCCACGAGGCATCCCCGACGCCGTCGCCCCCATACTCGCTGTCGTCCGCTCGTTCCCGGGCGTTCCTCATCCCAACGAGCTCGTGGCAGCCAAGCCCAGACCGCTGCTCCGACTGCACCCTTCCCTGACTCCAGCGTCCCCTCTCGAAGCCTCACACGTACAACCGCCTCCTCGCCGTGCTGCTCAACTCCCCGAAGACACCGACCCACCTGAGGCATCTCCGGCCGTCTCAGCCACTGGCGAGTTCTCTCCGGTGCTCCTCTCTCTGCCGCGCTGTAGTCACTCCTCCTGCTGCTAATACACAATATCCTATACACGTGAGTCTTTTTTAGCATTCATAATTCTCCTTGTATCAGGTTAGTCTAGAAATGATGAGGTAGAATATAAGTCAACACCTATATTAATAGCATGAAAGGGTGATACGTCCATGAGATCACAGTAAATTTATATACTTTAGTTTTATGATTTAAGTTATATGAAGTCAGTGTAATGTCAGTATACAAGTATGGATCAGCTTATTATTTCTACTTAACACCTAAATGAATTTGATACCACGGCTAAATAAATGTTAGTAAAAACCTTCTTTCTTCATTAGGTTGATATGTATATATTGTTAACAACTTAAGATAGTATATATTATTAGTCAAAACATAGTAGCCTTTCTAATTAGTTATTATCATCATCGGTTAGTTATATTAAGTACTATATTACCTCTTTTATAAATTCTAAATTAGATTAGTAAGATAGTTGTGGTTATAATGTTATTAGATATGTTAGTATTCACATGTACATTCAGAAACCATATGTTATGACATTAATACCTTGGGTTAAACACTTTTCAGCTTGACTGTAAAACTAAATGACGCAGATATAATACGTCTTTCATGCGACCATTGCCGTTTTCAGACCCGACCAACGTTCAAACGCAGTAAAGGTTAGCCCCCTAATGCGTAGTAAGAACCCACATCGTAGCGAAACCAAAACATAATCTAAAAATCATCAACAATAAATAAATTTCATTTTCGCTCCTTTAAAACGCTGCAAAATATTAGACATCGATGAAAGACTAAATTTCTGTGCACATAGGGTAGACGTCGATCTAGCCCGAACAAATCATCAAAAAGACGTGACTTTTGACTGTTAGGGTAGTCCCGCCAAATTTAGAAACACACCGTAATATGATTGACAAAAAGTGTGATCTGACATCACCGTGATCCTGTTTTCAGACGGACCATCGCCGACGCGACACTTCGACGGGACGCCCCGGACAGACGACGCACTCGCCACCGCAGGCAAGTGTACTCACTTGTACTTTCGGCCGTGTTTAGGCCATAGACTCGTAGAACTGTTAAAATATAAACAAAGAGAACCGGACGTGAAATGATAGCGTCCGGGATACCCCTTGACAGCTTAGACTTGACGACGAAGTCTAAGCGCAACAACAACAACAATTGACACCTTAGGGTTTTCTTGTGTGTGCGTGCGTGTGGACCCCCTAGAATAACAATTCATTGTGTGTCATGTCATGTCCTGTTATACAAAAAGCCTCCGGGCGTTTCGGATGCTCTCCACGCGAGAGTGATCCCTGTTACACAAAAAGCCTCCGAGCGTTTCGGATGCTCTCCACACGAGAGTGATCCCTGTTACACAAAAAGCCTCCGGGCGTTTCGGATGCTCTCCACGCGAGAGTGATCCCTATTACACAAAAAGCCTCCGGCGTTTCGGATGCTCTCCTAGCGAGAGTGGTCCATGTTACACAAAAATCCTCCGGACATTTCGGATGCTCTCCTAGCGAGAGTGATCCCTGTATCGTCTTGTCTTGAGCACTTGGGTTGGGGTAGGTGCCTCTCTCAAAACAATGTGAGCTTTACTCCCAAGCGCAGGAGATCGTGCAAGTAGTACCTGGAGAGTCCAGAGTCGAATCCTCGGGACAAGTCGACCTGAGATAACACAAATTCAACTAATCAAATAAAATATACGGTTAAGAAAACAACCACCTTTGTGAGGGTGGTGAATAGTGTAAGGATTTGTAGCAAAGAAAGTGGTTCCTACAAGTATTACGGTATCACGAAAGTTTTGTATTCGATGAGACAAGTATGCTACGATTGTGAGTTCATTAGGAGTTTATAGTCGCTGAAATTTCACGTCTTTTAATATCACACGACGTTTCACCATGTCAAGGCGTGAAGGCGTCGGAAGATGAATCGATGAAAACTAGTCAACATAGCCTTAAACCTATTACTAGCAATGTTGATCTCATTAAACAATAATCGTAGCGATAAGTTCAGATTAGAGAACACAAATTGGCTAGCCTTATCAGGGCCTAGCCATAGGGCACATCAACAATATCGACAATAAGCAAATACCCATCAAATACGTTGTAGAAATCAACATAACTAGCAATTTTGACATGATAATAGGGCTAAAGACATGAGATTTAGCAACTACATACTCCTAACTACATCACAACCATAGCACAAAGAGATTAGCCACGCATGGTGCAATAAAAATCAGATTTGATAGCAAAATAAATCGTTTAGGTAGCAAAATACAAAGAAATTCACCAAATACGGGATATAAGTTCAAGAAATTGTCACCAAATCTCCACTTTAGAACCCAAAACTCTCTGAGAATAGGAAGAACAGCCTATGGAAATTTTCAGAATTTTCTCCTGGAGAAATACGCACAGTAGCCGCTCCAAAAGTCCCAAAATACGCCAGAATACGCCCCAAAACCCTAGAAATACGCTTTTATAATAGCATTGCGGGTTTGGGGCGCTTAACGGGTTGAAAACACGCTCTAAATCTCGCCCGAATCCATCCAGACCGCACATCTAAAGCGCCGCAATTGTGAACCGTCGATGCAAGCGGGATTACTCCTCGTGGCGCCGCGTAGCGCTGTAAACTTCGTGCTGCGCCCGCTTCACGACGACGGATCCGAATTCATCTCGGGGTTTGCTCTCGTCCGTTGGATTAAAATCGCACAGTCGTCACCACGCCACGTGTCCCACGAAATCACCCGCTCTTCGTCCGCAGTGATCTGAGCTGCAACCGTACGATGGCGATCAGACGGTAACGCGCGCGCCACGTAGCCTCTCCGCTCACGAGTTCGAATTCAAACGCGGGGTTGATTCGCGTCCGTAGGATTTCGATCGAACGTCCATACTTCTGCCACGTCACCCGTGAATGCTTTGTAAATTAACCGCTGCTTCGACTTCGAGCGGGATCAATTCCATCAGTTGGATCAGCATCCAACGGTAGAGCAAAAGCCACGTCGACAAAATCTGAGAGCGCTGCTGATGCCGTTGGATTTGGGCGGGGAGCGTAGGATCACCGCCACGTGGACATCAAGAGTAGTGCGCATACGTCTTCAGCCGTATTTTGAAGTATTTTCTTCCGTATTTCTCCATTTAATTGGTATTCTGTATTCAAAAATTCATAGTAATTAGCACAGATCTCAGAAAAATACAAATAAATAGTCGTTGGAATCGTGAGATCGAGACCAAGCTAGGAAAAATATAAAATCTGCAGAATTACTCCGTTAATTTCTGTTTTGTGCTCAAATTAAGTGTTTTCTCTAATAAATAATTGTGTACAAAATACGTATGAATTAGAGAACAATTAAGCATCTTATGAGCACAAAATAGGACTAAATGGGGGGGTTAAATATGCAATATTCAACCTGAATCACACCCCCAACTAGCGTTTTGCTAGTCTCTAGCAAAAAGAGCGAAATACGATATCAAAAATATACACCTAGATCACCGTATCAGATCTCAATTTACTCACCACCATACTACAAAGACAAAAGAATATGACCACACACTAATGCCAAGATTTCATGCTCATTATATAATTGTACTCATGGGTTTAACGATGAAAAGCAAGTATCTCAAATGGTTATAAAATAGACTTAAATTCACTATCCATTACTTCATAGCTCATAGTATACAAAATCAATGGCTCACACCGTTCAATCAAATATTCTAACTTGGAGTGTAGATGTATCATGCAAAGAAAGCATCAAAAGAATAGAATGGTATCAAGACATACACACGTCAATTTTCATTCATAGGAAATCACACCATATCTTGTGCTTTCTTTAAGCTTTGGAAGTTTTCTTGCCTCGCTAATTATGCACACTTATCCTCTATTTTCTTTCTCTTTTTTTTAATAGTTCCGCGTAACGCGCATCAAGCAACATTCGCGGAAAAAAAAGTATAACTTGGATCACTCCATCAAATGATTGGGGTTCCAGTCAATGGCTCCCAAATCAGACGATAATAGGGCATTAGGCCAAGAAGGACCCCTCGGACTGTACTACTCGAGCCAACCAAGTTATTTCTTTAATGACACATTTATTTGTTCATTCATTTTTCTTCATTCATCTTATTTTATTCTTTCTTTTGTGCGTGCATAAATAACTTAGCGAGATAGCTTCCTTTTCTTTATTCTTTCACAGGAATTGGTTATCCTAATCATTTCAAAAGACAGTGTAGACTTTCCACCCAATATCACACAAAGCATGCAAATAGCAATGAATATGAGATAAAAAACAATGCTCCAGTCATTTTGTGATGGTGTGTTCCATTGAAAGCATACGACTTGCTAATTCATAACTTCAAGATTCATTAAGTCATCATTTAATCCTACCATAGAGATAAATCAAGAGAGATTCACCATGAGTACTAGCATTTATGTCGAATGAGAATGAAATATGTAACAATAGTGGTGGAGGAAAATAAATCATATGTGCAAAGTGGTGAATGGATTTCGAGAATTTTCATCACATGAGGTTCATTTCTAGGTGTAATAAGCATTGGTGATAAACCTTGACTCAACCCCATTTTTTTATAAAAAGAAAAAAAAATTGAAAAGGGAACTACTAAAAAAATAAATCATAAAAAAAACTAAAAGTTTATACCCTCCCCCCAACTTAAAATAAGCATTGTCCTCAATGTTAAGGAGAGGGAGTCATGGAAAGAACACACCTGATTAGTTACCACCCGAAGGTGGATCTGTGAGATCAATGGTGGTATCCTCTCTGGCCCAAAGCTCTTGAAAATGTTTCAGACGTTGTCCATTGACTTTGAATTCATGGCCATCCTTTTCATTCACTAAGACCACCGCTCCATGTGAAAAGACTTCTTTGACAAAGTATGGTCCCGTCCATTTTGAGCGCAGCTTTCCTGGAAATATATGGAGTCTTGAATTGTACAACAAAACCTTGTCTCCACTTTTGAATTCCTTTCGAAGGATCATCTTGTCGTGCACAGCTTTCATCCTTTCTTTTGCTAGCTTTGTATTTTCATATGCCTCTCGTCGTATCTCGTCAAGCTCCATGATCTGCCATTTACGGGAAACATTTGATGAGTCATCAAGCAAATTAAGTGTTTTAATTGCCCAAAAAGATTTATGCTCTAATTCAACAGGAAGATGGCAATTTTTTCCATAAACCAAACGAAACGGTGACATCCCTAAGATAGTCTTGTATGCTGTCCTGTAGGCTCATAGAGCTTCAGTCAAGCGAAGACTCCAATCTTTGCGTGTTGGATTCACTGTTTTCTGAAGAATGTTCTTGATTTCCTTGTTCGCCAATTCCGGTTGTCCATTTGTTTGAGGATGGTAAGGTGTTGAAACTTTATGTGTCACCCCAAATTTCTTCATTAGATTTGCAAAGAGCCAATTGCAGAAATGAGAACCTCCATCACTGATAATGGCCTTTGGCACTCCAAAGCGCGAGAAGATGTTCTCTTTCAAAAATTTCAGCACAATGGTAGCGTCATTGGACCTGCTAGGAATAGCTTCCACCCATTTAGAGACATAATCAATGGCAACCAATACAAATATATATCCAAAAGATGGTGGAAAAGGCCCCATGAAATCAATACCCCAACAATCAAATAATTCTATTTCTAGCATGGGATTCAATGGCATCATGTTTCTTTTTGTAATTCCCCCCAACTGTTGACAACGCACATATGATTTACAATAAGCATATGCGTCTTTAAACATTGTAGGCCAATAAAAACCACTCTGTAAAATTTTGGCAACAGTCTTATGAGCTGAAAAGTGCCCCCCACATACACCATCATGGCAAAAATGTAAAACACTATCAAACTCATGGTCGGGTACACATCTCCTTACAATTTGGTCTCCACAGTATTTAAAAAGATAAGGATCATCAAAATAGAATGATTTTACCTCATGCTTGAAGCGTTTGAAATATAAAGAGGACCAATGTGGAGGGGTTCTACCTGTCACCAAATAATTAGCTATATCTGCATACCATGGTAGAGTAGAGATGGTGAAAAGCTGCTCATCTGGGAAGGAATCTCGTAATGGAATGGTAGGCGACTCTGTTCCCACCGTCAATCTAGAAAGGTGATCTGCGACATTATTTTCAACTCCCTTCTTATCCTTGATCTGAATATTGAATTCCTGCAAAAGAAGAATCCATCGTATAAGTCTAGGTTTAGCATCCTTTTTAGATAAAAGATATTTTAGTGCAGAATGATCTGTAAAGATGAGAATAGGTGAGCCCAATATATAGCTTCTGAATTTCTACAATGCAAACACCACCGCTAGCAACTCCTTCTTCGTAGTAGTATAGTTCCTTTGTGCTTCATTCAACGTTTTACTGGCATAGTAGATCACACAAGGAACTTTCTCTTTCTTTTGCCCAAGCACTGCCCCCATTGCGTAGTCACTTGCATCACACATGATTTCAAATGGCATACTCCAGTCTGGTACCTGCAAAATAGGGGAGGAAACAAATGAGTTCTTTAATTTATCAAATGAAACTTGACACTCTTGTGTCCATATGAAATCAGCATTTAAAGTTAATAAGTGGCAGAGGGGGCGGGAGATGGCGCTGAAATCCTTTATAAATCTTCGATAGAATCCTGCATGGCCTAGAAATGATCGTATGTCCTTGACACATTTAGGTGTAGGCAACTTCTCAATCACCTCAACTTTTGCTCTGTCTACCTGAATACCTGCTTTGGAGACTAGGTGTCCGAGAATCAAACCTTCAGTTGTCATGAAATGACACTTTTCCCAGTTTAACAGCAGGTTCTTTTCCTGGCACCTGTGCAAGACAAGAGCTAAGTTAGATAAACAATTTTCAAATGAAGTGCCATATACAGAGAAATCATCCATAAACACTTCCATAATCCTCTCAACCATATCGCTAAAGATACTCAACATGCAACGCTGAAAAGTAACAGGTGCATTGCATAATCCAAAAGGCATTCTCCTAAAAGCGAAAGTTCCAAAGGGGCAAGTGAAGGTAGTCTTCTCTTGATCCTCTGGAGCAATCTCTATCTGATAATAGCCAGAATAACCATCTAGAAAACAATAAAATTCGTTACCTGCTACTCTTTCCAAGATTTGATCAATGAAAGGTAATGGAAAGTGATCTTTTCGTGTTTTAGCATTTAACTTTCTGTAATCAACACACATCCTCCAACCTGTAGTGGTCTGCATCGGTATAAGCTCATTACTCTCATTTCTTACCACTGTGAGGCCTGATTTCTTCGGAACCACCTGTATGGGGCTAACCCATCTGTTGTCTGAAATAGGATATATTATACCTGCAGCAAGTAGCTTAAGAACCTCTCCCTTAACAACCTCTTTCAATGTAGGATTTAATCGACGTTGCATCTCATATGTAGGTCTGGCATCGTCCTCAAGATAAATATGATGAGTGCAAATTAGGGGATTTATACCTGTAATGTCCGCAATAGACCATCCAATGGCCCCTTTGTGTTCCCTAAGCACATCAAGCAAAGCATTTTCTTGTTCAGGCGTGAGTTTAGAGGATATTACCACAGGGAAGGTCTCCTCCTTTCCAAGGAAAGCGTATTTCAAATAGTCTGGCAGAGGCTTCAATTCCAGCTTTGGATGCTCAATCTCTGAAGGTTGTTGTTGTGGCAATTCAACTGGCAATGTCTCGAACTTTGGCACCCATGCATCCCTTGATCTTTCATTTTTGCCCTGCACAAAATAAGATTCATCAATATCGTCGAAATTATAATCAATAAAATTGGATGAACATTCATACTTAGCATCAAAATAGTCTTCGATTAAGCTCTCAATAAAGCATACCTCTTTCACGTCATCAATATTCGCAGGTAACTTACATGATTTAAAAATGTTCAGCTCAAGTTTCATGTTACCAAAGCTTATCTTCAATTGGCCATCCCTACAATTTATCATAGCATTGCAAGTTGCTAGGAATGGACGTCCTAATATAATCGGAGTGCAATTACCTGATTGTGGCCCATAAATATCAAGGACGATAAAGTCCACGGGATAATAGAATTTGTCAACCTAGACCAACACATCCTCCACGCATCCTCGTGGGATTTTTACCGACCTGTCTGCTAACTGTAAAACCACAGGTGTCGTCTTCAGCTCCCCCAATCCTAACTGCACATAAACAGAGTAAGGCAAAATGTTAACACTAGAACCCAAATCAAGTAAAGCATCTCCAAATTTCTTAGTTCCTATAATGCATGGGATAGTAGGAGAACCTGGATCCTAATATTTAGGAGGAGTGTCATGCTGTACCATTGCACTTACCTGTTGTGTTAAGAATGCTTTCTTTTTCACATTTAGACTCCGCTTTACAGTGCATAGCTCCTTCAGAAATTTAGCATATGCAGGCACTTGGTTGATTGCATCAAGTAATGGGATATTAATTTTTACCTGCTTGAAGATATCTCTTATCTCTGCCTGATACATGTCTTTTGATGGTGGAGCAAGTCTGTGTGGGAATGGAGCTGGAGGTACATATGGTTCTGGCTCTTTTTCTGCTACCTCTTCCTCAACCTGCAAACTTTCAGGTGCTTGTGCCTCCTCTTTCTCCTCAGCTAGTTGTTCATGTCTAGGCATTTCTGGTTTTTCAATTTCACGTCCGCTACGCAATGTAGTCACTGCCTGGCATGGTTTGACGTTGTTTCCTGAAAAAGAAGAAGAAGGATTCGTATTAGGATTTGCAATAGGCTGAGCAGGTAATTTACCTTTGTCTTGTGATGCTATAAATCTCGAAAAATTTTCAGTGAGTTGTTGTTGCATCTGAGCCATCTGTTGGACTGCAGCAGTGAGACTCAGAATTTCATTGCTCTGCTCCCTTTTTCCTTGATAGTTGGAGTGGTTGGGATGGTAATAGGGAGTGGATGTCTGCTGCTTCTGCTGATATGAAGCACCACCTTGATTTGATGGGTTCTTCCAATTGGCGTTGTAACCTTGATTTGCCACCCAATTCACCTCTGATTCTGGATTTCTGCCCAATTCTTTAATTGCTGGGATCAGTGGGCAGACGGTAGTATCATGAACTGGCTTCTCGCATATGACGCAGTATGGCTCTGATGTGACTGCCTTTGCTGCTCTGAGATCAATGTTTTGTAGATTTTGCGTCACCAATGCCTCCACTTGTGCCATCAATGCATCTTCAGGCTTCAAAGTCTGCAAGCCACCTTTTGTTTGATGTGTAGACATGGACCTGTCAAATTCTGAAGGTGGCTCCCATCTTCTTGCATTCTCTGCAATGTTCTCCAAATATGCCCAAGCCTCCGTCGGGGTCTTCTCAAAGAAAGCTCCATTGCACATCATCTCTACATATTGCTTTGTATTTGGCTGCAATTCATCGTAAAAGAATCCAATGGTGCGTCCCTTGTCAAAACCATGATGTGGGCACGCCAACAGAAGCTCCTTGAATCTTTCCAAAGTTTGATCGTATGCTTCAGTTTCCTTCTGCGAAAAAGACATGATATGCCTCTTTAAAGCTTGAGTCCTGGCCAAAGAAAAGAATTTTTTCAGAAACTCAGTTTGCATTGTTAGCCAAGAAGTAATCGATCTAGGAGGCAATGCATTGAACCAATTCTTTGCCTTGTCTTTCAATGAGAATGGAAAAAGTTTAAGATAAACAACATCATTACTAACTTTTCCATCCAACTGTGTAGAGCATGCTTCTTCAAACGTTTTAATATGCAAGTAAGGATTTTCCCTATCCTCTCCATGGTAAGAGGGAAGGATCTGGATCACCCCAGCTTTAAGCGAAAAAGAATGAGCACCCTCAGGCAAAACAATGCATGACTCAGAAGCAACTCTAGTGGGCATATAAGTAGCACTCAATGGTAGTTCTTGTGGGTGTACAAGAGGTTGTTCGTTATTATTAGCCATGTTTTCAATTCTTATCAATCTGTGTGAAGTGGAGGTCATATGCCACATAAACTAGCAAAGAGATATTTTATTTTTTATTTTTTATTTTTTTTCAATAATAAAACTAAGCTATAAAGTGGAAGGATCTCACCGAGTACTCCTCTGAAAAGCTGAAAATGTGGATCAAAGATACCGTTGTCCCCGGCAACGGCGCCAAAAACTTGCCTCTCTCAAAACAATGTGAGCGTTACTCCCAAGCGCAGGAGATCGTGCAAGTAGTACCTGGAGAGTCCAGAGTCGAATCCTCGGGACAAGTCGACCTGAGATAACACAAATTCAACTAATCAAATAAAATATACGGTTAAGAAAACAACCACCTTTGTGAAGTTGTGAATAGTGTAAGGATTTGTAGCAAAGAAAGTGGTTCCTACAAGTATTACGGTATCACGAAAGTTTGGTATTCGATGAGACAAGTATGCTACGGTTGTGAGTTCATTAGGAGTTTATAGTCTCTGAAATTTCACGTCTTTTAATATCATACGACGTTTCACCCGGTCAAGGCGTGAAGGCGTCGGAAGATGAATCGATGAAAACTAGTCAAAATAGCCTGAAACGTATTACTAGCAATGTTGATCTCATTAAACAATAATTGTAGCGATAAGTTCAGATTAGAGAACACAAATTGGCTAGCCTTATCAGGGCCTAGCCATAGGGCACATCAACAATATCGACAATAAGCAAATACCCATCAAATACGTTGTAGAAATCAACATAACTAGCAATTTTCACATGATAATAGGGCTAAAGACATGAGGTTTAGCAACTACATACTCCTAACTACATCACAACCATAGCACAAAGAGATTAGCCACGCATGGTGCAATAAAAATCAGATTTGATAGCAAAATACATCGTTTAGGTAGCAAAATACAAAGAAATACACCAAATACGGGATATAAGTTCAAGAAATTGTCACCAAATCTCCACTTTAGAACCCAAAACTCTCTGAGAATAGGAAGAACAGCCTCTGGAAATTTTCAGAATTTTCTCCTAGAGAAATATGCACAGTAGCCGCTCCAAAAGTCCCAAAATACGCCAGAATACGCCCCAAAACCCTAGAAATACGCTTATATAATAGCATTGCGGGTTTGGGGCGCTTAACGGGTTGAAAAACCGCTCTAAATCTCGCCCGAATCCATCCAGACCGCACATCTAAAGCGCCGCAATTGTGAACCGTCGATGCAAGCGGGATTACTCCTCGTAGCGCCGCGTGGCGCTGTAAACTTCGTGTTGCGCCCGCTTCGCGACGACGGATCCGAATTCATCTCGGGGTTTGCTCTCGTCCGTTGGATTAAAATCGCACAGTCGTCGCCACGCCACGTGTCCCACGAGATCGCCCGCTCTTCGTCCGCAGTGATCTGAGCTGCAACCGTACGATGGCGATCAGACGGTAACGCTCGCGCTACGTAGCCTCTCCGCTCGCGAGTTCGAATTCAAACGCGGGGTTGATTCGCGTCCGTAGGATTTCGATCGAACATCCATACTTCTGCCATGTCACCCGCGAATGCTTTGTAAATTAACCGCTGCTTCGACTTCGAGCGGGATCAATTCCATCAGTTGGATCAGCATCCAACGGCAGAGCAAAAGCCACGTCGACAAAAGCTGAGAGCGCTGCTGATGCCGTTGGATTTGGGCGGGGAGCGTAGGATCGCCGCCATGTGGACATCAAGAGTAGTGCGCATACGTCTTCAGCCGTATTTTGAAGTATTTTCTTCCGTATTTCTCTATTTAATTGGTATTCTGTATTCAAAAATTCATAGTAATTAGCACAGATCTCAGAAAAATACAAATAAATAGTCGTTGGAATCGTGAGATCGAGACCAAGCTAGGAAAAATATAAAATCTGCAGAAATACTCCGTTAATTTCTGTTTTGTGCTCAAATTAAGTGTTTTCTCTAATAAATAATTGTGTACAAAATACGTATGAATTAGAGAACAATTAAGCATCTTATGAGCACAAAATAGGAATAAATGGGGGGTTAAATATGCAATATTCAACCCGAATCAGTAGGGTTGAGCGTGCGCATGGAGAGAGGGTCTGATCCCCCTCGAACCGTAAGGCGTGAACCCTTCGAGTCACACGTGTCTTGTCTTGTCATGTCTTGTCTTGTCCCTCTTAGGTTAGTCTCGTAGTCGGTAGCATACGCTACGGCTACTATTTGACGTGTTTACTTTCCCTGCTCCGTTTACTTTCTATAACTGCCATGTATAACCCCCAGCATGTTAATCAACCAGTAAACTGTTGTTTTAAATTAAAATACACTTGCAGTAGAGTCTAACATTTATGTGTAGACTTTACCTGACATACAGTTCCTTTTTCTCTTGGGTGCTGTACGTCAGGTGTCGAGCCGGAGTTCATGGACGAGGCGAACATACCGGGGTATATGGAGCCAGAGGACGACGACCCGGAGGACGTTCCTGACGAGGACCAGACCAAGAGGTCTCTTCCGACGCTGCCTTTCAGAGGTTACTACCTTTAGTTTTCTCTCTTTCGGTAGTTTGTTGCCATGCTTAGACTTATCTTTTTAGACTTTTGTACTCGCTGGATATTATCTCTCTATATTAATGAATGCCACCTTCTTTCTGTACTTTCTATTGTTCCGAATCTTATTAATGCTAGAACCTGAAAATTTTAAAATGGTACCCCTACAGACGCTTATTGGGTCTGAGCTTCACAGCTCCGGCCCAAGCGGGCCTTAGTCATGCTTCGCCTCCGTAGTTTTGGGAAGCGGGGCGTGACAATACCCCAGATCTAGTGCCACTAATGCCAACATATAGTAAGAAAAAAATCAACCCAACAATAGTTGATTGGTAGTGCGCGGTAACTAAGAGCATGTTCTTTTGATAAAATGTGTTAATGGGAAAAGTTGGAGGTTGTGGAATCTTGGAAGAGAGAAAATTTTTGTATTGTGTTTCTTTGGCAAAAAGTTGGATGGAAAGTGGAGTTGAGAATTTCTTGTGTGGCACACTTCATATTCTGGTGTTCTTTTGGTTGAAGAAAGTTGGATGAAGAAAGTTGGGTTGTGTGATGTGGTGAACCTAGGTAAGGTTACCCCCTAAATAAAATGGTAAATTTGGGGTATTTTTAGGGGTTTCGCAAAAAGGCAACATGATCCTTCGAAGGAAGGAGCGAAGGTGAAGAAAAAACATAAATTTTACCGCCGTCGCAGATCAGAAGCCACAAGACACAAGAGGATCCGCCCCTCACTGACAGCAAGAAGCTTAAGACACTCTCGATGATCCACGAAGAAGGGGATCAACTTCGGCAACCCAAAAGCCTCAAGCTACCTGAAGAAGGGACGACAACGTAATTTTTTAGGGTTTTCTCACAAAGGCAACAGGAACAAGCAAAGGAAGCAGCGATGGGGAGAAGGAGGAAGGTAGCCCCGCGGTAGGTGAGGTAATAGCATCCCCGTGGGACCTACTAACGCTTAAGAATACAACGTAATCCCCGCAAAACACGAAGAAAACCAAAGCGTTCGAGATTCCAAATTTTGGCCACCACCTCAGCCCCAAATCCCATTTCCTCATTCTAGTACAGAACAACCCAGAAGAAAGCGCACACGGATTCCACGCTACAGTGCATGAACAGTGCGTGAGACCCACTTTCTTGCCCACTTTCTACCAAAAGAACAGGCCCTAAAGGTGACGTTAAGAGACAACCGAGAATGACAACGGTAGTATGAGTGCGTGTATGCATAATAGGTACTGGAGTACATTTGAAGGCAGTCACATGAGTTGCCCATGTTAAAGATTTAGTTCTAGTATTTTGTTTAGCACATGATATGCGAGTTAATTGGATGATTGCTTGGAATTCCTTATGTGATTAAAGGCAAGCACATAACTTGCCCAAGTACAAAATTTTATCTTATCAAGCATGTAAATTGTGAGTTGATAGCATGATCATCCAATGTTTGTTGGAGGTAGGGAACGCTCTTTGACTTAATAAAGATTATCAAGCTATGGTGTAGATAGAATCCTTGCTTCATGGACTTCGTCGTGGGACGACATGTGTGATCAAGAGTTAGTAATCATGGCAAACACAACGAGGGCATGAAGATAATGTCAATTCGAGGAAAACATGTTGGGAGAGAGACTAATCAATATAGAATCTTGTCAATCTGTTGAGAGAGAGAGAGACTAATGAAAATCATGAATAGAACCTTTAAATTTTAAACATGATTTTTTTTTGAAAAAATTTTCAAATTTTTGTCTAAAGTTTAATATATATACACACACACTAGGAAAAATAATAGGTGAACTCTAAGAGGACATGACCCTCGATCGTTTAACGGTTTAAGAACAATAAAATAGTTCATACCGATACGATCGAAGGGTCAATATGGTTGAATTTTTTTATTTTTTGTTTGGGTGAGTATTAGAATGTGTAGATAACATCTAAAGATTTTGATCTAGAAAAAATATATCAAAGATATACTTTTTCACAGTGTTTGCATGGGACAGTTTTTGTAAAGGATCATTTGCATATCTATGTGTGTGCGCACGCGTATGCACAAGTGTGTATGTGTGTGGAAAATGAGAATCAACCACACAAAGAGGAAAATTTCCACCTTACTAGCGTGAAACCCACACATCCATATATTTACCGTTGATCTAAACTGTTAATTTTGATCTACATGTTCCAAAAACCAAAGCCACCAATTTTCAAGTGAATCCAAAGAGTTTTGCTTGTTTATTCACTCGTTTTAAGTTTAATGGTTTCAAAACAATGAAACTTTTTGCAATGAATGGATCGATGATAAAATAACTCTAGGGTTTACCTATATTTGGACTTTTGAGGTTTTAGAATGTGTACACAACTATTCCCATTCTCTTTAATTTTTCGATGATCAAATATGCTCAGTTTGTTGTTTATGTTCTAATGCCCAAACTATCAATTTTGGGGTGAATCTTAAGGGTTTTGATTGTTCATCTAACTATTGTAAAAATTTCGGTTACATCAAAAATATTAAACATGCGTCATGTGGATGAACGAGCAAAACTCCTTAGATTCACTTAAAATTGGTAGTTTGAGATTTAGAACATGAAGATCAAAATGAACAACTTGGATTGAAGGGGAAAATAAAGGAGATGTGGAGGGAGTTTGACACTAGCAAAGGGGAAAATTTTCTCATTGGCTACATGATACACATTTTTACATATATATAATGGATATTCTATTACATATGAGGTTAAACATCATATATACTTCTCCAAAACTCCATCCTTCACTATTTTCATAGAATTAGAACTATTCATTTTGATTTATATATTCTAAAACCTTAAACACTGAATACCGAGTGAATCCAATGTGTTTTGCCCATTCATCCACCCGTCACAAATTTAACGGTTTTGCATGAATATAAGTTTTGTGTTTTTAATCCTTATATTTTCGACTTTTTTTCCAAATTTTTGTTTAATATTTGATCCATACATATATATACCCTAAAAAATAATGGGTGGACTCTAAGTGGATTTAACCTTCAATCAGGCCATTATAAATTTAATGGTTTACGAACAATAGAACATCTTAGAGTGTTGTTATTTGCACCACAAAAATTTATGAATACACCACACTACTTGGTTCACCACAACTATATTACATAAAGTGCAACAAAGATTATAAGGCTTCCTTTTGAATTAAAATATAATTTAGCATGAAATACATATTAAAGAGAAATATGACAGTGTTTATATTTTATAAACTATTGGAGAACGGTCGATTAGTTTTATAACATGAAAAATTTTAATAGTAAACAATTATAAGTAGTGTCATAACAAATATTTCTTGCATGTTATAAATGGGGGAGACCTTTGGCCTCCACCCACTATCATCCACCATTAAACCCACTCTTAGTGGGTGTCCCTTGAGTTCCAATGGATTTGTAACTCTCTTGATATAATATAAATATGGCAATGGTGAATACCATATGTCTACTTCCTTCATACTATTCCAAGACGTTATCAGCACGCTCATCAGTTGAGCCGATCTCTGCCGACGGATGAATTGGTGCCGACGGATGAATCGGTGCCGCCAGACAAATTACGAGGACGCGGATAGGGCTTCCTTCTCTGAACGTCGCTAGATCCGATGGGTAGGACTAGAGGTAAATTCTAAGAAACCCCTAGATCAATATCTTAAGATGCGCATGATAAATATGTAATTATGTTTTTCTAAGATATCTATAGCAAAAGTTTTAGCTATATATATATAAACAATTTTTTAAACAAACAGATTTACTAATTATACAAAATTTCAAACACACAAAATTTCCTCCGATTGCAAAATTGGGGGAAATTGGGCATTCGTTGGGGGCCGGCCTCAATTTGCCAACCTCCCTCCTATCGAGGGGGGCTGCTTGCGTTGGAGCGAGAACCGACCCCCTGTCGGGGGGCTGCTTGCGTCGGAGCGAGAACCGCTCCCTGTCGGGGGGGCTGCTTGCGTCGGAGTACCGCCGATGGGCCTCTAGTTTCGCCACCCCCTGTCGAGGGTAGCCCCCGATTCGCCCTCCCCCTAACGGGGGGGGCCTCATGTAGCATCGCCCCTCCCTGTCGGGGGGGCTTACATTGTCTGAAGAGAAAAAAAATTATAAACGCCTCTGACGGCTGCCCCCCATTCATCCTCTCGCCTTAAAAACCTAACCCTAGGGTAAGAGGGAGAAGAGGCATGGGCCTCCCCTGATGGGCTTTGAGCCCAATAAATAAAAAAATAAAACCAAATGGGTATTTTAGGCTGACGGGCAGCCAGCCCACGGGCCTCTTGCATGCGGGCCAATTATATTATTTTAATTCAGATATTAATATATAATTCTGAAAATACCCTCTTATCCCTGAAAATTCTAGAAAATCCAGAAAAATTAGGAAAAATCAGGGTGAGGATATTGAGTATTACTAACCCCTCTTGGGGTATTTTGGTGCAATTTATAAATTTGTTAATGAATCTTAAGTGTAATTCATTATTAATCGCTTTATTTTAAATTGGATTAAAATTAATATTAATTTACACTTTAATTAATTACAATGATCCTGAGACCGCTCTGTCGTTAGTTTATACTAATGGATAATTGTTGAGTATTGGTGTTTCATACCAATCTTATTTTGATGATGATCACAACATTATGTTGTTGCTAATGAATCTCATGTTTTAGTCTCA
This sequence comes from Scilla litardierei, assembly GCA_030789695.1. Lineage (NCBI taxonomy): Eukaryota > Viridiplantae > Streptophyta > Magnoliopsida > Asparagales > Asparagaceae > Scilla > Scilla litardierei. Next base: position 109,577,574 of record CM061130.1, on the reverse strand, counting down.
CAGTTTATTTCCTAGAATATCTTTCTTGGAGACTAATCACTTGGTGTAAGGATGGACATCAAGTGGAGAAGGGCCAATGCTTGGACTCAAGGAGTGCCAAAGCTTGGAGACGATGGAGAGCAATCAAGGCATCAAGATTGAAGACTTAGACTCTAAAGAAAGCATTGTAATCCATGTAATTTACTTTATTGCTTTCTCTCTCTTTTGAGTCTAGGATTAATGTAATGCCTTGTTAGATGGTTTACTCATTCATGCATATGCATCTAACCATCTTAGTGAGCCTTAGGATTATCATAAAATCCAACCCAATAGGTTCACTCTATCCAAAGACTCATCTGGAGTCTCTGGCTTTCCATCAGTCGCCTGCTGAAGGAAACACAGCCGACTGTGTGATTTCTAGTCGCCTGTAGATCCTTCTACAGTCGCCTGATATGCACAACTCAAGTCAATGTTTCAATTGCCTCAAACTTGAGCTTTTCGCACAGTCGACTACTGGTCAGTTTACAGTCGCCTGTATATTTACAGTCGCCTGTAGATTGGTCATCAGTCACCTATATAGCGTAAGTGCATTCTCTGCATCTCTCTGTTGTTTCTCCATCTTATACAGCAGACGACTGATTAAGGTTTTACAGTCGCCTGGCTAATAGACAGTCGACTGTATTATTGACATCAATCACATGTGTGCTTAACTGGAGAAAGAGTGCAGCTCTCTGTTTCAATCCATCCCCTGCAGTAGTCGTCTACTGAAGGATTAACAAGCGCCTGTCATGTTTGTTAGTCGACTGTATTGTCTTCATCAGTCGACTGTCCTGGCTCAGAATATAGACGTTGGATATTTTCTAGCCGTTGATCAGTCGACTGTCTTTTGATCATCAGTCGACTGTTCCTGTCATTTTCGTCCAGTTTCTAGCCGTTGCTGAATTCTTTCTTTGGCTGTTTCCTTGGGTTTCGGGGCTTAATATAGGGTTCCTATATATATGAGTGTGCTGCCATCTCTTAACCTTCTTGATTGATTCTTGATTACTCTTGATACTATTGAAAATCTCAAGAGATCTATAAGCAACTCTCAAGCTCCCACATTTCCCTCTCAAGAGCTCTCATTCATCTTCATGCATTGAAGTCCAGCTCAAGGGAAATCATCCAAGTGCTCTCAAGCATATCTCAACACTTAGAGATCCACTTCCATGCCTTGCATCCATTCATGAGTAAGCATCTCAAGGCATAGGTAAGAGTATTTACTTTACTTGGTGTAATTTGTGTCTCTAATTCTCTTTGTGGGAGTTAGAACTTTCTCTCTTTGTGGGAGGTTGTCTCTTTGTGGGACTTTGGTATTCTCTTTGTGGGAATAACTCACTTTGTGGGAGTAACTCACTTTGTGGGAGTTTAGTGTCCTAGTGTAGGGCTAACCCTAATTCTCTGAGTGGGAGTTAGTGATTATCTGTGTGGGAGTCTTGATCCTCGTGTAGGATTGGTTGGGCCCTTGTGTAGGGCATAAATCCTCTTTGTGGAGTATCTCCTTGTGAGATTTGTATTCACTTCTCTGTGTTGGAATATAGTGAATATTTGTGTGGCTGGATGTACCCAAGTTTGGGGAACCAAGGTAAAACTGTGTGTTTGCGTTTGGATTGATTGTGCCTTTTAATTCCTCTTGCATTTATAATTATGCATTTGCAAGTTAAATTTTAATTGGATAATTTTATTGCCATTACACTATTCACCCCCATCTAGTGTGTGTTGTTAGTATTGCAAGGGTAAGGTGATCCTTACAATTGGTATCAGAGCGAGGTTATAGCTTACTGCAACAATGGCATTCAACGCCTCATCCGCGTCTTATGAAGAAGGTCACTCAACCATTCGACCCCTGCTCTTCAACGGAACCAACTACCCAAGTTGGAAGATCAGAATGATGATCTACATGGAGGATCAAGACCTTTGGGACATCACGGAGGTGCCATTTGAGAAGCCCACTACACCCACAGCTTCAAGGACAAAGGCGGAGAAGGACTCGATCAACTTCAACGCGAGTGCTATGAACGCATTACATTGCGCTCTCTCAGCAAATAAGTTCAACCACATCTCCATTGCAAAACGGCCAACGATATTTGGCATACCTTGGAGATCTGTCATGAAGGGACTACGAAGGTAAAGAAATCTAAACAAACTGTGTTTAGATCTAAAGATGAAATGTTTAAGATGTAGGAAGGCGAAAGCATTTCAGAGATGTTCACAAGGTTCACTGATATCGTGAACGCTTTGGAGGAACTCGGAAAGACGATTTTCCAAGAGGATCGTGTAGAGAAGATCCTTGACTCTCTCACACCTCGTTGGGAGTCAAAGGCCAACGGAATTTTGGAGTCATATGACACGTCCAAATATACCGTTGAGGAGTGCATTGGTAATCTCATGGCGTATGAAGTGAAGCTTCAACACAAGAAGGAGATTCAACCAACAAAGCCCGAGGAGCTAGAGAAGCAAAAGGGGGTTGCATTCCATGCCAAGGAGGAGCCAATCAAATGGAGGAGGAAATTCCATCGAGAAGCTCCTAGTGAAGAAGATGAGCAAGAAGATGCAAGTGGAGAAGAAATTGAGGAGCTTGTCAAGCAATTCAAAGCATTCCTCAAATGCAAGCAAGGTAAATCTTTGTCAAAGTTTGCCTCCTATTCTAACAAGGTTCCTACTTGTTACACTTGCAGTGGAAAAGGTCACTTGTCCACCGAATGCCCTTCCAAACCCAACAAAGAAACTTACAAGGGTAAATGGAAGAAGCATTGGAAAGGAAGGTCCAAGTCCAAAAATCTCAAGAAGGGACTTGTCGGGACCTTTGATGATTCTTATGTGATGAAGAAGAATGTTGCTTCATGGCTAATGGGGAAGAGTTTTTGTCAAGCTCAAGCGGGGAGGAAAGCGATGAGGAAGTCGAGGAGGAAAGCGACGAGGAAGTTGAGGAGGAAAAGCCATCCTATGAGGAGCTTGAATATCGCCTAAATGTGGCCTCAAATTTGGCAAGTAAGTGCATCGATTCTTATGATAAAATGAAAGATAAACTTGATAATGATATGAGTAGGGTGCATGATTTAGAATCGTCTAGTGTAAATATTCATGATGAAATGCATGTTTGCGACACTAGTGAGAGAGACACACTTCTCTTTCAAGTTAAGGAATTGAGCCTTACAAATGAAAAACTTGTTGCTCAAAACCTTAGCTTAGAGTCTCACATTCAACAACTTACGTTGAAATGTGAAGAGGAATCACGTAAGCTCATAAGCTTTGTGTATTCTAGGGATTCACTCCATCATTTGTTGGAAAAACAACATCCGGTAAATCATAGAGGAGGTTTGGGTTATATCCAAAATGTGGTTCCCAAACCTACCTCTAATTCTTCTTATGGTGCAAATACAAGAAATATTGCTAAAGCATCTATGAAGAATCACCATGCTTTCTTGTACAACAATAACATCAACAAGAAGCATGTAGATCACGAGGTAATGAGGAAGAATGAAAAATCTTCATTTTTGCTAAGAAGCAAAATCCTCATTCTTTGCATGCCAAGAAATTCGTTTCTACACCTAAGCATGCCACATCCACCCCTTTTGCAAAGACAAAACCTTTGTCTAGGAAATCCTTGAGTTATGGATTTCCCACTAAAGTTGGTGTGCAAGAGAGGGGTAGCTACATCAACTCTCTAGTTAGGGATGTGATCACCTCATGTGATTACATTAGGAAATCAAACTCCTCTTGGGTTTGGTTGCCTAATGTTTAGGTTCCTCACACATATGCATATTGCATGGGTATTGTGCTTGAATGTTTATTTTTTAGCATACCCATTGTTTGTGTGTGTTTCATGATTTTGAAAATAGTTTTCAAACTTATTTTTTTCATGAAAATGAGGACATTGGGGTTTATTGACATGCATGCATTTTTGATCCATGTGTATGTCAATGGGGGAGTTAATATGTTATATGTTTAAAGTATTTTAAGACATATTTTAACTCTCATATCGGAGGTTATTTGAGATCATTATTCACATTTGGTTGTGTTTTATCTCAAACCAAACCTCTTGTTTATTGCCAACATACTTCATGAAATATTTGTTTTGGCAATATTCTTTGTGTATCATTAAAGCTTGATTTTTCCATATCTATTGCTTTGATACATATCCGGACCATGGCTCCAATATCTGTATATCAATTGGTAAAGGGGTTTGTCTTCAAAAAATCTTTGTCTACAATTGTATTACCTCAATTGTTAGAGATTGTTTTATCTTTACCTCTCAATTGGTATTAGATCCTAGAAGTCAAAAGTTGACCATTTCTATGATCTAGGGGGGAGCATGTGATAGTGAATTGATACCCACTAAAATTTTCAATTTGGTATCATACATATCTTTCTTTTCTTGTATATTGTCACATCTTGGTTAAGATGACAAAAGGGGATATTTTTTATGTCCACCTTTTTGACGATGTCAAGGAGGAGAGATATATGCATTATGTAAATATATGTGGGAAGATATATTAATATGCATATGGGGAGAGATATATCTATGGGGAGAGATATATTGGATTAGATAAACCTTGCATGTTTGCATGATAATTGTAACCTTGCATGTTTTCATGATAATTGTCTTTTACAATTGGTTTACAATAGGTTTATGTAATCCTGCCTATTATATGTCACCTTGATTTCAGTTGGTATTATGAGTATTTACCTTTGTGTAGCTCATTGTTTATTTAGTGAATATAAGTAGGGGAGATCACTAGCATTGTGCTTTAATTCTTTATGATTTACATTATGTGTGTCATCATCAAAAATGAGGAGATTGTTGAGTATTGGTGTTTCATACCAATCTTATTTTGATGATGATCACAACATTATGTTGTTGCTAATGAATCTCATGTTTTAGTCTCACAGTTTATTTCCTAGAATATCTTTCTTGGAGACTAATCACTTGGTGTAAGGATGGACATCAAGTGGAGAAGGGCCAATGCTTGGACTCAAGGAGTGCCAAAGCTTGGAGACGATGGAGAGCAATCAAGGCATCAAGATTGAAGACTTAGACTCTAAGGAAAGCATTGTAATCCATGTAATTTACTTTATTGCTTTCTCTCTCTTTTGAGTCTAGGATTAATGTAATGCCTTGTTAGATGGTTTACTCATTCATGCATAAGCATCTAACCATCTTAGTGAGCCTTAGGATTATCATAAAATCCAACCCAATCGGTTCACTCTGTCTAAAGACTCATTTGGTGTTTCTGGCTTTCCATCAGTCGCCTGCTGAAGGAAACACAGTCGACTGGATGATTTCCAGTCGCCTGTAGATCCTTCTACAGTCACCTGATATGCACAGCTCAAGCAACATTTCAATTGATTCAAACTTGAGCTTTTCGCACAGTCGACTACTGGTCAGTTTACAGTCGCCTGTATATTTACAGTCGCCTGTAGATTGGTCATCAGTCGCCTGTATAGCATAAGTGCATTCTCTGCATCTCTCTGTTGTTTCTCCATCTTATACAGCAGACGACTAATTAAGGTTTTACAGTCGCCTGGCTAATAGACAGTCGACTGTATTATTGACATCAGTCGCCTGTGTACTTAACTGGAGAAAGAGTGCAGCTCTCTGTTTCGATCCATCCCCCGCAGCAGTCGTCTGCTGAAGGATTAACAGGTGCTTGTCATGTTTGTCAGTCGACTGTACTGTCTTCATCATTCGACTGTACTGGCTTAGAATATAGCCGTTGGATATTTTCTAGCCATTGATCAGTCGACTGTCTTTTGATCATCAGTCTATTGTTCATATCGTTTTCATCCCGTTTCTAGCCGTTGCTGAATTCTTTCTTTGGCTGTTTCCTTGGGTTTTGGAGCTTGATATGGGGTTCCTATATATATGAGTGTGATGTCATCTCTTAACCTTATTGATTGATTCTTGATTACTCTTGATACTATTGAAAATCTCAAGAGATCTATAAGAAACTCTCAAGCTCCCACATTTCCCTCTCAAGAGCTCTTATTCATCTTCATGCATTGAAGTCCAGCTCAATGGAAATCATTCAAGTGCTCTCAAGCATATCTCAACACTTGGAGATCCTCTTCCATGCCGTGCATCTATTCATGAGTAAGCATCTCAAGGCATAGGTAAGAGTATTTACTTTACTTAGTGTAATTTGTGTCTCTAATTCTCTTTGTGGGAGTTAGAACTTTCTCTCTTTGTGGGAGGTTGTCTTTTTATGGGACTTTGGATATTCTCTTTGTGGGAATAACTCTCTTTGTGGGAGTAACTCACCTTGTGGGAGTTTAGTGTCCTAGTGTAGGGCTAACCCTAATTCTCTGAGTGGGAATTAGTGATTATCTGTGTGGGAGTCTTGATCCTCGTGTAGGATTGGTTAGGTCCTTGTGTAGGGCATAAATCCTCTTTGTGGGGTATCTCCTTGTGAGATTTGTATTCACTTCTCTGTGTGGAAATATAGTGAATATTTATGTGGCTGGATGTACCCAAGTTTGGGGAACCAGGGTAAAACTGTGTGTTTGCGTTTGGATTGATTGTGCCTTTTAATTCCTCTTGCATTTATAATTCCGCATTTGCAAGTTAAATTTTAATTGGACAATTTTATTGCCATTACACTATTCACCCCCCCTCTAGTGTGTGTTGTTAGTATTGCAAGGGTAAGGCGATCCTTACAATAATGACGTTTTCCCATGATCCGAGTAACTATTAAACGTAAATTTAATATATTTATCCAATAAAATTGCATGCGATGCTGAATAAAATGTATTGATTATGCCAGTGATGTTGCATAATTATTTTATTTGAACTGCCTGGAATGTTAGTAAGATTATATTGTGGTTGTTGGATCGACCGTTATTAGTCACCACCATTTATTTTTCCTCGCATTTTATTTTTTATTTTTGAGTGAAATTGTAGTGAGGAACTAAATGTAAAAGCCAAAGCCCAGAGAAACTTCGCCTGAAGGCGAAGGAAAATTGATAATGCTGGGACCCCCAAGGGTTTCCAAATTTTAATTTTAATTTTTTCGTAATTCGAAATGTATAAGGGACTTTGGACTTTTATAATTTTTGGTGGTGATCGGCATATCCCCACAACTAGTTTAGTTTTACTACTATGCATGTCTTAATTTTTGAAAAGAAATTCATGCTTATTCCATGCTTAGATAAATGGCAAAGATTGCGAGCGTCGATTTTAATGTTCTTGATGCGGCTGAAAAAAATATTATTTAAGCTGGTAGATGGACCTGAAGTTCCACCAGCGCTCACATGACATAAGTCACACAATTCAAGCTCCAGCTACGGCTGTGACAACTGATGAAGGGATTTCTACGGATAGAGTCTCTGATATAGAGAAGGTGAAACCCATTATCTATATCAGGAGACATATTGATCGGACCCTGAAGGCCGAATATCTGACAGTAGAAGACCCTCATGAATTGTGGACAGTACTTGAGGACATGTACAAACATCAGAATGATGTTATCCTCCCTCGTGCACTGATGTGTCCAAATTTTACATCTTTTCATAGCATCATGCCATTGCATTTCATACCATTTTCGCACCCAAATCCCGTATTTTCGTACGATATTGCAATTCTAACGTTACATTCGAGTTTCGTAGTGTATGGATTTTGGGGGATTTTGGGGCGATTCGGGACCCATTTTGGATATGGACACATCTGACATGCCAGTGAGTCCGTTGGCGACGCTCTGCAGGAGTTCGCCGAGTTTTGGGAGCCATGGGAGGAGTGGAGGAGAGAGCAAGAGGAGAGGAGAAGCTGCAGGAGCTTCAGCAAATATTTTCCTATGCGACTCGACCTAGCAGAGCAGCTGCACAGTTGAGCAGAGGCAAGACGAAGAGTGGAGCAGATACGCATGTCGCTCAGACCGAGCACTCATGGTGCTCAGTCGATCAGCCCTTAAGTCTGACGCTCAGCCAACCTCCTACACGGCCCGAGCAGATCTTTTGTCGACCGAGTCAGCTGGCTGCTCGACCGAGTAGAGCTGGCTCGGGCCAAGCATACAGAGTGGTGATTTTTGGAGAAGCGCAACTCCCTGATGTACTGAGCAGAAGGGTTGCACGACCGAGCAGCCGACCGAGCAATCTCCTGCTCGACCGAGTCACTGACTCGGTCGACGATGCTGAAGGCTAATTTTGGAAATTTTGTGTGGCCGTCTGTTGCACGATTGGGGGGTGAAGTGTGGATCTGGGCTGCTGTGTTTGGGAGTTCCTTTCTTCTGTTAATTTTTGAATTACTTTTAGAGAGCAGAGGAGATTAGAAAATACGTGTTAGATCTAGACCTAATTTCTTGAAGATTATTGAATTGCTTTTGGAGATCTACTATTCTATGCGTTCCGAAATTCTTGGTATTTCTTCGGATTATTGTTTGATGTTGTTTTTCTTCTTCTTCGGCCCATGAGCTATTCAATCCATACCTGATTAATTTTCTACGATGTTTTCTCTTTCAAAAATCATATTTTTATTTGTTAAAATCGCCATGAGCGAGTTGTCTCTTCTAGGGTTGATGGGTTAGCCCTAAGACTTTAGTGGAAGATGTAGATCTGGATCTCTATGTTGAATTAGGAATAAAGTGAGTATTTCGGTCGATCCTACCGGATCCCTAGGATAACCCGTACCGAGATCATGCCCACGGTCTGTAGAATTGATGAGCTTAAGGGGTATCCTTGGGATTTGAATAGAAAAATCGATGGATCCAACCAAGGCTCGTGACCATGCCCGGCTCGTGCCTTGAGGGGATCCACCGACGAACTATATCGCTACGTTAACGGCTACCGCCATTGCGTCAACGAGAGCCACCAAAATACCTCGCAATTCTAACCCATGAGAGTGGTACGAATTGGGAGATTAATCCCCTAAACCTAATGCAACATAAGGATCCTATTCCAATGGCGATCCCTGACGGTCTTATCGGTGATCCCTAATACCATAGTTCATTTTATTATTGAGTCAAAAACAATACCACAACCAATCCTTTCAACTCGACAGCTATCTCACTTCGAGATATAGAAGTAAGCTGAGAACCTAAATACACTGTCATCGTCCATGTGGGATCCGACATCTTTTATACTATAATTTGACACCATCCGCTTGCGGATAGAGCCCGGAATTGACACCTAGGGGCTATACTACGCCTGGCGACCGTGACACCGCTAGGTGGAATCTTGGTATAGGTTCCGGGTGCGTCAAGTTTTTGGCGCCGTTGTCGGGGACGGCAATAGTGTTTCTCAGTTTATTTTTGTTTCGAGAAGGTTGCTAGAAATTCTCACCATCTCTTATCTTACCACCCTTTTTATTCTTTTAATTATTAACTTGCTACTAATGGTATTTGTCTAAGTTGTTTTGGTGCATGAACACTCGGTTTGGGGCATTAAATCAAGAATTATTATTCGACCCTGAGATCGAGAAGACGGCAAGTGCTCTGATGGCCTCAAGTAGAAATCAATCTCCCTATGCTCAGATGGCAGACAATACTACTCCTCCTCCTTGCACCGGGTCTATCAGGGACCATATGAAGCGTACATTTGGAAATAATTCTTCTATCCTTAGACCGCAACTGGCGATGACAAGCTTCGAGCTGAAGACGGGGCTTATAAATTTAATGCAGCAGGATCCCTTCCATGGGCATCCTCACGAGAACCCCAATCACCACATCGACACTTTCTTAGCAAAGTGTGACACTTTTAAGGCTAAGGATGTGAGTGATGATGCCATCAAGCTGCGGCTTTTCCCCTTCACTTTAAGGGATAAAGTCTCATACTGGCTACGGGCCCATCCGTCCAACCATTTTACCACTTGGAAGAAGCTGGCACTCGCCTGTGTGGCTAAGTTCTATCCACCCTCCAAGATGGTGCAGATCCGGGAAGCCATTTCAAATTTTAAACAGCTCCCGTAAGAATCTCTTTATGAGGTCTGGGAGAGATTCAAGGACCTCCAACATCAATGCCCTCATCACGGGATCCAGCCCTGAAACTTGGTGCAGAGCTTCTATAATAGGCTGCAGTCTAGCACCAAAATGATAATTGATGTTGCCGCGCAAGGCGCCTTGCTTGACAAATCTCCTGAAGAAGCCATAAACATGCTAGAGCATATGGCAGCTAATAATCATCAGTGGAGTGAAGAGCGAACCATTGTGACCAGGACCCCCGAGGTCAAAGCTACCAGCCATCTTGATTCTCACATCGAGACCTTGTGCAAACAAGTGGCCAGAATTGAACAGCGCTTGGATTCCATCCCTGCAACCATCAGCACCTCTGCTTATCATCATGCAGAGGATTATGTAGAGCAAGGTTACATTCCTAGTGAGGCACATTATGATGGTGCTGAATTATCTGAGTCTGTGCAGTACGTCCAATGAGAGGGACGCAACCAATGGCAACACCCGGTCGCTAGAAACATCCGGGGTTTTCTTACAGAAACCCAAATGGAGGGCTATAACCTCCACAATTTCAGAGACCGCCACCCCCTCCTCAGCAACGACAAGCGCAGCGACAGAATCAGTAGCAGAGTGGGTTTAGGCCAGCTGGGCCTTACCGACCAACAGTTATCAATTCAATCGCCCACCTCAGTAGGGTTATGCACCAAATTCGCCTCGATCCATTCTGGAGGCCACATTAGAAACATTTATGAGTGGGCAAGCCCGATTCAACTAGGACACATCCGCTCAGTTCAAGAATATAAATACTTCGCTCGATGAACTGAGGGGTCAGATGTCCCAGCTGCTGAAGAACCAAGGGAGGTTGCCTTTGCAACCAGAGCCAAATCCGAGAGCCCAAGCAAAAGTCGTGGTTTCTGTTACCGTGCGTGGAGGACGGGCGACCGACCACGTTATGATTCTGGTTGTGAACAAGGAGAAATTCATAACTGAAGAGGCCGTTATTGGCGGTGATAAAGAAGAGGCTGCAGAAGAGCATACAAAGAATGAGGAGAAGGCAGATTCACCCTCCACCACACCCATGGCAACGACGTCTCCTAATGATGTCGCAAGGAACAAATTAAGCCGACCTCCCCTGCCATATCCACAGAGGTTGGCTTTGGCTAAGATGGAGAAGAAATACTCCAAATTCACGGAGCTTCTAAAGGGAATCCAGCTAAACATTCCATTCATGGATGCTATCACAGAGATTCTCATTGATGCCAAATTTTTAAAGGACCTGATCACGGAGAAGAGGAAGCACGAAGAGATAAAGCTCATGGAGGACTCTACCTCTATTATAAAGAATCACCTGCCGTGGAAGCTACCGGCTCCGGGAAGCTTCACGTTCCATGCTCCATCAAAGGGATGCCCATCAATTGAGCTTTGATCGATCTAGGGACGAGCATCAGTTTGATGCCGCTTTCTATATTTGAGAGATTGCAGACCGGAAGCGAATTGGAGCCGACGAATATGTCCATACAGCTTGCGGACCATTCAATCACATATCCGATAGGCATAGCCAGGGATATTACTCTGCAGATACCTCCTGGGTTGTGTGTTTCAGTTGACTTCGTTATTATGAACATGCCTGAGGGAGGGAGCTCCCAGCTTATACTCGGCCGTCCCTTCATGGTGACGGCCGGCGTCTTGATTGATGTCCGTGAAGGGACTCTCTCGTTGAACGTGAGCAACATTGAAGATGAATTCAGGCTGCAGAAACCAATGAGGGAACATGTTCGTGAAAAAGGAGCTAGCTATTTGGAGCTCCTAGAAGATGAAGCTATAGGAGATTTTCCTTTTGAGGGGGTCATGAAGGACCCGATAAGAACAGGTGTTGACGATGACGGTGACCCAACCTATCACAAAGCTGTCGCCGCCTATATACGAGTTTTGGATAAGGAGCTCTTGAATCATTCTCCGCATCGTGAAGAACAGAAGCCATTGGTTACGCCATGGAGAAGCCTGGAATGGAAGGATACCAGATACCGCCACACGACATCATTGGCAAGAACGACAAGCGAATCTCATGCGCACCAAATATTAATTCATAAACTAGAGGGAGTCGAGCTCATGACTCAAAACGAGTGCTTATTGGGAGGCAACCCAATCTTTTATATCTTGGATTCTCTTTTTCAATTTCTTATTTTTACTTTATTTATTTGAGAAAATCAAACAAAAACGTTGTTTATTTCTCTTTAAAACACAAAATCATAAAAATTTGATGGGTTCTTCCTTTTTATAGGTTGAACATGAAGGGGCATGCAAATCGACATTTTAAGCAAAAGAAAGCTGGAGGAGAGCAGTAGATTTGAAGAGAAGACCAAAGAAAAAGAGCTAAAAAGGGGATACAGGGTGCTTGACCGAGCAGCCACACTGCTCGGTCAAGCAGCGCAGGCATGAGAAAGAAGAGCGAAATCATCACTCTGTCTACACGGCCCGAGTAACCTTTGCTCGGTCGAGTAGCGCAGGCATGTGAAAATTTGGAAGAAACGACGTTCTGTCTGCGCGGCCCGAGCAGCCCCTGCTCGGTCTGAGTAGAGATCTGCTCGACCGAGCAGCTCCTGCTCGATCGAGCAGAAGAGGGAGTTTCCTAAACTCTTTTTATTGCGTGTCCGACTCGACCGAGCATCTTCGCTGCTCGATCGAGTCAGTTTATCCTAAATTCCTTGGGCCCCACTTCCAAACGAGTTGGGTTTTTAACCCAACTTGTTTCATTTTCTACCTTAAGCGCTCATTTACCCTAAACTACTGCCCAAGCTACCCTCAACACCCTACTCGATCTCCCCCTTCGCCATTCACCTCTCCACCGCCTGCACCGTCGTCTGTGCCGCCCGCACGGTCGGTCTCACTTCCTCTCCGATCAGTCTCTCTCTCCCTCTCTCCCCCTTCTCTCCGCTCCCCATTCCCTTTCCCCCCTTTTTCTGATCGACGAAGGCCAAAGGCACCGCCCCCCACACCGGCAGCGCCGCCCACCTAAAACCCCCCCCACCGACATTCCACCCTCCTCTGCCACCTTTCCCTCCCCTCTAATCATGCATCACAAACCCCCCATCGCCCAGTCACCATTGCCCTAAGATCATCCCCGCTGCTCGATCAAGCACCCACTGTGCTCGAGCGAGCAACTAGCCTCCTCTCGTCACAAACCGCCCAGCTAATCGAGCAGCAAATGTGCTCGGTCAGGAATTCTCGAACGAGCCATTCTGCTCGGACCGAGCAGTACATCTGCTCAGTTGAGCACCCCCAATTCAGCTATTACCCCGATTTTAACTTTTATATACTGATATTTTTCTTGTTTCTATTTCAGGTACTATTTGCCTACGTCAGTGGCCACTATCGGGGGAGACTTTTGATGTGCTCGCTCGTTCGGTACGCTCTTTCCTCTTTTTACTATTGTACCAACACATCATCCTGCCATCTCCACGATGGTTTGCACTAAAGGAGCCCCACCCCTCCCATTCGTGGAAAGAGCCGGCCCCTGTCACCTCCTCTTCTCGACCTACCCGATGCCCCCGTCATGCCACCACCCCTACCCCCGCGGAGGAGCACGTGCATGATACGTCGCTTGCATCCGACTCTTCTCTCCCATGCCGCACACACACCCACCACTACCATCTCCACAACTACCACGCCTATCCCCACCACTGCATCTATCGTCCCTTCCGCACCTCCCGCCGTTCCCGTCGCTCTTCCGCCCCGAGTGCGGACGTTCGGCATCACCTTCCAGGACGACGAGCACCGCGAGCGCTTCGTTAGTCTCTCGTAGTGTCGTCTCATCCCCACTCTTTTAATAGACGTCTCCACCTTTCGATCCCTTGGACTCCTTCAGGGAGTCCATTGGTTGTACCGCACGATCGGCTTCGATCGTCTCCTTGGTGTCCACGCCCCCACATACACACACCTCACCTTGGAGGCCTTGAGCTCCATCGCCTGCACCGCAGCGGGCGATGGCATCACTTTCCGTCTTTTGGATCATGATTTCACGATCACATACGATATGATCCGCGCACACATCCATTTCCCTCCAATCCACGACCCCCGAGCCGCTTTCTCCCCAGACTACAACATGGGCCCTTTCGATGCCCCAGCTTTCTGGCATCGTATTTCAGGTCTGGACCACTACCGCCCGAGCCGGGTGAAGGCATCATGCATCGTGCATCCCTTCCTTCATTACGTGCAGCGCCACCTCACCATGACCATCTTTTGTAGGCAAGAGGTCGGGACCATGTCCCTTTCCGAGCTTACCCATCTTATAAGGATGACCCGACCGATGCACTTCCACCCAGATGACTCCCTCCACCACTTTGTACTTTCTGACGCAGCCCACTGGCTGTGTCATCGCCTTATTCAGACCGCCCGCACACACTATGCGACAGATATCTGCTGCGGCAGATTTTTCACGATTTTTGCACGCATGCTTGGTATTCATCTTTGCGATGATCTAGTGACCCATCCAGGCCCCACACGCTTGACTCTTGGTGTGCTCGAGCACATGCATATCATCAGGCCTTATGGAGCCCGTCACTGGACATATCTTGTCGACACCCACCACACACCTCACATGGTACTTTCTGTCCCTCACCTCACCCACATAGCACCTGTCCAGCTGAGCAAGATGATTGACAGGGTATACCTGCTTCCTGCGCTCCACGTACTCGAGCCACCGAGAGCTCCCATCGAGGCCGAAGCCGATGACCGGGTGCCTCGTTCCCCCGAGTACGAGGAGCACAACATGGCAGCCCTTGTTGTCGCCCTTCCAGCTCTGCCCTTACATCCACCTCGCTCGGGAGGCGCTTCTTCTCCCTCATCTGCCTCTTCCACCTCCACCTCCGTCGGGCCATCGGGGACTGTCACCACCTCCTACCCTGTTACCCCCTCCTTGGTTTCTTCTGTACCCGTGCTAGAGGGCACCGATATTCTGTCTGCTCCCGATCTTACAGATTTAGACTTTCCTGAGCACGACCCAGCCCCCACTCTTCCACCACTTTGGGATCTTATAGCCTCACTGCCAATTTCCTTAGAGTCCTATGTTCCGATCACTGGCACATCTTCGTCACCTACATCAGCTGTCCTTACCGAGAGCGTCTCGACGTCTGTCCACACTTCTATGTTGATGACCGCTCTGTCCTCTGCTGCCTTTGTCTACACTACTGTTTCTCCTGATCTCAGCCACACTGCATCACACACCTCCTTCGCTGAGATCTCGTCGAGTACCCCTTCTCCAATTTTTCAGCCCAGGCACCATGTATCATCTACACGGGACCGTTTTACAAGAGTGGTGTCTCACGGCCATGTTTATCGCCATCCCTTTGACTCTCGTAGCACCAACGGTCATCTGACTACGTTGGAGGAGTCGACTTCTCGCCTTCGACGGGATTTCGACGTCTCCGTATGCTCGACGACGACACATCATGAGAGAGTCGAGGCAGACATAGCCTCCATTATTGACCTGCTTCAGACACGTGGCACACCACTGATCACTCCATATTTTATACCTTTTTTCTACATGTTTTCATGATGTTTTGATCGCCCATATTGCGTTTTCACGATTATTCGACAATATTGCGATGCTTTTTGATGGGAATCTAGTCCCACCCCAAGTGGTTTGTTTTGTTGATGATCACACCAAATGTTATTAAATTACTAATCATACTACTTAAGTGTGTAGGTTGTGCAATAAGCTAATTGAAGCTCGAAACATACTCCGAGAAGAAGAACTTCAACCACACACATAGAAGATGAAGATGAATTTAGCTCGTAACTTCAAAGCTCAAGCACAAGAAGAGTTCAAAGATGAAGCTCAAAGAATGTGCTCAAGCTAAAGCTAAAGAGGAGCTCAAATTCAAGTGAAGCATATGCAACTAGCTCAAGCTCAACCATAGCTTCAAGTTCTTCATAGAGTCTAGTGTGTGAGCTGGTTTTCATTTTCTTAGGATTATGTCAAAGCCAAGAAGAATTTGCACACACACAAAATGATTTTCTAAAATGTTTTTAAAACTCATTTTAAACTTATTTGAGAGCATTCTTTTCATAGAAGCTAAGTTTCAATTTGTAGTCAACTACAAACACCTAGTAGTTCACTACACTGATTTCTGTCTTCTACCAGAAAAGATAGTCTGGTAGTCGGCTACCTAAGTTAGGGAGTCGACTACCAATTGTAGCAGATTTTCTCAGAAACACTCTGGGAGTCGACTACCAAAGTTAGGGAGTCGACTACCGGCTGTGCGACCAGAATTCCTTGATTCACTCTCTCATTTATTCTTTGCTTGATTTTTGGGCTGAAGTCAAACTTGATTTGAATCATTTTGAATTCTCCTTTGGCTCTATAAATAGAGACCCTATGAGACCATTTTTCTCACCAATTTACTCTTGAGCAAAATTCTTATTCTCTCAAAAGATCGCATCGTTCTCATCGCTCTCAAAGTTCTTCATAGCCAAATCGGTTTTTCTATTTCTGATCTTATTGCTTATATTCTTTTATAATTCGTTTTAAGATCATTATTATTATTTGTCTATTGCAAATTGGTTTTCAAAATCCTTCTCTTTTTTATTTTTTATATTCTCAAAGGATTTTTGAAACATCTAGATTCTAGATCACATCGAATAATTTCATATTCTTTGTGTGATCTAAGAACACATCTAGATTCTAGATCACAGTGAATAAACTCATATTCTTTGTGTGATCTACGGACGATTTAAAATTCTTTTAGCCACGTTAAGCACAATTGCATATTTAATCTTGGCTATAGAATTATTGGGTGTAAAAACCAATCTCCACTAATTCATTGTGGTTATTGGATTTGATTTTACTTGTAGTCCCTTGGTGATAAGGGTGATTGTAAATCCTTGTTGTAGGCAAGGTGTTTGTGAAAATTCCTCGGATTGTGAGGCAAGGTAAAGTCCTCGGTTTGTGAGGCAAGGGTAAAATCCTAGACAAGTCTAGGTGGTCGGAAATCCTGGTTGAGGCTAGGTATTTGTACTGCTAAGGCAATAGTGGAAATCTCGTACCGGATTGGTCGGGGACTGGACGTACCCAGGGTTGTGGGGAACCAGGATAAAAATCCTTGTGTTTGCGTTTGATTCTCTCTGTGATTGTTTATCTCTACTTTGTTTATCTTGATTCATTGAGTATTACATTTGTAACTCATTCATAATATATTGCAAGATCAATTTCTGTATCTGCTTCTCTCTTATACTTCTGTGAAATCTTATATATCTTCATTAAGTATTTATTTAACTGAGCTGTGCTTAATTTCCCTCTGGGAGTCGACTACTGTTCTTAGGGAGTCGACTACCAGAAGAGTTTTATCTCTGACTTGTTTTGAATATTAATTAAGTTGATTAAGAACCAAGCGTAGATCACTCTACTTGGTTTCTTAGGCAACATTAGAAGGTTTTGTTTTGTGTTGATTGATTAAAGAACGAAAAAGTTTTATCTTTATACAACACTATTCAACCCCCCCTTCTAGTGTTGTTTGCAATCCACATGATCCAACACTTTTCACTATTTCTTGTTTTTGTCGTATTCCAGGAAATATGGAGCGATTTGGAGCAAAAATGAGATCGATGAGTTTCACGCACTTTGGAGTGTTACCCATGGCTTATTTGAGGACTTATCAGAGATGGAGGATGAGCGGAAGAAGAAGGAATTCGATAGGAGCGACGAGGAAGCAAAAAAGGAGAAGAAATAAGCTCAGGAGCACATCACTCGGCCGAGCAAGACCGCTCATTCGGCCGAGTGACGGATCAGACTCGCCCGAGTAGAACGGATACGCCACGAAGATTTTAGACGTTCACTCGACCGAGCAAGGATTTCCGTTCGGCCGAGTAAGAAAGTTTACTCGCCCGAGTCAGTCAGGGAATCCAGACAGAAAAGAGCCAAAGCTACTGGAAAATCTAACAAAGCTCATTCGGCCGAGCAAAATAGCTACTCGGCCAAATGAAGAAACCTACTCGGTCGAGCCACCCTGAGAGATGGACCCCTGAAAACCCCAAAGTTAATGTTATTTTACGGGGCTTGTCACTCGGGCGAGTGACAAGGGTCACTCGGCCGAGTGACCCTCTCCGCCTGCTGTTAGGATTGCGAATTCTGGGCTGCGTAGGGGCAGTTTGGTCACGATTTTTTGGACGATTTTGGTTTGTATTTAAGCCCTGTTTTACCCTAGTTTTAAGAGAGACTTGAATTATTTTTTAGAGAGTTCTTTTAGGTTTTTGACGGCTACTCTTTGGAGAAATCTCAACTGGAAATCATTGGCTTCTTCATTGGTTTGTTCTTTCTTATTAAAAACTCAATTTTTATGCATTGTTTCTCTATTGCAATGAATTGTGCCGTGACTATTATTGTTATTTCTGAGATTTGCATGATGATTAGTGAGTAGTTCCGTTGTTCTAGGGCCTAGGGTTGAACCCTATGGACCCGATCTTTTGAATTGTGATGAATTCATGGATTTGTTGCTAGAATTGATAATGGTTAGGTTGTGATTGATATATTACGAGTAGCTAGGAATTTATATCGATTGGGATTTGCAAGAGATTGGATTCCAATTGACAGGAAGGCCTAGATATTCGATTTAGATTGATAATCGAATTTCTTTAGACTTGGTTTGCAAGAGATTGGACCAAAGCTAGGATTTTTAATTATGAGTCTATATTAATATTCGTTTGCAAGAGATTGGACGAATAGGAATTATCACAACCTAGATCGTAGCTCGAGTTTGTATGAGAGTGGGCTCGAGATGCGATTGGACAATGATGTCGTTCTTCATGCTAGCGGCTTAGGCTAGGGTTTGCACGAGAGTGGGCCCTAACCTAGGTTTGCTATAGACCGGCAATAGAACGAGAGCGTGAGCTTGGTTCCACATTAAGTTGCGACTAGTTCACCTTTATTCAAGCTTAGCAACAATGAAATTTATGATTCACAAGGATGAGAGACGGTCCGTAGTGGGGATTTCCTATCCCTAGACGCTTTATTATATTGATATTTCTCTGCTATTGAACGCTTGTGATGATACACCAAATTACTTTTATTCTCTTGATAGCTAGGTAATTAAAGTGAGATACTGTCAATTGTCCTCCCTGTGTTCGATACCCTCTCGCCACTACACCGTGCGCTTGCGGTAAAACTACAAGTCGTCTTTCGGGTGTACATCTGGACGCGATCAAGTTTTTGGCGCCATTGCCGGGGAGGCGACGATATTTTATTTTCCTACTTAGTTATTTCTATTTCTTTTTTCATTTTATTTTTATCCTCTTATTCCTCTATCAAGCTAACAATTCCATCGAAGCTCTATTTTTTCTGTGCATGTACACGAGATCGGCGGAGCATCAAGAAGATCTATTATTTGATTCGGAGATCGAGCGTACCGAAAGGAGAATTAGAGCCAAGAGAAGACTCAATATAGAGGACGATTGCATGAACCGACAGGAAACATCGAAAGAATTAGCGGCACGCATGGCGAGTATAATATCTATCAAAGATAGGCTACGGCCTAAGACTACTTCCTCCTACTTCATCCATTGCTATGCCGGAGTTGGCGGCGGATAAGAATTTCAAGCTCAAAACGGGACTTGTGGTTCTAATGCAACAGGACACATTCCATGGGAACTTCCATGAGAATCCACATTACCATCTTCAGCTATTCTTTTCCAAGTGCGCCACCTTTCAGATGCCCGGTGTATCGGTCGATGCAATCCGATTGCGCCTCTTCCCATTCACCCTCAGAGACAAGCTCTATATTGGTTGAGCATGCAAGCGAATGGAATCTTTACTACATGGGATGAGTTGGCGAGTGCCTTTGTTGATAAATTCTACCCACCATCCAAGACAGTGAAGATAAGGAGCGCACTCATGTCCTTCAAGCAAGGACCACAGTAGACTCTATACGAAGCATGAGAGCACTTTAAAGACCTCCAACATCAATGCCCCCATCACATCATTGAAGCGTGGGAGCTAGTACACAGCTTTTATAATGGACTCCAACCGGGCACCAAGCAAATCATAGATGTAACCGCCAATGGAGCCATTCTATCCAAGACACCGGATGAAGTTACGGCCCTATTAGAGGAGATGGCCTCTAATAACCAACAATTGGGTGACGGGCGAGGAACTTCTACATCCTCCTTGAATCCGACGAGCATATACGAGGCCAAGGTCGTAGCGAAACTTTCTACAAAGTTCGACTCTCTCCACAAGGTCGTGGAGAGATTGGAGAAGTTGATCACCGAGCCGCATGGAACTCCCGCCACATCTACGTCGGGAGGCAATATGAGCGATTGGCAAGACCAATCTCATGCTATGTTCGTTGGAGGAGAGCACAGAGAGGGTGCTATAGAGTATATCCAATATGTTGCGTGGAACACCGGTTATTGGGCCAACCCAGCCACGAGGAATCATCCGGGCTTCTCGTATGCTAATAATGACGGAGCTTTAAACCAACCACTGTCGCAACAACCTCAAGCTCGGCATCCACCTCCACAACCTCAATATCAACTGAGAGGGCCGCCACAACAAAGCTACCCGCCTAGGCAACAAGCGGGACCATATAGGCCGCCCGGTTATAATCAAGGGTGGAGAGCTCCAAACCCACCACAAGCACAACAGAGATCGGATCATGAAGCTAGGGTGTAAGAATTTATGGTGTAGCAAAAGAAAATAAACGCTAGATTGATTGCACAACAAGACTCTCTCAATATCATGGTGGGTCAACTAGCGGAGCAACTTAAGTTGCTAAATAAAAATACTCAACAATTACCGGCTCAACCGGAGCCTAATCCACAGAGCAATACCGGCCACATCAATGTGGTGGCGGCGGTTACTACTAGGGCGGGAAGGTCACTACTCCCGCCATGGTTCAAACCAAGGAGCTCGTGGAGGAAATATTTGATGACAAGGAGCCGGCAATTGAGGAGCGCCCAAAAGAGCCGCTAGAAGGTGGAAATTCTGAAACTAAGCAGCCAAATGAGGAGCGCACCTACATGCCACCGGTGCCCTTTCCGCAACGGTTGGTGAGAGCTAAGATTGAGAAGTGGCTTGCTAAATTCCTTGAGTACTTGCGATGGGTAAGCCTCAATATACCTTTCTTGGATGCTATCGTAGAGATCCCGTCATATGCCAAGTTCTTGAAGGACTTAATTTCGGGGAAGAAAAGAAAGGGGAAAATAATGCTTGCCGAGCAAGGAACTTGGTTCACCCGGAAGGAGAAAGAGCTGAAAAAATTCAAAGATCCCGAAAGCTTCCGTATCCCATGCACACTTGGAGGAGTCCCGATACAAAAGACTTTGGTAGACTTAGGAGCAAGTGTGAGCCTAATGCCCTTAAGCAGGTTTAAGAGATTGAATACAGGGACCGACTTAAAGCCCATGGATATGATAATACAACTTGCGGATGGTCGGGTTACTAGGCCGGTGGGGATTGCGGAGGACATACCGCTCCAAGTTCCATGAGGAATATGCTTTCTGTGCGACTTCGTCATTATGGACATCAAAGAGGAGGGCGATACTTCACATATACTTGGACGTCCCTTCCTAGCCACCTCCGGCGTGATAGTCGACGTGAGAGAGGGTACTTTATCTTTGAATGTCGGAAACATCGAGGTTGAGTTACATATCCCTAAAGCAATGAAGCATATGACCTACCAAGAGAAAGTGGATTATGTGGACCTCCTTGATGAGGTAATCGATGAAGACATACCGCACTCCATCGGCGCCCTACACGATGACGGCCTTGAAAAAGGCCAATCTTCTAATAATGGAGAAAAGTTGGAAGATCCTCCAGATGGCTCTTTGGGTGATGACAAAGAAGATGATGCTGATGTCGCGAGAATAAGGGAGCTATGCAAGCTCTCCACGACCAACAATTTGAAGAAAGCTCCGCCGGATGAGAGATCGGCATCACCGGTGAAGAAAAAGATTGGTACAAGTTCTATCTTGGGGGACTTATCCCCCAACACCACCCATGATTAGGGGAAGCCGAGGAATGACCACGAATATCAAAAACCAAATCCAAGTGGCCTTCCCGGCAAATTTGACAGTCGCATCTCGTATGCGCCAAATATCACGCACTAAATGAAAATCATTAGGGGTCGAGCTCAAGACCTTAAACGAGCGCTTGTCGGGAGGCAACCCGACGGTTTTATATTGATTTTAGTTGAATTCTCTTTTTTGTTTTAGATTTTTCTTAATATTAGAGTCTAGAGTCGATAAAAATCGTGACGATTGGCTCTATTTTTCATGACAGGAGATGGAGAACGAGAAATCATTCATATGGAGGATGACCATGGCAAGGGAGAGCGCTCTAGAAATTCAATCAGGCCATAGGAAGAGGAAGAAACTGACGAGAGCGAGAAAAACAGAGATTGGAGCAAAAACAGAGAGCCGAGGCTGAAAATTGCAAACTACTCGGCCGAGTGTACATGTCACTCGGCCGAATAAAGAATCTACTCGGCCGAGTAGAGTACCGATCAGGGAAGATCCTACAGACCCACTCTCTGTTATTTTTTGTAGTTTACTGTACTGTTGCCACTCGGCCGAATGACGATATTACTCGGCTGAGTGAATCAGATACCCTACACGCTTCAAAAATCGCTGAGTGGCCTTGCCACTCGGCCGAGTGGAACGTGTCCATTCGGCCTAATGGAAAATTTTACTCGGCCGAGTCGTATGTTTTGGGAGATTTTGAAAATTTTTATCGTCGCGCCATTCGACCGAGTGAACGCGTCACTCAGCCGAGTCGCCACATCCTTATATATCCAAGCAGCGCAGCGCGATTTTCAAAAACCCCAATTTCCCAATTTCACTTGCCCAGTGTCCGAGCATTTCCAAATTCCCTCGCCCGAACCGCTCGATCCTCGCCCGAACCACCCGACGCTGGCCGACCGCCGCCACCAACCGGTCGCCGTCGAGTCGCCGCCGCCTTAGCCTCCGGCTGTCGCCCCTCCCGCCGCCGTACACCTCCATTACGCCCCAAACTCCTCGTTTCTCGCCCATTTCTCCTATCCGTATGCCCATTGCGCCCTAAATTTAAATTAATTCATATATATATCTATTATCCCCTATCTTCCCCATGTATATTGATTATCATTCGCTGATTTGATTGTTTGTGTTTCAGGTTAGCTTGGGGGAGTTTGGGGGAGATACATGACGCTCCAGAGCCTCGCAGAGGAGGTGATTTCTTCGCACTCTACATATTTTGCACTCGCGTCGTGCTCAGGTATACTCGTTTCATTATATAGCACTTCACATTTTCATTTGGGGTGGGCACGTCTCGCGGCACACATGCCGCCACGCCTTAGACCATGCACTCGGGAGCCCGCTTCCAAGCGGAAGAAGTCAGGTGATCCTGGCTCCTCTTTCGCTAGGGCGGACTCCCCTCCACCTAGCCCACCACCACCCACACAACCGCCCCCTTACCGCACCCATTCCACCACCTGCACAGCCTGCTCCCGCGTTTGATGCGATGGGGATTACGTTCAGAAATGACGCCCAGCGCGCCAGATTTGAGCGTATCTCCCATCGCTCGATCGTATCCACTAGGTTCACGCACCTAGCTGACCTTGAACGCCTACGGGTCCTAGAGGGGCTACTCTAGTTGTATGACAACGTGGGGTGGCATGATTTCTTGTCGGTGTCAGCGGACACTTACATCCACCTGACACTAGAGGTCCTTAGTTCTATTGACCGGACCCCTGGAGGATGCTCCTTTCGCCTGATGGATCAGGAGTGCGAGGTCACTCTTGACATGCTCTGAGCATTCTTCCAGAGGCCTGCCGTCCCGGACCCAGACCGAGCTTACAGCCCCACGCACATCCCACCGCCGTCATTCGACACCCACGCTTTCTGGACTTGGATCACAGGATCACCCCTTGCCTTTGACCCTAGTCGGGCCAAGGCCTCTGCCGTCCTCCACCCGTGCCTCCGCATTGCACAGCGCCTTATGGCGACCACTTTTCTTGCAAGGTACGAGCCCGGGACGTTGTCGACGCCAGAGCTCTACATGCTCTATGCGATGACACATTCTAGGGTCTTTGATGGAGGAGACATTCTGGTCCCCACTATAGAGATTGATATCGCCAGTTGGTACATCGACCGCATCATTATTTCTGTCGGTGCTCGAACACCCATCTGTTGCGGCGGTCTGATTACCCTCTTTGCCCTATTGTGCGGAGTTGACCTCCCAGCCGGCTTGCTGAGACCACCGGGCCCCACCTCTCTCTCTCTCAAAAGATGTCATGGCCCAGATGAGGATGCTGCGTCCTCATGGTCAGCGCCATTGGGTGTGGCTGCACGGTCCCTACGGTGTCGATTACATGATTCTCCCGAGCCCTGCTCGGACGCATATTGGACCTGCGGGCGGGGAGTTGATTCCACCGATGGATCTCCTCATCCCCGCCGCATACGTTCTTGAGCCTGAGGGTGCTCGGTAGGAGCCCCTCCTTCCACCACTTGACCTGGTGATCCCTCAGCCTGCACTTGCTTCGTCTGCGCCTCCCGACACCTCTATCCACACTTCTATTAGTATCGGAAGCATTTTAGCTGAGTCTACCCAAACACTACCACCACTGTGTCCATGTCGATAGATCCCATTTCTGCTGCTAGCCCCGAGCGTCCCCCCACTGTAGTTGAGTGCGGCGAGCCTTCTTTTGCTTCCGCGGTCGAGACCCTTTCCTCATTGTTGTTCTCGACTCCTGGGGAGTCATTTTCTACACCCTTCATGACATCCACAGTCGTCGACCTCACTGTCTCCACCGCCGCTGTATTCTCCGAGAGTGTTGTGACGTCTGTCCCCGTGTCTGTGTCACTGACCTCTCTGCCCACCTCGTCGCTTGCCACCATTGTTGTTTCTACTGCTGCTCCTTCCTCTTCGACCATTCCCGCGTCTCAGCCTCCCACAGAGGCTGAGCGACACTTAGCGAGCACAGCAACACCTCACCACCCCACTGTAGCACCCATCCTTTACAGTAGCTGAGTCAGACAGCCCCGCTCTTCATCTATTCGTCCTACTCGACCCTCTGCTCCACCTCCCCCCGACACCCTAGTTCAGCACCTACGTGCTCTTGAGGGGACGGTGAGTGGACTTAGAGTAGATTTTCGGGCTCTCTCTGCTACTGTTAGTGCTGTCCAGACCCACGTCGCATTGCTTCCTGGTATTCAGGCTTGCCTGAAGCAGATTCTAGAGCGTCTGCCTCAGCCACCCACCCCACCCAGTAGCCTCCACGACCACTACCTCTGCCACAGGACGGTGCTGGTGCACCCCCACCCACCTAGGCACACACTGGATGCCTTCGATACTTTTGTTGTTGTTACGCTGGATATTTTCTGAGCCTGCTTATTTTGCACCCCTCCTCCACACAGTTTTGGTCACTTTTTGTTCATATCTGTCTATATATTTTTGGGAGTGAGGGAGTACTTTTGGGGACACCTATCTGACACCATTTTGATCTCTGGTTGCATCACTTGCATTCCCATCGCATACTTTTTATTTTTCTTTCTTTTTATTTTTTATTTTCATACATGCATCCTCACCCGCCCTACCCACATTTTTGCCTCTCGGTGTGCCACACTTTGCACATTGAGGACACTGTGCACTTTAGCTTGGAGGAGTGAGTTCTCACACACTTTTTATTTTTGTCGCCTTTTATTTTCTTTTTCCCACATTTCTTCGTTTCATTTTTTACATGCATCACGTTTTCTTACTTTTTAAATGTGCTGCATTGTACAGTAGTTTTTATTCTATTTTATCCTTATTTCTTTTATCCTTTTGCTAGAGATGAATTTTCTGTGATGATGATGACATGGTGTTAGCTTATCTCTATATGCATATTATCTTGTCATGCCATAGTTTTTATTTCAGATAGCATATGCTATGTCTTGCTTTACATTCGAGATAGTAACCCGCACTTTCATGTATGTATATGGATGAAATTCTTTTATTAGCTGAGTCTGATGATTTTGCCCGTATACTCTTCATAGAAAACACACCAAGCTTCACGCATTGATTGCTTATATCTGGAGTACTGCTTTCTTTTCTTATATCACTTCTTATTGCATGAAAATTGTACGCTTCACTTTCAGGTTGATTGAATGTATGCTAGGTTGATATAACTGGATTAGTTTACTTTCTGAGATTAAACTGAGTAGATTACATTATTCTGCTGAAAGTTGTCGTGCACATTCTATAGAGTGAACCGAGTGTTACATATATTTCTCTTTCTCCACATATCTTGAGCATTATTTCTATACTTAAAATCATTGGTGAATCTCCCTTTAGCGATTCTTATATTGGCATTTTCCCCCGCTACAAAAATCTATGCTCCATACCCCCAAAATCAAAAAGAAAAAAATTATTCTTGTATATCTTTCTATCTTTTGATTTGGGATCACAGTTGTATGACTAAAAAAGAAGAAGAAAAGAAAAGAAAAGAGAAAAGAAGTTCATATATGATCACATCTCATACTCTTTCTCTCTTTCTCCCCTATTTTATTTTTATTTTTTTTAGCTTCAAAAATGGGGAATAAGCCTATTGACTTATCTTATGCCACCACGCTTATAGATAAGCTTGGGGGAGAGGATCCAATGATGTGTGAGAGAGTGACTACTTGATTGTGCATGACAACCTAAGCTAGGTAATTTTCTATACTCGGTGAGATTACTAAAAGTTTTTACGAAATCCAGGAATTGAAACTTAGCATGCATTTCATGAAAGCCATACCTTTCTATTCTTATTGATCCATATTGTGTGATATCTCTTATACTCCGAATAGAAAGCATTCAATTGAAAAGTGTGTGGTTTATGATTATATATACCGCTTTAGATGCTTCAGACGATGTTAATTGTAGAATGATTCCATATTTCCTACTATTTTGCTATTCTTGGGTTTCTATTTTGAATGCATCCATATGATTATGATATCGAGATAAAAATCTTTGGCATGTGTTTTATATTCACCGTATGCTATATGAGTAAGCAAAACCCACGTCCTGAGAAAATGATCTAGCACCTCCCTCTGTTTTTCCTTCCTATCTTCTATCTCTTTTGTTTTTCCTTTTCTTTATTTTTTCCGCCGGGTTCGCCTTTTTCTTGTCTTCCTCGAGGATGAGTAAGAGGTAAGCTTGGGGGATTTTGATCACTCCATATTTTATACCTTTTTTCTGCATGTTTTCATGTTGTTTTGATCGCCCATATT
This sequence comes from Scilla litardierei, assembly GCA_030789695.1. Lineage (NCBI taxonomy): Eukaryota > Viridiplantae > Streptophyta > Magnoliopsida > Asparagales > Asparagaceae > Scilla > Scilla litardierei. The sequence goes on along the minus strand of CM061130.1, from coordinate 109,550,461 downwards.
GCATTTTTCACGATTATTCGACAATATTGCGATACTTTTCACTATTTCTTATTTTTATCGTATTTCAGGAAATATGGAGCGATTTGGAGCAAAAATGAGATCGATGAGTTTCACGCACTTTGGAGTGTCGCCCACGGCTTATTTGAGAACTTATCAGCGATGGAGGATGAGCGGAAGAAGAAGGAATTCGATAGGAGCGACGATGAAGCAAAAAGGAGAAGAAATAAGCTCAGGAGCACATCACTCGGCCGAGCAAGACCGCTCATTCGGCCGAGTGACGGATCAGACTCGCCCGAGTAGAACGGATACGCCACGAAGATTTCAGACGTTCACTCGGCCGAGCAAGGATTTCCGTTCGGCCGAGTAAGAAAGTTCACTCGTCCGAGTCAGTCAGGGAATCCAGACAGAAAAGAGCCAAAGCTACTGGAAAATCTAACGAAGCTTACTCGGCCGAGCAAGATAGCTACTCGACCGAATGAAGAAACCTACTCGGCCTAGCCACCCCGAGAGACGGATCCCTGAAAACCCCAAAGTTACTGTTATTTTACAGGGTTTGTTACTCGGGCGAGTGACAAGGGTCACTCGGCCGAGTGACCCTCTCCGCCTGCTGCTAGGATTATGAATTCTGGGCTGCGCAGGGGCAATTTGGTAACAATTTTTTGGACGATTTTGGCTTGTATTTAAGCCCTGTTTTACCCTAGTTTTAAGAGAGACTTGAATTATTTTTTAGAGAGTTCTTTTAGGTTTTTGACGGCTACTCTTTGGAGAAATCTCAGCTGGAAATCATTGGCTTCTTCATTGGTTTGTTCTTTCTTATTAAAAACTCAATTTTTATGCATTGTTTCTCTATTGCAATGAATTGTGCCGTGACTATTATTGTTATTTCTGAGATTTGCATGATGATTAGTGAGTAGTTCCGTTGTTCTAGGGCCTATGGATGAACCCTATGGACCCGATCTTTTGAATTGTGATGAATTCATGGATTTGTTGCTAGAATTGATAATAGTTAGGTTGTGATTGATATATTACGAGTAGCTAGGAATTCATATCGATTGGGATTTACAAGAGATTGGATCCCAATTGATAGGAAGGCCTAGATATTCGATTTATATTGATAATCAAATTTCTCTAGACTTGATTTGCAAGAGATTGGATCAAAGCTAGGATTTTTAATTATGAGTCTATATTAATATTCGTTTGCAAGAGATTGGACGAATAGGAATTATCACAACCTAGATCGTAGCTTGAGTTTGCATGAGAGTGGGCTCGAGATGTGATTGGACAATGATGTCGTTCTTCACGCGAGCGGCTTAGGCTAGGGTTTGCACGAGAGTGGGCCCTAACCTAGGTTTTCTATAGCCCGGCAATAGCACGAGAGCGTAAGCTTGGTTACACATTAAGTTGCGACTAGTTCACCTTTATTCAAGCTTAGCAACAATGAAATTTATAATTCACAAGGAGGAGAGACGGACCGTAGTGGGGATTTCCTATCCCTAGATGCTTTATTATATTGATATTTCTCTGCTATTGAACGATTGTGACGATACACCAAATTACTCTTATTCTCTTGACAGCTAGGTAATTAAAGTGAGATACTGTCAATTGTCCTCCATGTGTTCGATACCCGCTTGCCACTACACCGTGCGCTTGCGGTAAAACTACAAGTCGTCTTTCTGGTGTACATCCGGACGTGATCAACAACCCGTGATCCTCACTCCCGCCCCTCCACCCTGGCCAGCCACTGTGACTACCGTTGCACCACTCAGTGCTCCACATTCTCAGGCTTCAGCAAAGCATACTTCTCCCACACCTGAGTCGGTCACCACAGTCCAGTGCACTACTGCTCTGGTCCTATATTCACCATCCACATCTTCTGGTCTACAGCAGAGGGACCCACCACCACCCCCAGAGGGTGGTGCCTGTGCTTGATGCTGTCACATACCCATTTTTACCTTCCTCATATTTTATAGTGCCCATCTGTCTCTTCGGGGCCCTGATCTTATATAGCTTGGGGGAGGACCCGCCATGCATCATTCCATACATATGCATCATTTCATTCATCATTGCATCATATCATATTGTTTATTTCTTTTGCATCGTTTTTATTTTATATTCCCTGCCCACCCACCCTATTTAGCATCATCTCCCGCCTGCAGTGAGGACACTGCTTGGTTAATCTTGGGGGATGAGCGCTACAGCTTTATTTTTCATTTTTCTTTTATATTTTCCTCCCTTCTTCAGGTTTTTAGTTTACTTTTCCACTCATTTTCCACTTTTTATATTTTTTTCTCATTTAGCACCACGTTTTTCTTTTTGCCATGCATGCATCCCTATTTTCATTTTCCTATTTTCTATGCCCCTATTTCTTTTTATGCTAAGGATTTTCTGCATGATGATACTTCTCCTAGCCCTACTAGTTACTTACGGTGCTTATTACTTGCTAACGTGCTATTTAGGGTAGTTTCAGTTTTACTTTCTATATGCATGTATATTCTTTTGCTGATCAATCTGAATTGATGCCTGATATGAATTGAAAACCAAACGCATGAAATAGTATCTAGTATGCACTATGTTTGGTAATGCACCTAGGTTCACGCATCATTAGAATACTTGGAGCATCTGCTTTCTATCTCATTCACTTCTGTTTGCACGCTTGATGTTATTTTGCTTATTACTGCATGCTTTTCAGCATTTATCTAGATGAATAAAAATATCCATGCTAGTTATAAGTTTAGTTAGAGTATTATCATATTGAATCGTTGTGCACCTCTTATGAGTGAACCGATTGATTCATTATTTTCCTTCTCCACACATCTTTATAATTCTCTACATATCAGTTGGTTTCACCCCCACAGCTATCATTATCGCATCTCACTTCCCAAAAATCCCAAAAAGAAATATATAGCTTCTAAATAAAATGAAATGAAAAAATGGGAAAAAAATGTGAAAAAGTGAAAAAGAAAAGAAAAAGAAAGAAAAGAAAGAAATAAAATCGTTTTGTATCCTTTTATTAGAAGCTATCACATATACTGGGAAAAATATCATATTCATATATGCGACGCCTCGAGCTAAGCTTGGGAAGTGAACCAATTGATCATATGAGTGAGTATACCATTAGAGTGGAGACGGTGCCCAACGGGGAGATTTGATAATGCTTGCGCTTTACGAAATACTTTAGTTTTTGGAGAATTTTCATGATTCGAAGTTGATATCTAAATAGCATGATTCTTTCCATTCTCTATTGCATGATGGTGTAATTTCTATATGTTCCATGTGTATATATTGATTGAAAAGTGCATTGCCAACTCTTTTTATATTAGACTCTATGGACTACATGAGATTGATATGAGTTGATGACATTATTTAGGAGATCCCTATTTTTTCCTCTAATTGCATACTCGACATATGATTAGTAAAACTTGAAAACACCATTAGCATGTATCTTTACTATTCGGAGCATCGTGATATACTACTGAGGCTTGAGATTTGATTGAATAACCTTAGCACCCTCCATCCATCTCTACTCTTCTTTTTTTCTTATTTTTATTTCTTTTTGTTTATCTCCTAGCGTACTTAGTATTCGTCTCCCTCGAGAACGAGTAAGAGGTAAGCTTAGGGGATTTTGATATGTCCATATTTTACATCTTTTCATAGCATCATGACATTGCATTTCATGCCATTTTCGCACCCAAATCCCGTATTTTCCTACGATATTGCAATTCTAACGTTATAGTTTCGTAGTGTTTTATGGATTTTGGAGCGATTCAGGACCCATTTTGGATATGGACACATCTAACATGCCAGTGAGCCCGTTGGCGACGCTCTACAGGAGTTCGCCGAGTTTTGGGAGCCATATGAGGAGTGGAGGAGAGAGCAAGAGGAGAGGGAAGATGCAAGAGCTTCAGTATATATTTTTCCAGGCGACTCGACCGAGCAGAGCAGCTGCTCAGTCGAGCAGAGGCAAGACGAAGAGTGGAGCAGATACGCATGCTGCTCGGACCGAGCACCCATGGTGCTCGGTCGAGCAGCCCCTAAGTTCGACGCTCAGCCAACCTCCTACACGGCCCGAGCAGATCTTTTGGCGACCGAGTCAGCTGGCTGCTCGACGGAGCAGAGCTGACTCAGGCCGAGCATACAGAGTGGCGATTTTTGGAGAAGCGCAACTCCCTGACGTACTCGACCGAGCAGAAGGGTTGCTAGACCGAGCAGCCGACCGAGCAATCTCCTGCTTGACCGAGTCACTGACTCGGTCGACGATGCTTAAGGCTAATTTTGGAACTTTCGCGTGGCCGTCTGTTGCACGATTGGGGAGTGAAGTGTGGATCTGGGCTGCTGCGTTTGGGAGTTCCTTTCTTTTGTTAATTTTTGAATTACTTTTAGAGAGGAGAGGAGATTAGAAAATACTTGTTAGATCTAGACCTAATTTCTTGACGATTATTGAGTTGCTTTTGGAGATCTACTATTCTCTGTGTTCCGGAATTCTTGGTATTTCTTCGGATTATTGTTTGCCGTTGTTTTTCTTCGTCTTCAACACGTAAGCTATTCTATCCTTACCCGATTAATTTTCTACGATGTTTTCTCTTGCAAAAATCATATTTTTATTCGTTAAAATCGCCATGAGCGAGTAGTCTCTTCTAGGGTTGATGGGTTAGCCCTAAGACTTTAGGGAGAAGATGTAGATCTGGATCTCTAGGTTGAATTAGGAATAAAGGGGAGTATTTCGGTCGATCTTACCGGATCCCTAGGATAACCCGTACCGAGATCATACCCACGGTCTATGGAATTGATGAGCTTAAGGGGTATCTTTAGAATTTGAATAGGGAAATAGATGGATCCAACCAAGGCTCGTGACCATGCCCGGCTCGTGCCTTGAGGGGATCCACCGACGAACTATATCGCTACGTTGACGGCTACCGCCATTGCGTCAACGAGAGCCACCGAAATACCTCACAATTCTAACCTATGAGAGTGTTATGAATTGGGATATTAATCCCCTAAACCTAATGCAACGTAAGGATCCTATTCCAACGTCGATCCCCGACGGTCTTAGCGGTGATCCCTAATACCCTAGTTCCTTTTATTATTGAATCAACAATAATACCACAACCAATCCTTCCAACCCGACAGCTATCTCACTTCAAGATATAGAGTAAGCTGAGAACCTAAATACACTATCATCGTCCCTGTAGGATCCGACATCTTTTATACTATAATTTGACACCGTCTGCTTGTAGATAGAGTCTGAAATTGACACCTAGGGGCCATACTACGCCTGGTGACCGTGACACCGCTAGGTGGAATCTTGGTATAGGTTTCAGGTGTCCGACTGCAGGACTTCAAGTCCGTAGCTGTGTATAACTCAGCTCTCTATAACATCACTTCACGCCTGAAGTTGTGTGTTGAACAAGTCTCGAAAACTTGCATGCTTGAGAAAACATATACATCCTTCCATAAGAAGGATTCTATTCTCATGCAACAGTATCGTGAACGCAAGTTCACGAGGTACTCTAATTTACTCTCCTGCCTTCTTATGGTAGAGCAGAACAGAGACCTCCTACTGGCCACGCATAACCTACGCCCTGATGGCTCTGCTTCTCTACCTGTAGTTCACACAGTTTCTTCCCAGAAGATGAAGAACAAGAACAAAGGCAGATTAAACAATGGGAAAGCTACAAGGAAGTAGACCATAGCTCCTCCACAAAACAACAATAATGAGGGAAAGATAAAGAATACGTAGAAGAGGAATACCTCTGACCAGACGTCTGCTCCCAAGAAAAAATGCGAAGACAAATGCTACAGATGTGGCATGACTGGACATTGGTACAAGGTCTGTCGTACTCCACGCCACCTCCAAGATTTGTATATGGCAAGCCTGAAGCTTTCCACTGAAACAAATCTGGTGGATATACAGCCTACAACTCGATTCAACACCGAGGATTTTCGAGAATGACAACCTTCTTGACTAAAGCTATTTTAGTCATCTTTTCAGCATTTATCATTAAATGTTTTGATGTATCTTCAATTATGTCTTTCTTTATCTTAATTATAAATCGAATGTAATTTTACTTTTCATAAAAAGTGTTTACATTATTTTCTAGAGATAAAGTGTGAATGCCTAGTGGATAGTGCCTCCATGCACACGATCCTTCGTGATAGATGCTATTTTAATATCATCATTATGTATCATAGTCCCGTCACTACAATTTCGGGACTATATAATATAATAGAAGGATCAGGTGAAGCAATTTTACATTACTTTACATGTGGATGCTTGTGGATGCTTAGGACCATGCCATATTGTATGCCACATCGCTTATCTGAATACGACCCTCTGGTGGCCATATTTTATCGCAGATGCAGCTAGAATGTGGTGCACCTCCGAATATCTCTCATTTGAGAGGGTTTGGTTGTGCAGTCTACGTCCCCATTGCACCACCTCAAAGGACCAAAATGGGTCCACATCGTCGTTTGGGTATCTATATAGGGTTTGATTCACCCTATTAGATATCTTGAACCCCTAACGGGTGACACATTTAAGGCACGTCTTGATGACTGTGAAAATGTTTTTCCAAAACTAGGCACACAAACTAAGAAGCTTGATGCTTCAGAGACATTCTTGAGATAATAAATCTTTGTCTCATTATGATCCGCGTACTAATCTGTATGAAGATGAGATCCTGAAGATCCTTTATATTCAAAATAGAGCACAACTACTACCGGACAAATTCACTGATAACCAGAAGATTATCAGATCACACGTCCCTGCTGCCAATACGCCAGCTAGGATTGACATCCCCAAAGATGGGTGCAATCCACAGGCAGCAGAATCGATCGTACCTCATATAAAAAGAGGACGACCGCCTGGCTCCAAGGATAAATTCCCTCGTAAGAGGAATATACTTGGAGAAATAAAGAATATCCCACCACAGGATGCTGAGCTCGGACCAGTAACCTCTCCACTCCTTTAGTCACTCGAAGAGGACAATACATGAGAAATATCATTAAAATTCATACGTACTGGGGAGGTACTGGACAGAAAAAGCACTGTCGTCGACTACGACTTTGCGTTCGATATTGCTGTTTACGTCGCTCAATGCAATGATGATAACGATCCAGTATCTCTAGCTGAATACAAACGTAGAGATGATTGGCCAAATTGGAACGAAGCAATAGGAGTAGAGCTGGACTCACTCTTGAAACGTAAAGTCTTTGGACAAGTAGTCCAAACACGAAAAGGTGTAAAACATGTGGGATACAAGTGGGTATTTGTAAGGAAAATAAATGAGAATAATCAGATCGTACGATACAAAGCACAGCTTGTAGCTTAGGGCTTTTTCCAACGACCGGGGATGGATTATGAATATACATATTCCCCAGTTATGCATAAGATCGCATTCCGGTTGATAATAAGCTTAACATCAATGGAATGCCTAAAAATGCAGCTCATGGACGTTGTGACTGCATATCTATATGGCAATATAGATAAAGATATCTATATGAAACTTTCGGATGGTTTCAAAATACCGACAGAAACAAAAGATAGACCTCGGGACGTCTATTTTGTTAAGCTTCTAAGATCATTATATGATCTTAAACAATCTGTAAAAAAGTGGTATAACAGACTGAGTGAATTCCTTGTTCAACAAGGTTTCACCAATAATGAAGTCTGCCCGTGTATTTTAACCATGGGAACATGATTCGTATTAATAGCCGTCTAAATAGACGATTTAAACCTCATCGGATCTCCTGCAGAGATTGATGATATATCTGCAAGCCTCAAACTAACATTTGAAATAAAAAGACCTAGGCAAGACTAAATATTGTCTTGGCTTACAGATAGAAAACCTTACGGAGGAATCCTATTACACCAAACCACATACACAAGGAAATTACTTAAAATTTTCCATATGGATAAGTACCATCCTCTAAGTACACCAATGGTCGTTAGATCTTTGGATGTACATAAAAACCCCTTCCGGCCACTGTAAGAGGGGGATGAAATATTAAGTCCTGAAGTACATTACCTTAGTGCCATTGGAGCACTACTATATCTGGCAAAATGCACGCATCCCGACATAGCGTTCGCAGTCAACCTACTAGCCAGATACAGTTCAGCGCCCACAAAGCGCAACTGAAATGGAGTAAACCAGCTTCTGCACTACCTCCAAGGGTCGATTGACCTGGGATTATACTTCCCGAAAGGTGGATCTTCCACTTTAATTGGTTATGCAGATGCAGTTTACAGGTCTGATCCACACACCGAGAAATCACAGACTAGTTTCGTGTTCACTTTCGGTGGTACGACCATCTCCTAGAAATCTTTGTAGTAGACCACTACATCAGTCTCATCCAACCACTCAGAGCTTCTGGCGATCCATGAAGCAGCAGAGGATGTGTCTGGCTTCGTTCAGTCATTCATCACATTCTAGTGACGACCGGCCTGAAGACTGATGATCTTGAGCCAACCATATTATTTGAAGATAATGCAGCATGTATATCTCAACTACAAGCTGGTTACATCAAGGAAGACAGGACGAAGCACATCTCTCCCAATTTCTTCTGGACGCACGAGCTATATGAGCAGAAACAGATTGAAGTACGACAGATTCAGTCTTGTAATAATTTAGCTGATCTGTTTACTAAGGTATTGCCTAGATGTATTGTTAGAAAGCTTGTATAAGGATGCGACACCTGAAAGACATACAAGCCTGGAGCTTGTACGGATCAAGGGGAGTCACTTGTGTATTGTACTCTTTTTCCTCAAGCTGTTGGTTTTTCCCACTCGGTTTTCCACAGCTACGGTTTTAACGAGGCAAACACGATAACTCTGGATCCAGCAGAATCCACCTCGTATTAGCGTATTGGATCCTGAAAACTTCATATGATAAGAATGGATGGATGAGGTGGAGTGTTATGAATAGGGGAGACCTTTGGTCTCCACCCACTATCATCCACCATTAAACCCACTCTTAATGGGTCTCCCTTGAGTTCCAAGGGACTTGTAACCCTCTTGATATAATATAAATATGACAATGGTGAATACCATATGTCTGCTTCCTTCGTACTATTCCAACATTGCATTCAATTATTCAAATGCAACGAGTAAAATAAGAAACTGGGATATTACAATACTGTAATTAATGAATTAGCGCAAAAATATTTACCATCATCAAATAACTTTAAAAACAAATTTGCTAGCTTTTCATCTAATAATGAAAAGAAGCAATGGATAGTTTTAAATGTTTAGAAAAAAGTATTATCGAATAATTATCACTCAAAACATTCTAAATCCTTTTACATGTGCTTAGGTGAATTAACAAGAAAACAGTCTGAGCAAAAGTGAATGATTCATGATTTGAAAGGGGCATAGAATCACACCGAAAATTTAGAACTATCTTTATTTTGCATTCTACTTCAAGTATTCATCACATGTTAAATACAAATATAATGACATAAGTCATGTCCAATATCCTACCAAAAAGAAAACGTTGATTTAAGAAAATATAATTTCAAATAGAATGGTTGAATATCTTTCTTTTAAATTTTAAATCTAACCCAACTTCCAACTCACATAAAATTAAATCTAAATAAGGAATCTAAATATTTAATTTGACCCCGACCTAATCACTTTAGATTTGATACCAAAAAGATTGAATTATTCCCCCGAGTTAAAAGATGCTATTCTTGTATCAAACAAATTCGTAATATACTACCTAAATGGTTCACGAGTCCAACTCGACAGTACTTCTTCGGTCCCAACTAGCCAAAGGCTTCCGTGTCCAACTCAGCAAAATGCATGTATAAGCGCAGCAACACAAGAAAGATCTGATACCTGAAATGATCAAAATGCCCATTAATCAAATTTATACGAAGCCGTCAATTAATAAAGAAAGTCACTCATTTTATTTCATACTTTTTCTTGACGAATCTTAAATGATAAAAAATAATAATGTAATGAAATAAATTTGAGGGGGTGAAAATATCAACTGCCTCCCAAAATCCCCAGAAGGCACCCCCGGGCCCACACCCATATGCAACCAACCATTAGCTGTTTACACCGTGACAGTCTTTGTGCTGCGGAAAGTAGAAACGAGTGAGAGGCCAAGGCCAAATGAAATGGTTATAACTGTCAAAACCAAAAAAGAATAGTTTGAATTTTTTAAATAAAAAAAGCTATTTCCTTTTTCATTCCTCTGATTTCTCCCCTTATTATTATTATTATTATATTTTAATTCTCAAATATGGTATAAATAGAGAGCAAGCTCTTTTCTTTGGTTGGCTTTAAAGGGGAAAAAACAAAGAAAGTGGGAGAGATATTGAAGATGGCTCTGATGGAGAGCTCTGAGGGCGTAGAGATGGACGATGATGAGTATGCAAAGCTTATCAGAAGGATGAACCCACCAAGGTACTGATCATTATTTTTTGTTTGTTTACATCTTTTCATTGTAATTTGGTAGATATTTGCATATGTGTATGTTTCTAATGGGGGTTTTTAATTTTATTTTCTAAACTTTTTGTTGGTTCTTACCCACTTTGGGGTTCTCTCTAAGATTTGTTTTTAAAATAACTTTTGCCCCCCTTTTGGCTAATTTAGCAGATATTTTTGTGCTGGTTTTGGGTTTTCTTCCGGTAGTCTCTTGTTTAGATTATTTATTCTTCTTTTAGTTTGTTTTCTAAGTTCTTCAAAATATTCTGGTGTTCATAAATTTAAAATCTGCAGCTTTTTTTCTCATGTTTCTAATCCTCGATTTCTGAGTATGACCTAATTCTGTCTCAATTGAATTCATGGGGTTTTTAATACAAATAATATTTTCGTTTTTTCCAACTTTGTTATGTTTAATTTTTTTAATTTGTTTAGGGTTCTGTTTTCTAATTACAAATTTGATTATATAGACGCGGGCGAAGATAATTTATAGGAAGATTGGATTTGGGATGAAGATTTGTTGCATTGTCTTCACTTAATTTCACATAGAGCTTTAACTAGAAAAACTTTGATGCAACTTTGTAAAAGAAAATTTGCTAATGGCGTCCATTTGATTCATGATGCAGGGTTGTGATCGACAATGATGCTTGCGATAATGCGACGGTGATTCGGGTAATTTCCTCTTCTTTTTATTCTCATCGCAAATGTGTGCCCTCGATTTATAATCGAAATTATCATATCAATCTGAATATATTCGCGTAAAATTTAGGTGGATTGTGTGAACAAACTTGGAATCCTGCTGGAAGTTGTTCAAGTCCTCACCGATTTGAACCTTGTTATCACCAAAGCATACATATCTTCGGATGGGAGTTGGTTCATGGACGGTAAAAAAAACCCCCTAAAAGAAAAGATTTTGAAAGCCCATTTCTTACTGAATCCACGGCGCTAATTTCTTCATTTTTTGTGTTTTATAGTGTTTAATGTCACTGATCGCGATGGGAATAAAGTTTGGGACAAGGAGATCATCTCTTATATACAAACTGTAAGGGATACTCTTCTCTCAAAATGTTTTTTCAGTGGTACAATTATAGAATTAATCTTGAATGATTTAGCTTACTTGCGAATTATTTGTATACTCATGAATTATAGAAATAACTCCAAATTATTTTAATTCTCATGAATTGTATAGATACTTCGGACTATGCACACGTGCTAACTTATTCACTGATTATTTCAATCCATGTTCCGTACTCGTTATCTTCTTGTTTGATTTTTGGGGGTTTTGCTAGAAATTCATTGTTGATATTGCTTTTCAATAGATTTATGCAAGTATTTTGGGTTCATTATTTAGCATACAACAAAGTTTACTAAATCATCGTTTGTTGGTTTGCATTGGTCAGTCCATTGAGACGGATGCATATTTCTTTCCCTCTGCAAGAAGGAATTCAGTCGGTGTGATGCCATCCAAAGAGTACACTTCAATCGAGCTAGCGGGCACTGACAGGCCCGGCCTTCTATCTGAGGTGTCCGCGGTGCTCACCGACCTCAAGTGCAACGTCGTCAAGGCTGAAGTATGGACTCATAACACAAGGGCAGCTGCGGTTGTCCATGTGACCGACGGATCAACTGGCCATGCCATTGAAGACCCGAAGAGGCTTGCTAAGATCAAGGAGCTGTTGTGCAATGTCTTGAAGGGGGATGGGGATTCGAGGACTGCAAAGTCAATGGTATCAGTGTCAATCACACACACTGAGCGTCGGCTGCATCAGCTTATGTTCGATGGTAGGGACTACGATAGAGCTGGAAGAGGAGCTGACGAGAGGTCTAGACCTCAGGTCACCGTTATGGATTGCGTAGAGAAGGATTATACAGTGGTGATCTTGAGGTCTAAGGATCGCCCCAAGCTTCTGTTCGATACCATTTGTACGCTTACCGATATGCAGTACGTGGTGTTCCATGGAACGGTCAGCTCAGGAAGAGGCGAAGCTTACCAAGTATAAACGCGATTTTGATATATATTTTTTGTGCCGTTGTGCATACTTATATGTTAGCAGTTCAATCTGAGCAGAGCATTTTGATTTCAGGAGTACTACATCCGACATGTGGACGGGCTGCCGGTGAGCTCAGAAGCTGAACGGGATCGAGTGATCCAATGCCTTGAGGCAGCCATCGAGCGAAGAGCATCTGAGGTACAAATCAGTGTTTTGCTTCACCGCCGTAATTTATTTCCCTAGCACTTCTCTTTGTAGACATCCTGTGACTTGTATCGTTTGCGTTATCTTGAAGGGACTAGAGCTAGAACTGACGACAGAGGACAGGGTTGGGCTTCTCTCGGACATCACAAGGATATTCCGCGAAAATGGCTTGACCATCAGAAGAGCAGAGATCTCAACCAAAGGAGGCAAGGCGGTCGATTCCTTTTACGTGTCGGAGATGTCGGGAAATCCGGTGGGAGCCAAGACCGTCGAATCCATTCGAATGCAGATTGGGCAGACGATTCTGAGGGTGAAGCAGAATTCTTCCTCCACTTCGGAGCCTCAGGGCAGTGCTGGCTTCCTCTTTGGCAACTTCTTCAAGGGATGCTCGTTTCAGAGCTTTCGTTTAGTCAGGTCCTACTCATAGGTATCATCAGGAGCAATTAGATATCGACACGTATGATAGAATTACAAGATTACCATACATGTCAATATACCGTACGGGTATACTTGGATACGTCGCCATACATGTAAATATCTACCGCCTTTGGGCGGCAAATAAGTGTACATAATTAGGCCATGCTGGTTTGTGATTCCTTGTATTGTGCATATCCTTGGCGAAGTCTCGATTTGAACTGAGTATGATTGATTCTGGGCAGCAAACGCCACGGATAGACGATGATCTGCCGCTTTCTGAATGTTCGTATTCACAGTTTGCATCCATTGCCACGAGTCGAATCTTACCAACTGGCATCAGAAACTCTCGAACGATCAATCTGACTTCATATGGAACAGATTAGATGCGCTCCTTTGCGATGATAATTCGATTCTGTGAGCACAGCGAGGAAAGGGCATCTAACGACTTGACCCACTAACAAAAGATGGAATCACAAGTTGCGTCGCGAGTTGGTATTCAGGAGAAGCTAGCCACCTGGGGATCCCTGCGCCTTCGGCCATGGATTCCTTCAGCTGCTGTATATGGGAGTATTCGTTCTACATGAATGACCTCCAGCTCCTCAAAATGCTTCGTCTTTATGCTTATCTTCATCTTGATTCTTATTCATTCTCTCAAACCCGTTTCTTTTATTTTACTAACTAGTCGACTAGCAGAACCGCTAATCAACTAATCAAAACCGTTTCTTTTTGTTATCCATTCGTATCTATTGATGTCAGTAACAGTAGATTTTTTCCAAATCTTTTGCACTTTGAAATCTCTATCTGTTTAAAGGATTCCCTCATTTGATCAGAATGCATCTTATTCTCTTTGATCTCTTAAGAAAAGATCACCAAAATTTTATATAAAAAAATGCATATAGTTTTCTTTCTAAAATTCTTGTATGCAATGGGACTTTCCTTCGTCGTATGATTTCATGAAGATGAGTAGGGGACACAAGTGTCGTTACTCAACATAGAACCTGCTAGGAGGAAAGAAACCAGACCACACTCCACAGCAAGATTCTTAGAAATATCTACAAGGACTAAAGAGGCCCAAAAGGAATAAGAGTACAGGGAGATTACAGCTTCAGGATTACCAGGGATCCGGATTTAAGTGCACCATCAAGATTCAAGAGAGAGCACCAAAAGCTATGAGTCTATAGGACCAATATTTCAGACAGCGTTTGTTTCTTGATGTTTGCCCTTCTTACACTTGACTACCATTGCCCAACACCCAATTGAGGTCTTAATTTGCAGAATGGAATTAAAGAACCAAGATTTGTTGAACACAATGCTTAGCATGATAGAGAGTGTTAAGCTAATTATTAGTGTGTCTAGGAAATATGTTAGTAACTCTTTGGGTCTTGTGTAATGTCTCTTGGGGTGTTGTTCAGTGTGTTTCTTGGGTTCTAATGCATGTGTCTCTTGGGCTTCTATGCCCAATAACAAGTATTGTTATTTATATACTAGATGCGGTCTTATCTTGTAACCATGAATCATAAAGAAATACAAGTCATATTTCATCATCATCTTCTTGATAGAGAGGCTTGTTTCGTGAGTACATAAGCCTTGAGAAATCCCTCCACAAAAGAATCTTTATCCAAAGATTTCCAAAGCCATCAAACCCCCCAAGCCCCAACCTCATTTTTGTTCACGTGTTTCCCAATTGACTAGTTTTTGAGCATTATCTCCTTGCTTGCCACCCCCATGAGAAATTGCTTCTTCTAAAAGAGTCGATTTTCTTCCGACCCCAAACATAGATTTTGAAAGAATACCAAATAGTAGAGTGGGAGGGCTTAAAGAACCAAATTGATTATAGAAAGTATCCTCCAATAGATCATGTCTTGGACGTCCACGTGGCAAGTTTAGCAAAGAATCTGTGCAGAAGATGTTGCATATTCTCAACCAAGATACTTAGGGCCTGTTCCAGTGGGTTTCTTTTGATGGATGATTCACTATTTGCAATAGTAAATCCTAGGAGAAATTTTGAAGAGATAGAAGAGAAGTAGTGTGTTTCTTTTGGTTGCTCTGGGTTGGAAAGTAGAGAGTAGTTTTGTTTGTGGGGCCTATAGTAAAGTATTGTGTTTCTTTGGTTATAGTGGGACTGGGAAAGTTAGATGAGGAAATGTGGAAGTTGGTTAAATATTAATAAAATAATGTATTAAAAAATAAAACTAAAATTTAAAACCACAAAAAAAACAGTTTGCATTAAAAAAGAAAGAAAAAGCAAAGCATCTGGTTGCTTTGCTGAAATCCCCACAAATTGTGGGGATTTTGGCAGGGGGAGCTGAGCATGCCACATAGGAGAGAGGAGAAGCTGGGAGGGGCTGAAAGCAGCTGCGAGAAGTAGCGGCCCCTGGAACACGCGAGGGAAAACCACATAGGATTCGGGCAAAAGAAACCCGAAGTGACCAATAACAGTGCTCATTTTGCACTTTCTCAGCCAAAAGCACCCAAAAGAAACCGGGTGGAACATGCCCTTAGTAGGTGAAGTCAAGAGATGAAAGTGAAGGAGAGAGGCAAGTTGTTACCCTTTGTGGGATATCTACCAAAATAAACCATAGAACTCTTACAATTATTAATACGATATGCCAGAAATGTCTTCAAAAAGGCATATAACAAGTTTCAAGACCTGGATGTCATTCTTGGTGGCCTTAGAGAAAATCCAAGTATCATTAACAAACTGAAGAGTTCTAAAGTTACTGAGAAATCCCCCAAGGTTAAAATCAGAACCAATCCAGAGTCAAAAGTGTTGCGAAAAGATCCAAAAGATAGTGACAATTAGCTAGGGAGTGAGGCTTACAAAACGATCAACACAACAACCAAATAACCTTTCCCCTAACCTGATCTTGTGGGAGCAAATTGAACAAACAAAGTATGCATACAATCAACAAATGCAAGAAAATAAATGTGGCCAATGTTGATTTATGCTTCAATCTTAGAATATGGGAGGTTGACACGGCCGTGCGTGTTTTTGCACGGCCGTGCAAACTGTCCGTGCACACCAGGTAACTTTTTGTTTATTTAGCACGGCCGTGCAAACTGTCCGTGCAAGCTTGCACGGTCGTGCACACTATCTGTGCACATCAGCAGCTCTCTGTTTACAGTCGCAGATTGACGCACAGCTGTGCGGATTTGCGGCATGACCGTGCGGATGCCTAGAAACCCTAGAATGGCCAGATTTGAGCTTCTAATCTCGTCTGTTGATTTCCAAAGGGGTTTAAACAGATGGACATGATAGAAAACACCCTATTCTACCTTAGGGATTGTTTCTATCATATAAATACCAAGAGATACACACGTGACGGCTATGCATTGAAAGGCAAAAGCTACGTACCGGAGAATAGCGGAGATTTCCTTGTATCTTCGCGAAGAAGGTGACTACAAGCTTTGGGAGGGGAGTATTCCTTGTTCTAGAGACTTTGATAAGATCTCTCCTTTGGGTGTGTGCATGAGACACTGTAATTGCTATAATGCTAGAGTTATTTTGTCGAGAAGGCATACATATTGTATTGGAGGTGATTGGTAGTCGGTGTATTCTCTGTATTGACATCTCTGATCTAGTGAAAGTCGTGACAACGGAAGACTGGACGTAGGCCATAGGTTGGGCCGAACCAGTATAAATTTTGTGTCTCTGTATAATTGCTTGGCTTAACTGTATGGTGCTATCTTGTACTTCTTATGATTCATCCAAGATCCTAACTCTGCATTGTTTTGGTTGACGACACAGTATTTCATATATTCTGCTGTGCATATTTAGGTGTTGTTTGATATTGTGTCAGATTTTCCCAACAAGTGCTATCAGAGCTGTTGTTGAGGAGAAGTAAGGAGCCAAGATGTCGTCGTCTACCACATCATTCAAGATGGACAAGTTCACGGGGAGAAATGACTTCAAGCTTTGGAGACTAAAGATGACGGCTTTTCTCATGAGAGACGGTTGCTTACAAATTTTCTTTGAGACAGACAGTTTTGACAAGGAGGTCACATGCTCAGAAGGAAGAGATGGATCGAAGTGCTCAGAAAGGTGTCTGAGGAGGCTACCGCAGAGAAGCTTTGGAAGAAGCTGGAGGTGCTCTATGCAAAAAAGAATCTGATGAGCAGGTTGTAGTTGATGCAACAGTTATATGTGCCAAAGATGAGAGATGGAGCCTATGTTAATGATCACAATGATACTTTCACGAAGGTTGTGACTGACTTGCGGAGTATGGGAGTGAACATCGAGGATGAACAGCTGTCGATGATATTGCTATGTTCTTTGATGGATGATTTCGACCCATGGGTGAGGTCCATGGTTTATGGACGTGAATCTTTATCTTTGGAGGAGGTAGAGTCTGCGGTACACTCTGAGGTTCTTCGTGTCGAAGTCACTTCTAGAGAAGGTGGTGATCAAGGGGATGCACTCTTCATCAGGGGGATGCCAGGATTTAAGAGGCGTCCATTGTTCTAGGAATGACAAGGGTCGTTCTAGATCTAAACCACGAGGCACAGAGACAGCTGTCACTTGTGCAAGGAGACATGACAATGGAAACGAGATTGCCCAAGGCTAAAGAAGAATGGAAAAGGCAAGGAAGAAGCTTCGGGTTCTGCCTTAGTGGGAATCGGTGGCAAGAGCAGTGACGATGGTGAGATACTGATGGCAACTGCATCGGGAGATCTAGGAATATCATAGTTTTTGGATTCGGGATGTTCTTTCTATATGCCACGTCACAGGAGTTGGTTCAGTTCATATTCTTCCAGAGAAGGCATCAATGTTCTGATGGGGAATAATATGGCCTGCAAGACAGTGGGTGTAGGAAAGGTGCAAATCAGAATGTATGATGGGGTTGTTAGGATACTTATAGATGTGCGTCATGTACCAGACTTGAAAAGGAGTCTGATTTCTATTGGTGCTTTAGTAGGACTTGGGTGCAGATAGATGGTTATCTATTAAAGTTTTCCAAGGGTTCTTTAATGGTGATGGAAGGAAAGAGGATACAGAACTTGTATACGCTGTAAGTGCACACCATGGAGGGTGAGGCTAGCATCTCTCACGGCACGGGTGGTGAAGAATCACCAAATATATGGCACTTTGGCTTGGACATCCAAGTGAGAAGTAATTGGATATGCTTCGCAAAAGGAAGCTGATACATGCCAAAGAGGAGAGATTGAAGTTCTGTGATAAGTGTGTAGAAGGAAAGCTGACGAAGACACGCTTTGGGATTGCAGAGCATAACAGAAGGGCCACTTGACTACGTAAATTCAGATGTATGTGGGCCAACTTCTGTACCTATCATTGGAGGAGCAAAGTATTTTGTGTCCCTCATTGATGATTTCTCGAGAAAGGTGTGGATCTATATGATGAAATCAAAAGATCACGTCTTCGAGAATTTCAAGGCCGAGAGAGCCTTGGTTGAAAAGCAGACATGAACAGTGATGTGTCCATATTTTTCATGTTTTTTCGCATCATTTCATCTCATTTCATATCATATTCGCCTTAGAAATCCATATTTTTAGATATTAATGCGCTTCTAATGCCATATTCTAGGTTTTGCATAGAATTGTGGATTTTCAAGGATTTTGGAGCGAATTGGAGCTGATTCGAGACATGGACACATCCAGCACATCAAGGGCATCATCAGCAAGGCTCCATGGGAGTTCGCCGTAGTTTGGAAGAAGATCGGAGGAGAGGAGGAGAAGCGAGTGAGAGAAATCCAGAAAAAGTCCTCAGCCATTCAGTTTCCCAGGTGATTCGGGCCGAGTAGCTTACAGCTACTCGACCGAGCTGACATGCGGATGCAGCTGGAAACGGATTCGAGGTGACTCGACCAAGCAGCTAGGCGACTCGACCTGAGTTGCCAAACCCTGCTACTCGACCAAGTGAGGGGTTACTTGACCGAGTAGCATGCATCAGAAACAAGTGAGCAGCAGCGCGGCCAGCGAAGTGACTCGACCGAGCAGCCACCTGCTCGGTCGAGTAGCCGACGCGCCCAAGCGACATATGGGCCAAACTTTCCAGATTTTTAAGAATTATCTGTGGAGTCCCTACCCCTTTGTATAAAAACAATTTGTCTTTAATATTTTAGACATCTAGTGTTTTAGGAAGAGTTTTATCAAGAGTTTTTAGTGTAAGCTTGAGATCTGGATCTAGCTTTTGATATTTGAGCAAAGACTTGATTTTTACAGCATTTTCTGGCTTGGAAACTATTGGATCTTAATTCTCTGTGGCTTGCTACCAATCTGCATCACTTTTGGTATGTATTCCTAATTTTATATGTTTTTAATTACTAAGATGAATTCCAACCTAAAAATCCAATCTTTCTTTGTTTCCCCCATCATGTGTGAGTAGTTCTATATAGGGCTAATGGATTATCCCTAGGATCTTAGGAAAAAGATGCGGAGCTAGGATTTTTAGGTTGCATTGGAAATAACAATAGGAGTATTTTGGTTGATCTAGCAAAATCCATAGGAGAACTCGTCGTAAGATCGTGCCCACTGTCTGTGGAATCATTGGCTTAAGGAGTATCCTATGGATTTAATTTGGATGTTAGTGGATTCAACCGAGTTTCATGACCATTCCCAGCTCGTGTCTTGATGGGATCCACCGATGAACTATACTACTAATTGACGGCTACCGCCATTGCGTCAATAAGAGCCACCAAAATACCTCGAAGCTCTGACCCACGAGAGTGGTATGAGTCGAGAGTATTTGAACCACAAAAGTGGTGAGATTATTGTAGATCCTTAATGCACATACAGTATGCATCTATCGCGTGAGCAAGGTGAATATGGTATCTTAGATTCATGATGCCTTGACGCATGAATTCACTTCCTAGATGCTACAATCCCCAATAAAACTAATGCAACGTAGAAGTCCTAACCTAGCATCGACCTCTGACGGTCCTAGCGGTGAGTCCTAATGCCCTAGTCCTTTTATATTGATCAAACAACACCAACCAAACAATCATACATACTGACTGCTACCTCCTTCTGAGATTTAGAAATAACCTGAGATTAATACACCGCTACTTTCCCCGTGGGATCGATATCTTCTATACTATAATTTGACACCGTCCGCTTGCGTTCGTGAGTCCGAAACTGATACTTGGGAACCATTTAGTGCCTGGATTAGTGACACTGCCAGGTGGCTTTTTAGGTGCTAGTTCCGGGTGCATCAAGTTTTTGGCGCCGTTGCCGGAGATTGTACGGTGTTACTTAGGCTGTTTTTATTTTGAAGAAAGTGTTAGCAAATCTTACCTTATCGTGTCTTTCCATCCGTTTATTCTCTTTTATTACTTTGCTACTCACGCTATTCTTCTGACTGATTTTTTGTTATGCATGATTACTCGCCTGGGAAGCATTGACAAGGAATTACTTTTTGATCCAGAGATTGAAAAAACCGCATGAACACTCAGAGGTTTGTCAATGGGTCAGACATCTTCTGATCTGATGGCAGAGCGTATCACCACTCTGCCTCGTACTGGGTCCATCTGGGACCATATGAAACCAAGCTATGGGAGCACTTCTTCTATTTTGAGGCCGAACTGGCGGTGGGTAGCTTTGAACTGAAGACCGAGTTAATTAATCTGATGCAGCAGGATCTCTTCCATGGGCATCCACACGAGAACCCAAATCATCATATTGATTCTTTCTTGGTAAAGTTCGACACGTTCAAGGTGAAGGATGTAAGCGACGACGCCATAAAGCTTAGGCTCTTCCCTTTTACTTTGAGGGACAAGGCCTCATACTGGTTGCACGCCCATCTGACCAACCACTTAACCACTTGGGGGAAATTGGTCCTAGCATTCGTGGATAAATTTTACCCACCGTCCAAAATGGTGAGGATTCGAGGTGCCATCTCCAACTTCAAGCAATTGCCTCAAGAGTCCCTTTATGAAGCTTGGGAGAGGTTTAAGGATCTCCAACACCAGTGTCCACATCACGGAATCTCGGCTTGGGATCTAGTCCAGAGTTTCTACAACAGGCTCCAGCCGAGCACAAAAATGATCATAGATGCCGCTGCACAAGGCACCCTTTTGGATATGTCGACTGAAGAAGCTATATCTCTACTTGAGCACATGGCTGCAAACAACCAACAGTGGAGCGAGGAGCACACCTTCATTAAGAATCCCGAGTTAAAGATTGTTAGTCATCTTGATACTCATATTGAAACTCTTTGTTAGTAGGTAGCAAGAATCGAACAACGGTTGGATGCCATTCCAAACACCTCTAGCGCTCCAGCCTACTCTACCCACGAAGAATATCCAGAGCAAGGCTATGTCCCTTATGAAGGGTCATATGATGGAGCTGACATGCCACCTGAGCAGGCACATTTTGTGCAAGGAGATGGACTACACCAATGGCAACATTTAGTAGCAAATAATCACCCCAGTCTATCTTACGGGAATCCAAATGGAGGGCTACAACCTCCACAGTTTCAGAGGCCGCCTCAACCACCTCCCCAACAACAAAGGCCACAACAAAAAAATGGGTTTAGGCCATCTGGGTCATATAGACCGCCAGGGTACTTCAATCGCCCCCCTTCACAACAGTATGCACCGGCACCACCAAGGCCCAACTTAGAGGCCACGTTGGAAGCATTCATGAGCGGACAAACCAAGTTCAACATTAACACCACCACTCAATTCAAGAACATTAATACCTCCCTTGATGTCTTAAGGGTCAGATGTCTCAACTCTTGAAGACACAAGGAAGACTGCTCTCACAACCGGAGCCCAACCCTAAGGTTCAAGCAAATGCAGTAGTTGCCTTCACCACCTGAGTAGGAAAGAAAACCGATACTATAATGGTACTGGTTTCTAGCAGGGCAATCCAAGAACCGACAATGCAGGCTCAAAATGAAGATGTTCACATTGGTGATGATAAGGAAAAGGCTATTGATGAGCCTAGTATTATTGGAGAGAAGGAGGCTTCGCCCTCTACCATGCCCACCACCACCACGGCACCAGAGTATAGCATCACTACTTCCAACAACGCTACTCCAAAATATGACGCCAAGGAAAGGGCAAGTCGACCTCATCCGCCATATCCCCAGAGATCAACATTGGCGAAAAATGGAAAAGAAGTATGCTAAGTTCATGGAGCTCCTTAAAGGTATTCAGCTAAACATTTCTTTCATAGATGCTATAACAGAGATTCCCACATATGAATTTTTTTTGAAAGAACTCATTACAGGGAAGCGAAAACATGAGGAGGTAAAGCTTTTGGAGGACTCTACTTCTATTATCAAGAACCATCTTCCAAAGAAGTTGCCAGATCCCGGGAGCTTCACGGTGCCGTGCTCCATCGGTGGCACCCCTATTAGCCAGGCGTTAATAGACTTGGGAGCAAGCATCAGCTTGATGCAGCTTTCCATTTTCAGGAGGCTACATATCGGAACAGAGCTTGAGCCAACTGACATGTCTATTCAGATGGCGGACCACTCCATCACGTATCCGATGGGGATAGCTCGGGACATCATTTTGCAGATACCGCCCGGGCTTTGCGTATCGGTGGATTTCATCATCATGGATATGCCGGAAAAAGGGAGCTCTTAGCTCATATTGGGCCGTCCGTTCATGGCGACGGCCGGAGTGCTAATAGATGTTCGTGAGGGAACACTTTCTATGAATATGGGCGATATAGAAGTAGAATTTCATCTACAAAAGCCTATGAGGGAACGTGCCCCTCAAGGAGATGCGAGCTACCTAGAGCTCCTAGAAGACGAGGCCACAGATGAATATGCCGTGGAAGAGTTCACCAAGGATCCGGTGAAGTTGAGCATTGATGATGACAACGACGACATACATAATAAGGCGGTAGCCGCCTACCTACGCATACTCGATGAGGGGGCTCCGGACAATTCATTGCACCACCGAGAGCCAGGAGGTCCTACTTATAGCTGAGGAGAGCCACCTTGAAGATGCGTGTCAAATACCGCCTCATGGGATTGTTGGTAAACATAACGGGCACATCTCGTATGCGCTCAATATTTAATGAAAATCTTGAGGGAGTCGAGCTTATGACTTAAAATAAGCACTTATCGAGAGGCAACCTGACTTTCTATCCATTAGTTTTTTGCTTTCTTTTTGCTTTTTATTCATTAAAAACAAAATAAATATGTATTTGCTTCTACAAAAATTCAAAATATAAAAAGCTGACGAGTTCTTCCTTTTTCAGGTTGAACGATGATGAGAGCGCATCACACGATGAATTAAAGGCAAAGGAACCAAGGGGAGAGCGCCATAGAGAAGCACAAGCTTGGGGGAGTAAAGCTACAGGCGACTCGACCGAGTGGACCCCTACTCAGTCGAATGATAGT
This sequence comes from Scilla litardierei, assembly GCA_030789695.1. Taxonomy (NCBI): domain Eukaryota; kingdom Viridiplantae; phylum Streptophyta; class Magnoliopsida; order Asparagales; family Asparagaceae; genus Scilla; species Scilla litardierei. The sequence goes on along the minus strand of CM061130.1, from coordinate 109,527,111 downwards.
CAGCTGGAGAAATGGCCTGAAAGAGCGTTCTGAGAGCTATAGGCGAATCGACCGTAGCACCCTACTCGGCCGAGCTACAGGAAATTGGAGAAAACATGCAAAAATCAGCTTCTGGAAATTTATTGCGACTCGATCGAGTAGCACCCTACTCGGTCGAGCTATAGTACGAGCTGCAGGAAACTGGAGATGAAGGCAAAAAGTGGCTCTGAAAATTAATTGCAACTCGACTGAGTAGCCACCTACTCGGTCGAGCTACAGACTTAGCCCAAAATAGTCGACGAAGAGCCCTCTGGAAACTAATTCGACTCGATCGAGTAGCTACCCTACTCGGCCGAGCTGCAGGGAGAGCAAAAGAGAGCTGAAAACATCACTCTGTTTTAATTCAGCTCGACCGAGCTGAGGAAGCAGCTCGGTCGAGTACTAGGGCACAATTTTGAGCTTATTTCAAAAATTATTTTAATTCTTTTTTTACTCGACCGAGCAGCTATCCGAGTAGTGACTTAAAATGGGGCCCACATTCCAAACTGAGTCAGCCCGATTTATAATCTCTCTCTCTTTCACTCGAGCTATCCTATTCGAGCAGCCCCCAATCACTCCCCAAGCTTCCCCCTGCCCTAGCCCTACTCGACTCTGCCCCTACCACCGCCACCGCCGTCTCCGCCACCCGTGCCGCCGCCCGTCTCTACCTACCGGTTTGCCCTTTGCCCCTCTCTCTCCTCATATCTATCTCTATCTCTCTATCTTTCTCCCCCCTCTCTATCCACCCTAACCCCCCCTGCTCCGGCGAACGACCGAAGCAGCACCACCGGCATCTCCCAACGCCGCCGGCATCGTCATCCACAACAACAACAACCAACCCCTATACCTCCCTCCCTCTCCCTCTATTTCGCTCTTTAAACCCCTCTCCCCCGAACCCTTGCTCCGACAATTTACCAGAGCATCGCCGCCGGCGCCGCTCAGCGACGACGGTGATTCAACCCCCCTGCACTCCCTCTCTCTTTCACCCCCCTGTTTCCCCCTATCTTCCCCCTTCCACCGCCCCCCATTGCCGGAGTTCGGCCCCAACCCATTCACCCGAGCAGACTGCTCGAGCACAACTTATGCTCGGGCCGAGCAGCCCCACCCCCCACCATCCTCTACATCTTTTTCCTCCACATCATCCCCATATCCCACCCTACCCATCACCCCACCTCCACTCTTCGTTAATTTTTAAATGTTAGCGCCTAAATTTGTTTTATAAATGAAATTGCCTCCTGTTATATTCGCTTTCTTCTTATTGCAAGTACATTGAGATGCTCCGAGGAGTCGTCTGGATCAGGAGCAGCTTAGGGGATCCATCTTCTTTCACAGCATGCACGTGCTTCCAGATTGCATTCGCAGTGACTATCGGCTTGGGTATATTCCTTCCTCTCATATTTATTTTACCACAGTCAGTCGTTTGCACCCATCACACGATGCCACCTCACCTTCGTCCGAGGCCACCACCCCTTCCCAGGAAGAGGAAGGCCGATGATGGCTCTTCCTCTTCCCGATCTTCATGCCATTCCTGCTGCACACGTACACCCACACCCGAGGAGGAGGAGTGGATGGGTCTCTCTATGTCCTCTTTCGACCCCTCCCGATCTCCCTCACCCGTACCTCTCGCCATAGAGGCACCACTCCATCCACCCGCCGTCCACTCTGTCTCTCCTCTCATCCCTACGATCGATCCGCCACCAAATCCTGTACCTCCACCCCCACCTTTAGGACATATGGCATCGTCTTCCGAGACGACGCTCACCGAGAGTGTTTCTTGGCCATGTCCCACCGCACCATCGTCCCCACCCACTTCACACACATCCCCACCCTCCAGTGCCTTGACCTCCTGTAGGGGGTGGTCCAGATTTACCAGGCCATTGGTTTTGACCGCCTCCTCGCACTCCACGTCCGCACCTACAGACGCCTCACACTAGAGGCATTGAGCTCTATTGTCGTCACCCCAGGTGATGGCATTAGCTTTCGGCTGCTTGACCACGACGTAGTGGTCACGTACGCCATGATCCACACACACTTCCACTTCCCCGCCATCCTCGACCGCAGACTTGCTTTCTTCCCCGACTACGAGCCTGCCGATTTCGATGCCGAGCAGTTTTGGCATCACATCACGGGTCTAAGAGGATATCACCCTAGCAGGGCGAAATCCTCTTCTATCGTCCACCCATGCCTCCGCTACACCCAGCACCACCTCACCACCACTCTCTTTTCCTGGCCAGAGGTCGGGACACTCTCCCTTCCCGAGATTTCCTATATTATAGGGATGACTCGACCTCTGTGCTTTTACCCTGACGGCACCATACATCCCTTCGTACTCTTTGACGCAGCACACTGGATGTGTCGCCGCCTTCTTCAGACTGCCCACTCCTCCACAGATATCTGCTGCTGCGGATTTTTTACCATTTTTGCCCAGATGCTCGGCCTAGAGCTCTCTGCCCGTCTGGCGACCCCCACCGGGCATACACGCCTGACGATGGATGTGCTCACCTGCATGTCCATCATTAGGCCGCACAGTACGCATCACTGGATTTACCTTTTAGGCACCCACCACGAGCCATACATCTTCCTTCTCACTCTGCCCTGACCCATATCCCCCAAGTCATGCTTGACTCGATCACTCCCCACATTTTTCCCATTCCCCACATCCACGTCCTGGAGCCACCTGATGCCCGGTCATCGATGACATCGACGACTGGGTGCTTAACGAGGATGAGCCCGACGTCACTGCTCTCGTGGCAGCCCACCTTGCACCACCACCACCACCCACCTCCTGCTCACACTTCTGTCCCCACCTCTGCCAGTGTGAGCACCACCGCCACCCCCACTACCACCCTAGAGACCTCGGGGACTGTCTCCACCTCCTGCCCCGAGGTCACTACTGCTGCCCCTACCATGCCCGGACCTGAGGGCACATTATCCCCTACTGCTCCCGACCTTACTTTTTCTTCCACTTCAGAGCCAGCCTCTTCTACCGCTCCCGAGCACACCGAGCTACTCTTTTCGGAGCCGGACCCCACCAGCACCCTACCCGTCACTGTGGACCTCCTCGTTTCCCTTTCCACCTCCCTAGGGTCCACAATCCCTCCACCTAGCACCACCACCACACCGGCAGGAGCAGTATTCACTGAGAGCATCGTGACTTCTATTCACACTTATGTGTCTATGACGACTCCTTTTTCTACTGCCGATGCTACCTCTGCTTCCGCACATGATCTCGGATCGATTCCACTCCATTCTACCTCAGTCGAGATCCCTGCTAGCTCACCCTCTCTAGTCTTTCAGGCTAGGACCCGTGGATCTCATTCACGGGGCCGTTCTTTGAGAGGGGTATCAGCAGCTCCTGCCCTCCCCTCGGCTCTCACGTCTCTGATGCTCGCTTGACAGCCGTGGAGACCGAGGTAGCAAGACTTAGGAGTGAATTTGACTCCTTTGCTAGCTCGATCACCACGCACCATAAGAGAGTCGAGGATGACCTCACCACGATCATAAATATTCTGAGGACGAGGCACATACCCACAGTGATCCTCGCTCCTGCCCCTCCTCGTAGGCCAGACCATGTCTTTTCCCGTGCACCACTCGCCGACCCTCACTCTCAGGCTTCTGCAGGGCCTGTCACCTCTAACCTCGAGTTGGCTGCCATACTAGCGGACACTTCAGTTGCCGACACACACGTTCGTACACTTGTCGACACTCCCATTGTCTCACTCTCGTCTGAGCCTGCACCACCAGCTAACCCACCGGCCACCACTCTAGTCGACCCTTTTGCTCTCGCCCCTACACCTGGTCCCCAGCAGCGGAACCCATCTCCACCTCTAGAGGGTGGTGCCGCTGTCTGATATACATATCACTCTTTTGCTCCTGTCCCACCCTCATACTATTTAGTGCCCATCTGCCTTTTCGAGGCCCTGCTCTTACACAGCTTGGGGGAGGACCCATTTTGCATTTTGCACATCTCCATCATTTTGCATATGTCCATACAGCATTTGCATCATATCATACTTTGCATCATCTTGCATGCTTTTCATATTTTGCATTTCTTGCATCACTCCATGCATATGCATCTGTACTATTTCTTTTATTTGCACAGTTTAATTTTCCATTTATTTTTTATCTTTCTTATCTGCCCACCCACCCTAGCCTCATTTCATGCCATACCAGCGTGTTCTCAGCAGTGAGGACACTGCTGTGTTTAGCTTGGGGGATGAGCGCTACCGCTTTTTATTTTCATTATATATATATTTTCTTTTATTTTAAGCATTTTTACTTTTATTTTTCACCCATTTTGTCCACCTTTTTTCTCATTCAGCATCATGTTTTCCATATTTTACCATGTTTGCATGCTTGCTTTTATTTTTTTCACTTTCTCCGCCTTTCTTTCCCCCTTTTGCTAGATTTGTTTCGCATGATGATATCTCTTAAAACCTTTAGTATGCTATTGTGATGCTTATTACTCTTGCCATGCTAGTTAGAGTATTTCGGTCTTTTTCTGCCTGTATGCTTGCATATATCTTCCTTTACCGATTAATCTATATGAATGCTTGAAATAATTTGAAACTGAATGCATGCAGTAGTATCTAGTATATGCTTGTTGGAAATGCACCAAGCTTCATGAATCATTAGAATATCTGAAGCATCTGTCTGTTGTCTTATTTCACTGCTTACTGCATGCCTGCTATGATTGTATGCTTTACCGCATGTCTTCATTTTTATCAAGATAAATGAAAATATCCATGCCTGCTTATGAGTTTAGTTAGAGTATTATCTTATTGAACCATTGTGCACATCTTATGAGTGAACTGAGTGTTATAGCATTTCCTTCTCCACATATCTTTATAAATCTCTACATGTCATTTGGTTTCACCCCTTACATCTACTTATACCGCATACATTCCCACAAATCCCAAAAGAAAAGTTAGCCTCCAAAAAGTCAATAAGGGAGCCAAAATCAATATGTATATTCTATTGCTTCCATCGAAAAAAAGAAAAAAAAATTATTTCTTATATCCTATTTGCATGTAGCTACACATATACTTGAAAAAAAAGCAAAAAATCACATATTTCCATTCCTTAGATTCGACGCCTCAAGCTAAGCTGGGGGGTTGAACCATTTGACCTTATGAGTAAGTACGACATTAGAGTGGAGTTGTGCACAAATGGAGATGTTTGATAATGCTTAAACTTTATGAAAAACTGCTAGCTATGTAGATTTTTCAGGAGTTGAGATGAATATATGAATGTCATTATCCTTTCTATTCTCTTTTGCATGCCTAATATGAATCTTATATGCTTCGATTATATCTATTAATTGAAAAGTGCACCGCCAACAATTTTTGTACTAGACTCTATAAATTGCAGGATGTTGATATGAATTGACTGCATGAATACTGAGAAATCCCTTTCTTTGATCTTAAATGCTTACAAGTATTATATTAAGCGAAAGATATGAAATTCATATTAGCATGTGATTTATTTCAAAGCATCGTGATATGTAGCTAAGGCTTGAGATCTAATCGAATAATCTAGCACGCCCCTCCATCTTCTATTCCTTTTTACTATTTCTTATTTTTATCGCCCGATAAGCCTAGTACTCGTTTTCCCCGAGGACGAGTAAGATGTAAGCTTGGGGGATTTTGATGTGTCCATAATTTCCATGTTTTTACCGCATCATTTCATTTTATCTCATATCATATTCGCCTCAGAAATCCATATTTTTAGATATTAATACGCTTCTAACGCCATATTCTAGTTTTTGCATAGATTTGTGGATTTTCGGGGATTTTGGAGCGAATTGGAGCTGATTCGGGACATGAAAACATCCAGCGCGTCTAGGGCGTCATCGGCAATGCTTCATATGAGTTTGCCACAGTTTGGAAGAAGATCGAAGGAGAGGAGGAGAAGCGAGCAAGAGAAATCCAGAAAAAGCCCTCAGCCATTCAGTTTCCCAGGTGACTCGGGCCGAGTAGCTTACAGCTACTCGACCGAGCTGACATGCGGATGCAGCTGGAAACGGATACAAGGTGACTCGACCGAGCAGCTAGGCGACTCGACCCGAGTTGTCAAACCCTGCTACTCGACCGAGTAGGGGGCTACCCGACCGAGTAGCTCGTATCAGAAACAAGCGAGCAGCAACATAGCCAGTGAAGTGACTCGACTGAGCAGCCACCTGCTCGGTCGAGTAGCCGACGCGCCCAAGCGACATATGGGCCCAACTTTCCAGATTTATAAGAATTATCTGGGGTCCCTACCCCTTGTATAAAAACAATTTTTCTTTAATATTTTAGACATCAAGTGTTTTAGGAAGATTTTTATCAAGTGTTTTTAGTGTAAGCTTGAGATCTGGATCTAGCTTTTGATATTTGAGCAAAGACTTGATTTTTACAGCATTTTCTGGCTTGGAAACTATTGGATCTTAATTCTCTGTGGCTTGCTACCGATCTGCATCGCTTTTGATACGTATTCCTAATTTTATATGTTTTTAATTACTAAGCTGAATTCCAACCTAAAAATCCAATCTTTCTTTGTTTCCCCCATCATGTGTGAATAGTCCTATATAGGGCTAATGGATTAGCCCTAGGATCTTAGGAAAAAGATGTGGAGCTAGGATTTTTAGGTTGCATTTGACATAAAAATGGGAGTATTTTGGTTGATCTAGCAAAATCCCTAGGAGAACTCGTACTGAGATCGTGCCCACGGTCTGTGGAATCGATTGGCTTAAGGAGTATCCTATGGATTTAATTTGGGAGTTAGTGGATTCAACTGAGGTTCGTGACCATGCCCGGCTCATTCCTTGATGGGATCCACCGATGAACTATACTACTAAATGACGGCTACCACCATTGCGTCAATACGAGCCACCAAAATGCCTCGAAGCTCTGACCCACGAGAGTGGTATGTGTCGAGAGTATTTGAACCACGAGAGTTGTGAGATTATTTTAGATCCTTAATGCACATATCGTATGCATCTATAGCATGAGCAGGGTGAATACGGTATGTTAGATTCATGATGCCTTGACGCATGAATTCACTTCCTAGATGCTACAATCCCCAATAAGACCAATGCAACTTAGAAGTCCTAATCTAGCATCGACCTCCGACAGACCTAGCGGTGAGTCCTAATGCCCTAGTCCTTTTATATTGATCAAACAACACCAACCAAACAATCATACAAATCGACTACTACTTCCTTCTGAGATTTAGAAATAACTTGAGATTAATACACCGCTACTTTCCCTGTTGGATCGATATCTTTTAGACTTTAACTTGACACCGTCCGCTTGCGTTCGTGAGACCAGAACCAATACTTGGGAACCATTCAGTGCCTGGAATTAGTGACACTGCCCGGTGGCTTTTAAGGTGTTAATTCCGGGTGCATCAAAGAGCCATCAAGATTTTAATATCAGACAATGGTGGTGAGTACACCTCGAGGGTGTTCAAAGACTTCTGCTGATCCCAGGGTATTTTATGACATTACAATACACATGGAGATCCACAGACAAATGGGGTTGCAGAGAGGTTGAACCATACATTAATGGAGAAGTGCTGATGCTTGAGGCTTACTGTTGAACTTCCTAAAGAATATTGGGGTGAAGCTGTGTCTACCGTTGTGCATCTCGTAAACAGACTACCATCATCGACGATCAGTTTCAAAATTCCTGAGGAGGTATGGACATGTAAGACTGGTGATTACTCGTACTGGAGAATATTTGGTTGCTCTGCATATGCTTTGCAAAAGGAGGACAAGCTAGATTTGAGGGCCAAGAAGGCCATCTTGCTTGGATATCAAGAGGGAGTAAATGCATACAAGTTGATTGATCCTATGTCCAAGAAGACGTTCACCAATAGGCATGTCACATTTGATGAGTCGTTGGTGGTCAGGCCGGAGATAACTCATTCAGATAGTTGACATAGGCTTGAGGAGGTCGACGCTGAGGTCGAGCCGCCTACCCAGGAGATAGAGACAGATATGAGGAGACATGCCATGTCCCAAATGCAGAGAGAGCACAGATACAGATAGATCAGGTTTAGACTCATATTGAGGTTCCTACTCAGAGTCAACTAGAGGTGCGGAGGTCATTGAGAACTAGGAGTCACTAGAGAGATTGGGTGAGTGGAAATATTCTGCTTCTAGTTTTTCATTTGATGATATGCAGGCATACGCCCTAAACATAGAGCACGAGAAGCCCTTGACGTTTGATGAAGCCCAGACTTCTAGCGCAGTTGTAGAGTGGCAGCTGGCGATGGTAGAAGAGATGGAATCTCTCTACAAGAATGGCACTTGGGATTTGGTTGAATTTCCCAAGGACAGAAATGCCATCGGTTGCAAGTGGGTATACAAAGTCAAGGATGGAGACACCGACGATGTGAGATATAAAGCTCAATTGGTGGCCAAGTGATTCGTGCAGAGGAAAGGAGAAGACTATAATGAGATTTTCTCGCCTGTGGTGAGACACACCTCCATCCGTGTGTTGTTGGCCTTAGTAGCAGCTCAGAACTTAGAGTTGGAGCAGCTGGATGTTAAGACGGCGTTCTTACATGGAGAGCTTGAGGAAGAAATCTGCAAGCGCCAGCCTGAAGGCTTCATGATGGAAGGACAAGAGCAGAAGGTATGCAAGCTAAAGAAATCCTTATATGGTTTGAAACAGAGTCCAAGGAAGTGGTATAAGAAATTTGACACCTTTATGATGAGCATTGAATTCGAGAGGCGTAGAAAGGACCAGTGTGTTTATGTTCGCACACTTGATGGTGGATCAAGAATATACTTGATTCTGTACGTTGACAATATGCTGATTGCGTCACGGGACATGAAGGAAATCAATAGGTTGACGGGAAAGCTTGCAGAAGAGTTTGACATGAAGGATCTAGGGCCTGCGAAGAAGAGTCTTGGCATGGAAATCTGCAGAGGCAGAAAGAAGGGGGAGTTGAGGTTGAGCCAGGAGGGCTATATCAAGAAAGTCCTAGCATGCTATGGAGTGGAGAAGGCGAAGCCTGTCACCACACCGGTAGAAGCTCAATTCCCGCTTTCTACGAGACTGTCACCGAGCACCGACAAGGAGGCACACTACATGTCTACAGTCCTCTATGCTAGTGCCGTGGGAAGTCTGATGTATGCTATGGTTTGTACATGTCCAGACTTAGCCCAGGCAGTTAGAGTCGTTAGCAGATACATGACGAATCCAAGAAAGGAACACGGGCAGGCTGTGAAATGGATATTGATATATTTAAAGGGAACATCCGGTATTGATTTGTGTTTCAGTGGGGGAGATGGGTTGGTGATATCTGGATTCTATGATTCAGATTATGCAGGTGACAGAGACAGAAGGAGATCTACGACTTGATATGTGTTCACTTTAGGCACTATCGCGAGATCATGGAGATCAGTCCTTCAGTCTATTGTAGCATTGTTAACCATAGAGGTGGAACTGATAGCCGCAGTTAAGGCGATCAAGAAAGGCAAGTACTTGAGGAGTCTACCGAGAGACTTGGGTATACCGCAAGAAGTGACGAAGGTCTATTGCGATAGTCAGAGCGCAATTCACTTGGCAGAGCATCAGGTCTACAGTTCGAGAACCAAGCATATAGAGGTGCAGGACTTCTTTCTTCAAGAAGAGATGAAGGTAATAGCACTGGAGAAGTTCTTGACGGATCACAATCCTATAGATATGATCACAAAGATCGTTCCTGCAGTCAAGCTCAGGCGTTGCTTGAGCTTGATCTACACATGGTGAGTGGTTGATATTTTCCTGTTGTCATGAGGTTTCATAAATTCTAGATCTGGGTAGAGATGTTTGGTATTTGGGTAGAGTTGTTGAGGAGAGCTTGAGTATTTCCTGGTTGTTGAAGAAGATTGAAGCAGGTAGAGTTTGTTGATTTATGCTTCAATCTTAGAATCTGGAAGGATACACTGTCGTGCATCAGAAGAGGCACCAGGTAGCTCTCTCTTTATTTTGTACGATCGTGTAAACTGTTCGTGCACACTAGGCAGCTTTCTGTTTATTTAGCACGGCCGTGCAAACTGTCCGTGCAAGTTTGCACGGTCGTGCACACTGTCCGTGCACATTAGCATCTCTCTGTTTTACCGTCGCAGATTGGCACACGTCGTGTGGATTTGCGACACACTGTGAGGATGCCCAGAAACCCTAGAATGGCCAGATTTGAGCTTCTAATCTCGTCCGTTGATTTCCAAAGGGGTTTAAACGGATGGACACGATAGAAAACACCCTATTCTACCCTAGGGATTGTTTCTATCATATAAATACCAAGAGATACACAAGCGACGACTATGCATCGAAAGGTGAAAGCTACGCGAAGGAGAATATCGGAGATTTCCTTGCATCTTCACGAAGAAGGTGACTACGAGCTTTGGGAGGGGAGTATTCCTCGTTCTAGAGACTCGGGTAAGATCTCTCCTTTGGGTGTGTACATGAGACATTGTAATTGATATAGTGCTAGAGTTATTTTGTCGAGAAGGTATACATATTGTATTGGAGGAGATTGACAGTCGGTGTATTCTCTGTATTGACATCTCTGATCTAGCGGAAGCCGTGACAACGGAAGACTGGACGTAGGCCATAGGTTGGGCCAAACCAGTATAAATCTTGTGTCTATGTGTGATTGATTGGCTTGATTGTGTGGTGCTATCTTGTGCTTCTTACGATTCATCCAAGACCCTAACTCTACATTGTTTTGGTTGGCGACACAATATTTTATATATTCCGCTGTGCACATTTAGGTGTTGTTTGATATTGTGTCAGATTTTCCCAATAGCCAAGACGTCACACTGGTTCGATCAAAGACTTGACCTACTCCAGTAGTCCGAGATGATTCCACTATTCTGATCAAGAGTTACAAGCTTTACACCCACTTGTTTTTCAACCCTCAAGTGAGTAATAACTTGGATTAATACACAAAGTCCCCACTTTAAATCTCATGAAGAAAATTAAAAGAGATGACAAAAGAAGACCCAAGAACCCAAGAAATCCTAAAAGCCTTAGTTTTCTCTTCTTTGGTTCTTCTCTCTTGAAATCTCTCATAAAAGCTCTCTTGAATGCTCATCAACTCACACACACTCAACCATGTCTTAACATCTCTCAAGCAGCCCCCTTTATAACCCACAAAATATGCAAACAATCATGGCCATTGGATTGAGAAAGAGCTCAATTCAATGGTCAAAAATTGGGCCCAGAAAATAACTCAGTCGGGCTGCCAGACGTATGGAAGATGTGCTCCAGAGGTCTGGTCCCTACCCTGCATCAAGAAGATGTGCTCTGGACGTCTGGTTCCCAACCAGATGCCTGAGCTAGTCGACGCCCAAACTTTCAAGAGCTGTAACTAATTACCTCAATTGCCCTAGGTGTCTGATGATGCTTAGCCAGGCACCTGCCTAAGGTCTGATACATCAAATACTTTAGACGCCTTCTTTAGCTCGTCCAGACATCTGAAACCACTGTTTCAGACATCTGACAATTGTCTCACAACTAGAGTCCAGGAAACACGTAGGCTATCAAACGTCTAGTGCCTAAGCACTAGGCATTTGATCCTGAACAAACATTCCAGATTTCAGATTCTGGATTTTGCAGCACTAATTACAACAAAAAGTATTCATGATCATTTAAAATAGAATATCAACAATAAGAATAAAGAGCATAATAGATAATGGACCTCTATGCCTCAGCCATGTCTTACACACAATAGTTTTTGAATAAGTTCCATTAATAAGAATTTAAATCATAAAAGAAGACATAATGGAGGAGTTCCAGTGGCATCATTTAGGTCTAAAACATTAGTAGGGTCAAGATATATTTCCAACTAACAAAATCAGAAGCCTTTTTAAAATCTATCTTGAACATGGCTATGTTAGCCCTTTTCTTCATGCAAAGAAGAACCATCCACATAGCAACACGAATAGAGTTATGAGTGCTTTTACAATGTTCAAAGGTGGATTGGGAGGGGCCAAGAAGGTTGCTAAGAAAAGAAGCAAATCTGTTTGCAAGTATTTTTGTAAAGGTTAGCCCCCTAAACTTTAGAAATAAGGATGTCCAAAGCATAATATTAGGGTAATGAATGTAATAATAGCATATAAAATTAATACTATAATAAAAGAGAAACCATTGAAAACTGGGTTCATGTATGTTAAGATTGTGACAAGATTATGGGCTTAAAATATTAGCAGATAGTTTAGTATGAAATGAATTTCAAGCATAAATGGTTTGGCCCCATCCTCATTTTCAAAATCAAATCTTCTACTAATTCATAGGAAAAAAATGATAGTCATTATCATGTTATTCTTAATCTTTCTAGTTTTCCTTTTTGTCTTTGAAGGATGAATGTTTATATCTCTTGTCTCTTCACAGGCACGCTCGCTATTTGAGAGTCACCCTTAGGAACACTTTTCATGTTATTATCAAATAGTGCAAATGAAATATATTTGCTTATTTAAAGAACTTTGTCAAATTAATGTTCCATGATTTGTGTATTGATCTTGTGCAGTCTGAATTGCTTGTAACTATAGTGGCTATCTTAGCATTAAAGGCAAAACCTATGAATGCAAACTTGCTAAAAATTTGAATTCTGATGGTCCCCATCTTTCTTAAGAAATGGCAAAGTGTATGCATGGTAGATAATGAAGCATAGTAATGTATTTAAAACTTGGAAAAACAAAAAGCATTATCTCATAGTGTGAGCTTTGTAAAATCCAAAATATTCGATCTTGATTTTATGTTTCTCATCATTTAAAAAGAGACAGAGCATTTTGGACCATACAAACATGTTGAGTTCATCCATTATTCCACTGATATCGGAGAAACATTTCTTATACAACTACATACCACGAGTCCTGCTTTGTAAGTCCCGAGGATGGTAATTAAATGAAATTATCAGGGAAAACTTTGATGGCTAGAAGACATTGCACAAGTAATCATTGGTGGTCCCGCAAAGTTGCATCTAAGCTAAAAAAGAGTTGACATGTTGTTGAGGGTCCTTAATCCCATCATAAGTGTCCAATGAGGGGGGTTTGTGCTCGATAGTGCTTCATTTAATATCCTTGTACTAAGGGCTTGTTTCTTTCGGTTGCTTTCTTTGGGGATTTACTGTTATGAATAGTAAATCAATGTAGGAATCCCGAGGAGAGAGAAGAAGAGTAGCGTGTTTCTTTGGGAGGAAAGGGGGTTGGAAAGGGGGTTGGAGTTTTGTTTTGGTTGTAAAGTAGTGTGTTTCTTTTGGTTATAGTGGGATTGGGAAAGTTGGATGAAGAAAGTTGGAAGTTGGTTATGGTGTTTTGAGGTGAGATTACCCCCATCCTCATATGAAGTAGAAAATTGTGAAACCCATCATTTAATTAAATATTAATTATCCAAATATTCAATATTAAATATTAAATAAATAACTATTAAATAAGTATATTTAAATACAACTAACAGAATTAAATATTAAAATACCGAATTTAATAATAAAACAGGAATATTTAATTGCATTTGACCGAATAAATAGTAACACAAGAATGACAAGCAATGCAATCAACAGAAATAAAAATACAATTTCATCACCTAGAAGCAGAAAAAATTAAAATATTAAATGCAAGGCATAGATCGCATGCAACAGATATCACAAACACATGTCACATACCAAATTAGGCCAGCATAAACAAAATACATATAATATACAAAATACAAGTATCATTGTGCATACTCAACATACAGTAATAAAGTTTTACATTGTATCTTCCTCATCAAACACTCTTGTTAATAAAAACAATAACAAAGAAAACAGCAAGATTATGAGCGAATACAAAACCAACTTAATGTTTTTGTATTCAGAGAGGAGGGTGTCCATTTTCCCCGTGTTCTGCTCAAATCCCCCCACGAACGTGGCCAACCGCCTCTCTATCTCCAAAAGCCGCCTATCAGAGACCGCTGTGAAAGACGATGCATGGTTCAGGCTTCTTTCATGCTCATCCAGCAAATGTAGTATCACATATGTGGACCAGTCTGAGTGAGGTTGATCCATCTATTCGTAGAATTTGCATTTATTATTCTCGCGCGCTGGACAGCTCCAAAATCGACGGCCAGGATTTTTCTGGTCCATGATGTCCTCCTGGGAACCCACAGCCCACAATGGCAAACCCTGCTGTCATCTGCATCTGCATCCAACTCAGTACCTACAGCAACTCTGGGTCTGGATAGAATAGACTTGCTGGACCCGATGCTCATGTTTAGCTTGCATGAAATAAAGATTGACAACAGAGGCAGGCACCATATATACATATACATATTACAAAAAAACAATGCAGATAATTATTGGCAATTAAAAGACTTCATAAATTGAAAAAAAATGATAGATACATCATAACAACCCAAACAAAAAATACAATGCCTATAGACCCAAATTCATTTCAGATCATACATCAGAACAACCCAAACATAAACTGCCCCATAACCAAAAACAACTCAGTCTGGAGACTGAAACAGATACATACAAACTTCCATCAAGAACCAACAACTAAAACTGATACTGACATCCAAACCCAGACTGAAACAGCCCAATATCATTTTGTGGGAAAAAAGAAGGGCAAAAAAATTTCATTAAAGAAGCAACAACTGAAACTAATACATACATCAGAAAAACACAAAACAAAAATGCCCCAGACCCAAAATACATCTCAGTCTCCAAACTGAAACTGATACATACAAAATTTTCTTAAAGAAGCCACAACTGAAACTGATACATACATCAGAACAACCCAAAACAAAAATGCCCCAAACCCAAAAAATTCTCAGTCTCCAGCCTGAAACTGCAACATACAAACTTTTTTTAAAAGAAGCAACAACTGAAACTGATACATACAGCAGAACAACCCAAAACAAAAATGCCCCAGCCACAAAAACATCAAAGATCTCCAGACTGAAACTGATACATACAAAATTGCATCAAGAAACAACAATTGAAACTGATACATACATCAGAAAAACCCAAAACAAAAATGCCCCAGACCCAAAATACATCTAAGTCTCCAGACTGAAACTGATACAATCAAAATTTTCTTAAAGAAGCAACAACTGAAACTGATACATACAGCAGAACAACCCAAAACAAAAATGCCCCAGACCCATAAAATTCTCAGTCTCCAGACTGAAACTGCAACATATAAAATTTTCTTAAAGAAGCAACAACTAAAACTAATACATACACCAGAACAACCCAAAACAAAAATGCCCTAGTCCCAAAAACATCAAAGGTCTCCAGACTGAAACGGCTACATACAAAATTGCATCAAGAAGCAATAACTTAAACTGATACATACATCAGAAAAACCCAAAACAAAAATGCCACAGACCCAAAATACATCTCAGTCTCCAGACTGAAACTGATACATTCAAAATTTTCTTAAAGAAGCAATAACTGAAACTGATACATACATCAGAACAACCCAAAACAAAAATGCCCCAGACCCAAAATACATCTCAGTCTCTAGATTGAAACTGCAACATACAAAATTTTCTTAAAGAAGCAACAACTAAAACTGATACATACAACAGAACAACCCAAAACAAAAATGCCCCAAATAATAAAAATTTGACTTGTGCCCTTAGGTAAACATGTTTTGTAGCTTGAACATCAGTAGGTATTTGGAAGTTGCTCATTATAAATGAACCTTTAAGCCAAATACAACCTATTCTTCTTATAATAGGATCAAATTCCTTCTTTATTGTTCATCATCATAGGGTTATAACTGATACATACATCAGAAAAACCCAAAACAAAAATGCCCCAAATAATAAAAATTTGACTTATGCCCTCTGGTAAACATGTTTTGTAGCTTGAACATCAGTATGTATTTGGAAGTTGCTCCTTATAAATGAACCTTCAAGCCAAATACCACTTATTTCTTCTTATCATGGGGTCAAATTCCTTCTTTATTGTTCATCATTATAGGGCTATAGTTATACATGAAACTTAGTACTCAACAAAGTCCACATTCTGATCAGGATACTTGAGATTAGATCCCAAAAATCATCCAACAAAAACCCTGTCTGAAACTACCCCAGGCCCAAAAACAACTCAGTCTCAAGACTGAAACTGCTTCATACAAAATTTTCTTAAAGAAGCAACAACTGAAACTGATACATACACCAGAACAACCCAACCCAAAACTGCCCCAATATCACAAACATCTCAATCTCCAGACTGCAACTGCTACATACAAAATTGCATCAAGAACCAACAACTGAAACTGATATATACATCAGCACAACCCAGTCTAAAACTGCCCCAATATCAAAAACATCTCAGTCTCTAGACTGCAACAGCTACATACAAAATTCCATCAAGAACCAACAACTGAAAATGATACATACATCAGAACAACCCAAAACAAAAATGCCCCAGACCCAAAAACATCTCATTCTACAGACTGAAACTGCTACATACATACTTCCATCAAGAACCAACAACAGAAACTGATACTTCCATCAGAACCTAGAATGAAACAGCCCAATATCAATTTGGTGGAAAAAACATGGCCAAAAAATTTGACTTGATGTAATTTTGTATGTAGCTGCACCATACCAACTTGGTCCATAACCAAGCCAAATAATAAAAATTTGACTTGTGCCCTCAGGTAAACATGTTTTGTAGCATGAACATCAGTAGGTAGTTGGAAGTTGCTCATTATAAATGAACCTTCAAGCCAAATACCGCCTATTTCATCTTATTATATGGTCAAATACTCATTTATTATTCATCATCATAGGGCTATAGTAACCAATCCCCCACATTTTCAGAATATTCCACATAGGACCAACCCAAAAAAATTGAAGTTTTATATTTCAGTGTTTTGGAATCTAAGCATATGTAGCAGTTTCAGTATGGGGACTGTGTGGATGTATCAGTTTCAGTTGTTGTGTCTTGGGTCTTTGTATATGTATCAGAAAGCAACTATTGGATGCAATAGGCATAAACATCAAATATTTACTTTTAGCACTCAGGAAAATTGTGACGTATCATGAATTTAATTTGGAAATCGGCAGCTGCTCATTATGAATGAACCTCCTAGCCAAATTCCAAATATTTCTGAAGAACATATGGACAAAGTGCTCAAAAAAAATTTCCATCATCATTGGGCTATTTGCATATGGACATATAGTTCAAAAAAATTCATCATCATTGGGCTATTTGCATGCACCAATTACCTGCACAAACATCATAAACCATTCAGACTCAACCCATACCAAAACATAGCTATCATTAGTAAGTTACAAACGAATATATACAACAATATAGAGATTATTTGTGACACTTAACATTAACCACATAAATTCAACTTAAAAAACCAACCCATACCTACCATAACACCCAACCCCATCCCACCTAAACCTAATCACCCCACCACTAAAAGGCCATCTTCACCTCCCAGCCTCTTCTCCTGCCTATGTCGAATCATCTATCCTACAAGTCCATATCCAACCTAGCAACTATCTCTTCAATCATAATCTCCTAGCCGATGGAGGCAATGCCAAAAAGCTTCGTGCCTCCATCTCATCCTGGCATAGGGCCTTAAACACCTTAAACAATATCCCAGGCGTATACTCAGTAAACTCGTAAACAAGCTGGGCAAGCGGTGCTGTCCAATGAAAGCGTGCAGATCGTATAACATCCGCGACCTCTTTCACATTTTCTGCTATATCCCACATGATGTCGGGATCTTGTTGCATGGCCCGTCTACAATGTTTCTATTTCCCCAACGCAGGTTGGGTTGAATGGCTTGTCCCCCCTGATGAACAGGACCGGTCGACGCTTGGGTGGGGATGTCATCTGGGACATAGTGGGTTGGCAAATAAATATGTATCGGATCAGGAGTTACGGGCTCTCCTTCATCTTCGCCTCCAGAATATTAGCCACCAAAGTTTTCGAAAACAGTCTTTGAATGACCCCCCTCGCAGCGTCATCACCAATGATGAGAACAAGATCGTCATACCATGGAATTGGATGGTTCACATAAGACCGCTTCCGATGGTTTGCCTGAACGATTAGAATATCAAATATGATAAATTTTATGCAAAGCTATAGTTAATGTATTAGCACATAACCTATATATAAGATAGAAGAACTTACCGCCGCCCACGGAGCATACATTTCTGGATCCAGATCAATGATCTTCCTCTTCGAATCCAATCTTGTACTGCTAATATCCATGCACTCTGTACGTCTTTGAGACGTGTCCTCAACTCTTTCATGTGATTTTTTCACATTAACACTTGTGAAAGAAGTCCTATGGATGTTATTGATTTCGGCTACAATTTCAGTTGTTTACTTTCCATCATTCCTCATTTTTTTCATCATTAGGCTTTTTTAAGAATGTACAATTCTTTACATTCATCATACAAATAATTCATCATACAAATAATTCATGCACCCATCGATACCAACTTCACGTAATAATATCCGCAAATGGCCTAAACCCTTGAAATTTGAAACCCTAGCTGCATGCAAACCAGAACATCATTTTTGTTTTGGATTGTTCTGATGTATGCAGCAGTTTCAGTTGTTGCTTCTTTAAGAAAATTTTATATGTTGCAGTTTTAGTCTTGAAACCCTAGCCGTATGCAAACCAGGACAGCAAGGGTAGCATGGCAATACACTTTGCAGCAAAGATCACCGCATAGAGGAACCCATGGCAGCATCAGATCAAAAAAAAATTTATAAGAGAGCTGAAGAAATTATACATCGTCGATAATATCGCAGAAAAATAGGGTAAATCTCACCGATCCTGACGATCTCCTCCGATTCTCTTCCCTCCCAGTCAATCGAGGCACACACGAGGATGCTCCGAATCCAGCGAGACAGTGGGGACCAAATCGAAGTTAGGGTTTTGCTCTGAGCTTCGCCGGCTATGCGATCCGGCCAAGCTAGGCACACCCTCGTCATATCCTACCAAGAAATCAAAGGCAGCAAGTGATTCCAACTGAAATCCGCCAGAGCTAGGGTTTTTTCCCAAACCAACTGAAACCCGTGCAAAGAAGGAGATATGAGGGGTGATCTGAACAGGTGGGGCCCAAATCGGAGAGAAACCATCGTAATCCCCGTGAAATCCGCGGATTTCAGATGGAGGATTTGGGGGATCCACGTAGGAGAGAGAGGTCGCTGGAGGGGGGCAAAGCAGCGCAGAAATTTTTTGCCCAAAGAAAGACACGAGAGGAAAACGAGAGAGGAATCCGCGTAAGAGTGGGAGAAGTGACATGCTACAGTGCTAAAAAGCACTTTCTCAAAGCAAAGCAACGGGCTACGGGCGAAAGAAACATGCCCTAAGTGGATTGCTGAAGTTCTTTATCCTGCACATATATGGTATTCGGTATGAAACTTACTTGAAAGACTTTAGACATGAAGGGTCATGATCGATGCTTGTTCTTTAATGCCTCAGTTTGAGTTGGCACTTGGTCCTCTTCTTTTCCTAGATTGTTCCCGAGAAAGTGGGCGAGACCCACTGTTCACTCACTGTAGAGGAGATTCCAAGCCAACTTTCGTTGGGGCTGTTCGGTTGCTGGAATTTGAGATTGGGATTATTTACTGAGGTGGAGTCCAAAGGGTGGAATCTCTACCCCATCTTCATTCTCCATGAAACACGGGGATTACAGCAGAATCGCTGCTTTTGGTGGGACCCCGGGCTTCTCTCTCTCCCCAAAAAACCAGCCAATCGCAGAATGTTTTGATTTTTTCCGGCAAAATCGGAGAACGAACCGTTCCTCCATCTTTTATTTTGTCATCATTTGGTGAGGAGTGAATCCTTACAATTCAGTTTATTTATTAATTTAGTTTATTAATTATTAGTTTAGTTTATTAATATATTAATATATTAAGTAATATTATATTATATGATAGGATTAATATTTAATATATGATTACTTTAATACTTTAATATATTAATTTATTAAGAAAGTGTTATGTAATTAATATCTTTAATTAATGTTTTAATTAGTGGTTAATTAAGTGTTAGGTAATTAATTATATTAGGCTAATTGCTCATAATTAATTATTTTTAATCCATGGCCCCCACGCCAAACTTACTTCATCCAACTTTCTTGAACCAAAAGTACACATTACACGGAGTGGGCCCCACAATCAACTTTCCAACTCCACTTTTTATCCAATATTTCAACAAAGAAACACACTACACCAATTTTCTCTTTCCCAAGATTCCACACCCCTACAACTTTCCACAAACCACATTCTAACAAAAGAACATGCCCTTAGGTTCAACAGAACATTTTGGTTTGCCTTATTGATTGATCTGCCCATTCACATCATTACTTGGGGAATTTTCGTTCATGTTTGTAAGAATTCTTCGACTCTTGATGCTTGGTTCGCTCCTTCTGGCAGCTTTCGTGTTGATTGGCCATCATATGGGACAGCTCGCAGCTGTCTCAGTAATTTGATATCGATGGGCTCTAGGTATTGTCATGCTGCCTCAGCCCATTCAACCATTCTTTAGTACCAGCGTAAATTTAAGATACTATATAATTTCCTCCACATGGGGGACGAGTCTACGATCAATCGTAGATGAATATTGTTTTGGGGTGTTTTCTTACCAATGGTTGGTACTTTGGAGGCCGGAGGTCGTCGCGGTCACGTGGGACGCGTGCGACCTCCTGGGTCGGTTATCTAAGCGTTCGCTTGGACGGGAACATGCGGATCCATGCGTTGAAGTGCCGAAGGGCAGCTTTGACAGAGCAACTTCCTGGGGCGATCGGTCGAACTGGCTCGGGCTCAGAAGTGTTCAAACCCAGAAGATGGAGGGCCGAAGTGTGGCTTCGATCGGTTGATATCTCCTTCAATCTGCATAGCCGAGAAAGCTCATCTGGGGGGGTTGGACTTTGGTTCTGACCAAGTCTCCTCCGATGCTTAAGTCAGACAATGACTGATAATTACCCGGTGGATTCGAGCTTGGTTCGTAGAGATACCAAGGGCGAATTTTCGAGTCGAGTTATGGAGGAGAAATGTAAGGTGGAAGAAAGGTCTTGAGAGGTGGAATACCTCGGACTTGGGTATTCAGGATTCGATCTCTTGGCATTTCGTCTTTCGGCGGGCCTTTTATAGGAGTCCGCATGTTGACGCCTTCATAGTGTCTTATTATCTTGCCCTTCGTTTCTGCCCGCTTTGATGGTCCCCTCAAGGGACATGAAGGCGGATGTGATGGCACATTGACTGGTGTTCAAGGCGGGCTCGATCTGGGGAGTGGTTTCCTCAATCATGGAGGGTCAGCAGTTTCTCCAACGTTGGCTTTGGGCCGCCGCGACTTGATACGCTCGCGGGGCCTTCAGGTTTAGGCACAATTCCCCCGGGCCGTGGGCTTGGCCTACTCCATTTGGGGGTTGTATCAATTGCCCCCCATCGCTCGGGCCGTTCATCTCGGTATGGTTTGGTTCGAGGGATGGGATTCATGTGGATTTGACAGGCGCATCAGTCGAGGCAACACATTAAATGAAGGTCATCATGGTGTTGTGAACCAGGAATTATCCCGCACTTTGGAAGTGGGATTCAGGGAGTCGCCTTCAGGGAGATGTTGACGCGTGTCCTTCTTTGGATGGCCTAGATTTGGAGCCGCCTTCCATATAAAACGACAGGGTTTTGGGGTTCCTTCCGTGCTTCTCGATTTTGCTTTTGTTTTCTCTCGTCGTTGCCGAGTCTCTCTTTGTCTCCTCTTCGACATCCCCTTCTCCAGCTTTCGCAAGGTAACCCCCTTTCTTACTTACATTTTTGTTTTGCTCAATGGAGAGGACACTGAGAATAGGAAATCTGCCGCCTGATGCCGATGATTCCATTGCGGCCGTCGGGGCATCTTTGTCCCATGTGAAGGGCAAGGCTTTGCTATTTGAGGATTTGATCCAGCAAGAGAATCCTTCTGGGGCAGATGGATCTGAGGTTCCTCCCACGATTCTCGAAGCGGCCTATGTTGTCTCCTATTCCACCGCTGAGAGAGTTAGGGTGGAATATCTTTCTTACGCGTATGGGGTTCGGGTCTCGTTTCAAGACGAGAGGATCTGTTTTCATGGGGCCCATGAGATAGGTGAGTATATCGAGATGTTTCCAATGGGGCTTTGCTTTCCTCTTCACCCCTTCATTATCCAGGTTTTAGAATTTTTGCAGGTGTCATTGTGCCAGCTGACCCCGTACTCAGTTCTGGTCTTGGTGGGCTTTGTCGCGATCTGTCATCTGCACAGGTTGGAGCCGTCCTTACCATTCTTCTTCTATTTCTACAAAATTAGGGCTGTCTCCTCGGTAAAATAGCTTCACATTGACGTTAGGAGGGGCAGGGAATGTCTGCTAGGCTTGCCCCGCTGGGTCGGTCATTGGAAGAACAACTACGTTTTCGTCACTTTCCCTGGGGATGCCAAAATTTTAATGGACTGGGGAAGCTCATGGTGCCTACGAGTTGGTGCTGGACCTCTCAGAGGTTGATCAGACCACGGTTAAATTCCTGATGGCCTTGCCCAGGGGGGAGATTGGTCTGGCCTTTGTTGGATGATCTCCTCCTCAAGACCGTTTTGTGGTCCCCTGGTAAAGGCATTTTTTAAACTTCGTCCTTCTCCTTGACTTACCCTGATTCTCCTTTCTTTTATAGGAATGTCGGGCCAGGAGTTCAGCCACCCCTACGGCGTGCATTAACTCATCCGTCGGGTTGCTTGGGGCTCCCGGGGAAGCTCCTCTGGACATGCACAGCGTCACACAGAGGATGAGGTGATCCGTGCTCCTGAGCCACCGATCGGGACGTTGAATATGGTGGATGTTTCATCGACTGCAGGCTCTTCTCCCGTCGTGACGGGGTTGATTGATGCTCCCCTGAGCTGGGCTCTGACCTCAGCCGCTGTAGGTTCTTCTCCTGCTGCGATGGGCCTGGTTGATGCTCCCGCCACACCGGCCCCCAGTGAGGGGACCTCGGCTAGTCCTAAGCAGGATCCAGTCACGCCGACCAGGGGTCAGATGCTGAAGAAGCGTTCTTGCTTGGGTTCTGAGAGGCCTGAGAAGAAGAGAAAAGGGAATAGTGGTTCCCTGGTGGCACGTCCCTCGTCGGCCATCCCTCAGGGAAGCCCCCAGGCCTTGGGGGTGGCTTCTCCTACCGTCCAGGTCGAGCATACCCCGGTCGGGATAAGGCAAGCACTGTCTACGTACGGGTTCGGCCTTGAGCCCCCCTCTAGAGGGTCAGTTTTTATTGATTGTGCCGCGGCTACCCGGTTGACGCAGAGCTCTGTACTGTCGGAGCACCGCTCTCTCCTGGAGAAGGTCCACTCCAAGAGCCTGGTGGACAGCATGGAATTGTAGATTCAGCATGTAAGTCTCTTTCTTATCTTACTCCCATCTTGTTTAGTTTCACGTTCATCCCTTTCGTCTCGCATGCGTCCTCGTTGGCCATAGAGGTATACAGAAGGAGCACCTGAAGGCAGAGGTGGTCGATCGAGCGGGTGAGGAGGATTGCAAGGAGTTACTGCCCTCACTCCACAAGGTCGTCGAGCTCACATCGGAGGTGGAGAGGTTGAATGAGGCATTGGCGTCTGCCGACGTCTCTCGGGCCGCCACCGAAAGGTCCACCGTGGAAGCCGAGGAGGTGTTGTCCCTTGTCCGGGAAACACACAGGAAGGAAATTACCGAGCTTTGGTCGGATATCGGTTTCCTGTGGCGAGCAGATCCCACGTGGCTTGTTGACGAAGTTGTGAGGGGTTACGAGGATGTCCTGACCCCGAGGATTGCAAAGTCCTTCTTGGATGGATTCCTGGCGTATGAGGAGCGGGTTTGGCAGATGCTTTCTTCCTCCTCAGCTACTGTTGACCAGCTTATCGGGGCGAGGGATGTCGTTGAAGCAACCGGGTAGTCTTCCTCCCAGGCTCCTGCGTTGTAGGCGGCCATGATGCTTTTTATTTTGCTTCCCCCATTTGTAATAAGCCGAATAAATAATAGAAGTTATCATCTTTTTGGTATATCTGTTGTGTTTGCGTGTTGTCGTGTTGTCTTTGTTTTGGCCTTGGCCCCCCTCTTCCAACTGTTCGTGTCGAGGTTGGTCGGCGGCTCGAGCTGTAGGAAGTGTTTCTTAAGGATGCTTTTGACGGGCCTGAACCGATGTGCGATTGGTCCATCGGGGGAGCCTTCTGTCGGTCTAAATTTGATCGCATGGTCGCTCCGTTGGGGAAATTGCCTCCATCCGCGTAGTCGATCCGTAGTCGGCCTGTTGGAGGATTGCCTCCAGTCTTATGGTCGATGGAGTGGTCGGCCTACTGGGGAGTAGCCCCCAGCCTTATGGTCAATGGAGTGGTCGCCCTGTTAGGGAAGTTGCCCTCGGCCTTATGGTCGATGGAGTGGTCGGCATGCTGGAGGAGTTGCCCCCAGCCTTATGGTCGATAGAGTAGTTGGCCTGCTGGGGGAGTTGCCCCCAACCTTATGGTTGATGGATCGGTCGGCCAGCTGGGAGGGCTATCCCTAGTCTTATGGTCGATCGAGTGATCGCCCTGCTGGAGGAGTTGGCCCCAGCCTTACAGTTGATGGAGTGGTCGACCTGCTGGGGGAGTTTTCCTGAGCCTTACGGTCGATAGAGTGGTTGACCTGCTGGGGGAGTTGCCCCAGCCTTACTGTCGATAGAGTGGTCGACCTGCTGGGGGAGTTGCCCCCAGCCTTATGGTCGATGGATTGGTCGACCAGCTGGGGGAGCTATCCCCAGTCTTATGGTCGTTCGAATGATCGGCCTGCTAGGGGAGTTTCCCACAGCCTTACAGCCAATCGAGTAGTCGGCCTGCTGAGGAGTTGCCCCAGCCTTACGATCGACAGATCGGTCGATCAGCTGGGGGAGCTACCCCCAGTCTTATGGTCAATCGAGTGATCGGCCTATTGGGGGATTTGCCCCCAGCCTTACAGTCGATGGATCGGTCGGCCATCTGGGGGAGCTACCCCCAGTCTTATGGTCGATCGAATAATCGGCCTGCTAGGGGAGTTGCCCCCCAGCATTATCTTCGATATGTGGCCGGACAGCTGGGGGAGCTGCCCCAGCCTTACGGTCAGCGGGTCGATCGGCGTACTGGGGGAGCTATCCCCAGTCTCAAGGACAATTGGCCAATCGATCTGCTCGGGGAGTTTCCCCCAACCTTATAGTCGATCGATAGTTTGATCGGTCCTGCTGGGGAGTTGCCCCAGCCTTACGGCCAATCGAGAGTTCGAGCGATTCAACCGGGGGAGTTTCCCTCAGCCTTACAATCGATCGAGAGTTTGATCGGTCCCGCTGGGGGAGTTGCCCCAGCCTTATGGCTGATCGAGTGTTTTAGCAGTCCTGCTGGGGGAGTTGCCCCCAGCCTTATGGCCGATCAAGAGTTTGCCTAGTCTTGCTGGGTGAGTTCCCCCTGCCTTACGGTTGATCGAGGTGTTGGGTCCGACATGCGGTTACTAAATCTTGAAAGACACACAGTTATAAGTAAGAACTCGTGTTGGTGTCTTTATTTTTGTAGAAGAAAAACTGGGGGTACATTTAAATTTGAAATGTGTAAAGCGGGGAAGATATGGGTGGGCGAGCCACTCGCCTGGAGCCAGGAGACGTGGTTGATTGGCCGACTCCCTATTTGATTATGTGCACGGGGGTATGGACGATGTTCACCTTCTTCCCCATATCTGCTTGCCTCGACATGCCTTCTCCGAAACCTGTCTTCGAGGCATCGACAAAATTCTTCAAGTATCCTCGGCTAATCTACTGGTCGATGTCCTTCTTAAGGTGCTAACAGTCGTCTGTGTCGTAGCCATTATCCTTGTGATACTTGCAGTATTTCTCTTCGTCTATTCGTCCCCCTTCTTCCTCGGGGTGGCTTGTTGATGTGGCCCTCTTTTTGGGCTTATGTCAGGACAACGTCCTGGGTTGCATTCAGCCTGGCGGGAACCGTTTTCCCTCTGCGCAGCTTCCCCATGGGCCTCCTCTCCTGTTTGTGGCCTTCCAGCTCGCGGTGTTCGCCTTCACCGCGCTTTGAACTCCTCCTGGTACCCGTGGGTGGACCTTCTTTCTCCGTGGCCAAGGCTTCCTCAGTCAGCATGAATCGCTCTGCTCGGGCATGGACTTGGACGAGGCCATTAAGGGGGTCTTGATGCAGCGATTTCTTCAGCCCCCTGTGTCAGAGCCCTTTCTTCAGGGCAGCTATGGTGACTAGTTCAGTGCAGCTCTCGATGTTTAGCCTCTGGGCATTGAAGCGCTTCATGTAACCCCTCAGAGTCTTGTTTGGCCTTTGGATTATGTTGAACAGGAGGTTCGAGCTCTGCTTCCTTTGTCGTCCGGCCATAAACTATTGGTAGAACATCTGGGACAAGTCCTGAAAGCTGTCGATGTATCGATCGGGGAGGCTGTTATACCACTCTCTGGCAGATCTCTTGAGGGTGGTATAGAAGGCTCGGCAGAGCAGGGCGTCATCATCCCCTTGGAACCTCATGACTTCCTAGTAGTCTAGCATGTGCTCCTGGGGGTCTTCTGTGCCGTCGTATTTCTCTAAGGTCGGTACTTTGAACCTGGAGGGTACCCACACGTCGGTGATACTCCTCATCAATGAGCATCGGTCGTCCCCTAGGGCTTCTAGGTTGATCTGTCCTGGCGACGCTTCTCCTCGGTGTTCGGGCAGCTTTGGTAGATCCGGGGAAGGTGGGAGGGGCCTCCTCCACAGCCACCACGGCTGGGGATCGGCGTCGGTTGCCGAGCGCGCTCCCTGCAACGATGACCCTTGCGACTCCTCGGCCTCTTTCGGTGCGGGCTTTTGCTCCGCCCCTGGCGCTCCTCGACAGTCGTGTGGCTGGACGATTACTGCTCGGCTGAGCGGGGTCACTTGGACGAGGCTGTAGTTGATTCGTCCCTGGTCCATTCTGTTCTCCCTCCTCTCTCACCTTGAGGAGAGGTGGTGGTAAGCGATCTCTCCTGGTTTGGGCCTCCACCACCGCGGTTCGTGACTATGGTTGAGCGCAACTGGGGGCGTGCCCCCGAGTGGTTGTGAAATCCTGCTAGGTTTCCTCCATGAAAGTTCAGTACTTAAGCACGACAAATAAAACACAAAGATAAAACATAAACACCAAGGTGACACAAGAGACTTGGTAACGAAGTTCGGTGCGCACAACTACATCTGCGGGGCCACGCCCAGAAAATCAGAATACTCCACTAAAATAATCAATGAGTACAATCACTAATTATCGCGATTCTATTAGGAGGAACAACCTCCCCCTCAATACAAACCGTGATGGGTGGTCTCTACCAACCCATGGAGTATTCTCGGCAAGCTCCCCTTGCCCGCAAGCTCCCCTTGCACAACCGACTAGATCAACTCCCTTGATCCTACGTGCGTAGCCGTCGGCCTCCTCCTGGAGTTCTTCAATAGTCTTTTTCAAAAGCTGTTCTCCACAAAAGCAATGATGATTTCAAACCAACTTCAACTTTTTAACATTGCTCTACAAAGTTGTTATATGGTTAGCCAACCATTCTTCTGGTAAAATCACTGAGGATTTTCCGAACCACCCAAGAGCAGCAAGGCGAGATAGATCAGATAAGAAAAGATCTTTAGTAGTCGAAACTAAACTGAACCCGAACAATATCTTTTACCAACCTACAAACCGCTTCAGCAAATATAACTGAGAAAACCACCCGATCCAAACTGAAGGAGAGGATCTGAAACCATTTAACACGATAGCTCCTATCATCAAATTAACAACGAGCCTTATCCTCAATCAACCGTTAAAATCAAACAGCAACAAAGAAATCCACTGGAACAGATCTCAGAAGATAGAACAGCACGTTCAACATTTCATATGACACAATGTTCAACATTTCATAAATACTCATTTGTTAGTGGATCTTTCATACCTCGGTTGTGGATTGATACTTTCATTCACCTTCGTCAGTAAATCTTTTGCATACCTGCATTCAACCGAATATCTGGAGAAGATCTAAACAATAATGCAAGATCTGGAAACATTCATATATAGAATCTTCAACCGCACATATCTTCAATTATGAAACCAACCAGATTTTGTAACCACTCTATCCGGGTAAATAACTTCATTTTTAATGCAAAATATCTACCAATATATCTAGGATCACTTCGGGTAAGGAATCCCATATTCAAGGAACCACGAAATCTATTTCGGGTAAAAAGATTAAAACAAATCTCATGCGGATATTTTGCCCATAGAATAAGGAACTATTTTTGGTAAATAAAACCAATAAATCTCAGCAAATATTTCCTTCCATCAATTTAGGAACAAACCAGATTCCCAAAATTCTCAACAAACCTCCATCAATTAAGGAACTAATTCGGGTAAGAATGAGTATAAAAATCTCACCAATATCTGGAATCAATCAAATCAGGAACCTTCGATATTTTAGGCTACAAATCAGATCTGAGATCACCACGACAGATTTGTAGACCACAGCAGCGTTTCTATATACGAACAATTATTCCAGATCCCGAATGTTGAACATAATGTTGCAACATAATGTTCAACATTTTGCTCAACCTGCTCAAAAACAAACCAGATTCCACAAACTGAGCTCTCCAGATATAGTGCCACTAATGTCAATAAATATCAGCAGAAATTCAACCCTAACAATCTCCCCCCTTTGGCATTATGTGGCACAACCCAAAACAAGTACCAACCAAGCACACATTCTCCCCCTTTGAGCCACAATAATCCAAACCACATTCTCCCCCTTACTAGAACAACCCGAGCAGTGATCACCTCAGAAGAGACATCAAAATTATTCAGAAAAGACACCACATTCTCCCCCTTTCAGCTAGCCTCACATCTCCAAAAGAAAATACAGAAAAACTCAACTGAGGCACATCCAAAGGCTCGTCTGTCTCTCTTAATAGCAAATAAATTCTCAGGCACAGCGGAATAAGAGAAAGAACACTATACCTCACATCCGAGTCGAGCTCCGAGGGGCCGAAAAGAAGTTGGAGAGTAGAAAAACATCGGCGGTGTTGACAGAGGAGCTTCGGTGGTCTGCATGTCAAAATTTGGATACATGAATGCGATGGAACCGGCTAAGAAGTGAATGAACTTTAGGGAAGTCAACCGGTCTAGATGATGAGGCCGCAGAAGATGAAGCAGAGGTGGATTGCTGTGCAGGAGAGGGTACAAGCGAAGATCCAATGGCACAGGTGGAGGAAGAGCAGTGAGCAAAGCGACGAGATAGCACTCTGATAATTCTGGAGGAAGATTCATGAGACTTTGGCGGAGGTTGCTCACAGTGATTGTCGAGGGGAGATGTCGAGTCTGGTGTCATAACATCTGCAGCAACATTGTTCTGTGTTGTATCTAATGTTACAACATTAGTCACAACATGAAGTGTTCTCTCTGAAGCTGTAGTGTTCTTGCTGTATAATTCAGACTTCTTGACCCATTGCTTCTTCATCTTCATATCAGGATGTCTAACATTTCTTCCTTCTGACCAATGTCGCATGCGACTGTAGCAGTTTCTCTCAGTATGGCCTATGAACTTGCAGTAACTGCATACAGAACGAGCACCTTTTTTTACCTCTAATCTGCCTCTTCTTCTGATCATGGCCCTTGTGCTGATCCATTCTTTCAAGTTCTTTGCTAACTTGACTTCTTCTTTCAGCAGACACATCATCAAAAGCTCCTCTATTGTATCCCACTCCGGTGCGATCTCCTGAAGTCTTACCCATATTCAAGATATCATCCAGCTTTGTTTTTCCAGAATTCCACTTCTACAATATGCATTCAGCTTTTTCTACCCTGAGAAGAACATTTCTGAAGTTGCTTTCCAATTCTCTACAGTTTTCCTCAGCTTTCAGACATTCGATTTTGATCTCCTCCTTCTCTTTCTTCAGTCTTTCATTCTCCTCCTTCAGGACTTTGTTGATATTGCAGATTTGCATCCACTTCTCAAACATCATCTGGTATGTTGTACGGATATCATCATCACTAACTTTCCCATCGCTATCAGCTTCAGAATCTGATTCGATTGTAGATGTTGTACATGATGTTGAACATGATGTTGCAACATTCTGTCTGACATTGGCTAGTTTGTTGTAATCAGGTCCCTTCTTCTGAGAGGCTGCGAGGGCAATGTAATTACTGATGATGTCCTCATTTTTAACACTCCCATCAGAATCATCTTCACTCCAGGTACTTGATAAAGATTTCTCTTTCTGCTTCTTGAGGGTATTGGAACATTCAGCTTGTATGTGACCAAAACCCTCACATTCTCTGCACTGTATCCCTTTGCCGTTGTTCTTACCTGCAGAGGGAAGATTTGCACGTGCCCCATTGTTACCAGATCTGAAGTTTTGACCCTTGTTGCTTATTTCTTTCATCATTCTACTGAAATTATTGGTCAGCTAGGCAACGTCATCATCTAACTCAGACTCATTTTCAATCCATTTGTCCCTCTGATTCTGCTTCAGGTTCATTTCATAGGTTTGAAGAGATTCCATGAGTTCATCCAGTCTCATGGTAGACGTATTTCTGGCCTCCTCAATAGCTGCAACTTTAGCTGAGAATTTGTCAGGAAGAGATCTCAAGGTTTTCTCAACTAACTTCTTTTGAGAATATTTCTTCCCAAGCTGGAAGGCCTGATTGGCTATATCTCTCAACCTCCCATTGAATTCGGCAACAGTCTCGTTGTCATACATCTTTAGATTTTCAAACTGAGAAGCTAGCATCTGAAGTTTGGAAGCTTTTACGGTACTTGTTCCTTCATGAACATTCTGGAGAATATCCCATACTTCTTTGGCATACTCACATGTGGAGATCAGCTTGAACTGCTCTTCATCTACAGCCGAAAAAATAGCATTAGTTGCTTTAGAATTGCACATGGCCGCATGTTCTTCAATCCGACTCCAGTCTCTTGCCTGCTTGAGGTGTTCTTTGCCATCTTTGTCAATTTCGATCGGCGGTGTCCATCCTTCAACAACAGCGATCCAGGCCTTCTCATCAATGGACTTGATGAATACACGCATCCGAGACTTCCAGTAAGTGTAGTTTGTACCAGTGAGCAGTGGAGGACGAATAACGGATGCACCTTCACGTGTAGCCATGATTCAAGTACTGAAATCCAAGATCACACCTTCTTTGTTAACAAAGAAACACGGGTGACCTGGCTCTGATACCAATTGAAAGTTCAGTACTTAAGCACGACAAATAAAACACAAAGATAAAATATAAACACCAAGGTGACACAAGAGACTTGGTAACGCAGTTCGGTGCGCACACCTACATCTGCGGGGCCACGCCCAGAAAATCAGAATACTCCACTAAAATAATCAATACGTACAGTCACTTATTATCACGATTTTATTAGGAGGAACAACCTCCCCCTCAATACAAACCGTGATGGGTGGTCTCTACCAACCCATGGAGTATTCTCGGCAAGCTCCCCTTGCCCGCAAGCTCCCCTTGCACAACCGACTAGATCAACTCCCTTGATCCTACGTGCGTAGCCGTCGGCCTCCTCCCGGAGTTCTTCAATAGTCTTTTTCAAAAGCCGTTCTCCACAAAACAATGATGATTTCAAACCAACTTCAACTTTTTAACATTGCTCTACAAAGTTGTTATATGGTTAGCCAACCACTCTTCTGGTAAAATCACTGAGGATTTTCCGAACCACCCAAGAGCAGCAAGGCGAGATAGATCAGATAAGAAAAGATCTTCAGTAGTCGAAACTAAACTGAACCCGAACAATATCTTTTACCAACCTACAAACCGCTTCAGCAAATATAACTGAGAAAACCACCCGATCCAAACTGAAGGAGAGGATCTGAAACCATTTAACACGATAGCTCCTATCTTCAAATTAACAACGAGCCTTATCCTCAATCAACCGTTAAAATCAAACAGCAACAAAGAAATCCACTGGAACAGATCTCAGAAGATAGAACAGCACGTTCAACATTTCATATGACACAATGTTCAACATTTCATAAATACTCATTTGTTAGTGGATCTTTCATACCTCGGTTGTGGATTGATACTTTCATTCACCCTCGTCAGCAAATCTTTTGCATACCTGCATTCAACCGAATATCTGGAGAAGATCTAAACAATAATGCAAGATCTGGAAACATTCATATATAGAATCTTCAACCGCACATATCTTCAATTATGAAACCAACCAGATTTTGTAACCACTCTATCCGGGTAAATAACTTCATTTTTAATGCAAAATATCTACCAATATATCTAGGATCACTTCGGGTAAGGAATCCCATATTCAAGGAACCACGAAATCTATTTCGGGTAAAAAGATTAAAACAAATCTCATGCGGATATTTTGCCCATAGAATAAGGAACTATTTTTGGTAAATAAAACCAATAAATCTCAGCAAATATTTCCTTCCATCAATTTAGGAACAAACCAGATTCCCAAAATTCTCAACAAACCTCCATCAATTAAGGAACTAATTCGGGTAAGAATGAGTATAAAAATCTCACCAATATCTGGAATCAATCAAATCAGGAACCTTCGATATTTTAGGCTACAAATCAGATCTGAGATCACCACGACAGATTTGTAGACCACAGCAGCGTTTCTATATACGAACAATTATTCCAGATCCCGAATGTTGAACATAATGTTGCAACATAATGTTCAACATTTTGCTCAACCTGCTCAAAAACAAACCAGATTCCACAAACTGAGCTCTCCAGATATAGTGCCACTAATGTCAATAAATATCAGCAGAAATTCAACCCTAACAATCTCCCCCCTTTGGCATTATGTGGCACAACCCAAAACAAGTACCAACCAAGCACACATTCTCCCCCTTTGAGCCACAATAATCCAAACCACATTCTCCCCCTTACTAGAACAACCCGAGCAGTGATCACCTCAGAAGAGACATCAAAATTATTCAGAAAAGACACCACATTCTCCCCCTTTCAGCTAGCCTCACATCTCCAAAAGAAAATACAGAAAAACTCAACTGAGGCACATCCAAAGGCTCGTCTGTCTCTCTTAATAGCAAATAAATTCTCAGGCACAGCGGAATAAGAGAAAGAACACTATACCTCACATCCGAGTCGAGCTCCGAGGGGCCGAAAAGAAGTTGGAGAGTAGAAAAACATCGGCGGTGTTGACAGAGGAGCTTCGGTGGTCTGCATGTCAAAATTTGGATACATGAATGCGATGGAACCGGCTAAGAAGTGAATGAACTTTAGGGAAGTCAACCGGTCTAGATGATGAGGCCGCAGAAGATGAAGCAGAGGTGGATTGCTGTGCAGGAGAGGGTACAAGCGAAGATCCAATGGCACAGGTGGAGGAAGAGCAGTGAGCAAAGCGACGAGATAGCACTCTGATAATTCTGGAGGAAGATTCATGAGACTTTGGCGGAGGTTGCTCACAGTGATTGTCGAGGGGAGATGTCGAGTCTGGTGTCATAACATCTGCAGCAACATTGTTCTGTGTTGTATCTAATGTTACAACATTAGTCACAACATGAAGTGTTCTCTCTGAAGCTGTAGTGTTCTTGCTGTATAATTCAGACTTCTTGACCCATTGCTTCTTCATCTTCATATCAGGATGTCTAACATTTCTTCCTTCTGACCAATGTCGCATGCGACTGTAGCAGTTTCTCTCAGTATGGCCTATGAACTTGCAGTAACTGCATACAGAACGAGCACCTTTTTTTACCTCTAATCTGCCTCTTCTTCTGATCATGGCCCTTGTGCTGATCCATTCTTTCAAGTTCTTTGCTAACTTGACTTCTTCTTTCAGCAGACACATCATCAAAAGCTCCTCTATTGTATCCCACTCCGGTGCGATCTCCTGAAGTCTTACCCATATTCAAGATATCATCCAGCTTTGTTTTTCCAGAATTCCACTTCTACAATATGCATTCAGCTTTTTCTACCCTGAGAAGAACATTTCTGAAGTTGCTTTCCAATTCTCTACAGTTTTCCTCAGCTTTCAGACATTCGATTTTGATCTCCTCCTTCTCTTTCTTCAGTCTTTCATTCTCCTCCTTCAGGACTTTGTTGATATTGCAGATTTGCATCCACTTCTCAAACATCATCTGGTATGTTGTACGGATATCATCATCACTAACTTTCCCATCGCTATCAGCTTCAGAATCTGATTCGATTGTAGATGTTGTACATGATGTTGAACATGATGTTGCAACATTCTGTCTGACATTGGCTAGTTTGTTGTAATCAGGTCCCTTCTTCTGAGAGGCTGCGAGGGCAATGTAATTACTGATGATGTCCTCATTTTTAACACTCCCATCAGAATCATCTTCACTCCAGGTACTTGATAAAGATTTCTCTTTCTGCTTCTTGAGGGTATTGGAACATTCAGCTTGTATGTGACCAAAACCCTCACATTCTCTGCACTGTATCCCTTTGCCGTTGTTCTTACCTGCAGAGGGAAGATTTGCACGTGCCCCATTGTTACCAGATCTGAAGTTTTGACCCTTGTTGCTTATTTCTTTCATCATTCTACTGAAATTATTGGTCAGCTAGGCAACGTCATCATCTAACTCAGACTCATTTTCAATCCATTTGTCCCTCTGATTCTGCTTCAGGTTCATTTCATAGGTTTGAAGAGATTCCATGAGTTCATCCAGTCTCATGGTAGACGTATTTCTGGCCTCCTCAATAGCTGCAACTTTAGCTGAGAATTTGTCAGGAAGAGATCTCAAGGTTTTCTCAACTAACTTCTTTTGAGAATATTTCTTCCCAAGCTGGAAGGCCTGATTGGCTATATCTCTCAACCTCCCATTGAATTCGGCAACAGTCTCGTTGTCATACATCTTTAGATTTTCAAACTGAGAAGCTAGCATCTGAAGTTTGGAAGCTTTTACGGTACTTGTTCCTTCATGAACATTCTGGAGAATATCCCATACTTCTTTGGCATACTCACATGTGGAGATCAGCTTGAACTGCTCTTCATCTACAGCCGAAAAAATAGCATTAGTTGCTTTAGAATTGCACATGGCCGCATGTTCTTCAATCCGACTCCAGTCTCTTGCCTGCTTGAGGTGTTCTTTGCCATCTTTGTCAATTTCGATCGGCGGTGTCCATCCTTCAACAACAGCGATCCAGGCCTTCTCATCAATGGACTTGATGAATACACGCATCCGAGACTTCCAGTAAGTGTAGTTTGTACCAGTGAGCAGTGGAGGACGAATAACGGATGCACCTTCACGTGTAGCCATGATTCAAGTACTGAAATCCAAGATCACACCTTCTTTGTTAACAAAGAAACACGGGTGACCTGGCTCTGATACCAATTGAAAGTTCAGTACTTAAGCACGACAAATAAAACACAAAGATAAAATATAAACACCAAGGTGACACAAGAGACTTGGTAACGCAGTTCGGTGCGCACACCTACATCTGCGGGGCCACGCCCAGAAAATCAGAATACTCCACTAAAATAATCAATACGTACAGTCACTTATTATCACGATTTTATTAGGAGGAACAACCTCCCCCTCAATACAAACCGTGATGGGTGGTCTCTACCAACCCATGGAGTATTCTCGGCAAGCTCCCCTTGCCCGCAAGCTCCCCTTGCACAACCGACTAGATCAACTCCCTTGATCCTACGTGCGTAGCCGTCGGCCTCCTCCCGGAGTTCTTCAATAGTCTTTTTCAAAAGCCGTTCTCCACAAAACAATGATGATTTCAAACCAACTTCAACTTTTTAACATTGCTCTACAAAGTTGTTATATGGTTAGCCAACCACTCTTCTGGTAAAATCACTGAGGATTTTCCGAACCACCCAAGAGCAGCAAGGCGAGATAGATCAGATAAGAAAAGATCTTCAGTAGTCGAAACTAAACTGAACCCGAACAATATCTTTTACCAACCTACAAACCGCTTCAGCAAATATAACTGAGAAAACCACCCGATCCAAACTGAAGGAGAGGATCTGAAACCATTTAACACGATAGCTCCTATCTTCAAATTAACAACGAGCCTTATCCTCAATCAACCGTTAAAATCAAACAGCAACAAAGAAATCCACTGGAACAGATCTCAGAAGATAGAACAGCACGTTCAACATTTCATATGACACAATGTTCAACATTTCATAAATACTCATTTGTTAGTGGATCTTTCATACCTCGGTTGTGGATTGATACTTTCATTCACCCTCGTCAGCAAATCTTTTGCATACCTGCATTCAACCGAATATCTGGAGAAGATCTAAACAATAATGCAAGATCTGGAAACATTCATATATAGAATCTTCAACCGCACATATCTTCAATTATGAAACCAACCAGATTTTGTAACCACTCTATCCGGGTAAATAACTTCATTTTTAATGCAAAATATCTACCAATATATCTAGGATCACTTCGGGTAAGGAATCCCATATTCAAGGAACCACGAAATCTATTTCGGGTAAAAAGATTAAAACAAATCTCATGCGGATATTTTGCCCATAGAATAAGGAACTATTTTTGGTAAATAAAACCAATAAATCTCAGCAAATATTTCCTTCCATCAATTTAGGAACAAACCAGATTCCCAAAATTCTCAACAAACCTCCATCAATTAAGGAACTAATTCGGGTAAGAATGAGTATAAAAATCTCACCAATATCTGGAATCAATCAAATCAGGAACCTTCGATATTTTAGGCTACAAATCAGATCTGAGATCACCACGACAGATTTGTAGACCACAGCAGCGTTTCTATATACGAACAATTATTCCAGATCCCGAATGTTGAACATAATGTTGCAACATAATGTTCAACATTTTGCTCAACCTGCTCAAAAACAAACCAGATTCCACAAACTGAGCTCTCCAGATATAGTGCCACTAATGTCAATAAATATCAGCAGAAATTCAACCCTAACAATCTCCCCCCTTTGGCATTATGTGGCACAACCCAAAACAAGTACCAACCAAGCACACATTCTCCCCCTTTGAGCCACAATAATCCAAACCACATTCTCCCCCTTACTAGAACAACCCGAGCAGTGATCACCTCAGAAGAGACATCAAAATTATTCAGAAAAGACACCACATTCTCCCCCTTTCAGCTAGCCTCACATCTCCAAAAGAAAATACAGAAAAACTCAACTGAGGCACATCCAAAGGCTCGTCTGTCTCTCTTAATAGCAAATAAATTCTCAGGCACAGCGGAATAAGAGAAAGAACACTATACCTCACATCCGAGTCGAGCTCCGAGGGGCCGAAAAGAAGTTGGAGAGTAGAAAAACATCGGCGGTGTTGACAGAGGAGCTTCGGTGGTCTGCATGTCAAAATTTGGATACATGAATGCGATGGAACCGGCTAAGAAGTGAATGAACTTTAGGGAAGTCAACCGGTCTAGATGATGAGGCCGCAGAAGATGAAGCAGAGGTGGATTGCTGTGCAGGAGAGGGTACAAGCGAAGATCCAATGGCACAGGTGGAGGAAGAGCAGTGAGCAAAGCGACGAGATAGCACTCTGATAATTCTGGAGGAAGATTCATGAGACTTTGGCGGAGGTTGCTCACAGTGATTGTCGAGGGGAGATGTCGAGTCTGGTGTCATAACATCTGCAGCAACATTGTTCTGTGTTGTATCTAATGTTACAACATTAGTCACAACATGAAGTGTTCTCTCTGAAGCTGTAGTGTTCTTGCTGTATAATTCAGACTTCTTGACCCATTGCTTCTTCATCTTCATATCAGGATGTCTAACATTTCTTCCTTCTGACCAATGTCGCATGCGACTGTAGCAGTTTCTCTCAGTATGGCCTATGAACTTGCAGTAACTGCATACAGAACGAGCACCTTTTTTTACCTCTAATCTGCCTCTTCTTCTGATCATGGCCCTTGTGCTGATCCATTCTTTCAAGTTCTTTGCTAACTTGACTTCTTCTTTCAGCAGACACATCATCAAAAGCTCCTCTATTGTATCCCACTCCGGTGCGATCTCCTGAAGTCTTACCCATATTCAAGATATCATCCAGCTTTGTTTTTCCAGAATTCCACTTCTACAATATGCATTCAGCTTTTTCTACCCTGAGAAGAACATTTCTGAAGTTGCTTTCCAATTCTCTACAGTTTTCCTCAGCTTTCAGACATTCGATTTTGATCTCCTCCTTCTCTTTCTTCAGTCTTTCATTCTCCTCCTTCAGGACTTTGTTGATATTGCAGATTTGCATCCACTTCTCAAACATCATCTGGTATGTTGTACGGATATCATCATCACTAACTTTCCCATCGCTATCAGCTTCAGAATCTGATTCGATTGTAGATGTTGTACATGATGTTGAACATGATGTTGCAACATTCTGTCTGACATTGGCTAGTTTGTTGTAATCAGGTCCCTTCTTCTGAGAGGCTGCGAGGGCAATGTAATTACTGATGATGTCCTCATTTTTAACACTCCCATCAGAATCATCTTCACTCCAGGTACTTGATAAAGATTTCTCTTTCTGCTTCTTGAGGGTATTGGAACATTCAGCTTGTATGTGACCAAAACCCTCACATTCTCTGCACTGTATCCCTTTGCCGTTGTTCTTACCTGCAGAGGGAAGATTTGCACGTGCCCCATTGTTACCAGATCTGAAGTTTTGACCCTTGTTGCTTATTTCTTTCATCATTCTACTGAAATTATTGGTCAGCTAGGCAACGTCATCATCTAACTCAGACTCATTTTCAATCCATTTGTCCCTCTGATTCTGCTTCAGGTTCATTTCATAGGTTTGAAGAGATTCCATGAGTTCATCCAGTCTCATGGTAGACGTATTTCTGGCCTCCTCAATAGCTGCAACTTTAGCTGAGAATTTGTCAGGAAGAGATCTCAAGGTTTTCTCAACTAACTTCTTTTGAGAATATTTCTTCCCAAGCTGGAAGGCCTGATTGGCTATATCTCTCAACCTCCCATTGAATTCGGCAACAGTCTCGTTGTCATACATCTTTAGATTTTCAAACTGAGAAGCTAGCATCTGAAGTTTGGAAGCTTTTACGGTACTTGTTCCTTCATGAACATTCTGGAGAATATCCCATACTTCTTTGGCATACTCACATGTGGAGATCAGCTTGAACTGCTCTTCATCTACAGCCGAAAAAATAGCATTAGTTGCTTTAGAATTGCACATGGCCGCATGTTCTTCAATCCGACTCCAGTCTCTTGCCTGCTTGAGGTGTTCTTTGCCATCTTTGTCAATTTCGATCGGCGGTGTCCATCCTTCAACAACAGCGATCCAGGCCTTCTCATCAATGGACTTGATGAATACACGCATCCGAGACTTCCAGTAAGTGTAGTTTGTACCAGTGAGCAGTGGAGGACGAATAACGGATGCACCTTCACGTGTAGCCATGATTCAAGTACTGAAATCCAAGATCACACCTTCTTTGTTAACAAAGAAACACGGGTGACCTGGCTCTGATACCAATTGAAAGTTCAGTACTTAAGCACGACAAATAAAACACAAAGATAAAATATAAACACCAAGGTGACACAAGAGACTTGGTAACGCAGTTCGGTGCGCACACCTACATCTGCGGGGCCACGCCCAGAAAATCAGAATACTCCACTAAAATAATCAATACGTACAGTCACTTATTATCACGATTTTATTAGGAGGAACAACCTCCCCCTCAATACAAACCGTGATGGGTGGTCTCTACCAACCCATGGAGTATTCTCGGCAAGCTCCCCTTGCCCGCAAGCTCCCCTTGCACAACCGACTAGATCAACTCCCTTGATCCTACGTGCGTAGCCGTCGGCCTCCTCCCGGAGTTCTTCAATAGTCTTTTTCAAAAGCCGTTCTCCACAAAACAATGATGATTTCAAACCAACTTCAACTTTTTAACATTGCTCTACAAAGTTGTTATATGGTTAGCCAACCACTCTTCTGGTAAAATCACTGAGGATTTTCCGAACCACCCAAGAGCAGCAAGGCGAGATAGATCAGATAAGAAAAGATCTTCAGTAGTCGAAACTAAACTGAACCCGAACAATATCTTTTACCAACCTACAAACCGCTTCAGCAAATATAACTGAGAAAACCACCCGATCCAAACTGAAGGAGAGGATCTGAAACCATTTAACACGATAGCTCCTATCTTCAAATTAACAACGAGCCTTATCCTCAATCAACCGTTAAAATCAAACAGCAACAAAGAAATCCACTGGAACAGATCTCAGAAGATAGAACAGCACGTTCAACATTTCATATGACACAATGTTCAACATTTCATAAATACTCATTTGTTAGTGGATCTTTCATACCTCGGTTGTGGATTGATACTTTCATTCACCCTCGTCAGCAAATCTTTTGCATACCTGCATTCAACCGAATATCTGGAGAAGATCTAAACAATAATGCAAGATCTGAAAACATTCATATATAGAATCTTCAACCGCACATATCTTCAACCGCACATATCTTCAATTATGAAACCAACCAGATTTTGTAACCACTCTATCCGGGTAAATAACTTCCTTTTTAATGCAAAATATCCACCAATATATCTAGGATCACTTCGGGTAAGGAATCCCATATTCAAGGAACCACGAAATCTATTTCGGGTAAAAAGATTAAAACAAATCTCATGCGGATATTTTGCTCATAGAATAAGGAACTATTTCTGGTAAATAAAACCAATAAATCTCAGCAAATATTTCCTTCCATCAATTTAGGAACAAACCAGATTCCCAAAATTCTCAACAAACCTCCATCAATTAAGGAACTAATTCGGGTAAGAAGGAGTATAAAAATCTCACCAATATCTGGAATCAATCAAATCAGAAACCTCCGATATTTTAGGCTATAAATCAGATCTGAGATCACCACGACAGATTTGTAGACCACAGCAGCGTTTCTATATACGAACAATTATTCCAGATCCCGAATGTTGAACATAATGTTGCAACATAATGTTCAACATTTTGCTCAACCTGCTCAAAAACAAACCAGATTCCACAAACTGAGCTCTCCAGATATAGTGCCACCAATGCCAACAAATATCAGCAGAAATTCAACCCTAACACTCCAAAAAGGTGTTGTGGGCCCGCGAGATGCTGAATTGCGGTTGCTAGGGCTTGAAAGTTGGCCTTCATCTCCTGCGTGAGATGGTCGAGTTGTTCGTGGGTCACCGAGTGTGAGTCGTCGGTTCCTTCCATGGAGCGGCTGTGCTCGGTTTCCTGCGGGACGTAGCCGCCCTCCTTTGGGATAGTCGGCATTCAGACTACTTCATCATTATGTTGTTCCATGTTGGTTGTTGTGGATGATGTGGGCGATGATTTCGTTTCCCATAGACGGCTCCAGATGTTTCGTGGTGTTTTTTCACCACTAGTTGATAGTTTGGTGGTCCGGGGGTCGTCGCGGTTAAGTGGGATGCGTGCGGCCTCCGGGGTCAGTTATCTGAGCGTTCGCTTGGGCGGGAACGCGCGGATCCGTGTGTTGAAGTGCCGAAGGGCAGCTTCAACAGAGCAACGGTTTTCTGGGGCGATCGGTCGAACGGGATCGGGAGCGTTCCGATCCGGAAGATGGAGCTGATGAAGAAAGATCATCCCATGATCTACACAGATGAACTTGCCTAAGTTGGGACGTAATTCTACCTAACCTCCATCTGATGCTCAATTTAGTATGATATTTCATGGAAGAATAGTAATGCAAAAGAAAGAATGGAAAATATGAGTCTGTATACTGTATCATATATTTTGGCTCTGTTTATAGGTGAGAAGATTCTATTAAAAAACCCTAACTTTAGGCCCAATATAGTCTCAGGTTGGCTCTCATCTTGAGCCCCGATGTTGGTAGAATTCTATGCTTATAAGCATGTTTGCTGACTAAGGATTCCGTTGAGTTAGTTTTATTTATACAATATTTTCTTGATCTTTGCACCGTTTGGCTTGCCTTCGGGCTTTGTTTTTCTCACGTGAGTCGCTTTACTTTATGTGTTAGGCTTGCATGTTAGTTCATACAGATCATAATTAAGAAATAATTTTTGCTTATCTGTAGTTCGTTGTCTAATGATTCTCTGATGGAGTGTTGTAATTCGCACCACAGAAAATTTATGAATATACCACACTATTTGCTTCACCACATCTATATTTTTAACATCAGATGTTCGGATTTGGAGATCCGAACGACTCAAATACAATATATTTTATTATACTATTCGGTTTTGCAATTCGAGGAGAGATATCCTTACAAAACAAGAAGCAAAATACAAATATGGCAAAAATTCAAATATAAAAAAAATACTCAAACGCTTGACAAAATACAAACAAGAAAAGAATTCAAAAGGTTACTAAAGATGCAGTGGACAAATCTGGCAAATTGTTACCAACTTACCATTTTGGCAGACTAAATCATCTGAGCATAAATGCATATCCTATTTTAAGGAAACAAATCATGCGCAAATAAAAATTCTTGCTAAAATATTTGGAGATCATACCTCAGTGCCCCTAACCTGGGCATATTTCTTACCATATATTATTTTGCATGCATTTTCCAGTTGTACTTCCTTCTATGCATTTCAAGCCAACAAGCCCTGAGGCCCCATCTTCATCTATAAATAATCAAGAAATGTCATTAACAATGTGCACAAAAGACATACAATCTAAGGCAAAAATATCAAAGAGAGGCACAATATGGCTATTGCTTCTAAGCTCTTCTCAGCTTTCCTAGTTATTTGCCTTGCTAGGCAAGGTGAGCAATCCCCATTTCTTATTGTCTAGTATTTTCTTGTTTTCGATGTTGGCAAATTATCATTGCTTATAATTTTATATGATCATTTTTTATGCAGCCTTTGCAGAATGCACGCTATCAGACATCAAAATTAGTCAGTCCTCGACTGGATTTCAAATTCATGGGAAGCCAGAGTACGAGGTGACGATAAGCAACAACTGCATTTGTTCCCAGTCGTCGTTGTTGCTGTCATGCCCCGGCTTTCAAACGACCGAATCTGTTGACCCCAACATCTTCAAGAAGTCGATAGGCAGCCTTTGCATCATCAACAATGGCCTGCCTGTGTTCCAGGGTTCTCCGATCAAGTTCAAATATGCATGGGACAACAAATATGTTCTGCCCACTGTCAGCTCCCAGATCAACTGCTCTTGAGATTTAAAAACAAGCTGTTCTCTTAGTGATGAAATAAGAGTTGGGATGGCGATCGTTTTAGTTAACCTGTCAGCCGAGGAGCCAAATAAGATCACACTCGTTAGTGTATGTGACCTTTTTTTGGACTAATAATAGTATAACTATGGCATCCTGATTGTTTCTCCAATTTCTGATGTTTTAAGAAATGTTATTCAACGAAATGAATGCGGACATTGTTCTCTGTGGCAATGCTTTTTATGCTAGCAAACGGATATGCTCTGATACGCTTTTAAGCTTGATATAATGCATTTAACTAAATAGTTTGTACATTTTCAACCTCAAAATGTTAATACAAGATTTTTGGTTAATCCCGTCATATGGGTCCTTGGTACAATCATAAGTGTACATCGACGGGGATTTTCTCTTGCTTAACAATGCTTCATCTAGTATCCATGTGCAAGAGTGGATTGCTGAAGTTTTGTATCTCTGCATTTAAGGTATTGGGTATATATGACACTTGACTTTGGCTGCGAAGGACCATGGTCTGTGCTTGT
The DNA here is from genome assembly GCA_030789695.1 of Scilla litardierei. Taxonomy (NCBI): domain Eukaryota; kingdom Viridiplantae; phylum Streptophyta; class Magnoliopsida; order Asparagales; family Asparagaceae; genus Scilla; species Scilla litardierei. Next base: position 109,483,511 of record CM061130.1, on the reverse strand, counting down.
TCTTTAATGCCTCAGTTTGAGTTCGCACTTGGGTTCAACGGAACGTTTTGGTTCACCCTGTTGATTGATCTGACCCTTAGCACCATTACTTGGGGGCATTTCCTTCCTTGTTCGTGAGCATTGCTTCGGCTCTTGCTGCTTGGTTCACTCCTTGTGTTAGCTTTTCATGCTGACTGACTCTCGTATGGGAAAGCCCTTGGGTGTCTTCAGGCTGTAGGCATTGTCCATGGTGCCTCAGCCCCTTCAACGGTTCTTCATCGCCAGTATTGGTTTTGAGTACTTTATGGTTTCCTCCTCCATGCAGGAGACGAGCCTATGATTGATGGTGGAGGAATGTTTTCCTGCTGGTTTTCTGACGGGCATGTTGATTTGAATTGTTAAGTCTATTATTTGTCATTTGTGGCACAATGGTTCATGTGGATTATTGAACAATATGTTACATGAAATGTTGAACTTATTGTTCAACATTTGTGAACATGACACAATGTGTACTTATGAAATGTTGAACATTGTGTCATAAGAAATGTTGAACTTGCTGTTCTAACATCTGAGATTTGTCATCGTGGACTTTCTATGTAGCTGTTTGAATTACGACTGTTGAGGATAAGGCCTCGTCGTTATAGATTTGGAGTTATTGGAGATAAGGAGTTATCGTGTCTATTGAACAGATTCGGATCTTCTCCTTCAGTGCGGATCAGGTGGTTCTCTTGGTTATATTTGTTGAAGCCGTTGTAGAATGGTTAAGGAAATTTGTTCGGCTTCAGATCTGTTTGTTTGCTGAGATCTCTACTTAACTGATCTATCTCGCCTAGCTGCGCTCGGTGTTGTTCGGTAAATCCTCAGTGATTTTACCGGAGGAATTGTTGATTAACAACTTAACAACTTTGTAGAGTGAGCAAAGTAAAGTTGGAAGTTGGATTGGCGTGTGTGGCATCGCTTCAAAAGATTAGCTTTGGTGAAAGTTATTTGAAGCTCCGGGAAGAGGCTAACGACTACTGAGGTAGGGGATCAAGGGAGTTGGTCATGGTCAGTATTGCAAGGGGATCTTGCACGCAAGGGAAGCTTGCGCAAATTACTCCACGGGGTTGATTGATATCAACCCTTGCGGTTGTATTGAGGGGGAGTTTGTTTCCCCTAGTATCAAATAGTATTGGTGATTGTAATTATCATTATTTTTAGTGGAGTAATTTGAATTTCTGGGCGAGGCCCCGCAGATGTAGGTGTGCGCACCGAACTGCGTTACCAATGACCATGTGTCATGCTGTGTTGATTATTATTATTCCCATGTGTTTACTACTTTGGATTGCGTACTAAACTACAATTGGTATCAGAGCAGGTCATCTGCATTCTTTGTTTGTCAAAGGGGATGTGATTCTGCTGTTTGAGTACGTCAACCATGAACACGAAGGAAGGAGCTTCTGTGACTCGGCCTCTGCTGCTCACTGGTACTAATTATACGTATTGGAAATCTCGGATGCGCGCATTCATCAATTCGCTTGATGAGAAGGCTTGGGTGGCCACTATTGAAGGCTGGACTCCTCCTACTGTTGATGACAAGAAGGGAAATGAATCTCTCAAGCCAGCCCAAGACTGGAGTCTCGAGGAAGAACGTGCGGCACTGGGAAATTCGAAGGCTGTGAATACAATTTTCACAGCTGTTGATGAAGAACAGTTCAAATTGATCTCTACTTGCGCAGTTGCGAACGAAGCATGAGACATCCTCCAAAACATACATGAAGGGACAAGCACTGTAAGAGCATCTAAACTTCAAATTCTGGCTTCTCAATTTGAATATCTTAGGATGAACGATGATGAATCCGTGGCTAAATGCAATGGAAGACTACGTGATATAGCTAATCAGGCTTTTCAATTGGGAAAGAAGTACTCTCAAAAGAAATTAGTGGAGAACTTTGAGATCGCTACCTGAAAAATTTTCAGCCAAAATTGCTGTTATCGAAGAAGTTAGGAATACATCTAATATGAGATCGGATGAATTGATGGGGTCTCTTCAAACCTTTGAGATGAATTTGAAGCAAAATAAAAGGGATAAAGGAGTGGCTCTAAAGGTGGAAGCTACTGATGTTTCGCATGAAGGGAATGACACTGATCTTGAAGACGACATAGTATTGTTAACCAAAAACTTTAGTAAAATGATGAGGAAAATAGGAAGTAGCGGTCAGAACTTCAGAAATGTTAGCAAAGAAGCTCGTCCTAATTTCTCTCCTGCGGGTAGAGGTAACAGCCGTCCTATACAGAAGTATGAATCAAAGAGTAGAGGCAAGGGAATTCAGTGCAGAGAGTGTGAAGGATTTGGACATATACAAGCCAAATGTGCGAACACTATCAAGAAACAAAAAGGGAAATCTCTGGCAAGTTCCTGGAGTGATGAAGAGTCCGAAGGGTGTACTGGAGACGAGAATATTGTCAGCAATTATGTTGCTTTTGTTGGTAGCAACGATCTATGAACGTCGTGTTTGATGATAACAAACGTGTGTGAATGTTTTAACGTATGGGTTAAGTGTTTCAGGTGCGATTAATTCACGGAAGGACTTGGTCACTGTGCGAAAAGAAAGGAGAGCACTTCATCACATTTCTCCTCTTTGAAATCTCCAAAAAAAACCACAGGCCAATACAATAATTCCCAAGAGCTTAAAGCTTTTGTGTGTGTGCAGATTTTAAAAAAAAGGGGAAGTTCTGCCTATTTAAAAAGAGCATTGGGCTATATTGTTTTCTAGCTCTCTCCTTTTAGAATCCCAAGATCCCTAGGTCTGTGAAGCAACTAGATTCTTTTTGCTTCTGTGCTTTGAAAACAAACATTTGCAAGAGCCCTTTATATAATATTTTAAAGGGGAAGTTAACATGCAAACAATTTTACATGCATACAATTTTTAATAGTGCTTGTTTCTAATTGGCAGGTGGTGAAAAGATGTGCCCAAGATTCAAATGAAAACAACCCCAACCGATTTGTTTTGTGTTTTCTCCCAGAGCCGTGCGCAAGGTAAAAAAACGCAACTTCAATTTCAAAAACCCTAAGTAGCCACCGCCACAAAAAAAAAATTCATAGGGCTATCAAAAATCCCAAGACAGCCGAAAACCCCCAGAGCCGCACCTCCTCTCTAATCCTTTATAGTGGCCATCTCCTGCGTTTTTGTTTAATCCTTAAAGAGAAATTTTTTTTGTGCTTTGTTGGTTTTTTCTTGCAGGCGCCGCCTCGTCAACCTCTTAAACAAAAACAAGGGCAAAAAAACCGAGGGCAACATAGCTCATCAATTTTTCCCAAGAGAGCCGACCTTCATATTGGCGCAAGATTCAACCGAATTCTGTGAACACTTTTGTTCAAGGCTCCTTCTTCAAATCAGCTTGCTGCCGAAGCCAAGGTAAATGTGTGTGATTTTTGTTTTTGTTGGCAATTGTTTTTAGGGTTGGCCGAAAACAAACAGGCGCCGAATTCTCATAAGAACCCAAGCAGCCGGTTTCTGTGGTGATCAAAAGGTGTTGCAACTGTTAGAGGAGAGGCCATCAAAAATTGACCCAGGAGCCTGTTGATTCATGGTCACAAAGTACAGAACGTCCCCTTCAAAAATCAAAAAGGAGCACATGTGTTCTCTCCCTTTTTTTTGCAAGTATCAACGTGCAGCACAACGTTTTTCTTAAAAAATTAAGGGGGCGCACTGCTTTTGTTTAAAAAGTTTTAAAAGAGCAATTCATTTTTTTTCCTATGAAATCTTGAAGACCTAGCAGCCGCATGTTAAAAAGAAAAGGGCCAATAATAATTCTCAAGAGTTAAGGCCGAGTTTTTTTAAGAGGAAGCATGCGCATGATTTTACCTCCACAGACTCCTAAGAGCCGCATGTCCCATTGCATAACCCCCTAGCTGCCGAAATTGTTGACCGGTCTTCCCAAAAAAATCAAGAAGCCGCACAAAAATTAAGAGGGGAGAGCTGCATCTTGAAGAGCCCAGGCCGAATTTCTTTTATTGTGCTTTCCTTTAAAAGATCACAAAGCACAGTCCCCTTTTGATTAAATTAATCTGCTACTTGATTTTTTTTGCAGAGCCAATCATACAAGAGGCCGAAATATTGAAGAAGGGCAAGAGCACGCATAAATTTCCGCACAAAAATCTTAAGGGGAGGCCGGCCTTGAACTGGTGACAAAGGGACCATTGATATCAGAGTAATTTCTTAAAGAGGAGTGCCGCAAGCTCCTATTGTTGAGTTGCCGTTGCCGAGAGACAACTACTACTTGCCAGACGACTTCTGGCCCGTGTTGATTGACGAAGACGACACCACTACACGATCTGAGCATTCTAAACTCTCTTATTTATTATATTGTGTAGTAATTGTGTTAGTTCTTCGTATGGGAAACTTTTACCGTTACTTGTTACTTTTTGGGGACCTGACGACTTGAGAGTCGTCACGGAGGGAGAGCATCTGACTAGATTGATAGTGTAGAGCACGTGGTGTGCGTATGAGCTAGGTGAGAGTAGATTTGGGATCTTGACTCATTGTAGCTATACTTGATTACATATCTATCTAGTAGTTGCTTTCGGGGGCTGGAGTAGGTCGTGGGGTCGACCGAACCAGGGTATAGCTGTGCGTACTCTGTGACTACTATCTTTTTACCCTGTCTGTGCTTATAACTGCGTGTGGTTGTTCGTGGGTTGCACGAATATTTTTATTAGCCTATTCACCCCCCCTCTAGGCTACGATCCAGATCCAACAGCTTTTATGGCCATTATGAATGGTCAGCATACCGATGACATCACTAGCAATGTTAGACCTAGTGTGGGCACAACTCACACCATGTTAGAGGATAAATGTAAGAATGTCAAGAAGAATGTTATAACATTTAGTGTAACATCGGACAGTGAATCTACTTCTGATACGGGTGAGGATGAGGAAGTTGACGAAGTTGATATTCGATCAACATATCAAACCATGTTTGCAAATTGGATGAAGATTTGTGAGATAAACAAGTCCTTGAAGAAAGAAAATACTAGACTAAAATGTGAAAGGGAAGAGGCTATAACTCAACCAGGAGAGATCAAGCTAGATTTCAGAAATCTAGAAGGACAACTCAGGAGAACACTGCTTAGAGCCGAGAAGGCAGAGAGTGTTCTTAACAAATGGAACTCTGGTAAGACTAAGCTTGATGACGTTCTAAGCATGGGGAAAGTATCCAGAGATCGTACGGGTGTAGGGTTCAATAGAGGAGGTTATCTTCAGTTAACCAAGGAAGTACATGGTCGAACTGTCAAGAGTCAGAACAACAACATGCACTTCAAGCAAGGGAGTGAAAAGGATGAACACAAAAAGAGTACTACACTCAGGCACTTGGTGTGTAATTACTGTCAATGCAAAGGTCACACTGAGAATAGGTGCTTCAGTCGTATGAGACATCAACGTGAAGGAAGAAACACAGGACATCCAAAGAAAAGGCTCGTAAAGAAATGGGTAAGGAAGTCAAGTATTCATAGCCTAGTTGCCTACACCTCCATGGTTGCCTTCTCGGAAAATACGTGGTATTTCGATAGCGGCTGTTCCCGACATATGACAGGAAATCGGGGTCTTCTTTCAGAGTACATTACATGCAATAAAGGACATGTTACTTTTGGTGATGGCCAGAGAAGCAAAGTCATTGGGAAGGGAGAGCTGAAGATGACTGGATCTGTTACTCTGAAGGATGCCATGCATGTTCAAGACTTAAAGACAAACCTGATTAGTATAAGTCAATTATGCGACCAAGGGTTGTTTGTTCAGTTCACTATGGACGAGTGTGTTGTACTGAATGAAGCTGGGATTAACATTCTAACTGGGAAACGATCGGTTGACAACTGCTATCTTCTTCAGGAAGCTAACAGCTGTCTCACTGCTAGTGTTGAAGTCTCCGAACAATGGCATCAAAAACTTGGTCACGTAAACTATAAAACTTTGATGGAAATTACCAGAGTCGGAGCCGTTCGTGGGATACATGTCTTGTCCAAGAAAATAGAAGGGGTCTGCGGTCCCTATCAGCTGGGAAAACAGAAGAGAACTAGTCATAAACAACTCCAGACCATCACCACCTCTAAGAACATGGAGCTGCTACACATGGATCTGATAGGACCCACAACGGAGGTCAGCATGGGAGGTAAGAAGTACATTTTTGTTTGTGTTGATGACTTCTCTCGTTTCACTTGGGTAGATTTTCTCAAAGAAAAGTCAGATTCTTTCAATGCCTTCAAGAAGCTCTGCACCCGCCTTCAGACTGAGAGAGGAGTTACTATTGGAAAAATTATCAGAATTCGCAGTGACCATGGTAAGGAGTTTGAAAATCACTTGTTTGCTAATTTCTGTGAAGCAGAGGGAATACGACATGAGTTTTCTGTGCCTAAGACTCCTCAACAGAATGGAATTGTTGAGAGGAAGAATCGCACTCTACAGGAGATGGCTCGCGTGATGTTGAACGCCAGGAAAGTCAGTACTAAATGGTGGGCCGAAGCGATCAACACCGCTTGCTACACCATAAATAGAGTGTATCTAAGACCCAGAACGGAGAAAACTCCCTTCGAGATCTGGAAAGGTAAAACCCCAATGTTTCTTACTTTCATGTATTTGGTAGCAAGTGTTACATTTTGCAGGACCGAACTTCTAAGGAAAAGTTCGAAGCTAAGAGTGATAAAGGGACATTTCTCGGATACTCTATTACGAGTCATGCTTTCAGGGTTCTGAATCATCGCACTGATGTTTTGATGGAGTCAATCAATGTTGTTGTTGTTGATTTCGAGCAGGGTGAAGTTGTTATTCATGTGGGGCCTGGTTCTCAAGGAGAGATTAATGAAGAGGATGAAAATGTTGAACAAAATGTTACAACATTTGATTCAACACAAGTGAGTACCGGTCAGAATGGTACTTTTCAGGGAACAACATCCATTGAGGAATCGCAATCAGATGGAAATGAAGTTCATTCCTCGCGAGGTATTACAAAAGTTATTCGAAATCATCCTCCTGAACTTGTCATTGGGAATGTTGAAGATGGTCTTCGCACTAGAGGCACTAGTCAGGTAAATTATCGTGATCTTGCTGTATATGTTACAAAAGTTAAGTCTATTATTTGTTATTTGTGGCACAATGGTTCATGTGGATTGTTGAACAATATGTTACATGAAATGTTGAACTTATTGTTCAACATTTGTGAACATGACACAATGTGTACTTATGAAATGTTGAACATTGTGTCATAAGAAATGTTGAACTTGTTGTTCTAACATCTGAGTTCTATCATCGTGGACTTTCTATGTAGCTGTTTGAATTACGACTGTTGAGGAGAAGGCCTCGTCGTTATAGATTTGGAGTTAGGAGATAAGGAATTATCGTGTCTATTGAACAGATTCGGATCTTCTCCTTCAGTGCGGATCAGGTGGTTCTCTTGGTTATATTTGTTGAAGCCATTGTAGAATGGTTAAGGAAATTTGTTCGGCTTCAGATCTGTTTGTCTGCTGAGATCTCTACTTAACTGATCTATCTCGCCTAGCTGCGCTCGATGTTGTTCGGTAAATCCTCAGCGATTTTACTGGAGGAATTGTTGATTAACAACTTAACAACTTTGTAGAGTGAGCGAAGTAAAGTTGGAAGTTGGATTGGCGTGTGTGGCATCGCTTCAAAAGATTATCTTTGGCGAAAGTTATTTGAAGCTCCGGGAGGAGGCTGACGACTACTGAGGTAGGTGATCAAGGGAGTTGATCTTGGTCAGTATTGCAAGGGGATCTTGCACGCAAGGGGAGCTTGCAAATTACTCCACAGGGTTGATTGAGATCAACCATTGCGGTTGTATTGATGGGGAGTTTGTTTCCCCTAGTATCAAATAGTATTGGTGATTATAATTATCATTATTTTTAGTGGAGTAATTTGAATTTCTGGGCGAGGCCCCGCAGATATAGGTGTGCGCACCGAACTGCGTTATCAATGACCATGTGTCATGCTGTGTTGATTATTATTATTCCCATGCGTTTACTACTTTGGATTGCATACTAAACTACATGAATTATTACTTGTTCTTGTTTGATTTCATCGACGAGGAACGAGGGATGAAGGTGATACCAGCGGAATAGAGGAATGACGATCGGATCGGATTTGGGATCACCGAATGCAACCAAAATCTTCTCACCACCAAGATTACTCCGTGATCTTCTTCTTCTTGCGGGTTGTGTTGGGAGAGAGACGAGAGAACATAAACAATTCCCTTGATTAATTCTCACATGCAATAGGGGTACATATTGGAATTAAATGGGAGCAGTTTTCTCCCGTTTGAAAACTTACCGTTAACAAATAACATAAGGTTAGTTACAAAACAAATTTACATTGAAAATCATGAACTTCTGTAAATTGCAATTATCCACCCAGGCTAATTCAATTTACATATAACCTCTTTAATAATACTATAATTGTTATTTACCCCCTGAGTTAAACACGTCATAGGCGTCCCCAATTCCAACTTCTCCCACTCACACTGATGGGATTGTTGTTACAAAAACAACATGTGAAGAAGACTTCATACTTGGTAACTTGATCATGCGACGCATAAGCGAATATATACAATCTTGTTGTGCACTGGTTAGAGATACACAACTGCCTTTTATAAATCGATCATCTAAATTTTCGATGACGCTTATAATACCCCAGGTCTAATTTGTTATATCAATTTAAGTATTTCTGATCCCTCTTAGTAATAATTTACTCTTGATGGCATACTTAAATATTTTTCACATTGATATCTCTTAATCATACAGATTGGCCGGCCTGTGAGATCATTAGACTTGATATTAACAAACTTAGCCTTTCTTTTGCACTCAATATTCTAAATCTCAACTTAGTTGCTTTCCTAGACATATCCTTTTAGATCGAATTACTCGTGGTCAGAAGAAATATGCTAAAGTAGCTATCACAAAGATTGAGATTTTGAATACCACTCAATTAGTCAAAGGGTATTTGTGAGGAAACAAACTCCTTTAGGGACTCACATGGTGGAAAGGCAGGGATCCACTTTCGTACTTCCCATTATGGTCGACTCTAGCACATGTGGTATGAATCACATGCAACGGTGTATTGCTTATGTCTTTTGAGTATTTTAAATCTAACACCGTTCAGACTCCAGTTAAATGTACGCATACATTTAACATAGAATTTTATAGCAATCAATTGCTCCAAGAATTCGTGTCTCGCTCATGAATAGGCTTAGATGTGTAGGATCCCTGTGGATGGCAGACAACACTAGAAGTGGAGGTTGAATAGAGTTTTCATAAATAATAAACTTTTTCTTGAAATAAAAATCCTTCTACGAGTTACCTAAGTCTCAAAGTGAGTTGCCTCGAATTTTTACTTAATCAACCAAATATTAAGCTTGAATATAAGATGCAGCGAAAATTAAAATTCAAGCGATAAATAATAAGTGAGAGAGAGAGAGAGGTCACAATGCAAACACATAGAATTTTATCCTGGTTTGCCCAATCTTGGCATACATCCAGTCCCATACTCACTTTGGGATTATTGAATCCATTATATTGCAACATCCAATTCAAGCATCTAGCTTTCCTCGCTAGGATTTTCCATCACCTAGTTATAACCAACTAGGATTTCCACACAAAACACCTAGTTATCACCAACTAGGATTTCCAACACAACTTCCCTTATAATACAGGAATTACAACTCAAGCTTCTCCAAAGACGTCTCCAAAGAACTGAAAATGAAGTACAAGATTTCATATAGCCAATGTATATATTTGTGAATATCGTGGCTAAAAAGAAATCGAAAACCCTTTTGATCAAATAAAGGATATACATAATCACAAATTGATCAAAGGAAATCACTTGAATTTTATCTTTTAAATATTAGCACTTGGGCTTTTAGAGATCAATATCCAAGACTTTTAATCTTTGAAAAGATATGAATTAAAATCGCGAAGATTAAAAAATAATAGTCTTGCAATTTGAATCTCAAAGAAAAGCTTTAACTCTTGGAGATCAAATTAAAAACAAGAACTATTTGAAGGCTAAATAAACTGAAAAAGATCTTAAAATTTAGCACTAAAGAAATGAAAATCAGTAGCCTTTGAAAATTGGAAGAACAACAATTAGAGCTTGATAACTTTTAGCACAAGAGCAAATTACTTTTTCAATAGAATATGATGTGTTTAAAAAATTCTGAAATCATAGCTATTTATGGAGAAATAAAAGCTTAAAATCTGCAGAAAATTTGCTCAAAAGTCTCCTCTAACTGATAGTTAACGACTAGTTAAATTCAAATAAAAACCACCAAAACTGTAAAAGTTGACCTAGATAGTCGGCTATTCCTGAGGATAGTCTGCTATTATTTTAACAGTAAGTTCTGGCGAAAAATCTTCCAACCAGTAGTCGGCTATCTGGTGAGGATAGTCAGCTATAATTTGACACAGAAATTTTCATACTCAAAATACTTGAAAATATTTTATAAAAAATATTTTTACATAATATATGGTTAAACCTATTTAAACCCCATTTTTCAAGAATTTCGTGTGTGTGGTGAATATAAATTGGCTTTAACATGTTGTACTACAACTTTCACATATATACTATACTAGCCTTGTTCTTCATATGAAAACTAGACTATGCATGTAAAGTCTGGTATCCAAATATGATGTAGAAGAACGAACGTATATGAGTCAGCCATAGAGTTTTCAAGGTCAGTGGAAGCGAATAAAAAGGCATATTAGGCATCAAGGATCCGGAGCATATGTTTTGACAAAGTGGTTAAAGAGTTTGACACTATATCAGAAATGATTATGAACCGTGCAGATGACCAGTGACTATTTTGGAGCATTCTCGTAAGGTACATAATGGATATTGTCTCAAGTGAGGATGATGAGCTGGATGAGATCCAGGCAAGACAAATGTTATGGATTCCAAAGGGCCAAGAAAATTATTTGGACGAGATTCAAATGTTTGGTCTAGCATGAACTTAGAAACTCCTTAATTCTAAACTAAAGACGGTTTAGCAGATTCACTCACGAAGGCTCTACCGCATGAAGTCTAGAAAAACTTATGTATAAATGTGGTATGAGATACCAGGATAATGGGCCTGAGTGCAAGTGGGAGATGTCGGGAGATGCGTATGCCCTCAAGGCTATTTATCTCTGTGTATATGTACCAACATCTTGTTTGAAATAACAGTAAGTTGTTTGGTAAGAATTTCCTTAAGTAAATATTAATGTAGTCTACGTTAAAGCTTAAGTAAAGTCCTGAGACTTGATGTGAGGTCAAAAAAGTATCGAGATAAGGATCTTGATCATGGAGAATTGTTTGACCGTTTGTAGCATAAGTCTAAAACCATTCGTGGTTGTAGATGTTTCGAGAAAAGGATATGGATACATCGAATAGCCCATTGTGTCTTTGCCTTCACCATGGAGTGGTGACGATGATCTCATGGTCGTTCGATTTGGCAAAGTCGGAGACGAGACACAGGTGCTCATTGAAGAATGAGTTCATTGAATGACCCAATGAGAGTTATCATAATGGTTAACATTAACTAATCTTTTAGTGATAAATCTCAGTAATGATAGGCAAGTTGGTCCTTAGACTTGAGTTCATTGTACGAACATGTACGTGAACGGTGTCACTTAGATCTCTGACCTAGCTTTGAGGCAAGGCATGTCGAAAGGTTTTTGGTTGTGTGACACTTGAAGTGTGCGAGGAGAGTAATGACCGAGAGAGGATTCATCTCTCCCATTTATGGGGATTTAGTGTCGTGCGTGTTAGTTCAGTTTTTAGTAAAAACTCTGGCAAGAGTATGTTGGAAGAAGTCCAACAGTATTTGACTAAAGATCGATGGAGACTAACCGTTTTCGAGCTATTTAAGTTGATAGTTGACCATACTCTAAGCTTGACTAAGCAGCATAGTTATGACGAAGGAACTAAAACCACGGTATTCATAACGGACAAAGTCAGAGTGATCCCGAGGACACCATAGTCAATGGGTCAATCATGTAATTATGATGCCGAAATAGGGACGACACCTACTGCTCGTGGTCACTGTCATCTAGGGGTTTCGAGCCCCAACCTATGGTAGGATCAGGCTATAGGGTCTCACACCGAGTCAGATTTGTGTCTTAGTAATAGGAAGAATAAAGGAGGAGTGCACTCAGGTGCACAAGAATAATTAAAGTCACAAAGGGTTTGTGACAATAAGTCTAATAATAATCAAATGGGAATTATAATATGTCATAAAGTGTTTATGAACATATGATGCATAGAAATAAAGAGAGTTTTTTCTACGAAAGTCGGGAAAAAAAACCACGCTCAAATCGGAGTCCAAACGGTTCTCAAATACTATTTAAAAGGGGTTTTAAATAGAGAATAATCAAAATAATATTTCAAAGGAGTTTCAAATATTTAAAAGGTGTTTTAAATATATATATTTAAAAAGGTTATAAATAGAATTATTTAAAAAATGAAAAAAGGGGGCAAAGCTTATGCAAGCACGGCAAGCCAGCTCGGCATGCTGGGCTTGCCCAGCTCTGGGCAAGCCCAAAAGGCACATGCTAAGTGCCTGGGCCCAAGACCAGGCACTCGGCGACTGGGCTTAGGCCCAGGCACTGACATGCCTGGGCCCAAAGCGAGCGGGTGCCCTCATGCGCTAGCTGAGGTTTATGCGGGTGGGCCCCATAGTGGGGCACACAGTTAAGGTTTTCTAAAACCCTAATGATGGCTGCGTTTTTTTCTAGCAAAACACATTTTTTGTCCAATTTTAAGATGACGTTTGAGTGGTCAAATGATGTCGGAATTGAGCTCCGTTTGTTTCTATGCATTCACCATTCAATGCTCTTTGATTTGATATATGATATCACCTTCAGAGTTCAATGGTGAGAAAGAAACAATTCATTAAAGTTTTGTTTTTATGAAAGACAAACTTGAACTTAATTGTTTCTCTAATTTGATTAGGCTCGCATTTCTCGTGAGACGAGGAAGGGGCTGGCTCCCTATATAAATAGGGGCTAGTCCCCCTTGAAAATTTGCACCAAGTCTACGCTTCGGGTAGCTCCAAAAAGTTTTGAGCACACCTGGACTTAGACTAATAATTATTCACTCCTAAATTCTTTCGTTCCTGTGTTCGAGTCCTAGCAGGATGTCAAGGATGTTTGGATTGGATCCAACGTCTTTGACGCAGGTCCTGCTCAAGTGAAACTTTCTTTGGCAAGTGGTTGGCTCGAAGGCGCAGTGTTGGCTTGCCTCAGACACGGTTCAGCTCAGGATGCGGTTCAACTCGGGAGAAATAGCTTAGCCCTACCGCGGGGCATCACTTCGAGGATAAAGACATATATGTTGCAGTAGTTTAGATCTTTCTTTGGGGTTGGTCAGACGCACCCCAAAGACAGAAGATTTTCCTGCCTAAGGTTCATGAAACTCTTAGGGCTGATATTAAATAGTAAATGTATTTTATTCCGCTGCCTTTTATGCTTCTATCGTCCGCCTGACATAGGACTAGCGTAGATTTTATGCCATAAGGGTCCATCAAAACCCAACAATTGACCCATTGACATAAGTGTCATCGGGATCACTCTGACTATGCACGTGATGAATACCGCAGCTTTAGTCCATTCGTCATAACTATGTCACTGCATAGCCTAGGGTATGGTAAACTATCAATCCTAACAGCTTGCACTGGTCAGTATCCTCTGGTCTTTGGTAAGTTCAGGTTGTACTTCCAACAATGTACCTCGTCTGAGGTTTTTCACCAAGAATCGTACTCAGCATGCACTGACACTAACTTTCCATGGACGAAAAATATGAATCCTTCCTTGATCACTACTCACCTCGTATGCTTCAAGTGTCACCCAACCTAAGACCTTTCAACACTTGCCTCGAAGCTTGATTATAGATCTAAGTGATACTATTCACGCAAAGGTTCGTACAATGACCTCAAGTCTTAAAGACCAACTTGCCTATCATCACTAGAGAGTTATCAATGACAATTTAGTTAATATTAACCATTTGATAACTCTTTATTAGGTCGTTCAGTGGACTCATTCTCAAATGAGCACATGTGTCTCGTCTCCGACTTTCCAGGTTGAATGATTATGAGATCATCATCACCAATCTGGATGACATGCAAAAAGCTTCATACTCATGACTAAGCATGGCCAATCTGGATTCCATGACTTGTGATGTTCCTTCATGAGTCACCATCAAAGTATGCCAAATTTCCTACATAGTAATATAGTGTGAGATACAATTAAATTTTGTTTTATCTAATACATAAATAATAGCATTTGTAGCTTTACCGTATAGACTACACAATTTTCATCATTAATATCCCACTTGTCTTCATGCTTAGGAATATCAACATACAATATCCCAAACATCGAAATCTACCAACATTAAATAGACTTTTATTCTAGCTTTTAAATAAGCATTGTCGATCCTGTTAAATTTTGGTGGTCTTACCATGAATTGTCTCTTGGCAAAGATATTATCAGAAATATTAATTATTACTAGAAGTTATTATTACCTTCTCTGATACCAATCGTAGGATCGAAATAAGCATAGAGGAGGGATGAATATGGTATTTAAAAAATTTACTGTCGGTAAATTAAATCTAATGTGGTAAATTAATTCCTAGTTTACCGCAGGCCAATAAACAAAATTTAACCTAGTAATTATTTCTAATTTACCATACACAACAATAAATAAGTTTCAAAATGGTAATTAATTCTAATCTACCATAGACCATAGTAAATTACAAACGGAAGTACTTAAAGAAAAAACACAAGATTTACCTAGGTTCGGCCCCCCTTATAACCTGTAAGATTGACTATCTATTATACAATTGACGACCTTTTTGAATTTTGTCCTACGTGGCAGATTTGTCCCAGTCATATTTTGTGTTGCTGATTAGGATACTGACTAGGATAAAGGAAGTGATTGTATTTTAGAGGGAAGTGTTTGAATTGTATTTGTGGGGAGCTTTGCATATTATACAAAAGAGAGATGTTGTCCCAGTCATAAGTTGATTGTGACAAATGATTGGTCACAGATGTGACACCTCATCTCGGTGGGTCCCAATGGGGGTGGGTATGGTTTTGGGCCTTGGTTTGGGGTGGGGTTTTGGGGATTTGTTTTGCGCTTTGATCCTTATTTTTCCTCCTTTTGCCCCCAACGCTCCTCACACACACCCATGCTTTTTTTCACTTTGGCCCACATCTTCTCTCTTCATGTGCGCCCGGGCAACGACTGCCTCCATGCCCTCCGTGTACGAACTATTTCTAGGACATCAGTATTGCTTAACACCTGAACAATATGATGGTTTACCATCACTATCCTATACTGATTCTACATATACTTCAAATCATGAATTCATATCCCTAGTAATACGTATAATCATCCAAATGTAAACATAAAGTTTAAATAATAAAATTATAGCCATAACATAAAAAATAAAAGAGCAATAAAATTTAGAATTTCTCAATGACGACGTATGTTGTGTTGATTTGTTGACTCTAGTATCCACGAAAATGAGACTGTACACCTTTTCGGATCAAAAATGAAATTCTGTGTGCAGTCTTGAACTATGAAAAATTGGGACGACTTTTCTCATAGAAGAATCTCTCTTTGAAAATATTCTCAAGTAAATTCTTTATTTATAGCTAAAAATTAAGATGTCTCTTTTAAGCTATTAAACATGGTTGAAATTTTCCGTCGAATTCATCGAAGAAATTTCAGCGGTCAATTCGAATGCTGCAAAAAATTTCGTCATTAGCAGCTTAATTAATTCTTAATCATGTTTTAAACAAATCGCTTTCTACTTCTTGCTTTTCATGGCTAACATGCTAATCTTTATTTGTATATATTTGCCAACACCCACTTCCTTCTCACTTTAGCCACACAATACTTCATTCTTTAATTTAATTCTTGGCCCCTCTAAACGATTGGTCTTCCCTTTTTTGATAACATTGATTCAACAACCTTACCCCCCACAAACATGAAAAACACATCAGTTAGCTTTAGAGCATGGCAGCACAACGTCTTGCAAAGGATATTTACAATTTTACCATTGAACAATATTCTCTCTCTTTCTCTCTCTCATGCAATTCTCTCTTCTTCTTCTTCTTCTTTTTGTTTTGGCAAAAGAATGAGGGAAATTCGGATGATACTATAGAATTATGCTACAACGCCATTTTTCATTTTTTTTATTTTTTATTTATTTTTTAAGGTTGTTTTAATTTTAAAAAATATAATAAATCCCAAATAATTATGAAAATATGTAATAATTAGAAATATGTTGTGAGTGAGGGAGGCCTTTGGCCTCCCCACCACTTTATCCCTCCATTACTCCCCACTTATTGGAGTAATGGGGACCTTGGATGTCTATGCCTCTTCATATCCCATATGAGATAAATAAATGTAGAACCATGGCTCATGGTTATGGTTACTCTTTTTCTCCAAATTATAACACGTTATCAGCACCGAAGCTCTCATCTTTTGAGCCTTTTCTCCCGTATCCCCTCCAATTAACCTCATACGAGCGAAGGAATCTATTGTTGCGACGAACCATTGTGGCAAACTGTTGCAGCGATCTATTAGGCGTATCAGGAGCGGGGATTTCGATCTACGGATTTTTACTTATTACGATCGTCCCTAGATTTTTGATCTAGAGGTAAAAATTTTCGATCCTGTAGATAATTACAATATATATTTTGATATGATTTTACACAGCTTTTCTATAAGCTTGTATAAATCTGCCATATTCTAATTAATATCAAAATAAAAAAACAAAAACCCTTCAACTCTCCCCCGAAGGGGGGCTCTGTGCGCCGCCGCCCCTCCCCCGACGGGGGGGGGAGGGGCTCTGTCTGCCCCCCCCCCCCCCCCCGACGGGGGGGGGGGCTCTGTGCGTCGCTGCCCCTCCCCCGACGAGGGGGCTATTCCCCCCCCGACGGGGGACTCTGTCCCCCCCCGACGGGGGGGGGGGGGGGGGGGGGGGGGGGGGGGGGGGCTCTGTGCGCCGCTGCCCCTCCCCCGACGGGGGGCTCTATACCCCTCCGATGGGGGGCTCTGTGCACCGCCGCCCCTCCCCCGACGGGGGGGGGGGGGGGGGGGTCTATCCCACCCCCCCGATCGGGGGGCTTTCTGTCCCCCCCGGTGACGAGGGGAGGCTTTCTGTCCGCCGCCCCTTGACGGGGGGCTATCTGCGCCGCCCCCTCCTGACGTGGGGGGCTTTTTCGTGCGTCGCCCCCAGACGGGGGGGGCTTCTGTGCGTCGCCCCCCGGGACAAGGGGGCCTCTGTCAATTGCACCCCCTCGGACAGGGGGCCTCTGTGCTGGCCGCTGCCACCCCCCTCCCTCTGACGGGGGAGGGGCCCTTCCTGCTGCCCATGGACCTAAAACTTGTTGATGAGGGGTTGGGGTCTTTTTGCATTCCTTTACTAATACCCTAAAACTTTGTTTTTAGGGCTTGTATATTTTTTAAAGGACATTTACTCCTTTTTGGACATTTTTAATTTAATAATTAATATTACAGCCCATGGGCCTGTAGCCCAAAACTGCATTATATATTATTTGGGCTGTTTATTGGGCCTGAAACCCAGTTAATAAACATAGACAATTAAAATGAGTATTATATTGCTAACGGGCCTGCAGCCCGCATCTTGCCCCCTTGCCACTTACCAGCAAGGCCAAACATTAAATTGATTTATATCCCTGATATTCAGGACTTGCGGATTATGGTATTTTATCTGCTTCTTTTTAATCTCTTTAGCATTGGATAAAACATTAATTTAAGTTAAATTGGTTAAACGGATCCTGAGACCGCTCTGTCTTTAGTTACCTAACCTAAAGATGAATGACGTTTTCCCGTGGTCCAACTAATCCTTTTAACTTAAATAAAATTATTTTATCCAATATTTGGGCTTGATGATTTTTGTAATGTCTGTGATACTGCGCTATTATTATTTGCATGTTGCATATATAACTGCGTGGATGTTTAAATAAGTCAAAATGCGATTTTTGGAATCGGCCAATTTTTTGTTACCCTTTTATTATATTCCTTATCTTTGTAATTTCTTTTTCATTTCTGAGAGAAATTTTGTAGTGAGGAAGTTATGTACAATGCTAAAGACCGATGTTACTACCTATGAAGATGGATGAGAAGATTGCATATAGCTGGGACCCAATAGGGTTTCCAAATTGTATTTTTCTTTATTTGCTTTATGGACTGTAATATGGACTTTGGACATTTTATTTTTTGGGTATCTGGCCGATCCCCACATTTTTTCTTATTTATTTCTTTTAAGTATGATGTTTAATTATTAATACATGCTTATTTAAATTGCATAGATTAAAATGACAAAATTGGCAAGCGTCGATTTCGAGGTTCTTGATGCAGCAGGAAAGAACTATCTTAGCTGGCGAGTGGACCTGAAGTTCCACTTGCGTTCGATGGCACTTCTCCACTCGATTCTTGCCCCTGCAGTGGCCGAGACACCTGCTAGCAGTGCCCCTGAAGTGGCACAGCCATCTAGCAGTTCTCCTACCATTGTCTCCGACATAGATAAGGCGAAAGCCATTATCTATATCAGGAGACACATAGATCAGACCTTAAAGGCCGAATACTTAACGGTTGAAGACCCTTTGGAGTTGTGGCAAGCGCTGGAGGCACGTTATAAACATCAAATTGATGTAATATTACCATGTGCCAGTTATGAGTGGGAAAACCTCAGACTTCAGGACTATAAGTCCGTTGCTGAGTATAACTCCACACTTCATAATATCACCTCACGCCTGAAGTTGTGCGGTGAAGAAGTGACTGAGCATCACATGTTTGAAAAGACATTTACCTCGTTTCACGAGAAAGATGCAATCCTCATGCAACAGTATCGTGAACGCAACTTCACGAAGTTCTCTAATTTGATCTCTTGCCTTCTTAGGGCAGAACAGAATAGAGATTTACTGCTTGCCACTTATAATTTGTGTCCTGCTGGTACTGCCCCTATCCCTGAAGCCCACCATGTTTCTCCCCAAAAGTGGAAAAACAAGAAGAAGGATAGAAAGAACAAAGGGAAAGCTGTAATGAAGCCAGCAAGAGGAGCAGCACCCCAGACCAACAACAACAACAAAGGGAAGAGAAACTTCACATGGAAGTGTAAGAACACTGATCCAGTGTCAATTCCTAAAAAGAACTGGGAGGATAAATGCCATAAATATGGCATGATTGGACATTGGTCCAGAAATTACCGGACCCCTCGGCACCTCCAGGATCTGTATCAGGCAAGCCAGAAGTCTCAACCTGAAACAAACTTGACGGCTATTCAACCCCTCACCAAGTTCACTGCAAAAGATTTCGAAAATGACGACCTGCTCGATTAAGCCCTACCTTATATCTATACATTTAAATTTCTGTAGCTTCATCTATAGTTTGATTTGAAAGCACTTTTAATTGAATGTCAGTTTTTCATTTACTTAAATAAACTTTCATTTTGCTTATATACAGATGAAGTATGAGTGACTAGTGGACAGTGCCTCAACGCACACTATCCTTCGCGATCCATGCTATTTTAATAGCTTAAACAAATATGATGGTCATGTTATTACGATTTCAGGACTGTCTGATATAATCGAAGGATCTGGGGAAGCAATCATATTGCTCCCAAATAACACAAGACTTAAAATACAAAATGCATTATTCTCTCCAAAATCTAATAGAAATCTCTTAAGTTTCAAAGATATTCGTTTTAACGGATATCACTTAGAAATTAGAGATGAAGAAAACATTGAATATATATATGTGACTCGTCAAAAAGATGGCCAGAAGTCCATCCACGAACGATTTAAGGGACTCCCGTCGGGTCTCTACCACACGTATATTCAACCAATAGAAGCCAATACCAGAAGTGCCTTTCATTGCCAGAGTTTCAATTCTGGCACAATAGATTTGGTTACCCTGGATTAGCTATGATGCGTCGCATTATCTCTGAATCCCGAGGACATAATTTGAAAAACCTGAAGATTCTTCAAAAGGGTGAATTTTCATGTCCCCCTTGTTTTCAGGGAAAACTAATAACGAGACCCTCCCTCCTGAAAGTGGGATTAGAGTCTCCTGGTTTCCTAGAGAGAATTTATGGGGACATTTGCGGGCCTATTCACCCCGCAAGTGGCCCATTTCGGTATTTCATGGTACTGATTGATGCATCCACAAAATGGTCTTATGTGTGCCTATTGTCCACTCGCAACCTAGCTTTCCCAAAGTTATTGGCACAAATAATTAGGTTGCGGGCTCATTTACCTGATAATCATATCAAGAAATTACGTCTTGATAATGCGGGCGAATTCACTTCGCAAGTCTTCGAAGACTATTGCCGGTCAACGGGTATTGAAGTTGAACATCATGTAGCTCATGTTCACACCCAGAATGGATTAGCAGAGTCTCTTATAAAGAGCCTCCAATGGATTGCACGTCCATTGCTCATGCAATCCCAGTTGCCTGTGGATGCTTGGGGGCATGCTATATTGCATGCCACATCGCTGATTAGGATAAGGCCCTCTGGTGGCCATATATTATCCTCGATGCAATTAGCATATGGTGCACCCCCAGATATCTCTCATTTGAGAGTGTTTGGTTGTGCGGTATATGTCCTAATAGCACCACCTCAGAGGACCAAAATGGGTCTTCAGCGTCGTCTTTCTATCTATATTGGGTTTGATTCGCCCTCTATGATTAGATACCTGGAACCTCTTACGGGGGAAACATTTAAGGCACGTCTTGATGACTGTGAATTCGATGAGAAAACTTTTCCAAAACTAGGCACACAGTCTAAGAAGCCTGACGCTTCAGAGACCATTTCTTGGGACAATGAGTCTTTGTCTCTTTATGATCCGCGTACTAATCTGTGTGAATATGAGACCCTGAAGATCCTTCACATTCAGAACACAGTACACCTTCTACCGGATGAATTTACGGACAACCAGAAGATTGTTCGTTCACACATTCTTGCTGCCAACACACCAGCTAGGCTTGACATTCCCAAAGATGGATGCAATCCATCGGCAGCAGAATTGGTTGTACCTCAATTGAAAAGAGGACACCCGCCAGGTTCAAAAGATAAAGTTTCTCGAAAGAGGAAGATCCTGGTGATAATAAGATGATCCCTCCATAAAATGCTGAGCTCAGACCAGCGACCTCTCCTCTCCTTATTTCCCCTGCAGAGGAAACAATAGGAGAAACATCATTAAATCACATACGTACTGGAGAGGTACTGGACAGAAATAGCACAGTTGTCGTCGACGATTTTGCGTTCGCTATTACCGTTCACGTCACTGAATACGACGATGACATCGAACCACGATCTCTAGCGGAATGTAAACGCAGAGATGATTGGCCAAAGTGGGACGAGGCAATAAGAGTAAAGCTGGACTCACTCTTGAAACGCAAAGTCTTTGGACCAGTAGTCCAAACACCTATAGGTATTAAATCTGTGGGATATAAGTGGGTCTTCATCAGAAAAAGAAATGAAGAAAATGTGATCGTATGGTACAAGGCACGCCTTGTAGCACAGGGATTTTCCCAAAGACCGGGGATTGATTATGAAGATATATATTCACCGGTCATGGATGCGATCAGTTTTTGATTCTTGCTTAGCCTATCATCTCTGGAAAGCCTAAAAATGCAGCTCATGGACGTTGTGACTGCATATCTATATGGCGATATAGATAAAAAAATCTATATGAGACTTCCAGATGGGTTTAATTTACCCCCAGAGATGAAAGAGAGACCTCTGGACGTCTTCTCGGTAAGGCTTCAAAGATCATTATATGGTCTAAAGCAATCATGAAAGATGTGGTATAACAGACGAAGCATTTTCCTTGCACAACAAGGATTCAAAAACAATGAAGTCTGCCAGTGTATCTTTATCAAAAGAACGGGAACAGGATTTGTCATCGTTGCAGTATATGTTGATGACTTAAAATCTCATAGGATCTCCAGCAGAGATCAATGAGATATCTGAAAGCCTAAAGCATACATTCGAAATGAAAGACCTAGGCAAAACAAGGTATTGTCTTGGCTTACAGATTGAACACCTACGAGGTGGAATCCTGTTACACCAATCAAATTATACAAGAAAACTTTTGAACACGTTTAGAATGGAACGATGTCATCCTTTATGTACTCCTATGGTCGTGAGATCACTGGATATTCATAAGGACTCCTTACAGTCGCTGGAAGAGGGGGAGGAGTTACTGGGTCTTGAAGTACCCTACCTCATGCCATTGGAGCACTTCTATATCTGGCAAACTGCACGCGTCCCGATATAGCATTCGCAGTTAATCTACTTGCCAGACATAGTGATGCGCCTACAAAGCACCATTGGAACGGAGTAAAGCATCTTCTACGCTACCTCTAGGGTTCTCTAGATCTGGGACTATACTACCAGAGAGGTTCCTCCTCCAAGTTGCTTGGTTACGCTGATGCAGGTTACCAATCTGATCATCACACAGCAAAATCACAAACTAGTTTTTTGTTTACCTATGGAGGGACTGCTATCTCATGGAGATCGGTAAAGCAAACTACCACAGCAACTTCATCCAACCATGCTGAACTCATTGCGATCTATGAAGCAAGTAAAGAGTGTTTTTTGCTTCGCTCCGTCATCCAACATATCCTAGATGCCATTGGCCTGAAGACTGATGATCTTGAGCCCACTATCTTGTTTGAAGACAACACTGCATGCATAGCACAACACAAAAAGGGCTACATCAAAGGCGACAGAACGAAACACATTTCTCTCAAATTCTTCTGGACGCACGATCTACAAAAGAACGAGGAGGTCAAGATTCAACAGATCCAGTCCTGCAACAACTTAGCAGATCTTTTTACTAAATCTTTACCGAGATGTATTTTTGTAAAACTTGTAAAAGGAATCGTTATGAGACAGCTGAAAGACCTACAAGCCTGAAGCTTGTACGGATGAGGGGGAGTAACTTGTGTGTTGCACTCTTTTCCCTTAAGCTATTGGTTTTCCCCACTGGGTTTTCCACAACTAAGGTTTTAACGAGGCAAACACGATTACTCAGGATCTAGAAGTATCCACCCCCTTCGATTTATACGCTAAGACCAAAGTAATGGATGGATAAGGGGGAGTGTTGTGAGTGAGGGAGGCCAAAGAGGCCTCCCCACCACTTTACCCTCCATTACTCCCTACTTATTGGAGTAATGGGGACCTTTGGTGTTCATGCCTCTTCATATCCCATATGAGATAAATAAATATATAACCATGGCTCATGGTTATGGTTACTCTTTTTCTCCAGATTATAACAAAATATAAGTTATCATACTTTTTTCAAAAATAAATAAATCTTCTTAAATTTTTATTCATAATAAATTCTTTACTATATTTTAGTATTCATTGGCGCACAATACGTAATTTAAGGAAAAATTCAGAAAACATCAAAAAATTCAAAATAAATATTCTATTATAAATGTAAGTCGTTCAGTCTCATTAAGTTAAAAATGTGAATTTTTGTAATTATATTAAATGTTTGGTCGAATTTGTTGGATTGACAGAATTTGAGTTTTTGGCAATCTTCACATGATCAATTTCACATGTAATCACGTCAACAAACATATCAGAAATATTCTTACGGATTTGTTTTTATCATACAAGATATCATAAATTATTAGACTCAACAACACACACATGAACCCTAAGAAAATAACTTAGAATTAATATGTATTTAATTTAGAAGAAAACCCCCTAAGTTTCATATCCAAACTATGCATTTATGTCAGTATTAGTCGACCAATATAAATCCCCTAATTGACTAATAATTGTCTGGAAACTGATTGAGTTTGGCTTGTCAGGTTAGTCGATCAGAGAGCCTTTATTGGTCAACTAACCATACTTTAGTCGACTAACAGCTGAGCTGTAGTCGACTAATACAGAGGCTAAAAACTGGCTGTATCTCGATATCAGAATTAGTCGACCAATGTTATTATATTAGTCAACTAATGAAAAAGATAGTCAACTAGTAGTTGAACACTAGTCGACTAATATAAAACAAAGAGTTTTGCACATCACTGACTTAACTGGTTAGTCGACCAAAGTTATCCGACTAGTGGACTAATGGACATTTGGCAACTAATAGATGAACTCTAGTTGACTAATTGACTAGCTATTGCACCAAACGGGATTTACACAACTAGCAGTTTTCTAGCCGGTTAAGGATATTTTGGGAATCTCTGTTATAGTCGACTAAGGTGTACATTGATGTGTGGAGTTAGCCTCAGTTTGTTGAAGTGGTATTGTTCTCAGTGCGAAAAGGTTTGTAATATTAGGATGTTAAGATTGGGTTTTACAATTGGCAAGGGTTGTGTACCAAGTTACGAGGTTGTACTATTCTTGCGGGGTTGCAAGGTATAGTGGAAACCTCAAGAGAGATTTGCGTGGGGACTAGACATATGTCGAGAGTTGACCAAACCAGGATAAAATTGCTTGATGCATGCATTAGGATTTTTGGTTTGACTGTTTTGTGATTATTTATGATTTGTGATTAATCCCATTCTTGCAGTAAAGTTTACTATTCTTCTGCTTATATTTGTGCTTATATTTAGTTTACTATTCTTCTGCTTATTTTTTATCATTGTAAGAATTGTTGTTGATTAAGAATCTGGCTTGGTAACTAAATATATCTCTTAAGTAGAATTTTTTTAAACACTATTCAATTCCCTTTAGTGTTTACTACTTGTTATCTGCATGATCATGTCAAAAACAACAGTCGAGTCAAAGTAGAAAGCTACATATCTATGATCTAGAGGAGCAGCAGAGCAATAAAACCCAAAACCCAAATGAGTAGTGGAGCAAGAAGCACCCGAGAGGAGCAAACCGGGAAAAAAGAGCACCTGAGAAGAGCAAACAAGGAGCAAGAAGCACCTGAGAGGAGCAAACATAGAGCAAGAAGCACCCAAAAGGAGCAAGCCAGGACCAAAGAGTGCTTGAGAGCACAACCAGTAGGGAAAACACATTAGTGCAACACACTAGCAGCCTAGAGCATACACAGCATTCAAGGGCAAAACACATCAGCCGAGAGCAAGCAAGCCCGCATGGAACAAAGATTGAACCGAAAAACACGAGTGGGAAGTGCGCCTTCCACTCCCAAGTGTAGGAGCACCAATGCAATATAAAATTTATAATCAGTGAGTACCGGGTCGGATCACAGAGAAGAGTCGTTTGAAAATGCATGTTTGGTCAAAAATAGATGCGGGATGGCGAGAAATCGCTCGCTACGTTTATGGGTGTTCGAGTGTGGGAGAGAGTGTGGGAATGCTGTGTGGGGGCCACCTACCAACCCTACACGCTATGGACAAGGGTTCGGGAGCTCAATCAAGTGAAGAGACGATCTTGGCATTCAACCAAATACTTAGCGTGTGGAATGGTGAAGGGTGTAGGAGGAGCTCTCTCGAGTTATTCCTCATTACGGAGTGAGGTAAACGCGGTGAGTAGTGGGCGACTAAGCTACTTGCCCACCATGGGTGGACTACCAACGAGTGACGACCCTGGTTTGGGTTCGAATCACCCGCATGAACTCACAACCCAACACAAACTAAACCGCCCAAGCACGAAGAAAGCAATGAAAACATCCAAGCATTGAATCGAAAGCACAAACACCAAAGATCAAGAGTAAAACATGAAAATGAGTCAATTATATGTAAAATCATCCATTACATGCATAAACCCTAGATCTAAGTACAAGAGAGAGGGATCGAAATCACCGAGGTGTCACTCTCAAGCAACCACGATCATCTCCGCCTTGAGCTCCTCCTTGCTCCGATGATCTCCCCCAAAACTTAGCCCTAAGTTGAGAGAGGTGTGGAATAGGGCTTGGGGGAATGAGGGATGCCCCAAGGGCCTAAATAGCATCCCCAAAAGTCCTCAGCCGAACTGGTTCTGGAAACAGTACTAACGTGTCGGATCCGCGCCCAAAACCTGCAACTAAAGCACAAATCAGCAGAAATTTCCAGCACCGTCACACTGTCTTCCAAAAATTGTAGTAAATTGCTCCGACCTCCAAAAATTCTGGAAAAATATGCGTTGGAATCGGGACTTCATGAGCTTCAACTGAAAAATATAACGAGGTCGGAATATGAACTGAAATGATAGCAGAATTCTGCACAAGAGAAGGCATTGCAGAATTCTTCTTCTCTTCTTCTTGCTTCCGATAAATCTCCATAAATTCCAGGAAAATCTCGAAAAATAGGAAATATAATAATTAGTGACAAGAAGTGGGATTTAAGCATAAAAGGTGATAAGATCGAAACTACGGACTTTGCACAATTACGAGCTAAATAGAGCCTATATGTGAAATATATACGCTAAAACCCAAGGAAATAGGGGGTGAAAATGGCACTTTTCATATGGAATCACACCCCCGCACTAGCTTTTTGCTAGTCACTAGCAACATAAGCGGTAAATCTGGATGAAAATAGAGAGCACAAATCAAAACTCTGCGTTGTTTTTGGTAGAAAAGAATTTCCAAACATCACTTCAAATCCAATATATGCATCAATGATGATTCCAAAAACACGAATATATTTGATTTGATTTAAACTCAGATAACAAATATGGTTTTGCATAGTTAAGACCAAAGACACAACATCAAATCATAATTTTCAAGGATATCAAGACTTTGTCATAAACAAGACTAAGTTTCCTAGGCATGGTGATGATGTGTGAAACTTATTCTCTAAATAATATACATATATATTTTTCTCTCTTTCTTTTTATTAATTAATTCCACAACATGCATAAAGCAACATTTACAGAAAGTGATATAACTCGAGTGACCCCATCAAATAAGTGAGTTTCCGGGCGATGACTCATAGGCCAGACGACCATCGGGCACAGGGCCAAAAAGGACCCCGCAGACCGTACTACTCGAATCACCGGGTTATTTATTTAGCAACCTACCTGTCCTTTTTTACTTGTTTTTGTTTTATATTTTGTTTTATATTTTGTGTTTCTTTTTCTTTTTTCTCTCTTTTCTTTTCTTTTCTTATCTTATCTTATCTTTTTTTTCTTTTCTTTTTTTTGTGTAACACATCACCGACATACCTAAGCACAACCAAGAATATGTCCTAGCCAAAACCCATCAATGTGAAAGTTACTCAACTAGTTGGCTCAATTTAACCCATGCATCACTATAATTGCGGAAATCTTTATTTAAATCATCTCAAAAACTAAATTCATGAAGAATATGGAACGTGTCATAGACGACATATTAAAAGTGAACTAATGAAGGAAAAGTGATAAATTCAAGCCAAACACAACAAATAGTTTGACAATAGATTTAAATCAGATATTACATGAAAGAATGAAGCATTGCTAGGAACCGACAAATAACTAGCAGAAAACCAAAAGCAAGGATGGCATAGGAAGGGTGTGCATGTAAGGGTGATGACAAAAATGAGATGACGACTCCACAAAATTCCTAAGAAATGAAAAACATGCATAAAGAAAAGAAAATACGAAAGCAAATGAAATTTAAAACACTATTTATACTAATTAAGGCAAGAACACACCGTGGCAAACGGCAGATCTCGTATGTACATATGGTGTGGTAACTGCTCGATCATATCCTTACGCTCCTCCGCGAGCGTCGCCACGTCCAATGCCCTACCTCCATTGCGAGCATTAGTGGCTAGCGACACAACCATGAGCATCTCTTTATGATGGGTTCCTGCCAAATGGGGGAGATAAGTCGTGTCAAAAATAATTGGGCGAGAGCGTCCGTCCAAGTGAAAATCTTGCCAAAATGGGTCGTCGAAATAAATAAATAAATTTACAATCAAATTACGACAATCCAAATCATTATGATATGGAATTAAATAATTTGATTCGGAGGTGGAGGGAAATGAAAGATGAACTTCCATGAGATATGATGCAAGGCTCGGGATGATGCACGGCTTCCGGAGGAGGTGGAAGTGGATGCAGAGAGAAAACTGGAGTATGAGGGAGCTCGGGCTCAACATATACCATGTCGCAATCCCTGTCGCTATCCTCTTGCTCGACGTCAACATCAACATCAACGATCTCTGTGGCACTCCCTACAATTGGTAACTGCTCCTGACAAATCTCCTCGATGATAGGCAAGTGCACATCCTGAGGCGAGGGAAGTGACATTTGAGACGGGACTAGAGGTAGACTTGTCTCAGGCAAATCCAAGCACGCATCATCCTCGTCATCCCAGAAATAGTGCATCTCAGCTGTCATCCCTAAGTACTCAACCGCCTCGTTCTGTGAAGCTAACTCTGAAGTGGATTATGGCTCAGGCTCCATGGTGTCCTCAATCTACTCTTGGCCATCATGCACATCTGCTTCATCCTCAACCTCAAACTGAAAATGCATCGTGTCACCGTCGTGGTCGACATGCACTCCGCCATCGCGCTCCTTGTGCTCATAAAAACATGGCATCTCTGCTTCTCCTACTCAGCTCCATGGTACCCCCGAACTATGTAGATTGTGATCCTCAATGGGGTCGCAATGGAAATAGCCTCCAGATGGCTCCTTAGGCTGCAGCTGGATGTCCTGGCACGTATCCTTCAATAGACAAAAACTGGGGCCGGCGTTTGGAAGTAAGCGTGAAAAGTCTCTGCACGGCCGCTCGAACTCTGCTATGTCCATCAAGAATATCCAAGCATCCTCAGGCATCATGTCAAAGAAAGTGCCCTCGCTTGTTGTCTCTATGTACTCTTGCACCTACAGTTGCAGTCCACCCTAGAAGAAACCAATAAGATCGTGCACTGCATATTCGTGCTCTGTACAGTTGAGCAAAATATCATTGAACTTGTCCCAAGCCTGGTAGAAGTAATTTCCCTCAATCTGGGCGAAGCTCGAAATCCGCTGCTGAAGTGCTCGCTGCCGAACCGCCTGAATCCTACAATTAGGAAAGAAAACTCAAACAAACTCAGCCTGAAAAGATACCCAAGTAGGAAATAAGCCATGAGGCAATGAATCAAACCAAGTGAAAGCATTGTCATGCCAAGAATAAGGGAAATATTTAAGATATAAACAATGAAGTTGCTCGTCCCCATCGAGCCCTTGCAAATGTGGAAAAAGAGGTGCACAAATATTTTCGAACTCTCGGACGTGTAAAAACAGGTTCTTCTCCCCCGTATCATGGAAAGTAGGTATGGATTGGGTCAACCAAGATATGAAATCCGAATATATAGCATCCTCGTTCATATTTGGAAAGAAAACGAAAAAAGAACAAAAAGACTCAAAAAACGAAAAATGAAGAAATGTGAAATAATAAGTGAAAATTTAAGAATTGGAAAAGACTCACACTAATAGAAAGAAATTCCTCGCCAAAACATCCAAGTTCGAACAAAAATGCGAAAAGTTTCAAAACCGTCTTTCCCGGCAACGACGTCAATTGATTGAACCGGAAAACATGCGTGAGAAGTGCGTCTTTCACTCCCAAGTGTAGGAGCGTCAATGCAATATAAATTTATAACTGGTGAGTACCGGGTCGGATCATGGGGAAGAGTCGTTTGAAAACGTACATTTGGTCAAAAATAGATGCGGGATGGCAAGAAATCGCTCGCAATGTTTATGGGTGTTCGAGTATGGGAGAGAGTGTGGGAATGATGTGTGGGGGCCACCTACCAACCCTACACGCTATGGAAAAGGGTTCAGGAGCTCAATCAAGCGAAGAGGCAAGCTTGGCATTCAACCAAACACTTGGCGTGCGGAATGGTGAAGGGTGTAGGAGGAGCTCTCTCCTCACTTCGGAGTGAGGTCAACGCGGTGAGTAGTGGGCGACTAAGCTACTTGCCCACCACGGATGGCTTGTTAAGCCTACCAACGAGTGACGACCCGGGTTTGGATTCGAATCACCCACATGAACTCACAACCCAACACAAACTAAACCGCCCAAGCACGAAGAAAGCAATGAAAACATCCAAGCATTGAATCGAAAGCACAAACACCAAAGATCAAGAGTAAAACATGAAAATGAGTCAATTATATGTAAAATCATCCATTACATGAATAATCCCTAGATCTAAGTACAAGAGAGAGGGATCAAAATCACGAGGTGTCACTCCCAAACAACCACGATCATCTCCGACTTGAGCTCCTCCTTGCTCCGATGATCTCCCCCAAAACTTAGCCCTAAGTTGAGAGATGTGTGCAATGGGGCTTGGGGTAATGAGGGCTGCCCCAAGGGCCTAAATCGCAGCCCTAAAAGTCATCAGTCGAACTGGGTCTGGAAACAGCACTAACGGGTCGAATCCGCGCCCAAAACCCGCAACTAAAGCACAAATCAGCAAAAATTTCCAGCACCGTCACACTGTCTTCCAAAAAATGTAGTAAATTGCTCTGACCTCCAAAAATTCTGGAAAATTATGCATTGGAATTGGGACTTCACGAACGTCAACTGAAAAATATCATGTGGCCGGAATATGTACTGCAATGATAGCAGAATTCTGCACAAGAGAAGGCATTGCATAATTCTTCTTCTCTTCTTCTTACTTCCAATAAATCTCCATAAATTCTGGGAAAATCCCGAAAAATAGGAAATACAACAATTAGTGACAAGAGGTGGGTTTTAAGCATAAAAAGTGATAAGATCGAAACTACAGATTTTGCACAATTACGAGCTAAATAGAGCCTATATGTGAAATATATACGCTAAACCCCAAGGAAATGGGGGGTGAAAATGACACTTTTCATTTGGAATCAAACAACAAGGAGAATCTGAGTGCATAAGGCAGCATGGGAATCACACCTAAGAGCACAATGCAACAGTGGAAAGAAAATCGAGAATATATGGTAATACATGAAGCAGACTCGAGAGCATAATGTAGTCAGGGAAAGTAAACTGAGAGCACATTGCAACAGAGGAAGCACACCCAAGAGCACAAGGAAACAAGAAAGGTACACCTAAGAGCACAATGCAACAGGAGGAAGCACATCCGGGAGAACAAGGCAGTAGAGGAAAGCAACCTGGGAGCACATGGCAACAGGGGAAGCACACCCAAGTGCACATGGCAATAAGGGAGACAAATCAAGAGCACATGGAAACATGGAAAGAAACCTAACGCCAACGAACCAACCACAACCCAATAATAACCACACAAATTATCAAGGTCTCAAACAACAATCATTAATTATATTCTCAGATAATCATCATCATCGTAAAAATAAATTTTTCACCCATTAATAATCAAACAACCTGAACATAATTGAAATACATGGCCATGGTAAAAAATCCCCTCGATATCATCTCAAAATCAAGAAATGACTGAGTTTAGCAATGTCTTAAATTATAGTTGAGAAGATCTACCGTTCATCAAAGACTATGGATCATCCCGTCGGGCCTCGCTGCCTCACCGTACATCATGAATGCATCTGCCTCAAGTGGTGAATGGGTCTTCGAGGAAGATCGATAGGTAAGGGATGAGATCCAAGCTCTAATAACACATATATAAAACCAAATAAACCCACAAATATTTGATGCAACTAGGGTTTGGGCGAGCATGGAGAGAGAGAGAGATTAAACTAGATGATGGGAGAAAATGAGGGGAAGGAAATTCCATTGACGTGGGGAGAAGGTAGCGGTGTGGGCCACACCCGTGCCTACATTGCATGGTGGTTTCGTTGATCGATCATTTCACATGCGAGATGAAGAGAGCAGACAGAAAATAGAAGAACGATCGGGTGTAGGAAGGGGGAGAGAGATTGAGATAGATAGGGATGTGGGAATGGGTGTGTGTGTGTGTGTGTGTGTTATAAATGGGTTTTAATTAGAAAGGTTTTGGGTTGGGTTCAGTTTAAAACAGGTTAACGAGTTGTGGGTTTTAAAGAAAAACAACCAAAATAATAAACAACAAATTCTTAAAAGGGGAAATCACACAAAAATACCCCAACGTTTGGGGCCTCTTTCATATTAATACCCTGAACTTTTAGGTCATACACAACAGTACCTTTTTTTGTTTTTTGATTAATTTATACCAGTTTTGCCCTTTACCCTATTCAGAAAAATAATACCCTAACGTTTGGGTTATCATTCAAAAAAATACCCCTGTGATTTGGGTTTTAGTGGGATTTGGGTATTTTTTTTGAAAGATACCCCAAACGTTGGGGTATTATTTTTCTTAATAGGGTAAAGGGCAAAACTGGTATAAATTAATCAAAAAACAAAAAAAGGTACTGTTGTGTATGACCTAAAAGTTCAGGGTATTAATATGAAAGAGGCCCCAAACGTTGGGGTATTTTTGTGTGATTTCCCCTTCTTAAAAATTTCCAAAATTTTTATAAAAATAATGTTTACATAAATGTAATTTTTCACCTCATCACAAGAGTATATGCATATTATATAGCACAATTCTGGACCCGATCAAGGAGAGATGATCCTACAAAACAAGAGGCGAAACACAAATATGGCATGAATTCAAATTAAAACAATACGAACTACAAGAGTGTTGTTAGATGCAAATCTTTATAATTTCACCGCAGCTCTACATTAACCACACCAAAATCTTGTCATTTATTAATTCACTGTGATTTGTTTCATATTTACCCTTGATATAAACTTGACCTCACTTTCCCCTTCATTTTCTGTTAATTTTACCGCAAAATACCCCATTCCTCCCTTCAATTTCTAAAGCGGTCGTTAACGGAGCTCGAGAGGCAGTAACAAATACTGCATGCACTGTACTTCCAATCGATGAAGCTGGGTTTGTGCCACTCATCCTCCGATGACGAGTCATGGAAAGTGGCACCAACACCTACCGGGCTGCTTCTTGCAATTCTCAGCTAGGTTGCGCTGCCATAGGGAGAGCTGTCGTTGTAGAATTGTGTAGAAATTTTTTTAGCTTACCAGAGCTGTGTATAATTGTGCAGGCAACTACATGATTTCACAAAGCCAAAAATGTACAATATTTTGTAAGAACCATCTATACCTTACAATACTAACAATAAACACTCTAGATGGAGGTGAAAAGAGTAATGTCAATAATAGTGTAATTAAAAATTAAACTTGCAAATGCGGAATTATAAGTGCACGAGAAATTTAAACAACACAATCAAGCAAACGCTAACACACAGATTTTACCCTGCTTTCCCAATTTGAGTACATCCAGCCATACCAAATATTCACTATGATCCTACACAAGGTAGTGAATACAATCTCACAAAGAGATTTAAACTCTCACAAAGAAAGTTCCAAACGCTCACAAAAGAGAGAAACTAACTCTCACAAAAAGATATCTAGCTCTCACAGAGA
This sequence comes from Scilla litardierei, assembly GCA_030789695.1. Taxonomy (NCBI): domain Eukaryota; kingdom Viridiplantae; phylum Streptophyta; class Magnoliopsida; order Asparagales; family Asparagaceae; genus Scilla; species Scilla litardierei. Next base: position 109,450,231 of record CM061130.1, on the reverse strand, counting down.
AAGCAACTAACTCTCACAAAGAAAGTTAGGGTAAAACTCTCACAAAGAGAGAAACTAACTTTTACAAAGAAAGTTAGGGTTTCACTTCACAAAGATGAAATAAATACTCTTACCTATGCCTTGAGATGAACTTACTCAATATGAAGAAGAAAGCATGGAAGAGGACCTCCAAGTGATGAGACGAGCTTTGATGCACTTGGATGATTTCCCTTGAGCTAGCTTCAATGCATGAAGAAGATTAGAGCTCTAAGAGGAAAATGCAAGGTTAGGATTGTCGCTTAATGATCCTTAATGATCTTTAATAGTTCCAAGAGTTCTAAATAAACTAAGACCATTCCTATATATAGGAAGCCCCATAAAACCCCATAAACCCTCACATAAAACCCAAGCTAGAAGCCAGATGAAGAATTCTGCAATGGCTAGAATCTGGGATTTTTTGGCAACGACATGCGATTGATGAAGGAATATCAGTCGACTGATCAACGGCTAGATTTAATCCCAACGGCTATAATCTGAGCCAAGACAGGTGACTGTAGAAGACTACACATGCGCCTGTACAATGTGCAGATGCCTGTAAAGACTTTGTCAGGCGACTGTCACATGGGATGGACTAGAGCAGGAAAAACACAACATTCGCACTTGTGCATTCAGACGACTGAAGAGCTAAGTCTAGGTGCTTGAAGAATGACAAGCGACTGTGAACTCTACATCTGTCGACAGACCCACAAGATGGAGTGATGCCCAGAAATGACAGGATATGCACCTTGGCATACAGACGACTGTAGAACAATGTTCAGGCACCTGACGGTAGACAGGCACCTGTCAAATGGACTTCAGTCGCCTGCACCAAAAGTTAAAGGAGTCAAGAAAATATGACTTGAGCTGTCACAACAGTTGCCTGGTAAACACCATTCGGCTGTTCTTCCTTCAGCAGTCGCTTGTTGGAAAGCCAAAAACTCCAATTGAGTTATTTGGCATGGTGAACCTATTGAGTTGGATTCTATGATAATCCTAAGGCTCACTAAGATGGTTAATGTATATACATGAATGAGTATGACCAACTATCAAGGCATTACAAAATCCTACACTCAAAAAAGAAATGGTAGTAAAAGAAATTACATGGATTACATTTTGCATCTCCTAGAGTCTAAGGCTACAAGCTCTTGATGCATTGATGCTCCCCATCATCTTTCAAGATTTGGCACCTCTTGATGAGCTTCCCTTCATCAAGTTCCAAGATTTGGCAATGCTCCTCTTGATGTCCATCCTTTCACCAAGCATTTAGTCTCCAACATGCTAATCTTCAATAGTTAAACATGAGACTAAAACATATAGAGTCATTAGCAACAACATAATGGTGTGATCATCATCAAAACTATATTGGTCTAAAACACCAATACCTAACATATTTAGCATAAAACAAATATAAATTAACCAACCAAAATAAAGAGTATATATTAATAAATATTACTCACACTGACAGGTTCAAACCCACCAAGTTAAAAATGTCACGGCATCAAGAAATAAAATTCGATATCTCGTTGCTCTTGTCCTGCGCATCAACCCACCACCGGTGAGTGGAACCTCACAAATCGATGAACTCTGAAGCCAAGAGCACCAAAATTCGATTCACAATGCATCACCAATAGATTTCGATTTGAGCCTATGATGTTAATATGCCTCCTTGATCAAAGCCATCGCCTAGTGATCACATCATAGTTCATCAATCAGTCAACGTCTCCATTGATCAAAATCACAGTGGGGTGGCAGAGTTTGTAATTAATTAACAATTATAAGAGTAATAATTAAAATCTAATTAAGGTTATATTTGTAATTTCGAAAAAATAAACAATTGCGGTGTATATATAGGAATTTGCGGTGCAATTAAAAACACTCAAAATACAAATATAAAAAGAATGCAAACTGTTACTAAAGATGCATGCGACAAACATTTCTACAAACTAGCCTAGAATACTCTTACCAAATTGTTACCTATTTCACAGACTAAACCATCTGAATATAAATTGATATCTTGTTTTTAGGGACACAAATCACAAGATCATAATACAGAAATCAAAAGCAAATATTAAAATCTTGCTAAAATCTTGGGAAACTATACATCTTCACCTCTAACCTGCACCTCTAACCTGGACATATCTTTTACCATATCTTCTTATGCATGAATTTTTAAGTTGTACCTTCATTTTATGCATTACAAGCTAACTAGCCATGTGGCCTCCATCTTCATGTATAAATATTCAAGAAATGCCACTAACAATTTGCACAAAAGACTTACAATCCAAGGCAAAAAAAATCAAAGAAAGATTCATGATGGCTATTGCTGTTAAGCTCTTCTCTGCTTTCCTAGTTATTTGCTTTGCTAGGCAAGGTGAGCAATCCCCATTTCTTACTATCTATTATTTCTTCGCTTTCAATGTTGGTAATGTATCATTGCTTATATTTGTACTAGTCATAAACCATGTCCTAATGCCATATGACATTCAAAATACCCCCCCCCATTTGTTCCGCCTAAATTTCAATGTTTCAAAATATTACGCCCCAAAATTTTGATCCTCCCAAAATTTAAATTTTTCAGTTCCCTGAAAAGGGTTTGGTTTTACCATAAAAGGGTTTCCCCCACATTGCAAAGGTTTTTGGTTTCCTCCCAAACTCCAAAGTTTTCAGTTTTCCTCACAAAGGATTTGGTTTTCCCCTCAAAGGTTTCCCATCAAAATGCAAAGGTGAAAGTTTCCCTCAAAATGTTCACAAACTCTCATCCTAAACATTGATTTCTCAAAATTCAATAATAGTCGTCTACCACACCTTTTTTCCTAGTCAGCAAACACATTCAAATATATTCCTCAATTGTATAATAGACACTATCATTTTTGATGCAGCTTTTGCAGCATGCACACTATCAGACATCAAAATTAGTCAATCTACAACAGGCATTCAAATTCATGGAAAGCCAGAGTACGAGGTGACGATAAGCAATAACTGCATTTGTTCTCAGTCAGTGTTGTTGTTGTCATGTCCCGGGTTTGAAACGGCCGAACCTATCGATCCCAAGATCTTCAAGAAGTCAATTGGCACCCTTTGTCTCATCAACAATGGCAATCCTGTGCTTAAGGGTTCTCCGATCAAGTTCAAATATGCACGAGACACCGAATATGTCCTGATTCCTACCAGCTCCCATGTCAGCTGTTCTTGAGATTTAAAAACAAGATGTTCTTATTGAAGAAATAAGAGTTAGGATGGTGATCATTTTAGGTATCCTTTCAGCCAAGGAGACAAATAAGATCACGCGCATCTGTGTTTTCAGTTTATGAATTTCCCTATGACTTTTCTTTGGAATAATATTAATATCATTATGAGATACTGGTTGTTGGGCTTTATTACCACTCATTCGAGTGATACAAATTGCTTCACGAAATTCCAAGATTGTTGCGACAACGAACAAAGAATACGATGTTCTCTACAAAACCCGCAACACACACACACACACACACACACACACACACTTGTGTGTGTGAAAGATAACGTAAAACAAAATAATAATACTTATCTGACATAAAATATTTATACTGGTTCTACCCAACTTGGTGTACGTATAGTTGGAGAGATAACTAATGCTTCAATATCTTTGGATTATAAGATATGAAGTTTAGTTGAAGAGAAACAACCAAACATGCTAAGAATTCAGAGAAGAAAACTATGCCTCTTAGCTGTCAAACAACCATTCTCTTGGCCCCTAGTTTGCCCTCTATTTCTCTACAATTAGCTGCAAACTTTACAAGAAAAATCCACACAAAACTACTCGAGAATTACATCAAAACCTTAGCTGAAAACCCGTTTAAATAGATAACTAGTTTGGATTCCAAATCCACTATTCTTTCCACAGTCGCATGCGTCTGTAAACTTTTCTGCCATTGGATCAGGCAGCAATGCATGGATGGTCGCCACATGCCCCATCGTGCTGTCCTTGACTGTGCACCCGCGATCTCTCTTGCACCATCAGATCAAGTGCTGAAGCTTGGATGAATGACACATGGTCTCGGGTTTGACATTGCATTCGCTACACGGTGTGTATGCGAGCTGCATGCACACAACTGCTGCACTGGGTCGTTCGCTCCAATGGGCTGCTTACGTGGTCTGCCCACTCCTCTTCGCTCTGCTAGGCTGTTAGGAGTTTTATATATTTATAAACCGCAAGGGAACAGTGTCGTTGTAGTGTTTTACAGGTCGTCTACATGGAGGTTCATTAGTCGAGTACTAGCTTAATTCTAGGTCATTGTTAGCTATATGAATCGGTTGTATGGAATATGGAAATATGGGGATTAACATAGGGTGTGATATGAAAACATAGGTAAACGAAGATAATCATGAGGAAGAACAAGTATAAGTACTTAGAACACAATGTAAAACTGCAAAATAATTATAAGAAACGAATTAAGAAGAACAATAAACACTTATCTCATTGACTTGCTCACGAGAGTCGTCAATTCCCATGTACAATCCAAGAGGAAAGTATCAAAACCTAATATACTCCTAAAACTAAAAGAAAGTATCAAAAAGTGGACAAAACGAGTCAAGAGGTCCCTCCTCCATGGCTGGTGGTGCTCTCATGCTTTTATAACTCGCCAAAACCCGATCAGGTATGCTGCAGATCCGACCCGAAACGGTCGTTTGGCCTAAATGACGTGGACGCGTCGTTTGGAGCAAGTAACAAAAATCTGCATGCTTCAAAATTCTTCGTCTGACGTGTTCGCGTGGATTTTCCCCATGACTACATCGCTATTACTCGCTTCTCTCTACTGCCATTGACCTCCGTCTGAATTGGGGACGATACGATCGTGTGAGAGTTCACATGATCGTGTTGCCATGGCTTTACTCCTTCAGTAGAACAACCCACACGACCATTCAAACGGCCGTGTGGGGGCTTTATGGGGCTCCTTAGCCGTGATATCTCACACGACCGTGTGAGATATCTCACACGGTTGTGTGAGAGCTGCAGATCACCAAAATGTGCACCATTTTCATCGGATTGAATCCTATCGCGTCGCCGATTGCTCCCAAAAGTTTATATTCTCGATCTAAGGCTCCAAATATATCCAGAAATCCATGATTTAACCTGAAACGCACCAAAGAAGCCAAAAATGTAAAAGGAATAAAAATCGGGGTAAACGGTGTGGAAAACGTGGTGAAGTGGCCTAAAACGTGGGGGAAAGTACGTGAAAAACGTAACAAATAAATGATAGGCTCATATTTTTACACTTTATTTCTGCATTTCTACATGCCATTTCGATTGCTCATATCGTGATTTTCACGATTATATGACGATTTCGCGATACTTTTTACTATTTCTTGGTTTCGTCTGATTTCAGGAGATATGGATCAATCGGGAGCAATTTGGAGCCATGAGCGCATACACTCGTCTCGGAGCATCATTAATGATGATATCGGAGAGCTAACGGCACTGGAAGATGAGTAGAAGAGGAAGAGAGGCGAAGGAATCAACGAGGAAGCAAGAAGAAAGAGTTTTGAGAAGATTTACAGGCTACTCGGCAGAGTGACGCGGCTCACTCGACCGAGTGAAGCGGCTCACTCAACCAAGTGAAGCTGATACGACGAATCAAGCCTGATTTAAAGCTAAAATGTATTCGGCCGAGTGGAAATTTTTACTCGACCGAGTGGAACAAAATTTTGTGAAGAAAATATTTGACACTTCTCTGTTTTTGGAGGATCTACATAAGACTCCACTCGATCGAGTAGAAACTCCACTCAACTAAGTGAGTAGACTACTCAGCCGAGTGGTCTGAGGAGCCCAGTATGCTGATATTCTGATTTCAATGCGGATTCCCCACTCGACCGAGAGGCGCCGTTCACACAGTCGAGAGGCGCCGTCAGCCCAGATTGCAAACTAGGGTTTGAGGCCGACCAGGGGCAGAATTGTCAAGATTTTTGCATCTTTCTGGGCACATATAAATAACCAGATCTGAAGGCAGCCTAAGGAGAGACTCCATACTATTATTTTCAGGGTTTTAGTTTTAGTTTAGAGATTTCTTTTGACGAGAGATTAAAGACTTGGATCTTGATTTTATTATTGAAGCTTGTAATTAATATGGGTATCTCTAAAACTCTCGCGAGTTTACATTTTTATGATATATCTCTTCTTAGATCTGAGTTTTGCAATGAATTCTCTTGTCAATCTTATTTCTCTTATGATTTTCATGATGATTTGTGAGTAATTTCCTTGCTCTAGGGCAAAGGGATGAACCCTATGGATTTAAAGTTTGATGTATGAAATTATTGAATACTCATGTTGCTAAACTCGTTAAAGGGTTAGATTATGATTAATTTTCTACGGATAGTTAGGGATTCCCATCGGATCTTGAGAGCTCAAGAGAGGATCTTGATCTATGGGAAGCCCTAGATATTCGATTAAGATCTATAATCGAGATTCACTAGATTTGGTGCACGAGAGTGACCAAAGCTAGTATCTTTATTATATTTCAATAATTATATTCGTTTGCACAACGATGGAACAAGTACGAACTATCACGATCTAGAACCGAACTTAAGTTGCGTGAGAGTGAGCTTGAGTTGTGATTGGATATAATTGTCGATCTTATTGCTAGTATTTTGAACTAGGCTTGCACGAGAGTGAGGCTCTAGTTTAGATTGCTATAGACTTGCGTAGCGAGAGAGCGTGAGTTGGTTCTCTATTTAGTTACGACAAGTTCACCTTAAACCCATGTTTAGTAATATTGAGATTCATAATTTGCATTGATTACTTGAGATCTATAGTGGGGATTCCCAAGTCCTAGACATCTTTTTATATTGAATTTACATCGATATTTGAACGATTGTGACACCAACTCTTTCAAAACTAATTTTCCACCTATAGCTTAGTAAATCATATAGATTACCGTTATTAGTTTCTCCCCGTGATTGATACCCGCTTGCCACTAGACCGTGTGCTTGTGGTAAAACTACATTATTTTCGGAGTTGTATTACGGGACGACCAAGTTTTTGGCACCGTTGCGGAACATGTGATTCCCGTTGGGTGCCAATTTGTCACAATGTGGTTGATTAGACTATGAAAAAAATCAACAAAATGAAATTTTTACCCCCGTCAGCATTATTATCATTTCTATATTCTTTTGTGCCACTGATATTTTTCTTAAGATATTTATCTTTGTTGATCATGTGCTATGGGTTATATTATGTGGACCACAGATTTTAATACATTCCTAGATGGGATTCTAGCACGACAGGTTGAGGACGAAGAGGCACAGGAGGAGGCAGAAATTGAGTCATATGCATTGCCAGAGGAGGACACATTTCAGAACTTATTGGAGGGCATAATGGAGACAGTGAGGTTCACCGGTTCAGAGAGCATTACATCAGGAGATGCATTTGAGCTACGATTTGTATATTTTATTAAGAACCATGTTTTGGCTGCAGGAATAATTGAGGAAGACATCCATGTCAGTCTTGAGGGGGATAGACTATATTTTCAGATTGCTTGTGAGCCTTCTCCTCCATATGTAACATCCCCACAAGTTGACATACAAGAGCAGCCAGCACCACCATTCCAGAGAGAGCCTACACTGATAGTTGATAAGAAGGCAAAAGATCACCCTGTCGAGCTAGAGCATATTGATAAGGAGACATCACATGTAAATTCAGAGCATTCCATTGAGGAGGCAGCACTTTGGGATGAGGATTTCTTCATTCAAAAAGATCCAGAGTCTTGCCCACCCGAAGTTGAGCTTCAGCAGCCAACTCTACCTCCCACTGAGGCTAAGCATCCACCTAAGGAGCATTCACCAGAGCTTACTGATCCCACTCAGGGATATATTTTTACCCATTCCATTTCTAAATCATGTATTCCATTTTATATTTATTTTGATTCAGATATTTTTGACACGTCGTACCTTTTGCAGCACACATACGTTTATGGATCGGAGGTATGCTTAGACATGTCACAGCTTGATGAACCTACTGAGGAGGTCCACATATATGATCCGAAGTTACCTGAGCAGCTGAGAGAGGACACTAGGGAGATAGATGTCACAGCACAAGAGGATACTGAATTATTTCCAAGGAAGTATCGTCCACCACTATTTATTTCATATATTTCTATAGATGATCATCTTTGGAATACTTTTATAATGAGGGTAAAATTGTTGCAGCGAATTGATGCATCCTATTCTCTGCAGGATACATGTGGAGTACTTGTAGGAATGCTGGAGGATGCATTACTGGAGTTCGTTGGTGGTCATGGAGATACGCATCTGGCGGAGCCACAGAAAGTGCAGTTGGAACATTTACCTGCACAGCTGAAGATTCTAGATCCACGATTTGAATCAGGTGATACCAATCCAGTCGTGTAGAAGTAGTGTAAAATTTTATGCTTTCAATAATCTCGAATCATCTAGACAACGAGAGGACCGTATAGGTTTAATGCTTCCTTAGTTAGTTAGAATAAATTCACCCCAATGTCGGCAACAATAATCTTTTACACCCAAACCCATTATATGCTAGTGATGGCCATCTTCTTCATATTTATATATGTCTCGCCCTTTTGCTCACCACACATTGAGCACTTCTTTCATGGAAAATTTACTTTCTTATTCATTTGACTTGATCGCGCTTTTCAAAGAACGAGGTCATCATAAGGAATAAAGTAAGGTTAGTAGCTCAATGTTATCGGTAAGAAGAAGGTATTGATTTCGAAGAATCTTTTGCCCCTGTAGCTAGATTAGAAGCTATTAGATTGCTTTTATCTTTTGCATCCCATAAAAATTTTAAGTTATTTCAAATGGATGTTAAATGTGCATTTTTAAATGGTATTATTAATGAAGAAGTTTATACTTCTCAACCATCCAGTTTCATTCATGAAAAATTTCCAAACCATGTTTTCAAACTTAAGAAAGCTTTATATGGGTTGAGACAAGCTCCTAGAGCTTGGTATGGTCGACTCAAAATCTTTCTTTTGGATTTAGGTTTTAAAATGGGTGAAGTTGATTCAACTCTTTTCATTAAAGATTATGAAAATGACATCCTTTTAATTCAAGTTTATGTAGACGATATAATATTTGGTTCTACTAACTTTAATCTTTGCCAAGAATTTTCTAAGTCTATGAAGGATGAATTCGAAATGAGCCATATGGATGATCTCAACTACTTCCTTGGACTACAAATTCGACAAATGAAGGATGGGACTTTCATACATCAAACAAAGTACACAGAAAAGCTTATCAAGCGATTCAGGATGGAATCGCCTTCAAGCAAAAGGACTCCCATGAGTACGACAACACATCTATATAAGGATGAGAAAGGGAAAGATGTAGACATTTGTCTATATCGAGGTATGATTGGTAGCTTACTTTACTTAACCGCTAGTAGACCCGATATTATGTTTTCCGTATGTCTTTGTGCTAGATATTAAGCTAGACCTAAAGAGTCACACTTGATTGCGGTTAAACGAATTTTTTGTTACCTCAATCATTCACTAGAATAAGGGTTACTTTACCCTAAGTCTAACACATATGAGTTAATCTCATATAGTGATGCCAACTTTGCTGGATGCAAATCCGATAGGAAGAGTACTAGTGGCACTTACCGTTTTCTAGGAAATTCCCCATTTTCTTGGTTTTCCAAGAAACAGAACTCGGTATCATTATACACGACTAAAGAGGAATATATTGTCGTGGGTCTTGAATGTGCACAAGTTCTTTAGATAAGACACACACTTAAAGACTATGGTGTCAATTGTGATACTTGCCCTATCATGGTTGATAACCAAAGTGCTATTTGTCTTTCCAAGAATCTGGTACATCACTCCCGTACCAAACACAGATGTGAAACACCACTTTATTAATGATCATGTAGCTAAGAAGGACATCATCTTAGAGTACATTGAAACCCAAAAACAAATCACCGACATCTTCAATAAACCTCTTAAAGAAGATTCATTTATGAGGTTACATGGAGAATTAGGGATTATGGGTGAATCTGCATTATAGGAGTTCATACACTCATGTTATATCATGCTTGAACTCATATCATCATTTTTTACTTCTCTTCTTTTGATAAATTATATGTTTCACATATATTTGTTTTAAGAGATGTATTTGAGATTTTGATGATTTCGATTGCTTGGATTGATTTACAAGTTTTGTACGATATTCAATAATATTTTGATATTGATTTCTTGATTAAATTTGTGTTAGAGTATAGGTCCTAAGGTGAGTTGTCTCTATCCTCTAGATTTTGACCTCACTGTGCATTTTTGGACCAGGACAGACGACCGGCATTCCTTCGACAGTCAACTGCCCAACTCATTTTTTCATACAACAGACTGTATTTTTCATACAGGCGACTGATGAGCATTTTCCAGTCGACTGTCTCTTCGACAGGCAGCTGTAATTTGGTCATCATGCACCTGTCCAAATCTTCAGATTTCTCTGTTTTTATCATCATATTTTTTGATTCTCTGTCAGACGACTGTTGTGAAAGTTACAGTCGTCTGTCTATCCGACAGGCGACTGTGAATTACTCACCAGTCGACTATCTGTCAACCCAAGATGATCTCTATCCTATCGACCAGTCGACTGACGATTGTTGATCAGTCGACTGTCTAATTCTGTAGCGGTTCGATCACTTGATCTGAGTCGTCGACTTTTCGATCCAACGGCCCAGATTCTTTGGACCTCTTCTTATAACTTTGAGGGCCATCGATTCATTTCAGTTTTTCTCTCTCATCCAACGCAACTTCCCTCGTCTTCCTCCTTCGAATTCCACTGTTGTCGTCGATTTCTTCTCTGATTCGAAGCTCCGGTCTCCTTCACTCTTCCCGATCGTTCGATTGCAAGCTCGATTGACTCCTTCTCCGACGATCTTCTCGGATTAGGTATCGTTTTTATTTGTCGATTTGCTCGTGCGTTCTTTCGTATTTTTTGATTCGTGCAATGGCTCCCAAGACCAAAGGGAAGACTGTTGCCCATAGACGACCTAGGAACCCTAAGCCTTCTACTGCCAAATCCAAGATACCCCATAAAGCCCGCACCAAGAACCCTGATCCTCCTTCCGACGTTTCGGTGTCATATACCCCTTCTTCTTCCTCCGAAGAAGAAGCCTACACTGAGCCTCTCTTGAAGCATCCGCGTAAGACCATTGGTGTTAGCATCAATGAGCCTATTGCTAAGGCTAAACCTACTCAAGTGGCTGCTGACACCTACCCCAAGTCTATTCCCGCTTCTACCCAAGGCCAAAATCCTACCGTGCCTCCAGTAGATCCTCAGCTCCCATTTACCGAGACGATGCTTGTATGGCAAAGTTACATGCCATCCAAGGGATCAAGCTCCTTCGTGAGCGATTTATTGTATTTCATGCTTTAATTGCTGAGAGACTTTCAGAGATTCTCACGTCGACCCATTTGGGTGATCTTTTTCGATTCTCTCATGCCGACTCCCCTCGTGCATATCAGTTCCTTGTCAAACTATTTTATGCCAACCGCATTCGCGGTGAGTATGTTGACACGTGGGAGATTGACACAGTTGTTTAGGGGATCTGTATCCGCCTTGACCCTACTCTCCTAGGAACCATTTAAGGATTCCCTCCTCTGGCTCCTTACATGCTGACATCTCCCTTTCTGATGTTGGTGATCTTGATCAGTCGTCCTTCAGGACATGTTCACCGTGATCCCTTTCTACCTCTCTTCTGGAGTCAGGGCCTCCATGTTCACTGCTAGAGGTTGGGCTATTCACCTTGTGGTGAAATCCAACATCTTGCCGAAATATGGCTCTTCCGATCAGCCCTCTCAGGAGATCCTTCGATGTATGTATGCTATTTTCTCGGGTATGTAAGTGAACTGGGCCGAAGTCCTCCTTGATCGGATGGATAAGGTCGAGTTCACTACTGCCTCCTCTCACATCCCTTATGGAGGTCTTCTTGCCTTAGTCTTCCGTCACTTTGGGATTGATTTGACTCCTTTTGAGCGTATGCGCATTAGCCCTCTTCTCGATGCTTCTGCGAAGTCGAAGTCCTCTTCGGCTCTGTAGTCGGCATCCAAGAAGAGGCAATCTACTTCTGCTCCGTCGTCATCTACCATTCCACCATCTGATCAGCCATCTTCCTCAGCTGCACCCTCTCGTGACTTGTTGGACGAGAAGGTTTTTGGTTTATATGAGTTATTTCATCAGTTGTTCCAGTATCAGGAATTCCTTTCTCTGATCATCTCAGATCTTTTGTACCTCCTCAGCCTACTCAGCCTCCTCCACCTATCATCACTGAGATTTTGGAGCATCCTAGTGTTACTGCTCCTGAGCCGGTTGCTTCTCTGGCTCCTCAGGATGTCCCATCTGCTGCTGCTACTGCTGCTCCTCCTCTCGAGGATTCTACAGTTGATCCAGAGGCACATGAGTTCCAGATTGTGTTGGCTACCTCCTCTGCTGCTGATATGGATTGACACTCTACGGAGAGCACCCACCCGTAGACCTAGATTTTTTTGTTAGGGTTGAGAGTTTTAAGTGTCAGTTTGTATTTTTGATTCATTTTTGTGTTCTGATGTATGGATGATGTTTATATGTTGATCACTTTTTGTTGATGTACATGGAGTTGTAGCTGTATTTTGTACCCATGCATCTACTGATTATATATATGAAAATGCTTTTACTTCATAAGTTGCTTCACACTTTGTCTCATATTTTTATTTATGTGTGAAAATGGTGAATTTGTCTCTTTTTGTGCTATATCATATATATGATGTGATGTGTGACGTTTTTTCTCATTTGGCTTGTAATGTTGATATTGGATTCTCGTTCCTTTAGTCAAATAAGATTTCTTGCGTTTTATGAGTTTTTTTGTATATATATCAATGAGATGCACTTTCATGATTAGTTTTTCTCTGATTATTTGTTGGCATCACATTTGTTATACATCCTATCTTTAGACTCTCATGATTGTTTTAGTACTTATTTAGCACTATTGTTGTTGTTATTCTACTCCCACTTTTTGGATAATGTCATCGGGGGAGAGAAATAATCATATCATAATGATGTGCTAAGTAAATTCTAATTCTAAACTTGAATCTAAGATTGAGGTTGCCTTAGATTCAGGGGGAGTAAGATATAATGAACTTGGATTATAAAATCCTAGATTTCAAGATTTCAAGAAAATCATTTCATTCATTCATATCTTACATACTTGCTTCAATTGATCTATAGATGCCCTTATATTCATTGACTTATTGGCATCTATGTAGGGGGAGTAAGTTTTCTTTAAGCATAATTATTTATCTTTTTGTTTATGTTTGTTTGTCATCATCAAAAAGGGAAGAATGTTAAGTATTAGACTTATCCCTACTGGTGTTAATGATAAGAAAACATAAATACTTGTGACTAATCTCCAATTTGCAGTTAATCCATTACCTAAGCATATCATGAAGATCAATTAGCAATATATGTCACTCAAAGATCAATGAAAGCAAGAACATTAGATTGGATGATCAAAGATGGTGATTGAAGCTCCTAGAATACTTTAAGCTCATACTTTGGAAAGAAGAGAGAGTTCTACATAATGTAATCTTCTTTTTCTCTTCTAGTATGTAGCTTAGAAGTAGAACTATGTTGGAGCACACGCGTATCTTCATTTCAGTCCTAGGAAATCATTAGATCACTTTTCATTGGACTCCAATCCATATTTTACCAAGCATGTGCATGTTTTGATTTCAACAGGCGACTGCTGAACGATTTACAGTCGCATGTCTCAAGACAGTCGACTGTGATTTGTTCTACAGTCTCCTGTTATACACATACTTAATCACTTGATTTTTGGGCTTTCTAAACTTTAACTCCATCAAGCGACTGATGTACATTTTACAAGCGCCTGTCCAAGATACAGTTGCATGTGATTTGTTAATCAGTCGCATGTCTATCTTTAGCCCAAAGATCATTTTTTCTTTTCATCTGGCCATTCGACTGATGTTGTATTTACAGCCGCATGAACAAGGCACAGTCGACTGTCAATGCTTTAACAGTCGCATGTACATGATTCCTCTACAGAATCTGCTCTCTGGTATATTTCAAGTTTTAGTACCAGTCGACTGATGTTGTATTTACAGTCGCCTGTCCATGGAACAGTCGCCTGTCAATGCTTCAACAGTCGGCTGTATAAAAACTTCTCTGCAGACTCTGCTCTCTGGAAAGTTTCAGGTTTTGTGACAGTCGACTGTTGTTGGTTTCAAGTCGCCTGTCCTTGGCACAGGCGCCTGTGTTTTCCACATCAGTCACATTTCCTGTCTTCCCAGAATTTTTTGAGATTTTCTCAGCTTACCCATATTGCGGCCAGTCGCCTGTAGAAGGATTTACAGTCGCATGTTGGATTTACAGGCACTTGTCATCTCTTCATCAGTTGACTGTCCACGTGGTAAGTTGTCGTTTGAATTCTCACCTACCCTCTGACACAGTGCAGCAGTCGACTGTGTTCTGTTCAACAGTCGATTGTCGACTATGTAAATTCTATCAGTTGGCTTTTTCTCCACGGATTTCAAAGGGATTTTTGGGGATTTAGTTTGAGGGATTTGAGAAACCTATAAAGGCAACCTCTACTGTTCCATTGAGAGGTAACTCACTCATCTATTGAAATCCTAAGCTTTCAATCTCAAGCTCTCAAATCCTAAAGCTCTAGAATTCCAATCCTTTCATCTCTTGCTCTCCAACTTAGAATCAACGAGATATCTTCTAGGCAATTGGTGGTCACAAAAGAAAGGGCTTTCCTCTCTTCCAAGAGAGACATCAACACACAACACACTTGCTCCTTCAAGTTCTACTTGAAGGCATAGGTGATTGTAAGTGTTGTTCTTTCAATATTTTATAACTTTCGTTATTAGATTAACTCTCGGTTTATGAGAGTAATTTGCTTGCTCCCAAGTTGTGGGAGTCAAGAACATCGAGTGTACTTCGATTTCTCTTGTAGGGTTGCTACAAGTGGGTTTGAAGGAAACCTCAAGTTAGGGTTCTAACGTGAGTATCCACTGGTATCCAGGTGGAAGGGACGTAGGATTATCGGGAACAAGTCGGGAGTTGACTTGGGTAATCCAAACCCTTGAAACATCCTTGTGTTTTCATTGTTTCAATTTAGGGTTTATTTACATTCCACATTAATTGTTGGTTAGGAATTTAATTTGGTGTAATTATCATATTAAATTATATAAACATCATTCAACCCCCTTCTAGTGTTTTCCTCATAGCCAGAGACCTTACACCCCCTCCCCCCCACGGGCATCGTCGGGTAGCCAGTCGCTGCTCACGCGTGCACCTGCCTCGTGTGCAGTACTGCCCACACGTGTGCCTATAGCCCCCCCATGCCCCTCGCTGGGCAGCCAGTCACCACCCGAGTGCGTGCTTGCCACGAGCGCCTGTCGCACGAGCATCGCCGTCGAGCGCGTGCCTCCCGTGTGCGCCTGTCGCGCGTGCCTCACCACATGTGCTCCCTGCGCGCACCTGTCGCACACGTCGCCATGACTAGAATTCGCCCCACGCGTGCCGCCAGACCTGTAATCGCCCCGTGCGCGCCGTCGTTCACGGTCGTCGCAACAAAACCCTAATTAGGGGTTTTCCACCATTTTTCTTAAACAAATGGCTTCTAAAAATTATTGATCCATTTTTAAAATTATTTTCAGATCAATTCTATGTTATTTGATCACCAATTGCATTTTTCATTTGGATTATTTATTATTTTTCACGTTTAATAATTGTGAGGATCCTGAGACCACTCTGTTGTTAGTCAACTAACCTAACGGGTAATGACATTTCCACGTGGTCCAATTAATTATTAAACAAAAATATTTTATTCCATTAAAAATGCTTGGGATGTTGCATATTTTCATTGCCCATAGCATGAAATTGCGCTTAAACATACTACATACCTGTGATGAATAATTAAATGCATGCTGCATTGTTGATGTTTCTGCGACAAATGTTAATATTTTGTTATGATTTTGGATCGGCTATTTGTCACCATTTATTTCCCTCGCATTTTTTTCTTTTGAGAGAAATTGTAGTGAGTATTAAATTGTATAAATTCCAAGTCTGGCGCACGTCCCAAGGTGACGAAGATATACTACCAGAAGAATAGGGGCCCCATGTGGGTTTCCGAGTTGTATTTTATTTAATGGGACTGTAAATGGACTTTATTTGTACTTAAAATGGTGACTAGCCGATCCACACAACAAATATCTGTGTCTGAATTGCATTATTATCTATTTCTTTTCAAACATTTAATTATTGCTTGTTTAACATGCTTAGATAAATGGCAAAGATAGCGAGCGTCGACTTCGATGTATTGGAAGCTATAGATAAGAATTACTCGAGCTGGCAGTTGGATATCAAATTCCATCTGCGCTCACAGGGCCTGAGTCATGCCATTATTGTTGGCGATATGGTTTCTGACATAGATAAGGCGAAAGCCATTATCTATATCAGACGCCATATCGATCGGACCCTAAAAGCCGAGTACCTCACAGTGGAAGACTCATACGAGTTATGGACCGCACTCGAGGATCGATACAAACATCAAATAGATGTTATCCTTCCTTGAGCACAATATTAATTGGAGAACATCCGTTTACAGGACTTCAAGTTCATTGCTGAGTACAACTCAGCATTATTCATCACCTCACGCCTGAAGTTGTGTAGTGAAAAAGTGACGGAGGAACGCATGTTGGAGAAAACTTTTACATCTTTTCATGAGAAGGATGTTATCCTCATGCAATAGTATCGTGAACGAAAATTCACAAAATACTCGGACCTTCTCTCATGCCTTCTGATGGCAGAACAGAACATTGACTTCTTGCTGGCCACCCATAACTTGCGCCCTGCTGGCACTGCACCTACGCTTGAAGCGCACAATATCTCCTCCCAAAAGAAGAAGAATAAATCCAAAGGCAAACCCCAGAAGGAAAAGGCATTGAAGAAGCATGCTAGAGGACCCCCTCCAAAGACCAACAATGAGGGGAAGAGGAAAATGTATGGACTAGGAAAGACAACGGCTAGACATCTGCCCCCAAGAAATATTGGTAAGACAAATGCCACAGATGTGACATGACTGGACACTGGTCTAGAAACTGTCGTACTCCACGCCACCTCCAGGATTTGGAAGTCTGCTGAAACAAACCTAGTGGAAAACGAAGACCTGACTCCAATTTGGTACATCGCCAAGCACTTCTCGACCGATAACCTGCTAGACTGATGCATTATCTATTTCTGCAATTTATTATAGTTGAAAAACAATTTCTTTTCTAGATGTTTGTTTCTCTTCAGCATGTTAGTTTATTTTCAGACTTTAAATAAAAATTTGCTTACTTTGTGCCTTATATTGCTATACTTTTCTTTCTTGCTATAGATGAATAATAAATGCCTAGTGGACAGTGCTTCTACGCACACGATCCTTCGATATATTTGCTTTTTTCAAAGCATCAACCAATATGATGGCACCGTAAATACTATTTCCGGTCCATCAAGTATAATAGAAGGATTAGGGGAAGCAAACATTTTGCTCCCTAATAAAAACAAATCTTAATAAAATATGCTCTTTTCTCTTCAAGATCACACAGAAACTTACTACGTCTCAGAGACATCCGTCTAAACGGATACCACCTAGAAACGGTGGACAAACATGACAAAGAATACTTGTATGTAACGAATCTTTAAACAGGTGCTAAAACCATCGTTAAGCGTTTCAAGGGACTCCCGTCGGGTCTCTACCATACAACAATTTGAGCAACTGAAGCTAATATAACTGAGCACCAGAAGTGCAAAAATCAACCAGAATTCCAACTCTGGCTCGGACACCCCGGATCGGCAATGATGCACTACATCATTTTCCAGTCCCGTGGAATTAATTTGAAGAACCTGAAGTTACTTTGAAAGGATGATTTTCCTTATCCCCCTTGTTACAAAGGAAAATTGATTACGAGACCATCTCCACCTAAAGTGGACTTAGAGTCTCCCAGCTTCCTGGAAAGAATACACGGAGACATTTGTGGGCCTATTCACCACTCAAGCGGTCCATTCCGGTACTTTATGGTATTGATAGACGCATCTTCCAAATGGTCATATGTGTGCCTACTGTCCACCCGCAACGTAGCCTTTGGAAAGCTACTAGCACAAATCATTAAGTTGCGGGCACATTTCCCAGACAACCAGATTAAGAAATTACATCTGGATAACGCTGGGGAATTTACATCACAAGTCTTTCTAGACTACTGCCAAGCAACTGGCATTGAAGTTGAACATCCTGTAGCATATGTTCACACCCAGAACGGGTTAGCTGAATCTCTTATAAAGAGACTACAATGGATCGCTCATCCATTGCTAGTGCAATCCCAGTTTTCTGTGACTGCATAGGGGTATGCAATCTTGCATGCTGCATCGCTAATAAGATTACGACATCTGGTAGTCAAACTTATTCCCCAATGCAACTTGCATATGGATCTCCACCAAATATCTCTCACTTGAGGATATTTAGATGTGCAGTCTATGTCCCCATCGCACCACCACAGAGGACCAAAATGGGTCCTCAACATCGCCTAGGTATCTATATTGGGTTCGACTCACCATCGATCATTAGATACCTGGAACCCCTAACGGGAGATACTTTTAAGCACGTCTAGAAGACTGTGAGTTTGACGAAAATACCTTTCCCACACTAGGCTTAAATACTAAGAAGCCTGCAGCTTCAAAGACCATTTTATGTTATACCAAAACTTTATCCCACTTTGATCCGCATACAAACCAATGTGAAGATTAGATCCTAAAGATCCTCCAAATACAAAATACAGTTCACATACTACCGAACAAATTCACTGACAACCAGAAGATTGTCAGATCATACGTCCCTGCTGCAAACACGCCAGCTAGGATTGACATACCCAAAGATGGATGCAATCCACATGTAGCAGAAGCAGACGTACCTCAACAAAAAAGAGGATGACCCCCAGGCTTCAAGGATAAGTTCCCTCGAAAGAGGAAAACTCCTAGAGAAAATATAACGATACCACCACAGGATGCTGAGCTCAGTCCAAATACATCTCCCCTCCTAAAATCCCCAGAAGAGGAAAATATAGGAGAAATATTATTAAATTATGTACGTACTGTGGAGGTACTGGACAGAAATAGCACTATCATCGATGATAACTTTGCATTCTTACTAATCACATCACTGAATATGACGATGATATCGATCCACGCTCTGTAGTAGAATGTAAACGCAGAGAGGATTGGCCAAAATGGAATGATGCAATAGGAGTAGAGTTGGACTCACTCTCGAAACGCAAAGTTTTTGGACCTGTAGTCCCAACATCAAAGGGTGTAAAACCTATGGGATATAAATGGGTATTCATAAGAAAGAAAAACGAAAATAATCAGATCATACGCTACAAAGCGCGCCTTGTTGCACAAGGTTTTTCCCAACGACCAGGAATAGATTATGATGATACATACTCTCCAGTCATGGATGCGATCACTTTTAGATTTATAATCAGCTTAACAGCTACAGAAGGCTTGGATATGCAGCTCATGGACGTTGTGACTGCATACATATATGGTAATATAGATAAGGACATCTATATGAGACTTTCGGACGGTTATAAACTATCGACAAAAATGTCAGATAGACCTTGGGACGTCTATTCTGTCAAACTTCAAAGATCACTGTATGGTCTAAAACAATCGGGAAGAATGTGGTATAACAAACTCAGTGAATTTCTCGTGCAACAAGGATTCACAAATAATGAAGTCTGCCCTTGCATCTTTATAAGAGCAAAGGAAACATGATTCGTAATAATTGTCATCTACGTAGACGATTTAAATCTGATTGGATCTCTTGAAGATATAACTGAGATATCCAAAAGCCTTACACAGACTTTTGAGATGAAAGACCTTGGCAAAACCAAATACTGTTTTGGCATACAAATTGAACACCTTAGCAGAGGAATCATGTTACATCAATCCACTTACACAAGGACATTGCTGAAAAATTCCCTTATGGAAAAATGTCACCCGCTGAGTACACCATTGGTCGTCAGATCTTTAGATGTTGATAAAGACCCCTTTCGGCCGCTGGAAGCGGGGGAGGAAACATGTGGTCCTAAAGTACCTTACCTAAGTGTCATTGGAGCACTCCTCTATCTGGCAAACTCACGCATTCCGATATAGCATTCGCAGTTAACCTACTAGCCAGATACAGTTCAGCGTCCACAAAGCACCACTGGAACGGAGTGAAGCACCTTCTACGCTACCTCCAAGGGTCAGTAGACCTGGAACTATACTACCAGAAAGGCGTATCCTCCAACTTAGTTGGTTTTGCAGATGCAGGATACAGATCAGATCCCCACGTCGCAAAGTCCCAAACTGGTTTTGTATTCACCTACAGTAGAACATCCATTTCATGGAGATTTGTGAAACAGACCTCAACAGCAACCTCATCCAACCACTCCGAACTCATTGCGATCCATGAAGCTAGCAGAGAATGTTTTTGGCTACGTTCAATCATTCACCACATTCTGGTGACGACCAATCTGAAGACGGGCGACCTTAAACAAACCACCATATACGAAGACAATGCAGCCTGCATAGCTTAACTACAAGGTGGCTACATCAAAGGTGACAGGACGAAGCACATTTCCCCCAATCTCTTCTGGACGCATGAACTACAAGAAGACAAACAGATCGACATCCAGCACATCCAATCTTGTAACAACCTGGCAGATCTATTTACTAAAACACTACCTGGCTGTACCTTTAGAAAACTTGTAATAGAGATTAGGATGAGACAGTTGAGAGACTTACAAGCCTGAAGCTTGTACACAACAGGGGGAGTTAATGTTGTATTGTACTCTTTTTCCTTAGCTATTGGTTTTTTTCACTGGGTTTTCATAGCCAAAGGTTTTAACGAGGCAACCACATCAACTCTGGATCTAGAAGCATCCACCCCTGATATCCACCGATCAGGGGAAGTTAAGGAGATTTGCACTCTTTTCCCTTAACTATTGGTTTTTCCCACTGGGTTTTCCATAGCCAAATGTTTTAACGAGACAAGACTTCCTAACTTAGGATCCAGAAGTAACCATATCCTCATGACCAGATAGGCTCTATGAATCCCGAAGCATTCATATACAATGGATGGATAAGGGAAATTGTTATGAACTGGATTTTGTAGGCCCAAGTGGAGGCCAATAGTGTTTAGGATATCCATACATTATGTAATTATTTTCTATAAATACATGGCTACGGGTTCAGTAGCCGGCACTCTCATAACATTATGGAGATATTCACACACAAAATGTTAATACAGGTTTTTTTTGTTTTTATTTATGAGATAGGCTGAAAAATTATAAGTATGTCTTGGGTCTGCTAATATCTGAATCTCTAGTTAGTCTAAAAAGTGATCACAAAATTACTACGACCCCTTCATATGCTAACATGCAGGAGAGTTAAGGCCGTATAATTGGTATCTCTGCTAGAAAAGGAAATATGACAACTAATCAATGCATGCGACAAACATAATGCAATGTGTGCAAAATATTATGGGTAAATCATGTGGAGAGGATCATGCTGAGGGAGAAAAAAGAGTGGATGTAATGTTGGATGAAATAATGCTATGATGGAGGAAATTTTGCTGAGAAGTTATTCTAAACAGAGAGAATCATGGAATCTAATAATTAGTCATACATTCTTAATTTGTTACTTATACATTCAATTTATGGACAAGGGTGTGTTAGACCTGAAAGGTAAGATTAAAACGAGAAGTAAACTATGGGAGCAACGAGGAAAAACAGAGGAAGAAGGGAAAACTTATCCAGTGAAGATGAACTGCGTCGTGGCTGTGCCACTGCCTTGAAAACAACTACGGCCCGACCGTGGTGGTAATCGGATGCTGCCGGTTGCTCCCCAAGGTTAACGCAGTTGCGTCTGGATGTGTCCACTCGCGGCCAAAAGCGTGGAGTTTGCACAGAGGTCGATACCCAGGAGGAGGAATGGAAGAGAAGAGAATAGAGATAATTTTTCGTAACTTTTAGAGAAACTCTAGACAAGAGTTTATAAAGAGGAAAAAGATGGATGTTGGAATTCGACCATTAATGCCATTAACAACGCAGCCAATAACCGCCATTAAAAAAATAGCTGTTGCAATTAAATGAAAAATGGTTGTTGGAAAAATTAAAACATACTAGGCCTTTTGAATTCTGAAAAATAAAATGGGCTAAAAACACGAGTCAAAACTCGGGCACTCCGCGTGCGCACCCGTGAACCCCCCCTGCGCAGGCACGACGCAAGTGCACACACGCTAAGGGTTTCCGGATCCGTCGCCCAGATTTTCCATTCGGCTCAACCCGGTTTGTGCTCGGCCCCTTGCTTAGGCTCATGTGCACGCGAGCTACCCCCAAATTCTAGCCCATTAACAAGTCCAATAGCCTATATGAGAGAAGCCTATTATATACCCACACAAGGGTGATTGCTTATCCAATGTGGGACTAAAAAAGAGAGTGTGGGAGTGAACAAATGGCCAAAAGAGCCATTAATTCCAACAATCCCCCACTTAATGGATCAAGAAAGAGAAGAGAAAGATCCTGGGTAATGAGGGATGAATACTTAAGTATCAATGTCTTTCGATTGAATTGATACGTAGTGAAGTGAGGTAACAACTTACTTTCTAATGAGTGAATTGATCTTGAACTTATTAAAGTTCAATTAAGAACCCCCCCCCCCCCCACAACACATATTGTTCCCTTGAGTTTGTGCAAACTCTGCGATACATAACAAGCGCTATAGGCTATGCGCACACCTTGGGTCTCGTGAGTGCTCTAGAAAGACTGCCCTTGTCTTTCATAGAGGGCGGCCAAACCCTCACACCCACATAGGTGGTTCATCAAGTGCTTCTCCATAGCACCACCAAAACTGGTTATGAAACCATTAAGAGCATACAGCTCAACCTCTGCTTAAGTCCATCAAGTGCTTCTCAATAGCACCACCAAAACTGGTTATGGACTTGTCTCAAAATGAATCCATCAAGTGCTTCTCAATAGCACCACCAAACTTGGCTATGGATTCAAAGAACACTACCACACGCCATAGGAATGGACATGTAGTGTTTGTTAAGGATCATATGGCTTCGTTAGACCACATTGGGTATCAACCATATAACCTTAACTCATGGGCTTTAGCCCCATCCCCCTCGACGAATCAAGAACCACTTTCCTTGGCAATCCTTTGGTTAGTGGATCTGTAATATTTCTTTCAGACCTTACATATTCCAAAGAAATTGCTCCATTTTTTCAGGAGTTGTTTAACCACACCGTGCCTGATCTGAATGTGTCTCTTCTTCCCGTTGTAGACACTATTTTTAGCAACACCAGTGGTTGCCTGAGAATCACAATGAAGAGAAACTAGAGCAGTTTTCCCTCCCCACGAAGGCACGTCTGCTAACAGGTTCCTCAGCCATTCAGCCTCTTGCCCTGCCAACTCAAGAGCAATAAATTCAAATTCCATGGTAGAGCGTGCTATACATGTCTGTTTAGAAGACTTCCAAGATATAGCACCTCCACCCAAAGAGAATAAAAAACCACTAGTTGAACTAACTTCATCGTTATCTGAAACCCAGTTTGCATCACAAAATCATTCTAACACAGCAAGAAATTTGCTGAAATAAACGATGAAGAGCAGTCCAATGTTCATTACTAGGGTTATGAGTATACCTACTTAGCCTGCTAACAGCATAGGCTATATTGGGTCGAGTACAGTTCATGAGGAACATCACACTTCCTATGATCTTTAGCATATTCAGATTGAGAAATACTCTCTCCTAAATTCTTTTTCAAATGTATACTAGGGTCATAGGGAGTTCTAGCAGGAACAACATCAAAGCAGTTGAATTTCTTCAGCACCTTCTCAACGTAATGAGATTGACTCAAGGAGATGCCATAAGAGTTTCTAACAATTTTAACTCCTAAAATGACATTAGCTTCTCCTAGGTCTTTGACGTGCATTTATATTTCATTTATTCATGCACGTCTTCTTTTGTGTTTTTCCGTTATTTTCCGCCGTCTCGTATCTGTTTTCTCGTATTTTCTTGTTTTCTTTCACTTCTTCATGTTTTTTTGTGTTTGCAGGAGTTTGCCAGCGTAGGAGACACATAACAAAGATATCACATGTCCCCAGAGCAATGAGAGGAGTCACGCATGATCCAGGGGGGTCAAACATAGAGATCTCCATATTTCAGCCCCACACCCGATCGGTTGGATACTTCAACCGATCAGGTGATGCACGCGTGCACGACCCGGACAACCGCTGAAGCAATGAGAGTGTCAACCGATCGGGTCGGAGACCAGTTCAGCCCAACAGATCTCTCTAGAAATTGGAGCTGAACTCCAACCGATCGGGTGACCTTCACCCGATCGGTTCATCTGTAGTCGATTTCCCCGAAGACACGACCCGGAGAGCTCACCAGACCGTCGTTGATCGTGCTAAAATGTCTGAAGTTTCAATTTATTTGGGCGACGTTTCCAACCGATCGGTTGATGTATCAACCGATCGGTTCACCTGATGAGCTCAAGATCCAAACGACCAGAAGCTTCCGCCAACCGATCGTGTCGAGTGACCTGGTGACGTTTCTGAAAATCACTGCCGAAGTTTGCAGCAGGTCACCCGATCGGTTGATTCTTCACCCGATCGGGTGACGTCGTTTTCTATATATAAAAACCCTAGGTTTTCAGAAATGAGAGCTGAGTTGTATTTTCTGTTTTCTCTCCATTTTGTGACGGCTGGAATTTATTTGATATTTGTAAGTTGTCTGATCTTTACCAAACTTTAATATATTGTTAATTGCATTACTACTACCGTATTTCTATTGCCCGATTATGTTTTTAACGGTCGATTTTCATTTAGATTGCTTTTTACCTAAAATATGTGAGTAGTTCCCAAATCTGGGATTTTGATGGAAACCCCTGCGTGGGTTCTCCCTAATGCGTCCATAAGACTAGGAAATCGATAGGGATTAGGAATCTATCGGTTATGCGGGGTGTTTTGTTGTCATCGGCGGGAAAAAGACCGCCTTTGACCGTTGGGCCAAGGGGGAATAAAATTGGCGGTTGACTCCCTAGCCATAGCTCACGCCCTTAGCGTAGGCATCGAATCCTAGCGCGTGGGAACGGCAGGATGAGATGTTGGGAGTTATCGTTGCGAGCTTAGTGCTCCTGGAGTCGGTCAGTGTTAATGGACATGGGAATGCCCACTGACCGAACCCGGGAAGTCCGACGTATCATCCTGGGCACCGACCGGAATATCGGGCCCATAAGACGCTGGTATCACTCTTAGAGGCAACGTCTCACCATTAGACCCTAATTCTGATCGTTATCCTACCCGTCGGTCGTATTGGTGAGAATCACACGTTAGGGCAGAAACCAAAGTCACGGGTTCCCCTTTATATTGTTTAACCTCATATATACATTCCGTGACAACCCATCTATTGATTCAGGCTAGCTCGCTCATAGTGTGAATTTGGTCCTTTCTGACACAAGCACAATCACGCCTCCCCGTGTTCGACCCCCAAGCCACACTACAACACCGTGCACTTTTGGTTATAAATATTTAAATCTCGCGCCCCCAATCCTATATATGCACACACATTGCACGCACACAACGCGGGGACGTCAAGCTTTATGGCGCCGTTGCCGGGGAGGCAACGTGTTTGTTATTTTAGGATCTCATAAACCCTTGAGTCTAGCTCACATCTCTATCTCGTGATAATTTTCACGTTCTTCTTTTTCATTTTTATTTTCTTATTTTTATTTTCTTGTTTTTATTTTCTATTTTATCTATTTCTTTCCTGCTTTTTGCTTCACGTGTGTTTGTTGCTTTTAATGCGCAGGAACACAATAAGTCTTGACGACTTGATTCATGTTGATCCTAAGATAAACGCCACCCTAAAGCGTCTGGCCGCAGAGAAGCGAAGAAGAGAAGAGTCCGAAGCCATGTGGGAGAACACCCCACCTCACAAGTCCCTGCTGGAGTACTCGATGCCATCCATCGAGTCCACCTCCGCCATTCATCCTCCTGCTATTATGGCACAAAGCTTCGAGCTTAAGCCGTCTTTGGTGACATGGATCCAGCAGGATCAATTCTCGGGGACACCCATGGAGAGCCCCATCAAACATCTGGACTCCTTCTTGGAGAAATGTGACACCTTCCGCATAAATGGTGTCACGACTGAGGCGATTCGTCTGAAGCTATTCCCCTTCTCTCTGCGGGATAAGGCCAAGCTGTGGCTTAGAGGGAAGGACCCAAATACGTTCAACACTTGGGAGAAGCTTTCAAATGCTTTTCTGACGAAGTTCTTTCCTCCAGGGAAGACCATGAAGCTGAGGAGTGAGATCTCCTCCTTCTCCCAAGCCAGCCACGAGTCCCTGCATGAAGCTTGGACAAGATTTAAAGAGATGCAGCGAAGATGCCCTCATCACAAGCTTCCCAAGTGGCAGATAATTAATCTGTTCTACAACAGATTGAGGGATGACTTGAAATCTTCCATGGACGCCGCGGCTGGGGGGGTCCTTCATGTCCAGAAGTGAAGAAGATGACAGAAACATATTGGAAAATATGGCATCAAACAATGAGCAGTGGTGTGACAAGCAAGCCACACCTAGATCTGGGGGTATCCACAGGGTCGAGGATGTCGACAAATTATCCAGCAAGTTTGACTTGCTATCGACCCAGATCTCCGCGCTGATGGTAAGAGCCGGTGGTGCCGGTACACAACATATTGCGGTGGTGGAAGCAGAAGTCATGGGGGACTTCGAGGGTGGTGACATCTCACCACCGTTGGACCAATCAAGCGCACTATTCTACAATCCTACTGGAAATGCATCGTATCCACTACGGACTAGCTCCAACCCGGCCTACTCTCCAAACAACCGGAATCACCCCAACCTTAGCTACCGGGCTCCCTATCAGCAGCCGCCTCCTCAGCAGCAGCTAGTATATCAACCGCCTAGGCAACAACCGTAGCAGCAGTTTCAACAGCCGTAGCAGTTTCAGCAGCAGCCTCCACAACAGTATCAGCAATATCCCCCAAGGAACCAGCAGCTCATTCAGCAGCAGCAGCAATATGGCCAACAGAGGGCTATCTCTCCGGTTGAGTCCCTCTTGACTCAATACATTACCAACCAGGAGAAGATAAATTTGAAGCTGAAAATGGGGCAGAGGGTTCTCACTAACCAGGTAACCCAGCTGGGGTTACAGGTGGCGAACCTTCAAAGGTCGCAAAATCTATTGCAGCCACAACCGAAAGTGAACCCGAGGGGAGCAAACCAGACTTTGGCACTCATGCACGAGCATGCGAATGTGTCAGCTATAGTATTGAGAAGTGGAACACAAATCCACACAAGAGTGCCCCCCAAGAAACCGAAAGCACCGTTGGTCATAGAGCGACCAATTGAAAAATTAAATGACGACAGTGCTTCGTCGCCAAAGGCTACAACTCTGGAGGGAGTCCCTGAAGAGGAGAAGAAGAAAGACGAGGAAGGGAGCCTCAAGGTATTCAAGCCTGTTGTGCCTTTTCCACAACGGCTAGCCCAAGCCAAGATAGATGAGAAGTATGTCAAATTCTTTGCCATGGTCAAGGATCTAAGCTTGCAAATCCCCTTCCTCGAAGCTATCGAGACGATTCCCTCCTACGCAAAATTTTTAAAGGATTTGGTGACAAGAGGGTCAAGAAAGGAGAAGGTCGTATTAACGGCGGAATGCAGCGCTCTCATTCAGAGAGCAAATCCACCTAAGCTTAAAGACCCGGTGAGCTTCTCTATCCCTTGTGCGATTGGAGAGGTAAAGATCCATCGCGCGCTCGTCGATCTTGGAGCGAGCGTCAGTTTGAAGCCCCTGTCGTTGTATAAGAGGATAGGGATGGGCGACTTGGAGCCCACCAGTATGACCTTACAGCTTGCAGACCGATCGGTCAAATATCCGGTGGGGGTTGTAGATGACCTACCTGTCAACGTAAGTGGGGTGCATGTGCCAGTGGACTTCATCGTCATGGACATGCCTGAAGATACGCATACCCCCATCATCCTTGGACGATCTTTTATGGCCACTATCGACGTTTTAATAGATATGAAGAAAGGGAAGCTTTCCCTTAACGTCGGCAACAAAAAAGTCGAGTTTGACTTGGGGTTATCAATAAAGCACCCCAACCCCCCAGATGATCCAGGATGCAATATACTAGAGATAGAAGAAGAAAGAGTTGTGGAAGCAGGTGCCTGGGAAATTCTTTCAAGGAATCCCCCTGACAGTTTAGGGGACTTTGAAGAACACGTCGACCTGAAGAAAGATGATGTTGCTGGGAAAGCGGATGCAGCACATACGGTCCCTCTCATATTTCCAAAAGGCCCTCCGACGAGGAGGAAAGGGAAGGAGCCCATGGGGCTCACCGGAGACGTGATCCGAATCCTGAAAAGAGTGGCGGTAGATGCCAATATAAGGGAGAAGCCTTCGGATTCCATCAACGGAGGGAGGGTCGTCGAGCAAGTTTTCTTGTCACCACCAACGACACCGAAGGCCGCCAACTCTGAATCTGAAGCGATGTCGATTTTAGGGCATCACCCCCGTCCACCTTAAATATCATCTACAGGCGTCGAGCAAACAACGTTAAACAAAAGCGCTTCATGGGAGGCAACCCATGCTCTAAACTTTTATCTTCGTTTTAGGATTATTTTTAGCTTTATTTTTACTATTTTAATAAATGAATCCAGCCGCGGGAACTTCCGTCGAGAGACTTAGGCCATTTGTGAATTTTTGCATGAAACAAGCCCTCACCCGATCGGGTGACCAATCAACCGATCAGGTAAGACGTATCAGACAATGGCCGTATCTGTTCTCCAACGAACCGGTCGAGTGAAGCAATGTGAGACCGGGTGGTAGACCGTGTGAGTTGGGCCAAAGTCTCGGAAAATTTGGGAATTGATCAACCGATCGGTTGATACAAAGCGTGGTCGGGTGACCGGCCGGGTGAGCAGCACTTAATTCTCGGGAAAATCTGTGAATCGGCCAACCGATCGGTTGAGTTATCAACCGATCGGTTCGCCTGTAGCATCTTTTCAGCAAAAAATTTCGACCTAATTGTCAACCGATTGGGTGAGATTTCACCCGATCGGTTCGACTTAAACCCTATAAATACCCGCCCTCACCCGTTCATCTCCCACTTCACCCGACTTCGATTTTTCACGTCGTTTCGACTCCCTCTTCCCCCAACCGGCGACGATACTCCCTCAACCGACCACAAACCCCCTTAGATCCTTCCCTCCATTCTCCATCTCTTTCCCTCCATCGATTTCTCTCTCTCCATTTTCGTTTTTACCCCCACAAAACCCTATTTTTTGCACTCCCCCTTTCGAAATTTGCTGAAAAGAAGCGCCGCGGCTTCACACTTCACCCCATTGCACCGCGTTGGGACATCTACGAGCAAGGATCTTCGACTCTACTGGGTAACTTCGCTCCTTAGCTCAATTTCATATTTTTCCCTAGAATTTCAATTTGCTCGATTACTTGTGTGTGTACATTCATCACATTTACGCATTCACTCACACACACACCCGCACATGGCCCGGGATCAAGATAAGGGTAAGTGTATCATGTGAGAGGAGGGGTCGTCTCGCAAGAGACACAAGACCACACGTCCACCACACTCACACCCTCCTCCTGCACAGCCCCAACCCCAACCCCAACCTATCATCCCAGCTGAGGACCCACTGATGGGCCCGCATGGCTACTGCTTTAGGAACCAGGAGCATAAGGATTTCTATCATAGACTTGATGCGCGGGGGCATCTATCGACCAAATTTGCCCACACCCAATCGCTTATCGATCTCGGTGTATTCACCGAGGTCGAGACTCTCTTCGCAAATTTAGGTTGGTTAGCTTTCCTAAACGCCACCGTGGTGTCCTACCCCTCCCTCACACTCGAATTTTTATCCACACTTGTCTGTGAGTCAGGGTCGGTCGTCATCTTCCACGTCTGTAACAGAACCATTCGCACCCGACCTCGATACCATCAATAGCATCTTTGGTTTCCCCATCCTTGGGGACGACGCTATCCATCCCTACGGGTATCTCCCCGAATTTGAAGTCGATCAGTTTTGGTTCCACCTCACCCTTCACCCTCACTATCCCCGAGGTAAGGCCAAGGCCTCCTCCATCATTCACCCCATCTTCCGTCTGGCACACCGAATCATTTCTTACATGTTTTTCCCCAGGGATGAGTCAGGTACCGTGACCATCCCTGATCTCTTTATTTTGTAGGCCATGACCTTCGCTTTTGTTCGGGGTGATGACGGGATTTCTTTTAGGGCCCCAGTTGTTCCCGTCCATGCTGGTGCTTGGCTTGTTACCAAGCTTCTTGAGATTAGCCGCGCCGGTAAGGGCAAGCTTTGTTGTGGTGGCCTTATTACGATCATAGCTATGGCCCCCCAGTTTAACATTGTCATCCCCCCGAGATCTTCCCACTGCCGCAGGACCCTCACGTCTAGATCTCGACGTCCTACGGCATATTCACATGATTAAACCCCGCCCTGATGGCCGCTTCACTTTCCATTACGGACACCCCCCGGCTCCCTATACCATTCTGCCCAACCCCGCTCGCATGACCATCCAGCTTGTGGCAGACTGGAATTTCCCTCCTGATCCTGAGTTTCTTGGGGGGTTACATCTTCCATTTATCCCGGGCGCACCCAGAACACTTTCCCTTGCCGCCCACTTAGGCGAGCAGGACATTCCTGCGTCCTGTGGAGACCCCGGGGCTGGGCCTAGTAGTGCCATCTCGACTTCCCTTCCCACCACCACTGTCGCCACCTCTCCGATCCGTACGACCACCACCTCCACCTTTCGTCGAGCCGCCTCTACTCGCCTCCATCTCGAGGCTCAATTAGCTGCCTTACGCGCTGCCGCTTCCTCTTCCACCTCCTCGGTCCCATCCTCTTCCATCTTCACTCACCCACGTTTCCTCGTACTTGAGAGGAATGTGGCCGCCATCCTCCGCCTTCTCACACACGTCCATGGACCTCCTCCACCCACACCACCACCTTCACCCCCTCGACGATTTTCACCTCCCCTATCACATTCTTCACCTCCACCATCACCCCCTAGGCGACCATCCCCTCCTATCACTACTTCCATCCCCACTACCTCATCTACTCCCATCGTTTCCATTCCCTCCACTTCACCTCCGCTCACGACCCCTTCCATTACCCCATACACGCGCCGCAAGAAATTGCAGGTGCGTTCGCGATCACTCCCCCCTCCATCCTCACCTACCCCCATACCCTCTTCATCCTCACCTACCCCGTACCTCCACCATCCACCACCGCATTGGTCGCTATTTCACTCCCACTCACCATCACCACCACTCCACCCATTATTCACACTTCCTCCACACCCACCGATCCATCACCTCGACCACTTTCTCCACTTCTCCGTACACCAGTCACCTCACCCATCCACTCCCCCGCATCCCCCACATCTTCCACCGAGGAGGACGAGGATGATTCCTCTCCTGCTTTTTGATTTTCTTTTTGTTTTCTGACCTCCCCCTAGCATGTCTCTGCATTTTCATGATCACATCATATCGCTAGCATTGTCATGTCTAGCTTGGAGAAAGTCAATTTTTCTGTGTGTTGTCGTGTATTGTTTTCTTTGTGTGCTTGTTATATATGTTGTGTCGTGTGATTTTCTATTTTTATTTTCTTTTTATATGTCGTGTGGTGTGATCTTTATTTTTATTTTTATTTTCAGTTTCGTATGTGTGTTTTCTTGTTTTTCATTTCTTTTTGTGTCGGTGCGTATTCCCCCCCCCATTTATATTGCCCTCCTGTATTTACTCTTATTGCATTGAGGGTAATGCAAGTTTCAGCTTGGGGGAGTCGCACTTCGTGCGTCATTTGTGTTGTTTTCATCATGTTTTTTATTTTTTCTTTTCTTCTTTTTATCTCTTTCTCCTAGAGATGAACCCTATGATGCATTGCCACAATATCACACACACACATAGCATGGCTTCGATAATCACATTCACTAACCCTAGGAAGCCGAGTCCTATTGCATTTCATGCATCGTGGGTCTACTTAGCTTTTTTGTGAATCGTGTGTCGTGACTAGCGTTTGGTGTGCTTCTACTTTGTGATTTTGATTTATATACCTGTCCAGGAATGACCCCTAGATTATCATGCTTCGATTTGAATATGCGGTATTTGCCTCTCTTATCTGCTTCTGTATGCATGAATATATATATATCGTATGCTTCATTTCGCATGTGTCGGGATTCCACAATTCGGACTAGGATAAAACCCATTTTAGCCTATGCTCTGATTAGCGAAATATCTCCCTTGCCCAAGTATTTAGAATCCGATTTCTTTTTTATTTTACTTGGTGCAAATCCCCTCGTCATGTACCGTTCTCCCACTTGGGAGAGTACACACATGTATATACCCCAAAATTCAAAAACCCAAAAAAAAGGAGAAAAGAAAAACCCAAAAAAAGAGAAAAGAGAAAAGAAAGAAAAAAAATACATATGTATAGCCAAAAATCCAAAAAAATACATATATCCAAAACCCAAAAAAATTGTGTGTGAATATTTCCCTACCTATCGAGAATAAATGGAAGGCAAGAATTTGCACCGAGAGTTCTACTCCACATCATCTCAACCCCCATCGCTTTCAAAAACACTTGGAATAGGGAATTTCTAGCTATTATCTAGGCGATAGTGTGGTGATGTCCAAGTCCCTAGCAGTGGAGTCCCTGACACATGTATTCTCATACTCTTCTAATGCATGCTTGAGCTATGTATTCACCGCTTATTTCGAATCAAATCGATATTTGGGTCTTTTCTTGGATTTGTGTATATGGAGCTTATAGCACAATGTAGATAGTGACACCGTCTGCTAGCACACGACCGCACTTACTCGCGCTTCACCGCGTGGGCCCAAACACTTGTCTGGACTCGTTTCCTTTGGTTTAGTGTTGTGATTTGTCATTTGCTCGCTTGGTGTGGCGTTTTTTATTTTTGTTGGCCCTGACGGGTGATTTAGGATTTAGAGTTCTCGTTTTCTCGTTTTCTCTCTTTCTCTCTATTTTCTCCCTCCGAGCTCCTACTCTCACTCGTCTTCCTCGAGGACGAGGAAGGGTTCAGCTTGGGGGATTTTGACGTGCGTTTATATTTCATATATTCACGCACATCTTCTTTTGTGTTTTTCCGTTATTTTTCGACGTCTTGTATCCATTTTCTCGTATTTTCTTTGTTTCTTTCACTTCTCCATGTTTTTTCGTGTGTGCAGGAGTTTGCCAGCGTAGGGGACACATAACAAAGATATCATATGTCCCCGGAGCAACAGGAGGAGTCACACGTGATCCAGGGGGTCAAACGACAAAGATCTCCATCTTTCAGCCCCCCACCCGATCGGTTGGATACTTCAACCGATCGGGTGATGCACGCGTGCACGACCCGGACAGACGCTGAAGAAATGAGAGCGTCAACCGACCGGGTCGGAGACCGGTTCAGCCCAACAGATCTCTCTGGAAATTGGAGCTGAACTTCAACCGATCGGGTGACCTTCACCCGATCGGTTCATTTGTAGCCGATTTCCCCGAAGACACGACCTGGAGAGCTCACCCGACCGTCGATGACCGTGCAAAAACGTCTGAAGTTTCTGTTTATTTGGGTGACGTTTCTAATCGATCGGTCGATCTATCAACCGATCGGTTCACCTGATAATCTCAAGATCCAAACGACCAGAAGCTTCCGCCAACCGATCGTGTCGAGTGATCGGGTGACGTTTCTGAAAATTGTTGCCGAAGTTCGCAGCAGGTCACCCGATCGGTTGATTCTTCACCCGATCGGGTGACGTCGTTTTCTATATATATAAACCCTAGGTTTTCAGAAACGAGATCTGAGTTGTATTTTCTGTTTTCTCTCCATTTTGTGACGGCTGGAATTTATTTGATATTTGTAAGTTGTCTGATCTTTACCAAACTTTAATATATTGTTAATTGCATTACTAATACCGCATTTCTATTGCCCGATTATGTTTTTAACGGTCGATTTTCATTTAGATTGCTTTTTACCTAAAATGTGTGAGTAGTTTCCAAATCTGGGATTTTGGTGGAAACCCCTTCGTGGGTCCTCCCTAATGCGTCCATAGGACTAGGAAATCGATAGGGATTAGGAATCTATCGATTACGCGGGGTGTTTTATTGTCATCGGCGGGAAAAAGACCGCCTTTGACCGTTGGGCCAAGGGGAATAAACTTGGCGGTTGACTCCCTAGCCATAGCTCACGCCCTTAGCATAGGCATCGAATCCTAGCGTGTGGGAACGGCAGGATGAGATGTTGGGAGTTATCGTTGTGAGCTTAGTGCTCCCGGAGTCGGTCAGTATTAATGGACATGGGAATTCCCACTGACCGAACCCGGAAAGTCCGGCGTATCATCCTGGGCACCGACCGGAATATCGGGCCCATGAGACGCTGGTATCACTCTTAGAGGCAACGTCTAACCATTAGACCCTAATTCCGATCGTTATCCTACTCGTCGGCCGTATTGGCGAGAATGACACGTTAGGGCAAAAACCGAAGTCCCGGGTTCCCTTTTATATTGTTTAACCTCGTATATACATTCCATGACAACCCATCTATTGATTCGGGCTAGCTCGCCCATAGGGTGAATTTGGTC
Organism: Scilla litardierei; assembly: GCA_030789695.1. NCBI lineage: Eukaryota > Viridiplantae > Streptophyta > Magnoliopsida > Asparagales > Asparagaceae > Scilla > Scilla litardierei. The sequence continues at coordinate 109,415,466 of CM061130.1, read as the reverse complement.
CTTTCTGACACAAGCATAATCACGCATCCCCGTGTTCGACCCCCAAGCCACACTACAACACCGTGCGCTTGCGGTTATAAATATTTAAATCTCGCGCCCCCAATCCTATATTTGCACACACAATGCACGCACACAACGCAGGGACGTCAGTCTTTCATCTCAAATTGAGATGACAAGAAATTGTTGGTATCATTAACAATATCTAGATTGTTCCCAAAAATTAACATGTCATCGACATAGAGACAAATAATTACACAATCTGATCCTATTAGTTTAGAATAAACACAAGAATCAGATGTATTTACAACAAAGCCATTCCTTATTAGGGTGCCGTTGAATTTCTCATACCATTGCTTAGGAGCTTGTTTTAAGCCGTATAAAGACTTTCTAAGCCTGCAAACCTTATTCTCTTCACCAGCAACTACAAAACCCTTGGGTTGGGACATGTAGATTTCTTCTTCTAGATCGACATTTAGGAAGGCTGTCTTAAAATCCATTTGATGTATGACTAACTCATGAATTGCAGCTAAGGCAATAGATTCATTATGATTGCAATCTTGGTCACATGAGAATAGGTGTCAAAGTAGTCTAATCCTTTCTTTTGAGTAAAGCCCCTGATCACAAGTCTAGCTTTGAATTTTTCTATCGATCCGTCAGGTCTCATCTTTTTCTTGAAAATCCATTTATTACTAATGGGCTTATTACCTTTAGGTAACTCAGCTAATTCCCAAGTTTGATGGGATACAATGGAATCAAGTTCGCTTTTAATAGCCTCTTCCTAAAAGCTAGCGTCAATGGATTTCATTGTCTCATTATAGGATTATTGGGTCTACTTCTATTATAAATGTAGACACTATCTCATCACTAAGCATGCCTATACATCCATTTTCTGACAGAAAGGCAGTTAAAAAGTCAGGTCCAAAATTGGTTTCAGTCATTTGCCTCTTCCTCCTTCTGGGTTCTTCACTAAAAGTAGAACTACATGTATGCATATCAGAAGATATAGGTGAAGAAGAAGGAATAGACTCAATGTTTGACTTAATAAAGTCAGGTAGTCCTACCTTTGCCAGACACCTCCACACTCTAAGAAAATTAAGGTTAGGGGGATAACCTTTCCACAATTCATAAGGTGTTTTGTCTAGTTTCATATGGGGTACTCTATTAAGGATATGGAAAGCAGAGAGAATGGCTTTCCCCCCACATGTCATCAGATAATCCTGAGCTTAAGAGCATGGCATTCATCATTTCTTTCAGAGTCTTATTCTTTCGTTCAGCTATACCATTTTGTTGAGGAACATAAGGAGCACTAAACTCATGTATGATTTCATTCTTCTCACAGAAGTCTTTTAAGGTATGGGAGCTATATTCTCCACCTCTGTCAGACCTAAACCTTTTGATTTTTCGATCAAGTTGGTTTTCTACTTCTGTCTTATATTTAATGAACATGAATATGCCAAATTTGAGACAATTCGCCCAACAAAAAGAAGACACGAAAAATGGTATCTTATATTAATCAAAGGCAGAAAATATTGGAGTATTAAAAGTCCAAGATTAAAGTGAGAATGCACATTTTTTTTAATACTAGTACAAAAAATGTCCCTGACACAATAAATACCATCAAATAACCAAGACTAATTGAAATTATTCCAATTGACTCAATTGCAGGAATCCACATACGAAATGACACGAAGAAACAACAGGAAAAGATTATTAAATTCTTCCGCGAAACTTTAAATGTTTAACGTGAATTGACCCCGATACTTGGTAAAAATATGTATTGAAATGGCCACGCCCAGGGGTTGAACGACCAAATAAGTTGCATTATAGTTAACCCCACAAAATGTAATTACGTTTTGACTGAAATGGCCCAATAAATCAAAATCTTTGTACTCTTCTGAGACATCCGAATCAAAACATTAAAACACCCAAAAAGAAATATTAAAGAATAAATTTTCTTTACAAATCATCAATTTTCCTAACGTTTTGTGTGTGTGAATGTTTAGAGTTCATTGTCAAAACAAAAACCAGATTCCACCAAAAACTGTCGAAAGTTAACCTAGAAACCTAACAAAATTTCACTACCAAATGACACGAAAACTGTCAGTATCTAAATTTCCAAAATGCACAATTCTTCTAAATTCATAACCAGTAAGCATCCTTCTCCTTCCAAAATTCACCAACCAAAATATTCTGTCTATGTCAATCTTCAAACAAGATCCAGAGTCGTAAACTTCTGCTAAATCAGAAGCTGTAGTAAGTAAATTAAAAAATTTTAGAAAAAATAGATCGCGACGGTCTGACCTTTTCTCGCTACAGAGATGGACGAAGCACCGCCAGACCTAGCTCGCCGTCGATAGTTACGGTTGCTCCCCAAGGTTAACGCAATCGCGTCTGGACGTGTCTACTCGTGGCCAGAAGCGTGGAGTTTGCACAGTGGTCGATACCCAGGAGGAGGAGGAATGGAAGAGAAGAGAATAGAGATGATTTTTCGCAACTTTTAGAGAAACTCTAGACAAGAGTTTATAAAGAGGAAAAAGATGGCTGTTGGTATTCGGCCATGAATGCCATTAACAACACAGCCATTAACATCCATTAAAAGAAAAATGGCGGTTGCAATTAAATGAAAAATGGCTATTGGGAAAATGTTGAATTCTGAAAAATAAAATGGGCTAAAAACACGAGTCAAAACACGGGCACTCCGCGCACGCACCCGTGAACCCCCCCCCCCCCCCCCCCCCCCCCCCCCCCCCCCCCCCCCCCCCCGATGCAGGCACGACGCCAGCGTATACATGTTAATGGTTTCTGGATCCGTCACCCAGATTTTCCATTCGGCTCAACCCGGTTTGGGCTCGGCCCTTGCTTAGGCTCATGTGCACGCGAGCTACCCCCAAATTCTAGCCCATTAACAAGTCCAATAGCCTATATGAGAGAAGCCTATTATATACACACACAAGGGTGATTGCCTATCCAATGTGGGACTAAAAAAGAGAGTGTGTGAGTGAACAAATGGCCAAAAGAGCCATTAATTCCAACATGGTGAAAATCAGGACATTTGTTAGTGCATCATCCTAAACTGGAGAGCTCCTCCGCAAAGCAACCCTTGAATCATAAGGGTTCAAATATCCGTATATGCCAATATATCTCACTAAACTAATCCCAGCCAGCACTGGTAATACCACCAGATAATAACTTAAACCGATACTGGTATTACCGTCAGATAATAACTAAAACCTATACGGAGTTTTTTCTTCCGGGAGTTCATTTGGGAATCCAACATTTTACTGTGTGCACATAGCGCTTATTTACAAGTTTACCATTCAATCTTTTTCCACTATTTTCCTCTTTTACCCTCCTCCCCCCTCAACCGTCCGTACCCTGACTGCTAGAGATCCACGTCCAACTGAAAAACCATTGAGACGAGGACTCCTCTCTCCTTTGCAAAAAATCCCCGGCAGAAACCCTAATCCTAACCCTAAATCTGCCGGAGATGAAGTAGCAGAGACAAGGACGATTTCATTTATCTGGATATTTTCTCTCACGGCAAGATCCAGAAGCACTACCTCTTTGGCAATGAACTGATGAACCAACGAGAACGACTTGGACAAAGACGATGATTACCAGGAAGATGTTGATGGCCAAGAAGACGGTGATGGTCGGAGCAAATTATTCAAACCCTAAAGATTAGTCCCCATTGAATTGCATCAAATCGTCGGAGCTCCCAGCATCGAATCGTCGGTGACTTGACATAGCTGACGAAAAATCGCAGCCCACAACCCTCCCACATCGGAGCTCCTGGAATCGAATCGTCGGTGAAATCAACTGAATAATTTCAACATCTTCGACGGAGAATCGCGGCCCCCCATGAGCTTTTTCGGAAACTTACCCAATTGGGTGTGCACATGAATTTTGTGGCAACAATACAATTATCAATGGTGATGGACCTCAATGTTAATTTTTGTAATATTGCTTACAAATCTTCACATTGGTATGATATTGTCCAATTGGGCCTGTACGTCCAGTTGGTTTTGCTCTTGGGATTTTCCCTAAAAGGCATGATACCAATGGAGATGATTTCTATCCTATTATAAACCCAAGAGCATCCTGCTTATAACCGATGTGGGAACATTGTTCGCATCCCAACAATCCTGGTTCTGATACAATGTTAATTTTTATAATAGGGCTCACAAACCTACACATGGGTATGATATTGTACAATTAAGCGCATCGGCCCAATTGGATTTGCACTTAGGCTTTCCATTAAAAGGCATCATACCAATGTAGATTTCTACCCTATTATAAACCCAAGGCCCTCCTTACTCACAATCGATGTGGGACTATTGTTCACATCGCAACATGTATGAACAGATAAAACTATTGGGTTTATCTAATATTTGGTATTTTGAGTTTTATAATATAAAGATTAAAATGAACGGTTCACACCGTTGGAAAAATACGAAAGGGTGCATATTTTTTTGAGGCCACATATGCCATATGTAAACATGTGCATTTGCTATAATAGCAAATCTAGTACGAAATAGTAACCAATGGTTTTCAAAAAAATAAAAACAGTTCATCTTTCTTAATTCATAAATGTTGTGAACGGGTATTTACTGGGTTGGATGAGTTATTGGGCCATCCTAAGTGTTTGGGCCCATATCTGTATAAGCCCACTTGTATTCTCCCCTTTGGCTATAAATATAGACCTGAGGGCTCTCCCCTCAGCAGTTGATTCATAACACGTTATCAGCACGAACCTCTAAATTTTCTTTTTTCCACAAAATTTTTTCCGTTCGTTGCGAAGGCGAAGGCGGGAGATCCACGAGCGCAGTGCAAGGCTTCCTCAATCGAGCGTCGTCATCCGCGTAGGGCTTCGAGCAAACGTCGCTATATCCGGAGGACGGATATAGAGGTAAAAACTCTAAAAACAACGTTTTTAATCATACGTATGATTGCCCCTCCCCTAGATCTCACAAGATCGTCATGGGGATTCATCGTCGCCTTGAAAACTACGGATTTTTCATCCCAAAAATCAATTTTTTTAGGGTTTTTGGATTTATTTTTGCCAAATCCCTAAATCAACCCCGCCGGCGGCCTCGCCCCCCCCCCCCTCGCCGCCACGCCGTCCCCCCCCCCCCCCACAGGGGGGGCGGCAGCCGCCACGCCTCCCTGCAGGGGGGGCGGCGCGGCCCTCTCTGCCGCCGCCCTCCCCTGCAGGGGGGCGACCGTCGCCGCTCCCCCCTGCAGGGGGGCGGCGGCCCCCGCGAGGCCGCCCTCCCCCCTGCAGGGGGGGCGGCGGCCTCCCGAGGCCGCGCCCCCCCTGCAGGGGGGCAGCGGCCCCTTCGCTCCCCCCCTGTAGGGGGGCGGCCCCCGATGCCGCGCCCCCCCTGCAGGGGGGCAGCGACCCCTGCCGCTCCCCCCTGCAGGGGGGGCGGCGGCCCCGTGGCCGTGCCCCCCCCCCCCTGCAGGGGGCGGCGGCGGCGGCGGCGCCCCCCCTGCAAAACCCTAACAGGTAAAAAAACACAGATTTGTGGGCCTGAAGCCCACAGCAGATCTGTGGGCTTCAGGCCCACAGATTTGAAAAAAAAAGGCATATGGGCCTGAAGCCCATAGGTCGACTGCAGGCTTCAGGCCCGCAGGCTGGTTTATCTGGAAAAAAAAATTTGGGGGAGGCAAAGGGCTATAAACTCGCCTCAAAAGGCAACTTATTAGCCTAAAAATTAATTTAAAATGGGGATTCAAAGGCAACATATTCGTGAAAAATCACGGTAAATTACGGGACAAATATCGGGCAGACAAGGGCGTTTTGGGGATCTTTTGGGGGGCTTTTGGGATGATGAGGGAACCTTTTTCCTCATACAAAAGAAAATGTTAATTTTGGGCTCTTAATCAATTTAATTGATTAAACCCATTTACTTTACAACCTATGCATCGTAATTTCTTTTACATGCTTTACATCTCTGGCAAAATTATGTGGATATTATATTTGCGTGGTTGTACATTTTATTTAAAAACTTAATAATTAGGAAGATCCTGCGACCGCTCTGCCGTTAGTTACCTAACCTAACGGTGTATGACGTTGCCCATTGGTCCAATAATTATTAAGTGATTAAATATCGTTTTATCCTCTTATGAATAAACTGCCTGTGATGTCTGTGGATGAAAATATTGATGAGCATAATATTCTTGCATGAATTGCTAAATGTGGTTTTTGGATCGACCGTTTAGTCCCACAGTTTATTTCCCGCACTTTTCTTTTATTTTGAGAGAAATTGTAGTGAGGATTTTATGTAAATGTCAAAGAAAGAAGACCAACTTCCATGGAGACGGAGGCCTCGCTTGAAGACGAAGATATTATATGGGACCCACGGGGTTTCCAAAGTTGTATTTTCATTTTATTCAAGCTGCAAATTTGTATAATTTGGACTGTGGAATTTTTGGACTCTTTCTTGTGGGACTGGCCGATCCACACGTTTAGCTTTTCATTTAATATTGCTTCCGCATGAAAATGTTTCTTTTCTGATTAATTATTAATTCATGCATGTTTGTGCTCTGCTAGATAAATGGCTAAAATTGCAAGCGTTGACTTTGAAGTGCTGGATGCATCAGGCAGAAACTATCTAAGCTGGCAGCTAGATGTTAAGTTTCACCAGCGGGCCAAGTCCCTCATCACTGCTGTAACTGAAAAAGAAAATGTTAGTGATATAGAGAAGGCGCAAGCCATCATCTATATTTGCCGCCATGTGGAAAAGACCTTAAAGGCTGAGTACCTTACGGTCGAAGATCCACTTGAGCTATGGACCGCCCTTGAGGACAGGTATAAACATCAGAGAGATGTTATACTCCTAAGGGTGAGATATGAGTGGGAGAACCTGAGACTGCAGGACTTTAAGTCCATTGCTGAGTACAACTCAGCACTTTTTAGCATCACCTCATGCCTGAAGTTGTGTGGTGAAAAAGTCTCAGAAGATCGCATGCTGGAAAAGACGTATACGTCTTTCCATGAAAAGGATGCGATACTTATGCAGCAATACCGTGAACGTAAGTTCACCAAGTATTCAGAGCTGATGTCATGTCTTCTCATGGCCGAGCAAAACAGAGAGCTTCTTCTTGCCACTCACAATATGCGCCCTCCCGGCACTGCCCCCCTACAAGAAGCTCACCATACCTCTTCCTTCAAAAAGAAGAGGGATAATAAAATAAAAGAAAGACCACAGAAAGGGGGACAACAGAAAAGAGCCAAGGGCCCACCACAGCAGCGCAAGAATGAAGGGAAGCGCAAGTTCACCTGGCGCAGGAATGATAACAAGAAAAACAATGCACCCCCACCCAAGAGGGACTGGGAAGACCAGTGCCACAGCTGTGGCATGACAGGCCACTGGTCTAGAGTGTGCAGGACCCCAGTGCATCTCCAGGAGCTTTACAAACAAAGCAAGAAAAAGAATGGTGAATCAAACCTGGTGGCTGCGAATAATGCAGTCAAATTCACAGCAAAAGACTTCGAGTCAGATGATCTGTTTGATTAGCCTGTTATCATTTATCTTAGCATTTTATTGTATGAACATTCTATTTTATGAGAGCTTTTATGTATCTTCAATTCTGTTGAATAAAATTTAGCCTTTCTGAATGCAAATGTTTACTCATCTTTTTTTAGATGGAATGCTCTCATGACTGCTTAGTAGACAGCGCGTCAACACATACGATCCTTCAGTACAAATGCTATTTTCATAGCATTATCCCGTATAAGAGCCCTGTAAACACAATTTCAGGGCCATCGGACATAATTGAAGGTTCTGGGAATGCAACCTTGTTGCTCCCCAATGGAACAGAAATAAAAATAAAAGATGCACTTTACTCTCCGAATTCCAAGAGAAACTTACTAAGTTTCAAAGATATCCGTCTTAACGGACTCCACTTGAAAACAGCAAATGTCAAAGAAAATGAATTACTGTATGTAACATCTCAAGAAAATGGAGTTAAAACCATACTTGAACGTTTTGAGAGCCTCTCATCAGGCCTCTACCATACAAAAATTCGGAGAGAGGAAGCAAACCCGACGGAGCACCTGAAGTGCCCGACATCGGCCAAATTCTTACTTTTGCACGATAGACTTGGCCACCCCGGATCTGTGATGATGCACCGCATCCTAGCACAATCACATGGGCATAACCTGAAGAACCAGAAGATTCTTCAGAAGGGAGAATTCCCTTGTGTACCCTGCTTTAAGGGTAAATTAATAACAAGGCCATCACCACTTAAAGTGGATATTGAGTCTCCTAGCTTCCTTGAAAGAATACACGGAGACATATGTGGACCTATCAACCCCCCTAGCGGGCCCTTTCGGTACTTTATGGTACTGATTGATGCATCTTCGAAATACGCGTATGTGTGTCTACTTTCAACCCGCAACTTAGCTTTTCCAAAGCTTTTGGCACAAATAATAAAGTTGCGGGCGCATTTCCCAGACAACCAAATAAAGAAAATACGTCTGGATAATGCGGGGGAATTTACCTCTCAGTCATTCCAAGAATATTGCCAGGCAACGGGAATAGAAAGTGAACATCCAGTGCCGCATGTTCACACCTAGAATGGGTTAGCTGAGTCGCTAATTAAAAGACTCCAATGGATCGCACGACCATTGCTGATGAAATCCCAGTTGCCGGTGGATGCATGGGGACATGCAATTTTGCATGCTGCATCACTAATAAAAATTAGACCCTCAGGAGGTCAGAGTCTATCTCCAATGCAACTCGCATATGGAACGCCGACGCACATCTCTCACTTGAGAATCTTCGGTTGTGCAGTTTATATCCCCATTGCACCACCACAGAGGACCAAGATGGGTCCTCAACGTCGCCTAGGTATCTACGTAGGGTTTGACTCACCCTCCATTATAAGATAACTAGAACCCCAAACGGGGGACGCTTTCAAGGCACGCCTTGAAGACTGCAATTTTGATGAGACGTATTTCCCCAAAATGGGCCTAGACATCGAAAAGTCTAGTGCAAAGCAAATGTTAACGTGGGATACAAAAAGCTTGACCCACTATGATCCGGTAACAAAACAATGTGATGATGAGATCCGGAAGATCTTACACATCCAGGACACAGTCCATAGATTACCGGACTCGTTCACTGACAACCAGAAGATTGTCAGATCACACATCCCTGCTGCGAATACTCCAGCTAGGATTGACATCCCGAAGGATGGATGCAATCCACCTGCAGCAGAAGTGGCTGCACCTCAACAGAAAAGAGGCAGACCACCAGGCTCCAAGGATAAAAATCCAAGAAAAAGAAAAATATCCGGAGACCTTGGGACGATACCCCCACAGAGAAACGAGCTCGTGTCCATACCCTCTCCCCTCCCGGAATCCACTGCAGAGGAACTGCCGGGAGAAACAGAAATATCACTAAATTATGTACGCACAGGGGAGGTATTGGACAGAAAGAGTACAGTCGTCGACGATGACTTCGCGTTTCACATTGACATTCACGTCGCCGGAAGCGATGATGATTATGAACCACACTCCGTTGCTGAATGCAAACGTAGAGATGATTGGCCAAAGTGGAATCAGGCAATAGAAGCCGAGCTGGACTCGCTTCAGAAACGAAAAGTCTTTGGGCAAATAGTCCAGACACCTACCGGTGTCAAACCTGTGGGATACAAATGGGTATTCGTCAGAAAAAGAAACGAAAATAATGAGATCTCACGCTACAAAGCTAGACTTGTAGCACAGGGATTTTCCCAAAGACCGGGTATAGACTATGACGAAACATACTCCCCAGTCATGGATACGATCACGTTCAGATTCCTGATAAGCTTAACAGCAAAGGAAGGCCTAGATATGCAGCTAATGGATGTTGTGACTGCGTATCTATATGGCAATCTCGACAAGGAGATCTACATGAAACTTCCTGATGGCTTTTCAATGCCTGCTGAACTGAAAGATAGACCTCGGGACGTCTATTCTGTTAAGCTACAAAGATCATTGTATGGTCTCAAACAATCAGGAAGAATGTGGTATAACAGACTCAGTGAGTTCCTTATTCAACAAGGATTCACGGACAATGAAGTCTGCCCTTGTATCTTCATAAGAACAAAGGGAAAAGGATTCGTGATAATAGCTGTCTACGTAGACGATCTGAATCTCATAGGATCTCCTGAAGAGATCACTGAGATATCTGTAAGCCTAACAAAAGAATTCGAAATGAAAGACCTAGGCAAAACCAAATTCTGCCTTGGCTTACAGATTGAACATCAAAAGGACGGAATCCTATTACACCAAACCACATATACGAAGAAAATGTTGCAAAGATTCCATATGGACCATTGCCATCCATTGAGTACACCTATGGTGGTACGATCCCTGGATGCACATAAAGACCCCTTCCGGCCGCTGGAAGAGGGGGAGGATATACTTGGTCCGGAAGTTCCCTATCTGAGTGCCATCGGAGCACTACTATCTGGCAAACTGCACGCATCCCGATATAGCGTTCACAGTAAATTTGCTTGCCAGATACAGTGCAGCGCCTACACAGCGCCACTGGACCGGGGTAAAGCACCTTCTGCGCTACCTCCAAGGGTCTACAGATTTGGGACTCTTCTACAAAAATGGAACATCCTCTACACTTGCAGGTTATGCTGATGCAGGGTACTTGTCTGATCCCCACAAAGCAAAATCACAGACTGGGTACGTGTTTACCTACTGAGGAACAGCCATTTCCTGGAGATCCATCAAGCAAACCTTGACGGCGACCTCATCCAATCACTCGGAGATCATTGCCATCCATGAAGCAAGCAGAGAATGCGTATGGATATGCGCAGTCATCCACCACATCTTGTCTACGACCGGACTGAAGACTGGAGACCTCGAGCCCACTACCATGTTCGAGGACAATGCTGCTTGCATAGCTCAGCTACGAGGTGGCTTCATCAAAGGCGACAGAACGAAACACATTTCACCAAAGTTCTTCTGGACGCACGAGCTACAGAGAGATGGCAAGATCGAAATCAGACAAGTGCAGTCATGTGACAATTTGGCAGATTTGTTCACTAAAGTCCTTCCTACTGCTACCTTTAGAAAACTTGTACATAGGATTGGAATGAGACGCCTAAGAGATCTGAAAGCTTGAGAGCTTGTACAGATCAGGGGGAGTTTGGCAGAGTTTGTACTCTTTTCCCTTAACTATGGTTTTTCCCACTGGGTTTTCCATAGCCAAAGGTTTTAACGAGGCAAATCTCACCAACTCAGGATCCTGAAGTATCCACCCCATGTGAGACCCATACAGGCTCAGAATCCTGAAGTATTCATGAGCAGGGTCCACAACTATGGCTGGATAAGGGGGAGTGTTGTGAACAGGTATTTACTGGGTTGGATGAGTTATTGGGCCATCCTAAGTGTTTGGGCACATATCTGTATAAGCCCACTTGTATTCTCCCCTTTGGCTATAAATATAGACCTGAGGGCTCTCCCCTCAGCAGTTGATTCATAACAATAAAGAGTTTCTCTTTTCTTTTCTTTTCTTTTCTTTTCTTTTATTTTCTTTTCTTTTCTTTTCTTTTCTTTTCTTTCTTTTAAGAACTAAAAGAACTTTTAATTTTATTTTATTTTCTGAATCATGCATGATTAATTTCTCCATTGTTGTAAACGTGGTGGCTATGGAATCCATAGCCCTGTATTTATAGTGGTAGGGTTACATAATGGGTGGATACCTACTAACGGGTAGGCTCACCAAAAACCTGTTTATAACACTTCCCCTTATCCATCCATTGTTGTAAGCCGTGATGAACGCTTCAGGGTTCATATAGCTTATCTGATCATGGGTCTATGGATACTTCTGGATCCTTAAGTTTAAGAGTACTTGCCTCATTAAAACCTTTGCCAAGGAAAACCCAGTGGGAAAAACCAGTGGCTATGATCACTCCTTATTTTACACCTTTTTTCCCGCATTTTTGCATGCCATTTAGATCGCCCAAATCATGTTTTTCACGATATATCGACGATATTGCGATGCTTTTCACGATTTGTTGTTTTTGTCGCATTTCAGGTGATTTGGCGCGATTTGGAGTGATCTCGAGATGCGCTTACTCCAGAGGGTCACCGACGACCTCCCCGAGGGGTATTTTGCTGTTGGAGAGGAGCGGAAGAAGAACGGACGTCGCAGGAGCGACGAGGAGGCCAAAATAAGCAGATTGGGCATGTTTAGTGTCCCACTCGTCCGAGTGGAGGACCCACTCGGCCGACCAGCGAGACACCGCTCGGCCGACCAGATCAGACACGATTCCTATGTGCACTCGGTCGAGCGACGGAGACCACATCGGCCGAGTGAAGAGACCACGTCCGCCCGAGTGGCACCCAGACGAAGCCCTTCAAAAATCTCCAAGTTTCTGTTTTTCGGCTGCCTGAGCTTCAGAAGACCCACTCGGCCGAGTGGATAATCCCGTCCGCCCGAGTACAATGAAGCCCTCGGCCGAGTAACGACAACTCACTCGGCCGAGCCGCCCCCGAAGTAGAGACCCCTGAAGGCCCCGACTTACTGGAAAATTACAGGGTTTCTCACTCGGCCGAGCGACTTTTGTCACTCGGCCGAATGCGACGCGCTGCCTGTAGCGAAAATTGCGGAAAACAGGCTGCGCAGGGGTATTTTGGTCACAGTTTTTGGACGATTTTGGGGGGTATTTAACCCCTGTTTTTACCCTAGTTTTGGAGAGCTTCTCCTTAGATTTTTTGCAGCTTTTTAGATTAGCTTTTTAGTTTTATTCTTGAGATTGGAGAGGAGGCAAAGTTTGATTTTTGTTGGATTAATTGAAGAACTCCATTGGTTTGTCTTTCTCTTCCCCAAAAATTCTATTTTTATTGCATATCTCAATATTGTGATGAATTCTATTGCTTATTTCATTGATTATTTTTGTGATCTTGCTATGAATTGTGAGTAGTCGCCACGTCTTGGGGCGTGGGGATGAACCCTACAAGCCCAACTTCATATTTGTGATGAATTAGTAGAAATTTTGCTAGAATTGATATCTAGGGATTAGATTGGGATCAATTTACTACGGTTAGCTAGGAGTTCATACCGATCGGGATTTGCAAGAGATTGGATCCCGATTCGATAGGAAACCCTAGAAATCCGAATTGGGTTGGAATCGAATTTCCGTAGTATCGGTTTGCAAGAGATTGGACCGATACTAGGGTTTCCGGTTGCAATTCCGTGCCAATACCCGTTTGCAAGAGATTGGACGGGTAGGAACTATCCCAATCTAGATCGCGAGCCGAGTTTGCAAGAGATTGGGCTCGGTGCGCGATTGGACGATGATGTTGACCCTAATGCTAGCTTTCCTAGGCTAGGGGTTTGCAAGAGATTGGACCCAAACCTAGGATAGCTATAGACCGGCAACAGCACGAGAGCGTGAGCTTGGTTCTACATTCAGTTGCAACTAGTCCATCCAAGATCTCAATCTAGCAATTTTGAAACCGACGAACCACATTTATGAGATACGGTGAGTAGCGGGGATTCCCCATTCCCTAGACGTTCTTTATTTGATTCGATATTTCCGCACTTTGTCTGACGATTGTGACAGGATCGCCAAAGGCAAATCTTTCTTCTTGAATAGCCAGGGTGATTGGAACAAGCACGGTCATTCGTCCTCCCTGTGTTCGATATCCCGCTCGCTGCTACACCGTGCACTTGCGGTAAAACTACAACAGTTCTTTAGGGTTACGTCCCGGAGCGATCAAGTTTTTGGCGCCGCTGCCGGGGAGGGCGTTTAGACGGTGTTCGTCATATACCACCCGGTTACTTCTTCTTTCTATCTTTCTTTACTTTCTTCTGTTCGCACATTCTCCTTGTATTTTGCATAAGGCCTTTGCAGGAAGAATGGATAATGCAATGTCAACAATAGAGCTCAGTCAGGAAGACTATGACTCCTTCACAGACCTCCTTAAGGAGCTTGTCGATGAGGTCCACGCTACCGGAGCTTTTGCTATCGACGTCAAGGACCCCGACGAACAACTGTTTGCTAGTTTCGTGATGGACCAGATCTCCCCGGAGGGGACTATCGGGGGCAATGTCAGAGTTGACGTGATCGACGACAAATTATATTTCGAAAACGGTGGAACAAGTGTCGAGGATCGCCATACTCCGGGAGGATCTTTAGAGCAAACCAGCTTTCAGGGAGTTACACCCCATGACACTTACTCTTGCTTCTATGAATCGTCTGATGTGTTTCATGATTCCAGGGACGAACCGGAGCCGAGTGAAAGCTCTAACGAAGCTAGCGCAGAACCGGAGAGCGCTTATTTCGATGCATCATCCTCACTAAGTAGTGAGTCTGACTCTTCACAAGAGAGCGCGCCACCTGAGCACGAGCTAGACCCGGATGGCAAGGAAGGAGCGAAACTCATGCGAGCCGATGAAGTAGAAGGAGAGGCGCCTCTTCAGGTAGAACTTAAACAATTACCTCCGAATCTAAGGTACGCCTTTTTGGGTAACAAATTAACTTTCCCGGTGATAGTAAACTCCTACCTCGCGCCAGACCAACTTGAAAAACTCCTAGACATTCTTAGGAGCCATAAAGATGTCCTGGGATACACTATCTCCGATCTAAAAGGGATAAGCCCTAGGCTTTGCACGCATAGGATCCATTTGGAGGATACCGACGCCACCTCCATAGAGCCTCAAAGGCGATTAAACCCGAACATGAAGGAGGTGGTTAAAAAGGAAATCCTAAAATTGCTAGAAGCCGGTATAATCTATCCTATCTCAGACAGTAGATGGGTTAGCCCAGTTCACGTCGTCCCCAAGAAAGGGGGGATGACTGTCATAAAAAATGAGAAAGGTGAGCCCATATCTACGCGCACCGTCACGGGATGGCGAATGTGTATTGACTATAGGAAACTCAATAAAGCCACCCGAAAGGACCATTACCCATTGCCCTTCATTGATCAAATGCTTGAACGCCTCGCAAAACATAAATACTTTTGCTATCTAGACGGGTATTCGGGATTCTTCCAAATCCCTTTGCACGAAGATGACCAAGAGAAGACAACTTTCACTTGCCCCTATGGCACCTATGCCTACCGTAGGATGCCGTTTGGCCTTTGTAATGCTCCCGCCACCTTTCAGAGGTGTATGACATCTGTTACGACCTAAAGATCGTAGTAGCCCGACACCCGCCCGGATCCGCTAACATACCCCTTTGGTTCACCATTTAACAATTAGGGCCGCCGCCCCGGAAACCCGGGGCATCATGGAGATAGGCACGCCTCACAGCGCTCCCCGAAACGGCCGAGGCGAACTGTAGCCGGCCGAGGCGAACAACCGCAGCCGCCCGACCCACCGGGGAAGCGCGTTTAGCAACGCTTGGGCAGCTAGGCCCGGCCCATTGACGGGCGCGGCCGGGCCGGACAACTCCCGACCTGAACGGCCCGTCCGATTCCCGCGAGCCGCGACGCCTAAAGTGAGCCAGACCATTAGTTCGACGCTAACGACAAACAGCCTAGGATAAGGACACGGCTGACACATACGTCACCCGACCACCTGACAAAGCACCCCCAGGCAGCTGACCTATCCGAAGGTTAGTGCTTTCGGCCCTGACATCCCGACAAAAGCGCCCCTCGGCCATTGCGTCGCCAGATAAAAGCGGATCAGGGACTCCTGTTCCCGACGTCCTCGTCCGAAGCTTCCGCTGACACCCGAGCCAGCTCAGCACGCCTAGTCATCACCCATCAGGTATAAATACCTCCTCTCCTCTTACGGAGAAGAGGTTAGAAAAACTCTCCCATCTTCTATCATTCACACACGAGAGCAAAGATCCTCCATATCTTTGTTCTCCCACCTATAGCTCGTCACGTGAGGCGGACACACAGTTAGTCCGGCCGGCGTGTCCAGCCCCCCATTTAAGTCCTGTTACTGACTTAGGCATCGGAGGGGCTAAGGGTTGAACCCCAACCCCGCCCTTCTGACGAGTTGTTCGTGCTGCAGGAGAGTTCGCCCCTTAGCCAAAGTCAGCGTCAGCCTCCAGCCGTTCGACCTCCCTCAGCTGTGTCCGACGAGATACGATCCTGTGAGCTCCACCGGCAACGGATCCGACCTCTTCACCCCACTAATCTCTTGTAAAACAGCCTACCTAACCCCTCATTTCCATATAACCACCGTGCCCTTGGTTCCCCATAATACAAATTCATTGTACGTGAGTTCCACCTCGTAACAATTGGCGCCGTCTGTGGGAACGAAGGGTCACACCCATGTTAGACTCCATGCCGATCTCACGGAACCCTGACCACGGTAAAGATCCCGTGGGTCAGGAACCGCTTTCTCTACAAATCACCCCGGCGTCCGACCCCCTTCTGGGGATGGGCACCGAGACTGAACATACTTCGGCCCCCGTCGTCCTGAAGAGCTTCGAGGCCGTCCCCCTGGCCAGGAAAGGCTATCAGACGGCTGGAACGGAGCCTCCGCCCGGCCCCTCAGAGCCCCAGAACGTGAGGTGGAACCTCCACCCTCAATTTGAGGAGGAGGGGGAGAATAGGGGGCTCGCTGAGGAGATTGCGGCCCAGCAAAGGCTCCTGGAAGAGGAGATGGAAGTTGCGCAGCGGTGGAGGCGCCTGGGGGAGGCGGCCGCCGCGCAAAGGCGTTTGGACGAGGCGGCCGAGACCGCCCGAAGGGCCTACCAGGAAGAAGAGACCGCCCGCCGCCAACTCCGCTTCATCGTCGCGGAGCGGGAAAGGCTGAGGAAGGAAAACCGAAGCAACCAAGAAGTCATTGAAGAGACGACGATGGGGCGGCGACCCGGGAACGGGCGGGACCCGTTGCTGAACAGATCCCCACCTGGAGGAGGCGACCCGCGTCACCAACACCACCCCTCCGATACCCTGCACGAGGAAGCCGTTTGTCGACAACTACGCTTCCTCGCCGCCGAGCGCGAGAGGCTCCTCCGAGAGAATCAGGAACGGATGGAGGCCCGAGGAGAGCTGGCCGGGAGGCGCTGGCGCTGGGAGAGCCGTAGCCCACAACCCGTCGAGTCCTCGGCCCGAGGAAGGAGCCCCGCCCGACGACCATCGGACTACTCCCCGGGGGCGGGGGACCGTCGTCGGCCGTGGCGCGACCGGAGCCGGACCCCCGAATGGCGGAGAGGGGAGACCCCGGATCGCCCTACCTATCCGGAGGAGGCCACGCCGCTCGCACGGTGGATCACGTCCGCCCCAAGGCCCAAAAAGTTCAAACCTCCTCACTTGGCTATGTACAATGGGAGGGGCGACCCCCTCACCCACGTGCAACAATACCGGGGGGCAATGGAGGCGCAGGATGTGGACGAGGCGTTCCTGTGCCGACATTTCTCCCAAAGCCTAAGGGACACCGCGCTGGACTGGTACTTCGGCTTGCCAGCGAGATCCGTCGGGAGCTTTGGCGAGCTATCCCATAAATTCTGCCAAGAGTTCCGGGCCGGGCGGACGAAGAAGAAGCCCCTGGACTATCTCTGCACGATAGTCCAAGGAGAAGGAGAGACAACAGGTAGATACCTCCGCCGTTTTCAGGAGGAGAGACGGGCGGTGGTGACATGTGGGGATGAGGTGCTTATGCTGGCCTTCAAAACGGGGTTGCGGACTCGGAGTCTCCACAAATCCCTGCTCCGGGACCCGCCGACCGACTATGAGGCGCTGGTTGCCATGACGGAGAGGCACGCGTTGGCTGAAGAAACTCTTGGTACTAAGGCCTTGTTCCCCCGGGCGAAACCGACTCAAGGCGAACCCCGATCACGCCCTCGGCCGAGACAGGAAGAGGGGGACCAAGGTCACGATCGGCTAGCCCGACCAAGGCGGGAACCGCCCGGGCCTCGCCCCCAAGATCGCCCCGGTCCGGCACGCGAGTTTGCTCCGGCGCAAGGGCTCCCTCGAGTCGCCCAAGACAAGAGGTCCCCTTGCGGGCGCATTACACGCAACTCAATGCCCCCCTGATCGAGGTGATGGCTGCGGCCACCCGGGCCGGTCTGCTGCCGGAGCCGCCCCGAGAAATGAAGTCGGACCCGGCCCGGAGAGATTTTAAGAAATACTGCCGATACCACCGGGACCACGGCCACGACACCGATGACTGCTTCACCCTCAAAAGGGAAATCGAGCGGCTGATCCAGGCGGGCCACCTGGGGGACTTCGTCGGAGGCCAAAGACCAGGCCGAGAAGATGGGAACCACCGAAGGGCGCGAAGGGCAGACCCTCCGGCAAACGGCGAGCGGAAATAGCTTCACCCACCAAAACCCGTCTTGCGCATAGATACGATATGCGGCGGGCCGTCTTCGGGAGGGGCGTCGTCGTCAAGCAAAAAGGCGTACGCAAGGCAAGTGATGACGACGGGTCTCGGAGGGGGCCAAAGAGAAAGAAGGATGGCCTATCCTCCCATTACTTTCAGTGACGAGGACCTAGAGGGGATCGAGCAGCCCCACGATGACGCCATCGTCATCGAGGCCCAGATTGGGACAGCCATCGTCAGCCGCCTCCTGATCGACACAGGGAGCTCTTGCGACATCCTGTTCATGTCCACAATTGAGAAGATGGGGTTACGGCCGACCGACCTGAGACCTTGTACCGGGCCCCTCGTCGGTTTCACCGGTCACTCGACCCCCATCATGGGGGTGATCACCTTGCCAATAACCCTCGGAGAAGAGCCACAGGTCGTCACTAGAATGACGCTGTTCGTTGTGGTCGACATTATGTCGGCGTACAACAGGATTATAGGACGACCATACATGTCGGCCATTGGAGCGCTCCCCAGCCTCCTCCATCAGATGGTCAAGTTCCAGACCCCCCGAGGGGTGGGGATCGTACGGGGAAGCCAGAAGCTGTCCAGGAGCTGCTACGTAGGGTCGACCAAGCACAAAGGGCCAGAGGTGAACCTGAAGATCGACTCCCTGAGGCGGTGTTATGACCCCCACCAGCCAGAGTTAGCCCCAGCCGATGCCACCGCCGAGGAAAACAGGATCGACCACACGCCCACCACCGCCACCACCCCCCCCCCCATGAGAAGGACGGGCTAATCACTCCAAGGGGCGCGGCGCGCAGATCCTGGCATGGCCTGGAACTGTAAGTCCTGAACGAAGTACCTTGTTCTTTTCCTTTCATATTCGAATTTCGCCTTTGCTACACGACAATTTCAGTTCAACCCTGTCAAAGACTCCGGGGCAGGACCAGTCCTCGCCACCCAAACCGGAGAGGGGCACGGGCCGAGCTGCGCACTCGATCCCCCCCAAGAAGACCTCCGGGGCAAGTTCCCTGAACTTGGCCACCCAAACCGGAGCGCCATATGCGGGGTAGGCGACGGCCCAATACCCGTCCGACTATAGAGGCTGCGGGGAGGCGACGGCCCTGTACCCCCCCTCTCAAAGACTCCGGGGCAGGACCAGTCCTCGCCACCCAAACCGGAGAGGGGCACGGGCCGAGCTGCGCACTCGCTCCCCCCCAAGAAGACCTCCGGGGCAAGTTCCCTGAACTTGGCCACCCAAACCGGAGCGCCATATGCGGGGTAGGCGACGGCCCAATACCCGTCCGACTATAGAGGCTGCGGGGAGGCGACGGCCCTGTACCCCCCCTCTCAAAGACTCTGGGGCAGGACCAGTCCTCGCCACCCAAACCGGAGAGGGGCACGGGCCGAGCTGCGCACTCGCTCCCCTCCCCCAAGAAGACCTCCGGGGTAAGTTCCCTGAACTTGGCCACCCAAACCGGAGCGCCATATGCGGGGTAGGCGACGGCCCAATACCCGTCCGACTATAGAGGCTGCGGGGAGGCGACGGCCCTGTACCCCCCCTCTCAAAGACTCCGGGGTAGAACAAGTCCTCGCCACCCAAACCGGAGAGGGGCACGGGCCGAGCTGCGCACTCGCTCCCCCCCAAGAAGACCTCCGGGGCAAGTTCCCTGAACTTGGCCACCCAAACCGGAGCGCCATATGCGGGGTAGGCGACGGCCCAATACCCGTCCGACTATAGAGGCTGCGGGGAGGCGACGGCCCTGTACCCCCCCCCCCCCCCCCCCCCCCCCGGAGAGGGGCACGGGCCGAGCTCTTAAAGACTCCGGGGCAGGACCAGTCCTCGCCACCCAAACCAGAGAGGGGCACGGGCCGAGCTGCGCACTCGCTCCCCCCCAAGAAGACCTCCGGGGCAAGTTCCCTGAACTTGGCCACCCAAACCGGAGCGCCATATGCGGGGTAGGCGACGGCCCAATACCCGTCCGACTATAGAGGCTGCGGGGAGGCGACGGCCCTGTACTCCCCCTCTCAAAGACTCCGGGGCAGGACCAGTCCTCGCCACCCAAACCGGAGAGGGGCACGGGCCGAGCTGCGCACTCGCTCCCCCCCCCAAGAAGACCTCCGGGGCAAGTTCCCTGAACTTGGCCACCCAAACCGGAGCGCCATATGCGGGGTAGGTGACGGCCCAATACCCGTCCGACTATAGAGGCTGCGGGGAGGCGACGGCCCTGTACCCCCCCTCTCAAAGACTCCGGGGCAGGACCAGTCCTCGCCACCCAAACCAGAGAGGGGCACGGGCCGAGCTGCGCACTCGCTCCCCCCCCAAGAAGACCTCCGGGGCAAGTTCCCTGAACTTGGCCACCCAAACCGGAGCGCCATATGCGGGGTAGGCGACGGCCCAATACCCGTCCGACTATAGAGGCTGCGGGGAGGCGACGGCCCTGTACCCCCCCTCTCAAAGACTCCGGGGCAGGACCAGTCCTCGCCACCCAAACCGGAGAGGGGCACGGGCCGAGCTGCGCACTCGCTCCCCCCCAAGAAGACCTCTGGGGCAAGTTCCCTGAACTTGGCCACCCAAACTGGAGCGCCATATGCGGGGTAGGCGACGGCCCAATACCCATCCGACTATAGAGGCTACGGGGAGGCGACGGCCCCGTACCCCCCCCTCAAAGACTCCGGGGCAGGACCAGTCCTCGCCACCCAAACCGGAGAGGGGCACGGGCCGAGCTGCGCACTCGCTCCCCCCCCAAGAAGACCTCCGGGGCAAGTTCCCTGAACTTGGCCACCCAAACCGGAGCGCCATATGCGGGGTAGGCGACGGCCCAATACCCGTCCGACTATAGAGGCTGCGGGGAGGCGACGGCCCTGTACCCCCCCTCTCAAAGACTCCGGGGCAGGACCAGTCCTCGCCACCCAAACCGGAGGGGGGCACGGGCCGAGCTGCGCACTCGCTTCCCCCCCCCCAAGAAGACCTCCGGGGCAAGTTCCCCGAACTTGGCCACCCCAACCGGAGCGCCATATGCGGGATAGGCAACGGCCCAATACCCGTCCGACTATAGAGGCTGCGGGGAGGCGAAGGCCCTATACCCCCCCTCTCGAAGACCTCCGGGGCAAGTTCCCTGAACTTGGCCACCCAAACTGGAGCGCCATATGCGGGGTAGGCGACGGCCCAATACCCGTCCGACTATAGAGGCTGCGGGGAGGCGACGGCCCTGTACCCCCCCTCTCAAAGACTCCGGGGCAGGACCAGTCCTCGCCACCCAAACCGGAGAGGGGCACGGGCCGAGCTGCGCACTCGCTCCCCCCCCAAGAAGACCTCCGGGGCAAGTTCCCTGAACTTGGCCACCCAAACCGGAGCGCCATATGCAGGGTAGGCGACGGCCCAATACCCGTCCGACTATAGAGGCTGCGGGGAGGCGACGGCCCTGTACCCCCCCTCTCAAAGACTCCGGGGCAGGACCAGTCCTCGCCACCCAAACCAGAGAGGGGCACGGGCCGAGCTGCGCACTCGCTCCCCCCCCCCCCAAGAAGACCTCCGGGGCAAGTTCCCTGAACTTGGCCACCCAAACCGGAGCGCCATATGCGGGGTAGGCGACGGCCCAATACCCGTCCGACTATAGAGGCTGCGGGGAGGCGACGGCCCTGTACTCCCCCTCTCAAAGACTCCGGGGCAGGACCAGTCCTCGCCACCCAAACCGGAGAGGGGCACGGGCCGAGCTGCGCACTCGCTCCCCCCCCAAGAAGACCTCCGGGGCAAGTTCCCTGAACTTGGCCACCCAAACCGGAGCGCCATATGCGGGGTAGGCGACGGCCCAATACCCGTCCGACTATAGAGGCTGCGGGGAGGCGACGGCCCTGTACCCCCCCTCTCAAAGACTCCGGGGCAGGACCAGTCCTCGCCACCCAAACCAGAGAGGGGCACGGGCCGAGCTGCGCACTCGCTCCCCCCCCCAAGAAGACCTCCGGGGCAAGTTCCCTGAACTTGGCCACCCAAACCGGAGTGCCATATGCGGGGTAGGCGACGGCCCAATACCCGTCCGACTATAGAGGCTGCGGGGAGGCGACGGCCCTGTACCCCCCCTCTCAAAGACTCCGGGGCAGGACCAGTCCTCGCCACCCAAACCGGAGAGGGGCACGGGCCGAGCTGCGCACTCGCTCCCCCCCAAGAAGACCTCCGGGGCAAGTTCCCTGAACTTGGCCACCCAAACTGGAGCGCCATATGCGGGGTAGGCGACGGCCCAATACCCGTCCGACTATAGAGGCTGCGGGGAGGCGACGGCCCTGTACCCCCCCTCTCAAAGACTCCGGGGCAGGACCAGTCCTCGCCACCCAAACCGGAGAGGGGCACGGGCCGAGCTGCGCACTCGCTCCCCCCCCAGAAGACCTCCGGGGCAAGTTCCCTGAACTTGGCCACCCAAACTGGAGCGCCATATGCGGGGTAGGCGACGGCCCAATACCCGTCCGACTATAGAGGCTGCGGGGAGGCGACGGCCCTGTACCCCCCCTCTCAAAGACTCCGGGGCAGGACCAGTCCTCGCCACCCAAACCGGAGAGGGGCACGGGCCGAGCTGCGCACTCGCTCCCCCCCCCAAGAAGACCTCCTGGGCAAGTTCCCTGAACTTGGCCACCCAAACCGGAGCGCCATATGCGAGGTAGGCGACGGCCCAATACCCGTCCGACTATAGAGGCTGCGGGGAGGCGACGGCCCTGTACCCCCCCTCTCAAAGACTCCGGGGCAGGACCAGTCCTCGCCACCCAAACCGGAGAGGGGCACGGGCCGAGCTGCGCACTCGCTCCCCCCCCCCCAAGAAGACCTCCGGGGCAAGTTCCCTGAACTTGGCCACCCAAACCGGAGCGCCATATGCGGGGTAGGCGACGGCCCAATACCTGTCCGACTATAGAGGCTGCGGGGAGGCGACGGCCCTGTACCCCCCCTCTCAAAGACTCCGGGGCAGGACCAGTCCTCGCCACCCAAACCGGAGAGGGGCACGGGCCGAGCTGCGCACTCGCTCCCCCCCAAGAAGACCTCCGGGGCAAGTTCCCTGAACTTGGCCACCCAAACCGGAGCGCCATATGCGGGGTAGGCGACGGCCCAATACCCGTCCGACTATAGAGGCTGCGGGGAGGCGACGGCCATGTACCCCCCCTCTCAAAGACTCCGGGGCAGGACCAGTCCTCGCCACCCAAACCGGAGGGGGGCACGGGCCGAGCTGCGCACTCGCTTCCCCCCCCAAGAAGACCTCCGGGGCAAGTTCCCCGAACTTGGCCACCCCAACCGGAGCGCCATAGGCGGGATAGGCGACGGCCCAATACCCGTCCGACTATAGAGGCTGCGGGGAGGCGACGGCCCTATACCCCCCCTCTCGAAGACCTCCGGGGCAAGTTCCCCGAACTTGGCCACCCCAACCGGAGCGCCATATGCGGGGTAGGCGACGGCCCAATACCCGTCCGACTATAGAGGCTACGGGGAGGCGACGGCCCTATGCCCTCCCTCCCCCGAAAGGGCCTGACACCCCTCTCCTCAAACCTCGGGAAACTCCCCGCGGACCACGAATCAAGGCCACCCCTACGAAAAGCCATCCCTGAGGAGTAACGCCAGATCCCCATAAAGCCGGTACACGAAACGACTTGTCCAACTCAAAAAGGACAATCGGGACAAACGCCAATAACAAATGTCAGGCATGCCTGAGGGGTCACATCACCCGTCACCCATCGGGGTCACATCGCCCATTAATGAAGAATAAATGAGGGCAGAAGTTCACCATTATAAATCAACCCCCTCCCCCTCTCCCTCTCCTCAGCTTCCTGCAGAAGGGGAGAAATGCAAAAGAAAGGATGTGGAGAAAGACTCGTCATTTTCTCAAGCCTCCCTCCCCTGTACCGTTCACACCGGGAGGACACACGGAGGGGCTACAACCCGCGTCCCTCTGCGCCTACCGCGCGGAGCCTCCAATCGAGAGGAGCTACACGGCCCAGTGGGACAGAACAACCACCAAGGACTCCCTCTCCCCCCAATTCTGGGAACGAGGACCAAAGCCGCTGCCCGGCTCCGACGCTGTCATCCCCCCTTCGCCGAGGGGAACCCGCCAAATCCACTCCACGCCCCACGTCAGGGGCATAAAACCAGAGAAAGGCGGGACAGCTGCGATGGGAACCTCAACCTACCTAGGCCGATACAATGTTACGCCTACGGGCCGATACAATGTTACGCCTACGGGCTAATACAATGTTACGCCCTCGGGCCGTTTCAACGTTACGCCCCTAAGGCGACCCCGTCTTATTAAACATTCGATAATAGCCGATGAAAAGTCCATAGACAAATGCCGGTTAGCCGCTAGTCATCACTCGGATAGACGTAAACTCAAACAACCTACGAAAAGGGAGGCGACCCCGCTGTAAGTCTCTTGGGCGCCCTACGCGAAATAAAGGGACTCGACACAATTCAGCCTACGACCGAGATAGAAACGTCCGCACCAAGGCGTAATTCTAAAAAATAAATTTATGCATACATAGGCGGAGAGTCCAAAAAAAGGCAAGGGCCTACATAGGCGAACCCTCACTTTCGTTTTTTAAACACACAGGGGGGGCTACACAAAACTACTCGACGCCCCCGCCAATCACGGCGCCCTCTCCCTCCATAGAATCCCCCCCCCCCCCCCCCCCGCCCCGCCGTCCTCTTGCTCCTCACCCTCATCTCCATCCCCCTCCTCCCCACCGCTTGCGGCGAGCCCGTCAAGATCGACCTCTATCGGCGGGACCAGGCCAGCCGCTTTCTCCTTCATCCGAGCCAGGCAGTCATCCCATCCCTCCACGCGGCCCTTCCTTATGCCCTCGACCATCGAATTGGTAAGGGCGGGGATGACGGTTGTCTCCTGATATGTCCGGAATTCCTCGACCCTACGGGCCAACTCCTCCTCGGCGGCCTTGGCACGCCCCGCCAGATCCTCCGCACGAGCCTCCTCCCTCCGAAGGGCCCCCTCCAGCTCCTTCGCTCTCCCTCCAGCCTCTGTCGCCTTCTGCTCATGAGCGGACAAGACCGTCTTCAGGCGCTCTACCTCTGCCTCGTATCGGTCGCCCCGCTCCCTCTCCTTCTCCAGGTCCTCGTCGGCTTTCTTACGAACGGCAGCGACCTCGGCTACCATCCTAGCCACGGCGCCTTCGGCCTTATGTATGGCCGGCACGTGCCGCATCATCCCGAGCATCAAGTTGAGGATCTACGTAAAGAAACGCTGAAAAATAAACACATTCAGGACGTCCCCTAAAACACAACGAAATGCGCCACCCGTCTTACATAACATACCTGGACGCCATGCATCACCGCGGTCCCGCACAGACCCTCAGGCTCCACCGCTTCCAGCGCCACTCTATCGCGAGGCAGGAAGATGTTCTCCGCCAACCTCGCCGCCACACTCCCATCCTCAAACACGGACTCATTATCCGCCACTTTGTACGGCGACTGATGAAGCGCCCCGTCGGGATAGCCCTCGACATCAGTCCTCGTGGCCTTAAACTTGGCCAGCGCGGCCTCACAGTGGGGGTCGGTTGGCACTCTCTCGAGGCCAAACATGGGACAACCATAAGGCCATGTGTCCCATCCTCCTGATCTGGTCGGGCCACTCGACGCCTCGGCCCTATGTGACTGACCGCTAGGATCCGCCCCCTCCCGCCCTGCAGGCGCCATGGGGCTAGGCGATCTCGCTCGGGGCAGTTCCGCCCCTCCCCCGGTCGACCCTTCATCGCCGCCCTCCAGGTCGATGATGGGGTTCGCCACGCCACCCCCAGCTCCGCCATCCAACGGACCGCTTTCCCCTGGCGCGTCATACCCTGACGACTTCGCCGACCTCTTCCTCCTCTTCGTTGACGCTGGCACACAAGTCGAGCTCCCAGCCCCTCCTTCCGCTCGCGCCCTCTTGGGGCCACCTCTCGCCGACGATCGCCCCGCCTGATCCGCGGCCCTCCTCATCATTTCCTCAAGGGATAGACTCATCGTGCCACTTGCCAAAGAGAGAAAGTTCAGCGTAAGCATATCAGGTGCCGGCACGCCAAAATCTTTTGTACCTTCGGGCCATATGTAGGCCGTTATCATCTCAGCCCGAGATAGCTTCCGATAATCTCGGCCCTCTGCTGGGATAGCCATTAAAATCTGGGCCACCAACTTCTCCTCGTCCCCTAATTCCACCACCTCTCTCGCCTCGGGATTCAGCTCCGCCCAGTCAGACCTTATCAACACCTCCTCCGGCACCTCCACAAACACATACTGATGGCGCCAAAACTTAATTTTGCTAGGCAACCCCCTGACGAGCGGATGAGTCCTCTTCGCGGACAGATAGTAGCCCGACCCCAACCTCTTGACCGAGAAGAAGTGCCGAAATAAGGACAGCGATGGGCGAACCTGGTTGCTCAAGCACAGCACCAAGAACCCCACAATGGCACTGATGGCATTGGGCATCAGGCGATAGAGAGGCAGCTCCAGGAAGTTCAACACTTCCAGCACGAAGGGATGAGGGGGAAAGCGCAAACCCTGCTCAAATGAAGAGACATAAACTCCCACCTCCCGGTCACCTGCAAAACACACCCTTTCCTGCGGCTCCGGTTCACGAACTGAATATGGGGGCCTGACGTACTTCGTGAAGATCTCCCCAATGGATTTCTTCAGCACCGACTTCACCCCCGCAATCTCGGCGGGCACCCTTCCAGTCTCCGCGGCGGAACTCCCTTCCCCAACTACCCCAGAACCCTGACCTCGAATCGGAGACATCGAGGAAGACATTAGTCAAATTGGCGTCTTACCTAACGGGTGCTGTCGCCTCGGCCTCTCGCGTTGCTCCGCCGTCCGCTCCTACGAGAACGACTCTGGAAAGGATTCTTAAACCTCTTACAAGCCCTAGTTCCTCGACATTCAACCTTTCAACCCCCCCACAGGCAATATATCTTTAAAGCGCTCCCGCAAAGCATCAACATCGTGACCGTCGAACCCGCGACACGTGTCACCAATCCGGGTCTGATCCATCGCCAACCCACGTGTTCAGACGCTTCGCGTCCTGTCAAAAACCGTCAGTTGCGCCACGCGTCGTCACCACAGCGGTCGGGCCTCCTCGGTTCCCGCCCGCCGACGATTCGCCAGGATGACGTCAAGTCAGACGACCGCCAACGAATCCCGCCCAAATCCCTGCAAAATGATTACCCTCTTTTGAAATTACTCATCGATATCGCCGCTAGGTCCAAGATTTGGTCCGGCCTCCGCCTGTCCGGCCAAAACACGGCCTCGACGCCATATCCAAGATTTGGCCCGGCCTCCGCCAGTCCGGCCAAAACATGGAATCGACGCCATATCCAAGACTTGGCCCGGCCTCCGACAGTCCGGCCAAAGCGTGAAATCTGCGCTATATCCTTGATTTGTTCCGGCCTCCAACAGTCCGACCTAAACGCAGTCAGCGTTGGACCCAATATTCTACCGGATAGTGATTTGGTCCGGCCCACAACGGGCTCCCGACCTAACGGACAGATCATGACTCATCTCAACTCCCCTCTCCCGGAAACCCCGGCAGAGCGAAGTTGGGGGCAATCACATCCCGCACAAACCGTATATTCTACGGGCAAACCGTATATTCTACGGGCAAACCGTATACGAACACAGTTTGGCACAAAAAAATTCATAGTTTATTAACTCAAACCGCTAACCCGTACATGGGACATTTGACTTTCCACCCACTACAACAACACATCGCTCATAACCCTATCACGAGATGGTACGGCCCTCCCCGAACCCACGTTTCTAGCGGCGCCGCTTCTCGACCGACCGATCCCTCACATCCTTAACTACTTGCCGAATCGCCGCCTCCTTAGCTTCTTGCAGCATCGGCACAACATGCTCGTTATGATACCGGCGGATAGCGGCTTCGACCAGTTTGCCCTCAGCATCCCGCTTATCCTCCAGTCGCCGCACCGCTAGACCCTTCTCCCTCTTCTCGGCCGCCAGAGCTACCTTTAGGTCCTCAATCTGCTGCCTCTGTAACCCGATCACAGACTCCTTGCTGACAACTTCTGAGGTATATTTCGCCCGGATATCATCCCTCTCTCGCGTTATTTCTTGAAGCTGCTTCTCGATCGCTGCTTTGGACGAATCGAAATACGCAGCTCGCCCCTTCTCCACGCCGTGGGCCGCCCTAACCCTCTCCAGCTCCGCCTCCGTGTCCCTCAGCTTCTCCCTGACCTCGCCAAGGTTCGCCTTCGCTTCACGCAGGGCCGCCCTGGTGGCGACCGCTGCGGGACGGCCCCGCAGAGCTAGCACGTTCGCAAGCATCTACATAAACCTTGAACCAGTGAGACACTGGCACACAGCCGGCGTGTGAGTAAGAAAAGCCGCTTTACCTGTACGACGTGCCACATAACCGAGCCACACAGCCGCTCCGCCCCCACGCGAGCCAACGACTCACGATCGCGCGGCAACCCGCAGTACTCGGCGAGGCGCGCCGCCACTCCCGCATCTTCGAATACCGACTCGTCGCGGCTGACTCGAAAGGGAAACTTGCGGAGATGGTCATCAGGGTACGCCTCGACCTCTTCTCGGGTCCTCTTAAAGCAAATGAGAGCGCTCTCACAAGCTTGACTCGACGACGCCCCCATTTCCCACGAAGGGATCCCGTATGGCCACTTCTGAATCACAGGCGCCCGGCGGGGCGCGACCACCTCGGGTACCCGCGGGGGGACGGAGGGTCGGGCCCCTCGCACGGGCACGCCCTCGGGACGATCCTCGCCGGGCCCACCCACGGAGCGGTCTTGTCCGACTGTCGCCCGTCCCGGGTGCAATCTCTCCCCCGGAGGGGCCCCGCCCCCACGATCCGGGGATCCTGCCTCACTAGCCCCCACCTTGCCTTTCCCGCGAGGATCAGTACCCCCCGAGGTCGGGGCACCGGCCGAACCTGACACCTCCTCCGGCTCCCTCATCGTATCTTCACCTGCAAAAGGAAGAGAGACAATCAGGGCGAGCCTAGCCCAAAGTTTACAAAACTTTAAAGATACCTAGGGCCCAAAAGTCCTGGGCGAGCCGACTGCTCTGCGTTAGACTCGCCCAATTACGACACTCCTCGGGCAGCTCCCTCAAAATCTGAGCTTTGGCAATATCCTCCCCGGTCAGCTCCACCCCTTCATTTACGAAGGGATTCCGCGCCCCCCAATTCGACGTCAGCGCCACATCACTTGGCACTGTCACGAAGACGAACTCCCTCATCCAATCGCCGATATCATCAGGCACCTCGAGGATGAGTTCTCGCCCTCTCCTGGCGCAAATGCGATGATACACCCCCCACTTCCGAACCACGAAGAAATGCTGAAACAACGCCAAGGAGGGACTCAAGGAGCAAGCAAGACACAAGACGACAAACCCCACTAGCAAGCCCCAGGAACGGGGCGCTAGGGCGAATATCGGCAGCTCCAGGAAATTCAACAAGTGAAACAAATACGGGTGGATCGGGAAGCGGAGCCCCAACTCAAAGGACCGGACATAGACCCCGACCTCATTATTCCCCGGTGAGCTCACCGCTTCCTCCGACCCGGGAACCCGCACCTCATAGGGTTGCCGCACAAACCGCACACGAATCTCCCGAATGTTGATCCTATCCAACCTACGTCGGGGGGACTCAATGTCTCTTGGTGCAACGGATAACCATGACCATCTTTCCCTGGCCCGCTGCACCCCCGGCTGCGACACCCCCTCAAACGCCGACTCCTCTTCCCCGACCCGGCTACTCCCCCCAATCTCTAATCGAGAAGCCATTGATCTGAAAGGAAGGAAATTAATTGTTGTTACCTGTTGCCCCCTTGAACCCGGAAGGCGATCGGAAGGAGATGGCCGGTGACGAAAGGGACAGGTTAGCCAACCGGCTCCAAACAAAAAATCGGGCGCCGGAGGAGAATCGGAGAAAAACAAAAATTCCCGCCGAGCGCCTCCCAAACCCTTTTAGCGGTACAGGTGGCCCCCGGGCCATCTCGGCCGTCAAAATTTCGCCACGCGGCACCCATCGAGACATCCCCGACGCCTCGACTGGCGTGAGGGTCACCTCATCCACGTGTCGCAAACTCAATCGCAGGGACGCTTCGTTTTCATCTGCCTCCTTTTCAAATCGTAATAATGACCACTAAAGCGGGAATTCCGAAGCCGCCGCCGGCACTGCCCGGTGGGTCCAAGGCCCATGTTGAGGGTCCGGAATGTTGGATAGGGTTCGCCCTCCGAGCCGAGCCGGGCCGCC
The DNA here is from genome assembly GCA_030789695.1 of Scilla litardierei. Taxonomy (NCBI): domain Eukaryota; kingdom Viridiplantae; phylum Streptophyta; class Magnoliopsida; order Asparagales; family Asparagaceae; genus Scilla; species Scilla litardierei. Next base: position 109,384,988 of record CM061130.1, on the reverse strand, counting down.
GCCTCAGACTCGAAGGCCGGGGGCAATTGTTACGACCTAAAGATCGTAGTAGCCCGACACCCGCCCGGATCCGCTAACATACCCCTTTGGTTCACCATTTAACAATTAGGGCCGCCGCCCCGGAAACCCGGGGCATCATGGAGATAGGCGCGCCTCACAGCGCTCCCCGAAACGGCCGAGGCGAACTGTAGCCGGCCGAGGCGAACAACCGCAGCCGCCCGACCCACCGGGGAAGCACGTTTAGCAACGCTTGGGCAGCTAGGCCCGGCCCATTGACGGGCGCGGCCGGGCCAGACAACTCCCGACCTGAACGGCCCGTCCGATTCCCGCGAGCCGCGACGCCTAAAGTGAGCCAGACCATTAGTTCGACGCTAACGACAAACAGCCTAGGATAAGGACACGGCTGACACATACGTCACCCGACCACCTGACAAAGCACCCCCAGGTGGCTGACCTATCTGACGGTTAGTGCTTTCGGCCCTGACATCCCGACAAAAGCGCCCCTCGGCCGTTGCGCCGCCAGATAAAAGCGGATCAGGGACTCCTGTTCCCGACGTCCTCGTCCGAAGCTTCCGCTGACACCCGAGCCAGCTCAGCACGCCTAGTCATCACCCGTCAGGTATAAATACCTCCTCTCCTCTTACGGAGAAGAGGTTAGAAAAACTCTCCCATCTTCTATCATTCACACACGAGAGCAAAGATCCTCCATATCTTTGTTCTCCCACCTATAGCTCGTCACGTGAGGCGGACACACAGTTAGTCCGGCCGGCGTGTCCAGCCCCCCATTTAAGCCCTGTTACTGACTTAGGCATCGGAGGGGCTAAGGGTTGAACCCCAACCCCGCCCTTCTGACGAGTTGTTCGTGCTGCAGGAGAGTTCGCCCCTTAGCCAAAGTCAGCGTCAGCCTCCAGCCGTTCGACCTCCCTCAGCTGTGTCCGACGAGATACGATCCTGTGAGCTCCACCGGCAACGGATCCGACCTCTTCACCCCACTAATCTCTTGTAAAAAAGCCTACCTAACCCCTCATTTCCATATAACCACAGTGCCCTTGGTTCCCCATAATACAAATTCATTGTACGCGAGTTCCACCTCGTAACAACATCCATATTTTCCGATTACATTGAAAATATTATGGAAGTCTTTATGGATGATTTCTCGGTTTATGGAAGTGAGTTTGACTCTTGTTTGGAAAATCTTACTAAAGTCCTAAAAAGGTGCCAACAAAACAATCTCACTCTCAATTGGGAGAAGTGTCGCTTCATGGTCACGGAAGGTATAGTTCTCGGACACCTAGTCTCTTCGAGAGGGATTGAGGTAGATAAAGCAAAGATTGAGGTAATCGAGAAACTCCCTCCTCCTATTAATGTTAAGGGCATTAGAGGCTTTCTTGGTCACGCGGGGTTTTACCGCCGCTTCATCAAGGATTTCACCTCGATTGCCCGACCACTTACCTCTTTGCTCGCTAAAGATATTCCTTTTATTTTTTTAGGTGAATGCTTACAAGCCTTCAACGCCTTGAAAGAAGCACTAGTCTCCGTGCCCATCATACAACCGCCGGATTGGAGCCTTCCTTTTGAGCTAATGTGTGATGCTAGCGACCAAGCCATTGGAGCGGTATTGGGACAAAGAAAAGATAAGAAGCTTCATGCGATATACTATGCGAGCAAGACATTGGATGACGCGCAGAAAAACTACACAACTACCGAAAAGGAGCTTCTAGCGGTCGTCTATTCCATAGAGAAATTTCGCTCCTACCTCCTCGGTTCCAAGGTGATCGTCCACACCGACCATGCGGCATTGACGTATCTTCTAAACAAGAAGGAGGCCAAACCTCGGTTGATTAGGTGGATACTCTTGTTGCAAGAATTCGACTTAGAGATCAGAGATAAGAAGGGTACGGACAATGTCGTGGCGGATCATTTATCTAGGCTCATGCGCGACAAGGAGGACGAGAGTTTGCCTATCGACGACACATTCGTGGATGAGAGGCTATATGCCATAAGGACCGGTGAAGTACCTTGGTACGCGGACTTCGTCAACTACTTGGCTTGTGGAATCAAACCGCATGGGATGTCTACGCAACAAAAGAGGAGATTTCTGCATGAGGTCCGTAGCTATTTTTGGGAAGATCCCTACCTTTTCAAGATATGCAAAGATAGTGTCATTCGTAGGTGTGTTTCTAAAGAGGAGGCGACATCCATCATTTTGCATTGCCACGGTCTACCATGCGGAGGACATCATGCCGCCTCTAAAACAACCGCTAAGATCTTGCAGAGCGGATTCTTCTGGCCAACAATGTTTAGGGACACCCACGCTTTTGTGAAGGGGTGCGATAGATGCCAACGGACCGGGAATATCTCCAAGCGCAATGAGATGCCGATGAGACCCATCCAAGAAATTGAGCTTTTTGATTGTTGGGGAGTAGACTTCATGGGGCCATTTCCGTCGAGCAATGGTAACAAATACATCCTATTGGCCGTTGACTATGTCTCCAAATGGGTGGAAGCAATTGCCACCCCTACTAATGATGCAAGGGTCGTCTCCAAGTTCTTTAAGCAAAATATCTTCCCACGCTTCGGAGTGCCTCGTACCTTGATAAGCGACGGGGGAAGCCACTTCATAGAGAACAAGTTTGAAGCCATGCTAAAGAAGTACGGGGTAAATCATAGAGTTGGCATGGCATATCACCCCCAGACAAGCGGCCAAGTGGAAGTCTCAAATAGAGAAATTAAGCAAATTCTCGAAAAGACGGTGGATCGATCTAGAAAGGATTGGTCAATGAAGCTAAACGATGCTCTATGGGCATATCGCACGGCCTTTCGCACTCCCATAGGCATCACACCGTTCCGGCTCGTTTATGGGAAAGCTTGCCACTTACCCGTAGAGTTGGAGCACCGCGCGTATTGGGCCATCAAAACCTTTAATTATGATTACAAGAGTGCGGCGGTGAGGCGACCCTTGGACATCAACGAGCTTGATGAGATAAGAAGAGACGCCTACGAAAGCTCAAGAATTTACAAAGAAAGGACCAAGATTTTCCACGATGCCCACATAACCGTCACGGACTTCAAAGTAGGAGACAAGGTCTTGCTCTATAATTCCCGGCTCCGACTATTTCCCGGTAAGTTGAGGTCACGTTGGTCCGGACCTTTCACCATCAAGCATATACAACCGGGAGGAGCTTTCGAGTTGGAGAGCAAGGACGGTTCCACGTTCAAAGTAAATGGTCAGAGGCTCAAACACTATTCCGAGGGAGTCCCGACGGGCGAAACCAATAGAATATATTTGCTTAAGGGACGGCCGGATGATCTTTCATACCTCCTTGATGAGGTAATTGAGGAGGCGATCCCCCACTCTATTGGCGCTCTATTCAATGAAGATTTCGAGGAAGGTCCGGATTTAGGCCAAAATGAGAAGAAAGATGATTCCCCCGACCTCTCCGCTGAAGATGATGAAGGCGACGCTGATGTCGCAAGGATTCGAGAGCTCTGTAAGCTCTCGAAATTAAAGTCTCCAAAGAAAGCTCCGCCGGTACGGAAATCGGCATCACCGGTGAAGCCGTTGACCGGAGCAAATGCTAGCTTGGGGGAGCCTCTCCCCAACACTATTCGAGATGGGAGACCACCGAGGGAGAACACACCGCCACGTCCAAATCCAAGCGCGCTCCCCGGAAAGTTTGACGGGTGCATCTCATATGCACCAAACATCCCACATTGATTGAAAATTATAGGGGGTCGAGCTCACGACCTTAAACGAGCGCTTGTCGGGAGGCAACCCGACGGTTTTTGCTTTATTTTTACTTTTTCTTTATTTTCGTTTTAGAAATTTTTAGTGTTTTGAGTCGTTCGCCCAAAAATTTTGTGATAACGGGTCCTATTTTTCTTGACAGGAGAGGAGATAGGTAGATCCATCATGAGGAGGATGAGCGAGATGACGAGGAGCGCCCCAAGAAGGCGCTCGATGCTTAGGAGGAAGATGGAATCGACTGGAGGAAGAAAGACGGAGTTTAGAGCCCAAACGAAGACAAACAGCAGAACACAAGGCTCACTCGGCCGAGCATACTAGTCACTCGGCCGAGTACAGAAGTTCGTTCGGCCGAGCCGCTCACGAACGAGGGAAGTCTGCTGTACCCAACTCTCTGTTTATTTTCCTGATTTCAATATAACTGCTACTCGGCTGAGTATATATTCCCACTCGGCCGAGTAAAACGGATACCCTCCTAGGGCGAGTCATGCCGAGTAGCTTGAGCCACTCGGCCGAATGGACTTACTCCACTCGGCCGAGGCTGGTAAGGCCACTCGGCTGAAGCATAGACGAGGAGGAAATTTACATTGACCTCGCTCGGCCGAGTCACCACGTCACTCGGCCGAGTCGTAACTTTTATTATATAAGGGCCGAGGGGGGGGCGCGATTTTCGAAACGCAAAACCCAATCGCGCCCCGACTCTTCAGCTCCCCTCGCCCGATTCCCCTCGCTCGCGCCCCCACTCGCCCGACCGGCCACCTCGCGCCGCCGCTCGGCCAGCCACCGCCGGCCGAGCACCCGCCGACGCCTCGCCCGAGTCGCCGCCGGCGGCCGCCGCTCCGATCGCCTCCGGTACCCCCTATTTCGCCTTTTTCGCCTCTTTTTGTGTATTTTTCGAGGATCCATGTGCTTAACGAACCCCTAACCCAAATCAATTTCTATATTTATCTGTTATACCCCTAATGCTCCATACGTTTTGAATATTACCCGCTGATATCTCCATTTCACGCGCAGGTTGTTTTTGGGAGCTTAGGGGAGCCCAGGGGAGCTTCTTGGGACTGATTCGGGCTTCGCGGAGGCGCTGTCTTCGCACGCTTCCATTGCTTAGCACTCGCGGCGTGTCGGGGTACACTCTTTCCTTTATTTTGCACACGCCGCACTTTTTACACCTTTTCGGAGCGCACTCGGGGCCGATATACCGCCCCGGACACGGCCGCGGTCGAAGAGAGCTTCCGCCAAGCGGAAGCGGTCGGATGATGCCGGCCCCTCCCACGAGTTGGAGGACTCTCCTCCACCGTCTCCCACACACCCCATCCACCCAGCACAGCCTGCAGGCCCCGCACACCCCGCACAGCCTGCAGCGCCAGCATAGCCCGCACAGCCACTCCCCGCCGCACAGCCACCAGCTCCACTGGTCGGGCAGCTCGGGATTACGTTCCGAGACGACGCACACCGCGCCGTCTTCGAGCGTATCTCCCAGCGCTCGATCGTACCCTCCAGGTTTGCACACCTCGCTGACCTAGGACGCCTGGGGGTACTAGAGGGGATGCTCACGTTGTACGACAACGTGGGCTGGCGAGATTTCTTTCAGGTGTCGGCGGATACGTTTATCCGCCCGACACTTGAGGTTCTTAGTTCGATCGCCCGGACCGACGAGGGATGCTCGTTTCGGTTCATGGATCGGGAGTGCCAGGTCACTCTCGATATGATGAGAGCGTTTTTCTCGTGGCCCGCTGTCCCCGGTGCCGATCGCGGTTACGGCCCCACCCATATCCCCCCACCTTCCTTCGACGCCGGTGCCTTCTGGGCCCGGATTACGGGTCTTCACGCTGCCTTTGACCCTAGTAGGGCCAAGGCCTCGGCCATTGTCCATCCCTGCCTCCGCATTGCTCAGCGCCTTATGGCGACGACATTTTTGGCCAGATATGAGCCGGGCACGATGTCTACGCCAGAGCTCTATATGCTCTACGCGATGACACGTCCCAGAGCTCTATCTAGGGATGGCGATGAGCTGGTCCCCGCCGTCGTGATTGATGTCGCGGCTTGGTTTTTGGACCGCATCATCGTATCGGTGGGCGCTCGCTCATCGATATGCTGCGGCGGCCTGATCACCTTGCTTGCCCTTATGACCGGCGAGGACTTCCTTGACGACTTGCGACGAGTCCCGGGCCCCACTTCTCTGTCGATAGATGTTATGGCCCGGATGAAAATGCTTCGTCCGCACGGTGAGCGTCACTGGGTCTGGTTGCACGGCCCCTACGGTGTCGATTACATGATTCTCCCGAGCCCTGCTCGGACTCAGATTGCACCAGCCCACGTTGACTGGCTCCCTGCGATGGATGTTCTCATCCCTGCTGCTTACGTGCTCGAGGCCGAGGAGGCCGAGCAGGCCCACGCTGCCCCTGTAGACCCTGTTGCCCCTGCCGCGCCTGCCGCCGAGCCTGTTGACCCTGTGGCCCCTCAGCCCATACCTGATGTTTCCGCTGCTCCTGACACCTCTGTCAGTGTCGGGAGTACCTCAGCTGAGCCCACTTCCACCACCTCCACCACTTCCGAGGCTGTCACCACCACTCCCACCACCACCACTGGCCCTCTGTCCGTCGAGCCTCTTTGCTCCGCACTCCCCGAGCGCTCACCGACCTTTGTTGAGAGTGGAAAGCCCTCGTTTGCCACGGTCGTGGAGACCATGGCTAGCATGATTTCCGCTGGGGTCGCGCCTTTTGGACCACACACTTTCACCCCAGCGGTAGTCACCTCTGTCTCCACCTCTGCTGTATTTTCCGAGAGAGTCGTGGCGTCTGTCCACACTTCTGTGCCACTGACCTCTCTGGCTGCCTCGCTACCACTTTTGCACTCTTCTTTCGCTGCTGCTGCCTCTACTTCTCACCAGCCCATGCCACGGCCTCACACCGAGGCCAGGCCCACATTTGCGAGCGCAGCACCTTTTGTACCCTTCCCCGCTGAGCCCGTCACATACGCGACTCGAGTACGCCAGCCACGCCCTGCACAGCCCCGACCGGTGCGTCCCTCTGCACCACCTCCCCCCGACACTGTACTTCAGAGCATTCGTGCTCTAGAGGGGGCGGTGAGTGGCCTCAGAGGCGACCTTAGGACCCTGTCCTCCACCGTCTCTGCGATGGCTGCCCGCTTTGACCTGATCCCCCAGATTCACTACTGTCTTACTCAGGTTCTGGAGCGTCTCCCGCGCGTACCCCCACCCACCCAGCAGGTTCTCACCCACACTTCCACACACACTCGACCTGCTACCACTTCCACACCCACACCCTCTCAGCGGCCTGTCCAGCCACCACCACCTCCTCCGCCTCAGGACGGAGACGGTGCAGCACCACCTTCTTAGGCACACTTGATGCCGTCGTTTCTTTTTGCCGTTGTGCTGCCCGTTTCTGCTGGGTCCTGATGCCTTTTTGTCCACCCCCCTCCCCTCACTTATTTTAGACAGACTCATTTTGATCGTATCCTTATATATCTTTTTGGGAGAGAGGGAGAGTTTTGGTGCCACATATATATCTGTCTCACTCCTATCTTTGCATGCATCATGTCTGCATCTTATTTTTCATTTCTTTATTTTTATATTTTTACTTCCTTTTTTTTTCTTTTCATGCATGCACCCTCACTTGCCCCTCACATTTCTTGTCTCTCAGTGTGCCACACTTTGCACATTGAGGACACTGTGCCATTTAGCTTGGGGGAGTGAGTTCTCACGTTCTTTTTCGATTTGCCACCTTTATTTTTAGTTTTTCACACCATTTTTCGCTTTTGCACTTATTTTTCATCATTTTTTCTTTTATTTTGCCACGCATCACGTTTTTCTTATTTTTCTGTGTGCCGCATTGTAAATAGTTCTATTTTCCCTTTATCTTTATTTCCTTCTTTTTCATCTCATGCTAGAGATGACTTTTCTATGATGATGATGACGTTGGATTTAGCTTACTCTATAAGCATGCTATATTTGTCATGTCTTAGACTTTATTTCTGATATCATATGCTATGACTTGCCTTGCATCTAGAGATAGTAACCCACACTTTTGCCACATGAAAATGGATGAAATTATATTATTTGCTGAGTCTGAATATTCATATGTATGCTATCACAGAAAACACACCAAGATTCACGCATTGAATGCTTATATCTGGAGTACTGATTTCTTTTTCCTATATCACTTCTATATGCATGAATTGTACACTTCACTTCAGGATGATTGAATGATGTTAGCTATGATAAATCTGGATTAGTTAGCTTTTTTGTGATCGAAACTGAGTAGATTAGATTACCCTGCTGAAGTTGTCGTGCATGTCTTATAGAGTGAACCGAGAGTTATATCTATTTCTTTCTCCACAAATCTTGAACATCATTTCTCTACTTTTAAAATCATTGGTGAATCTCCCCTTAGCGATTCTATTTTATGGCATTTCCCCCGCTACTAATTCCTAGCTCCAAATCTCTTATTCTCTAAAAAAATAAAAGAGAGAAAAACATTCTTGTACATCATTATCTCTCTTCGAGTTGGGATCGTTGTGTATATATGCTATATTTAAAAAAAAGAGAAAAGAGGAAAAATCCTCAATAAAAGATCCCATCTCACTTTCTTTCTTTCTTCTTTCTTCTTATTACCTTTGGAGCTATATAAAAATGGGGATGTGAATATTTTTTATGTCACCACGCTTATAGATAAGCTTGGGGGAGGGGATCCATTGATGTGTGAGAGAGTGACTACTTGACGTTGCACGACAACCTAGGCTAAGTAATATTCTATACTCGGTGAGATTATTTCTGGCTTTACGAAATCCAGAAATCTAAGCCTAGCGTTCATTTCATGAAATCCATACTTTTCTATTCTCTCTATTCTATTGTGTGATACTCTTATACTACTGATAGAAAGCATTCAATTGAAAAGTGTGTGATCTGTGATTTGTATACCGCTTTAAATGATTCAGACGATGTTAATTTTAAAATTATTCCGTTTTTCATGATTATATCGTTGTTCGTGGGTTTTCCATTTCTATTTGCACTATTATACTATGATATCAAAATAAAATCTTTTGACATGAGTCTTTCATTCGGTGCATGCTATATGAGTAAGTGAAACCCCCGTCATGAGAAAATGATCTAGTAGCTTACCTCTTCGCTTCTTTCTCTCTTCTTTATTTTCATTTCGTTTTCCATTCTTCTCCGTTTTTTTGCATTTTTCATTTTTCGCCGTTTTTGTCTTCCAATTCCACCGGGTTCGCCTTTTACTTATCTTCCTCGAGGACGAGTAAGAGGCAAGCTTGGGGGATTTTGATCACTCCTTATTTTACACCTTTTTTCCCGCATTTTTGCATGCCATTTAGATCGCCCAAATCATGTTTTTCACGATATATCGACGATATTGCGATGCTTTTCACGATTTGTTGTTTTTGTCGCATTTCAGGTGATTTGGCGCGATTTGGAGTGATCTCGAGATGCGCTTACTCCAGAGGGTCACCGACGACCTCCCCGAGGGGTATTTTGCTGTTGGAGCGGAGCGGAAGAAGAACGGACGTCGCAGGAGCGACGAGGAGGCCAAAATAAGCAGATTGGGCATGTTTAGTGTCCCACTCGGCCGAGTGGAGGACCCACTCGGCCGACCAGCGAGACACCGCTCGGCCGACCAGATCAGACACGATTCCTATGTGCACTCGGCCGAGCGACGGAGACCACATCGGCCGAGTGAAGAGACCACGTCCGCCCGAGTGGCGCCCAGACGAAGCCCTTCAAAAATCTCCAAGTTTCTGTTTTTCGGCTGCCTGAGCTTCAAAAGACCCACTCGGCCGAGTGGATAATCCCGTCCGCCCGAGTACAATGAAGCCCTCGGCCGAGTGACGACAACTCACTCGGCCGAGCCGCCCCCGAAGTAGAGACCCCTGAAGGCCCCGACTTACTGGAAAATTACAGGGTTTCTCACTTGGCCGAGCGACTTTTGTCACTCGGCCGAGTGCAACGCGCTGCCTGTAGCGAAAATTGCGGAAAACAGGCTGCGCAGGGGTATTTTGGTCACAGTTTTTGGACGATTTTGGGGGGTATTTAACCCCTGTTTTTACCCTAGTTTTGGAGAGCTTCACCTTAGATTTTTTGCAGCTTTTTAGATTAGCTTTTTAGTTTTATTCTTGAGATTGGAGAGGAGGCAAAGTTTGATTTTTGTTGGATTAATTGAAGAACTCCATTGGTTTGTCTTTCTCTTCCCCAAAAATTCTATTTTTATTGCATATCTCAATATTGTGATGAATTCTATTGCTTATTTCATTGATTATTTTTGTGATCTTGATATGAATTGTGAGTAGTCGCCACGTCTTGGGGCGTGGGGATGAACCCTACAAGCCCAACTTCATATTTGTGATGAATTAGTAGAAATTTTGCTAGAATTGATATCTAGGGATTAGATTGGGATCAATTTACTACGGTTAGCTAGGAGTTCATACCGATCGGGATTTGCAAGAGATTGGATCCTGATTCGATAGGAAACCCTAGAAATCCGAATTGGGTTGGAATCGAATTTCCGTAGTATCGGTTTGCAAGAGATTGGACCGATACTAGGGTTTCCGGTTGCAATTCTGTGCCAATACCCGTTTGCAAGAGATTGGACGGGTAGGAACTATCCCAATCTAGATCGCGAGCCGAGTTTGCAAGAGATTGGTCTCGGTGCGCGATTGGACGATGATGTTGACCCTAATGCTAGCTTTCCTAGGCTAGGGGTTTGCAAGAGATTGGACCCAAACCTAGGATAGCTATAGACCGGCAACAGCGCGAGAGCGTGAGCTTGGTTCTACATTCAGTTGCAACTAGTCCATCCAAGATCTCAATCTAGCAATTTTGAAATCGACGAACCACATTTATGAGATACGGTGAGTAGCGGGGATTCCCCATTCCCTAGACGTTCTTTATTTGATTCGATATTTCCGCACTTTGTCTGACGATTGTGACAGGATCGCCAAAGGCAAATCTTTCTTCTTGAATAGCCAGGGTGATTGGAACAAGCACGGTCATTCGTCCTCCCTGTGTTCGATATCTCGCTCGCTGCTACACCGTGCACTTGCGGTAAAACTACAACCGTTCTTTAGGGTTACGTCCCGGAGCGATCAGGCTAAGGGAAAAGAGTACAAGTCTCTGTAACTTCCCCTGATCAATGGATAACATCAGAGGTGGATACTTCCGGATCCAGAGTTGATGTGGCTGCCTCGTTAAAACCTTTGGCCATGGAAAACCCAGTGGAAAAAACCAGTAGCCAAGGAAAAAGAGTACAGCACAACATTAACTCCCCCTGATAAGTACAAGCTTCAGGCTTGTAAATCTCTCAACTGTCTCATCCCAATTCCTAGTACAAGTTTTCTAAAGGTGATGCGAGGCAAAGCTTTAGTGAACAGGTCTGCCAGGTTGTTGTAAGACTGGATCTGCTGGATGTCGATCTGGTTGTCCACTTGCTGTTCATGCGTCCAGAAGAGCTTGGGAGATATGTGCTTCGTCCTGTCACCTTTGATGTAGCCACCCCGTAATTGAGCGATGCAGGCAGTATTGTCTTCATACATGGTGGTAGGTCCAAGATCTTCCGTCTTCAGGCCGGTGGTCTTGAGGATGTGGTTGATGACTGATCGGAGCCAAAAGCATTCTCTGCTAGCTTCGTGGATCGCAATGAGCTCGGAGTGGTTGGATGAGGTTGTTGTTGATGTCTGCTTCACGGATCTCCATGAGATGGCCGTCCCACCGTATGTGAACACAAAACCAGTCTGGGACTTTGTGGTATGTGGGTCGGACCTGTATCCTGCATCTGCATAACCGACCAAGTCGGAGGATACACCTTTCTTGAAGTATAGTCCCATGTCCACAGACCCTTGGAGGTAGCGCAGAAGTTGTTTAACTCCATTCCAGTGGCGCTTAGAGGGCGCGGAACTGTATCTGGCTAGTAAGTTAACTGCGAACGCTATATCAGGACACGTGCAGTTTGCCAGGTATAGGAGTGCTCCAATTGCGCTTAAGTAGGGTACTTCAGGACCCAGTGTTTCCTCCCCCTCTTCCAGCGGTCGAAAGGGATCTGTGTCAACTTCCAATGATCGGACGACCATTGGTGTGCTAAGCGGATGACATTTGTCCATAAGGAAGTTTTTCAGCACTTTCTTTGTGTATGTCGATTGGTGTAACAAGATTCCTCCGCTTAAGTGTTCAATTTGTAGGCCTAGGTAGAACTTCGTTTTGCCGAGGTCCTTCATCTCAAAAGTCTGTGTGAGACTTTTGGATATCTCATCTATCTCTTCAGGAGATCCGATGATGTTCAGGTCGTCTACGTAGATGGCAATAATCACGAATCATGTTCCCTTTGCCCTTATAAAGATGCAAGGGCAGACTTCATTTGTTGTGAATCCTTGTTGCACTAGGAATTCACTGAGTCTGTTGTACCACATTCTACCTGACTGTTTTAGACCATACAATGATCTCTGGAGTTTGACGGAGTAGACGTCCCGAGGTCTTTCTGTCATTTTTGTTGGTAGTTTGTATCCGTCTGGGATTTTCATATAGATGTCCTTGTCTATATTTCCATATAGGTATGCAGTCACAACGTCCATGAGCTGCATATCCAAACCTTCCTTTGTGGATAGGCCTATAATGAAACGGAAAGTGATCGCGTCCATGACCGGAGAATAGGTATCGTCATAGTCTATTCCTGGTCGTTGGGAAAAACCTTGTGCAACAAGGCGCGCTTTGTAACGCACGATCTCATTTTTCTCGTTTCTTTTTCGTACGAATACCCACTTGTATCCCACAAGTTTAACACCCTTTGGTGTTAGGACTACAGATCCAAAAAATTTGTGCTTCGAGAGTGAGTCCAGCTCTACTCCTATTGCCTCGTTCCACTTTGGTCAATCCTCTCTGCGTTTACATTCTGCTAGAGAGCGTGGATCGGTTTCATCGTCGTATTCAGTGACGTGAGTGGCAATAATGAGCGCGAAGTTATCATCGATGATTGTGCTTTTTCTGTCCAGTACCTCCCCAGTACGTACATAATTTAATGATATTTCTCATATATTTTCCTCTTCAGGGGTTGTTAGGAGGGGAGAGGTAGCTGGGCTGAGCTCAGCATCCTGTGGTGGTATCGTTATTGTTGCTCCAGGATTTTTCCTCTTTCGAGGGTTCTTATCTTTGGAGCCTGGGGGTCGTCCTCTTTTTTGTTGAGGTACGGCCGCTTCTGCTGCAGGTGGATTGCATCTATCTTTGGGTATGTCAATCCTAGCTGGCGTATTTGCAGTAGGGACGTGTGATCTGACAATCTTCTGGTTGTCAGTGAATTTGTCCGGTAAAATGTGAACTGTGTTTTGGATTTGAAGGATCTTCAGGATCTCTTCTTCACATTGGTTTGTATGCGGATCAAAATGGGATAGAGTCTTTGTGTCCCATGTAATGGTCTTTGAAGCTTCTGGCTTCTGTGTGTTAATGCCTAGTTTCGGGAAAGTGCTTTCATCAAACTCACAATCTGCTAGACGTGCTTTAAAGGAATCCCATGTAAGGGGTTCGAGGTATCTAATGATCGATGGTGAGTCGAAACCAATATAGATACCAAGGCGCCGTTGAGGACCCATTTTGGTTCTCTGCGGTGGTGCTATGGGGACATAGACAGCACATCCGAATATCCTCAAGTGAGAGATATCGGGTGGGTTCCCATATGCAAGTTGCATCGGAGAATAAGATTGACTACCTGACGGTCGTAATCTTATCAGCGATGCAGCGTGTAGTATGGCATGTCCCCATGCACTTACCGGCAACTGGCATTGCATCAACAATGGTCGAGCGATCCATTGTAGTCTCTTTATATGAGATTTGGCTAACCCGTTCTGGGTGTGAACATGAGCTACAAGATGTTCAACTTCTATGCTTGTTGCTTGGCAGTAGTCTAGGAAGACTTGTGATGTGAATTCCCCAGCATTGTCCAGACGCAATTTCTTGATCTGGTTGTCTGGGAAATGTGCCCGCAACTTTATAATCTGTGCAAGTAGCTTTGCAAAGGCTACGTTGCGGGTGGACAGGAGGCACACATACGACCATTTTGAAGATGCGTCGATCAGTACCATGTAGTACCGAAATGGTCCACTTGCTGGGTGAATAGGCCTGCAAATGTCTCCATGTATTCTCTCTAGGAAACTTGGAGACTCAGAGTCCACCTTCAGGGTGGATGGTCTCGTAATCAATTTCCCTTTGTAACAAGGGGGGACAATGATTTGCACCCTTCCGAAGTAGCGTCAGGCTTTTCGGGTCAATTCCACGAGATTGGGATATGATGCGATGCATCATATTCCTCCCAGGGTGTCCTAGTCTATCGTGCCAGAGTTTGAATTCTGGTTGATTGTGGCACTTCTGGTGCTATAATGTGTTTGTTTCCATTGCTCTGATCCTTGTATGGTAGAGACCCGACGGGAGTCCCTCAAAACGCTTGACAGTGTTTTTAGCACCGTTTTTATGAGACGTTACATCAAGGTATTCTCTGTTATGTTTGCTCACCGTTTCAAGATGGTATCCGTTTAAGAGGATGTCTTTAAAGCTTAACAGGTTTCTATGCGAGCTAGGGGAGAGAAGTGCATCTCTTATAAGTAGTTTTGTTTTGTTGGGGAGCAGAAATTGTGCTTCCCCTGATCCTTCAGTGATACCTGATGGACCGGAAATTGTATTTACGGTGCCATCGTATTTATTAATGCTTTGAAAAAAGCAGATGTCTTGGAGGATCGTGTGCGTAGAGGCACTGTCCATCTATTTTAAAAGAAAATATCGCAGTATAAGGCACACATAGAAAATATACTACTGATAATTAATATAATGTCTGAAAAGTACTTCAACATGCTAGATAAGGAAAAACAAGCAGATAAATAGTTTCTCAAAAATGAAAGCTACAATGCATAGAAAATGGATAATGTCCTCAGTCGAGCAGGTCACCGTTTGAGAAGTCCTCAGCGATGAACCTGATTGGTGCCAGGTCTTCTTGAACCACCAGGTTTGTCTCAGCTTGCTTCTGGCTCGCTTTGTACAAGTACTGCAGGTGGCGTGGAGTCCGACAATTCCTGGACCAGTGTCCAGTCATGCCACACCTGTGGCACTTATCTTCCCAGTCCTTTCTGGGGGCAGATGTCTGGCCGTCGTCCTTTCTTTTCCACACATTCTTCTTCTTCCTCCCCTCATTGTTGCTTCTGGGAGGGGGTCCTCTAGCCTGCTTCTTCATTGCTTTTCCCTTCTGGGGTTTGCCTTTGAAGTTGCTCCTCTTCTTCTGGGAGGAGCTGTGATGCGCTTCAGGCGCTGGAGCAGTGCCGGTAGGGCGTGAGTTATGGGTGGCCAAAAGGAGGTCACGATTCTGCTCTGCCATCAGAAGGCATGAGAGAAGCTCTGAGTATTTCGTGAACTTGCGTTCACGATACTGTTGCATTAGTATAACATCCTTCTCGTGGAAGGATGTATACGTCTTCTCTAACATGCGCTCCTCCGTCATCTTTTCACCACACAACTTCAGGCGTGAGGTGATGCTAAAGAGTGCCGAGTTGTACTCGGCAATAGACTTAAAGTCTTGGAGACGGAGGTTTTCCCATTCATATCGCGCCCGAGGAAGTATAACATCTCTTTGATGTTTATACCTATCCTCGAGGGCGGTCCACAACTCATACGAGTCTTCCACCGTGAGGTACTCGGCCTTCAGGGTCCGATCGATATGGCGTCTGATATAGATAATTGCTTTCGCTTTATCTATATCAGAAACCTTATCGCCTACAGCGATGGCGTGGCTCAATCCCTGTGCTCGCAGATGGAATTTAATGTCCAACTGCCAGCTTAAGTAGTTCTTGCCTGAAGCATCCAAAACGTCGAAATCGACGCTCGCAATTTTGGCCATTTATCACTCTAGCATGTAAAAAGATAGCATTAATTAGATATTTTCACAGAAAAATAAATAATCAAGCACATCAGACATAAATATTTGCTGCGTGGATCGGCTAATCACCATAATTAATTACAGTCCTTACAGTCCCAAAAAGAAAGAAAGTACAACTCGGGAACCCCCGTGGGGCCCCTATTCTTCTGGAATAGTCCTTCATCTTCTTGAGGCGTCCGCCGGGCTTGTAATGTTACAAAATTATCCTCACTACATTTTTCTCTCAAAAAAGAAAATAATGCATGAAAAATAAAATGGTGATAACTAGCCGATCCAAAACCACAGCAAATATTAATCATTCGTCGCAGGCAGTTATAATGCAGCAGGCATCATCACAGGCAGTTTATTCATCACAGACAATTTAATCATCACATGCAGTTTATAATGGAAAATGAAATCTATCGTTTAAAAATTATTGGACCACTAGGCAACGTCATACACCGTTAGGTTAGTTGACTAACGGCAGAGCGGTCGCAGGATCTTCTTAATTTTTAAACGTTTAAAGAAAATCATATAATCCAAATATAATGGCGATGAGTAAAAATCACATGTAATTTTGTCCAGATTATAACGAAAAGAAATCGCAATTAAATCTGAAAAATATTTGAAAAATCGAAAAATTTTCGGGGTCAAACCCTAATTATGGTTTATGGTCGCGCGGGTTGCCGCTTCAGGCGGCTAGGGTTTCCGGACATGAGCGCGCACCGGGTGGGGCCCGAAACGAGCGGATGCCGGGGGGGCCCGCCGCTGCCGGCGGCGGGGGGGGAACGGGGGCCGCCCGCCGCTGCAGGCGGCGGGTTTGCCCGTCGCGGGCAGCGGCGGGGCCGCCCGCCGTCGCAGCAGCGGGGGGGGTTTGCCGCCGCTTCGGGCGGCTGGCGAAGGTTTTGCCACCGC
The DNA here is from genome assembly GCA_030789695.1 of Scilla litardierei. NCBI lineage: Eukaryota > Viridiplantae > Streptophyta > Magnoliopsida > Asparagales > Asparagaceae > Scilla > Scilla litardierei. Next base: position 109,368,416 of record CM061130.1, on the reverse strand, counting down.
TTCGGGCGGCGGGCGAGGGTTTTGGCACGAGATCTAGGGGGATTCGCATTCCGGCGAGAAAATCCCCTAGGGTTTCATGGTTTTTGGGGATAAAAATCTAATTTTTAGTCGAAAAAAAAGTGTTTTTTGATCTCCAAAAATCGTTTTTTATTGTAAAAGTTTGATTTTTATCAATAAAAACGATCGAATAATGAGCGATTGATCCAAGAAATTGGATCTCAACATATGCGCATATGGAAAATTTAGATCTAGGGAGAAAGTTCCTCTAGATCCTACCCGCCGGATCTAGCGACGGTCGGTGAAGGAAGCCCGTTCGCGTCGCGTCCGTCCGTCGGCAGGGGTTCGGCTCAGCTTCGAGCGTGCTGATAACGTGTTGTAAACGTGGTGGCTATGGAATCCATAGCCCTGTATTTATAGTGGTAGGGTTACATAATGGGTGGATACCCACTAACGGGTAGGCCCACCAAAAACCCGTTTATAACATCCATGTCATTTTTCACACTACTAAAAACCATATTTGGTTCATATTTATTCCAAAATAAAGCATGTGAACGCAGATATCATGGTATGATGTCAACCAAATTTAGTAGTCGTAGTATTTCCTTATTCACAAAAACGTACACACATTGTACAGCCCAAGTTTACATTTAAATTTGAATTTATTTACATATATATAATTAGAAAGATAGTATAGTTGAATTGTGCATGAATTATGAGTGAGGACATTGAGGCATAAATTTAGGAAACAGCTGCATGGACCTCTCGTTTGAATAAATGAAAAAATCTCGTGAATAATTATGGGGGGGCATTACTGTAACTTTTCCCAGGCATAATGTGGAAAGTTGAAAAACTACATGAACATTCATGCATATACGAAGCATGTGATTATTATAGGATATCCTGAATTTGCATAACATTTTGTCAAAAGAAGAAATATTAATGAGTACGTGCAACTAATATATATAGGTACATGGACACATGCCAGATTCAGTGTGATTGTTTTCCAAGTTTGTATCATTCTATGTATGCATTTCTGGCTACATGCACGCCCCCATAGCCCCTCTCTTCATCTATAAATATCTGAAAATAATCTTCATTAGCATTGAATTTAAAAATATAATCTAAGTGAGGGAAACATCAAAGAAAGGCACAAAGATGGCTATTGCTCTCAAGCTCTTCTCAGTTTTCCTAGTTGTTTGCTTTGCCAGGCAAGGTGAGCATATTATGATGTAATTAGATATTTGCCCATTTTATAAGTTGTTGATGGGATAAGTAGTTCATGATGCTTTTTATTTAAATCTTTTTTCCTCTCTTTTTGAAAAACAAAACTCAGTCTAATAATTAGCTTCTTCACAATTTTGATGTGGCCGTAGGTTTTTAGTCATTGTTTTCCTAGCTCACAATATTTTTGGAATAACTCCTCTCAGACGAAAAGAAAAGAAAAGAAAAGGATTTTAATTGTTCATTTCAAAAACTGAAGTGTGTGGGTCCCAACCGCCAACCTAAGACCAACCACCAACACGACCGTTAAACACAATGAGCGTCTGGCGGGCCACGGCCCAAAAAAGCCCATTAAAGCACTAACAAGTGGGCCTGCAGGGGAGAAGTGCCTTACAATGCATTATGTCCCCCACCCACTATTTAAATTATAAATTAATAAGGGCATAATCAATTGCCCTGATTAATAAGTGATGGTTTTTTGTTGTTGCATGGTTGTGGAAATCTTGTTTAGTTAACACAACAACTTTGGGATTGACCAATTTCACTTTGAGCACTCTCAATGGAGGGCTGAACCATCCAGCCCCAACAGGGATTGAACTATGTGTCACGTCAGATTCAGCACATGTGCTCTCTTAATAGAAGGCTTAATCAGGGGCTGAATGAAGATGATAAGACGTCTGATTCACAAGTGCGAATAATTACAGGAGATTTGATGCCTTGTGATCCAAAAGGAAAGCATATAAAAACACAACTGAAGTTTGAACGTGTGTCGGCCTCTCATGTTGCTGATAGACAGTTGAGCAAGTGAGGGACAGATGAAAAGATTTTCCCTTTTGTGTTTTGTTGACATCCTCTCTGTTTTTTTTTCAACTGTATGCACAACATGTGATGTACTTAAATGAGGCCAAAGTCAGTCTCAAATCTCGGCGGATCGGCGCCGTGACATGCTGTTAATTGTTGCACCTAACACGGGCATAATCATTCAATGCAACTCATTGCGGCAAGCTCGATTGTTGCCATGTCTTAATCATAAGATTAACGCAATGTCTACAGCCATAACTAGAATTCTCCATACACATTGTGACTTTAATGCATACAATTCAAGTCTACTGTGATTTTATGCAGCCTTCGGAGCGTGTGGGCCGCGTGATATCGTCGTCGTTCAATCAAAGACGGGCGTGACCGTCGAAGGGAAGCCAGAGTACCAGGTGGCGGTGAGCAACAATTGTGCATGCACTCAGTCTCAGGTGACCGTCAAGTGTTTTGGCCTCAGCAGCGTCGAACCAGTAGACGCGAACGCCATCAAGAAACTGGACGGAGAGATGTGCGTCGTCAACAACGGCAAGGCGATATCTCGAGGATCTCCGATCAAGTTCAAGTATGCATGGCTGACACCACAGGATTTCCCCGTTGTTAGCGCCATCAGCCAATGTGACTGAGGACTGAGCCATTAGAGCTGATTCTGTAATAAAAGAAATTTGCTCGGATATATCGAAATTTGGAATTTCTTTCCATAAAAGAGTTCTTGGTCACATGAATAAATCCTACTGAAATCTCCCAAATGGCCACTGCTCACATGGCCACATGGTGCATTCTGTCGGCTATTGCCACATGGTGCCTCAGGATTGATGGCAACAACCACCTTTGTTTATAATCAAACATTTTGACTAATAATCATCTTAAAGTGCAATACAAATAGCTCATGCGACTCAATTTGATCCCATTCTGGACTTTTGTATGTGATTGACTCCTTGGATTAAGGCTTTGAAGATAAGTGAAACATCTTTCATGGATCCCACTAAGCCTTGTCCACATTGATCCCTTCCACTCCCCCCTCACATGCAACATCGCAGCTTGGCCCAATCCTAATAATATCCAAATTCTTGAAGGAAAGAGAGGAGAGAGATGAGCATATATATCTTGATGACAACCCATGTGATTTTGCAGTGATAACTGTTTTCAAATCATATGACTCCAACTAATCCATCCATCACACAATATTTAAACCCATGTTCCTAACGGGAGCACAGACCAAAATCACCAAACCTCACAGGAGTCCAAAATAGGATGCTAATTACTTATAACCTCGACTTTTTTTTTATCCAATGAGAGATCCAATTCAACCCCCCTCTCACCTTTTAGTATAAATAGGGGCATACATCAAACACTCCAAAGGGCCAAACACAAGACAGACCATACAGCGGGGTAGAAATGGGTGCCTCTCTCAATCTCTTCATTGCTCTCCTTGCTCTTTGCATCATAAATGAAGGTTGGTATTGTTTCACATCTCCTTGGCTCCTTCCAATTTGAGAGACAGGTATGTATATATCATGACCAATTTGACAATGAATGCTGCAGGTTATGGAGCACCATGTAGCCCATCAGACATAAGCGTCCGACAAGTGAAGACCGGAGGGATAGTCGAAGGGAAGCCGGAATACAGAGTGTCGGTAATCAACAACTGCAAGTGCATCCAATCTAAGGTGATCATGAGATGCTTCGGCCTGAGCAGCGTCGAGACGGTAGACCCCCGGGCGATCAGACCGTTGGACGACGAGCGGTGCATCGTCCACAGCGGACGGCCATTGGCGAAAGGGGCCGGCATCACATTCAAGTATGCATGGATGACTCCTCAGGACTTCCCTGTGATCAGCACCCAGATCCACTGCTAGTTGCCGCTTCTTATTATAGGGTTTGCTACTATTGGCCGGATTTGGATTCCTTAGTAACTTTGGATTCCATATCCAGAGCCTAAACAGGATTGCTGTTACTGCTACCTTTTGGGTGAAAAGTTGTCCTAAAAGGTTTCTACTGTTCTTGAGAATATACATACTGTATCTTCATCAAATGGTCTAGCTTTAAGTAAATGATTCTGTGTGGATAATATGGAATGTTGTATCATTTTGGAATTAAGAGGATTAACTAGAATTTGAGAAACAATCATATTTCTATGTGTTTCATTCTGGCAAATGAGACACAGAAATCACAAGAAAACAAATATTAAGGTTCACATCCTCACTCTGGAAGGGTTGAAGGCAAAAACAGAGAGGATACATAATGATTTGAGTGTGAAACCAGGTATTTGAGCAACATAGAAATAATTAATTAATTAATTAAAATAGACTGCACTAATACCTCCTACATCCAAAAATTTATCAGCTTAGATCCTCTAAAAATATTATGTAAAACGATCAGTTCTCCAGATCCAGCACCAACTTGACATGAGATGGAAAATTATTGTTTATGATGAAAACATAATCAATATAGAACGTATCATGACAAGCATATGTTCTATAAAAGAGCCATTCTATAAAAGAGATATTTACAACCATGCCATTGTCTTACTAGAACAAAGAAGTACATAGTGATGAAGCCTAGGTTTGGCAACCTCATCATGATGGGGCCCACTTGGGGATGGTTGGGGTGTTTGTTATGTTTCTGGGTGTTGTAGTGGAAATCCCAAAGAAAAGCCCCAACAATTCCGTTTATTTACATGATTGTCATTGACCTTTCATGAAACTCGTAAGCTCTCCCCGTTCTCTCTCTCTCTCTCTCTCTCTCTCTCTCTCTCTCTCTCTCTCTCTCTCTCTCTCTCTCTCATTTTCTTCTACGTACGAGTTTCGCCTCATTTTCTTCTACGTACGAGTTTCGCCTCATGTGTGGGTTTTTTCTTTAGTCCCATTGCACTATGTGCACGGGTAATTTCCAGTCTATATTACAAATGAGGGTGGCTGATTGGACATTTGTCTCACATCACATCTTTGTCCCATGTGGCAAGGGGGTAGGATGCCACCCCATCATGGTGGTGCCCACTTGGGGGATGGGTGTGGGGTTATGTGTGTTGTTGGGTGATATTGTGTAAATCCCAAAAAAAGCCCCCAATTCCCTTTATTCTCATGATCGCCATTGTTTTTTTTCATGCAACCCAAACGTTCCTTCATCTTTTCCCTATTATGGGTTTACCATCGGTCTTTTTCTACTTTGCACCCTGCGTTTTTTATACTTAGGCCAATTCTATTTTCCTTAAGCTTTTTGTGATGTGCCCCTATTTTCCCCCATTTTACCCCCCGACGTTGCGCACACACACACCCCCCCACCCCTATTCTCACTCTTTTGCCGATTGTGCATGTGAACCGCATTATTTTTGTGGGTTTTTTCTTCCGCTTTGGCCCCTACTTTGTCCCCCTTTTTGCCCATGTCGCTACACCCCCCACCCACTCTTCTCACTCTTTCGTCGATTACCGCATGCAGCGCATTCTTTGTGTGGGTTTTTTTGCTCCGTGCGTGCACGGGTTATTTTTATGCAGAGAAAGCATAATCAATATAGCACGTATCATCACAAGCATCTATATTATAAATAAGGGGGTGACATGACATTTGTCCCAAATGACTCCTTTGTCACACGTGGCAAGTGGGAGGGGTGACACATCATCATGGTGGGACACACTTGGAGGTGGGTGTGTTTGGGGTGTTGTTGTGGAGCACCCATGGAAAAGCCTCCTCAGTCCCCTTATTTGCAAGCTTGCCATTACTTTTTCATAAAACCCAAATACCTCTCCCTCTTCCTCTTATTTACGGATTTGTCATCGGTATTTTTTCACTTTAACCCCTCACATTTTTTACACTTCAACACGTGTTTTTCTTCCTATTATCCAAGACGATACTCACCCACACACTCACACTTCCCTCTCTTTTTTAGTTGAGTGCAGGTCCTGCGTCCAGTAAGTGGGTTTTTTCTGGGTCCATGTGCACCCTAAACAAATCTCAAAACCCCTAACTATCTCTCCCCTCTCCCCTACAATCTGTCGGCCATCTATCTTGCTCCCTACGGCCTACTTCAAATAAAAAAAGAGAAGAGAAAAAGAAGAGGGAGAAGTACCACGATATCCAAGTAGGTTCCCCAATATTTCTTTTTGAATTTTCAATTTATTTGATGATCATTTCAGTTTCAATTTAATTGACATAGAATTTATATGGATTATGTTGTAAGTTGAGAATTTGATATCTTTTGTACTTGTTGTTGGTATTGAATATTTGGCTCGGTCTCCTGTTTTTTGTGCCCATATGCTCTTTTTAGGTGTCCCTTCTCCCCTAGGCCTCTCAACCATATCCATGTGGCCCCTACAGCCCTTTAACTCAATCCTTTGGTCCTTATGGCCTTTCGGCTAAGCCTTTGACCCCCTTTGGCCTTGCAGCCGCTGCCCCTTAGCCCAGCAAACTTTGGTTATTGCTGATGGCCCACATGCAACATGTGCCTACTTTGTCCATTGACTCGCAGCCTCTGGCTGTTGGGTTTCCCCAGTAAGCCACTCGGATGCAATTCACCCTACAAGCGGCTTAGTTACAGTTTTCCCCTGCAGCCTCACAGCTACTATACCATATTTGGTGTGTTGTGGTTGCCATAGACACCCAGTTGTACTCTATGTTATTAATCGCCTTAGCATTCAAAGCATCTTTGGGTTTCTCTGCCTCGGTCCATGGAATGCATGGTGTTGTTGGCATAACGTAAGGAATCTCCACTGCACTCCATAAATCATAGGATAAGGACTTGAGATAAATCATCATTCGATTCTTCAAAACATACACAGTTGTTCTAGTGAGCAAAGGTGAACGAGTGATGGATTGGCCCTCTAGATAATGTGATCTAACTGTTGATGACATATTATAATGCTAGCTCTGATACCAAATATGGGGTATCATGTGATGGCAACCAAAAAATGCTAGAGGGTTAAATAATTTGTTGGGATCCTGAAGATAGCAAACAAACACTAGATGAGTGGTGATTGGTGTTTTTTAACAATTAAGCTTAAATAAAATTATTCCCTCTAGTATTGCCTAAGTCTTCCTAGAGAATTACCTCGTTGGTTACTTAATCAACACACAAATCTACTTGCAATAAGAAGAGAGTTTTGCAACGGAAGCTAATATACACAAATTGCAAGTAAAGAAAATGTAGAAACAAACAATACAATCGCAAACACAATGCAATTTTTTCTTGGTTCACCTACCCATGGGCTATCTCCAGTCCCCAAGTACTATGGGATTTTTCATTATCAAGCTCTCACCAAGGAGAGCACCTATGCCTCAAAATAAAGGGCTTCTACAAACCACATAGCTCCTCTTGCTTGGAATTTTCATTACAACAAATAACATCTTCTCTAAAGAGGACCTCAATTATGGCTTTTACAATAATTGAAATACAACCAATTAAAAGAACTCACCACCACACTTAATGTGGATTTACAAACCTCTTGAGATGATAATGATACAACTTCATATAGCCATTGAGTGAAAAAGTGGCCATAAGACAATCTTCCTTTGATCTTAAAGAAAATGGAATTGAAACACAACGAAGATCAAGAAACACTACTTGAAGCACCCTCAGAAATAATCAAGATTAATCTTGAGAGAAGTGATTTCAAGTGATGGCCAAGATGATGCTTAGAAGCTTTTGAGAAAGAAAATTAAATGGCCTTGAAAAAGATTGGATAAAATAGCTTGAATGCTTTTAAATATTAAGAAAAATTGATCATAAACATTCTACATAAATGCAGTCATCTCTAGAAATTTATAGGCCATCAGACCATTCAAAACTATTCTAAAAATGCCTTTACAACAGCTAGAAACCCACACTTTCATAAAATGCAGAACTGTGTCTTTTCGTGTCGTCAAGCTAAAGTAGTCGACTATAGTTCACTTGGTAGTTGACTCTTAGAACAATGGTAGTCGACTACCAGATCAATTATAGTCGGCTATTTTGAGCAACAGAGAATTCATCCTTTTTTCTAATACATAATAATCGGCTACTATAGTAAGAGTAGTCGGCTTTCATACAGATACAGTGAAAAATTGCTCATAATTGTTTAGGAAATCACTTCAAATATATTCAAAACATTTTCAAAATATTTTGTGAGTTTATAATAATGTTTTAAAAACTTTCCTAAGTGTGTGAAGCTCCAAAACTAAGGCCTACATAAAACCTAAGGACATGAAAGAAATTACATCAATGTTTACCCAACATATTGTCTTCTTGATGCTCTTGAATTTTTCATCTTCTTTGCTTAGAATCTTTTGCTCTTTTGGCCTTGGATGTGCTCTCACATTTCTCCTTGATGAATCCCTTGAATGTCTTGGTCTTTAAGTGTCCTTTGATCAAGCTCCAATGCTTTATATTTGGTTCTTCATGGCATGTTGACTTTTCATTCACTTCTTTGACTTTGACTTTGACTTTGAACTTCAAATTTGATGTGGCATATTTAATTTCTACACACTTGATAATAATCATTACTATATATCATTTGCTTGATCATCATCAAAACTTAATTACAGGTGTCTCAATATCCAACATAATGTTTTATAAAATTCTACAAAAACTCAAAGTATTTCTGCCTAAGAATTTAAATTGACTTACCAAGATGAATCTTAATTAACAAGTTAAAATACTTGTAAATAATAAATAGCAGAATAAAAATAGTTGCAAGAAAATTAATCAACACAAAGAGTGATGCAATCATAAACACATAGATATATTCTGGTTCGGTCAACTCCTGGCCTAGTCCAATCCAGAAGACCCACCTGAGATTTACACTATCCTCTTCCAACCGGAAGAAACTTACACCATTTCCACTACAACACAATCCAGTGTATGGAAGTAAACACTCGAATAATCCTCAAGCAACCCTTCTCTCAAACATAAGTGAGAAATACTTACAATCTTTAATGGAGTACACTTTTACATATATCATTCGTTGAAGCTTGTGTGTAGAAGTGAGGCTATAAGAATTTGATCTCTAAAATGTTACAAAACTGAGCTTTGAGATCAAGATTTTTGGCCAAAAATGGATTGAAAAACAATGAACAATAGGCCAAAAGAGAGGGGTTTTGTATTGAAAACTTTTTAGCACAAAGAATATTTTTTTCTCACAAAATAATGAATTTTCTTGATGTAAACATATGAGAATTCTTCTCTATTTATTGGTTAAAAACATGTTACACAAAATCCCAAAACACCCTCATAATAGCTACAAATGGTTAGTTTGCGTTAATCCCATTCTGGCCAATGGTACTATTTTAGTCGACTAGAGTAGACCAATTAGTTTACCAATGACTCAGCTAATCGACTACTGAGAAGACCTAGTCGACTACTCAGTCAATCAAAAAACTACAAACTCTCAGTTAAGCATCTAGTCGACTAGTGTCTCGGAGTAGTTAGCTAATCCTTGAATTGTAGTCGACCAGTTCTGACATGCCGACAACCATTGGTTTCCAAGGTTCTTTATCGATTAGGGGGCACTTCTAGTCGATTATTCAGCTTTAAAAACAATGTTTTGGCCAAGAAAACTTTGGAAAACTTTTTGAAAACTTTTCAAAAACTTTTTTAAAACTCTTTCTATAGCTTCCTAAGTGTGAGAAAGAGCTTCAACAAGGCTTTAACATTAAATCTAAAGAAGAATAAAATTACATCGAAACATATTGTTTGCAATGAAGCTTCTTTTATGCAGACTTAAGGTTCATTCTCCTTATCGTGATTCCTTTGAATGATATACTCCTTAATCCTTGATTGGGTTCACTTGAGTTTGATCTTCTATTACTTGAACCTATACATGTTGATCATTAGCACATAATATGTGCTCATCATCAAAACTCACATGGGGTAACTTAATATTCAACACATTGCTTTCATAATTTTGTGTTGTGGATATTTATGTTATTAAGCACTATTTGATCAAATTATATTAAGCAGGTTGTACTGGCTCTCTCATGTGAGCAATCATATTTGGCTCTCAGAGAGTGCATAGATGAGATGAACCCCACATTATGACAAAGAAAACATTTCAATAGCTTGCAAAAACATCACCTTGAATAAATAGGTGATAGAAATAAGATCGAAATAGGAAGAGTTTGATCATAACAGATGCCTACATCTGTTAAAACAAAAGAAAAGCTAAACTGCTTTTAAGAGCGACACCGATTGTTAGAAAGCGAAAGACACAAAACTAGTATGCTAAGCAAAAAGAGTTGTGTAATTGGCGATTATCAATCTGGGAGGACCCCAGTATTGAATTGACTTGACCATAAAGCAAATAGTTAGGCTCTGTACAGCGTTGGGCAAATCTTGCATGCAAATTTAAAACGAGAGTTTGGATTCATCATAGCACATGTTTATTCTAAGTATGCTAAGGCGATTATAAGGTTAGATAGCGGAATAAGTCCTTACTTTGTTATCATATAAAGTCATTTAGATTATTTTACCCTCAGTGGCTTTTGACAGTTCGTGCAAGGTTGAAGTTAACGTAAGCCAGTTTAACTTTGTTATTAGTAAATAGAATATTTTACGGTTTTATAGTTAGCTAGATATTGTTAGCTAGATTGTTATACTGATCTTAACAAACAAATTGTTGATTTGTTATGATCATGCTAAACCAATGTACATATATATATTATATGAATGAAAGAGCAATGCTCAAGGGATTACCTTCCAATATGGTATCGGAGCCTAAATAGCAGCCTCTTCCTATTTTTTTCTACTGCTACGACAACCATAACCCCTCCCTCCACTCCTCTACCATGTCAACCGGCGACCAGCCCACTAGGGGCAAGCCCACTCTCCATCATGTCTTCTCGATCACCAACATCCTTCATAAGGTCCGTATGCTCGACGGTGTTAAGGTCAACTACTCCGCATGGGTAAAACTATTTACTCTCCATGTAAAGGGGTACAAGGTTCTGCGGCACATCGACGGCACTCCCCCTCCTGCCAAAACCGACTCCTCCTACGAGGCGTGGGCTGAAGTTGATGCACATGTGCTTCAATTTATCTATGGCACCCTCTTTGACGACCTACTCCTTCGCATCCTAGAGACCGAATCAACTGCTTCTGAGGCATGGACTCGTCTTCAACAACATTTTCTTAACAACAAAGGTTCTCGGCCGGCGACACTTGAGCATGAGTTCAACAATCTGAAGCTTGCCAACGTGCCTTCACTCGATGACTACTGCCAGAAGTTAAAAGAGACTGTCGGCTAACTTAATGACGTTGGTAGCACGGTCAATGACTAACGTCTGTTGGATCTGGATCCTAGCCTAGAGGGGGGTGAATATGCTTTTAAATATATTCTTGTGCAACCCACGAGAAATCACACGTAGTTAAAAACACAAGCAGAGTAAATAAGAAACAATCACAGAGTACGCACAGATTTACCCTGGTTCAGTTGCATCAACGACCTACGTCCAGCCCCAAGCAAATACTAGCATTAATAAGTTCCTTCTGTACACCTATAATGGGGTGCTAGCTCTAACTCCCCACTTAGACTGTACCACACTCAACAAAGTGCAGAACCCTATCAACCTAGTAAATGTGTATCTTGACTGCACCAACACGTCAAGACCCTCTTGTCTAGCCCCAACCAGATAAGTCCCAAATAAACCAACTATTGGTAAAGTTTCCCCTACAGAGATCGTTACAATAATACACGAATATAAAGAGTAAAGATTTTAGAAGTGCACAGTTCGTGTCCATGTAGTCGTCTCTGTCAATCAGCACGTCGTCAGCTCTAGTCTGATGTAAACGGTGTCTCGATCTGACGTCTGTATCTCAATCTGTGGCTCCTGGAAGTTGAATAGCTGTCTGGTCTGTGTGAATAACAGATCTAGTTCAAAACACTTAACAAACGGCCTGTACACATAGCAATTCACTTAAACCCTTTATCCACGTCAGCAGGGCTGTATGATTTGTTTGCATGTAATGATTCAATCCCTCGTCAGCGAGAATTCCATGCACAGCTCTAAATCGATTCGAGTTCGCCTGAGCTCGACTTCATCGGCGGCCTCTCGACCCGAGTGACTTCATGGTGCAACTTCGACGTTGAGTTGAGGAACTCCGACATGCGGGGCTTCAGCTTATCCCGTCGGCGATGACAGGGAACACGGCAACTCCGATGGTGTTTGCTTCTCCTTCACGACGGCAGCTGCGACAGTGAGGTGATCTCCGGCAGTGATTCGATCTCTCTGATGGTAGAGACGGTGACATGCACTTCTTCAGCGTTCGTGCAGCGGGAGCTTATCCACGGTGTCGGTGGCAAGGGCTTCATGCAGCAGTAAATTCTCAGCGGCGGTCTCCGACTTCTCCTTCACGGCGGGCTTCGTCCACGGCAGCGTTCGTGCTTTGCCGTCTGACGGTGCGAATCTCACTAGTGGCAAGGGTTGAAGGAGCTGCACGTCGGATGTCACAGCTTGTGTTGATGAACTTGGACGGCAGCACGAATTTTACGTCAACAGCTTGTAATGGTCAACGTCAAGGCAAGCTGGGCGGCAGCAATATGCGGTTGTGACTTTGGCAATGAAGATGAACTTCAACGACCTTGCTTGGTGATGATGTCGAGGATGTTGTAGTTGATCTCTTGAGGATGTAGGCTGTAGCTATACTTGCGTGAGTTCTTGCCTTGGAGATGAATAGATGTTAGGTATCTTTGTTTTGAGAACTTGCCATAATGATGAAGGCTTGTGCCAAGGAGTTTGACAATGAAGCTTGGGCTATTGTAGGGTTGCGGCTATAGGGATAATTGATGCGTGGGGAGTTCTTTTTTTGGTCGCCCTTTGTTTTCTTTTGGCCTACCGCACACGTTGCTTTGGGATTTGCCTGGTTTAAATAGAGAGAAACTAGGGTTTACTTTGGCTTTTAGGTTGTGGCAATGAGAGGGGAAACCATTGTGTGCGTGAGTTGTTCTCTACTTGGCTAAGAATGTAAGCTTGGGTCCCTATTGAATTCGGCTAGACCCAACTCGATGTGGCTAGGAGGTTGTGCAAGGCATTTTGATGAATGGTAGGATTAAGAGATTGACTTGGTCTAAATGAGTTTTGAATAGGAAACGGGTAGCAACAAATCTCCATAATTGATTTGAATAAATCCAATCTCCTTAGTCAATTTGACTTGGTAAGAGATCTCTTTCCATCTTCCCATCTTGACCAAGTCATCTTTGCTATGTGAATAGCTCTTTGATTAGATCCAATGGCTTTGTGTCTAGCAATTTCTCCAACGATTAGAACTACGACTTTTCCATTCTTGAAACACACTAAGCACACACGTTAAATATAACAACACGTTTGTCATCATCAAACTAGAGATCCTGGATCGTCGCATCCAACAACGTCTAGTTCTTCAACTAGTTCGGGGGTTGCCCCGGACTTTGACACTGTCGGGGCATATATCAATCAGACCCTGCCTAGCTTCGACATTGCTTGGAGTATGCTCCAACTTGAAGTTCAACATCGATCGGCCCACACAGACCCTACCCAGGGAGCTATTCCTTGCCGCCCCATCTGCCTCCTCTTTGGACACGTCCACCTGGGGTGATCAATCGGGCTCCTCTCATCCCCAATCCAGAAATGGGTCTCGCAACGGCAACGGCACCTCCCGCTGTAATAACACCCGGTCCGGCAATGGTGGCCGCAACAATGGTGGATGGCACAATAACAACCGTGCAAATTCCACCGGTGCTCGCATTTCCTCAGTCAACACACCTCCACATCCGCCTCCTACTGTGCCCTACAACTACTGGGTACCTCCCCCTTGGCATGTGTCATGGACCCCACCGCCCTGCCCATATCCAACTCAACAGGGCTGGGCACGACCGTGGCCCCTACTCCCCGTGGGCCCTATGTGGCCTCCTACAGGGCTCCTCTGCCCACGTCATCCATACCGGGTTGCACTCAAACTCATGCTCTGGTTGCTGACAGTTCAGACCTCGAACAAACTGATCTGGGTCAAGCTTTCACTCCAATGTCACTTCAGTCACATGAGGATACACAATGGTACATAGACACGGGAGCCTCGTCCCATTTGACCTCCGACCCAGGTAACCTTATGTCCCTTGGTACTACTCGTAATGCTAGTTCGATATTTGTTGGTAATGGCATGTCCATTCCGGTTCACGGCACGGGTTCTACTAAAATAGACCTCACAACCCGTACCCTCAGCCTAAACCGCGTCCTATACACTTCTCAGATTATCAAAAATCTTATTTTTGTTCGCCAATTTACAAAAGATAATAATGTTTCTGTCGAATTTGACCCCACTGGTTTTTCTGTAAAGGATCTTCGGACAGGGACTATCATTACGAGGAGCAACGGTAATGGCGACCTCTACCCCTTCTCTCACATGTCGTCATCTGCTCCTTTAGCCCTTCTAACCGCTTCCTCATCCTCCTTATGGCAAAATCGACTCGGCTACCCGGGTCTTCCTATCGATCATCTTAGGCGCAATTCTATTATTTGTTGTAATAAGGAGTGCCGCTCACATCTTTGCCATTCATGTCAAGTCAGCAAACACAAACGTTTACCATTTTATGATTCTAATTCTACTTCATGTGCTCCCTTTGACATTATCCATTGTGATTTATGGACATCCTCTGTCCCAAGCAAAAGTGACTATAAATATTACATGGTACTCATAGACAATTTTTCTCAATATGTATGTGTGTACCCTCTTATATATAAATCGGATGTTTTTCCAAAATTCATTCAATTCCGAACGTACATTCGCACCCAATTCGACAAAGATATCAAAAGTTTTCAATGTGATATGGGACGTGAATTCGACAACTCCTCTTACCATAATCTCAGCACAAACCACGGCATTACCCTTTGTTTCTCATGCCCTCACACATCATCCCAAAATGGCAAGGCCGAAAGAATGATTCGCCGCCTCAATTAAATGGTACTGGCACTCCTTTATCACGCACCCTTGCCACCTAATTTCTAGGTAGAAGCTCTCCACACCGCCACATACCTACACAACATTATACCCACAAAACTCCTTAACTTCTGCTCACCCACTTCCGCTCTTTTCCTTAAACATCCCACATATGATCACCTTCGTGTTTTTGGTTGTGTTTGCTACCCAACCCTCTCTACCAACCGCCACCACAAACTTGACCCGAGATCTAACCGTTGTGTTTTCCTAGGTTACCCCACCAACTATAGTGGCTACCGTTGTCTTGGCCTTGCTACCGGCAAGGTTATTCTTTCCCGCCACGTCACTTTTGATGAACATGTTTTCCCCTTCGCCGCATCCACCGAACCCCCTGCCTCCCATTATCATTTCCTCGACCCCGACTTCTCTTCTACCTCCCCTCTTCTTTATGACCAGCTCGGCCTACCACCCATCCTTCAGCCGCCCCCACTACTCAACACCCAAATCCAACCGAAGCTACCCCACCTCAAACCCACCCCTCTGCCCAACACCATACCCCACACTCTACCCAGCCACAACAAATCCTGCCACCACTCCTCCTCACCAACAACACACCTAACCCGCTCATGCCTCCTCCAAACCTCCCACCCCCACCGCCCCTACCTACGCACACCATGGCCACTCGTTCTCAGCACAGAATAATCAAACCAATGACAAAATTGAACCTCCTTACTACCCAACAAAAACATATATCCCCCTTACCCAAA
Source organism: Scilla litardierei (assembly GCA_030789695.1). NCBI lineage: Eukaryota > Viridiplantae > Streptophyta > Magnoliopsida > Asparagales > Asparagaceae > Scilla > Scilla litardierei. The sequence goes on along the minus strand of CM061130.1, from coordinate 109,352,738 downwards.
TCCCCCTGTGCTACTCTCCAGGACCCAAATTGGTCTGATGCCATGCTGGATGAATATCGTACTCTCATTACAAACAATACCTAGGAATTGGTCCCCCGTCCCTCGGATACTTCTATCATCCGATGTATGTGGCTTTTTCGCCATAAGTTTCGTTCTGACGGTTCTTTGTAGTGCTATAAAGCCTGCCTAGTGGTCAATGGCAAAACACAGCAGGTTGGTATTGACTGTGATTAGACCTTTAGCCCAGTTGTAAAGTCGACTACTATACGCACCATGTTGAGCTTAGTCACCTCCCACTCTTAGCCAATCCACCAGTTGGACGTCAAGAACACCTTTTTACATGGTGACTTGATTGAGACGGTCTACATGCACCAACCCCTGGCTTCGTGGACTCCTCCATGACCATTCACGTCTGTCGCCTTCTCAAATCTTTATATGGCCTCAAGCATGCTCCTCGAGCCTGGATCAGTGGTTTGCTACTTTTATTCTATCCCAAGGATTTTGTGGAAGCTTGTGCGATGCATCCCTATTTATCTATCAACATGGGGACCGACACTGCTTATCTCCTGCTTTATGTTGACGACATTGTTCTTACTGCTTCCAGCTCATCACTATTGCATCGTATTATTGCTTCTTTGTCTCGTGAATTTGCAATGACAGATCTCGGTGCTCTTCATCATTTCCTTGGCATTACAGTTACTCGGCATCGATCCAGCTTGTTTCTCTCACAAAGCAAGTATGCCAATGACATTCTGGCCCGTGCATCCATGACATCTTGTAACTCCACAGCCACACCCGTCGATACATTGGCAAAACTAAGTGCCACAGATGGCCCTCCCGTAGCAGATCTGTCCTTATACTGTAGCTTGGCCGGGGCCTTACAGTACCTTACAATCACTAGGCCTGACCTTACCTATACTGTTCAGCAAATCTGTCTCTTCATGCATGACCCTCAGGAGCCACATCTTCATTTTCTCAAAAGGATTCTGCGCTATGTCAAAGGAACTACTGATCATGATCTCTGTCTCTCCGGGTCCACATTTCTTACCCTCACCACTTATTCAGACGCCGATTGGGCTGGTTGCCCTGACTCACGACGATCCACTTCTGGCTACTGTGGTTTCCTTGGTGATAATCTAGTATCATGGTCGTCAAAACACCAAGCTACTATATCTCGGTCTAGTGCAGAGGCCGAATACCGTAGGGTTGCAAATGCTGTTGACGAGACTGGTTGGCTACGTAACTTACTTCTTGAACTTCATGTACCAGTCCGACATGCCACACTAGTCTACTGTGACAATATTTCTGCAGTTTATCTCTCTGGCAATCATGTCCAACCCCAGCGAACTGACGTGTGTTTATATTTTATATATCCACGCACGTCTTCTTTGTGTTTTTCTGTTGATTTCCGTCGTCTCGTGCCCTTTTTCTTGGGATTTTTAGTTTTCTTTCACTTCTTAGTGTTTTTGTGTAAATGCAGGAGATTGCCAGCGTCGGGGACATATAACAAAGATATCATGAGTCCTCGAAGCAACGGGAGGAGTCACGCATGATCCAGAGGGTCAACCGACGAAGATCGCTATTTTTCAGCCCTCAACCGATCGGTTGGACACAGCCAACCGATCGGGTGATGCACGCGTATCCGACCCGGATGAAGGCTGGAGTGAGGAGCAGCTCAACTAACCAGTTCGTTGAACAGTTCAATCCAATAGAGCTCTCGGCCATTTGGAGCTGAATTCCAACCGATCGGGTGACATCTCACCCGATCAGTTCATCTATAGCTGATTTTTCCAAACGATGACCCGGAGAGCTCAACCGACCGGTTCGCTGCCCGTGTGAAATCGACAGAACTCTCGGCCATTTTGGAGATAATTCCAACCGATCTGTTGAATACTCAACCGATCGGTTCACCTGATGCCGCAATATCCAAACGACGACCCGGAGATGCCAACCGGTCGGACCAAGCGAGCGGTTGAAGTTCTGAACGTCGATGTTGAAGCACCAAGCAGCTCACCCGATCGGTTGATGCTTCAACCGATCGGGTGATGTCGATTTGTATAAATAGTTGACCTATGGTTCTGAAAACGAGAGTTGTTATTTTTTCTGTCTTTTTCTTATATGGTGACGGCTGGAATTTTATTGCATTTTGTAAGTCTTCTGATTGCTTTCAAACTTTAATACTATCTTTATAGCATTACTACTACCTCGTTTCAATCTCTTGATCATGATTTATACGGTTGATTTTCATTTAGATTGCTTTTTAGCTATGATTTGTGAGTAGTTTCCAAATCTGGGATTTTGGTGGAAACCCCTTAGTGGGTTCTTCCTAATGCGTCCATAGGACTAGGATTTCGATAGGGATTAGGAATTTAGATGGCTACGCGGGGTGTTTCATTGTCATCGACGGGAAAAGACCGCCTTTGACCGTCGGGCCAAGGGGAAATAAACTTGGCGGTTGACTCCCTAGCCACAGTTCATGCCCTTAGCATAGACATTGAATCCTAGCGCGTGGGAACGGTAGGATGAGATGTTGGGAGTTAACATTGCGAGCTTAGTGCTCCCGGAGTCGGTCGGTGTTAATGGACATGAGAATGCCCACCGACCGAACCCGGGTAGTCCAGCGTATCATCCTGGACATCGACCAGAATATCGGGCCCATGGGACATTGGTATCACTCTTAGAGGCAACGTCTTGCCACTAAACCCTAAATCCAATCGTATTCCTATCCGTAGGTCGTAATAGCGAGAACACATGATAGGGTGGAAACCGAAGTCCTGGGTTTCCATTTATATTGTTTATCCCTCGCATCTATTTTCCGTGACAACCATCGATCGTTCGGGCTAGCTCATCCATAGGGTGAACCGGTTCCTCTTTGACACAAGCACAACACACGCCTCCCCGTGTTCGACCCCCAAGCCACACTACAACACCGTGCGCTTGCGGTATAAATATTTAAATCTAGTATCCCCAATCTTATTGCACTTTCAAGCTCAAAATCTAGGGGACGTCAAGCTTTATGGCGTCGTTGCCGGGGAGGCAACATGCTTGTTAATTTTAGGACCATTTGAACCATTGAGTCTAGCTCACATCTTCACCTCGCGATAATTTTCGCATTCTACTTTTTCACTTTTTATTTTTTCTATTCTTTGTTTTCTGTTTTTATCTGTTTCTATCACATACTTGCTTCACGGGTTTTTGTTGATTTTACATGCGCAGGAATACAAGGAGTCTAGACGACTTGATTCCTTTAGATCCGGAGATCAACGCCACTGTGAGGCGTTTGAACGTATAGAAGAGACGAGAAGAGTCTGCAGCCATGGGGGAGAATACCCCACCACAGAAGTCCCTGCTGGAATACTCGATGCCTTCCATCGGGTCTACCTCAATCCAACTTCTGGCTATTGCAGCCCAGAGTTTCGAGCTTAAGCCGTCGTTAGTGACGTGGATCCAGCAGGATCAATTTTCTGGGGCACCCATGGAGAGCCCTATTGAACATCTGGACTCCTTCCTTGAGAAGTGTGACACATTCAGGATTAATGGTGTCACAACTGAAGCTATCCGACTGAAGCTATTCCCCTTCTCTATGCGGGATAAAGCCAAGCAATGGCTTAGGGAAAAGGACCCGAACACCTTCAATACTTGAGAAAAGCTCTCGAATGCTTTCTTGACTAAGTTCTTTCCTCCGGGGAAGATGATGAAGCTGAGGAGTGAGATCTCCTCCTTCTCCCAAGCCAGCCACGAGTCCCTACACGAAGCTTGGATGAGATACAAAGAGATGCAGCGGAGATGCCCTCATCACGAGCTTCCAAAGTGGTAGATTATAAATCTGTTCTATAACGGGTTGAGGGATGACCTGAAGTCTTCGATGGACACCGCGGCTGGGGGGTCCTTTATGTCTAGAAGCGAGGAAGATGCCGGCAACATTTTAGAAAACATGGCATCAAACAATGAGCGGTGGTGCAATGAGCGTGCACGCCCAGATCTGGAGGCATTCATAGAGTCGAGGACGTCGACAAGTTGTCTAGCGAATTCGATTTGCTATCGACCCAGATCTCAGCGCTTATGGTAGGAGCTGGTGGTGCCAGCATCCAACAAGTAGCAGTGGTGGAAGCGGAAGTCCTGGGAGACTTCGAGGGTGGTGATATTTCATAACCGGTGGATCAAGCTAGCGCACCTTTCTTCAACCCGACGGGTAATGCGCCGTATCCACCAAGGACTAGCTCGAATCCGATTTATTCTTCCAATAACTGGAACCACCCCAATTTGAGCTACAGGGCACCGTATCAGCAGCCCCAGTAGCCGCAGCAACAAGTATATCAGCCGCCTCGGCAATAGCAGCAGCAGTATCAGCAACAGCAGCAGCCACAACAAATGCACCAGCAGTATCCCCCCAGGAACCAGTAGCCCATGCAGCAGCAGAACCCATATGGCCAGCAGCGAGTTATCTCCCCGGTCGAGACCCTCTTGACCCAGTATATTACGAACAAGGAAAAGATCAACTTGAGGCTGGAGATGGGGCAGAGGGCCCTCACCGACCAAGTAACCCAGCTGGGTTGCAGATGGTGAACCTTCAGAGGGAGCAAAACCAATTGACGGGTCAACCGGAAGTAAATCCAAGGGGCAAATCATACATTGGCACTAACGCATGATCATGCGAATGTGTCCGCTATCGTCTTGAGAAGCGGGACACAAATTCCTACAAGAGTGCCCGCTATGGAACCTGAAGCTCCGTTGGTCGGTGGGCGACCAATTGAAAAAGCTAATGACGACGGAGCTTCGTCACCAAAGACTACGACTCTGGAGGGAGTCTCTGAAGAAGAGAAGAAGAAGGACGAGGAGGGGAACCTGAAAGTATTTAAGCCAGTTGTGCCTTTTCCACAACGACTTGCCAAAGCTAAGATCGATGAAAAATACGGCAAGTTCTTCACTGTGATCAAGGATTTGAGCTTGCAGATCCCTTTCCTCGAAGCCATAGAGACAATTCCTTCCTATGCGAAATTCTTAAAGGAATTGGTGACGAGGGGTTCCAGAAAAGAAAAGGTCGTTCTCACGACGGAATGCAGCGCTCTCATTCAGCGATCGAATCCGCCCAAGCTTAAGGACCTGGGAAGCTTCTCTATTCCTTGTTCGATTGGGGAAGTGAAGATCCATCGGGCGCTCGTCAATTTGGGAGCGAACGTCAGTCTGATGCCCATGTCACTATACAAGAGGATAGGGATGGGAGACCTGGAGCCCACGAGTATGACCCTTCAACTAGCTGATAGATCGGTCAAATATTCGGTGGGAATTGTAGACGACCTGCCAGTAAACATCAGCGGAGTGCTTGTGCCGGTAGACTTCGTGGTGATGGACAAGCCCGAAGACACTCATGTAATGCCCTGAAAGCTACTGCACAAGTACTAGAGGTGGGGTGAATAATACTTTAAAATAATCAAGAGTCTAATTCCTAATTATCGTGCAATCACAAACAACAATGCGGAATTAATAAGTACAACAAGAGAATCACAACGCAAACAAACGATGTAATGGGTTCGGATCCACCCAAGTATCCCCGACTTGTTCCTGGTGATCCTACGTCCTAGACACCCAGATTCTTTCCGGCTACTTGAGTTAGAATCCACTAACTCAAGGTTCCACTAAACAACTTCTTGTAGAAACTACTACAAGATCAAATAATACAACAATTCATATCGTGACTCCCACAAACCGGGATCACGAATTTCTCTCACAAACCGAGAGAAAATCACAAATAATAGATTTAATGAAATAGAAAGTGCTCACCACAAAATCATATGCCTTGAGAAATACTTACAGATTTAGGACAAGGAAGGATTTTGAGAAAGAGTGATCACGAAACCCTAGCACCACCAAGATGAACAGCGTGAGATGGCTAGGGCAAAGATGACGGTCGTGATTCAACCTCTCAGGAGTATGAATGCACAAAGCTCAAGATCTCTTTGAGAATTAGGTCAAGAATTAGAGAGACAGAGAGAGATCTTTTTCGAGAGGGGGAGAGCGCTTGAAAATTGATAATCGAATGAATGAATTCGAGATCTGAAATCTCTCTGATAATAGACAAATTTCCATGTTTGAAACGAGTCAAACAGATATGGAAAGAATCAAAACAGATCAAGAAAAATCGTGGAAATAAAATCTCCAACGGCTGGAAAATTAAAGCCGCTTAATCGGTCTAAGAAGGTTCACTGACCGACAAACTAGTCGGTCGGTGAACCTTCTTGGACCGACTAGAAGGTCGACAGAGAATTTAGTGAAATAAGAGGGGTAAACTAGTCGGTCTAAGAAGAAACACTTACCGACTAGTTTGACAACTAGTCGGTCGGTGAACCTTCTTGGACCGACTAATTAGTTAACAGTAACTAGGCTGAAATACACAAGGATGACTAGTCGGTTCAAGAAGACTTTTCGACCGATTAGATCATCATCTAGTCGGTTGGTCCTTCTACTTGAACCAACTAAGATGCACAGAAAAGCATGGAACGAAGCGATAAGCTAAGGAGTACATCCTAATGGTTTCTAAGGCAATCCTAGAGATAAGATATGGTAAACATGAGAATTACTAGGCAAGTACTACTCAAGGCTTAACACTATAGAAGACGATAAAAATAAACATTACAAACCGTCTTCAAAAGCTTCTACATGAAGATTCTGAATCCCTCGACTTCATTAATGCTCCTTGAGCTTCAACGAAGCTTTAGGCACAGCGATCACGCGTTCTAAGGAAGTCTTGGGACGTCGCTTGAGATCTACAAAGTAATTTGGCGACGATCTTCATAACTGCGCTCAAAGAGAATTAGTACCCAATATTTATGTTTGTTCATCATCAAAACCAAATCCAGGGAATCAATACTCAACATTCTCCCCCTTTTGATGATGACAAACCAACATAAATATAAATCAATAATAATGAGATAAGTGAAATTTACTTACTCCCCCTGCATTGATGACTCGTTAGTTCCATATTAAATAATAAACATAAGCATCAAGCAGAAGAGAAAAGTATAAAACATGATCCAACTATTGAAATATAGGATCGGAATCCATAGATTTTTATATCTTCACTCCCCCTGAATCTAACATATGAAATTAGATTCACGGTAATGTTTAAATTATCATTTAGCACTAAGTCATTATTAATTCTCTCCCCCCTTGGCATTATCCAAAAAGACCGGGAGGAAGGCAACGCCAACAACCATGGCTAAAGAGAAATATAAACAAAAGAGTCGAAGAATATGACAACGGTCCAAATGACACCAAGGAAAATATCGAAGAAAACAAGGTGTGTCAACGAGACCATAGTCGAAAAGCGAAAAGAGAAATCATCAAAACACCATCAAACCATAAGATTGATTAAAGGAACATACTCTCCAATATCAACATTTTTAGCGAATTGAGTGCATGAAAAACAACTCATGTTTCCATTCAAACAAAGCTATATAGTCAACGGAATTGACGAGCGATAAAGTAAACATCAGAGACAAAAGTACAATGTGCACACAGAGAAGAAATGCAATATGATGGATATATACATATAGAAACATTAAAATTGATTCATCCAGACTACCAAAAAAATATCGATCATCAGCAGATAGCAGTATATGGTGCACAGCATACAACAATCCAACATACATCAAAAATGTATCACAAAACATACAAAACAACCACCCATCTATCCCAACCCCACTCTCTCACAACGAGATGGATCATCCAAAGAGCGCAAAGGAGAGTCCTCCAAAGAAGTCTCAAGAGGCAGAGGCAGGATCTGCACCAGCAGCAGGCTGTGCAGACGGAGTGGTGGTCTCGGGAGTAACGGAGGTATCCACCGAAGAGATGGTGGCATCAGGAGTGCTCTCAGGAGCACGACCAAGAGAAGCAGCAGCAGAGGTACCCTCGGGGGCACGAACCCGAGAAGCATCGGCACACTCCTCATCCTCAGCAGCATCCATGGCCTCCTCATCAGAGACTGTCGGAGGAACCTCCACACCCAAATGATCACAGATGCGAGCCAGCATCTCCTCACATCGCGCGATACGAGCTTTCTGATGGCTCCAGGAAGTAGAAGAGGCAGCGGGAGACGATGGAGGAGGAACTGAAGGGGTGGTCCGCTGAACGTGACGCAAGGCCGCAAGAGACTTCTTGACGGCGGTCGCGTTCAGGGGAGGACCCAAGGGACGATGATCGTTAGGAGGGAGGGGAACTCTGAAGTGACGAAAGACCAAAGTCAAGAGGCACGGATAAGGAATATGCGTGGCCTTGGTTGACTTCCTGATGCACTCAAATGAGTCCATCTTGTCCAAAATGATGCGAGCCCAATTTATCTCGCTCCCATCAAAAAGGGCATAGATGAGCTTCAGGAAGGGCCGGGACGGCAAGCTGGAGGAGCCGTACTTCGGGAGAAGACACGACTTCAGAATCAAATTTAGGACCCACGCATTCGGTTTGAAAGACTTGGAAGGAACGCCAATCATGGCGGGAGGAACAACATGAAACATGTCAGCTAGGAGGGACTGATCGAGATCATGGATACTATCCACAGAGATGTCAGAAGGGAGCAGACCAGACGAGGAGACCCCAAGAAAGCTACTGCACAAGTACTAGAGGGGGGTGAATAGTACTTTAAAATAATCAAGAGTCTAATTCCTAATTATCGTTCCATCACAAACAACAATGCGGAATTAATAAGTACAACAAGAGAATCACAACGCAAACAAACGATGTAATGGGTTCGGATACACCCAAGTCTCCCCGACTTATTCCCGATGATCCAACGTCCCAGACATCTGGATCCCTTCCAGCTACTTGAGTTAGAATCCACTAACTCAAGGTTTCACTAAACAACTTCTTGTAGAAACTACTACAAGATCAAACAATACAACAATTCGTATCGTGACGCCCACAAACCGGGATCACGAATTTCTCTCACAAACCGAGAGAAAATCACAAATAATAGATTTAATGAAATAAAAAGTGCTTACCACAAAATCCTTTGCCTTGAGAAATACTTACAGATTTAGGGCAAGGAAGGATTTTGAGAAAGAGTGATCACGAAACCCTAGCACCGCCAAGATGAACAGTGTGAGATGGCTAAGGCAAAGATGACGGTCGTGATTCAACCTCTCAGGAGTATGAATGCACAAAGCTCAAGATCTCTTTGAGAATTAGGTCAAGAATTAGAGAGAGAGAGAGAGAGCTTTTTCGAGAGGGAGAGAGCGCTTGAAAATTTATAATCGAATGAATGAATTCGAGATCTGAAATCTCTCTGATAATAAACAAATTTCCATGTTTGAAACGAGTCAAACAGATATGGAAAGAATCAAAACAGATCAAGAAAAATCGTGGAAATAAAATCTCCAACGGCTGAAAAATTAAAGCAGCTTAATCGGTCTAAGAATGTTCACTGACCGATTAGTTTGAGAACTAGTTGATCGGTGAACCTTCTTGGACCGACTAGAAGGTCGACAGAGAATTTAGTGAAATAAGGGGGATAAACTTGTCGGTCTAAGAAGAAACACTAACCGACTAGTTTGACAACTAGTCGGTCGGTGAACCTTCTTGGACCGACTAATTGGTCAACAGTAACTAGGCTGAAATACACTAGGATGACTAGTCGGTTCAAGAAGACTTTCCTACTGATTAGATCATCATCTAGAACTAACTAAGATGCACAGAAAAGCATGGAACGAAGCGATAAGCTAAGGAGTACATCCTAATGGTTTCTAAGGCAATCCTAGAGATAAGATATGGTAAACATGAGAATTACTAGGCAAGTACTACTCAAGGCTTAACATTATAGAAGACGATAAAAATAAACATTACAAACCGTCTTCAAAAGCTTCTACATGAAGATTCTGAATCCCTCGACTTCATTAATGCTCCTTGAGCTTCAACGAAGCTTTTGGCATAGCGATCACGCGTTCTAATGAAGTCTTGGGACGTCGCTTGAGATCTACAAAGTAATTTGGCAACGATCTTCATAACTGTGCTCAAAGAGAATTAGTACCCAATATTTATGTTTGTTCATCATCAAAACCAAATCAGGGGAATCAATACTCAACCAATCATACACCCATCATCCTCGGGAGGCCCTTCATGGCCATCGCTGGCGTGCTGATAGATATGAAGAAAGGGAAGCTATCCCTTAATGTTGGCGACCAGAAGGTCGAATTTGACTTGGGGCTATCTATGAAGCACCCTTCGGATGAACCGGGATGCAATATGCTGGACGTTGAGGAGGAAAGAGCCGTAGAAGCTGAGGCCTGGGAAATTCTCTCTAGGAACCCCCCCCCCCCCCCCCCCCCCCCCCCCCCCCGACAGCATGTGGGACCTTGAAGAGCATGTCGATTTGAAGAAGGAAGAAGGTGCTCGGAAGCGGGTGTCTCACATACGACCCCTCCCGGATTCCAAAAAGCGGCTCCGACGAGGAGAAAAGGAAAGGAGCCCATGGGGCTTACCGCTGATGAGATCCGAATCTTACGAAAAGTGGCGGTCGACGCCAATGTGAGGGAGAAGCCCCCGAGTACCACCAGCGGAGGGATCGTCGAAGAAGACTACTTATCACCGATGTCATCACCAAAGGCCACCACTCCAACATTTGAAGGGATGCCAAACATTGGGCATCACCCCCGACCTCCTTGAAAATCATCTACCGGGCGTCGAGCAAACGACATTAAACAACAGTGCTTCATGGGAGGCAACCCATGTTCTAAACACTCGTCTTTGTTTTTAGGATTATTTTTAGGGTCATTTTCCTTATTTTGGTGAATAAATTCAGCGATGGGAGCTTTCGTCAAAAGACTTAGGCTATTTTTGAAATTGTGCAGGAAATAAGCCCTCAACCAATCGGTTGATCCCTCAACCGATCGGGTGGGACGTATCTAAAAGTGGCCTATATTTGTTCATCAGCGAACCGCTCGGGTGGAACAAGCTGAGACCGGGTGGCAGATCGTGTGAGAAGAGCAGAGCTCTCGAGAAATTTGGGGATTAATTCAACCGACCGGTTGATCTGGAGCTCTGACCAGGTGGCTGTCCGGGTGAATTCAGGGATGCTCTCGGGAAAATTGTGAAGCGGCCAACCGATCGATTGAAATATCAACCTATCGGTTCGCCTGTAGCTACTTTTCAACAAAATTTTCGAAAATTTACCCAACCAATCTCACCCGATCGGTTCGCCTAAAACCCTATAAATACCCCCCGCCTTCACCCGATTCATTACTCTCACCCGACTTCGATTTCTCCTCTATTGTTTCGTCTCTCCACTCCTCAACCGGCCACCTTCTTCCCCCAAACGACACCCACTGTCTCTCAACCGATCTCCCCACTTCCTCCTCCTTTCTCTCCATCAATCCCACTCTCGTTCTCTCACATCCAACCCTAATCTTCACCTTAACCCTAGCCGTTCTCCCCCATTTCGAAAATTTGTTGGAAAGGCATGCCGCAGCTTCACACATCTCCCAAGTGCGATGCGTTGGGTGATTTGCGAGCAAGGATTAACTTCACTTCTGGGTAACTTCGCTCCTTAGCTCCATTTTTAATATTGCCCTAGTATTATATTTTTGCTCGATTGTCTTTTAATCGTGTGCACCCATATAGAACTACATTCACTTGCATCACACACTATCATGGCCAGGGAAAAAGATAAGGGTAAAGCTATCATGCATGAGGAGGAGCCGTCTCGCAAGACGGAAGTCCACACATCCACCTATTTCACGTCCTCCTCCTACACTGCCTACACAACCCCCACCCCAACCTATTATCCCTCCTGAGGACCCAATATTGGGACCGCGTGGTTACCGTTTTCTGAGTCTTGAACATAAAGATTTTTATAATAGACTCGACGCACGTTCACACCTTTCCACCAAGTTTGCACATGCCCAAACTCTTATCGATCTCGGAGTTTTCTCCGAAGTCGAGACTCTCTTCGCTAACTTAGGATGGCTAGCTTTCTTGAATGCCCACGCGGCGTCCTACCCCGTCCTCACACTAGAATTCCTATCTTCTCTCCAATGTGAGTCGGGATCGATCATCGTTTTTCGTGTCCGAAACAAAACTATCTGCACCCACCTGAATACTATCAATAACATTTTCGATTTCCCCATTCTAGGGGGCGATGCTATCCGTCCCTACGGATATCACCGCGACTTCGACGTCGATCAATTTTGGTTTCGCCTCACCCTCCACGATCATTATCCTCGAGGTAAGGCCAAGGCCTCCTCCATCATTCACCCCGTATTTCGTTTGGCCAACCGAATCATATCTAGCACATTCTTTCCCAGGGATGAGTCCGGGACCGTGACTATCCCTGACCTTTTTATTTTGTGGGCCATGACATTTGATTTTATTCGCGGTGACGACGGGATCGCCTTCGAGGCCCCTTGCATTACCATTCATGCTGGTGCTTGGCTTATTCACAAGTTACTTGAGATTAGCCGCGCCAGTAAGGGCAAGAATTGTTACGGGGGCCTCATTACCATCATAGCTTCATATCCCCAGTACAATATCGTCATCCCCCGAGATTTGCCTTCTGCCGCAGGACCTACACGTCTAGATCTTGATGTCCTGCGACACACTCATATGATCAGGCCTCACCCTGACGGTCGTTTTACCTTCTTCTACAGTCACCCCATACTCCTTACCCCATTCTGCCCAAACCAGGTCGCATGTCTATCGTTCTTGTGGCAGATTGGACATTCCCTCCTGACCCGGAGTTTCTAAGGGGGTTACGTCTTCCGTTCCTTATCCCAGGCGCACCCAGATCATCTTCCCCTGCCGCCCACTTAGGCGAGTAGGATATCCATGCGTCCCGATGAGACCCCGGGGCTGGCCCCAGTAGTGCCACCCCGGCTTCTGGCCCTATCATTTCTGAGGCATTCACTGAGGCCCTCTTAGGCCTAGCCTCCGGTGCCGGCATGACCACTGGCGCTGGCACCACTCCCACTTCCCATCCAGCCACTACTTCTTCCGTTCGTCGAGCCGTCTCCGCTCGCCTCGCTCTCGAGGCTGAGTTAGCTTCACTGTGCGCTGGCGCTTCGTCCTCTGTCCCCTCGGACCCATCCTCTTCTATCTTCTCGCACCCACTTTTCCTCGCACTAGAGAGGAACGTGTCCACCATACTCCGCCACCTCACTCACATTTTCGGTCCTCCTCCACCCACTCCTCCCACCTCGCCACCCCCTTCACATCCTCGACGATCTTCACCTCCACCATCACATTCTTCATCTCCCCTATCACATTCATCACCACATCCATCACCCCCTAGGCGATCATCCCCTCCCGCCACCACTGTTTCCATTCCTACCACTACACCTCCACTCACGACCACTGCCGTCGATCCTACAGATCCACCACCCTCCACTTTCGTTACCGCATACACGCGCCGCAAGAAATTGTCGGTGCGTTCGAGATCACTTCCCCCACCATCCTCTCTCATCGCCGTATCTACCCCATCTACCATCGCGTTGGTCGCCATATCCCTACCACTCACCATCATCACCACCACTCCACCCATTGTTCACACCTCCGCACCCATCCTCACACCTCCTCCACCCCTCTCCCCACTTCTCCGCATGCCCATCACCTCTCCCGTCCACAGCCCTCCATCTTCTACCGAGGAGGACGAGGACAGTTCCTCTCCTGCATTTTGATTTATTTTTCTTCTTCGATCTTCCCCCTAGCATATTTCTGCATCATCATTATCATATCATATTGCTAGCATTGTCGTGTCCAGCTTGGGGGAAGTCGATTTTTTATGTGTGATGTCGTGTTTTTCGTTGTGGTGTGCATGTTTATATATGTCGTGTGGTGTGATTTTCTATCTTTTATTTTTTGTATTTCTTTTTCCTCCTTTATTTTTCAGTTTCGTATGTGTGTTTTTCTTGTTTTTCATTCTCTTTGTGTCGGTGTGTATTCCCCCCATTTTCATTGCACTCCCGAATTTACTTTTATTGTATTGAGGGCAAAGCAAGTTTCAGCTTGGGGGAGTCGCACTTCATGCATCATTTGTGTCTTTTTCTTCGTTTTTGAGTCGTTTTCATCGTGCTTTTCTTTTTCATTCTCATCTTTTGTTCTCTCTCTCCTAGAGATGACCCCATATGATGAATTGCCACAGAATCACACACACACCTAGCATGGCTTCGATAATCACATTCACTAACCCTAGGAAGCCGAGTCCTCTTGCATTTCATGCATCGTGGGTCCACTTAGCTTTTATGTGAGTCGTGTGTCGTGACTAGCTTATAGTGTGCTTCTACTTTGTGATTTTGATTTATATACCTGTCCTGGGATGACCCCTAGATTATCATGCTTCGATTTGAATATGCGGTATTTGCTTCTCATGTTTGCTTCTATATGCATGAATATATTTGTATCGTATACTTCAATTCGCATGTGTCGGGATTCCACAGTTAGGACTAGGATAACCCATTTAGCCTATGCTCTGATTAGCGAGAAAAATCTCCTTTGCCCAAGTGTTTAGAATCCGATTTCTTTTTTATTTTACTTGGCGCAAATCCCCTCGTCGTGTACCGTTCTCCCACTTGGGAGAGTACACATGTATATATCCCAAAAATCCAAAAAGAGAGAAAAGAAAAACCCAAAAAAATAAAAGAGAAAAGAAAAGAGAAAAGAAATATATATATTTATAGCCAAAAATCCAAAAAAAATACATATATCCAAAACCCAAAAAAATTCATGTGTGAATATTTTCCTACCTACCGAGAATAAAGGGAAGGCAAGAATTTGCACCGAGTGTTCTACTCCACACCTTCTCAACCTCCATCGTTTTCGAAAACACTTAGGATAGGAACTTTCAAGCTATTATCTAGGCGATAGTGTGGTAATTTTCTAGCCCCTAGCTGAGGATTCCCTGACGCATGATACACTTCGATTCTTGCTCTGTTCTCATGCATGCTTAAGCTATTTATTCACCGCTTATTTCAAATCGAATCGATATTTGGGTCTTTCCTTGGATATGTGTATATGGAGCTTTATTGCACAATGTAGATAGCGACACCGTCTGCTAGCACACGACCACTCTCACTTGTGCTTCACCACGTGGGCCCACGACACTTGTTTGGACTCATATTTCCTTGGTTTAGTGATATGTTTTGTCGTATGCTTGTTTAGTGTGGCGTGTCTGATTTTGTTGGCCCTGACGGGCGATTTAGGATTTTGATTTCTCTTTCTCTTTCTCCCTCTATTCTCTCCCTCCGAGCTCCTACTCTCACTCGTCTTCCTCGAGGACGAGGAAGGGTTCAGCTTGGGGATTTTGACGTGTGTTTATATTTTATATATCCACGCACGTCTTCTTTGTGTTTTTCCGTTGATTTCCGTCGTCCCGTGCCCATTTTCTTGGGATTTTTAGTTTTCTTTCACTTCTTGGTGTTTTTGTGTAAATGCAGGAGATTGGCAGCATCGGGGACGTATAACGAAGATATCATGAGTCCCCGAAGCAACGGGAGGAGTCACGCGTGATCCAGAGGGTCAAACGACGAAGATCGCTATTTTTCAGCCCTCAACCGATCTGTTGGACACAGCCAACTGATCGGGTGATGCACGCGTATCCGACCCGGACGAAGGCTAGAGTGAGGAGCAGCTCAATCGACCGGTTCGTCGACTGGTTCAATCCAACAGAGCTCTCGGCATTTGGAGCTAAATTCTAACCGATCGGGTGACATCTCACCCGATCAGTTCATCTGTAGCTGATTTTTCCAAACGATGACCCGGAGAGCTCAACCGAACAGTTCGCTGACCGTGTGAAATCAACAGAACTCTCGGCCATTTTGGAGATAATTCCAACCGATCGGTTGAATACTCAACCGATCGGTTCACCTGATGCCGCAATATCCAAACGACGACCCGGAGATGCCAACCGGTCGGACCAAGAGAGCGGTTGAAGTTCTGAACGTCGATGCTGAAGCGCCAAGCAGCTCACCTGATCGGTTGATGCTTCAACGATCGGGTGACGTCGATTGTATAAATAGTTGACCTCGGGTTCTGAAAACGAGAGTTGTTATTTTTTCTGTCTTTTTCTTGTACGGTGACGGCTGGAATTATATTGCATTTTGTAAGTCCTCTGATTGCTTTCAAACTTTAATATTATCTTTATATCATTGCTACTACCTCGTTTCAATCTCTTGATCATGATTTATACGGTTGATTTTCATTTAGATTGCTTTTTAGCTATGATTTGTGAGTAGTTCCCAAATCTGGGATTTTGGTGGAAACCCCTTCGTGGGTTCTCCTTAATGCGTCTATAGGACTAGGATTTCGATAGGGATTAGGAATTTAGATGGCTATGCGGGGTGTTTCATTGTCATCGGCGGGAAAAAGACCGCCTTTGACCGTCGGGCCAAGGGGGAATAAACTTGGCGGTTGACTCCCTAGCCACAGCTCACGCCCTTAGCGTAGACATTGAATCCTAGCGCGTGGGAACGGCAGGATGAGATGTTGGGAGTTATCGTTGCGGGCTTTGTGCTCCCGGAGTCGGTCGGTGTTAATGGACATGGGAATGCCCACCGACCGAACTCGGGTAGTCCAGCGTATCATCCTGGGCATCGACCGGAATATCGGGCCCATAGGACGCTGGTATCACTCTTAGAGGCAACGTCTCACCAATAAACCCTAAATCCAATCGTATTCCTATCCGTAGGTCGTAATAGCGAGAACACATGATAGGGTGGAAACCAAAGTCCTGGGTTTCCGTTTATATTGTTTATCCCTCGCATCTATTTTCCGTGACAACCATCGATCGTTCGGGCTAGCTCACCCATAGGGTGAACCGGCCCCTCTTTGACACAAGCACAACACATGCCTCCCTGTGTTCGACCCCCAAGCCACACTACAACACCGTGCGCTTGCGGTATAAATATTTAAATTTGGTATCCCCAATCCTATTGCACTTTCATGCTCAAAATCTAGGGGACGTCACGAACTAAACATATTGAGCTTGACATTCACTTTGTTCGCGAAAAAGTTCAGGTTGGCGAAGTACGAGTTCTCCATGTTCATTCGGAATTCCAATATGCCGACATTTTCACGAAGGGCTTACCACGACGTCTTTTCACTCGGTTTCGCTCCAGCCTGAGCGTCCAACCTCCTCCTGCTCAGACTGCGGGGTTGTATTAGTAAATAGAATATTTTACGGTTTTATAGTTAGTTTATTTTTAGGTAGATTGTTATGATTAGCTAGATATTGTTAGCTAAATTGTTATACTGATCTTAACAAACAAATTGTTGATTTGTTATGATCCTGCTAAACCAATGTACCTATATATATTCTATGAATGAAAGAGCAATGCTCAAGGGATTACCTTCCAATATTTATCTTAGTGGGTCGTCATTAATTCGATCTGGGTGGACAAGCTTAGAAAAGTTAATGACTAAGAAATGAAGGACATGCGTCAAATGAAAGATCGATATTTATCTTAGCAGATATAGTGCACAACTTCAAAATCGCCTTGAGGGTGAACGAATTGTAAGCAATATCTTTAAGCTAGATTGTATTTAAGCATATTTCTTCGATTGTTGAACTAGAATATACTATGACTAGATATGATTAGTTAGCAAATGGAATACTTAAGATATTATTATTTTATAACATTAGAAGTGCATGTCTATCTTCTATTGAAGTCTTAATCCAATAGCACACTACTTGTAGGTGGTCTCAATGGTCGCATGACACACAACACATATGACTAGAATTTTGGCTGTGAAGAATTTGATCAACCCACTAGATTAAGTGAGAGTATATTGGTATTATACAGGGTCTAGATAACCTAAAACCCAGGCTCACCAACATCCTTAAAAGGGAGTGGCAAACTCTAGATAGGTTAGGCTTTGGTGATATGATGTGAAGTGACCATATGGATGCTCGATCGTATCCAACAATTAAAATTGATTTGTCTGAAAGTTGAATAGCCAACCACAATATAACTATATGCATGGCCTTCTTGTTACACACACGAGATCTTTGTTATACACAAGAAATCTACTTATCTCCCTATCACTATCCCTCTTAGAAGTCTTATAGACTTTTAGGGATTGTTATGTTATGATCAGCGATGTCACGATCCTTCTGACATCATTCACTCTTCAAAAGAGAAGAAGGAGAAGCAACGAGCTCGAGATCTATTACCCTTGTCAACAAGTATATACCACTTTTGTTTTAATTACAAATGTTTCGTGTAGAAAACCATGCTTATGATTTTGGATCTATATTCATTTATCGTATGTTATGATTTGTGTAATGTCCCACAATGGCATCATAGCATGCTAGGAACAACACCTTGGATATTCCCATAACTATTCATATATTTTGCATTCTAAGGGAGGTGGACTTAACCGTGAGAGGCTGTAAGGCAAAGGTACATTGGGAGAATCTCAAATATATTCTGTATATTGTAGTCATTTGGGAAGGAACGTTAACTTGATCGTCGAAGGATCATATTTCAGGAACCATCTCGACCAAGGCTAAATGTTTTCTGTAAATAGTAAGGTTCATGATAGGAGGAGCAATTGCACTAAATCTAGCTAAATCTAGATCAGATGTGGTGTATTATATTCAAGGTATGATCATGTTCCCGTTTCTCTTTCTTTACCTGTCTTGGTGAAATCTTTATGTTGCAACAACAAGGGTATTTTGGTAATTTACTAAAAGATAAAATTCGATAACCTCACACTTTTTATAATGGTGTAGACATAAATTTATAAGCACAAAAAATTAGCGTAAAAATATTTAGTGGCACAGACATTTTCGGTGTGGATGCCTTCGACGTGGACCAACAAATTCTACGCAGGCGTCTTCGCCACGGAACAACAAATTCGACGCGGGCACTTTTGGCACGGAACAACAAATTGGCGTTAAAAACGTGTCCGCGGGCACCGTTCATTTAAGATTTTCTCCCGTGAAATCTTTCTTCCCCCAAAAAATTATTAAAATTTAAAAGAACAACAAATTAGCGTAAAATATTTAGCGGCACGGATGCCTTCGACGTGTGCTCCTTTGGTCGGAACAACAAATTCGGCGCAGGCGCCTTCGACACAGAACAACAAATTCGGGGCGGGCACCTTCGGCGCGGAACAACAAATTAGCGTAGAACAATAAATTCGGCGCGGGCGGCTTTGGCACGGAACAACAAATTAGCATAAAAACCACGTGCCCGTGGGCACTGTTCATTTAAGATTTTCCCCTGCGAAATGTTTGTTCCGTAAAAAAATATTAAAATTTAAAAGACAAAACAGATTAGCGTAAAAATATTTAACGGCACGGGCGCCTTTGGCGCAGAACAACAAATTCAGCAGAGGTGCCTCCGACACGGAACAAATTCGACGCGGAACAATAAATTCGGCACGGGCTCCATCGACGCGGAACAACAAATTAGCTAAAAACCTGTGCCCGCGGACACGGTTCATTAAGATTTTCCTCCGCGAAATCTTTGTTTCCCAAAAAAAATTATTAAAATTTAAAAGAACAACAAATTAGTGTAAAATATTTAGTGGAACGGGCGCCTTCAGCTCGGAACGAATTAGCGTAAGAAAATTTCGCGGGCGCCATTGGTGCGAAACTGGTTCGCTTGCTGCTTTCAAAGTTGGACCTGTTGGATACGTCGACGATCTAGGATTTATGGTTTGATGATGACAAACCGTTGTGAATGATCTGATGTGTGTGTTAAGTATTTGCAGGAATGGCGAGGATGTAAATACCCAAACGAGGACGTAAATCAATGTGTTGGACAAATTGCTATACACACTCCTAGGTGACTCGGTCAAAGAGCCATTTACATAGCAAGCAAGACTTGGTCAAATATGAAGGGGATGAGGGGAGATAAGAGCAAATCCTATTCAATATTATACACCAATTAGGGATTGCATCAATTCCTATTTTCTAGGGTAGCCGCATCATAGAAACCCTAGTATATCCCTATTTAAACCAATCATCCAAAACCCTAACCCGCTTGCTAATCCAGGGTGCTCTCAAAAAAAAGCCTCATAGCCGATCATCTACATAGCCGTAAGCCTCCATAGCCTTAGCACCTGGCCGAAATCATCATAGCTATCTACCCTTGCCCCAAGCCCAAGTCCCCATGTCAATGCCGAAATATCTCTCCAAGGGTCAAAGTTGTAGCCGCAATGTCTGACCTTGTTGTTTGCCATGCATTCTTGACATCCGCAAGTTTTTAAATCAACAGGCATCGTTCCAATCAAAAGGGGGGGTTGATTAAGTGGCAGCAATTTGCAAAATCCAATTGAGGATTGTACAAAGGGACACAAGCATCCCAATCCAAAAAGCAGGCAGCCGCAACTTTTCTCTTTCCCATGTGCCGCACTCAACAAATGAACAAAGGAGGTACACTTGTTTTATTTTAATTGATTATTAAGATATGATTTCGTGAGTTCTTTGTACAGAAAAAAACACAATTTGAAGAAGAAGAGCAATTAATTCAAAGGGGGGAAGCAAACGTATACAACCCAGGGAAGAAAAAGACTGGCGGATGTGCATGTGCAAGGGGCCGAAAGTCTCATGACTGGTGGAAGAAATAAACTGTGCGGCTACAAGTCAAAAAATTAAAAGGGAAGGAATTCATTTTATTTCTGTTTTTAAGTTCCCCACCAACGTTTGGCTTCACCTACATGCTTTCATTATTAGAAAGAGGAGGAACTCATTTTATTTTTGTTTCCCCCACTCACGTTTTGGTGAAGGCTTCACCTGCATGCAAAACTTAAAGATTTGAATAAGAATTAATCTCTCACTTTAATGTTTGCATGCCACTTTAATTTTTGTGATCTCTTTTGTTTGCAGGCCAACGTGGGAGCAAGTAGGGGGCAGTAATTGGGGTCACGTGGGTGCCGTGCTGACAAAGACAAAGAAAGGCATATTCAAGTCATCCAACTTGCGGCTAGTTCTGTTGTTCTTATTCTTAGTCAAGCCCTCCGAGTGCCACAATATTCAAGTCATAAACAATCTAAAGTGCCGCAACTGTCAGAGTGACATCCTAGAGAGCAACTTGAGTTGCACGACGAGTGACATCTACATCTACGTCAGACGTGTTCTGACCCGTGCTGATTGACGGAGACGACACTGCTACACGATCTGAGCATTCTAAACTCTATTGTTTATTATATTGTGTAGTATTTGTGTTAGTTCTTCGTTGGGGAAACTTTTACCGTTACTTGTTACGTTTTGGGGACCTGACGACTTTGGGGGTCGTCACGGAGGGAGAGCATCTTACTAGATTGAGAGTGTAGAGCACGTGGTGTGCGTACGAGCTAGGTGAGAGTAGATTTGGGATCTTGACTCACTGTGTAGCTGTACTTGATTACATATCTATCTAATAGTTGCTTTCGGGTCTGGAGTAGGTCGTGGGGACGACCGAACCAGGGTATATCTGTGCGTATTCTGTGATTGCTATTTTATTGCCAAATCTGTGCCTATAACTGCGTGGGATTTCTCGTGGGTTGCACGAGAATTTTCATTAGCCTATTCACCCCCCCTCTAGGCTACGATCCAGATCCAACAAGTGGTATCAGAGCCAGTTTAGAGGATCTAGTCTAGTTTTTTAGATGACCATGAATATATCTGATTATGCTTTTGCTGAAGGTCAGTCTATAGCCCGTCCCCCTAAGTTTAACGGTGTAGACTTCGCATATTGGAAGGCGAGGATGAAAATATATCTAGTGTCTGTAGATTATGATGTGTGGGATATTGTTGAAAATGGTTATAGTCTACCCACTATTAAAATTGAAGACACTGTTATGATTAAGCCTAAAGACAAGTGGGATTTAGCTGATAAGAAACTTTATACTCTTAATGGTAAAGCTATGAATGCGCTTATATGCTCTCTTGATAAATCCGAGTTTAACCGTATCTCACATTGTCTAACTGCGCAGGAAATCTGGCATACTCTGGAGGTGACACACGAGGGAACATCGCAAGTGAAGGAATCCAGACTTGTGTTGCTGAGCACAGAATACGAGAGCTTCCGCATGCTACCAACAGAATCTGTGAAAGAGATGTTTGCGAGGTTCACGGACATCGTCTACAAATCCAGTTCCCTCGGTAAGCCATACTCTAGCCATGAACAGGTACGAAAGATCTTAAGGGCGCTACCAAGCTCGTTCAGGCCTAAAGTCACCGCTATTCAAGAGGCTAAGGACTTGTCAACAATGAAAGTGGAGGACTTGATTGGTAACCTAATGTCACACGAGCTTGAGTTGCAGAGTATAGAAGCTAGAGAGAAACCTGAAGAGAAGACCAAAGCTTCCACACCATTAGCTCTTCAAGCTAACGACGACGATCTTGATGAGGAGCAAGCCCTAATGGTCAGAAACTTCAGGAGATACATTCAGACTGATCAAGGAAGAGCTGAGATGGGAAAAAGGTTCATTCGTTCTAATAATTCTAATTTTGGTAGAAATTCCTATGATCAGAAAGCTATTAATAGAAGTGAATGTTTTAAATGCAGGAAGAAAGGGCACCACATAAAAGATTGCCCACAACAACACACAGCTCAAGTTGCAAAAGGAAAAACGAAAGTACTGACGTGGGATATGGATAGCGAAGCTGAGGATGAGGAGGATGAACATGAAGCCCACCCCTGCATGGCATTGATGGCCAAACACAATGAGGTAGAATCTCCACTAAAGCTGAATTCTTAGAAATCTGAAAAGGAATGCAACATAGAATTGATGAGCTAGAAGCTGATGTGGAATGTTATAGGAATGATAATTTTGATATGCAACAAACTGAGTATGACATGTCTATAGAAATGAAAAATATTAAACAAGAGCTTGTTGCATGCAAATCTACCATTACTATGTTAGAAAAAGAGAAAGCTAGCTTGTCTGAAAAAACTGAGTGTCTTTCATGTCCCTCTTTATTAAAGGATATTAGCATGTATAAGCTTGATAAGATAAAGCTTGAAACTGAAAATGAATTGCTTTCTGAAAAGATCGACATGCTAAATCTTGAACTTAAAGAAAAAATGAGGGATTTTGAAAAGAAAGAAGAGGAAAACAAGCAAGCTTTCATTAATAAATGCACTTTGCTTGTGAATGAAAATGATATCTTGAAATCCAAAGTCACCACCCTAGAATTGTCATTAAAGAGATTTTCCATTGGAAAACAAAATTTGGACATTATTCTTGGAAATCAAATTTATGGCAATAATAGGCGAGGACAAGGATATGGTCTTAAAAATGTTGGAAAATCAAAATATAGAAAAGTTCACATTGAAACAACAAAGGTTGTAAATTTTCATGCTAAGTGCTTTACATGTGGATGTGTTGGTCATACTTCATATCATTGCAAATATAGGAACAAAAACATTAAGTTCAAACAAATATGGGTTCCTAAATCTTTGATGACTAACGTGAGTGGACCTTGTTGGATTCCAAGGTCACACACAACACCTCTTTTGTAGGTGAGACGGAAATTTGGCGAGGAGCAATAAATTGAGAGTCTCATTATTTTAGCTCCTTAGTCAAATAAGCGACGCGAAGGTATATCTCATTCTTTGAACTTAATGCGTACCTTCATAGCATCTTCTTTCTTAACATTTTTGTGTGCTTGGATTTTCTTTGTTTTTTTTGTTTTTGTTTGCTTGATTGTTTTTAGTGTGTTTCTTAGTTCATTATAAAAACACAAAAAAAATGAAAAAGACAAAAGCAAAAAAATGAGCTTATTGCATATCTTCCTCTTTGCATTATTCCAGTGGTATAAATGAATGATGATCATATCCTTGTAGAAATTGTAGTATTATTATTTTTGGCTACATGCGTATGTTTTATTTCAATAATAGCCATGCCAAGTTCAATGCTTTAATAATATGATTTCTACACCCACTTTCACTTCCACGAATATTAGACTATGTCGTACTTTTGGAGATACTATTTATGAATATTGGAAAGTGAATGTAGGATGATTATTAACTGAAAAATCTACGGGATATGATGTGATTTGCCATGAATAAAAATTGAGCACAAAACAAAGGAAATGAATGTGAAAAAAAAATATTGAAAATTGCTCCGTATGAAAAATGGATACAATTCATGGCAAATACACTACCCACGAGCATCCAACATAAGCTTTATGGGTAATCTTTAGCGTTGGTGTTTTTACTCGTCAAGCAATGTCATTCCCACATCTAAGAGTCCTTTTAGGCTATGTTTTGGGGTGTGATATCTTGAACTCATTTTTAATGAGGTGGGAAAAATCAATTCTAGGTGATATGATGTTATTTGGAAAATGATGGATTTGTTTTTGGTTGAATTTATAAAAGTATCTCCCTTTGTACTTCTATGTTTAATAGTTGCACTTACACATTGGTGTTGAATTCTAATTATTATTATCGTTGAATTTGAAGTGCTAATTATAGAATGACGACATGCAAATGCTAGTTATAGCTCATAATGCTCTATTTTTGCATGTGGTATGTTTTAATCTTCAAGAATACACTTTTGATGATGACAAAGGGGGAGAAAATATTGGAAGATTTGGCATTAAGCGTAGATTTGGTATTAAGTGGGTATTAATTAATGTGTGTGGTGGTGGTGGTGGTACTACTTGGTACTTGGTACTTGGTATTCCGCATTAGTACATGTTCAAGGGGGAGCAAGAAAATAGGGGGAGCATGGTAGACAAACTATTGCTATTGTATTGCATGCTTGTGTGCTTGAACATCATGTATTACTTGTTTTGCATACACCCCTCCACTACACTTCACACACGATGATATTGCTAAAAATCGTTAAAAGCAAATCTCTTTTGGTTTGTCATCATCAAAAGGGGAGATTGTTGGATACGACGATCTAGGATTTATGGTTTGATGATGACAAACCGTTGTGAATGATCTGATGTGTGTGTTAAGTATTTGCAGGAATGGCGAGGATGTAAATACCCAAACGAGGACGTAAATCAATGTGTTGGACAAATTGCTATACACACTCCTAGGTGACTCGGTCAAAGAGCCATTTACATAGCAAGCAAGACTTGGTCAAATATGAAGGGGATGAGGGGAGATAAGAGCAAATCCTATTCAATATTATACACCAATTAGGGATTGCATCAATTCCTATTTTCTAGGGTAGCCGCATCATAGAAACCCTAGTATATCCCTATTTAAACCAATCATCCAAAACCCTAACCCGCTTGCTAATCCAGGGTGCTCTCAAAAAAAAGCCTCATAGCCGATCATCTACATAGCCGTAAGCCTCCATAGCCTTAGCACCTGGCCGAAATCATCATAGCTATCTACCCTTGCCCCAAGCCCAAGTCCCCATGTCAATGCCGAAATATCTCTCCAAGGGTCAAAGTTGTAGCCGCAATGTCTGACCTTGTTGTTTGCCATGCATTCTTGACATCCGCAAGTTTTTAAATCAACAGGCATCGTTCCAATCAAAAGGGGGGGTTGATTAAGTGGCAGCAATTTGCAAAATCCAATTGAGGATTGTACAAAGGGACACAAGCATCCCAATCCAAAAAGCAGGCAGCCACAACTTTTCTCTTTCCCATGTGCCGCACTCAACAAATGAACAAAGGAGGTACACTTGTTTTATTTTAATTGATTATTAAGATATGATTTCGTGAGTTCTTTGTACAGAAAAAAACACAATTCGAAGAAGAAGATCAATTAATTCAAAGGGGGGAAGCAAACGTATACAACCCAGGGAAGAAAAAGACCGGCGGCTGTGCATGTGCAAGGGGCCGAAAGTCTCATGACTGGTGGAAGAAATAAACTGTGCGGCTACAAGTCAAAAAATTAAAAGGGAAGGAATTCATTTTATTTCTGTTTTTAAGTTCCCCACCAACGTTTGGCTTCACCTACATGCTTTCATTATTAGAAAGAGGAGGAACTCATTTTATTTTTGTTTCCCCCACTCACGTTTTGGTGAAGGCTTCACCTGCATGCAAAACTTAAAGATTTGAATAAGAATTAATCTCTCACTTTAATGTTTGCATGCCACTTTAATTTTTGTGATCTCTTTTGTTTGCAGGCCAACGTGGGAGCAAGTAGGGGGCAGTAATTGGGGTCACGTGGGTGCCGTGCTGACAAAGACAAAGAAAGGCATATTCAAGTCATCCAACTTGCGGCTAGTTCTGTTGTTCTTATTCTTAGTCAAGCCCTCCGAGTGCCACAATATTCAAGTCATAAACAATCTAAAGTGCCGCAACTGTCAGAGTGACATCCTAGAGAGCAACTTGAGTTGCACGACGAGTGACATCTACATCTACGTCAGACGTGTTCTGACCCGTGCTGATTGACGGAGACGACACTGCTACACGATCTGAGCATTCTAAACTCTATTGTTTATTATATTGTCTAGAATTTGTGTTAGTTCTTCGTTGGGGAAACTTTTACCGTTACTTGTTACGTTTTGGGGACCTGACGATTTTGGGGGTCATCACGGAGGGAGAGCATCTTACTAGATTGAGAGTGTAGAGCACGTGGTGTGCGTACGAGCTAGGTGAGAGTAGATTTGGGATCTTGACTCACTGTGTAGCTGTACTTGATTACATATCTATCTAATAGTTGCTTTCGGGGCTGGAGTAGGTCGTGGGGACGACCGAACCAGGGTATATCTGTGCGTATTCTGTGATTGCTATTTTATTGCCAAATCTGTGCCTATAACTGCGTGGGATTTCTCGTGGGTTGCACGAGAATTTTCATTAGCCTATTCACCCCCCCTCTAGGCTACGATCCAGATCCAACAAGTGGTATCAGAGCCAGTTTAGAGGATCTAGTCTAGTTTTTTAGATGACCATGAATATATCTGATTATGCTTTTGCTGAAGGTCAGTCTATAGCCCGTCCCCCTAAGTTTAACGGTGTAGACTTCGCATATTGGAAGGCGAGGATGAAAATATATCTAGTGTCTGTAGATTATGATGTGTGGGATATTGTTGAAAATGGTTATAGTCTACCCACTATTAAAATTGAAGACACTGTTATGATTA
Organism: Scilla litardierei; assembly: GCA_030789695.1. Classification (NCBI taxonomy): domain Eukaryota; kingdom Viridiplantae; phylum Streptophyta; class Magnoliopsida; order Asparagales; family Asparagaceae; genus Scilla; species Scilla litardierei. The sequence continues at coordinate 109,325,774 of CM061130.1, read as the reverse complement.
AGCCTAAAGACAAGTGGGATTTAGCTGATAAGAAACTTTATACTCTTAATGGTAAAGCTATGAATGCGCTTATATGCTCTCTTGATAAATTCGAGTTTAACCGTATCTCACATTGTCTAACTGCGCAGGAAATCTGGCATACTCTGGAGGTGACACACGAGGGAACATCGCAAGTGAAGGAATCCAGACTTGTGTTGCTGAGCACAGAATACGAGAGCTTCCGCATGCTACCAACAGAATCTGTGAAAGAGATGTTTGCGAGGTTCACGGACATCGTCTACAAATCCAGTTCCCTCGGTAAGCCATACTCTAGCCATGAACAGGTACGAAATATCTTAAGGGCGCTACCAAGCTCGTTCAGGCCTAAAGTCACCGCTATTCAAGAGGCTAAGGACTTGTCAACAATGAAAGTGGAGGACTTGATTGGTAACCTAATGTCACACGAGCTTGAGTTGCAGAGTATAGAAGCTAGAGAGAAACCTGAAGAGAAGACCAAAGCTTCCACACCATTAGCTCTTCAAGCTAACGACGACGATCTTGATGAGGAGCAAGCCCTAATGGTCAGAAACTTCAGGAGATACATTCAGACTGATCAAGGAAGAGCTGAGATGGGAAAAAGGTTCATTCGTTCTAATAATTCTAATTTTGGTAGAAATTCCTATGATCAGAAAGCTATTAATAGAAGTGAATGTTTTAAATGCAGGAAGAAAGGGCACCACATAAAAGATTGCCCACAACAACACACAGCTCAAGTTGCAAAAGGAAAAACGAAAGTACTGACGTGGGATATGGATAGCGAAGCTGAGGATGAGGAGGATGAACATGAAGCCCACTCCTGCATGGCATTGATGGCCAAACACAATGAGGTAGAATCTCCACTAAAGCTGAATTCTTAGAAATCTGAAAAGGAATGCAACATAGAATTGATGAGCTAGAAGCTGATGTGGAATGTTATAGGAATGATAATTTTGATATGCAACAAACTGAGTATGACATGTCTATAGAAATGAAAAATATTAAACAAGAGCTTGTTGCATGCAAATCTACCATTACTATGTTAGAAAAAGAGAAAGCTAGCTTGTCTGAAAAAACTGAGTGTCTTTCATGTCCCTCTTTATTAAAGGATATTAGCATGTATAAGCTTGATAAGATAAAGCTTGAAACTGAAAATGAATTGCTTTCTGAAAAGATCGACATGCTAAATCTTGAACTTAAAGAAAAAATGAGGGATTTTGAAAAGAAAGAAGAGGAAAACAAGCAAGCTTTCATTAATAAATGCACTTTGCTTGTGAATGAAAATGATATCTTGAAATCCAAAGTCACCACCCTAGAATTGTCATTAAAGAGATTTTCCATTGGAAAACAAAATTTGGACATTATTCTTGGAAATCAAATTTATGGCAATAATAGGCGAGGACAAGGATATGGTCTTAAAAATGTTGGAAAATCAAAATATAGAAAAGTTCACATTGAAACAACAAAGGTTGTAAATTTTCATGCTAAGTGCTTTACATGTGGATGTGTTGGTCATACTTCATATCATTGCAAATATAGGAACAAAAACATTAAGTTCAAACAAATATGGGTTCCTAAATCTTTGATGACTAACGTGAGTGGACCTTGTTGGATTCCAAGGTCACACACAACACCTCTTTTGTAGGTGAGACGGAAATTTGGCGAGGAGCAATAAATTGAGAGTCTCATTATTTTAGCTCCTTAGTCAAATAAGCGACGCGAAGGTATATCTCATTCTTTGAACTTAATGCGTACCTTCATAGCATCTTCTTTCTTAACATTTTTGTGTGCTTGGATTTTCTTTGTTTTTTTTGTTTTTGTTTGCTTGATTGTTTTTAGTGTGTTTCTTAGTTCATTATAAAAACACAAAAAAAATGAAAAAGACAAAAGCAAAAAAAATGAGCTTATTGCATATCTTCCTCTTTGCATTAATCCAGTGGTATAAATGAATGATGATCATATCCTTGTAGAAATTGTAGTATTATTATTTTTGGCTACATGCGTATGTTTTATTTCAATAATAGCCATGCCAAGTTCAATGCTTTAATAATATGATTTCTACACCCACTTTCACTTCCACGAATATTAGACTATGTCGTACTTTTGGAGATACTATTTATGAATATTGGAAAGTGAATGTAGGATGATTATTAACTGAAAAATCTACGGGATATGATGTGATTTGCCATGAATAAAAATTGAGCACAAAACAAAGGAAATGAATGTGAAAAAAAAATATTGAAAATTGCTCCGTATGAAAAATGGATACAATTCATGGCAAATACACTACCCACGAGCATCCAACATAAGCTTTATGGGTAATCTTTAGCGTTGGTGTTTTTACTCGTCAAGCAATGTCATTCCCACATCTAAGAGTCCTTTTAGGCTATGTTTTGGGGTGTGATATCTTGAACTCATTTTTAATGAGGTGGGAAAAATCAATTCTAGGTGATATGATGTTATTTGGAAAATGATGGATTTGTTTTTGGTTGAATTTATAAAAGTATCTCCCTTTGTACTTCTATGTTTAATAGTTGCACTTACACATTGGTGTTGAATTCTAATTATTATTATCGTTGAATTTGAAGTGCTAATTATAGAATGACGACATGCAAATGCTAGTTATAGCTCATAATGCTCTATTTTTGCATGTGGTATGTTTTAATCTTCAAGAATACACTTTTGATGATGACAAAGGGGGAGAAAATATTGGAAGATTTGGCATTAAGCGTAGATTTGGTATTAAGTGGGTATTAATTAATGTGTGTGGTGGTGGTGGTGGTACTACTTGGTACTTGGTACTTGGTATTCCGCATTAGTACATGTTCAAGGGGGAGCAAGAAAATAGGGGGAGCATGGTAGACAAACTATTGCTATTGTATTGCATGCTTGTGTGCTTGAACATCATGTATTACTTGTTTTGCATACACCCCTCCACTACACTTCACACACGATGATATTGCTAAAAATCGTTAAAAGCAAATCTCTTTTGGTTTGTCATCATCAAAAGGGGAGATTGTTGGATACGACGATCTAGGATTTATGGTTTGATGATGACAAACCGTTGTGAATGATCTGATGTGTGTGTTAAGTATTTGCAGGAATGGCGAGGATGTAAATACCCAAACGAGGACGTAAATCAATGTGTTGGACAAATTGCTATACACACTCCTAGGTGACTCGGTCAAAGAGCCATTTACATAGCAAGCAAGACTTGGTCAAATATGAAGGGGATGAGGGGAGATAAGAGCAAATCCTATTCAATATTATACACCAATTAGGGATTGCATCAATTCCTATTTTCTAGGGTAGCCGCATCATAGAAACCCTAGTATATCCCTATTTAAACCAATCATCCAAAACCCTAACCCGCTTGCTAATCCAGGGTGCTCTCAAAAAAAAGCCTCATAGCCGATCATCTACATAGCCGTAAGCCTCCATAGCCTTAGCACCTGGCCGAAATCATCATAGCTATCTACCCTTGCCCCAAGCCCAAGTCCCCATGTCAATGCCGAAATATCTCTCCAAGGGTCAAAGTTGTAGCCGCAATGTCTGACCTTGTTGTTTGCCATGCATTCTTGACATCCGCAAGTTTTTAAATCAACAGGCATCGTTCCAATCAAAAGGGGGGGTTGATTAAGTGGCAGCAATTTGCAAAATCCAATTGAGGATTGTACAAAGGGACACAAGCATCCCAATCCAAAAAGCAGGCAGCCACAACTTTTCTCTTTCCCATGTGCCGCACTCAACAAATGAACAAAGGAGGTACACTTGTTTTATTTTAATTGATTATTAAGATATGATTTCGTGAGTTCTTTGTACAGAAAAAAACACAATTCGAAGAAGAAGAGCAATTAATTCAAAGGGGGGAAGCAAACGTATACAACCCAGGGAAGAAAAAGACTGGCGGATGTGCATGTGCAAGGGGCCGAAAGTCTCATGACTGGTGGAAGAAATAAACTGTGCGGCTACAAGTCAAAAAATTAAAAGGGAAGGAATTCATTTTATTTCTGTTTTTAAGTTCCCCACCAACGTTTGGCTTCACCTACATGCTTTCATTATTAGAAAGAGGAGGAACTCATTTTATTTTTGTTTCCCCCACTCACGTTTTGGTGAAGGCTTCACCTGCATGCAAAACTTAAAGATTTGAATAAGAATTAATCTCTCACTTTAATGTTTGCATGCCACTTTAATTTTTGTGATCTCTTTTGTTTGCAGGCCAACGTGGGAGCAAGTAGGGGGCAGTAATTGGGGTCACGTGGGTGCCGTGCTGACAAAGACAAAGAAAGGCATATTCAAGTCATCCAACTTGCGGCTAGTTCTGTTGTTCTTATTCTTAGTCAAGCCCTCCGAGTGCCACAATATTCAAGTCATAAACAATCTAAAGTGCCGCAACTGTCAGAGTGACATCCTAGAGAGCAACTTGAGTTGCACGACGAGTGACATCTACATCTACGTCAGACGTGTTCTGACCCGTGCTGATTGACGGAGACGACACTGCTACACGATCTGAGCATTCTAAACTCTATTGTTTATTATATTGTCTAGAATTTGTGTTAGTTCTTCGTTGGGGAAACTTTTACCGTTACTTGTTACGTTTTGGGGACCTGACGACTTTGGGGGTCATCACGGAGGGAGAGCATCTTACTAGATTGAGAGTGTAGAGCACGTGGTGTGCGTACGAGCTAGGTGAGAGTAGATTTGGGATCTTGACTCACTGTGTAGCTGTACTTGATTACATATCTATCTAATAGTTGCTTTCGGGGCTGGAGTAGGTCGTGGGGACGACCGAACCAGGGTATATCTGTGCGTATTCTGTGATTGCTATTTTATTGCCAAATCTGTGCCTATAACTGCGTGGGATTTCTCGTGGGTTGCACGAGAATTTTCATTAGCCTATTCACCCCCCCTCTAGGCTACGATCCAGATCCAACAAGTGGTATCAGAGCCAGTTTAGAGGATCTAGTCTAGTTTTTTAGATGACCATGAATATATCTGATTATGCTTTTGCTGAAGGTCAGTCTATAGCCCGTCCCCCTAAGTTTAACGGTGTAGACTTCGCATATTGGAAGGCGAGGATGAAAATATATCTAGTGTCTGTAGATTATGATGTGTGGGATATTGTTGAAAATGGTTATAGTCTACCCACTATTAAAATTGAAGACACTGTTATGATTAAGCCTAAAGACAAGTGGGATTTAGCTGATAAGAAACTTTATACTCTTAATGGTAAAGCTATGAATGCGCTTATATGCTCTCTTGATAAATCCGAGTTTAACCGTATCTCACATTGTCTAACTGCGCAGGAAATCTGGCATACTCTGGAGGTGACACACGAGGGAACATCGCAAGTGAAGGAATCCAGACTTGTGTTGCTGAGCACAGAATACGAGAGCTTCCGCATGCTACCAACAGAATCTGTGAAAGAGATGTTTGCGAGGTTCACGGACATCGTCTACAAATCCAGTTCCCTCGGTAAGCCATACTCTAGCCATGAACAGGTACGAAAGATCTTAAGGGCGCTACCAAGCTCGTTCAGGCCTAAAGTCACCGCTATTCAAGAGGCTAAGGACTTGTCAACAATGAAAGTGGAGGACTTGATTGGTAACCTAATGTCACACGAGCTTGAGTTGCAGAGTATAGAAGCTAGAGAGAAACCTGAAGAGAAGACCAAAGCTTCCACACCATTAGCTCTTCAAGCTAACGACGACGATCTTGATGAGGAGCAAGCCCTAATGGTCAGAAACTTCAGGAGATACATTCAGACTGATCAAGGAAGAGCTGAGATGGGAAAAAGGTTCATTCGTTCTAATAATTCTAATTTTGGTAGAAATTCCTATGATCAGAAAGCTATTAATAGAAGTGAATGTTTTAAATGCAGGAAGAAAGGGCACCACATAAAAGATTGCCCACAACAACACACAGCTCAAGTTGCAAAAGGAAAAACGAAAGTACTGACGTGGGATATGGATAGCGAAGCTGAGGATGAGGAGGATGAACATGAAGCCCACTCCTGCATGGCATTGATGGCCAAACACAATGAGGTAGAATCTCCACTAAAGCTGAATTCTTAGAAATCTGAAAAGGAATGCAACATAGAATTGATGAGCTAGAAGCTGATGTGGAATGTTATAGGAATGATAATTTTGATATGCAACAAACTGAGTATGACATGTCTATAGAAATGAAAAATATTAAATAAGAGCTTGTTGCATGCAAATCTACCATTACTATGTTAGAAAAAGAGAAAGCTAGCTTGTCTGAAAAAACTGAGTGTCTTTCATGTCCCTCTTTATTAAAGGATATTAGCATGTATAAGCTTGATAAGATAAAGCTTGAAACTGAAAATGAATTGCTTTCTGAAAAGATCGACATGCTAAATCTTGAACTTAAAGAAAAAATGAGGGATTTTGAAAAGAAAGAAGAGGAAAACAAGCAAGCTTTCATTAATAAATGCACTTTGCTTGTGAATGAAAATGATATCTTGAAATCCAAAGTCACCACCCTAGAATTGTCATTAAAGAGATTTTCCATTGGAAAACAAAATTTGGACATTATTCTTGGAAATCAAATTTATGGCAATAATAGGCGAGGACAAGGATATGGTCTTAAAAATGTTGGAAAATCAAAATATAGAAAAGTTCACATTGAAACAACAAAGGTTGTAAATTTTCATGCTAAGTGCTTTACATGTGGATGTGTTGGTCATACTTCATATCATTGCAAATATAGGAACAAAAACATTAAGTTCAAACAAATATGGGTTCCTAAATCTTTGATGACTAACGTGAGTGGACCTTGTTGGATTCCAAGGTCACACACAACACCTCTTTTGTAGGTGAGACGGAAATTTGGCGAGGAGCAATAAATTGAGATTCTCATTATTTTAGCTCCTTAGTCAAATAAGCGACGCGAAGGTATATCTCATTCTTTGAACTTAATGTGTACCTTCATAGCATCTTCTTTCTTAACATTTTTGTGTGCTTGGATTTTCTTTGTTTTTTTTGTTTTTGTTTGCTTGATTGTTTTTAGTGTGTTTCTTAGTTCATTATAAAAACACAAAAAAAAATGAAAAAGACAAAAGCAAAAAAAATGAGCTTATTGCATATCTTCCTCTTTGCATTAATCCAGTGGTATAAATGAATGATGATCATATCCTTGTAGAAATTGTAGTATTATTATTTTTGGCTACATGCGTATGTTTTATTTCAATAATAGCCATGCCAAGTTCAATGCTTTAATAATATGATTTCTACACCCACTTTCACTTCCACGAATATTAGACTATGTCGTACTTTTGGAGATAATATTTATGAATATTGGAAAGTGAATGTAGGATGATTATTAACTGAAAAATCTACGGGATATGATGTGATTTGCCATGAATAAAAATTGAGCACAAAACAAAGGAAATGAATGTGAAAAAAAAAATATTGAAAATTGCTCCGTATGAAAAATGGATACAATTCATGGCAAATACACTACCCACGAGCATCCAACATAAGCTTTATGGGTAATCTTTAGCGTTGGTGTTTTTACTCGTCAAGCAATGTCATTCCCACATCTAAGAGTCCTTTTAGGCTATGTTTTGGGGTGTGATATCTTGAACTCATTTTTAATGAGGTGGGAAAAATCAATTCTAGGTGATATGATGTTATTTGGAAAATGATGGATTTGTTTTTGGTTGAATTTATAAAAGTATCTCCCTTTGTACTTCTATGTTTAATAGTTGCACTTACACATTGGTGTTGAATTCTAATTATTATTATCGTTGAATTTGAAGTGCTAATTATAGAATGACGACATGCAAATGCTAGTTATAGCTCATAATGCTCTATTTTTGCATGTGGTATGTTTTAATCTTCAAGAATACACTTTTGATGATGACAAAGGGGGAGAAAATATTGGAAGATTTGGCATTAAGCGTAGATTTGGTATTAAGTGGGTATTAATTAATGTGTGTGGTGGTGGTGGTGGTACTACTTGGTACTTGGTACTTGGTATTCCGCATTAGTACATGTTCAAGGGGGAGCAAGAAAATAGGGGGAGCATGGTAGACAAACTATTGCTATTGTATTGCATGCTTGTGTGCTTGAACATCATGTATTACTTGTTTTGCATACACCCCTCCACTACACTTCACACACGATGATATTGCTAAAAATCATTAAAAGCAAATCTCTTTTGGTTTGTCATCATCAAAAGGGGAGATTGTTGGATACGACGATCTAGGATTTATGGTTTGATGATGACAAACCGTTGTGAATGATCTGATGTGTGTGTTAAGTATTTGCAGGAATGGCGAGGATGTAAATACCCAAACGAGGACGTAAATCAATGTGTTGGACAAATTGCTATACACACTCCTAGGTGACTCGGTCAAAGAGCCATTTACATAGCAAGCAAGACTTGGTCAAATATGAAGGGGATGAGGGGAGATAAGAGCAAATCCTATTCAATATTATACACCAATTAGGGATTGCATCAATTCCTATTTTCTAGGGTAGCCGCATCATAGAAACCCTAGTATATCCCTATTTAAACCAATCATCCAAAACCCTAACCCGCTTGCTAATCCAGGGTGCTCTCAAAAAAAAGCCTCATAGCCGATCATCTACATAGCCGTAAGCCTCCATAGCCTTAGCACCTGGCCGAAATCATCATAGCTATCTACCCTTGCCCCAAGCCCAAGTCCCCATGTCAATGCCGAAATATCTCTCCAAGGGTCAAAGTTGTAGCCGCAATGTCTGACCTTGTTGTTTGCCATGCATTCTTGACATCCGCAAGTTTTTAAATCAACAGGCATCGTTCCAATCAAAAGGGGGGGTTGATTAAGTGGCAGCAATTTGCAAAATCCAATTGAGGATTGTACAAAGGGACACAAGCATCCCAATCCAAAAAGCAGGCAGCCGCAACTTTTCTCTTTCCCATGTGCCGCACTCAACAAATGAACAAAGGAGGTACACTTGTTTTATTTTAATTGATTATTAAGATATGATTTCGTGAGTTCTTTGTACAGAAAAAAACACAATTTGAAGAAGAAGAGCAATTAATTCAAAGGGGGGAAGCAAACGTATACAACCCAGGGAAGAAAAAGACTGGCGGATGTGCATGTGCAAGGGGCCGAAAGTCTCATGACTGGTGGAAGAAATAAACTGTGCGGCTACAAGTCAAAAAATTAAAAGGGAAGGAATTCATTTTATTTCTGTTTTTAAGTTCCCCACCAACGTTTGGCTTCACCTACATGCTTTCATTATTAGAAAGAGGAGGAACTCATTTTATTTTTGTTTCCCCCACTCACGTTTTGGTGAAGGCTTCACCTGCATGCAAAACTTAAAGATTTGAATAAGAATTAATCTCTCACTTTAATATTTGCATGCCACTTTAATTTTTGTGATCTCTTTTGTTTGCAGGCCAACGTGGGAGCAAGTAGGGGGCAGTAATTGGGGTCACGTGGGTGCCGTGCTGACAAAGACAAAGAAAGGCATATTCAAGTCATCCAACTTGCGGCTAGTTCTGTTGTTCTTATTCTTAGTCAAGCCCTCCGAGTGCCACAATATTCAAGTCATAAACAATCTAAAGTGCCGCAACTGTCAGAGTGACATCCTAGAGAGCAACTTGAGTTGCACGACGAGTGACATCTACATCTACGTCAGACGTGTTCTGACCCGTGCTGATTGACGGAGACGACACTGCTACACGATCTGAGCATTCTAAACTCTATTGTTTATTATATTGTGTAGTATTTGTGTTAGTTCTTCGTTGGGGAAACTTTTACCGTTACTTGTTACGTTTTGGGGACCTGACGACTTTGGGGGTCGTCACGGAGGGAGAGCATCTTACTAGATTGAGAGTGTAGAGCACGTGGTGTGCGTACGAGCTAGGTGAGAGTAGATTTGGGATCTTGACTCACTGTGTAGCTGTACTTGATTACATATCTATCTAGTAGTTGCTTTCGGGGCTGGAGTAGGTCGTGGGGACGACCGAACCAGGGTATATCTGTGCGTATTCTGTGATTGCTATTTTATTGCCAAATCTGTGCCTATAACTGCGTGGGATTTCTCGTGGGTTCCACGAGAATTTTCATTAGCCTATTCACCCCCCCCCCCCCCTCTAGGCTACGATCCAGATCCAACAGGACCAAATTTCAAAGCTTGCCCATAATTCAAAGCTTACATTCATGGTTTCAAAACTTTATTCATTTCAAAGTTGGAACAAATTTCAAAGCTCACATTCATGGTTTCAAAGCTTCATCTCAACCTTCCATTTTCCAATATCAAATCTCAGCCATCTTTATCTTGTCCTAGTCAGCCCTAGAATTCAAAAAATGTTGTCAAATGTATAATAAATGATTGTAATCCAGTTGAGATACTAGTCTAAATATTAAAAACTGAACTAGACTTATTAAACAAGAAACTCCAACATAATGCCCATTCTGGCTAATTAAAGTTTTGATGAGCTAACTAGTGTTCGAAGAAATCCGAACCTATTTTAGCCCTTAAATAGATGAGCTCGATCTCGACCCGAGCCTAATATTGCTCAAGCTTTTTTGTTTATTTTAGCGGACATATATTTAAGCTTGGCTTACTTTATTGTTGAATAAATTCAAACAAACTTTTGTCCCACCGGGCCGATCCGATGGCTCGATTAGCAACCATATCGTCAGCTGAGGATAATCATACAGGGTAAATGAAGACAACTACATTATATTAAATTGAATTCTGTTATGAATCGTCATCTAGGGAAGGAACCCCCAGCTCTTTATTTATTGCATATAGAGGAGCGTATACAGATAAGATACAATAGATACGGTCTTATCTAAAAGATAAGCTGTGATCCCAACCGACTAACTAACTCGGTATTATCCATTCACAACACTCCCCCTTATCCATCCATAGGTGTAGACTCTGCTCATGAATACTTCAGGGTTCTGAGCGTAGTAGGAGTCTCACATGGGATGGATACTTCAGGATCCTGAGTTGGTGAGATTTGCCTCGTTAAAACCATTAGTTATAGAAACCCATGTACGAGAAATCATAGTTAAGGAAAAAGAGTACAAACGTTCTCTAACTCCCATTGATTTGTACAAGCGACTCTGCTCATGAACACTTCGGGATTCTGAGCGTCACAAAGGGGTGGATACTTCAGGATCCAGAGTTGATGTGATTTATCTCGTTAAAACCTTTGGCTATGGAAAACCCTGTGGAAAAAACCATAGCTAAGGGAAAAGAGTACAAATTCCCTCAACTCCTCCTGATCTGTAAAACCCCTTAGGCTTTCAGATCTCTTAGGCATATATCATCACTCATATTTACAACATTCCGAAATTATACACAGATTACAAATATCACCACTATTAAGCAACTGCTGAATCCAAAAACTCTGGAGAGGTGTGCTAAGTTTCGTCGCCTTTGATGTGGTCTTCAGACTATGTGGTCAGCTCCACAATACTAGCCTCTATCCCAGTCGTCACTGGGATGTGATGTACCACCAAGCGCCCTCAAATACACCATTAGTGTGGTGAGGATCTCGGAATGATAGGATGATATTACCTTCATAATTTGCTCTGCAGATCTGCAGTAGATGGCCATCCCATTGTGGGTACCCAGACTGTGATTTCTCAGTATATGGATCAGACCTGTAACCTGCATTTGCATAAACATGGAGGATGATACTTTATAATGTAAGCCCAAATCTTTCGACCATTGGAGAAAGCGCAGAAGGCTTAACTCCGGTCTAATTGCCCTTTTTAGGTGCCAACTATCTCTGGCTAAAGAGTTTACTGCAACTGCTATATATCGGGACGTGTGCAGTTAGCCAGGAGTGCCTGATTGCACTTAGATTAGGGACTTTAGGATCAATTATATCCCCCCCCTCTTCCAGCGATTGGAAGGGGTCTTTTTGTACATCCATAGAGTGCACTACCATAGGTGTACTTTGGATGACAATGGTCCTTTTAATTTCTGCAACGCACATCTAGGCGTATGTAACAGGATTCTATTAAGATAATAAATCTGTGATCCATGACTTAATTTATTTTTGCTTAGGTCCTTCATTTCATGTTTAATAGTCAAGTTAGGGTTAAACAGATGATTCGGTTTTCTCTTCAGGGGATTGATGAGATTTAAGTTGTTTACAACTATGATCTCAAATCATGTCTTTGCTCAGATGCAAAGTCAACCCTTAGTAGAAATCATTGCTTTGTCAAGTGATTCTCTTGGTTGTACATTATTTATTATTCTTATTCTTATTCTTCAATAGAATAGACCTCCCGAAGTCTATTTAGGCATTTAAGGAAATGTGGAATTTATCTTTACCAAGATATCCATAAAGGTATGCTGCCACAACATCCAATAGCAGCATATCCAAAATTCATGTTGCCAAATCCCAAGGTATTTGCTTTTGATAACTTAGGGAATCTGATGCATCATTTATGAGTCATGCTCATTTTAATTTGTTCATTCCCTAGTTTCAGCGAAAATATCCTTGGGCTATAGGTTGTACCTTATAACATACGATTTTGTATTTATTTTTTCTTATGTGTGCAATACTTATTTTACCTACAGGTTTGACACCTTTTTGGTGTCTGGACTTCATGTCCGAACATTTCATGTTTCATAAGTGAGTCCAGCTTCTCTTTTATTGCCCCGTTCCATATTTAGCCAATCTCTACGTTTGCATTTTAGCAACGGAATATGGAACGATATTTTATAAATATCATCGCTTTTGCGATGCATATGACAATATGATACGTGATACATTGTTGACAATTATGTTCTATCTGTCCAACACCTCCCCAGTACGTACAACATTTACTTTCATTTCAGTTTTTCTAGGCATTTCCTCTGTAGTGGATTCCGGGAAGGGGTGAGGGTGTGGACATGAGCTCATTGTCCTATGGTAGTATTGTCTCAAGGTCTCCAGATGTTTTTCTTTGTTCTTTGATTTTCACCCTTGTAGCCTGGTGGTCTGCCTCTTTTCTGTTAAGGAGCAGCCAATTCTGCTACTTGTGGATTGAATCCATTCTCGGAGATGTCAATCCTACCTAAAGTATTTGCAACAGGGATGAGTGATCTGACAATCTTCTGGTTGTCAGTAAATGAGTCCGGTAATTAGTGAACAATGTTCTGTATGTGGAGGATCTTCAGGATCTCATCTTCACGTTGTTTTGTTCCTGGATCATAGTAGGTCAAACTTTTTGTATCCCACGTTATAATTTGCTTCGCGCTAGATTTTCTAGTATCTGGGCTCATTTTGGGGAAACTCATCTCATCAAAATCACAGTCTTCAAGATGTGCCTTAAACGCGTCCCCCGTTTGGGGTTTTAGGTATCTTATAATTAAGGGTGAGTCAAACCCTCCATAGATACCTAGGCGACGTTGAGGACCTGTTTTTGTCCTCTGCGGTGGTGCAATGTGGATTTAAATTGTGCGACCAAAGATTCTCAAGTGAGAAATGTTCGGTGGCATTCCATATGCAAATTGCATTGGAGACTCTGACCTCCAGAGGGTCTTATTTTCATTTACGATGCAGCATACAGAATTTGCATATCCACATGCATCCACAGGTAATAGGGATTTCATTTACAATGGACGTACAATCCATTGGAGTCTATTTATCAGTGACTCTGTCGACCCATTTTGGGTATGAACATGCGGCACTGTATATTCATTTTCTATTCTCGTTGCTTGACAGTACTCTTGAAATGACCGGGAGGTAAATTCCGCAATATTAACCAAACTTATTTTCTTTATTTGATTGTCTGGAAAATGTGCCCGCAACATTATTATTTGTGCCAATAGCTTTGGAAAAGCTAAGTTGCGTGTCAATAGTAGTCAACATACGAATATTTTGAGGATGCATTTATCGTACCATAGAGTACCAAAATAGCCCACTATCGGTGTATATTTGTCCACATCAATCTCCTTATTTTCTTTCGAGGAAGCGTGGAGATTCTTTTGTCAGATTTTAATAAAGATGGCCGTGTAATTAGTTTTCCCTTATAGCAAAGGATGTGAGGGAATTCTCCCTTCTGAAGAATCTTCTGGTTCTTCAAGTCATACCCATAGGATAATATGTGGTGCATCATCACTGATCCAGGGTGGCAATGTCTATCATGCCAAAGTAAAAACTTGGCTGATGTCAGGCAATTCAGGTGTTCTGTTAAATCCGCTTCCTCTCTCTGAATCTTTGTATGGTATAGACCTGTTGAAAAGGTCTCAAAACGTTCAAGTATGGATTTTACTCCTTTTTCTTGAGACGTTGCATACAGTAATTTGTTTTTCATTTACATATATTATTTCCAAATGGAATCCGTTGAAACAGATGTCCTTGAAACTTAGTAAGTTTCGATTGGAATTCGGAGAGATTAGTGCGTCCTTTATTTTTGTGTCATTTGGGAGCAACGTTGTTGCATTCCCAGAACCTTCAGTATGGCCCTGATATTGGGCTTTGTATTGAAGAATCGTATGTGTTTATTTATTGTCTACTAATCAGTTATGAGAGCAGTTCATTTATTAAAAGATGAATCATATAGGCACATTTTTAGAGAAACATTTTCATTCAAAATCAAATTACATAACTCAAAAAACTCTCATAACATGAGATGTTCTTAAAAAAAGTAGCTAAGGTAAAAATAGAAGGTTAATCAAGCAGGTCTTCATTTTCGAAGTCGTCAGCTGTAAACTTGACTGGAGCATCAGAGGTCACCAGGTTTGTTTCAGCTTTATTTTTCTTGTTTTATTTATACAAATCCTGGAGATGCTGCGGAGTTCGGCACACTCTGGACCAGTGGCCTTTCATGCCACAACTATAGCACTAGTCTTCCCAATCCCTCTTGGGTGGGGGTGCATCATTCTTCTTGTTGTCATTTCTGCACCAGGTGAACTTACGCTTCCATTCATTTCTTCGATGCTGGACTTGGCCCCTAGCCCTTTTGTTTTGTCCCCCTTTCTGTGGTCTTTCTTTTCGTTTATTGTCTCTCTTCTTTTTAGAAAAAGAAGAGGCATTGTGAGCTTCTGGTATGGGCAGTGCCAGGGGGCGTATGTTGTGAGTGGTGAGGAGAAGCTCTCTGTTCTGTTCAGCCATGAGTAAACATAACAACAACTCAGAATACTTGGTGAACTTGCGTTCATGGTATTGCTGTATTAGTATCGCATCTTTCTCATGAAAAGACGTGTACGTCTTTTCCAGCATGCGATCTTCTAAGACTTTTTCACCACACAACTTCAGGCGTGAGCTGATACTAAAGAGAGCTGAGTTGTACTCAGCTATGGACTTAAAGTCATGCAGTCTCATGTTCTCCCACTCATATCGTGCCCTTGGTAGTATAGCATCTTTCTAATGTTTATACCTATCCTCAAGGGCAGTCCACAGCTCAAATGGATCTTCGACCGTAAGGTATTCAGCTTTTAGGGTCTTGTCCACATGAGGGCGAATATAGATAATGGCTTGTGCCTTTTCTATATCGCTTACATTTTCATTATTAGTCACAACAGAAATGAGGGACTTTGCCCACAGATGAAACTTCACATCGAGCTACCAGCTCAGATAGTTTCTTCCTGATGCATCCAGCACTTAGAAATCGACACTTGTGATTTTAGCCATTTTATCTAGCAGAGCACAAATTTGCATGAATTAATAATTTAAACAATAAACATTTTCATGCGGAGGCAATTTTTAAATGAAGAGCTAATGTCGTGGATCGGCCAGTCCCACATAAATAAAAAAGTCCAAAGTCCCATTACAGTCCATATTACACAAATGAAAGCTTTAAAAAAGAAATTACAACTTTGGAAACACTGTGGGTCCCATATAAGATCTTCAGCTTCAAGTGTGGGCTCCGTCTACATGGAAAGTAGTCTTCGTTCTTGGACATTACAAAAAATTCCTCACTACAATTTCTCTCAAAAGTAAAAGAAAAGTACAGGAAATAAAATGTGTGACTTAAACAGCCAATCCAAACCGCAATTAGCCATCCATGCAAAAATTTGTGCAAATCAAACATTTTCAGCAGCCATTTTCATCACAGGCATCACAGGCATCACAGGCATCACAGGCATTTACATTCAAAGAAAGGATAAACAATTTAATTAATTAATAATTATTGGACCACTGGGTAACGTCATACACCGTTAGGTTAGGTGACTAACGACAGAGCGGTCACATGATCTTCCTAATTATTAAGTTTAATTTTGCACAACCAAATATCAGTTTATCCATAGAATAAGCCATTAAAAATGATGCATAGTATATAATTATGATCCAACAAAGGTATCATATAATGCAAGGGTTGTGCTAGTTGGGATTATTCAAAAGAGTTTGAAAAGTGCCCAAATAATGACAGTTCTTCATGAAAAAGGAAAAAGTTTTCCTTTTAAATTATTCCAAATTTATCCACAAATGTCCCCAAATGTCTCCTTAATGTCCCATATTTTATCATGATTTTTCATGAATTTTAGGCCCCATGAACCCTTTTAAACCTATTTTTAGCCCCCAAAAGCCTTTTAAAGCTTATTTTTAGCACCTAAAAGCTTTTTAAAGCTTATTTTGGCCCCTCCCCTTTTAAATATAATCTGTTTTTCTCAAAAAATTGGCCTGCGTGCATGAAGCCCTGCACAGCCATATTATTTTTTTGTGTGCCCATGGGCCTTAGGCCCAAGGTGAATGGGGGGAGTCAAGCGGCTAGGATTGCCCCCCCCCCCACCCCCCGCCCCACGACGCGGGGTCGAAGAAGGGTCGGGCCCTCCGCCGCGAGGCGGAGGGGAAAACGACGGTCCCCCCTCCGCTATCGTGCAGAGGAGGAGGCGACGAGGAGGTGCCCCCCTCGCTGTGAAGCGGGGGGTCTGGCTGGGCAGCATCCCCCGCTGTTCAGGCGGGGGGCTGTAACGTCCCACTCCCCAGGATACCCGGGAAGTACGAATCCATCCCAGGTTGTCCCAGAGCAGTGAATGTTATGACGGGAGAAAAGAAAAACTACAAGGAAACCAGCAGGCCACTGCGCATGTGCTGGGAAGTACTCGTAATGCTCCCACACATATACAACACAGAGAAACCAAGGAAACACTGCTTTTATTATATATATTATCAACATCCATATACATCAACAGCTCACCTCACAAAGAAAAGCCCAAAAATACAAGGGTCCCTCACGCTCATCTCACACCCAACCCACACCTCAAACTCGCACAACTCCAAGCATCCTACCAGCTGCCCCCAACTTCACTCCACCTAAAAATCCACAAGATGGAGCACATCAAAGCGTGTCCACGTAGGAAACCCAACTCATGCAGCTAATTATTAATTTAGGAAATGTTGTTTTCCATCACAAGAGAAAGGAACCACAATTACAACATGCAACAAAAGAAAAGAACCACAATTGCAGTTATAAAGCATTTAAGTATTTAATTAATTTCATTTGGAATCCTGAGCACGTCGTTGAATATGAGGGACTGGACTCCACCCCAAGGTGGGGCGGTAAGGAGCACCCGCCAGTGGTACACAAGCATTGTTTCCTTAACGGGGCCTCTCACTCCACCCATACCCTCCCGCATCAGAGTGCGAGTGAGGAAAACTCCAAAACATCACGAAACCTCGTATCTGAAACTAAGCAAGGTACGGAAAACACCACAAAGTACCCGAAGCTGAGCAAGGTACATCACAGCATCACAACATAGTCCAAGCCTCATATCCTACTAGTACCCGGTTCTCCCCCACCCCTTTCTAGGGCGCTCACCTGCCATGTAGCAGACCGAGACATCCCTATTATTTATTAACATTAAAGATAAGCAACATAGCATACCACATTTAAAATTGCATTTTCACCACAATAGAATGACATGAAAGTAACATAAAGGATATACCGAAGCTTGCATACATTTAATTTTAGGAGGCTTAGCACGCAATATTAACCTTTCCCCATAAAACATCCGAGTGGAACATAAACCATTTCCATTGCAATATAAACCATTCTCCATGCAACATAACCATTAAGAGCCTAGCATGAAATTAAATGAAGAGACTAGCCTACAACATGAATCATTATGGAATTAAAATACTAGTAAACATTAGCATGTATTTAAATGAAAAGACTACGGACTTAAATATTGGCATGCAACATGAATCATTTTACATGCTCCTTACTACATCATTGTGGACTATAATAATAGCATGTAATATGAACCACTCTACATGCCACATGAACTTCTCAACAATAACCATACCACACCACCCCTCATAAACCATTCTCCCATTGCCATGTCAATGGGAATGTTGTATTTTAACCCATCTCTTTGATTCTCCCTTTCACATAACCATTCTCCCAAACATAAACTCAACTTCATTAAGGTCCACTTGCACTATAAACCATTTTCCATAAAACATCATTAACCAATAAAAATGCAAACTTGAATAATGCCCATGTTTTAAACTACTTAGCAATACTCACATTAAGGTGCAAGCTTTGGCAAGAGTACATTAAAATTTCAACTTGTGAAGACTACTTAGTTTATGCCTACATTATAAAGCAACTATCCTTAACTAAACTTTCACAATTATGCAACCAATTGACTAGAGAATGCAATCTTATAAAAATTACACAATGGTTTATTCCAACAACTAGCTTTAACCAAAAATACATAGAGATACAAATAAGGATGATATAAAAATGCCAACTTTAATTAAAAGAGCCATGAAATATGTCACCTTTAACACAAGTTTGACATGATATTTAAGAAAGATGCTAACTTTCACTTAAATCTCAACTCAATTACAACTTTTAATTACTTAAAACTACACTTCTACAACAAAACCCAAATTAATCCTTAATGCACAAGTTGGAAATCCTACCTCATGGAAGTTAAGTGTGAAATTTTCTCCTCCTCCTCCTTTCTCTTCATCTCCTTTCTCCTTCTCCTTTATCTTTCCATTCTTCCTTTCCTTTGGTTTTCCTTTCTTCTTCTTCTCTCTTTTTTTCTCTTCTTTTTTTTTGGGTTGTGGGTGGGATCAGAGGGGTATTCGGCCAACATGGGAGGATGGGGGATAGGGGAAAAATGCAAAGGGAAAAGAAAATGAGAAGAAGGATGGAGAAGAAATGAGAAAGAATGGAAGATTTTAGGAAGTTTGACGTTTCTCTCTTTTACCCTTTTCATATGCTTTTAAATATAAAATTTACAAAAACCCCCTCTCAATTTAATAATTTAATTATAGTCCCAAGTAATAATTACCAACCAATCTCTCATCATTCTAAATATTTCTCTTATGCCCCTCCTGCACATCCATGCATACATACACACACTACATCCATCCACA
This sequence comes from Scilla litardierei, assembly GCA_030789695.1. Classification (NCBI taxonomy): domain Eukaryota; kingdom Viridiplantae; phylum Streptophyta; class Magnoliopsida; order Asparagales; family Asparagaceae; genus Scilla; species Scilla litardierei. Next base: position 109,306,451 of record CM061130.1, on the reverse strand, counting down.
CACACATGTGTACATACTCCATTCATATATACATATGTCTATATACTTATACATTACAAATATATACCAATATGCCTACACATACACATGTATCTACCTAGATGTATGTATACATACCATTACATACACAACATCCACACACCGGTTTACATTGCACGCAAATATATAAATAAGTATGGATACCATACCATTCAATGCCACACATATGAAAACACCACATATTATTCATACCCATACTCATAGAACACCATACATTCCAATGTACATACCATAGTACAACACACATAGGAGTATACTACACGTATGTTTGAAAATAGGGCATGACAGGGGCATGGACGATGACGGCCTCCCCCTCACTGATCAGGCGGGGGGACAGCGGCAGCCCCCAGTTTCAGGTGGGGGACGCAGACAGCAGCGCCCCCGCTTCAGGCGGGGGGGCCGGACAGCGGCGGCCCCCCGCTTCAGGCGGGAGGCGCGGACAGCGGCGACCAACCCGCTTCAGGCTGGGGGCGCAGACAGCGGAGGCCACCCTGCTTCAGGCTGGGGGAGCAGACAACGACGGCCCCCCCATTTTCGCTTCGAGCGTGAGGGGGGATCCGCCGCCTACGGGGTGGCGAAAAATAGCGACAGCCGACGATGTCGAGAGGGGATACACCATATTTTATTATAAATTTCAGATCGAAATCATATGAAAAACATGATTTTTAGATGATAAAAATCATCGATTTAGGCGATTAGCCCTATTTCCACTCCGATCTTGCGAGATCTTTGGATAAAATTATCATATGTATGATAAAAATGACATTTTAAGCGAGATTTACCACTATATCCGTCCTTCGGATATAGTGACGGTTAAACGAAGCCTACGCGGATGATGACGCTCATTTGATGTGGATGACGCTACACGCATGGATCTCCTGCCTTCATTCGCTTTCGCAACGATCGATTTTTGTGTGGAAATTTTTAATTAGAGGCTCGTGCTGATAATGCGATATGAATCATCATCTGGGGGAGGACCACCGTCTCTTTATTTATAGCATATAGAGGAGCGTATACAGATAAGATACAATAGATACTGTCTTATCTATAAGATAAGTCGTGATCCCAACCAATTAACCAACTCGATATTATCTATTCACAACAAATTCAAATTTTTTATAAGTTGTAGAAAAAGGAGTAACCATGGCAATGTGCCATGGTGCTATATTTATAATCTCATTTGGTGTCTCAAGAGTCATGGAAACCAAAGGTCTCCATTACTCCAATAAGTGGGGAGTAATGGAGGGATAAAGTAGTGGGGAGGCCAAGGGCCTCCCTCACTTACAACACTCCCCCTTATCCATCCATTACTTTGGTCTTAGCTTATAAAGCTAAGGGGGTGGATACTTCTGAATCCTGAGTAATCATGTTTGCCTCGTTAAAAACCTTAGCTGTGGAAAACCCAGTGGGAAAAACCAACAGATTTAAGGAAAAAGAGTGCAACACACAGGTTACTCTCCCTGATCCGTACAAGCCTTATGCTTGTAGGTCTTTCAGCTTTTATTAGAGGTGGACACTTCAGGGTCCAGAGTTAAATGAGGTTACCTTATTAAAACCTTTGGCTATGGAAAACCCAATGGAAAACCTCATAGCTAAGGGAAAAAGAGTACAACTCTACTATCAACTCTCCCTTATCTGTACAAGCTTCAGGCTTGTAGATATCATATGTATCTATGCAATCATTTCCTATTCACTTATACATCCATCATGTTCTGAATACAATCATCACTCATATATACAAGTTTCACTCATATCTAGCCGCTACTGGAAAACAGTGGCGCTCAGGAGTGATACGCTCTTCGAAGTTTGGTAGATGGCTCCACGTATGTATTCCTTCACTCAGCCTTCATTGTGTCTGCAAGGTACTGCTGGACCTGGATGAGCGTATTTTAGATATGCTTTTTGGATGATGAGCCTCTCAGAAGATGTAGACTTTTGGAAGATGATGCGTAGATCTTTAGGAGGTGGCTAGCCATTTGTGCTTAGTCATCGCGATGGTCTGCAAACCTGCATATGCGATATTTACTCTTTGGATGCTGATCCTTGACCCTTGGAAGTTGCGCAAAAGCAGCTTATCCTTGGTTCAGTGGTGCTCTCTAGGGCAGCACTATTTCTGGCTAACAGCTTTATTGCAGACGCTCTATTAGAGAAACGTGCAGTTGGCCAGATAAAGGAGTGTAGCTAGTACACTAGAGCTAGGCTCTTCAGGACCTAGGATGTCCTCTCCATCTTCTAGCGACTGGAAGGCGTCATAAATAAGCATCCATTTTTAATAGATTGTAAATGGACATCTTTCTTCATAAACTCCTGGTGTATGAAGAATATGATAGGTATAAAAGGATTCCACCACGAAGGTGTTTAATCTGTAAGCCAAGACAATACCTTATTTTGCCTAGGTATTTTATTTCGAAGGTATGCGTAAAGCTATCAGATATATCAATGGTCTCTGCAGGAGATCATTTTAGATTTAACTCGTCCACATATACGGCGACTAATAAAAATCATGTCACTGTTCTATTGATAAAGATACATTCGCAGATTTCAGTATTAGGGAATCCTTCTTCAGCGAGGAAATCGCTAAATCTGTTATACCACATTTTTCGTGATTGCGTAAAATCATATAATGATATTTGAAGCCTTTATAGAGGGGATGTTCATACGTCTCTCTTTCATCTCTGGGGGTAGAGTATAACTTTCTGGGAGTTTCATATAGATATCTATATCTATATAGCCGTATAGATATGCAGTCACAACGTCCATGAGCTGCATTTCTTGGCTTTTCCAGAGATGTTTAGGCTTAGTATGAAATAGGAAAATGATCACATTTCCTTCATTTCTTATTCTTATGAAAACCCAATTTATATTCCCCAGGTTTTACACATTCAGGTGTATGGACTACTGGTCCAAAGACTTTGTTTTTCAAGAGTGAGTCCAGCTCTACTCTTATTGCCTCGTCCCACTTTGGCCAATCTATGCGTTTATGCTATAGAAAAGTGGGTTGAAATTCATCGGCGTATTCAGCGACGTGAACGGCAATAGCGAAAACAAAATCGTCGTCGTCGACTGTGCTATATTTGTCCAGTACCTCTCCAGTACGTACGTAATATAATGATGTTTCTCCTATTGTTTCCTCTGCAGGGGAAATCGGGAGGGGAGAGGTCGCTGGTCTGAGCTCAGCATCCTGTGGAGGGATCATGTTAATATCTCTAGGAATCTTCCTCTTTCGAGGAACTTTATATTTTGAACCTGGCAGGCGTCCTCTTTTAAATTGAGGTATAGCCAATTCTGCTGCCGGTGGATTGCATCCATCTATGGGGATGTCAATCCTAGCTGGCGTGTTGGCAGCAGGGACGTGTGAACGAACAATCTTATGGTTGTCCATGAATTTATTCGTCAATTGATGTACTTTAGTCTGAATGAGAAGAATCTTCTGGATCTCATCTTTACACAGAAATAGAATGTGGATCATAACGAGATTAGGACTTTTGTGCCCCATGATATGGTCTCAGAAGCTTCAGGCTTCTTTAGACTGAGTGCCTATTATAATGAGACTTTGCTCATCAAATTCACAGTTATCAAGACGTGGTGATATGGGGACATATATTAGCACAACCAAACACTCTCAAATGAGATATGTTTGGTGGTGAACCATAAGCAAGAGGCATCTGCAATAATATATGGCCACAAGAGGGCCGTATCGTAATAAGCGATGCGGAATGTAGTATGGTGTATCTCTAAAATCCACATGCAACTGGGATTTAACAATGGATGTGAAATCCATTGGAGTCTATTTATTAGAGACTCCTATAAACCATTCTGAGTATGAACATGCTACAGGATGTTCAATTTTAATGCCAGTTGCTTAGCAGTAGTCTTGAAAGACATGTGTAGTGAAATCACCCACATTATCAGCTTTTGGGAAAGCTAGATAGCTGGTGGATGATTCGGGGTTTAAATAGCTTATTTTCCCCCAATTTCTGGGTATTTTATGTGTATATCATGTTAATTTTGGCGTTGATACGTGCGTTTTCGTGATATCGTGAATTATTAACGCCTAATCTCTTTTTATACATAAAATACAATTTCTATGGACTAATATTATCTCCTCTTATTTTTCAGGTACTCCTGGGAATTTTCCAGATTTTTTGGAATTTTTCCAGGATTTTTTGGGGCTTGTAGCATTTTTTGGAGATTTATTGGAGCTTGGAGGCAATTCTGGAAATTATTAGAAAAGAAAAAACAAACAAAAACAAACAAAATCAACAGAAGCCTGTGGGCCGGCCCGCTGGCCGGCCCACTCTCGTGGCCCGCTCACCTGAGCGGGCCGTAGTTCGCTAAATTAAAAAAAGGTGAAGCGTTGCAGCCCAGGGGCGGGTCACGCACAAAGCGCGTGTCCACTCCCAAATTGGGCGGGTTTTGCCGCCCGCGGATCGGGCGCCCCAAGCCCAACCCGCAATGCCCTTATAGGCTTGTTGGGGCGGTTTTGGAGCGGGTTTTGGGCATTTTGGACCCTTTTGCAGACCCAAACTGCTGTGTGCGCTTTTAGTGATCTTTGGGGCTGTTTTCAGCAGGTTTTTGGTTGCTCTTGCTTGCTTCCCTATCAAAAACCATTTCTAGGTCTTGGGAGATCTTGGAGAAGGGGTGAAGCTTAAGGGAGAAGATCAAAGAGGAAGCTTGTGATCTTCTCACAAGGGGGTTTCTTTGCTTTCAAGCTTATATTTTCATTTTCTCTTGGAGCTTTGCTATTTGTAAAAAAACTCTTGGATGTTGATTTTGAAATCAAAGATGTTGACTTTGTTTATCATGAGTGGCTAATCATCTTGTGTGTGTTTATGGTGAATTGATGTATGTTGGGCTTATATATTTCATTTCTAGCTTGATTTTAACCTCTTCAATGTGGATGAAACAATGAGTTAGGGTTGTCTATTGGAACCCAAGTAGGAAATCCAAAGAGAGGCCCATCCTAGTGGACCCTCTCTATTGTGCTCATTGTTTTTTCTCATATGTTTCATTCATTACTTTTCGCACCTAATGTATTCGATGAAATGCCATATTATCTGATCGCTCTCTCCTTAGTTGTATGAGAGATCGTAGTGAGTTGAAATGAATTTATAAGCCCGACTACACCATGAAACCATGAACACTCACACTTCTCATCTTTGCTTGCTTTCTTGCATTTTTCTTTGTTTGCATGCTTAACGGTAGTTTGCCTTAAAAATTCGCCCAACCAATCCTCACCCCTAAAGGGTGGTATTTCTCACACAGCTTAAGCCAATTGTGACCGTTGTTGATTGTAAGGAAGTTGTCCCCGTGTTCGACCCGAGGCTCACTAGGAATATTACTACTTGGTGACCTCCTACACGTGGGAGTTAGCACGTGCAATCTTTTGTTCACGCCAAGTTTTTAAGGGTTGTATATTGTTTTAGGATGTTTTAGGATGTTTAAGATGTTTAGTTAGTTGTTTTGTAAAAAAAAAATTTGTGTGTGAAGACATCCCTTTTGTCATCTCCAATATCTTGCGAGCTTAACATCGACCATCCTTGCTCATTTGCTAGCTTTGTGCTTGAGCCCTTACATGCTACATCTTCTTGCATACATTTGGATTTAAATTCTATTTTGGTATCAACTTATGGATATTTGATTGATGTGTTTTAATTTCTTTTCCAATTTGGATTCAAATGCTAATATGCCATGTATGAGACTATTTCATATGTCGTGATGCTCTCTTTGAAACAATTTGGGAAAAGTTTGGTGTAAGCAATTTCATGTTGGGATGAATGATGTAGTTTTTGATTGGATAGGGGATGGCCAATTTGTTATGCTTTGTTTTTCTTCTAAGGAATGGGTGGATGAATTGCTTGATTGTGTTGGAATGAGAGAAAGAGAGCTATAATATAAGTGAATGGTCTTTCTATTCAAATTGAGTAGCCGGTGCCCCACGAAACATTAGGGAGGACGCCAAAGATGAGATTTAGAAATCATTTCATCCCTTTGCCTATATTGCATTATCACGTGTATGCAAAGGCGGCGGTGTTTGCATTTCATAGCGTTATCACGTGAATGCAAAACATAAACAAAAACAAAAAATTTTGAAAAGAAAAAGAAAAAGAGTATGAATAATTTAGTGAATAACCAACATGAATGATGCAATCTCATCTCCCACAACTTAGAGGAAATTTCTTTTGTATTGGCCATTTCCTTGAAGATTGGTATTCATGACATCGTGATATTTCCCGACATATGTGATACGGTTCTTATTGCATTACTTTTCTTTGAATTGGATTGAGGAGAGTGTCATTTGTATTTACTTTCATACATTGGGTATATTGACTTTGAAATCACTTGGAAATAACATTTGGGGTATGCCATGAGAATATTATGAGTTTGGTGCATGTTTTCATTTTAATCCAAATGTATCGCTTGTTTTGCTAAGGACTAGCAAATAGCTAGTTGGGGGGTGTGATTCGGGATTTAAATTGCTTATTTTCACCCATTTTGGTATTTTATGTGTATATCATATTAATTTTGGCGTTAATACGTGCGTTTTCGTGATATCGTGAACTATTAACGCCTAATCTCTTTTTATACATAAAATATGATATCTATGGACTAATATTAGCTCCTCTTATTTTTCAGATACTCCTGGGAATTTTCCAAATTTTCTGGAATTTTTCCAGGATTTTTTGGAGCTTGTAGCTATTTTTTGGAGATTTATTAGAGCTTGAAGGCAATTCTGGGAATTATCGGAAAATAAAAAACAAACAAACAAACAAAATCAACAGAAGCCTGTGGGCCGGCCCGCTGGCCGGCCCACTCTCGCGGCCCGCTCTCCTGAGCGGGCCGCAGTTCGCTGAATTAAAAAAAGGTGAAACGTTGCAGCCCAGGGGCGGGTCACGCGCGGAGCGCGTGCCCGCCCAGCAGCGGCGGGCACGTGCTCCACGCGTGCCCGCTCCCAAATTGGGCAGGTTTTGCCGCCCGTGGGTCGGGCGCCCCAAGCCCGACCCGCAATGCCCTTATAGGCTTGTTGGGGCGGTTTTGGAGCGGGTTTTGGGCATTTTTGGACCCTTTTGCAGACCCGAAACTGCTGTGTGCGTTTTTAGTGATCTTTGGAGCTGTTTTTCAGCCTTCTCTTTGTTTTTCAGCAGGTTTTTGGTTGCTCTTGCTTGTTTCCCTCTCAAAAACCATTTCTAGGGCTTGGGAGATCTTGGAGAGGGGGTGAGGCTCAAGGGAGAAGATCAAAGAGGAACTTGTGATCTTCTCACAAGGGGGTTTCTTTGCTTTCAAGCTTATATTTTCATTTTCTCTTGGAGCTTTGCTATTTGTAAAAAAAACTCTTGGATATTGATTTTGAAATCAAAGATGTTGACTTTGTTTATCATGAGTGGCTAATCATCTTGTGTGTTTATGGTGGATTGATGTATGTTGAGCTTATATATTTCATTTCTAGCTTGATTTTAACCTCTTCTATGTGGATGAAACATTGAGTTAGGGTTGTCTATTAAAACCCCAGTGGGAAATCCAAAGAGAGGCTCATCCTAGTGGACCCTCTCTATTGTGCTCATTGTTGTTTTTTCCTCATATGTTTCATTCATTACTTTTCGCACCCAATGTGTTCGATGAAATACCATACTATCCGACCGCTCTCTCCTTAGTCGGATGAGAAATCATAGTGAGTTGAAATGAATTTATAAGCCCGACTACACCATGAAACCATGAACACTCACACTTCTCATCTTTGCTTGCTTTCTCGCATTTTTCTTTGTTTGCATGCTTAATGGTAGTTTGCCTTAAAAATTCGCCCAACCAATCCTCACCCCCAAAGGGTGGTATTTCTCACACAGCTTAAGCCAATTGTGTCCGTTGTTGATTGTAAGCAAGTTGTCCCTGTGTTCGACTCGAGGCTCACTAGGAATATTACTACTTGGTGACCTCCTACACTTGGGAGTTAGCACGTGCAATCTTTTGTTCACGCCAAGTTTTTGGCACTGTTGCCGGGGACAACGGTTTTACCATCGACAATTACATTACTTTTAGCTTTGCTTTGTGACTATATCATCTTTTCGTACATATTCGTATATAATTTTCACTTTGTTTGTTTTCGTTTTGCATACCATCGATTGCTTGGTTAGTTTATGTGGCTTCGAACACCTCGAACACATAGACTAACACGCACACATGTCATGGAGGAAGACAACATGAACAATGATAATACTAGTAACCATAACACTAATTCTCAAGCCAAAGTCCCTAGGTCTTTGAGGGATCTTTTGAGACCCACGAGGTCTAGCTCTGCTTCATGCTTTGTGTTACCTACGGATGCAAACTTCTTTAATTTTAAACCCGGGGTAATTCAAATCCTACCCACTTTTCATGGGTTGGAGAGGGAAAACTCATATCTTCACATAAAGGAATTTGAAGATGTATGTTCCACATGTTTTGATGGAAAAACAAGTGCCGACACGATATACTTGAAATTATTTCCATTTTCTCTCAAAGATAAAATCAAGAATTGGCTTAATGCTTTACCACTACGCTCAATTACTTCATGGTTGCAATATCAAGCTGAGTTTCTAAAGAAATTTTTTCCCTCGCACAGGACACATGGATTGAAGAAGCAAATCATGAGCTTTTCACAACGCAACAATGAGACATTCTACCGAACTTGGGAGAGGCTAAAGGAACTTCTATTCTCATGTCCACACCACGGATTCGAGAAATGCAGTGTCATTGGATTCTTCTATGAAGGACTCTTACCGACATCAAAACAATTTTTGGAGACAATGTGCAATGTGGAATTTTTTGATAAGGAGCCGAATGATGCGTGGGATTATTTGGAGATGGTGACGAAGAATGCACAAACGTGGGACACAACTTCGGAGTTTGATAGAGGCGACTCCTCTTCGTCACAACCAACTCGTGGTGGCTTACATACTTTGAGGACCGATGATGCTATGGAAGCCCGGTTAGAAGCTATGCAAAAGAATATCCAATCCATGGAGTTGAGGGCAGTGAAGAGTGTAGCCATGGAGCAAAGTTGTGCCATTTGCGAGACCACGGGGCATGATACTTCTAATTGCCCCACCATTCCCACATTGAAGGAGGTGTTGCGAGAACCTAATGCGAAGGAGAATCAAGTGTTTGGACAAAACCTCAACTCCAACACGTATAACCAAAGTTGGAAGAATCATCCCAACTTTAGTTAGAGGCCACAACAACCGCAACATCAAGGGCCAACACAACAATCTTATCAACCGTACAAGGCACCCCCTTTCAATAGCAATTACCAAGGAGGTGGTCTCCAAAGGAAGAGAGAGGAAGGAAGTGAGACCCAAATGAACTCCATGAATGAGATGTTGCAACAACTCATCCAAGTGCAACAAGCGCAAAGCCAACAATTCCAACAATTTCAACAACTCCAACAAACTCAAAATCAACAAATGGCGGAGCATTTGGTGAAGTTGGCCGCAAGTCTAGAGAAGGGAAAGCTTCCATCCCAACCATTGCCCAACCCCAATATGAACTCTTCTTCATCGACTGGGGGTTCAATAAAGCAATGCCAAGCGGTGACGACGTTGAGAAGTGGAAATTTTTTTGAAAATATGGAGCCACCTAAAGATCCACAAGTGGAGGAAGTTGGAGAGAAAGAACAAATACCAGACTTGGTGCTAGAGGAGGAGCAAGATGAAGGCACAAAAAAGAAGAATCCATCCAAGGAGCCCGAGCCTTATTCCACTCCGGTACCATTCCCTCAAAGGCTCTCCCCGCCATCCAAGGACAAGTATCAAGCAAAAACCAGTGAGATTTTTCAACGATGTCAAATTAATATTCCCTTACTTGATGCAATTAATCAAATTCCCATATATGCTAAGTTTCTTAAGGATTTGTGCACGATGAAGAGGAATTTGAATGTGAAGAAAAAAGATTTCTTAACGGAGCAAGTGAGCTCCATTGTGCAACACAACACTCCCCCAAAATTTAGAGACCCGGGATCCCGTAAAATTGAATGCACCATAGGCACAAAGAGGATAGGTCAAGCACGTTTGGATTTGGGGTCGAGTGTTAACATATTGCCTTACCCCGTTTTTGTTCAATTAGGATTGGGTGAACTAAAAAGCACGCCGATTGTTTTACAACTATCGGATAGGAGTGTGAAGATTCCACGGGGTTGTGTGAAGGATGTGCTTGTTCAAGTGGACAAATTCCATTACCACGTTGACTTCATTTTCCTTGACATTCAAGGACCCACATCGGGGAATCCCACCCCGATAATCCTAGGAAGACCATTTTTGGCCACTTGCAACGCTTTGATAAATTGTAGGAGTGTCCAATTAAAAATTTCTTTTGGCAACATGACTCTTGAACATAATATTTTCAATGCATGCAAATTGCCACCACGAGAGGGGGAATACAATGAAGTTAACATGGTTGACTTTTTAGCTTCGGAACCTATAGACTCATGTGTTGAGTATTGACTCCCTGGATTTGGTTTTGGATGATGAACAAATATAAATATCGTGAACTAACTCTTTGTGAGCGCAGTTATGGAGATCGTCGCCAAATTTCTATGAACATCAAAAGCGACGTCTCAAGACTTCTCAAAGCGCGTGATCGTGTGCCTGAAGCTTCGTTGAAGCTCTAGGAGCATTATTGAAGTCAAGAGATTCGGATTAAGCTTTTGAAGACGGTTCGTCAAGTTTTATTTATTGTCTTCTAGCTTCTTTTCGTAGAATGTTAAGCCTTGAGTAGGTCTTACGTTTAAATCTTTATAACGCTCATATCTTAGAGCTAGGATTATCTTAGAAGCCTATAGAATCTTTCTCGAAGCTTAACGCTTCTTTACGCGGCTTCTTGTGCATGTTAGTTGGTTCAAGAAGAAGAACCAACCAACTAGATGGCAATCTAGTTGGTCGACAATCCTTCTTGAACCGACTAGAATGCCTTGTTCATTTTCAGCTCATTCACTGTTTACAGTTAGTCGATCCAAGAAGGTTCACCGACCGACTAGTTGTCAAACTAGTCAGTTAGGAATCCTTCTTAGACCGACTAGTTGAGCTTTCATTTTTCAGCCTAACTTACTGTTTACAGTTAGTCGGTCAAAGCACAACGACCGACCGACTAGTTGAGAAACTAGTCGGTTGGAAGTTGTTCTTAAACCGACTAGCTGTCTTTGGATTCAGCCACTTTGATTTCATCTCTTAGTCGGTCAAAGAACACTCACCGACCGACTAGTTGTGAAACTAGTCGGTTGGCAAGTCTTCTTAGACAGACTAGTTCTTTATTGTCTGAACTTCTCTTTTGGCTGTTCTCCAGTTAGTCGGTTCATGTTGATTCACCGACCGACTAGATGTGAATCTAGTCGGTCAGTGATCCTTCTTTGACCGACTAGACTGCTTCAGAAATAGATCCGTTGGAGCATTAAATGCATGAATTTTATCTCTCTCTCTCTCTCTCTCTCTCTCTCTCTCTCTCTCCTCCATCCTATATAAACTTGAGATGCTTCTTCATAGCATTCAAGGCTGATATTAATTGAAGTTTAGAGAATCAAATAGAAGCATTTATTCTCATTTCCAAGTTCATTCATTTCTCAAGAATCTCTCTCTCACTCTTATTTCCAAAGAGAGATTCACATTGATTGTGAGCCACTCAAGCCAAGAGCTTGATCCAAGGTCACCAACATCTTCCTAGCCTCCCATTGCTGGTCAACATCTTGGAGCTAGGGTTTGGTGCCTTCTTCTTCCCCAAAATCCTTATTGCCCTAAAATCGTAAGTTTTACTCAAGGCATAGGGTTTTGTGGTAAGCATTTCATATTTCAATTTACATTGATATTGCAAAGTTTTACTCTCGGTTGTGAGAGTTGTTTGTGATCCCGGTTTGTGGGAGTCACAATTTCATTTGTGTATGATTTGATCTTGTAGAGGTTTCTACAAGTATTTCATAGTGCAAATTTGAGTTAGAGGTTTCTAACTCAAGTATCCGGAGGGGATCCAGGTGTTTGGGACGTAGGATCACCGGAAACAAGTCGGGGAGACTTGGGTGGATCCGAACCCGTTAATTCGTTTGTTTACGATTGCATTTTATTGTTGTCAATATTTTCATTTATGCATTGTTGGTTGAGTTTGCAATATAATTAGGAATTATCTTCTTAATTATTTTAAAGTACTATTCACCCCCCCCCCCCCTCTAGTACTTGTGCAGTAGCTATCAGGGCATTACATTTGGTATCAGAGCCAAGTTCATAGCTATGTCTACCAACGACAACAAGAACGTTCGTCCACCTTCAGACTATAGCACCTTCAGGAACCGTGAAGGAGCCTCTTCGGTGATGGAAGGACACTCCTCTACTAGACCTCCCTTCTTCAACGGTATCAATTACGGGTACTGGAAATGCCGGATGGAAACATTCCTCCGGAGTGCTTCACTATGGAGAGCTACGTTGACGGAGTATGTCGAGCCCGTCGAAGAAGATTTCGCGAAGTGGACTACCGCAGAAGTCGCCGCGGAGGTAAACAATGCCAAGGCAATGAATTCCTTGCAATGTGCTTTGGAGCCCGAAGACTTCAACAAGATATGCACATGTAAGAGTGCATATCAAATATGGAAATCACTCCTCATCTTGCATGAAGGAACGAGTAGGGTAAGAGACTCCAAACTCGTTGTTGTAAATAAAGATTACGAATTATTTCATATGCAACAAGGTGAGAAGATGAAGGAGTACTATGCTCGCTTCGTTGACATCATAAATGAGTTGGAGGCTCTTGGAAAGACCTACACCCAAAAAGAGAAAGTCTCAAAGATTATTGACGGACTTCCTTCTTGTTGGGAAAAGCGTACCTTCGCCATCGAGGAAGGTAACGATATGAGTAAATATACTGTCATTCAACTAATGGGTACCTTGATGTCTTATGAGGTACGCAAGGATAGCAAACTAAAGTTGCAGGACAAGATGAAGTCTTACTTAAAGCAAGACGAGCCAAAGAAAAAGGCGATTGCGTTCAAGGCCGCTCCATCTACATCTACATCTACCGATGATGAAGACTCGGAAGACGAGTTGGAATTAGAATCCATTGCCCTAATGGCAAAGAAGTTCAACCGATTCTTCCGGAAAGGTAATTTCAAGAACAAATCAAAGTTTAGTTCTTCTAACGCCTCCGCTCCTTTGTGCTTTAAATGCAATAAGCCAGGACACATGAAAGCGGATTGTCCTCAAAACAAGCAAAAGGAGAAGTGGAAGGCATCAAAGTTCGACAAGTCAAAGAAGTACAAGAAAGGGTATAAGAAAGGGCTTGTCGGGACATTCACCGACTCCGAGGATGACTCCTCAAGTGGAGAGTCGGACGATGAACAAGTGGATCAAGCACACATGTGCTTCATGGCTAGAGATGAACATGATCAAGGATCCTCCTCCGATGATAGCGAAGATGAAGGCGATGAGGTATCTATGGATGACCTTAGACTAGCTAACGAGCAAATATGGTCTAAGTATTCTAAATTAGTAAATAGATATACTAAGATAAAAGATGAGCTAGCTAGTATCCAAACCTTGCCTAAACCTATCATCATCAACAACGACACCGTTGTTGAAGGTTTGAGAAATGAGATTTACAAGAAATGAGATTGTAAATCTCAAATCTCAACTTGAGCATGTTCATATTGAGGAATCGGATGAACGTGAGATGGCGGATTTGATTTCTCGAAACTCAACTTTGAGTATTGAGAATGAGAATCTCAAATCTCGTGTTTGTGTACTCACCACTCAAGTGTCCACTTTGGATGCTTCTATACTTTCTCTCACCGAGAAGTATGAGTCCACATTAGGCCGGATTAATAAATTCAATAAAGGTAAGGACCATTTGGATAATATCCTAAATGACTTACTTCCGGCCAATCATCGCATTGGCTTGGGGTATAAGATGTGAAATTCATCCAAATCGTCTACCACCTTTGTTAGGCCAACTTTCGATGCCTCAACGAGTAGGGACAAACACCCCATTGGTAGTTCATCTACCAATGGTGCTTCTACCTCGTACACATCCCCATTTGGAAAGAAACCCACTTTGGGTGGACCTCCAAAGAAGGGTCATGCTTTTATGTACACCAATACCATGCCACGTAGGAACACACATCCTACTCCACATGTTCACACATATGATGATTTTTATGCACCACATCCACGGGCACGTGCACACCATGTGAGACACACTCATGCACGTGTTCCTCCACATGCATATGTTCATCCACACCATCATATGAACAATTATCATTATGCACCATTTCATCATGTACCATATGCCTATCCACGACATGCATCAAGTAGAAATCAACAATGCATGCATGCTCCCAATAGGAATAGGGCTCCCAAAATATTCACTATTTGGGGCCCGAAGAACACCAACATGCATGAAAAACAAGCATATATGAATTCTTATTTTATGAATGTCGTGCATAATGATGATTATGTGGGGAAGTCTAAGTCCAATTGGACTTGGCTTCCAAAGGTCTAATCTTTTAGGACCCAATGACCTTGGGTACCATGATACGATATTTTCTATCTTTAGGTACTCAAGAAAAAGAAACGGAGCAACAAATCCAAATTTAGCTCCAAGAATAATTGGATACTCGATAGCGGGTGTTCAAAACACATGACGGGTGATGCTCAATTGCTCTCCGGAGTGGTGCCCATTGCAAATGGAAACCGAGTCGTCTTTGGAGGCAACGAGAGCGGAACCATCATTGGTATTGAAAAAGTTGGTAATCCTTCTAAACCACTAATAAGTGATGTTTACCTTGTTAAAGGATTAAACCACAATCTTATTTCAATTAGCCAACTTTGTGACAAAGGTTACAAAGTTAGCTTTGCGAAAGGAATGTGCCATATTTTGAGAAAAGATAATAATGATTTATTATTTTCTGGCACACGCCATAAGGATATTTATATATTAGATCTCCCAAAATCACATGAACAATGTCTCATTGCCAACACAAGTGAACAACACCTATGGCATCGACGTTTTGGTCATGTGAACTTTGGAACACTTTTCAAACTTTCCAAGTTAAATTCTATTAAAGGCTTTCCTAAGCTTGTCTTTCAAAAGAAAAGCTTTTGTGACTCGTGTCAACAAGGCAAGCTTCCAAAATCGTCGTTTAAACCTAAGAAAAGCATTTCATCTAAGCGGCCTCTAGAGCTTTTACATCTAGATCTTTTTGGGCCAACTAGAGTTGCTTCATTAACGAAGCGTGCGAAGATAGTGCTTGGATCCTAGCCATGGAAGAGGAACTCATTCAATTTGAGAGGAATGAGGTTTGGGAGCTAGTTCCATTGCCTTCGAGGAACCACACCATTATAGGAACGAAGTGGATTTTCAAGAACAAGACCGACAAGAACCAAATCGTCGTCCGGAACAAAGCTCGGTTAGTAGCTCAAGGCTACCGGCAAGAGGAAGGTATAGATTTCGAAGAATCATTTGCTCCGGTAGCAAGATTAGAATCTATTAGATTATTGTTATCTTTTGCATGCCATAAAGATTTTAAACTCTTTCAAATGGATGTAAAAAGTGCGTTTTTAAACGGAGATGTTGTTGAGGAAGTTTATGTTTCTCAACCTCCGGGTTTTATAAATGAAAAATTTCCAAATCACGTTTTCAAACTTAAGAAAGCACTTTACGGTTTGAGACAAGCTCCTCGAGCTTGGTATGACCATCTAAAGAATTTTCTTTTGGAGTTGGGTTTTAAAATGGGTGAAGTTGATTCTACATTATTTGTTAAGTATTCGAATCATGATATTAAAATGGGCCAAGAGCTTGATCCAAGGTCACCAACATCTTCCTAGCCTCCTATTGCTGGTCAACATCTTGGAGCTAGGGTTTGGTGCCTTCATGTTGATGATATCATTTTCGGTGCTACTAACTTCACTCTTTGCGAAGAGTTTTCTAATGTCATGAAGGATCAATTTGAGATGAGCCACATGGGTGAGCTCAAATATTTCTTAGGTCTCCAAATTCGCCAAATGAACGATGCAATCTTCATCCACCAAACCAAGTACACTGTGGAGTTGCTAAAGCGATTTGGAATGGAGAATACCTCATGTAAGAAGACTCCAATGAGCACTGACGCCCCCCGCTTATGCGTGTTTGATGTGTGCAATGATATGATCGGGGGCGTGAGATTTAAATATTTGTAACCGCAAGCACATGGTGTTGTAGTGTGGCTTGGGGGTCGAACTCAGGGAGGCGTGGATGTGCTTGTGTCAAGTAGGGTCAAATTCACCCCATGGGCGAGCTAGCCCGAATCGGATAAATGGTTGTCACAGTAAATGAATGCGAGGGATAAACAATATAAAGGAAAAACCCGGGACTTTGGTTTCCACCCTATCGAGCGATTCTCGCCGATACGGCCTACGGGTAGGATAACGATCGGAATTAGGGTCTAATGGTGAGACGTTGCCTCTAAGAGTGGTACCAGCGTCCCATGGGCCCGATATTCCGGTCGGTGCCCAGGATGATACATCGGAATTCCCGGGTTCGGTCAATGGGCACTCCCGAGTCCATTAACACTGACCGACTCCGAGAGCACTAAGTTCGCAACGATAACTCCCGACGTCTCGTCCTGCCGCTCGCACGCGCTAGGATTCAACGTCTACGCTAAGGGTGTGAGCTATGGCTAGGGAGTCAACCTCCAAGTTTATTCCCCTTTGGCCCAACGGTCAAAGGCGGTCTTTTTCCCACCGATGACAATAAAACACCCCGCGTAACCGTTAGATTCCTAATTCCTATCGATTTCCTAGTCCTATGGACGCATTGGGAAGAACCCACGAAGGGGTTTCCACCAAAATCCCAGATTTGGGAACTACTCACACATATTTAGTAAAAAGCGATCTAAACAGAAATCGACCGTAAAAATCATAATCAGACGATAGAAAAGCAGTAAGAACAATGCTAATAACACTATATTAAAGTTTGACAAATATCGGAAAACTTACAAGTATCTGAAAAATTACAGCCGTCAAGAAAGAGAAAAAAACAGCAAAAAATAACAACTCCTCATTTCTGGAAAACCTAGGGGTTCTATTTATAGAATACGAAATCACACGATCGGGTGAAAAGTCACCCGATCAGGTGACCTGCTTCGTTTCTTCGGCAGCACAAAATAGGATCCCACCCGGTCACCACGGCACGGTCGGTTGAGTCATGAGCTGATCGGTTGAATCTTCGTGCCGTCGGGTGAACCGGTCGGTTGATCTCTCCGTATCGTAGATTCGGAGAATCGGCTACAGGTGAACCGATCGGGTGAAGGTCACCCAATCGGTTGGCATTCATCATCGGATTTCCAGAGAGTTGGGGCATTTGAACCGGTCACTGAACCGATCGGGTGACTTCTTGGCCGCTCCAACTTGTGTCCGGGTGGTGCACGCGTGCATCACCCGATCGGTTGGAAATGACCAACCGGTCGGGTGAGGGGCTGAAAGATGCGATCTTCGTCGTTTGACCCCCTGGATCACGCATGACTCCTCCTGTTGCTTCAGGGACTCATGATATCGTCGTTTTATGTCCCCTATGCCAGTAAAATCCTGTAAAATACGAAAAACACGGAAAAGTGAAAGAAAACAAGAAAACACGAGAAAACGGATATAAGACGGCGGTAAATAACGGAAAAACACGGAAGAAAACGTGCGCAAATATATGAAATATAAACGCACGTCAAAATCCCCCAAGCTGAACTCTTCCTCGTCCTCGAGGAAGACGAGTGAGAGTAGGAGCTCGGAGGGAGAAAATAGAAAGAAAGAGAGAAAAAGAAAACTCTATATCCTAGATCGTCCGTCAGGGCCAACAAAATCAAAAATGACACACCAAGCAAGCAAACGCCAAATCGCATCACTAAACCAAGGAATACGAGTCCAGACAAGTACCGTGGGCCCACGCGGTGAAGCACGAGTGAGTGTGGTCGTGTGCTAGCAGACGGTGTCACTATCTACGATGTTCGATAAAGCCCGATATACACAAACCCAGGAAATGACCCAAATATCGATTCGAATTGAATAAAGCGGTGAATATAAGTACTTCAAGCATGCATGAGAATAGAGAGAGAATCGAAACATATCATGCGTCAGGGACTCCACAACTAGGGTTAAGGAAATCACCACACTATAGCCTAGATAATAGCTAAAAAATTCCTAAGCCAAGTGTTTTCGAAGCCGATGGGGGTTGAGATGATGTGGAGTAGAACACTCGATGCAAATTCTCGCCTTCTCTTTATTCTCGGCAAGTAGGAAAAATATTCACTCGGGAATTTTTTTTGGTTTTGGGTATTTGTATTTTTTTTGGCTTTTTGGCTATACAATTTTTTTTTTCTTTTCTTTTCTTTTTGGGTTTTTCTTTTCTTTTCTCCCTCTTTTTTTGGATTTTTGGGGTTTTGGCTATACACATGTGTACTCTCCCAAGTTGGAGAATGGTACACGACGAGGGGATTTGCACCAAGTAAAACAAAAAAGAAGTCGGAATCTAAACACTTGGGCAAAGGAAACTATTCTCGCTAATTAGAGCATGGGCTAAATGGGTTATCCTAGTCCTTAATTATGGAATCTCGACACATGCGAAATGAAGTACACGATATATATAAAGCATGCAGAAGCAGACAGGAGAAATAAATACCGCATGTTCATATCGAGACATGATAATCTAGGGGTCATTCCTGGACAGGTATATAAAGTAAAATCACAAAGTAGAAGTACACCACACAGCTAGGCACGACGCACGACTAACAAAAAGCTAAGTGGACCCACGATGCATGAAATGCAAGAGGACTCGATATCCTAGGGTTAGTGAGTGTGATTATCGATGCCATGCTAGGTGTATGTGATTTCGTGACAATTCATCATAGGGTTCATCTCTAGGAGAAAGAGATAAAAAAGAAGAAAAGAAAAAGAAAAAGATGGAGAAAAACGACTCAAAAACGAAAAAGAAAGACTCAAGTGACGCACAAAGTGTGACTCCCCCAAGCTGAAGTTTGCATTACCCTCAATGCAATAGAATTAAATACGGGAGGGCAATGAATATGGGGGGGGGAATACGCACAAACACAAAAAGACACGAAAAACAAGAAAGTCACACAAACGAGACTAAAAATAAGAAATAAAGATAAAAAGCACACCACACGACATGAAAATAGAAAATAAAAATAAAAATAAAAGAAAGAAAGAAAATCATACGACACGACAAATAAATAAACACACAAAGAAAAACAAAACACGACAACACACAGAAAAAAGTTTGACTTCCCCCAAGCTAGACGTGACAGTGCTAGCAAAATGATATGATTGTGAAAATGCAGAGATATGCAGGGGGGTCAATAAAAGAAAAGAATGGAAAGAAGGGACATGACACGTGAATGGGTCCTCCCCCTAGCAGTGGTAAAGCAGGGCCCCACAAAGGCAGATGGGCACAAAAAGTAGGGGGGAACAAAAGCTGGATGGAAAAATATCAAGCAGAGGCACCACCCTCTGGGGGTGGTGGTGGGGGCCTATGCTAAGGACCAGGAGTGGTAGGGGGCGGAATGTGAAGCTCGGAGACATCGGGTGGGTCAGTGCGAATGTGACGAATGAGGCTTTGAAGGACGGGCAGGTCACGGTCGACGGACTCCTGAGTTGCCCGACGACCATTTCCAGCTAGGAGGAGCATGGCTACGAACCGGTCGGATTGGTCGTCGTCCTGGAATGACACATCGAATTCGACATCGCCAATGTAAACGGGGGAAGCGGTGCGTGGGGTGGTAGATGAATTGGTGGTGGTGGATTGAGTGGGGGGTTGTGTGCGACGAGCGCGACGGGTGGGCCTAGGGTCGGAAGAGCTGGCGTCGGTGGGCTTAGCACGGCGAGGAGGCATTGTGCAGGAGTCGTGTGCGTGTGTGAATGTATGCAAAGTATGACGAATACACACTAACACGGCAAACGAGCAAAATGAAATATTTAGGGCAAAATAAAAATTGAGCTATGGATCGAGGTTACCCAATTGAGATGAAGATCGTTGCTTGTAGACGCCCCAATGCAACTCAACAGGAGCACGTGTGAAGCCACGGCGAATCCTTTCAGCAAGTTTCGAAAATGGGGGAGAATGGGTGAAAGTTAGGGTTTTGTGTGCGGGCAAAATCGAGGAAGATGGGGGAGAGATCGATGGAGAGATGGATATTAAGAGGGGGGAGATTGATTGGGGTCGGTTTAGGGGAAGAATGAGGTCAGGCGAAAGCGGGGGAGTCGAAACGGCGATCTGGAATTCGAAGTCGGGCGAGGGCGGAACGAACGGGCAGGGGCGGCTATTTATAGGAATTTAAGTCGAATCGATCGGGTGAGATGTCACCCGATCGGTTGACTTTTATGTCGAAATTTTCAGCTGAAGGAACGCTACAGGCGAACCGGACGATTGATAACTCACCCGATCGATTGGCCGCTCCACAGATTTTCCCGAAAGTTTGGTACGGCTCACCCGGTCTGTCACCCGGTCATGCTTCTTATCAACCGATCGGTTGATTATTTCTCAAAAATTCCCGAGACTTCAGCCCAGTTTACCCAGTCTCTCACCCGGTCTCACGAGCCTTCACCCGATCGGTTCGTTGAGCGACAGATACGGCCGGTAGCTGATACATCCCAACCGATCGGTTGAGTTGTCAACCGATCGGTTGGGGCCTTGTTTTCTACAAAAGTGCACAAACGGCCTTAGTCCCTCAACGGAAATTCTTGACGGCTGGAATTATTTATTAAAGTAGATGAAATAAAGGCAAAAATAGTCCTAAAATTGAAACAAAAGTTCAGAACATGGGTTGCCTCCCATGAAGCGCTTTTGTTTAACGTCGTTTAGCTCGACGCCCGTTGATGATGTTCAAGGCGGACGATACGGGTGATGCCCAAAGTGTGGCATCGTTTCAGCTTCTCCCTTTGTTGTAGTCGGCGGTGACAAGAAAACTTGCTCGACTACCCTCCCCTTATTGACCGGGTCTGTGGGCTTCTCTTTCATATTGGCATCTCCCGCCACTCGCGTAAGGATTCGGACCTCATCCCCAGTGAGCCACATGGGCTCTTTGCCTTTTCTCCTCGTAGGAGGAGCTTTTGGGAATCCGGGAGGGATCACATGTCGAGCGACCGCCTCATCAGCAACTTCCTTCTTTGGTGAGCCATCTTGCTCTCCAAGATCTCCCAAGTGGTCGGGGGGATTTCTCAAGAGAATTTCCCAAGAGCTTGCCTCTACAGCTCTCTCTTCTTCCAGCTCTAGCGTATTGATACTAGGATCATCCGGAGGATCGGGGTACTTCATCGACAACCCTAAATCGAATTCGACCTTTTCCTGGCCGACGTTGAGGGAAAGCTTCCCATTCTTCACGTCAATCAAAACTCCAGCGGTTTCCATAAAGGGTCGTCCAAGGATAATAGGGGTATGCTTTTCTTCCGGCATGTCCATCACCACAAAATCAACAGGTACTTGTACTCCACTCACATCAACGGGGAGGTCGTCTACTACTCCCAACGGATACTTTACCGAACGGTCAGCAAGCTGTAATGTCATCCCGGTGGGTTCCAAGTCTCCCATCCATATTCTCTTGTACAGCGATAGGGGCATTAGGCTGACACTCGCTCCTAGATCGACGAGCGCCCTTTGGATTCGCACTTCCCCAATAGAGCAAGGGATGGAAAAACTTCCTGGGTCTTTGAGCTTGGGCGGATTTGTGCGCTGAATGAGGGCACTACATTCCGCCGTCAGAATGACCTTCTCTTTTCTAGAACCCTTTGTCACCAAATCCTTGAGGAATTTCACGTAGGAGGGTATCGTCTCTATAGCTTCAAGGAAGGGTATTTGCATGCTTAGATCTTTAACCATGGCAAAGAATTTGTCATACTTCTTGTCTATTTGGGCCTGGGCTAACCGTTGTGAAAAAGGCACAACGGGCTTGAATACCCAGAGGTTTCCTTCCTCATCCTTTTTCTTCTCCTCTGCATGGTTTCCCTCCGGAATAGTTGGCCTTGGTGACGAAGCACCGTCGTCATTTAATTTTTCAATTGGTCTCTCCATGACCAACAGTGTTTCGGGTTCTTTGGGGGCACTCTCGTGGGTATTTGCGTTCCGATCCTCAAGACGATGGCGGACACGTTCTCATGCTCATGCGTGAGCGCCAAGGTCCGATTTACCCCCCTCGGGTTTACCTCAGGCTGTGGCGGTAATAGATTATGCGGTCTCTGAAGGTTCGCCACTTGTAATCCCAGCTGGGTCACTTGATCAGTGAGGACTCTTTGTCCCATCTCCAGCTTCAGATTTATCTTCTCCTGGTTGGCGATGTATTGAGTCAAGAGTGACTCAACTGGAGAGATTGCCCTCTGCTGTCCATATTGCTGCTGGATGGGCTGCTGATTCCTTGGAGTGTACTGCTGGTACTGTTGTGGAGGTTGTTCCTGCTGAAATTGCTGCTGCTGAAACTGCTGTTGAGGCCTAGCCAGCTGATATATCTGTTGTTGCTGCTGAGTCGGCTGTTGATACGGTGCCCGGTAGCTAAGGTTGGGATGATTCTGGTTGTTTGAAGAGTAGGCCGGGTTGGAGTTGGTTCGTGGTGGAAAAGGCGCATTCCCCGTAGGATTGTAAAATAATGTGCTCGCCTGATCCAACAATGGCGAGATGTCACCACCGTCGAATTCTCCAAAAACTTCGGATTCCACCGCAGCAATCTGTTGTGTACCGGCTCCATCGGCACCTACCATCAATGCGGAGATCTGGGTCGACAGCAAGTCAAACTTGCTTGATAATTTGTCGACGTCCTCGACCCTATGGATGCCCCCAGATCTAGGTGTGGCTCTCTCGTCACACCACCGCTCATTGTTAGATGCCATATTTTCCAGAATCTGTCCGGCATCTTCTTCGCTTCTTGACATGAAGGACCCTCCAGTCGCGGCGTCCATGGAAGATTTCAGATCGTCCCTCAACCCATTATAGGACAGATTTATGATCTGCCACTTGGGGAGCTCATGGTGGGGACATCTTCGCTGCATCTCCTTGTATCTGGTCCAGGCTTCGTGCAGAGACTCGTGGCT
The DNA here is from genome assembly GCA_030789695.1 of Scilla litardierei. Classification (NCBI taxonomy): domain Eukaryota; kingdom Viridiplantae; phylum Streptophyta; class Magnoliopsida; order Asparagales; family Asparagaceae; genus Scilla; species Scilla litardierei. The sequence continues at coordinate 109,283,352 of CM061130.1, read as the reverse complement.
GGCCTGGGAGAAGGAGGAGATCTCACTCCTCAGCTTCATGGTCTTCCCCAGAGGAAAGAACTTCGTCAGGAAAGCATTCGAGAGCTTCTCCCAGGTGTTGAATGTATTCGGGTCCTTCCCCCTAAGCCACAGCTTGGCCTTATCTCGCAGAGAGAAGGGGAACAGCTTCAGTTGGATCGCCTCAGTTGTGAAACCGTTTATCCGGAAGGTGTCAAATTTCTCCAAAAAGGAGTCCAAATGCTCAATGGGGCTCTCCATGGGTGCACCCAAAAATTGATCCTGCTGGATCCATGTCACCAAAGACGGCTTAAGCTCGAAGCTTTGCACCGTAATAGCAGGAGGACGGATGGCGGAGGTGGACTCGATGGATGGCATCGAGTACTCCAGCAGGGACTTGTGAGGTGGGGTGTTCTCCCCCATGGCTTCAGGATCCTCTCTTCTTCGCTTCTCGGAGGCCAAACGCCTTAGGGTGGCGTTTATCTGTAGATCAACGGGGATCAAGTCGTCGAGACTTCTTGAATTCCTGCGCATGAAAAACAACAAACACCCGTGAAGCGAAAAGTGGGAAAGAAACAGATAAGATAAAAAATAAAAATAAAAATAAAAATAAGAAGATAAAAAGGAAAAAAGAAGAATGCGAAAATTATCGCGAGGTAGGGATGAGAGCTAGACACAAGGGTTCATGAAATCCTAAAATAACAATCACGTTGCCTCCCCGACAACGGCGCCATAAAGCTTGACGCCCCCCGCTTATGGGTGTTTGATGTGTGCAATGATATGATCGGGGCGTGAGATTTAAATATTTGTAACCGCAAGCGCACGGTTTTGTAGTGTGGCTTGGGGGTCAAACTCAGGGAGGCGTGGATGTGCTTGTGTCAAGTAGGGTCAAATTCACCCCATGGGCGAGCTAGCCCGAATCGGATAAATGGTTGTCACAGTAAATGAATGCGAGGGATAAACAATATAAAGGAAAAACTCAGGACTTTGGTTTCCACCCTATCGAGCGATTCTCGCCGATACGGCCTACGGGTATGATAACGATCGGAATTAAGGTCTAATGGTGAGACGTTGCCTCTAAGAGTGGTACCAGCGTCCCATGGGCCCGATATTCCTGTCGGTGCCCAGGATGATACGTCGGACTTTCCAGGTTCAGTCAGTGGGCACTCCCGTGTCCATTAACACTGACGACTCTGGGAGCACTAAGTTCGCAACGATAACTCCCGACGTCTCGTCCTGCCGCTCCCACGCGCTAGGATTCGACGTCTACGCTAAGGGCGTGAGCTATGGCTAGGGAGTCAACCGCCAAGTTTATTCCCCCTTAGCCCAACGGTCAAAGACGGTCTTTTTCCCGCCGATGAAAATAAAACACCCCGCGTAACTGTTAGATTCCTAATCCCTATCGATTTCCTAGTCCTATGGACGCATCGGGAAGAACCCACGAAGGGGTTTCCACCAAAATCCCAGATTTGAGAACTACTCACACATATTTAGTAAAAAGCGATCTAAACAGAAATCGACCGTAAAAATCATAATCAGACGATAGAAAAGCAGTAAGAACAATGCTAATAACACTATATTAAAGTTTGACAAAGATCAGAAAACTTACAAGTATCTGAAAAATTACAGCCGTCAAGAAAGAGAAAAAACAGCAAAAAATAACAACTCCTCGTTTCCGGAAAACCTAGGGGTTCTATTTATAGAATATGAAATCACCCGATCGGGTGAAAAGTCACCCGATCGGGTGACCTGCTTCGTTTCTTCAGCAACGCAAAATAGGATCCCACCCGGTCACCACAGCACGGTCGGTTGAGTCATGAGCTGATCGGTTGGATCTTCGTGCCGTCGGGTGAACCGGTCGGTTGATCTCTCCGTGTCGTAGATTAGGAGAATCGGCTACAGGTGAACCGATCGGGTGAAGGTCACCCGATCGGTTGGCATTCAACATCGGATTTCCAGAGAGTTGGGGCATTTGAACCGGTCACTGAACCGACCGGTTGACTTCTTGGCCGCTCCAACTTGTGTCTGGGTGGTGCACGCGTGCATCACCCGATCGGTTAGAAATGACCAACCGGTCGGGTGAGGGGCTTAAAGATGTGATCTTCGTCGTTTGACCCCCTGGATCACGCGTGACTCCTCCCGTTGCTCCGGGGACTCATGATATCGTCGTTTTATGTCCCCTATGTCAGTAAAATCCTGCAAAATACGAAAAACATGGAAAAGTGAAAGAAAACAAGAAAACACGAGAAAACAGATATAAGACGGCGGTAAATAACGGAAAAACACGGAAGAAAACGTGTGCAAATATATGAAATATAAACGCACGTCAAGCACGACTACACATCTTGATAAAGATGCGGACAGAAAAGATGTAGACATTCGTCTATATCGAGGTATGATAGGTAGTTTATTATATCTTACTGCTAGTAGGCCCGATATTATGTTTGCCATATGTGTATGTGCTCGTTATCAGTCTCAACCTAAGGAATCTCACTTAGTAGCGGTAAAACATATTTTTCGTTACTTAAGTTACACACTTGACTTCGGATTACTTTATCCAAAGTCTAGCACATATGAGTTAATCTCATATAGTGACGTAGATTATGCGAGATGCAAATCCGACAGAAAAGGTACTAGTGGCACTTGCCATTTTATAGGAAATTCTCTTGTCTCTTGGTTTTCCAAGAAGCAGAATTCAATATCACTTTCAACCACCGAGGCGAAATATATTGCCGCCGGTGCTACGTGTGCTCAGGTTCTTTGGATGAGACACACTCTTAAGGACTTTGGTATAAACTGTGATACTTGCCCTATCATGGTGGACAACCAAAGTGCAATATGTCTCTCTAAGAATCAGGTACACCATTCCCGTTCTAAACACATAGATGTCCGACACCATTTCCTAGATGATCATGTTGCTAAAAAGGACATCATTTTAGTGTACGTTGAAACCCAGAAGCAAATCGCTGATATTTTCATGAAACCACTCAAGGAAGACTCCTTTGTGCAGTTACGTCGAGAATTGGGGATTATGGGTGAATCCGAGATTTAGGATTCATATGTTCAATAATCTTGCATGATAATATTTTCGTTATATGTGCTCATGCTAGATGTGTTGAGATTTTCTGGATTTTTGGTTGAATTTTCGAAATTTATGCTCGAAATATTCATGAACGTCGTATTTAAGATTTTCGATGTTTTATGGGGTAGTGTAATGATATATGAGAGTATTTCGATGTATCGTCCAAGTGCGATTAGGAGGGAACTCAAAATTTCTAATTTTCAAATTTTTGGACTCTCTTAGTCGGTCCAAGTTCATTGGCCGACCGACTAGATTCAGTTCTAGTCGGTCAGTGAATGAACTCAGACCGACTAACTCATGCTCAAATTTTGCCTTCAGTTACTGTTTGCACATAGTCGGTTCAAGCTCATTGGCCGACCGACTAGATCGTCATCTAGTCGGTCAGCTTTTGAACTGTGACCGACTAAATGCACAGGGGCTGTTGCGTCTTTTGGCATTCCAATCGTTTTTATACTTGCCCGCACCGATTAGATTCATTTCTAATCGGTGCGTACTCTCCTCTCTCAGCCCCTAAACCCGCGACCCCCTATGTCTTTTCGACTTCCTCCGCCGTGCGCCGCTGTCTCCGGCCGTCGTCGCCGTTCATCTCCCTACCTCCAGTCGACTAGGTATCACTCCCTCTCCGCTCCTAGGGTTAGGTTTCATTCGATTTTCGTCGTTTGTTAGGGTTTGTTCTAGGTTTGTTTTTCGACCTAGATTTCGATTTCTCGTTCGATTGAGCGTTGTCTCGTCTCGATTATGGCGAAGACGTGTATACCCATCCGTCCCTCTAGTTCGATTGAGCGTTGTCTCGTTCATTTGTCTTTTGTTCACGCCAGTGGACCAAAAGGCACACATAAGACCATCTAGTAGATGCATATATTAGTACAATGAAGTACCGAAATGGGCCACTTGCATGGTGAATATGCCCGCTAAGGTCACCATGTTTTCTCTCAATGAATCCAGAAGACTCTAATCCCACTTTCTGGAGGGAATGTCTCTCTATAAGTTTCCCTTATGACAAAGGGGGACAAGGAAACTCAACCTTTTGAAGAATCTTCAGGTTCTCCAAGGGATTCATTTGATGATGCGTCCATCATCGCTGATCCAGGATGACCAAGTCTATTATGCCAGAGTTGAAAAACTCTGAAAATGAAAGGCACTTCTGGTGCTCAGTCAAGTTGGCTTTTTATAGGATGAATATCTGTAACGATAGGGGTCCGACGAGGGTCCGACGAATCATTTGTAGATGGTCTTCTGGCCATCCGTTTTGACGAGTTATATAAGGATATTTATTATTATTATCCATACTTTCCAATGTATGTTTGTTTTAAACAGAATATACTTGAAACTTGGGAGATTCCTATATGATTAAAGAGAGAAATTTGCATCTTATAGTCTCGTGTGTGTGAGCAATTTAATGCTTCACTAGTGCATCTAAGCACTGCCCATAATGTATCATATTTCATCTATATATCAGAAATGAATAGAAAAGCTAAATATGCATTCATAAAGTTTCAAAAAAAGGAAAGACAGATGAAGGAAACTAGTATTTAAAATGCAAAGATAAAAAAGCAAACTAAGATAAGGCTCAATTGAGCAGATCATCATTCTCGAAGTCTTGTGCAGTGAACTTGGTCAGAGCTTGAATATCCGCCAGGTTTGTTTCAGGGGGAGGCTTCAGGCTCGCCTGATACAGTTCCTGGAGGTGGCGACGAAAGCGACAATTTTTTACCAATGTCCAGTCATGCCACATCTATGGCATTTGTCCTCCCAGTTCGTATTTGGAATTTGCACTGGATCAGTGGTCTTACACTTCCATGTGAAGTTTTTCTTCCCCTTGTTGTTGTTGTTGGTCTGGGGTGGTGCTCCTCTTGCTCATTACAGCTTTCCCTTTGTTCTTTCTAGCCTTCTTCTTGTTTTTCCACTTCTGGGGAGAAACATAGTGGGCTTCAGGGATAGGGGCAGTACTAGTAGGGCGTAAATTATGAGTGGCTATTTTGTTCTACTCTAAGAAGGCAAGAGATCAAATCAAAGAACTTCGTGAAGTTGCGTTCACGATGCTGCTGCATGAGGATTCCATCTTTCTCGTGAAACGAGGTAAATGTCTTTTCCAACATGCGATGCTCAGTCACTTCTTCACCGCACAACTTCAGGCGTGAGGTGATATTATGAAGTGCAGAGTTATACTTAGCAACGAACTTATAGTCATGAAGTCTGAGGTTTTCCCACTCATAACTGGCACGTGGTAATATTACATCAATTTGATGTTTATAACGTGCCTCCAGCGCTTGCCACAACCCCAAAGGGTCTTCTACCGTTAAGTATTCGACCTTTAAAGTCCGATCTATGTGTCTCCTGATATAGATAATGGCTTTCGCCTATGTCGGAGACAGCGGTAGGAGAACTGCTAGATGGTTGTGCCACTTCAGGGGCACTGCTAGGAGGTGTCTCGGCCACTGCGGGGGCCAGAATTGAGTGGAGAAGTGCCATCGAACGCAAGTGGAACTTCAGGTCCACTCGCCAGCTAAGATAGTTCGTTCCCGCAGCATTAAGAACTTCGAAATCAACACTTGCCAATTTTACCATTTTAACTATGCAATTTAAATAAGCATGAATTAACAATTAAACATCATGCTAAAAAGAAATAAATAAGAAAAAAATGCGGCATCGGCCAGATACCCAAAACATAAAATGTCCAAAGTCTAAATTACAGTCCATAAAGAAGAAAAAGAAAAATACAATTTGGAAACCCAATTTGGGTCCCAGATAAATGCAATCTCCTCCATCTTCATAGGTAGTAACATCGGTCTTTGGCAAAATACATTAATTCCTCACGATAAATTTCTCTCAGAAAAGAAAAAGAAATTACAAATAGAAGGAATATAATAAAAAGGATATCTTAAAATTGGCCGATCCCTAAAAACGCATTTTGACTTATCTAAACATCCACGCAGTTATATATGCAACAGGCAAAAAATAATAGCGCAGTATCACAGACATTACAATAATCATCAAGCCCAAATATTGGATAAAACAATTTTATTTAAGTTAAAAAGGATTAATTGGACCACTAGGAAACGCCATTCATCTTTAGGTTAGTTAACTAAAGACAGAGCGGTCTCATGATCCGTTTAACCAATTTAACTAAATAAATGTTTTAACCAATGCTTAAGAGATTTAATAATTGAAAAGTAGCAGATAAATTATCATAATCCGCAAGTCCTGTGGGCTAGAGGCGGGCAATAGGCCCGATAGCAAAAATAATAATCATATTAATTTGCAATTTGATTAACCGGGCTTCTGGCCCAAATAAAACAGACGAAATTAATTTTTACTCTGATTTGGGCTGTAGGCCCATAAGCAAAATAATGCTCATTTTAATAGTCAATGTTATTAACTGGGCTTCTGGCCCAAAAAACAGCCAAACTAATTTATTAATAAGATTTGGGTTGCATGCCCATGGGCTGTATTTTTAAGGGTAAATTTAACACAATCCCTAAAAACAATCTTTTAGGATATTAGCAAGGGAATATGAAAAGCCCCCAAAACCGTTCATTTTTCAGATAGTGTCCCTCTCCCATCACTGTTTGTGACAAAAAGAGCGGCCCGACAGGGAGGAGCAGCAGCCAGAAAACCCCCAATGTCCGGAAAAACCCAATGCACAGAGGACCCCCTCCCCCGTCCACGTTCTACGTCGCACAATGCCCCCTCGTTCAATTAATTCAGGATGAAAATATTCATCCAGAATGAATAATCATCTTCAGGATTATTCCACGTTCAATTAATTTCATCTTCATATAAATTGAAGGGCATATGAATAATTAATTTCAGAATAATTGATGCACACTTTCATCATCATATGAATAATTTCATACCAGATGAATAATCAAAAAATTAATTAATTATTCTGGAATAATCTTCTGAATACACTTTTCATATGCCAGACACTTTCTATATAATTATTCAAGATGATTATTCAAGATGATTAATTATTCATCAATTATTAGTCAAATAATGAATATTCTGGAATTAATTAATTGAACATATGAATAATCATATGAGTTATTAATTAATTATTCTGGATACACTTTCTGCATATGAATAATTTCAGAATAACGGACGCGTTCAATAATCATCCTGAAGTTTATTCCAGGATTATTCAGGACACTTTCATCTTCAATTAATTATTCTGGGAGGGGCGGCAGCCGTCTGGGAGGGGTGACAGAGCCCCCCGTCCCGTGGGGGGGGGGGGGGGGGGACGGGGGGGATCGGACACAGAGCCCTCCCTTCTGGGGGGGAGGTGAAAGGGTTTTTTTTAAATTTTTTTTTGCTTTTTTGTGAGTATTAATCAGAAATATTGTAGATTGAAACAAGCCCAAAGAAGAGGCTGTTGTAAAATCATAGCAGAATATTTGTTCGTAATTATCTACGGGATCGATAAGTTTTACCTCTAGATCACAGATCTAGGGATGATTGTAATAAGAAAAATCCGTAGATCGTTATCCCGCTCCTGATACGCCAAAAAAATCACCGCAACGGTTTGCCGCAAGCCGGATCGCCGCAACAAATAGATTCCTTAGCGCGTAGAGGGTTAAATTTGTGGGGATACGGGAGAAAAAGCTCAAAGAGTTGAGAGCTGATGTGCTGATAACGTGTTATAAGTTGTAGAAAAAGGAGTAACCATGTCAATGTGCCATGGTGCTATATTTATAATCTCATATGGTATCTCAAGAGTCATGAAAACCAAAGGTCTCCATTACTCCAATAAGTGGGGAGTAACAGAGTGATAAAATAGTGGGGAGGCCAATGGCCTCCCTCACTTACAACAAAATTTATTTTCTTGAACCTTTTTTGATGATAAAATGGCATTGAGTCAGCTCAGAAAGATGGGGGAGCAAAATATTTTTTTACAAAGGATATGTGTGCTAAAAAATATTTATTTAATTTTTTTAAATAATTGGAAAAGATCTAAAGGGTTTCAAAATTACTCAAAAAAATTTGGGGTTTTAAGGGGGACGAGCAATTGTCCATTCTTCTTGCTAATTCGATTTATTCAAATGCCACCTTCAATCCAAACTCTCGTATCATTTTCAAAATCCTCTATCTCAGCGAGGACCACCTACACCTCAATCCAAACTGTTCATTGCTTCTCTCTCATCTTCGTCTGCTCTTCGCACCACCCAACCTCCCCTCATCAGTCTCCCATTGCTTCTCTATTGCTATCCAACAAACCCCTCGAAGCTGCAAAGATTCTCCATAGTTCGTCCTCTAAACAACTGCTCTCAATGCTTTAAAACTCAACGCTTGCTGATCTCTTGGCCAATGGCATCATGAGCTCTTCACGCCATCTGTTTGACAGAATGCTCCACAGAAAAATTGAGTTTAACGATGCGGGCTTCGGTTGTTTTATCAAAAAGTTGTGTACATTTGAAGGACTGGACACGATTCTGTCTTTCGTTGAGGATTTTAATCCGTCAGTTGTGGCTGTCCTGATTGTTGGGGGCTTTTGTCAAGCTGAGAAGATTGAGGAAGCTTGGACTGCATTGGGGGAGTTGAGAATGATTGGATGGAAGCCGGATCTAATTGCCTATAGGATAGTGGCGGAATGGTTTAGGCCGGTGAATAGGACGGAGGAGGGAGGGAGAATATTGAAGCAGAAGAGGAAGTTTGGGGTTGCACTGCGGGTTAATGACTATATTGAGTTTATTCTTTGGTTGATATCGGAGAATAAGTCTGTTGGAGGCAAAGGAATTGCGTGAGGCGATTGTTTATGGAGACTTCCTGATCGATGATGACATGTTGATCTGGATTCGGCATTGTTTCTCTTAAAGTATATGAAGACGGACAGGTTCCCAGGTATTGCATTACTGAGACATCGAATCTGTATAAGGTTGGAAATGGCAATGCGATGCGGATTTGTTCAGAACTTTTTCTGACAAGGGTTATTTCTCTCTGGGGTTGATCAATATAATTTGATGGTGTCATTCTTGTGTGTAGGTAAACTGAGGGAAGCTTATGATGTGCTTAAGGAGATGAATAAGAACGGATTCCCACCCAATATATCATGTTGTAACTGTCTGATGGAAGCTTGTTGCCGAGAGGACATCCTTCAGCCTGCTAAGAAGTTGTGGGATGAGATGTTTGCAAATGGGTGTTGAGCAAATTTGAGGACCTATAACATCCTTATCAGGTGGCTCTTGGAAGAAGGCGAAGTCGAAGATGCTCAACATCTCTTTCATCACATGACAGCAAAAGGGATAAACCCAGATGATGCCGCTTATAAGATGCTCATTAGAGTTTTGTGCCAAGAAAAGAATGTGGATGTGGCAGTATAGATTTTTAACAGAACTGTTCAACAGAATGTTTTGTTTGTTACGTCAACATTGAGTATATTGATTCTTGCTCATTGCAAGGAAGGTATGTTATTTTTTTTCAAGAATGAGAATCACACATGTTATATCAGATATTGCCTTGGTAGCAAACCATTGCTTGAATTCACAATTGCTTGATTTCATTGTTTAAGTCGGCTTGTCTGCATCAAATCTTATAAGTGAACTATTTCAGTGTATCCCCTAATCAAGGCCATTGTTGACTCAAAGTTGTATGAACCATACTTTATGCTAGAATACAATGTAACTATAATAAACATGATTTACTAATTGACCCATTTTGTGCTCTGGTATGTAACATGTTATAAAAGTTAAATTGCTTTTATTTCCAAGGATTCCTTGATAAGCATTCGGGAGATGTACACATCTGAAGTATAAACTTTACTTCATATTGAGTATCTATTTGTGTCTGAGCGATGAAAGCTCATGGAATTCAATATTGACGGTCATTGATATTCCTTTACTGTTTTGCACAAGGACATACAATAATACCCCCTTTTGCTATGACAATCTCTATTTTGCTTAACTTTGATTTAATAGTACACATTTGATCTACATGGGGTTGTCTTATGGTACCAAGTACATAAATGATCATAAAATAATATTATCCTTCTCTATTCTTATTCCGTACAGATAATTATGTTGTAGCTTCCAATATAATGTGTGGCCTTCCTTCAAATATTGACGGGTCTGATTCACATGTTATTTTGTTAAAAAGTTTAACAGGTCCTGGAGAAATTGAGTAAGCAGATATATGGGTTAAAATGAAGTCCCCTTTTAGGTTTCTGTTGAAATTTGTGCTGCAAATTCCAGTATCTGGGCCGTCTATTCAGTATCAGACGCCTGATCATTTATCAGACGTATGAAGTAGTGCTTCCAGACGTCTGGACGAGCTGCGCAGTCATCTGATGTATCCGTTGTATCAGACATTTGTCTGTCAGGCTATTGGCTGGGCAACATCAGACGCATGTGGCATAAATGGTAATTTATCACAACTCTATGGTATTTGGGCGCTGACTGGCTTAGGCGTCTGATTGGGAACCAGAGGCCTGGAGCACATCTTCGAGACGCATGGTAGGGTCCAGATGTGTGACTGTCGGGAGTTATTTTTCTGGGCCTGATTTTCTAACCATTGGATTGAGCTCTTTCTCAATCCAATGGCCACAATTGTTTGCGTCTTTCAGGTGCTATAAATGGGGCTGCTTGAGAGATGTTAGGTTATGCATTGATAAGTGAGAGTTGTTGAGCATTCAAGAGAGCATGCAAGAGAGATTAGAAGAGATAAGAACCATAGAAGAGAAAACTAGGGCTTTTGGGATTTCTTGGGTTCTTGGGTCTTCTTTTGTCAACTCTTTCATTTTTCTTCGTGAGTTTGAAAGTTGGGGCTTAGTGTATTTATCCAAGTTACTACTCATTTGAGGGTTGTTGAATAAGTGGTGTAAACCTTGTACTTCTTGATCAGAATAGTGGAATCGTCTCGGAATGTTGGAGTAGGTTGAGTCTTCGATCGAACCAAGTTAACGCCTTGGCCTCATTTACTTTCTTGCTTTTGTTGAGTGTATGCATTCGTTTTGTTCAATTTGCTCCCACAAGATCTGGTTAGGGCAGATGTTGTTTGTTGTGTTGATCATTTTTTTGAGCCACACTTCCTAGCTAGTTGTATGGTCTGCTATTTCCGTACGGGATCTTTTCGCAACAGCGTTAATAGAGCTCATTGCTTCTCTTTCTACTGCCCCAAAGCTGGAGCCAGTCATGTAATTGCTCCAAGCTATGCATCTGCGGGGACTTGTTTCTAATAATGATACATGGATGAAAATGTTGGAAGGATTGTTGTGACCACACATGAATTAGTGTTACTTCTAATTCATGCTTGAACTGGCTGATGTGACTGTTCTCACATGACTAGCCTATGGTTTTCTCCCAGGTGACTTGCTGTCAACTGATTCCTGTGCTTAAGATTTACCTCTCAATTAACAATTTCTCTCTTGAATAGAGCAAACCTGAAAATTTAGCAGAAGGCAGACATGTCATAGTAGTTTATTATGGTGATCTGATGTTTGGCAAATGATTCAACTCCGCCTACGTTTTCACTGCCGGTCCCAAGCCCGGATAGATGAAGAGAGTTGTGTGGTAGGCATGTGATAGCTAGCGCGATACTTTGTCACACTCTTATGATCATGGCTTATATAGAAATCACCATTCTTTCTATTGAGTCCATAAAGTCGACCCCAATTTATTTGGGGCGAAGGCTATGATGATGATGATGGGTAAATGATTGTATATCCTTATGTCCTGCGCTTGTTAGAATTCACAATCATGTTTTGCCTTATTGTTGATATGGAATTCTGACCTGCTTTGGTTATCGTTCATTTATAATTGACATATCCAGGCGCAATTGAAATCCAGGAGAGTGGCGGAAGAGTACTTGGATGCTTAACGTCATGAAATCTTACACTTCCAGTGGACTAGCAACTGACAATCACTGGTATGCCCTTGATAAACATAGAGCACTAGCAGATGTGTGTTCCTGAATGTTATGTTAATTCATTGTTGCTCTTATTGTCTTACTGTATCTAGGATATTCAGGATTTTTTATTGGTTCTTTGGTGAAAGTTTTATGTCCTGCATTCCTTTATCAGGTAGTATACAGATATGGCTACATGTTTTCTTTAATTTTTTTTCTGTAATTACTATAAATTAGCCCTTGCAAATTTGCTTTGATGCATACTGTGGTCTGCATGAGTTCCTATGGAATGTGCTTTATTAATAGCATAACAAAACTTTAAGGTGCATTGTATCTTTTTTGCTGGGGAGCATATAGATATCACATATGCATTGCTGGAGAGCATATAGATATCACATATGCAATATGAGTAAACAAGTTCTCATGGTTTATGCTATAACTCCCCCTTTGTTCATAAGGAGTAATAAAGTTTTGCATTTGAAGGAATTAATGAAATTTGTAAGTACCTTTTTAAATTATTCTTTTCTTTATGTGCGGCAAGTAAACAAAAGATGTATTTTTGTTAAATGCGGTAGATCCAAGGGGATTGGTAGTGTTAACCATGGTTTCACTCTCATGAAGAATATTCACAAAGCCTTTGGAAATTGTCAAGCAATAGTTTATTAAGAAAAGTGTGAAAGTACACGTTGGTAAGAGTACTTCTAATCAGTCTAGAACATCAAGTCTTTAGATACTCCTAGACTAAGCACTTGACTTTCTCTAGTTCACTAAGTTGGAAAGATAAGAGTAAGAAGCTATCTCCTAAATAGAAGTTTTTTTACTGGCTTATTAAAGATCTTAGGACTTAAGTGTCAATGTTATTATTTTAACTAAGCTGCATACATGCCTTTATATCCTCTTTTAATTTTGTGAGGATTATATTAGTAAAGGTTTCATTAGTAAAAATTTGTATTGGCTTCATTTGTTCTTGCTTTGTGTACTTCGTTTACCTTTCCTATTCCATAGTAGGAGAAAGTGAAAGCACATTATCTTTAAATGGAAGTTGAATTTTGTCAAATGCTGTATATCATTTTAGTGTTACCTAATGATTGTGTTTTCACAAACGTATGATACACTTTTTACCACTTTTTACATCTAAGAAGCATGGATACGAACACGAGATACAGATATGGCATAGACACAGATACACACCACAATAATTACCTTAAAAAGTTCAACGTGAGGACAGATGGCAATAGACACAACATTTATAATATATTAACATACAATGTTGTCATATGTAGCATGAGTACTTCTATGATGAAGACATACATGTCCAGGGGAGTCCAACATCTGTAGCGGACACCGAAACCGCCTTAGACACTCCTTGGACACATGTTCGGCACTTTTCAAATGTGTTGTTCATTATATATTATATATTCCACATTAAAACACATTGCAAAAACATTGTAGGCATATTTACTCACCCATAAATATTTTCACATAACATTTCTTATTTACTTAAAAATATTTATTTAATGGTATTTGTAGATGAATGACTATGCTTTAGAGGAAAAGGCTATAAAAGTGTTCAGAAACTATGATAAGTAGAACTTGATAGAAAAAACAAGGTACATTAAGCTATTATATAGAAAGTTGAAGCTCCAAGAACTAATCCTTTTTTTAAAATCATGAAAATGTGTGCTAGGTTGTAAACATTACTTGTATTATACAATTTTAAATGTGTTTGTACTTTTGGATGCATGGACGTCTGAATGTATATAAATGCACACATCTGCTCTCATACACATGCGCGCGCTCTGTCTCTCTCATGTCTATGTAAGGACCCAAGGGGTATGGTACTTCACTTTGATACCAAATGTTGGGTTTGGATTGGGGATGGAATACTTAAGCATTAAATAATTACGATTAGTGAGAAGATAATAACAACCAAAGTGCAGTAGGAATATACATAAATATTTTGCAATTATAAAAAGAGGAGAGATAACGCAAACCAAGGATTGTATTCTGATTTGGTCTCCTTGACCTACTCCAATCTCTAAGCTCTCCGTTTGAGATTTCCACTGTATCACTCTTGCAAATCCACACGAGCAAACCACACAACTTGAGAACATATTTGTCAATTACACACCCCAATCTCAACAACATGAGATTGGAACCACTCTCAGATCAGAGAGCAAAATCACATCACTCAACAACCTGAGGGAAAACCTTTTGGTAGAAGAATACAAATACTCATATAGAATTGAAATCACATGCATGTGGATTTAAAGATTGCTAAGGAGTATGATTCTATTATATAGAATGAAAATTTCGAAGAATAGATTTTGGACAGATTTTTGGCTTTTCTTTTGGCTCAAATAGAGATGAGAAATCAAAGCCTTTACACTCTATTTGAGGGTTTAATCCCTATTTATAGAGGAGAAAACTTATCTAAGAAGATTACAAAATAACACTTAAAATAGATAGAAAACAGTTATATTTTGGAAGTCAACATAGCCAACGGCTCTATTACCAATCGACTAATAGATCCATTAGTCGATTTATGGTTCAAACAATAATAGAGATCACATTCTGTATTAGGCGACTAATGGATTTATTAGTCGATTAATAGGTGCATTAGTTGACCAGTTGTCCTGTTTGTCGACTAATATTTTAATTCAGTAAAACATTAATATTCTATATTAGTTGACTATTAAAGTGGGCTAATCGACTAATGGTAGCTGGAATTTAATGTTGACGTATATGAGATATGTTAGTCGATTAAAAAAAGTTATTAATCGACTAACTCACATTTGAATGAATAGATAATCTTAGAATCGAGGTTAATTGATCATGTTCGAGGTCATGAGTATTCTAACTCTTAAATTTATTTCTGAAGTGTGTGTGAGTGTTTAACATTGACAAGTAAATAAAATGTATATCAATAAATAAAACTACGAACTTTGTTGAGCTCGATTGATGTCGATAATGTTCAAATCGTTGTCACACATGTTGTAATCCATTCTTGAGCCTTGACACTTTATCTAATGCTACTTAATAGCTACATAAGTCATAATAATGCTAGCATAATGTTTAACCATCATCAAAATATCCAATATCCAATATCCAATAGTCTATGCATATTTTAGGGTGTTATGGGAGTGTCACTATATATTACATTTTAATGAATTGATGTCCTTATTGCGTGTTTGTGTTGCTTCCATATCCCCCATGTTTGTATGCATGCTTTATTGTGTACTAGTCATAACCCGTGCCCATAGGACACAGTTCATTTAAGAGATTTCCCCCCTCAAAATCTTAGTTTTCCCAAAAATTAAATCACAATAATTGTTAAATGGAATGGTTCATTTAAAATATTACCCCCCTCAAAATCTTGAACCCACTAATTTTAAACGAACAACAATAATTAAAGCGCAATAATTGTAAGATCCCCTCAAAATCTTAGTTCCCCTAAAATTTACTTCTCTCCAGAAAATTTAGTTTCGCTCAAAAATTTAAAAATTTTAGTTTCCCAAAAATTTAGTCCCACCATTGTTTATTTAGTTCAACACAAAAATTCTAGTTCCCCATGTTTAGTTCCCCTCTAGAATTTTAAACAAATTAAGTTCCTATTTTCCCCATTATTTAGACAAATTCTATGATGAAAATAATAATTAATTATGACACCATTCAAGCAAAAAAATACAAAATATTAGAAAAAATAAAATATATGAAGTGGCAAAAAATAAAATAAGAAAAAAATGAAATACATGAAGAATACTTTCTGAATAGAAGCACCTAAATCACCAACTAAATAAGCTTCATTCTTGAGCAAATGTGTACCAAGCATAGCACTTTCTAGTACATGTATCAGCTTGCACACAGACAATTTAAAGCCTAGTTACAGATCAATTTTTCAAAATTTTCATATGTTAGTTTCAACCATATTTTTGGCCAGAGACTTGCAATAGAAAAGAAGAAAAACAGGTCACATTTTCATATGATTGTGCTTAATAAAAGCTTGCCATATTTGCTCTTGTATTGAACTAAAGATTATAGAAAATAAACTCCTGAGTTGCTTTCGGACTAAATATTAAACAAATCCTAGTCATACAATAACAAAACAAAACAAAACACTTCTTAATAAATGTAGATCACCCCATCTTTTAGATCAAATTGATCCCCAGAATTCATTTGCAAGGTAACCCAATAAAAAATTACAAAAAGAAAAGAAAAACAACGCCCAGGATCATGAATTTTAGCTTAAAGACCGAGCTGAGCATTCGGGTAATAGTATCTACGTAATTATCCTGCGCAACTGGCATTATCGTGAGCACCATCTTCTCTCTTAAACCCTGCTTACAATTCACAATGAATATCATAGATTAGATTTGAAATTAGATGAATTTGATCAAATTATTTAAATGATAATGATAATAGATGATGATGCAACAACAAAATGTTAATAGAATTGATTACACAAATCACTACACAATTAATACCACCACACAATTGATTACACAAATCACTACACAATTAATAACTATACAAAAAAAGAATTGATTAAAAAGAATTTAGACTTACTTGTGTGGATGGTTGGCAGAAAAATGGAATTTTTGTAAGTAAAATGAAATTTTTGTTGAACAAAGGAGAGATACTGAGTATTATAGGAGAAAACAAAAGTATGCTAATAATAAAGTGTGAGTGTCTGTGATACGAGCCGTATGATCGTTCAATCAAATCAACGATTTAAAGGTGGAAAATATGAAAAAGATGGAATTTTTATAAACTTATAATGATGAATAACAGATAAATTGGGCCTCTTTCGAGACGAAACCCTATCTCCTAGCTTTGGATGAACGGACCAAAGCCTAAGCACCTTCACAATTGATACCTAGTTGTTCTTCACAAATAAGCATAAGAAAATACGAAAGACGGCTAGCCCTATATTAAATAGAAAAGGGGATTTACTAATCTAGTCTGAAAAGACTAGAATACCCCTAGGTAACTAGATCACCAAACCACGTCTCCACGTCTCCTGTGTCGACAATAAGTCATCCAAGTGGGACCCGCGTGCGGCGTGCAGCAAGCGGTGCGGTGGCTAGGGGTGTGTTCGCATCAATACCTCCCCCTAAAAGAGCCACCTTGTTCTCAAGGTAGAAATCTGGCTTTGAAGGCACCTGAGGGAAAAACAGAGGCTAAGGTCACCTGTCAGAACCACCGTGCGACCCCCCTCCTGGACTTCCATCCTAAGCTGCTTCCAATTCACCTTCACCTCGCCCAACTCCCTCAGCCACTGCACGTCCAAAATCACATTGATATTGTCCAACTCTAGGGCCAAAAAGTCCTCCACGATTTGCACCCCTGTAAGGTCAGACATAGCCACTTGCACATCCCACTGCTCTCCTCCCTCCTCCACGTCCCTGAGAGGACCGTAAACGTCTCTAAGGTGCTCACCTGCAATATATGACGATCCACTAACTGTCGAGAGATGAAGTTGTGGGTGGCCCCACTGTCTATGAGTACCGTCACCGTCGTGTCATCCAATCGTCCTAACAACTTCATGGTATGGTTCGGGGTTAACCATACCAAGGAGTTCAGGGACACCTCCGCTACATCCAGCTGTACGTGCTCAACCTCGCTCTTTTCCATCATCACGGGCTCCCCCTCATCTGCATACCCCCTAGTCCGGTACTATCACAATCTGCATCAGCCTGATCGCACATCGATGACCGGGACTGAACTTCTCAATCGCATCTAAAACAGAGGCCTGCAACACGCTCACCTTTATATCGGCCTCAGTCAGCCGCCTACCAGGTATCACTGGTCGGGTTTCCCCTCTCTTCTCTCCCGCGTCCTCTGGTGCTACTGTAATCCCCGGAGGTGGGACCGGTGATGTCTGGCTGTGCTGTCCCTGGGCTCTCCAAGTCCCCAAATGCGTCTCTCCTCTGCATGCTTCTCCTCCGCCTTGTGGGCCAGGCGAAGGACGTCCTCCAATGTACACGGGCTCTGCATTCGCAACTTCGCCCAACCCCCCGTGAAGTTTCCAATCATGACCTCAGCCGTCACCCCTTTCACCCTGCTGTTCAGCATCTCAAACTTCTCCACATAGTCTCTCACCGTCCCCTCCTGCCTCAGAGCTGACAGCTGCTCGTAGAAGTTTCCCCGTGGTCTCCTGAAATCGGTCAACGATCTGTGCTGACAGCTCCTCCCAAGTGCGGAAAGGGATCCGGGCACCTTCCATCTGTACCATGCCAGGGCCTTGCCCTCGAAATAGATCCCGATGGCTCTCAAGACCTCCTCCCCCGTCAATCTCATCATTTAAAAGTAATGCTCCGCCCGGTAGATCCACCCGTCAGGATCGGTACCATCAAACACCGTCATCTTCAGCTTCGTTAGCCGTTGATCCGCGTTGATGTCACCCTGTTGCCCCCCATCTCTGCCATGGTCACTACCCGGCCAATTTCTCCGTCGAACGCCTCTACTGGTTCTCCCCCATCTTCTCCAAAAAGCTCCTCAGGCTAACCAGGCCTCTCCCAAGCATCCGTCTGATAGTAGTACCCCGAAAACTCCGGTGGTCGCGCCAAGGTGAGCCCTCCAATCCCTCTGTACTGCTGGGTAGGCGCTGTCCGGCCTCTAAAATAGCCCCTCAGACCTTGCCCACTTCCCGAAAAGCCCTCAAAAGCCTGTCTGGGGTCAACCGCTGGTCTCGGTACCTGTGGAAAAGCATCTGATCTCCAGAATTGGGCCGCGGGGGCCCCGATGGTAGTGCCTCGGGCCCATCCTTCTCCGCCGTGCCCCGTCGACCCTCTCGGAAAGGGGGTAAACCCTGCAACTCTCCCGAAGTCGTCTGCCATATTCGCCGCGCCCCAGGTGGGGGCTGCCCATGCCGTCGCACCCCCAAATCTGGCCGCCGGTCCCCCAGCACCCCCGCAAGGGGGCTGCCTGAGCTGTCGCGGGCCCACAGGGGGTTGCCTGTGCTGCCGCGGGCCCAGTGGGGCCTGCTGTGGCTGCGGCAGGCCCAGTTGGGCCTGTTGTGGCTGCGACAGGCCCAGTTGGGCCTGCCGGTGTGGCCGCAGGCCCAAGAGGGCCTGCAGGGGTTGGCGCAGGCCCAGATGGGCCTGCCGAGACCTCTGCAGGTCCGGCTGGGCCTGCCGCCCAGAAAAGGGGCCCGACGGGGCCTGTCTTTGGCCGGACAGACCATGTAGGGTTTGTTGCGGCTGCGACAAGCCCTAGGGGGCTGTCGCAGCCGTCGCCACCTCCGGTTGTCCGTGATTTGCTGATTCAAGCGTGGAATCACCTTGATTCTCTTCCCCTTGGATCCTCTTGCCCCGATCTCCTCCCTTCTCGGCCGTTAGGGTTTGTAACATCTCCATCATCGCCGGTATTGACGTAGTGGCCTCTCTCAAAAATTTCAGATCTGAAGTAGCTTCCTTAAACCTTTGGAGATCGCGTCTCGTCTGCGCGGCTTCCCTCCTCATGGTCCAGAGTTCGGTTTGGATGTCTTCTTGTGAATGGATGTGATCTTTGATTGAATCTCCTAGGGTTTTCTTCAACCACTCGATCTCCCGGTTGAATTCTTCTCGAAGCCCTTGAACCTTCTCATCCACGATATCCGTCTTTGATCTCGTGCTCGTCGCCATTGTATCTCACTGCTCTGATACCAATTTGATACGATCCGGATGATCGTTCAATCAAATCAGTAATTTAAAGGTGGAAAATATGAAAAATGTGGAAATTTTATAAGATTTATAATGAAGAACAACAGATAAATTGGGCCTCTTTCGAGACGAAACACTATCTCCTAGCTTTGGATGAACGGATCAAAGCATAAGCACCTTCACAATTGATACCTAGTTGTTCTTCACAAATAAGCATAAGAAAATACGAAAGGCGGCTAGCCCTAGATTAAATAGAAAAGGAGATTTACTAATCTAGTCTGAAAAGACTAGAATACCCCTAGATAACTGGATCACCAAACCACGTCTCCACGTCTCCTATGCCGGCAATAAGTCATCCAAGTGGGACCCGGGTGCGGCGTGCGGCATGCGATGCGGCGGCTAGGGGTGTGTCCACATCAGTCTGCTTCTGTTTCTGTACAATTCAGATCAGACCCAATATTTTCTCCTTTTTGTTCTCTCTAATCAATGTATGACCAATGGTATACCCTTTTGAATGTTGCCAACATGTAAGCATATTGGCTATGGTGTTATTTTGATCATACAATGCCATAACAAATTAACAATAAAGGGAAATAAAGCCTATAGCTTCCCTGTCAATGTTGACAAATAGGGCTTGATCTGACATACCATCCAACATATCCACGATTGCTTTCAAGTTATAATGCACTACATGTGGATCCATACTGTATTGTTTGATTGGTAGCAACAAATGAACATGCCTCAACCTAATATGCTTACATTTAAATTTTGCAATTTTATTGGATAGGCGAACATTGGGATGCTGTATTTATGTTAAATTCCAATATGTATATGAATAAGATATGCAGCTTTATCCAAATGGTGGTCAATATTTACTGTTTCGATATACTGCCCGATATCTGCTAGCTAACATGAGATCCCCTTGCTGCCATGAGTTGATATTAGAAATCGATTAATGAAACTCTTGACATGTATAAATTCAATTCATTCACTCACTCATATATTAATCTTAATGTTTTAACCTTGTGGAAAAGCAAAACATCAGTTTATCATGTGCTTTTCACCATGACATGTGATTTGATAACCATTCCAGTATCCGAAGTAGCATTAGATACAAGCAGTATGGTCTTGAGTGAGAAAAGATGCAGCCTAAAGGGAACTAACTTAAAAGTGTGTTGTTTGTGGCCCAAATTAGTATCTAGCAGAAATAAGGAAACAAAATGTTATAGCTCTGATTTCAGATGTTATAGGGGGTAATCTTAGGGAAATTGTTCAAAGTGCATTACAAATCAAAGACTGTATCCATATGAAGATGAATAGTAGAGATTAACTTATTACTGTACAATTGGCAAGGACTTCGTAGAGTAAACCGGATTCTCTTATAATTTGTAATTTGTATTTTATATTTTATTGTGAGTGATGCGTTCAGATGGATATGGTCTATAAAATTAAAAAAAACTAATTTCTGATTTTATTGATAATATCAAAGTTATGTTTATTAATTCCTTTTGTAGATTTTTGCGTTATTAATATTTTAAGTTAGTTTTGTGTTATTGATAATTTCAATGCTATTATTAATAAATATTTACGAAATTTAAAAATAAAAATAAAACAAATTGCTATGATTCATCTTACGAGCTAACCCAGCCCAAGCGGTACGCACGACTTAGGCCCACCGGTCGAGTTGGACCATCACATTGCTTAGGCATAATTGGCCTAATTTCACCCGTATCAAACACACGACAAGCTGGGCCGAGTCCCACTTGTGCTCGCAACACGTGTGTTGCGAGCCAGGTTGGCCTAAGCTGGCATATCTGCCACGCTTAAACTTTTTTCCTCTCAATTTCATTTTTTCATTTCCCCTATAAATACTCACTCACTTCCCCTCACATCCTATCTACACCAACTTCATCTCTCTCTCAAACTGAGTCTCACAAGGCAAAAGACCACACCGACGATACAGATGAAGAGTATGAATTAACTTATTACTGTAAAAAGCGTAAACTACATAGAGTATACCCGATTTGCTAACAATATGTAGTTTATATTTTGTAAAGTATTATGAAGGATACGTAGGCAGTCTAGAATTTCAGATGGGCACGGTCTATAAAGTAAAAAAACCAATTTATAGTTTTATTAATAATATCAAAAGCACTTTTAGTTGCTTTTGTATATTTTTTTGTTATTAATATTTTTAAATTTAGTTTTATGTTATTAATAATTTCAAAGCTAGTATTAATACATGTTTAAAATAAAAATAAATTGCACCAGGTCAGCTTGCGAGTCAACTCGGCCCGAGCAGATTATGCCAGTGGGCCGAGCTGGGCCAGTACCCTTCTTAGGCACTGACTAACCTAGCACATCCAGTATCTCACTCACAACGGGTCGGGCCGAGTTCAACCCATGCCTGCAACTTGCGGGTTGGTTTAGCCCAACCCAGCTCATTCGCTACCCTTACTTACAATTGATGAGACCACATTTTATGAAAAAGGACATATCTGGAATTTTAGGAGTCTTAGGGGTGTTTTCGTAGTTTTCAGTTTTCTAGGGTTATTTTGTAAATTTCAGTTTTAGGGTTCTTTTTGTAATTTTGGTATTTTTATTTAAGTATTTATATGGGGCTAAAAAGGATTAGAGAGGGGTGGTCGAATATTGAGTGAAATCTTGTTAAAGTTGATAAAAATCCATCTTTTATTAGAGAGCGCGGCCCTCTCTCGAATCGGCTGCTTAGAAGAGAGAGTTCTTCTCGAAAGAACGCAATTCATCTTGTATCTCTTTAATTTTCAGCTTTATTATTAATAAAAATCCACCTTTCCCTTTTTATCTCTTAGTAACCCTAAAATCCTTCCTTTCTACTAAAAATCCAGTCTTTTCCATAAAAATTATCTTTTTATCCATCAAACCCCTAGAAAATCCTATCAACGGTATTGATTTCTAATCCATCACCAATGCCATCATAAGTATGATTGCATGGTTCTGTTGGATCTTTGGAAAATGACAAATAGAACACTATAAGGGGATAAATAAAGTTTATGGAATTTAAAATTCATCCTCTAGTTTATATCTAAGGATTCAACTTGTGTTACCAAGTTAATCCTTAATCAATAAAATATAACTTGCAAGTGAAAAGAATAGTATGAATTACGGAAGCTAAGATATTGCAAGTATATAAATCAATTACACAGAGAGAGACAATCACAAACACAGTAGAATTTAACTTTATTCGGTCACACTTCCTACATCCAGCAACACGTTCAACCTTGGTCAAATCCAC
The DNA here is from genome assembly GCA_030789695.1 of Scilla litardierei. Classification (NCBI taxonomy): domain Eukaryota; kingdom Viridiplantae; phylum Streptophyta; class Magnoliopsida; order Asparagales; family Asparagaceae; genus Scilla; species Scilla litardierei. Next base: position 109,260,521 of record CM061130.1, on the reverse strand, counting down.
TAAACACCTTCCAAACGGAAGTAAGATTACAACACCTCACAATCACCACACCTCGGTGTTAAGGAGAAGTCGTCTCAAATAAGCTCGAGTACAAACACCTCTTCTTAAGAGAGAAAACATCTCACTTAGAAAGCGCTTGATACAATTTTACCAATAGCCAAATGTTGAACCTATTGTGTTGATGAAGTGTGGCTATTGTTATTGATCTCCAAATGATGAGAAAATCTAAGACTCTTTGAGATCAAATGTTGTCCAAGAAATATTGTTGAAAACTTTGAAAGAAAGGCCAAAGAGAGGGGTTTCTTCTGATAGAATTTAAGCACAAAACGATTTTTCACTTAAAAATTTTGATCTTAATTCATGGTGATAAATGCTTGAACACCCTTCTATTTATAAGGCTTAAAACGAGTCAAAACAGATTACTAAAATGCCATCCAATTATCAAAAATGTCTAGTTAAAATCTTCAGTTATAGGCCTAACTCTTGATCATATGCTTTGTCTTGATTCTTGGAGCTCTATAGCCTTTTTGACTTTACACGCCATTGATTTTCATCCTATTTTCAACCTTATGATTGCACTTTTAAATCATTAGTACTTAATATGTTTGCTCATTATCAAAAAATTTATGGGTGACTCAATATTCAACATTGTCCCTCCGTTTTGATGATGAAAACATATGACATAAAATATGAAAATCAATGCATATGCTAAGTGCATGTATATCAAACATTTTCTTCCGTATATGACAGTTTATATCACTCTATTTCTCTCATCATTTGGCATTATAAATAAGGATGGGGTTCAACAAAAATTATAAGTCTAATGGAGTGACTCAATATTCAAGAAATTTCTCTCCCCTTTTGATAATAATGTGATTATTCTAGCAATTATAAGTCTAACCTATTTCTTCCCCTTTTTCAATGAAATTGTCAATGTATGCACATTGATACCACATGAAGACAAAAATGCATGATACCAAAATTGATATACAAAGAATGATATTGCATGTTATAAAATCTTAATTGTGCATACCCAACATTATTGATACCACATGTGAATTCAAATAATGATACCAACTGTAAAAAAATTAACGTATAAAGTTTGAAAATGCTCTCTCTAAACCTATGCATACAAAAAGTTGAGGCATTTTCTCCTTCAATTCATGCATCTTCTTGAAGTGTAATTGGGAGTTAGTTTCAATATAGGAGTTCTTGAAAAATAGGCAAGTAACTTTGTACCATATATCTATTAGGTCCATAGGATTAGTTTCAACAATCCCACACTAAAGCTTATTGTGTTGGGTAGAATCCAAATAAAAAATAAAACAATTATATGATTAACATATGAACTTATCATCATTTTATTATATGTTTTAAAATTTTTTTATCTTCTTATATATAAGATACCATTTGAATTAGTCATTTAGGTTTGAGGTAGCTTATAGTTTCAAATGATTTTATCATTCAATCAAAAACCAAACCCATTTGGGTTTAGACTTGTTATTATGAACATATTTTTAATTTTTAGATAAATAAATATTTTTCATAAAATTATTAACATAGTCATCTGTCATTTGAATTGTTTCCCTGCAAGTATCCAAATCTTAATAAATTCATTTTTCTTAAAATAGTTCATATTTGGGTTTTGCTTTTTAGTTTGTTTAGCAAAGTTGGTATACAAATATGCATGGTTATGTTTTGGCCTATTATCAACATTTTGATTAGTCTTGTTAAATCCTAAATCAAATTTATTATTTGTCGTTTTAAAGAATTTTGTACGATATAAAGATTTTCTTTCCTCCTATTAAACTTATCTACGTTTTTATATAATTCTTCATATTTAGTTTTAATAATGGTTATGTTTTTCTCTGGTTCATGTAGCCTAACACTTAAGATTTAACATTCATTTGTGAGTAAATTATTTTCCCTTTTAAGTTGAATAGCTTCTGCTTTTAATTTGTCATTTTCCTCTTTTAACTTAAGATTTTCATTTTCTAAAGAATTAGCAATTTGTTGTACTTTTTTTGTGAAATCTTTTTATTTTAGATGTTCTTTTAATAAGCTCTTATATTTATCATATAATCTAACAAAAGCATCATCTTCATTGTCAGATTCATGTTCATAGTTTACCTCATCATCGATGCACGCCATAAAGCACATGTATGCTACATCTATGCCTTCTTCTTCTTCACTTGATTCATCGGATGTTTCATTTGAGTCTTGATCCCAATTTGCTAATGCTCTTTTCTTGGGCTTCTTCCACCTTTTAGTAGCTTTATCCTTTTGTTTTTATTGCAGGCAATCTTTCAAGTAATGTCCTCGCTTAGTGCAACGAAAACAAATAATAGGATCGTTAGATATTCTTTGCTTATTTGATTTATACTTCCATATTAGAAATTTCTTGAATTCCATTGTCATCAACACTATGTGATCCTCATCTTCATTTTCTGAATTATCTTTCTCCACGGTGGTCTTGAAAGTGTTGCGGCCGGTATTTAGGAAGAGGGGCATTTGGGTAAAATGACTTTTGGGGGGTGTTTGGCTATTTAAGGGGGTTGAGCCGGCCCTAATTCTTATGCGAAAATTGAGAGAGTATTTTCTTTTTATTAGTTTATCCCCTAGATTAATCCTTAGCTAGTCGTCCTTTTAAATTGTAGTTGTTATTTAGTGAGTAGTTGATTTGTAGTAGGTTTTCCTATAATTTCATATCTGAGATCCAATAAAAATCCCATTTTTATTGTCAAATCCCTAGCGGATCGCATCAAATTGGTATCAGAGCGGTTGATCCATGGCGAACACGCGAGCAACGGAGCGGATTGAAGTTTTGGAAGGGAAGGTTGAGAGGATTGAAGCCCAAATCAGTAAGGGTTTCATCGATCTAAGGAAAGAAGATGCGGAGATGGCCGCGGAGATCCGGAAGGAGATGAAGGAAAATCAAGAGAAGACGGAGGCCAAGATGAAAGAGATGACGGAGATGACGGAGGGGAAATTTTCGGAATTGACGAAGGCCATAGCGGCGTTGACCGCTCATCTCATCCCGAAGGCGGATCCGAGCAAAAAGGAGCCACCTTTGGCGAAGGACAAGGGTAAAAAGACAATCTTTTTGGAAGATGAGCCGGATCTAGATGACGATGGAGGGTTTGACCAAGGAGACAACGCGTGGGGGATCCACCAAGCCCACGCGCCGCCGCGCCGCGACGACACAAGCCCTTGTGGGGGAGTTCCGGCCACCCGGAACACCCCAGGGTGGCCGCCGGCCCCCCAGATACATCTGGGGGGGTCGGCGAACCCCCTGGGAGGCGGCGGCAGGCCGCCAGGGCCATGGGAGGGGCGGCCGACCCTGCCGCCCCCCAGGCGGCCTCGGCAGACACTGTCGCCGCCGCCTGGGGCCCGTCGGCCCACTTCCAAGGCCGGCCGGCCTAGGCGGCGGCCTGGGGGGCCTCGGCCGACCCCAGAGGGGGGATCCGAGGCCCACCCGACCCCTGGGGGGGCCCACCGGCCCCCCAGGACGTCCGACAGCTAGATCCGCAGGGTCCTCGTCCCCCGGGGGCCCCACCCGAGGTTCGTGGAGCGCATTTTGGAGGTTTTCAGACTTTTGGGGGACCCGGCGGAGGACTGCAGCAGGGTGGAGGGCCCCACCAGACCACAGGAGGCCCGTCGACTCAGCCCCCACCTTTTGGGGGAGTGACGGGAGATTGGAGAGCGTACCAGGATCCTCCAGGAGGGCACCAGGCGGAGTTTGGGCATCATCAGGGAGGCTGGCAGGGGCACGGAGCAGAGGGGGGCTACCGTGAGCGGGCTGAGGCGTACGTTCCAGACAGGCGACAGGGATACCAGCACAGGGGAGGATTTCAGCCGCAGGAGAGAGGGGGATTCGCTGGCGAGAGGCGCCTGAGGAAGCTTGAGGTGCCTGTCTTTGAGGGAGGTGACCTAGACGACTGGATGTACCGGGTGGAGAGGTACTTGGAGGTGTCCGCTGTCCCAGGGGAGGATTGGCTACGGGCGATAGGGGTCTGCCTGGAGGGAGAGGCTTTGGGCTGGTTTCGTTGGACCGATCAGCAGCGGCCTTTTCAGACCTGGGCTGAGTTTACGACGCTCTTGACAGAGCGATTTGGAGGAGGTCCTGCCGGCGGTGTGTTCGAGATGCTGTACTCGCTGAGGCAGGAGGGGAGCGTGGGTGATTACATCAAGAAGTTCGAGTCGCTCTGCCACCGAGTTCGGGGAGTCTGAGGAGTCCCTGGAGGGCTGTTTCATGAAGGGGCTGAAGCCCACGGTACGGTCGGGGCTGAGACAGTTCGAGCCTGTTGGGCTGCGGGGGATGATGACACTGGCCAGAAAGGTGGAGGATCACCAGGAGACAGAGCGGAGAGCCCGCGGGACGTGGGGAGGCTCTACCTCTCGAGGGCCGGATCCTGGAGGAGGACAAAAGGGGGCCGCAGGAGGGGCAACACCCACTGACGGCTCAGTGGTTACCAAGGAGAAGGGGATGGAACTACGACCTGGGGGACAGACACGAAGAATGACCGAGGCAGAGATTCGAGACAAACGGACCAAGGGCCTGTGTTTCAAATGCGACGAGAAGTTTACTCCTGGGCACCGGTGCGAGAATCGTACCCTTCAGATCCTGATAGTGAATGACGAATAAGAGGGAGAAGAGAGTGTGATAATGTTGGAAGCTGGCGTGGACGATGATCAGGAGCACCTGCACGTGGAGTAGCGGAACATACCCTTCACGCACCACCTTGAGGACAAGGTGGTTTTTCCGGGGCGGAGTAGTGTTGCGGCCGGTATTTAGGAAGAGGGGCATTTGGGTAAAATGACTTTTGGGGGGTGTTTGGCTATTTAAGGGGGTTGAGCCGGCCCTAATTCTTATGCGAAAATTGAGAGAGTATTTTCTTTTTATTAGTTTATCCCCTAGATTAATCCTTAGCTAGTCGTCCTTTTAAATTGTAGTTGTTATTTAGCGAGTAGTTGATTTGTAGTAGGTTTTCCTATAATTTCATATCTGAGATCCAATAAAAATCCCATTTTTATTGTCAAATCCCTAGCGGATCGCATCAGAAAGCAATTGACTTTTTCTTTGGTTGTTCCTTCTCTATTCTCTTCTTGACATGTAACTCATAGGCTATGAGGTTGCCAATGAGATCCTTCATTGTGAGCTTGGAGAGATCATGTGCTTCTTCAATCGGTGTAGTCTTCTTCTCCTACTTGGGTGTGAGTAATCGAAGAATCTAACCTACTTGTTTCCTTTGAGAATAAGTCTTACCTAATCCGGTAAGAATGTTGATAATCTCCAAAAAAACGAGTATGTATCTCTGAGATGATTTCCCCTTCACGCATTATAAAAAGCTCATATTTGTGTAAATAAAGAGAAATTTTACTATTGTTTACTCTATTGTTACCTTCATGAGTTATCTTAAGGAAGTGCCATATTTGATGAGCCGTAGTAAATGTGCATACGCGGTTGTACTCTGTACTATCAAGTGCATAAACCAATGAAGACATGGCTTTGGATTTCAAGGTCCATTGGGCTTTCTCTTCATCCTCCATTTAGAAATTGGCTTTGTTGGCTTGTTATAGGGAGTTTTCATCACGCTCCATAGATCCATGTTAATAGGTTGGAGGAAGAGCATCATCCTTGTCTTCAACGCATCATAGTTAGAGCCAGTGAGTATATGAGGTCGGGTAATATATTTTCCCTCCAGAAATTGTGATGTTGATGCCATCATATAACTTAGCTTTGATATCAGTTGTTGGATCCTTGTAAGATGGCAAATAGAACACTAGAGAGGGTGAATAGTGTTTATGGAATTTAAAATTAATCATCTAGGTTCTACCTAAGGATTCAACTTGAGTTCCCAAGTTAATACTTAATCAATAAAATATAACTTGCAAGTGAAAATGATAGTATGAATTATGGAAGCTAAGTTATTGCAATTATTTAAATTAATCACAGGGTGAAATAATCGCAATCAATATAGAATGAACTAGGACACTTGTCCTACATCCAGCAACACGTTTAAACTTGGACATATCCATTAAATACATTTCAAATGGAAGTAAGATTACAAAACCTCAATCACTACACCTCGGTGCTAGGAGAAATCATCTTGAATAAGTTTGAGTATAAACACCTCTCCTTAAGATAGAGAAAACACCTCACACTCACCCTGGTCTCAAGCACACTTGCCCCACATCTAGCAACATGTCCAAACTTGGACAAATCCATTAAATACCTTCCAAATGGAAGCACGATTACAACACCTCCTCAATCGCCACACTTCACACTCAAGTGATAGATACTTACAAAGCTCGTGATACAATTTTACATATAGCTAAATGTTAAAGCTCTTGTGCTGATGAAGTGTGGTTATAGTGATTTATTTTCAAATGATGAGAAAATCTAATGCTTTTTAAGATCAAATGTTAGCCAAGAAAGATTATTGGAAACTTTGAAAGTAAGACCAAAGAGAGTGTTTTCTTTTGAAAGAATTTAACCACAAAACAATCTTTCCGTTGAAAATTTGATCTTAATTCATGGTGGTAAATGCTTGAACAACCCCTTATTTATAAAGCTCAAAACGGGTCAAAATAGATTGCTAAAATGCCCCTCCAATGATCAAAAGCGGCTAGTTAAAATCTTCCTGTTATAGGCCCAACAGCTAGTTCTAGTTGACTAAAATACATCTTCTAGTCGACTAGGTGAAGTGCTCTGGTCGATTAGTGTCAAGATGTCAAGAAGCTATTTGCGTTCTTAAATTCTAGTCGACTAGGCTTACTGGATTGGTTGACTAGTCTATAAATTAGTCAACTAATCTTAGTGTATTAGTCGACTAAAGCTGACATCCTGACATGCCTTAATTCCCAGATTTGCCAGTCGACTAGGGTCTAAAATATCTACTAGGGTATGAAATAGTCGACTAGTTAACCTATAAATCATGGAATTTGGGCTTTAAACCTTGGGAGATAATTTTCGAAAACATTTTAAAACATTTCTATGTGTTCCCAAGTGTATGTGAGCTTTAACAAAGACATTAACATTCTAATCAAGACAAAAATAAAATTTACGTTCTTTGAAGATCGTTAATGTAATATCTTGATTATATACTTTGTCTTGTTTCATTTGAGCTCCTAGTCTTTTGTTGACTCCACACAACATTGATTTTTATCCTATTTTAAACATGCCCTTATAATCACCCTTATAAATCATTAGTGCTTAATATCTTTGATCATCATCAAAATATTCATGTGGTGACTCAATTTTCAACATGTTCTTCTCAGTAGTGTTCCTGTTATATTCATTCACTAGAGGAAAATGTTCTAAGCTAGGAAGAATTGATTTGAGTCTAACTGAGATTCAGATTAGTTTTTTGGAGTTTTGAATCAATTTCAACTTTGTGTTCTTTAAGTCCATTTATATATCTTTTATTTGTGTCCTTTTTATTTTGTTTTTAGGGTCTTTTGAGTTTTCTTTTGAAAAAAAATACTCTTTTTTCATTTTATTTTGGAGTTTGAGTCCTGATGTGAGGCTAAATAAAGTCTAGATAGGAGTTATTTCTCCTCTTATAAATAGAGGTCTATAGTTGAATTTTTAGATTATGAATTGTTACGACTAATATGGACCAGCCCGAATTACAACGGCCCACGGCCCGACCTCAAAGGAGAAGCCCACTAGAGAAGACGGGCCCGCCCGAAGGGGGTCCACGGACGGGGCTGAAGGCCCAGCCACTTCGCTCTCGTGGGCACCCGACTGGCCCCCATTCGGCCGGATTAACCGCCCCTCTGAATCCGCGATCCCATGACGGCCATTAACGGACCCGTTAATGGGCCACCCCTCCACTACGCGCGAGTGGGAGGAGGCGGAGGCGGATCGTGGGGACGTGAGAGGAGGCAGGACGTGGGGCAATCCCGAAAGACCCTATAAGGGGAAGGCGAGGACGACAAAGAGGAGGATGGAGACTCAGGTAATCAACAGAGAGAGGTACTCCATCAACGACCTAGGCATTCGCCACTCCATTTCCTCCCTCCCCCAAACTCGCGCCGCCTGGGTTGACGTTCCGGCTTCCTAACAAGCCGGATCTCCCCGCCGAGTATCATTTCAGACCCTGATCTGACTTAGGCATCGGAGGGGATTTGGCCGGAACTTAGGTCCGGCCTCCCTGACGAGTTTCCTCATCTGTCCAGGTAGAAGATATCCGAGGCGTTGAGGCCACCCCTCAGCATCGGTAGGTTACACCCATCGCAGCCGTCAGGTGGACGGCTGCACAGGAATCAACACACTTGCAAGGCGCCGAGGCTACCCCTCGACGCGGATCCGACCGAGGCCGAGCGCAACCCAACCGAGGCCAAGCGCGACCTACCGAGCCGAGGCCTCTCCTCAGTTCTCCCACGCCGAGAACAAGCGGGCTCGGCGATCCCAAGGGACCCCCAAGTCGGCCCCTTGACCACGTTGACCACCCAGCCGACGGTCAACGAACTGTGGTGAGAAAACACCCGTAAACATCTGGCGCCGTCTGTGAGAACGAACTAACACCCACGTAAAACCACCAAGATGGAACCAATCAGCAATGGCCTAGGGCGCATGCCGCACATCCCGGAGGAGGGCGTGTACCATGCTCCCGTCGAGACCCCGAACGGCTGCGCTGCCGGGGAGGCCGACAACGCCCAGCTGGCCACGCAGGGGCAACTCCGAGCCTACGCACAGGAGACCAACGCCAACATCCAAACTTTAGTCGCGACGATTCAACAGCTCGTTAGCAGCACTCCCACCCCTGAGGGTGGGGAGGGACGGGCCTCCCGCCAGGAAGAGGATCGCCGACCTCTTCGTTCCGCCGTGGTTGCCGACCACGGAAAAGGAGTGCAGAACACGGAAAGGAGGTTCACCATGCCCGGTTTTTTCCCGGAGCGATCTCCCACTCCCACCTCACTCAAAGAGGGAAATGGGAGGGACTCGGAGCGGACGGGCGACATCTCACGGACGGCCTCGTCCGCACGTCCGGGGTCTCGCACAAACGTAGGCGGGATGATCGCAGATCGGCGAGCGTCTGGTCTTACCAGAGCGGAGGCAGCCAACGAGCAAAGGTCCACCACCAGAAGAACCGGAAAGAACGTTCGCGCCGATCGAGCCCGGCATCCAAGCTGGCAAGGACCCAAGAGGAGGTCAAGCTTCCGTCGGCCCCCTCGTTGCAGCCGAACGGTAAGGAGGCGGGCGAAGGGGAGCGACCCGGGTGCATCAGCAGAGAACGATGCCCCCTGACTCGGAGGATAACCGAGGCGCGGATACCCGCGAACTTCAAGGTACCGACGCTGGAGAAATACAACGGCGTTAGCGACCCCGCGGACCATGTGATGGATTACGAGGGGGTCATGGCGTTCCAGGGGGCCGATGACACCCTGCTCTACAGGGGCTTCTACTCCACCCTACGGGGGGCCGCACGGACCTGGTACCTCAGCCTGCCCGGTCGGTCGATAGACAGCTTCGAGGAGCTCACCTAGTTGTTCTGCAAGCAATTTATGACCGGGCGGCAGGTAAGACCTGATTCGGAACACTTGTTCAATGTGGTACAGGGACCGGTCGAATCTCTGAGACACTTCATGCGTCGCTTCAACGTGGAGCGATTAAGCATGGATAGCTGCCCCGAACTGGTTGTGAAAGCGGCCCTGCAAAAGGGCCTACGACATAGGGGCTTGAAGAAATCGCTACACAGCGACCCACCGAAGGACCTCGCCGGAATTATGGCCCGAGCAGAACACTTCATGCTGACAGAAGAGGCCCTGGCCGTGGATGAGGGTAAGCCCAGGTGCGGGACCAAGCGCAATGAGAACGAGCGTCGCGGTACGGAGGAGCATCGACAAGAGAAGAGGACCAGAGGAAGACCACGGAGGGAAGAGCCCCGACACTCCTCGGTGACCACCGCCCCGGACGTGATCCTAGCGCAAGCCCAGAAGGAGGGACATGTGAGCCGACCTCCCCGAAGGACGAGGAGAGGCGGGAGGGATGAAGAGAAGTACTGCAAGTACCACAAAGACAATGGCCACGATACCGACGACTGTTGGCACCTGAAGAAAGACATCGAGAAGCTTGTGAGCCGTGGGCACCTGAAGAACTCCGCCAACGACCCCGCCTCGGGAGAAGGAACGTCTCAGCAGCAGGACAAAGAAAAAAGGGTGAACGCGGTCCAGATGGTTACGCGTGTCATCGAGTGAGGGGATAGAGTAAACAGCCGCCGCTTCGCCGGGGGAGGGCTACCCTGCCAGAACCTCCCCTGCCGTTTGTCGTCTTTTCCTTTTTTCATTACTCCAAATGTACTGTCTCATGGAAATGAAGGCATACACTGTCAGTTCATATTCAATCACCTGTTTTGAGCAGACGATTCAGCACACATATGAGGACTCAATCAAGGCAGCCACGGTTAACCATTAAGTGGGAGGAATGTCGCCCCCCAGAGAATTAGCCAGTCGAGCCCGAGGACCGAAGCGGACCGCCCGTTGGTAAGGCTGGGGGCAACTCCCTCAGCAGATGGGCACGAAGGCCGGTCATAAGCCGAGGGGTACCTACCCCCGCGGACCGAGCGAAACGCCCGCTCATAAGGCTGGGGGCAACTCCCCAAGCCAACGAGCACGACGGCCGGTCATAAGCTGATGGGTACTCACCCCCGCAGACCGAGCGAACCGCCCATTCATAAGGCTGGGGGCAACTCCCCCAGCCGACGAGTGCGACTGCCGGTCACATGCCGAGGGGTACTCACCCCCGCAGACCGAGCGAACCGCCCACTCATAAGGCTGGGGCAACTCCCCCAGCCGACGAGCGCGACTGCCGGTCACAAGCCGAGGGGTACTCACCCCCGCAGACCGAGCGAACCGCCCATTCATAAGGCTGGGGGCAACTCCCCCAGCCGACGAGCACGACGCCCGGTCATAAGCCGATGGGTACTCACCCCCGCAGACCGAGCGAATCGCCCACTCCTAAGGCTGGGGGCAACTCCCCCAGCCGACGAGCACGACGCCCGGTCATAAGCCGGGGGGTGCCTACCCCCGCGGACCGAGCGAAGCACCCGCTCGTAAGGTTGGAGGCAACTCCCCCAGCCGACGAGCGCGACTGCCGGTCACAAGCCGAGGGGTACTCACCCCCGCAGACCGAGCGAACCGCCCACTCCTAAGGCTGGGGGCAACTCCCCCAGCCGACGGGCACGACGCATGGTCATAAGCCGAGGGGTACTCACCCCCGCAGACCGAGTGAATCGCCCACTCCTAAGGCTGGGGCAACTCCCCCAGCCGACGAGCACGACGCCCGGTCATAAGCCGAGGGGTACTCACCCCCGCAGACCGAGCGAATCGCCCACTCCTAAGGCTGGGGCAACTCCCCCAGCCGACGAGCACGACGCCCGGTCATAAGCCGGGGGGTGCCTACCCCCGCGGACCGAGCGAAGCACCCGCTCGTAAGGTTGGAGGCAATTCCCCCAGCCGACGGGCACGACGGCCGGTCACAAGCCGAGGGGTACACTCCCTCGCGGACCGAGCGAGGCACCCGCTCATAAGGCTGGGGGCAACTCCCCCCAGCCGACGAGCATGACAACCGGCCGCAAGCCGAGGGATGACCTCCCTCGCGGATCGAGTGACCCACCTGCTCGCCTGGCTGAGGACAATCACCCCGACGGACAGACTGGGCGGGAAGAACGACATCCCAAGCCAGACGAGCCCGGGACAACACCCCTAGACGAGGGCGATGACGCCCGTCCGGTCTAGGAACATTGAAGGCTATTCCAAAGGGGAGAACCCCCGAAAAAGAGACCAGTGGCGCAAGAAAAACTGACTAGAAGATATCATTTTCATTAATGGTATGGGTTACATATCACTCAGCAACGTCCTCTCGAGCACTGTTGTTGACAACAAAATTTGTCACCCAAGAAAGGGGACAGGATACAAGGGCTCTTCAGGGGTTCGGAGCGCGAGAGACAGCGTCGCCCGGGGTCCGGAGCACTGTTGTTGACAACAAAATTTGTCACCCAAAAAGGGGACAGGATACAAGGGCTCTTCAGGGGTCCGGAGCGCGAGAGACAGCGTCGTCTGGGGCCTCGCCTTGCTCCGAACAGTGAGGATCGGCGTGCCCCGGTGGAGGGAGGATCGGCACCCGGGCGAGCTCCGCAAACTGCCGGAATGACTCCCTGACGACCTCCACTATGCGAGGGGCAAGGAGGTCCTCATAAGTCCGGAAGACCTCCCTCAGGACCGACGCAATCTTCGGCCTTATGACCGTGTCGACGCCCTTCTCAGCCTCCTCGGCAAAACGGAGCCTCCGACGCAGCTCGGCGAGTTGGCCCCAGAGATTCTCCCTCTCCCGCCAGAACTTCTCTTCCGCTTCTCGTCTCAAGTCATGGACATCCACAAGTTTTCGCTTGAGATCATGTACTTGAGACTCGAGTTCGTCGGCACGACGGCGTTGCTGCCGAGCTTCCATGCGAGCACCTTGAAGGGAAACGTCAGCCTCCCCAGCCCGGGCGCGCTCCCGATTTAGGGAATTCTCAAGGCTTCTCAATTGGGTCGCCCGACGCTGCGCCTCAACAGCCATCGCGGTGGCCTGCAAACGAAAGGGAGGTGGATTATACCAAGGAAGATCGAATGGCAAGACAACTGTCCGAAAATGGCAGGAATTCGAACCTATCGGAGGTGACCGACCAGAGAATCCGACAGTATGTCCACGGGGGACAACTCCAAGAAGGAACGGTCCCCCGGAAGGACTGAGTCCGTCGCCGGCCGGTTCGCCAAGGCCATATCAAGGGGCACCGAACCCCCGGGGGATCAGCGAGGCCCGCTGAGGCGCTCGGCAGGACGCAGACATCCCCCGAGACCGAAGGGGTGGCCGAGGGAGTATCGACGGCATGGGCTGTTGGATCTGGATCCTAGCCTAGAGGGGGGGTGAATAGGCTAATAAAAAATTCTCGTGCAACCCACGAGAAATCACACGCAGTTAAAAGCACAACCAGAGTAATGAAAAGCAGACACAGAGTACACATCAGATTTACCCTGGTTCGGTCGTCCCAACGACCTACTCCAGCCCCCAAAGCTAATACTAGATTGAATAGTGCAATAGGTACAAAGTCACAAGTTAGAGCACGCTCAGAGCACCCTCTACGCCTCTACACTCGCCAGACTCTCAGTACCACACACACAGTGTTTCCTCTCACTATCAATCCTAGCAAAGCTTTCTACCAGCTAGTCCCAAACTAGCTAGGTCCCACTTGTCTAGTCCCAACTAGACAAGTCCCAAAATAATCCCCAAAGATGGTAAAGTTTCCCCTACGAAGATCTAACACAACAACTACACAAAATAATAAAGACCAGAGTTTAGGAAGCTCAGTTTGTGTAGCGGCGTCGTCTTCGTCAGTCAGCACGGATCAGATCTCGTCTGACGTATATGTAGATGTCTCCTCTCTCTTCGCAACTCAAGTTGCGGCAAGTCACAATGATTAAACTAGCTTGCGGCACTTGATCCCTCTAGTCATAACTTACGGCTTGCCAATGGGGTCTTGCTCTTCTCTTTTAGTGCTCTGAAAGACAAACCCTCTTCTGTATTAAATTTCCTTGACTTGCGTGTGGCCTCTTATAGTTGGCCGAATTTGTCTTTCACCAAAATATCTTTCGGCCTCGGACAATTAATGTGACCGGCTTCCCCTAGCTTTGCAGATGGCTGCTCCTTCAAAACCCAAGAGATTTTGCTCTGTGATCACAAAAGAAAACAGGAGATCAATTGATATAAAATAATGGCAGGCGGTTAACAAAAATAATTTCCCTTTAGAAATTTCGGCTGCCAAAGATCTGTGTTGCTCTTGGGAGATGCAAGATGATGCGGCTCTTTGATAAATATTTGATGCCCCTTGATTTTGTGTGCCTGCACAACAAAAAGATGTCAGCAAAAATTTCGGCCCCCCACTATTTGATGATGTGCTTGCGTAAGACCATTCACAGAAGTGCACTTCCCTTTTTAATAATAAAAAAACACTTCCCGTTTTTGTGAAGGGCACTTCACTTTTTTTAATAAAAAAAAGAACCAATTCCTGTTTTTGTGAAGGGCACTTCACTTTTTAATAAAAAGAACCAATTCACTTTTTATTTGGTCTATTTGGTCTCTGATCTTATGCTCCAAAGTCAATGCCCCAAGTTCCAAGGATTTGTTGCCTCTGATATATTTGATGATTGCCTGCAAAATATACACAAGATTTAATTAATAAAAAAAATCACACATCTCTTTTGAAGACCTTGCCGCAGCAATCAAAGAGATGGCCGGTTCTTTATGATTTCATTGAGGAGAAAAAAAATTTCGGCAGTAGGCTCTTAGGGTTAGGTTGAAGATGGCATGTGCACAAGCTAGCCTCAAGTTTTTTTCGGCTGTCAACCCTCTTGGTTTAAAAAATTTCACAAGAAAAAAAAACCTTCTTCTTATTAAATGATGGTACTCCTAAATAATGAAGGCCGGCTCCCTGTTCCTCAAAAAAATGTTTTGAAAAAAAAACACAAAAACAAGTTTGCACAGGGACAATTTACGCACACCAAAAAATTATGGCTCTTTCAAAAAAAATAGTGCGGCTCCTCTTGATTTGGGGGTTTTAAAAATTTTCGTTTGGCCGCGCCTCTTTTCAACCCTAGAGGATGGGTTTTTATAGGGTGATGATAGGGTGATGCGGTTACGGAGAATCCCATTTTGAATAGGAGTCAGAGATTTGGTTCAATCAATTTTGTACCACAAGTAGGAGATATGATTTGATCAATTTGGGATTTGATAGCAATTTAAATTGGATATGAAATTTAAATTAATCTCTAATTGATTTGACCAAATCCCGAGTTGATTCTATCTCCCTCCACGTTGACCAAGTCAAATCGCCTTGTGTATAGCACTTTGACCAAGTCCTTTAGCTATGTGGATAGCAATTCCTCCACCAGTTGACTAAGTCATCACTCTGAGAATTTACCGCTTTGCCATTCCTGAAACACACTAGCGCACACGTTAAGAAGTTTGCACACGTTTGTCATCATCAAACTAAAGTTCCTAGATCGTTGCGTCCAACATGGGCGGCAGGGTCGGTCGCGACGGTCGGCACGATCACCTTGCCGGGATCCGTCGGCGCGACGGCAGGAGCCGGAGAAGCGGCGCGCCCGCCTTTCTTCCGCGACTTCTTCCCGTCGGGGTCAGCGGTAACAGGGGGAGAGCGCTTGTGACTCCCGCCCACGGACGACCGAGGAGCCGATCCGGAACCCTCAATAAGGAGGGGGTCGACCCCAGTGACTTCTCCTCCAGGGGGGCCCGAGGCGACCCGTGGGGGAGACTTGGCCTCAATCCTCCCCGAAGGAGGCTCGGACCGGCACAACTCTTCATCTACAGAGCGGCGAGGCGCCCGGCCGAAAGAGCTCCCACGGCCCCGGCGAGATCTCAGCCGAATAAGCTCGTCAACATTGTGGGTGAATTCACAGCCAGCCATCCCTGCGAGAGGAAGCGAAATCAGGGTGAGCCAGAGGTTAAATGGAAGGAAGGGAGACAACTAACCGGGGGACCACAGAGTGCACTTAAGAAGCAGGTCGTCCAACAAATGCCAGACCGACCTCTCCTCAAGAGAAAGTGACGATATGAGGCGGGCCGCGGCCCGCTCGGCCTCGGATAAGGTTGCCGCCCTGTCGGTTTGTTGCGAACTCCCCCAACCTGTCAAGATCACCGAGACCCGGGGAAAGACAACGAAAACAAAGCTAGAGTCCCAGCTCCCCGACCAAGGGGGCATACCGAGCAGGCACACTCATCCCGCACGGGCTCGGAGGTGCAGCCAAGATCCGAGGCCAACAGTCTGGATCCAGTAAAAGTGAAAGAGGAGGGGGAGAGACGGCTCCAGGCCGTCAGTGATACAAAGCGTAATGAACCCAGTCAGCACCGCGACAGAGGATGGCGTTAGCTGGCACATGGAGACTTTCAAAGAATCCGTGAATTGAATAATAAAAGGGTGGATGGGGAAGCGGAGCCCCAGATGGAACATCTCGACGTAGACGCCGACCTCGTTACTCCGCGGGAAGCAGATCCGCTCGTCTCCAAAGGGAATCCGGACGTTATAGGGATAACATAAGTACCTCTCTCGTATTTCCCTAGTGACTAAAAAAGGGGCCATGGATGACGACCGGAGGATCGATGGAGGGATGCCTAATCGCTCGGAAGACGAGGCAACATCGTCCCCAACGGGATCCGGAAAAAGTTTTCCTTTCCCTTTATCCGGGACCCCGGGGACGGCGAAGGAGCTTTGAGCCTCGAGGGATGGGCACGATCGAGACCAGGCGTCGGTCCGCCAGGATGTGTATCACCTATTCTAAGCATGGCCATAGTCTGAGTTAAAGAGTGGAAGAATTACCTTGATAAGAGCTGGAAAGAAGACAAATGTCGGGAAAAAGAAGCTGACAGAACGGAGATCAAGAAGGAATGAGCACGAAAGAGTTGAAGCCCGAGGGATTGGAACGTATATATAGAGGACGATGGTGGGATCTGAACCGCTAAGGGAGAGCGCGTGGCGACATCAAAACGGCGGCGATGCTTCGAAAACTTCACCAACGGAAGTTCAAACGGAGCGGCAATAATGACATTCATTTAATAGTGGAACCTCGACTGACGCACCCGTCGGATCATGAAAGAGTCACATCACCCAAACCGAACCGACGGAAGCCGAACGGTCCGGGCGATGGGGGCAATTGTTACGACTAATATGGACCAACCCGAATTACAACGGCCCACGGCCCGACCTCAAAGGAGAAGCCCACTAGAGAAGACGGGCCCGCCCGAAGGGGGTCCACAGACGGGGCTGAAGGCCCAGCCACTTCGCCCTCGGGGGCACCCGACTGGCCCTCATTCGGCCGGATTAACCGTCCCTCTGAATCCGCGATCCCATGACGGCCATTAACGGACCCGTTAATGGGCCACCCCTCCACTACGCGCGAGTGGGAGGAGGCGGAGGCGGATCGTGGGGACGTGAGAGGAGGCAGGACGTGGGACAATCCCGAAAGACCCTATAAGGGGAAGGCGAGGACGACGAAGAGGAGGATGGAGACTCAGGTAATCAACAGAGAGAGGTACTCCATCAACGACCTAGGCATTCGCCACTCCATTTCCTCCCTCCCCAAACTCGCGCCGCCTGGGTTGACGTTCCGGTTTCCTAACAAGCCGGATCTCCCCCGCCGAGTATCCTTTCAGACCCTGATCTGACTTAGGCATCGGAGGGGATTTGGCCGGAACCTAGGTCCGGCCTCCCTGACGAGTTTCCTCATCTGTCCAGGTAGAAGATATCCGAGGCGCTGAGGCCACCCTTCTGCGTCGGTAGGTTACACCCATCGCAGCCGTCAGGTGGACGGCTGCACAGGAATCAACACACTTGCAAGGCGCCGAGGCTACCCCTCGACGCGGATCCGACCGAGGCCGAGCGCGACCCAACCGAGGCCGAGCGCGACCTACCGAGCCGATGCCTCTCACACACCGAGAACAAGCGGGCTCGGCGATCCCAAGGGACCCCCAAGTCGGCCCCTTGACCACGTTGACCACCCAGCCGACGGTCAACGAACTGTGGTGAGAAAACACCCGTAAACATGAATGATAAAATTTTGAGCTTGTAAACATGTTTTGCAACATTGAAATTTTTTGCATGCGAGGTGCGAGAGTTGGGGTGGAATTAACGTGGATGTGAGTTCTGAAGGAATCTTTAATGCATGAAGGGTTGGCGTCATTAATCATTCGATCTATGCTGCAAGAGGCTTAAAAATAATTTATCCTTTAGCTCTAGAAATCTTTAATTAGGTCTTTCCCAATTTCTTCTACCACATCCTTAACCCATTCCGTTCCACATCGATAAAAAAGACTATAAGCATGGTGCATATTTGTTTTTGCCCTCAAATTATATATTTTTTCCACCTACATTATACATTGCCTCTAGTCAATCCAGACCTTTCAACTTGGGAATTATTTTGCCTTTCTCTCGGTTTAGTTATCAATATTCAATGCATGACACATTATTGTTGTGTGGAGACACAGTGCGGGTTATATGAACTAACAGAGCTACTGAATCGAAATGTAAATCAAAGATCCAGTTTAGTTTGGACTTTAATCCAATATGGGCTGGCAATGTATCAAATGAAGATGTCGACAAAGATGTTACTTGTTATATGATTAGACATGTCTTGGCCTTAATGACATGAGCCCCAACCTTCCTAATTACATATTTCCAGCATCTGAATGGCTACTAGCAACTCTTATTTCTTTTTTCTTGCTGCATGTGCTGACTCGTCTAGATGATCTTTTCTATCACCCAGATGAAAACATTGACACTGTTGCCCCAAGGCTATATCCTACAGAAGTGCAAAATCTATAGTTGCATGGCTATTCACACGAAGAAATCTGGATTCTATGTGCATTAAAATCGTGCGTTTTGATATCTTAGTCATTGAATAGTTATCTTATTTCTTTTCAACCATTAGTGTTAAACTCTTGGGTTATCTTTATATAGACAAGTTATTCCTAAGGTTGTACGTTGAGTCCTTACTCGTCAATCAATTATTATTGGATAATGATAATTGACCTTAGGGGCGCTGTGCTTCTTGACTGTCATCTTCCAAGAAGACTGACCACAGGACTGAGTGGTAACCCATTATTTTAGGGTTGGACTATCTGCACCTCAAAAATGAGGTGCAGGATGTGACAATGCCTAAAAATAGCAAAATATAAGAGCAGAAAGGAACATAAAAGACTAATTAATTAATTTTTTTTCCTATTTATAGATAAATGTCACCTCCCTGCACCTCAAAATGAGGTGCAGGTAGTAGACATCTTATTTTATTTGTTGAGGGGCGGATGGCTGGAAAATGTGGAGGGAGAATGTGAACATTGATTGACTTAATCCAGGAGGGATCCAGATGGAAGACTTGACTTGGGCATTAGGGACATATAGTTGAGACTTGACTTGTGTCTGTCTCTTGTACCATGTTGGGCCTTCAAACATGGATGTTAGCAAGTTGTTTTCCATCCCAATCTGCTACAGTGACCAGGACTCTGGACTAAACCTGACTCCACTTCTTCTGAGTACACATGAGAATTCTTTGGACAGCTGACACTTAGGGCCTGTTCTTTTGCAATATTGTTGGCTTGGATTCCTCAGTGCGACACTATTTCGACACTATTCAATGGATTCCAGCCTCTATTTCGTGTATGCCGTTCTTTTGCGGCTCGGGGGGGTTTTTTTTGATCTCAATCCGACGTGTATGCTGTCAAAGGGATTCCAAACGGCCAGAAGAAATCGGAGCACATTGCTCCGATTACGAAGGAATCCCCAAAAAAGTGGGCCCACTCTCTCCTTCCAACCAATCCAAAGGCTCTGCACGCTTTTTTTTTCTTTTCGTTTTGTTCCAACAGCAATCGCGTGAAAATCATATGGATATTGCTATTTGCACTTGAGATTAAACTATTCGTAACCAATTAATTAAATTAAGTATTAATTAAATCTTATATTAATTAATTAATTAATTTTTAAGTATTTAATTTAGGTATAAATAGAACAAATTAAATTTGAGTGGACCCCACACCACTTTCCACCTCCAACTTTCTTCAACCAAAAAGAACACACTACACGGAGTGGGACCCATCTCAACTTTCCAACTCTACAATCCAACCCCACTTTCCAACAAAAGAACACACTACACACCATTTTCTCTCTCATCAGATTTCACAATTTATCAACTTTCCCAAATATACTTTCATGCAAAAGAACAGGCCCTTAGTGTAAGTTGTTTCCTGTGGGCCTAACAAGCGTCAAGTGGGACTAACTTGGATCTTTTTTTATTTGTTTTCTTAGATCTCGATCCTCTTGTATTCTTTATGAGTCATGGATGGTCCAATTCATCAATCATAACCGTTTACAAATTATTGGGTGGTTATGATTTTCCTGAATATAACTGACATCGTAACCCTAATATTAAGATAGATTCATAACAGTTCAAAATGTTGCTGGCGGTTGTGATCGATGCAGTGTGCCGTCCACTGCAAATAAAGTAGATGAGAGGATTCAGATCCTGTTTTCATTCGATCTCGAAGCGTGCTAATGGTCACGTTTGGGCATTGTCGATCCATGTAACAGGCATGCATGTTCTTCATCTGCCAGCTTCTTTAGCTACAAGTCTGTGACACGAAGGCTAATACATTAATCAAATACACACAGTGCAGTCAAACTATAATTATGGTTCGTTTCTAATTAACTGTACTAGTTATAATCTGTTCTCATTTTATGAATTATTTAACCAAATTCATGGAACCTGTGTCCATACTTGTCCCTTGCTATGATTACCGATGTATTGATTGTCACAGACATAGATACACCTATTTATCTACACGTCTTTTATTTATGGAAAGATACTAGAGTTAAATTGACATGCAATTTGGAAGCATTTGTCTATTGACTGATAACCAAGTCTTGTGTAGTTTCGTGGGTGTTGCCTTGGTCTTTCTTGAAGACAAGAGCCATGTCTGTTTGAAAGCGATGAATTGTTCATATCAGCCATTCAAATAGTAATTTTGGCCTAGTCAATGGATTCTTAGGATTGGTAGAAAAACAAGCCCCCGACACACACACACACACTCACACACGGTATATATGTACTAAAGTCATGTCTACGTTCATTCCACTAAACTCTGAGAAAACCACAGTCAGAAACACCCAGGAACAAGAGAATGGCAACTGGTGCTCAGCCTCTCCTAGCTACCCTGCTTCTCTTCTTTCTGAAAGGTGCATGTCAATTCGATAAACTTACTTCTCTCATATTCATTACTTTTCATTTGTCGATAACAATTGACATCTGTGGCATGCAAATCGTGTCCCTTTACTTGACCTTGTTGTGAAAATCACAGTGAATGGCCAGAGGTGTGACCTCTCAAGCATCCAGATCGAAGTCACAAACACTGGCGAGAAGTCCGGATACGATTCGGTGTTCGAGGTGGAGGTGAAGAACATGTGTCGATGCACACTGACTGACGTGTTCGTGCGCTCAGAAGGGTTTTCAAGCACCACGAACGTAGACCCCAAGCTGTTTAGAAAGGAAGGCATCGAATATCTGGTGAATGATGGGCAGGGCATTCCGAGTTCTCTCTCCGTCAGGTTTCAGTATGCTTGGGATCGCGCATTCTGGATGGCTCCGTCAGCCTTTCAGGTTGCTTGTTGATGAGGCATTTTATCATGAAACTGATTGAAGATTTGCTCAGGGTTTTGGTTTTAAGTGCTTTAGATATTGATCATAATATGCGCATATAGTTTGTGTTATAAGTGTCTTTACTTTGTGTAGCTACTGGAGTTGCAACACGGCTTGCTTCCATGATGGTCATACTTTCTGTCATACTATCTGTAACTTTTATTAATATCAAAGTTCAAGCTAGTATAATGTTTATAGTTCAGATGGTATAAGTTTCATTTACCCATTATTTTGTTCTCCTATGTTGAGGAAGAACCAGTTTAATTCTTTCATTTTAGTCTTCCATCTGATTCAATTTAATATCAGCGCGTTTTGGCACCTTTCTGAAAATGTCAGGGAGTTTTAAATCATCATTTGTGTGTGTGCTAGCGTCAACTATTAGCTTTAACATTCTAAGACAAGTACAAAAATATAAAATACATCACTCACGCAATTAGGAGTCTTGATGCATTTTTCTTAAGCTTGACCACGTATTGTTATATTGGAAGTTGGTCGAATTTTAAAATTATTTTTAATTTTTGGCTGATTTTGATAGGAGGACAGCTACAAGGTAATTAACACTGCAAAATTCCTTCAAGAAGTAGCAAACTGATGATAATCATTTAGAAGAACTCCATACAAACCAGAGATAAAAATGATGAATCCATCATCATTCTACACATCATTATTCATAAACCATCTAGTATTTCTTTTTTTATTTTCCTTGGCTGGGATCTTCAGCAAGAACCAAACCGTGCGCTCAGAACAGACATCTGAAAGGCCCTGTCCCATGAGTACTGGAACTTCACCGACTGCATGCTCGGAATCGCCTTCCCGTCGTTGACGACATAGCCCCCGCCTTCCTGTCTGAACAGCTTCGGATCGACCGGCATGCTGCTCGAAAACCCGAGCGAGTTCAACCTCACTTCGGAGGCCGGGCACCTGCACGTGTTCTTCACCTCCACCTCAAACACTTGATCACCGTGGCTCACCCTCCGGCCTGTGTTGCTGATCCCAATGGTGATGGCCGAAACATCGCAACTCTGAGAATTTCCTGCGTAAATTCCAAGAGAACAAATTATGATTTACATGATTATAACTAAATCTGAAGATTAGTAATCAAAGCAAGGCAAAGTACTGCTTAATTAACACAAGTTTTCGCTTATAATGAGAGCATGAGAAAAAAGGACGTGAAACAAAGTTACCTCTGATAATGAAACAAAGGAAGATGCCAACAAAGAGAAGCTTCAGAGCAGTTGCCATCTGACTGTCTACGTTATTTCGTTTTTTAGTCTGATGATTTTCTGAGGTGAACAAGGGGAGATGGGGTGAGGGCTTTTATATACTATGTATTCGATTCTTTTAAGAAGGTAAGGGGGAAGAATATCACGTATATAATTACCATGCATAAGTCAAATTGTTGACCAAAATGATCCATAATATTTTTACTTTTCACATGGAAAAAGTTGATGATATATAATAATATACCTTCTCTTGAGGCCAAAAATGAACGAAACAATAATGATGCTGACGTGGACCCTTTCTGCTGAGTTGGAGCCTCGTCAGCCGGTTGAGTAGGACCCTAGGTTTATAAAACCAGGATCGTTCACAGTTTGTAGTTGACTTGTGATGCTCGTTCGACCCTCAAATGGATCGAGCCTCGATAATCTGCACCACAAGGAAGCGTCAGCGAGGTCGGATCTGGGTTCCGACCCAAATCCCCTCCAATGCTTAAGTTAGATGGAAACTTAAGGAGAATCTTGGGGCTGTCAAGATCGAGCCAGAGAGGTTCGCCTTGGGTCAATCCCCACAAGATATAAGGAGTAAGAAATATATAGAGTAGACGGTAGAGGGTCAGAGTGTAGGTTATCCCGTACCCTGGGAGTTGGAACCCCCTTTACATTGTCATTTCGGGTATTTATAGATGACGATCTGTCGATTGCGAATAACCGTTCCTCATTGATCTGGACGTGATCTTCTCTGGGATTGATGATAACGACGGCCTATTTACTCGGTCCCATTAACTCCTCCCTGAGTATCAGCGGGAGTCCAACGGTCGAATGAGGCATTCCTTTGACTGGGTATTATTCAGCCTTAATGACGGGTTTCGGATTGTAGGCTCTAATTGGACCGTGTATCTTGAGACCACTTCGTGGGCCATACCCGTATACCAACACCTTCCATATGAGCATAGCCTTCCATATGTAGATGGATACCCTCACATATACTTTGATCTCTGACTTTTATAGTTGGATTTACAAAATATCTTTGGGTAAATTTAAGAAAACCCCCCTCAAATTTGCTTCCTTGTGAAAAAAAAAATCTCATTAAACTATTTTATTTTCAAGAAACCATATTTGATTTAATCAAAATCCTTTAACTTTACCGTATTTTTCAAAGAACCCGTAAATTTTACCGTACATTTTCAGAAGACACCATCGAAATTTTTCAACTAGTGTCAAGAAAGTGGCTTTCTAGAAAAATTCAAGAATGTTTAGGGAGGCTTTTAAGGTTAAGTTGGGTTTTTTAAAAAATAAAAAAGCTCAATAAAATTTTGTTCAAATTGGAACAAGGTTGTAGGGGGTTTCTTAAAATTTATCCAAGATCTTATTTATGATAAGATAAAAATTGCATTCCACGCATACTGAAAATCTTTGCCTTAGAGTGATTTTTCATAGAGTTAGTTCGAAAAAAAACCTCCATTCTACTGATCTTTGTTCTAATGTTACTAAATATAGAGATGGCTAGGTTTTGTAAGCTATCCAGCCATACTCATCGGAAATCGATAATTATAGAAAGGTTTTGCTTTCAGAACCTACTTTCCAACTCAAAAAAAGTAGGGAATAACCCTCATTTGCTAATCGTCCTTCATAATTGCTAGTGCTTACAGTGGGAAATGCTACATGGGGAATTGCTAAACAAGTTTAGAATTCTTAACCGCCTTCCGTTTACCTTAAGCTTTACATGTTTAAACATCTGGAATTAAAGGACACTGAGAAAGAAGAAACTACGGATTTGTTTTAGTCCTCTTATTATGGGAATCTGACGATTACTGACTCCAACGCCTCGGAGATTCTTCTAACCTCACAGCTAGGGAACCAAGCCCACTCTCCCATCTCTCATGCTCAAGATTTTAAGTGGATGCAAACGAAGTTAATGAATTCTGAATTTTTATCCAATCTCTCATTAATTACTCAGATGAATACGAAACCCCGCGAGCGCGCGTGTTGGTTAGGCTCTATTCGGATAGGCCAAGCATATGGATCCATCCAAGTTAATTTTAAATTTAGCTACCTAAATGCAAAATCTATTTCATTGGATGTGATTAAACAAATCTAAACTACATATTAATAAGGTTTCAAATGATTTGGATATGTTTCACATATGCATCTTGTTGCAAATTAGTCAATTTTATGACTTTTTTCATTTAGGTTATCCAATTTTTAAATTGACTTGGACGGATCTGTAAGTCTTGACCGTTCAAATGGAGCCAATTTAATGCACACACATACACGTTTAGGGGTGTGTTCCTGTGCAAAAATTTTGCACCGAAACATGAGTTAGCCTCGGGTGTTGGGGTGGTTTTGCTCTCGGTCTTGAGAGTTGTTTTCTGGTTTGTTGAAATTGGGTTTGCAATTGGCAAGGTTGTCTGTCAAGTTGCGAGGTTGTTCTATTCTTGTGGGTTTGCAAGTAAACAGTAGAACTCTTAAGTGGAATTTACTTGGGGACTGGACATAGGTTGAGGTTGACCGAACTAGTATAATTGCTTAGTATTTGTAATTGATTTGCGCATCTGGTTTGGATTTTTATACTTACTGTTACTTGTGTTTTAATTCTCATTATGCATCTTATATATTGAGAATTGTTTGTTGAAAGTTTATCACTGTAACTGTTTAGTGGTTTAAGTATCCATCCAACGGCAAGGACACTATCAAGATTTTTACTAGTATGGGCTGCTTTTTATCTGAACTACAATGATTTCTACTTAAATCATTGTGGCATTCGAACACACACTTTAAATTAAAAATCAATATAAATTTTAACCTTAAAAATGAATGGGTTCAATTATATTCAACCAAATTGAATTTTGCTTGAAGGATAAACTAGGCTTTGTGTGGGAATGAAGTTTAGAAAACTGGAGGTAAAGTTTAAGCTGAGATATATGTTATGCAATTCCTATTTGATAAACTCCACGTGAAAGATGTGTTTAGTAATGAGCAAAATGAAGTTATAACAAAATAGACGCATGAATAGATTTCTCTAACCTCCATTTTTGGCTTTTTCTTTTTGTAGAGTTATGTCTCCTCCATATTAAGATATCAAGGTCATTTTGGCCGCGAAGATTTCTATGCTGTAGTTTATTTTAAATTGTAGTTAGAGTCTTGTAAAGTGTGGTTTAGAGACCTCAGACTCTTAAGTTTCTAAATTGTAGTTTTTGTTATGAACAGGCCCATGAGGCCCGTTGGGTATCCGGTCCATCATTGAAAGCTATAAATATGAGGGTAGTGAGGCTCTTAACCCCTTACACCTATTACTCTACTTTTCCCTTCACAACACGTTATCAGCACGATCACGCTCGTTGGAAAAGGCGACGACGCTCAAGGAATGAGATCCATCAATCGTTCAGTTTAAGAAGATCGTAATCTTCTCAACGAGGAGCGAAAAGGGCATCCTTCATCAACCGTCGTCTAGATTCCCTTGTCGAATCTTGAGGTAAATCCTCAAAACTTTTAGATCTAAACTTGCTTTTTCAGTATATCTGCATGATTTAAGATCAAAAAGTTTGAAAACACGGTAAAAAATCACATTTTTATTTGGATATGGCATGTTTATAAACAATAAACATCGTATTTTTAAAGATCTGAATGTTTGAAAAATCCGTTTTAACCCCCCACCTTGATCCATATACCGCACGCCCAAAGGGCATAACGGCAGCGCTTCCCAAGCGCCGTCGCCGGCATGCGCCGCGGCCAGCAAGTCGCGGCCCCAGGTCGCGGCAGCTGCGGCCCGTCGCCGCGATGGCCGCGCCTCTTGGCGCGGCCAGCCGTCGCGACGGCGGCCACCGGCCCCCTAGGGTTTTTCGAAACCCTAACCCTTAACAGGCCAAATTTTTAGGGGGATGCCCAATTAACCATAGTGGGTTGTTTTCATGGCCCAAAAGCCTGAAAATTAGCCCATTTACACATAATTTTTCTTTTTTTATTTTTGGCCCCAAAAGCCTAAGTAATTAAAGGAAATTTAAATTTTGTGATAAAGGTTAAAGCGAAAAATTAAATATAAATAAAATGGATCAAGGTAAAAGGTTTTCAAAAATAACGTTTAGCACGTCACTCAATTTTTAGATTATTTATTAATCTTTATATGCATGTGATATAATTCTCTGCGTGGTTGTATATTCTTAATATATTATCTGCGTGGATGTGCTATTATGCTATGATTTTAGGGATCAGCCAGGTTCCAACATCTTTACTTTTCTGCTATTTTTCTTTTTGAGAGAAATTTGTAAGTGAGGTTATACATGTAAAAAGAAGCTGAAGGACCACCAAAAAGAGCTAAAGGCGTCTGCACAAAGAAAAAAGGGGATTCTCTTTGAAGTTCTCGAATTGTATTTACTTTTTCATGTACTTTTTCATGTAATTTCGGATCTCTTTTTCTGTTGGTATCGGCTGGCTGATCCCCATAGTCCTAATTTATTTTCATTGCATATACATTAAATGCGTGGATGTCTACTAACTCATGCTATTTTAATGTTAAAATGAAAACGTTAAATGCATGCGTGGATGTTTATTTCTTAAATAATTCACGTTATGAAAATGTTAAATACATGCGTGGATGTTTATTTTTTTAATAATAACTCATGCTATTTTAAACGTTGTAAGATCGCATGCGTGGATGTCTATTTTACATAGTTAAATAATCCATGCTATTTTTGTTTATGTTGCTAGATTGTTTAATGGCCAGACTTGATAATGTCGATTTTTCGGTCCTCAAGGCCGATGGGTCGAACTACTTGAGCTGGCAGTTGGACCTGAAGTTCCATCTGCGATCTCATAGGTTCAGTCTAACACCCACTAAAAAGGCAACAACAAGTACTACCGCAGCAGAAAAGGATGCTTCTAAAAAAGCCCCTCATACAGAAGAAGTTTTCGATATATTAAAGGCGAAAGCCATTATTTATATCAGGAAACATTTAGACTCGATCCTGAAGGACGAGTATCTTACTGTAGAAGATCCTTACGAACTGTGGGATGCACTTGAGGAGAGGTACAGACATCAGAGGGATGTCATACTCCCCCGTGCGTAGTACGAGTGGACTCACCTCCACATACAGGATTACAAATCCGTAGCGGAGTACAACTCAGCACTATTCAGTATCACTTCACGCCTAAAGTTGTGTGGTGAGAATGTGACTGAGAAAATGTTGTTGGAAAAGACGTTCACGTCTTCCCACGAGAAGGACATGATCCTCATGCAACAGTACCGTGAGAGGAAGTTCACTAAGTACTCTGAACTGCTTTCATGCCTCCAAATGGCTGAACATAACAGAGATTTGTTGGTTGCCACTTACAACCTGCGCCCTCCTGGTTCCGCTCCACCGCCACCTCCTGTAGAGGCACACTTCAAGTCTTCCCAGAAGAAGAAGATGGACAAGAAGGCTAAATTCCAGAAATGGAAGGAACAGAAGAAGAGGAAAAAGGCTACTCCTCAAGCTCCTCCCCAGAACCAGAAGTTCGTGGAAAAGAAGCAAAAGTGGATGTCCAACAAAGGTGGCACTCACAAGAAAAACTAGGAGGATAAGTGCTCCAAATGCGGAAAGACGGGCCACTGGTCCAGAATCTGCCACACCTAGAAACACCTACATGACCTCTACCAGGCAAGTCTCAAGCCTCACGCTGAGACAAACCTGATAGAAAGCGTAGCGTTACCAGAGACCACATAGAATCCAGAAGATTTCATGGGAGACGACACTATCTAGTTATGGACTATAAACAATTTTTATTTGCTAGCAATGTATCTTTCCTTTTTATACAACGTATTCAGTTTTTATTCCATGTCGAACTTTTGAGCATCTTAAATGAAAGTAGCTTTCTTCTTTTCATATTATTCATTGCTTAAATGTCTTTCTTAATGTAGATATTGTAATGCCATGCTAAGCTACTGCACAAGTACTAGAGTGGAGGTGAATAGTACTTTAAAATAATTAAGAGGCTAATTCCTAATTACCTTGCAACCTCTACCAATTAATGCGGAAATGCGGAATAGTAAATAATCGACAAAAAATAAACAAACGCAAACAAGCAATATTACTGGGTTCGGATCCACCCAAGTCTCCCCGACTTATTCCCGGTGATCCTACGTCCCAACCACCCGGATCACTTCCGGATACTTGAGTTAGAAACCTTAACTCAAGATTTCCACTATGAAATACTTGTGAAAAACCTTCACAAGTCAAATCATACACAAATGAAACTTGTGACTCCCACAACCCGGGATCACAAACACACTCTCACAACCGAGAGCGAATCACTTACAATATCAAAGTAAATTGAAATGAAATGCTTACCACAAAATACCTATGCCTTGAGTAAACTTACGATTTAGGGCAAAGATGATTTTGAGGAAGATGAAGAGGCACCAAACCCTAGCTCCAAGATGTAGACCAGATATGGAGAGCTATGGGGTTGTTGGTGACCTAGGATCAAGCACTTGGCTTGGAAGGCTCATAATCAATAAGTCTCTCTTTTGAAATAAGAGTGAGAAGAGATTCAAGATTGGAATGAAAGAGCTTTGAATGGGATTGAATGCTTTCTCTTTGATCTCTAAACTTGTCTTAATATCAGCCTTGAGTGCAATGAATGCAGCTCAACAAGTATATATAGGTTAGAGGAAAGAGAGAGAGAAAAACGTTTCAATTAAAGCTCCAACGGCTCTATTCTGAACCAAACTAGCCGGTCAAAGAACAACCACTGACCGACTAGTTCATCAACTAGTCGGTCGGTCAATCAACATGAACCGACTAACTGGTGAACAGGGAATAGGTCGAAGTTCAGACTTAAGGAACTAGTCGGTCAAAGCACACTTGCCAACCGACTAATTTCACAACTAGTCGGTCGGTGAGTTAACTTAGACCGACTAAGAGAAAAAACACAAAGTCTGAGAACAAATAGAATTAGTCGGTCCAAGAACAAAAGTTGACCGACTAGTTCATCAACTAGTCGGTCGCCAAATGTACATAGACCGACTAACGACAAACAGTAACTTGGCATGAACAGTAGAAGCTCAACTAGTCGGTCTAAGAAGGATCACTGACCGACTAGTTCACAAACTAGTCGGTCGGTGAGTCAACGTAGACCGACTAACTGTAAACGGTAAAGAGCTATGATTTGAGAAGGCAAACTAGTCGGTCCAAGAAGCATTGCCGACCGACTAGATCACCATCTAGTCGGTTGGTTCTTCTTCTTGAACCAACTAACATGCACAAGAAGTCGTGAAACGAAGCGTGATGCTTCGGGAAAGTTAGTATGGAATGCTTACAAGTTCCTAGCTCTAAGATAGGAGCGTTATGAAGATTAAAACGTAAGACCTACTCAAGGCTTAACATTCTACGGAACGAAGCTAAAAGACTATAAATAAAACTTAACGAACCGTCTTCGAAAGCTTCGATCCGAATCTTCATGACTTCTAAAAAGGTCCAAAAGCTTCAACGAAGCTTTAGGCATACGATCACGTGCTTTGAGAAGTCTCGAGACATCGCTTTGGATGTTCATGTGAATTTGGCGACGATCTCCATAACTGCGCTCACAAATTGTTAGTTCACGATATATTTATGTTTGTTCATCATCCAAAACCAAATCCGGGGAGTCCAATATCCAACAGATATGGAATCAATATGCCTAGTGAAAAATGCATCGACGCACTCAATTCTTCAAAACATAGACTACTTTTTGAGTATATGTAGCTATTCTGGTCCATTGAGAACACCCAGGACTAGCAATATAATTGAAGGATCAGGGGAAGCAACCATTTTTCTCCCCGGTCATATACTAATCACACTTAGAAATGCGTTATACTCCCCTAAATCAATCTGAAACCTCCTAAGCTTTAAAGATATCCGTTTAAACGTGTATCACTTAGAGACGGTCGAGGAAAATAAAAAAGAATACTTGCACGTAACGTCTCTTACAAATGGTACAAAAACCATTGTGGAACGTTTCAAGGGACTCCCCTCGGGGCTCTACCAAACAAGTATTCAATCTCCAGAAACATTAATGAAGGAGCACCTGCAGTGCCCCCAAACACCATAATTCCAACTCTGCATAGTAGACTGGGATGCCCTGGATCTGTTATGATGTACCGCATCATAAAAAGCTCATGGGGTACAGATTTGAAGAACCTGAAGATTCTTCAAAAAGGTAAATTCCCATGTCCACCCTGTTACAAGGGTAAACTAATTACGAGACCCACTCCACTGAAAGTGGACTTGGAGTCTCCAAGTTTTCTGGACAGAATCCATGGAGGCATTTGTGGGCCTATACACCCATCAAGTGGTCCGTTCATGTACTTTACGGTCCTGATAGACGCATCTACTAAGTGGTCACACGTGTGTCTATTATCCACCCGTAATCTAGCACTGTCTAAGCTTTTAGCTCAGATAATCAGGTTGCGGGCCCACTTCCCTGACTACCAGATAAAGAAACTTCGTCTAAACAATGCAGGGGAGTTTACATCACAAGTCTTCCTAGACTATTGCCAAGCACATGGCATTGAAGTCGAACATCCTGTAGCACATATTCACACCCAGAACAGGTTAGCAGAATCTCTAATTAAGAGACTGCAATGGATTGCTCGTCCATTATTACTTCAATCCCAGTTGCCAGTGAATGCATGGGGTCATGCAATTTTGCATGATGCATCTTTAATAAAATTAAGACCTTCTGGAGGTCAGTCATCTTCTCCTATGCAACTAGCACTTGGAGCCCCACCAGTTGTCTCACACTTGAGAATATTTGGTTGTGTAGAATACGTCCCCATAGCACCACCACAAAGGATAAAGATGGGTCCACAATGTCGCCTAGGCATTTATGTTGGGTTTGACACACCCTCCATAATAAGATTCCTAGAACCCCTTACGGGAGACGTTTTCAAGGCACGTCTAGAAGACTGTGAATTTGATGAAACATCATTTCCAAGACTAGGCTCACAAACCAAGAAGCCCGAAGCTTCAGACTGTATCACTTGGGATACAAAGATATTAAGTCACTTTGATCCGCACACAAGCCAGTGTGAGGATGAGATCCTGAAGATTCTCCATACCCAAAACACTGTCCATCTCTTGTCGGACAAATTTACTGACAACCAGAAGATTGTCAGATCATACTTCCCTGCTGCTAACACTCCAGCTAGGATTGACATACCGCAAAATGGATGCAATCCGACTGCAGCAGAAATGGTTGGACCTCTTAAAAAGAGAGGAAGACCACCGGGATCCAAGGGCCAAGTCCCTCAAAAGAGTAGGACCCTTGGCAATGGTAAAACAATACCACCACATGATGCTACTATAAGCCATGCTACCACATCTCTCCGAAACTCTCAAACAGAGGAAAAACCGGGAGAAAATGAAGTTTCGATACACTGTGTACGAACTGGGGAGTATTGGGACAGAATGAGCACAACCATAGATGACACATTTACGTGTAATATTGCCATCAACGTCGCATACTGCGACGATGACATTAAACCACGCTCTCTGACAGAATTTCAAAGCAGATATGATTGGCCAAAGTGGAAAGCGGCAATAGGAGTGGAGTTGGATTCACTCACAAAACGGAAGGTCTTCGGACCTATTATCCAGACACCAAAAGGTGTAAAACCTGTGGGTTATAAATAGGTATTTGTTAGAAAAAGAAATGAACAAAATGAGATCGTTTGCTACAAAGCAAGGCTTTTTGCGCAGGGTTTTACCCAACGTCCGCGGTGGATTTTGAGGCCACATACTCCCCGGTCATGGACGTGATCACCTTCTGATTCCTCATTGGCTTGACAGCTCAAGAGGGTTTAGATATGCAGCTTATGGACGTCGTAACTGCATACCTATATGGCAACTTAGACCGAGACATCTATATGAGATTACCTGACGGTTATTCCTTGCCTGCAGCACTAAAAGAGAGACAACATGACATCTACTCAGTGAAACTGCAAAGATCATTGTATGGTCTAAAACAATCTGGAAGGATGTGGTATAACAGACTGAGCGATTTCCTTGCAAAACAAGGATTTACAAATGACCCAGTCTGTCCTTGCATCTTTATAAGAGCAAATGCAACAGGATTTGTCGTTATAGCCGTCTATGTGGACGACTTGAACCTCATCGGATCTCCTGAAGAGATCGCCGAGATTTCTAGAAGCTTGACAGAAACCTTCGAGATGAAAGACATCGGAAAGTCAAAATTCTGTTTAGGTCTTCAAATAGAGCATCTTAACGATGGGATCCTGTTACATCAGTCAACTTACACATCGAACTTGTTGAAAAAGTTTCAAATGGATAAGTGCCACCCCCTCAGTATCCCCAATGGTTGTCAGATCATTGGATGTGCATAAAGACCCCTTCCAGCCGTTGGAAGAGCGGGAGGAAGTACTAGGCCCTGAAGTGCCTTATCTAAGTGCTATCGGTGCACTCCTTTACCTGGCTAACTGCACTCGCCCTGATATAGCATTTGCAGTCAATCTACTAGCCAGATATAATGCTGCACATACACAGCAGCACTGGGCCGGAGTTAAGCATCTTATGCGCTACCTCCAAGGGTCTATAGACTTAGGTATATTGTACAGGAAAGGGGCAACAACTGGTTTAGTTGGTTATGCTGATGTAGGTTACAGGTCCAATCCTTATACAAAGAAGTCTCAGACCGGATACATGTTTACCTACGGCGGCACTGTCATATCCTGGAGATCTGTAAAGCAGACCATGACAACCGTCTCATCCACTCACTCAGAACTTCTAGCGATCCATGAAGCAAGCAAAGAGAGTTTCTGGCTACACTATGTGATCCAGCACATCCTCACCTCCACCGGCCTGATGACCGACGTCCTTGCGCCTACACCACTCCATGAAGAAAATGCAGCATGTATAGCCCAGCTACATGACGGCTACATCAAAGGCGACAAGACGAAGTATATCTCTCCCAAGTTCTTATGGACGCATGACCTTCAGAAGCAAAAGCAGATTGAGGTACAGAAGATCCAATCATGTAATAACTTGGCGAATTTGCTTACCAAATCCCTGCATACTAGTATCTTTGAGAAACTTGTATATGAGATTGGGATGAGGAGAGTGAGAAAATGTAAACTGGGTCAGGATGAGAGGACTATGAACATATAGATACATAGGAGACTGATGTATAGATTCATATGAAATTTGCAAGCCCGAAGCTTGTTCAGATGAGGGGGAGTCAACTGCAGAGTTGTACTCTTTTCCCTTGGCTATTGGTTTTTTCCCACAGGATTTTCTATAGCCAAGGTTTTGACGAGGCAACCTCGTTGACTCTGGATCCTGAAGTATCCACCCCTAGACACATCCCTAAAACAGGGAAAGTTATGAATAAACTGTTCTTTATTTAACAAGGCAGTTATCATAATTCGGATCCTGAAGAATCCACCTCTTATTCAATGTTGGTTGGATAAGGGAAAGTGTTGTGAATAGGCCCATGAGGCCCATTGGGTATTCGGTCCATCATTGAAAGCTATAAATATGAGGGTAGTGGGGCTCTTAACCCCTTACACCCATTACTCTACTTTTCCCTTCACAACAGTTTTGTTAATTTTGTGTACCTTTTGGTTGCAATATAAAAAAATAGAAATAACATGTGCACAAAGTGCACGGGCATCCACAAACCAACCCACACACTCAGGACGTGTGTCCTATACGGGTGTTTCAGTGGGTGCAAAACCATGTAAAAATGAGAAGAGTTGGTGTGAGTGTGGGTATTGTCTTGAGAGTTTTGGTTTTTTTTAATTGGGGGTGTGTTTTGAGTGTTTTTTTTGGTCTAGGTGTTTTTGGTGGGATAGAGTATCCCATGTGGCACCCCTCTTTAGATGACACATATGACAAGTGTCACCTTAACCCCCCTCAATTGTATAATAGACTAGAAATAACATGTGCACAAAGTGCACTGGCAATCAAAAATGCCCCCCATGTCAGGACGTGGAACTGACATATGCGAAATCGTGCACGTGCTAACTCCCAAGTATAAGAGGTTACCAAGTAGTAATTTTCCTACTAAACCTAAGGTCGAACTCAGAAACAATTTGTTTACGATCAGCAACGATTGACAATTAGCTTTATCGATGAGGAAATATCACCTTTTGAAGGTGAGGGTTGATTGATTGAATTTTTGTGTTGAACTAAAGTGAATAATGCAAATGAAGAAAAGTGTTGGAGAGAACTATGGATGGCAGTAATGACCTGACCCGACCAGCCTGACCCGGTTTTGACCCGGCCCGACTCGACCCGCAGACAGCTCGAGACAAGCTTGGGCTTTGTATGCGCCCCGGCACGGTAAACTATAGAGGTTCTAAATACATTACTATTTTGATGCGAACCATGCAGTCAGCCAATAACCCATAACTCATACTATGTTCCACTGTTCTCCCAATTCGACCAATTCTCAATTCCAAATTACCAAATAAATCAAAAGTCTCCCCATTTCCAATTAAATTTTTTATTTGTGATTCGTAGTGATGGAAGTAATGACGTGACCCGACCGGGCCTGACCCGACCGGGCCTGACCCGGTTTTGGTAATAAATTACCTGCCCTGCCCTAGCCCGAGACCCGCCCCGCCATGGCCTGTAGATGGGTCGGGGCAAGCTTGGGTAGTTAAATGCCCGCCCCGACCTGCAATATTGCCATTCCTGGATAGAACTCAAAGATGAGAAGTGTGGGTGTTCATGGGTTCATGATGTAGTAGGTCTTGTGAATATATCCCAAATAAATATAACCTCTTATCCGGCTAAGGAAAGAGTGGTTGGATGATTGGCATTAAATCAAACATGTGTGGGTGTAATAAGAGTAGTGAATGAAATATTGAGAAAATCATATGAGCATAATAGAGAGGGTCCACTAGGATAATCCTCTATATGGATTTCCCTATGTGTTTTCAAGAATAACCTAGATCTCAAAGATTCATCCGCATATAAAAACTAAAAACATGCTAGAGATGATATCCATAAGCCATAACACATATCAATCCACCAAGAACACAAACAAGGAGTTTAGCTACTCATAATAATCAAAGACAACATTTTTATCTCCAAAAATATTATCCAATGGTTCGTACAAATAGCAAAAGTCAAGGAGACAAATAAAAACTAAACTTTGACACAAAGAAACCTCCTTTTGATATGATTCCCAAGCTTTTCTCCTTGAGCTCCTCCTTTTCTTCAAGCCTTCTCCTTCCTTTTCTTCAAGCCTTCTCCTTTGATTTTGAAATATGATGGAAGAGAAATGATTGGGCCACTTCATCTCTCTCTCCTTAAGTTAGGGTAGCCTCCATAGACTGGTGAAGCTATACCACTCATTCTCTGGATCAATGGCTGAGATTAAATTAGCATATCGGGACAAAATTCGGGTGAAAATGCAGCTAACCCGAACCAAAATCACCCAGTAATTGATGAAGCGTCACGGCCGTTCACCAATGTGACATGGTCGTGTCAAATCTATGCGAAAATTTTCAAATATGGCCTTCAGTTGGGCGCTAGACGCACGATCGTGTGTCAGAATGACATGACCGTGTGGAATTTCCACACGGTCATGTGCCCAGACTGAGTCAGTGTGGCCAAGAATCAATGTTCGGTTTGGTGCCAGACACGACCATGCGAAAGAATGGCAAGGCCATATCGACGTCTCCATGGGGCTGAAATTACCACACGGTCGTGTGAGATAACCGTGTGGCCCATTATGCACTTAGCTCCTCTTGAGCTCTTGAGCCTCCATAAAATCATTTTTTAAGAAAAATTCCAGAATCAAATTTAAAGTGTGGTTTAGCTACAGGAGTGTTATTTCATGCATATAAAATTGTTCGGCCCACAAATAAAATGGTTTACACAAAATGAACATATCAGAGCTCAAATATCTATGAATCGTGCATAAAATAACTCTTGTTAGTAGGTGAAAACATACAATTTTCACCTCTAATTAGGGACCGACCCACATAGATACTTGGCTATATGCAAAATCGGGTTCAAATGGGAAGATTGGGTGTGAGTGTGGATATTGTTTGGCGGGTTTGTTGCTTTTTATTGGGAGTGTGTTTTCGGTGTTTTGTTTTTAGGTGTGTTTTAGAAGTGATGTGACATCTTAGTTACATGAGACAAACATGCCACATGGGACACTGGAAAACTTGTAATTCCCTCTTTTATAGTATATATATTTCCCTTCAAGTTTTGGATTTTAAAAAAATCTAATCTGAATAGAAAATTTTAAATTGTAGTTAAAACTACCTTTTGGATGTTTCGCAGTTAAGAAAACAATAACTTCAAAGCCAAATAAACCTTAAACAGCGCTTTTGGAAGTACTAAACTAGAAGTAACTTGACTCTAAAATTTAGAGTTAATGTAACATAACTTCATTTCCAAACACATAAACCTACTTTGCCAACACAGCTTCTAAAATTGGGTTTTTGGTTTTGTAAGTTAAAATGAAACCGATGTTGTGAATGGATAATACCGAGTTGGTTAGTCGGTTGGGATCACAGCTTATCTTATAGATAAGACCGTATCTAATGTATCTTATCTGTACACGCTCCTTTATATGCTATAAATAAAGAGCTGGGGGTTTCTCTCCCAGATGATGATTCATAACACGTTATCAACACGAGACTCTAAACAAATATTCCACACAAAATCGATCGTTGCGAAAGCGAAGAAAGACGGGAGATCCACGCGCGCGGCGTCAAGCTTCATCAAACGAGCGTCGTCATCTGCGTAGACTTCGTTCAACCGTCACTATATCTGGAGGACGGATATAGTGGTAAATCTTGCTAAAAATGTCGTTTTTATCATACGTATGATAGTATTTTTCAAAGATCTCGCAAGATAGAAGTAGAATCTGGGCTAATCGTCCAAAAATCATGTTTTTAACAAGTTTTTAAATCTATAAATAAGAAAAATAGGGGGTTTACCCTATCCAGCCCCACCGCCGGCCTTGCCGCCGGCCTCTCCCCCACCCCAACCCCAACCCCCCCCCCCAAAGGGGGGCACCGTCGGTCCCCCCGTAGGGGGGGCGACACTCAGGCTGTCGAACTCCCCCCTCCGAAGGGGGGCGCTGCCCCCCCCCCCCCCCCCCCCCCCGAAGGGGTGGCGCTCAGGCTGCCATCGACCTCCACCCGAAGGGGGAGTGGCGCTCAGGCTGCCGAACTCCCTCCCGAGGAGGGGGGCTGTCACGCCCCGCTTCCCTAAAATGGAGGCGAGACGTGAAAAGGTCCGCACGAGAATGGAGCTGTGAAGCCCCAAACCCGATAAGCGTCAATAAAACATAAGCAGGTCCCTGTAACCACAAAAGGAACAAAAATAATAACACAATGAGAGACAGAAATAAAATCTCAGATCTCAGAGTTTGTCCAACATTAAAAATTAAGTTCAACATCCAGAAAAGCCACCAGGCTAAAAGAAAGAGTCTAAAGGCCCAGAACAAGGCCAACAAAAGGGACAACATAACAAAGTATAGGTGCCACGCACCGACAACTAAACAGCAGTCTAAAACAAAAGGGGAAAGCTCAACGGAGACACTAGGAATGGTCCCCAGTGTCCATGTACTCCTCGTCAAACACAGTCTCGGGCTCGACGACAGCAAACACCTCGTCCTCAACAATGTACTCAGGCTCAGGATCTAACATGTGTCACCCAAAAGAGTAAAGGGGCACATGTCAGCAAGTCTAAAAGACTTGGGCAAGGAAACTGAAAAGGAAGGCAAACTAACAACCTAGCAGTTATAGTATGCATGACATGACAGTTATGGTATGAGTGCACAAGTAAGACATGGTGAAACAATAAGTACAAGAGAACAATTATCAGGACAAGCCAAGAGTAGCCAAGCTACTAACAATCTCAATCCTTTCACTAGTCATGTTTCAAGTCGTTTGTAGATGTTTACGCCTTACAGCTGAACGGTTGACATTCACACTGATTGGCCGCTTAACACTACCCCAGAAACCAGAGTTTACGCCTTACAACTGCAGTTGCTGATCGGGCAGACTCCCAGTTGAATGGCCGCTTAACTCTTACCCCAATACCCACATGTGAACGAGCCAGGGTCCCTGTACACGAGCTCAGTAAATGAGCCAGGGTTGCCCCGTACAAGAGCTCGTTTCCTGGATCACAACCAAGAGCGTATTTTATTTGGCATAGGGGTGCACCTAGCCTCAATCATTTCACAAGATGTAGCGGAGCTACGCAATCACGGGAACACTTAAAGAATGCAATGACATGACAATTAATTTGCGTACCGTTAATGGAAATTAAACATGACATGGTAGTTGTGCAACATGATGAATGTCGGATCTAGATTCGTTGTCAAGCTAGTTCCTAAAATTACGCCTAGGCGAGTATCATTTCATCGCCTAGTCTCTTTTACGCCTACAACAAGCAAATGGCATAAGACATGGCCCAAAACCCTAAGTGGCAAGTTTCACTTGCCTAGCACCGAGGATGACGATCAACGAGGGTTCGTCCCACAGACGCTAATCTACGGGGAAGTCGCTGTTATGGAGAAACAATCATCAAAACAACATTCATTTCATTAGGGTTTCACAAAAACACAAATGAGTTATGAGGATATTAAGAGATCGATTTATTACCGTATCGGAAGCGGAAGAACGATGCCGAGCAAGCACGGCAACGGAAGAAATGTTCCGGGGAACCTAGGGTTCAGATCTGGAAAGGATGGGGAAAATCTGGAGAAATGGGGTTTTGGGGGTTGGAGATGGCCTAGGGCATGGTGGTTGGTCAAAATGGAGAGGGGGAGAAGCTCTAGATGAAGGAGGAAGGCTAGAGGAAGGTTGTGGAAGATCAGAGGTCAAGGGGGAAGGAACGAAGCCAGGAGAAGAGAAAAGAAGAAAAGAAACGAAGTGGGGTATTTATAGAAAACGGCTTGGCGGCTGCCCAGAAATTAGGGTTTCGACACTGATTAGTCGGTCAAAGAAGGTTGGCTGACCGACTAGTTTAGCAACTAGTCGGTCTGTCGATTAACTGTGACCGACTAACACCAAGCAGCGAAAGTAGGGAAAAATCTGGGTAATGAATTAGTCGGTCTGTGAAGGCCTGTCGACCGACTAGTTTGCAACCTAGTCGGTCGGTGAGTGTTCATGCACCGACTAACGATAAACAGTAACTCAGGTGAAATCTACTGACAGAAACTAGTCGGTCTGAGAGCAAGTTCTGACCGACTAGTTTCACATCTAGTCGGTCGTTAATTGTTCTTAGACCGACTAATAGTAAACAGTAACTCCTGAGAAATTAACAAAGCCAACTAGTCGGTCCATGTAGGTTTGCCGACCGACTAAATCGTCATCTAGTCGGTCAGTTCCCCTTCTTGCACCGGCTAACATGCACAAAAAGTTCCGAAATGGAGCGTGAAGCTCCGGGATCGATTCCTAAGACTCCTAGGCTTGATCTAACCATAAGATATGACCGATATGAAGCCAGTCACGAATGACTTACTCCGAAATCGACGATTCTAAGGAAGAAGCTAGAAAATCACGAAGAAACGATCAGAAACGAAAGCTACGGAGACGAAAACCACACATGAGGAGAAAATCCACCAAAGCATATAATATAATATAATAAATCCAGACACATGAAAACAAGTCGTTACATCCTCCCCAACTTAAGAAAAATTCCGTCCTCGGAATTTCCCAACACTCACGTGTCCGGAAACAAAAGTGGGAATCGCTCTCGCATCTCATCCTCATTCTCCCAAGTAGATTCTCCTGGCGAGCCGTGTCGCCACATCACCCTCACAAGATTGACAACCTTGTTCCGAAGTGACTTCTGACGCCTGTCCAGAATCTGCACTGGCTGCTGGTCATACGTCATATCAGGGTGAACGGTAATCTCCGAGAAATCCACAGCATGAGATGGATCGCTAATGTATTGACGAAGCTGCGACACATGGAAAATATTGTGAACTCCCTCCAAAGATGGCGGCAAGGCTAAGCGGTAAGCTACCTCGCCAACTTTCTCCAGAATGTCAAACGGTCCAATGTATCGCGGGCTCAATTTCCCTCGCTTCCCAAAGCGAATCACACCACGATTCGGAGAAATCCTCAGAAACACATGGTCGCCCGGCTGAAACTCAAAAGGACGCCATTTAGCATCCGCCCAATGCTTAAAACGGTCCTGAGCAATCCTCAACCTCTCCCGAATATTCCTGACAATATCCACGGCCTCCACAATCATCTCAGGTCCCAACAGCTCCCGATCACCAACGTCATCCCAACTCAATGGCGATCGACATTTCCTCCTATAAAGAGCGACGAAAGGCTCCATGCCAGTACTCGCCTGGAAGCTGTTGTTGTAAGAGAACTCTACCAGATGTAGATAGTCCTCCCACGAACCCTTGAAATCCAACATGCACGCCCTCAGCATGTCC
This sequence comes from Scilla litardierei, assembly GCA_030789695.1. Taxonomy (NCBI): domain Eukaryota; kingdom Viridiplantae; phylum Streptophyta; class Magnoliopsida; order Asparagales; family Asparagaceae; genus Scilla; species Scilla litardierei. The sequence continues at coordinate 109,219,653 of CM061130.1, read as the reverse complement.
TCCAAGATCTGAATCGTCCTCTCGGACTGGCCATCCGTCTGCGGATGGTACGCCGTGCTGAAACTCAGACGCGTACCCAAACTCTTCTGCAAACTCTGCCAGAACTGAGATGTGAACCTCGTGTCGCTGTCCGACACGATACTCACGGGGACTCCGTGAAGTCGTACGACCTCCTGCACGATTCATGTTACATCACTATCCAACTAGGAAAAGGAAATAGAAACAGAGAGTAAAAGAATTTACCTCCATATATCTCCTCGCTAGCGCCTCAGTGGACTGTCCCACTCGGAATGAAATAAAGTGCGTGGATTTGGTCAATCGATCTACGATCACCCAAATCACGTCATTCTGCTTCGGACTCCGAGGTAATCCAGTCATGAAATCCATAGTGATGTGTTGCCATTTCCACTCCGGAATCGGAAGCGGTTGTAGCAACCCGGCCGTACGCTGATGCTCCGCCTTCACTTGCTGGCAAACCAAACACTTGGCTACACTCCGAGCCACACTCCTCTTCATGCCATGCCACCAATATTTCAGACGAAGATCCTGGTACATCTTGGTCCCACCAGGATGCACAGAATACGGCGAACTATGTGCCTCCACCATCAACTCCTCTCTGATATCCCCAGCTGGCACACATAACCTGGCTCCAAACCTCAGCGAGCCATCCTCATGAATCAAAAAGTCAGTCCGTAGACTGGCTTCCACCTGCTCCCGAATCTTCACCAGCTTCGGATCCTCAGCCTGGCCAGCCTTGATCCGATCCACAATCGTCGACTGTATCTGCATACACATCAACGAAGAAGCCTCCCCAAGAAGAACAATCTCCACACCAGACTCGCAAAAATCCTGCTGCAATCTCCACTGCGAGGTCAAAATCATCACCGCTGGAAGCCTGGTCAGCGCATCAGGAACCACATTCACCTTGCCAGTGTGATACTGCAATTCAATCTCATAATCCGCCATGAGCTCCAACCATCGACGCTGTCGCATGTTGAGCTCCTTCTGAGTAAAAATGTACTTCAAGCTTTTGTGATCTGTGAAAATCTTCACTTTCTCACTCAGCAAGAAGTGCCTCCAAATCTTAAGAGCAAACACAACGGCAGCCAACTCCAAATCATGCGTCGGGTAATTCTTCTCATGAACCTTAAGCTGACGAGACGCATAAGTCACTATATGCCCGTGCTGATGCAAAACACAACCGAGACCCTTGCCAGAAGCATCGCAAAAGATCTCAAATCCACCGCTGCGATCAGGCACAACAAGAATAGGGGCAGTCGTCAATCTCTCCCTCAGAACACCAAAAGCATTCTCACAATCACCCGACCAAACAAAAGGTACATCCTTCCACGTCAATCTGGTCATCGGCTCAGCAATACGGGAAAAGTCCTTAATGAAGTGCCGATAGTAACCAGCAAGTCCAAGGAAACTCCGAATCTCAGACGCTGACTGCGGAACAGGCCACTCTCTGATGGCCCCGATCTTCTCGGGATCCACTGAAATACCATCTCTAGTCACCACATGCCCGAGAAAAGCAACTCTGTCCAGCCAAAACTCGCACTTCGAAAACTTAGCATACAACCGATGCTCCCTCAAAATCTCCAACACCGTCCTCAAGTGCGAGGCATGCTCTTCCTCCGACTTAGAATAGATCAGAATGTCGTCAATAAAGATAACGACAAACTTATCCAAAAATTCGTAGAAAATCAGGTTCATCAGATTCATGAAAACTGCGGGTGCATTGGTTACACCGAAAGGCATAACCACAAACTCGTAGTGTCCATACTTCGTCCTGAACGCTGTCTTCGGAATATCTCCCTTCTTCACATTCAGCTGATGGTAACCACTCCTCAGATCAAACTTCGAAAACACCCTCGAACCTCCAAGCTGATCAAAAATATCATCGATGCGAGGCAACGGGTATTTATTCTTGATGGTCACCGCATTCAACTCCCGATAGTCCACGCACATGCGACGCGAACCATCCTTCTTCTTCACCAGCAGCACCGGTGCTCCCCACGGAGACACACTAGGATTGATATAACCCTTCTGCAAAAGCTCATCCAGCTGCTTCCGCAACTCCTCCAGCTCAGCGGGTGCCATACGATACGGCGCCTTCAAAATCAGCTACGCTCCCGGAACAAGATCAATAGAAAATTCTAAAGCTCGATCAGGTGGCAAACCAGACATCTCCTCAGGGAAGACGTCATCAAAATCTCGCACCACAGCCGGCCTCTCCAACTCCATCTGCATAGCCACAACCTCCACCGGCCTGGCCCGAAACCTGACAGGACCAAGCGAGCTGCTACCACGGCTGAACTCAAATACTGGATGTCCGGGAATCTCGAACACCACCTTCTTTCTCCGACAGTCGATCGTAGCATAGAAGCTCGCAAGCCAATCCATCCCAAGGACTGCATCATAGTTGATGATGTCGTGGATAATGAAATCAGCGTAAAGCTCATGTCCACAAACCACCAACGGGCAAGAATTGCAACCAAGATGCACCGAGACCACGCCATTCCCTGTAACGATATTCCAACTCTTGGAAAGAGGGGATGTCGACAAGGAATGCTTCTCCATGAAGCTCCGAGAAATAATGCACATCGATGCACCAGAGTCAAAGAGAACTCGTGCAGGAAATGTGCACACCAAAATCACACCTACAAACAGTCTAACAATCAAGCCCTAGTCTAGCAACCAATCATGTTCACGCAAACAACATAATCTAACAATCAAAACTAGCTAGGAAAGTAACAGCTAGATTGAGGATTACCTGCGATAACCTCATCCACAGCCTCGCTCTCCACATCGGTCATCAGAAAAGCCTGCCTCCTCGGAGGAATAGCCTGCTGAAAAGCCTGCCTCTGTGGAACAAGAGCTGCTCCACGTCCAGCAGGAACAGACGCTCGCTGCTGCAACGGCTGTGCTGCAACAGGTGCCCTCCGCAGCTGATTCGCATGCCGACAATCCTTCGCGACATGAGAAGCATCACCACAAACCAAACACTGGCCCAGAAACTTCCTACACTGATCCTTGATGTGGCCAGGCTTGCCGCAGAAATGGCAAGTCTTCTGAATAGGCCCTCCTGGCCTCTTGAACTGAGCTGGCTGATTAGGCTTGAAACCAGGCCTAACCACCGCTCTGGCCTGCTCCATAGGCCTCTTCCCAGTACCAGAAACATGTCCTCTCCTCTGACTCAAGTTCAGCTCCTGCCTCCTCGCAGCGACCAGAACCTTCTGATAAGAGTCCAGATCAGAGGAAGACACAAAACTCTGAAGCTCCAAAGCAAGTCCCTGCAGGAACCTCTGAGCCCTCTCATCAGCATCTTCTCTTCCGCATCCCACCAGTTCCGAGCATTATCCTTGAGTTGCCTCTTCGCCAAATCAACACATCCAGCCGGGGTGATCTTGGTCATCTTCAAGTTATCCTCAATGTTCCGAATCCACTCATCGGCAGCCATAGGACCCTCAGACCCATCAAAATATGCGGGACCCAACTCCCAGAATTGTTTCGCTCCCGGCTCGGATCGAGGGGCATCCGGAAGTGCCCGGGCAGCTCGAGCAAGTGGAGCATTCTGGACTTGTAGGAGCACGCCCTGCTGCACTTGCATCATCTGAAGCATTATCCGCATCATCTCTCCATTGGTGGGTTCCCGCTCAGGCTCCTCATCATGAGGGGCGCACCACTACCTCCACCACGGGTGAATCACCTTCCTTCCATTTAATGACACAGAAAACGAAGCAGATTAGACTCATAGCTTATGACTCGGATGTCGAACTTAGTTTATTGGACATTCTAACATTATTATCGTCATTTCGATAATCACAGTTACAGAAGGACCTGCATGGGCCACCAACAAAACCTGTCACGCCCCGCTTCCCTAAAATGGAGGCGAGACGTGAAAAGGTCCGAACGAGAATGGAGCTGTGAAGCCCCAAACCCGATAAGCGTCAATAAAACATAAGCAGGTCCCTGTAACCACAAACGGAACAACAATAATAACACAAGTAGAGACAGAAATAAAATCTCAGATCTCGGAGTTTGTCCAACATTAAAAATTAAGTTCAACATCCAAAAAAGCCACCATGCTAAAAGAAAGAGTCTAAAGGCCCAGAACAAGGCCAACAAAAGGGACAACATAACAAAGTATAGGTGCCACGCACCGACAACTAAACAGCAGTCTAAAACAAAAGGGGAAAGCTCAACGAAGACACTAGGACTGGTCCCCAGTGTCCACGTACTCCTCGTCAAACACAGGCTCGGGCTCGGCGACAGCAAACACCTCGTCCTCAACAATGTACTCAGGCTCCGGATCTAACATGTGTCACCCAAAAGAGTAAAGGGGCACATGTCAGCAAGTCTAAAAGACTTGGGCAAGGAAACTGAAAAGGAAGGCAAACTAACAACCTGGCAGTTATAGTATGCATGACATGGCAGTTATGGCATGAGTGCATAAGTAAGACATGGTGAAACAATAAGTACAAGAGAACAATTATCAGGACAAGTCAAGAGTAGCCAAGCTACTAACAATCTCAATCCTTTCACTAGTCACGTTTCAAGTCGTTTGTAGATGTTTACGCCTTACAGCTGAACGGTTGACATTCACACTGATTGGCCGCTTAACACTACCCCAGAACCCAGAGTTTACGCCTTACAACTGCAGTTGCTGATCGGGCAGACTCCCAGTTGAATGGCCGCTTAACTCTTACCCCAATACCCACATGTGAATGAGCCAGGGCCCCTGTACACGAGCTCAGTAAATGAGCCAGGGTTGCCCCGCACAAGAGCTCGTTTCCTGGATCACAACCAGGAGCGTATTTTATTTGGCATAGGGGTGCACCTAGCCTTAATCATTTCACAAGATGTAGAGGAGCTACGCAATCACGGGAACACTTAAAGAATGCAATGACATGACAATTAATTTGCGTACCGTTAATGGAAATTAAACATGACATGGTAGTTGTGCAACATGATGAATGTCGGATCTAGATTCGTTGTCAAGCTAGTTCCTAAAATTGCGCCTAGGCGAGTATCATTTCGTCGCCTAGTCTCTTTTACGCCTAAAACAAGCAAATGGCCTAAGACATGGCCCAAAACCCTAAATGGCAAGTTTCACTTGCCTAGCACCGAGGATGACGATCAACGAGGGTTCGTCCCACGGACGCTAATCTACGGGGAAGTCGCTGTTATGGAGAAACAATCATCAAAACAACATTCATTTCATTAGGGTTTCACAAAAACACAAATGTGTTATGAGGATATTAAGAGATCGAGTTATTACCGTATCGGAAGCGGAAGAACGATGCCGAGCAAGCACGGCAACGGAAGAAACGCTCCGGGGAACCTAGGGTTCAGATCTGGAAAGGATGGGGAAAATCTGGAGAAATGGGGTTTTGGGGGTTGGAGATGGCCTAGGGCATGGTGGTTGGTCAAAATGGAGAGGGGGAGAAGCTCTAGATTAAAGAGGAAGGCTAGAGGAAGGTTGGGGAAGATCAGAGGTCAAAGGGGAAGGAAAGAAGCCAGGAGAAGAGAAAAGAAGAAAAGAAACGAAGTGGGGTATTTATAGAAAACGGCTTGGCGGCTGCCCAGAAATTAGGGTTTCGACACTGATTAGTTGGTCAAAGAAGGATGGCTGACCGACTAGTTTAGCAACTAGTCGGTCTGTCGATTAACTGTGACCGACTAACACCAAGCAGCGAAAGTAGGGAAAAATCTGGGTAATGAATTAGTCGGTCTGTGAAGGCCCGTCGACCGACTAGTTTGCAACCTAGTCGGTCGGTGAGTGTTCATGGACCGACTAACGATAAACAGTAACTTAGGTGAAATCTACTGACAGAAACTAGTCGGTCTGAGAGCAAGTTCTGACCGACTAGTTTCACATCTAGTCGGTCATTAATTGTTCTTAGACCGACTAAAAGTAAACAGTAACTCCTGAAAAATTAACAAAGCCAACTAGTCGGTCCATGTAGGTTTGCCGACCGACTAAATCGTCATCTAGTCGGTCGGTTCCCCTTCTTGCACCGGCTAACGTGCACAAAAAGTTCCGAAATGGAGCGCGAAGCTCCGTGATCGGTTCCTAAGACTCCTAGGCTTGATCTAACAATAAGATATGACCGATATGAAGCCAGTCACGAATGACTTACTCCGAAATCGACGATTCTAAGGAAGAAGCTAGAAAATCACGACGAAACGATCGAAAACGAAAGCTACGGAGACGAAAACCACACATGAGGAGAAAATACACCAAAGCATATAATATAATATAATAAATCCAGACACATGAAAATCAGTCGTTACAGGGGCAGTGCTCAGGCTGCCATCGACCTTCCCCCGTAGGGGCAGCAGCGCTCAGGCCGCCGTCGAAACCCCCCCCCCCCGAAGGGGGGCGACGCCCCTGCCCCACCGATCCCCCCCGAAGGGGGCGGTGTTCGGGCCACCGATGTTCCCCCTCCCCCGAAGGGGGGCGCTACTGTATCCCACCCCCACCCAGCCACTGCGACAGAGGGGGGTCCCCCTGCCCCCTGTCGCCCTTGCGCTGCGGGGCGACCGCCCCTCCCCCGGGCGCAATGACAGGGCAGCGACGGCGACAAACCCTAGCTGCCGTTGCCCCCAAACTCCCTGAAGCCCACATAAAAAAGTAAAGCCTTGCGGGCCTGAAGCCCGCAGGCAAACTGCGGGCTTCAAGCCCGCATGCCTATTATTCAAAAAAAAATGAGACTGCGGGCTTCAGGCTCGTATGCCAGTTTTTCGAGAAAAAAAGAGGGGGCAAATTACATTTAAAAGGGGCTAAAATAATCTTTAAAAAGGCTTCTTAGGGGGCTAAAACTTTGATTAAAAAGGATTCTTGGGGCCTAAAATCATGAAAAATCACGATAAATTTATGTGGGACTGTTGGGGACATTTGGGGACAATTTGGGGATGATTTAAAAAGGCAAATTCCTTCCTTTTATGAAGAACATGTCAAATATTGGGCTCCTTTTCAAACTTTTTGAATAGCCCAACTAGCACAACCTTTACATTATATGATACCCTTTGTAGGATCATTAATATATGCTTCGTATCATTTTGGCTTATTCTGTGGATAAACTATGTTTGGTTGTGCAAATATTAAAACTTAATAATTAGGAAGATCCTGCGACCGCTCTGTCGTTAGTCAGCTAACCTAACGATGTATGACGTTGCTCAGTTGTCCAATAATTATTAAGTAATTAAATTGTTTATCCCTTTCTGCGAATATAAATGCATGTGATGCCTGTGATGAAAATATCTGCTGAAAATATTTGATGAGCACAAATTTTTGCATGGATGGCTAAATTACGGTTTTTGATCGGCTGTTTAAGTCCGACATTTTATTTCCTGCACTTTTCTTTTATTTTTGAGAGAAATTGTAATGAGGAATTTATGTAAATGTCCAAGACCGAAGGACACTTTCCATGGAGACGGAGGCCACAAGTGAAGCTGAATATCTTATATGAAACCCACGGGGTTTCCAAAGTTGTAATTTCTTTTTAAGCTTTTATTTGTGTAATATGGACTGTAATGGACTTTGGACTTTTTATTTATGTGGGACTGGTCGATCCACGCAATTAGCTCTTCATATAAAAATTTCATCCGCTTGAAAATGTTAATTGTTTAAATTATTAATTCATGCAAAATTTGTGTTGTGCTAGATAAAATAGCTAAAATTGCAAGTGTTGATTTCGAAGTGCTGGATGGATTAGGAAGAAACTATCTGAGCTGACAGCTCGATGTGAAGTTTCATCTGCGGGCTAAGTCCCTCATTTCCGTTGTGACTAATAATGAAAATGTAAGCAATATAGAAAAGGTACAAGCCATTATCTATATTTGCCGACATGTGGATAAGACCCTAAAGTGCTGAATACCTTACAGTCGAAGATCCATTTGAGCTGTGGACTGCCCTTGAGGATAGGTATAAACATCAGAAAGATGTTATACTACCAAAGGCACGATATGAGTGGGAGAACTTTAGACTATAGGACTTTAAGTCCATAGCTGATTACAACTCAGCTCTTTTTAGCATCACCTTACGCCTGAAGTTGTGTGGTGAAAAAGTCTCAGAAGATCGCATGCTGGAAAAGATGTACACGTCTTTCCATGAGAAAGATGCGATACTAATGCAACAATACCGTGAACGCAAATTCACCAAGTATTCTGAGCTGCTGTTATGTTTACTCATGGCTGAACAAAACAGAGAGCTTCTCCTCGCCACTCACAACATGCACCCCCTGGCACTGCCCCCTTTCAGAGGCCAACAATGCCTCTTCGTCTAGAAAGAAGAGAGACAACAAAAGAAAAGAAAGACCATAGAAGGGGAACAGAACAAAAGGGCAAGGGGCCAAGTCCAGCAGCGAAGAAATGAATGTAAGCGGAAGTTCACTTGGCGCAGAAATGACAATAATAGAAATGATGCGCCCCCACCCAAAGAGTGAATGGGAAGACAGTGCCATAGTTGTGGCATAAAAGGCCACTGGTCCAGAGTGTGCCGAACTCTACATCATCGCCAGGATTTGTATAAAGAAATCAAGAAAAATAAAGCTGAAACAAACCTGGTGACCTCTGATGCTCCAGTCAAGTCTACAGCTGACGACTTCGAAAATGAAGACCTGCTTGATTAGCCTTCTATTTTTATCTTAGCTAATTGGGTTAAGAACATTTCATGTTATGAGAGCTTTTTGAAATTATGTGGGTTGATTTCGCAAGAAAATGTTTCTCTGAAAATGTGCCTATATGATTCATCTTTTAGATGAACTGCTCTCATGACTGATTAGTATACAATAAATAAACACATACGATCCTTCAATACAAAGCTAAATTTAAGGGCCATATTGAAGGTTCTGGGAATGCAACACTGTTGCTCCCAACCGACACAAAAATAAAGGATGCACTGATCTCTCCGAATTCCAACCGAAACTTACTAAGTTTCAAGGACATCCATTTCAACGGATTCCATTTGGAAACAACAAATGTAAATGAAAAACAAATTACTGTATGTAACGTCTCAAGAAAAAGGAGTAAATCCATACTTGAACTTTTTGAGAGCCTTTCAACATGCCTCTACCATACAAAGATTCAGAGAGAGAAAGCGGATTTAACGGAGCACCTGAAGTGCCCGACATCGGCCAAGTTTTTACTTTAGCATGATAGACTTGGCCACCCTGGATCAATGATGATGCACAACATCTTATTCTATAGGTAAGACTTGAAGAACCAGAAAATGCTTCAGAAGGGAGAATTCCCTCGCATCCCTTACTATAAGGGAAAACAAATTACAAGGCCATCTATATTAAAATCTGAAAAAAGAATCTCCACGCTTCCTCGAAAGAAAATAAGGAGATTGATGTGGACAAATCCACCCCCTAGTGGGCTATTTCGGTACTTTATTGTACTGATAATTGCATTCTCAAAATATTCGTATGTGTGTCTACTATCGACCCGCAACTTAGATTTTCCAAAGCTATTGGCACATATAATTATGTTGTGAACACATTTTCCAGACAATCAAATAAAGAAAATAAGTCTGGTTAATGTTGGGAAATTTACCTCCCGATCATTTCAAGAGTACTGCTAATCAACGGGAATAGAAAATGAATATACATTGCCACATGTTCATACCGAAAATGGGTCGGTAGAGTCACTGATAAATAGACTCCAATGGATTGCACGTCCATTGTTGATGAAATTCCGATTGCCGGTGGATGCATGGGGACATGCAAATTCTGCATGCTGCATCGTAAATGAAAATAAGACCCTCTGGAGGTCAGAGTCTCCAATGCAACTTGCATATGGAATGCCACCGAACATTTCTCACTTGAGAATCTTCGGTCGCACAATTTAAATCCTCATCGCACCACCATTGAGGACAAAAATGGGTCCTCAACGTCGCCTAGATATCTATGTAGGGTTTGACTCACCCTCAATTATAAGATACCTAGAACCCCAAACGGAAGACGTATTTAAGGCACATATTAAAGACTGTGATGAGACGAGTTTCCCCAAAATAGGCCCAGATACTGAAAAATCTGGCACAAAGCAAATTATAACGTGTGATACAAAAAGCTTGACCCACTATGATCCAGTAACAATACAATGTGAAGATGAGATCCTGAAGATCCTCCATATATAGATCACTGTTCACCAATTACCGGAATCATTTACTGACAACCAGAAGATTGTCAGATCACACATCCCTGTTGCAAATACTCCAGCTAGGATTGACATCCCCGAGAATGGATGCAACCTACCAGCAGCAGAAGTGGCTGATCCTCAACAGAAAAAAGGCAGACCACTAAGCTCCAAGGACATAAACTCCTGGACACCTTAGGACAATACTACCACAGGACAATGAGCTCATGTCCGCACTCTCACCCTTCCCGGAATCCACTGCAGAGGAAATGCCAGGAAAAACTGAAATTGAAAGTAAATGTTGTACGTATTAGGGAGGTGTTGGACAAAAAGAACATAATTGTCGACAATGTATTCACATATCATGTTGCCATATACATCGCAAAAGTTATGATATCTATAAAATATCGTTCCATACTCCGTTGCTAAAATACAAACGTAGAGATTGGCCAAATATGGAACGCGACAATAAAAGATGAGCTGGACTCACTTATGAAACGTGAAATGCTCGGACCTGAAGTCCTGATACCAAAAGGTGACAAACTTGTGGGTAACATAAGTATTGTACACATAAAAAAATCGTTTGCTATAAGGTACAACCTATAGCCCAAGAAAATTTCGCTGAAACTAGGGATTGAACAAATTAAAACGTGGGAATACCTTACGATTTGACAAAGGAAATTTTGGATATGCTTTTATTGGATGTTGTGACGGCATATCTTTGTGGATATCTTGGTAAAGATAAATTCCACATTTCCTCAAATGCCTGAATAGACTTCGGGATATCTATTCTATTGAAGAAAAACAATAAGAATAATAAATAATGTAACCCAAGAGAATCATTTGACAAAGCAATGATTCCTATTGAGGATTGTCTTTGCATCTAAGCAAAGAACATGACTTGAGATCATAGTTGTAAACAACTTAAATCTCATCGGATCTCCTGAAGAGAAAACCGAAATATATGTTCAAGCCTGACTATTAAACATGAAATGAAAGACCTAGGCAAAAATAAATTAAGTCATGGCTCACAGATTTATTATCTTAATAGAATCCTGTTACATACGTCCAGAAGTGCGTTAAAGAAATTAAAAGGAACATTGTCATCTAATGTACACCTATGGTAGTACACTCTATGGATGTACAAAAAGACCCCTTCAGATCGATGGAAGAGGTGGAGGATATAATTGGTCCTATAGTCCCTTATCTAAGTGCAATCGGCACTCCTGGCTAACTGCATACGTTCCGATATAGCAGTTGCAGTAAACTCATTAGCCAGAGATAATTAGGCACCTAAAAGGTCCACTAGACCAGAGTTAAGCATCTTCTGCGCTTCCTCCAAGGGTCGAAAGATTTGGGCTTATATTATAAAGTATCATCCTCCATGTTTATGCAAATACAGGTTAACAGGTCTAATCCATACACTGAGAAATCATAGACTGGGTACCGACAGTGAGATAGCCATCTATTGCAGATCTGCAAAGCAAATTATGAAGGCAACATCATCCTATCATTCCGAGATCCCCACCACACCAAAGGTGTATTTGAGGGCGCCTGGTGATACATCACATCCCAGTGACGACTGGGATAGAGGATGATATTGTGGAGCTGACCACATAATCTGAAGACTACATCAGAGGCGACGAAACTTAGCACACCTCTCCAGAGTTTTCTGGATCCAGCAGCCGCTTAATGGTGATAATATTTGTAATCTACGTATATTTTCGGAATGTTGTAGATAGGAGTGATGAGATAAGCCTAAGAGATCTGAAAGCCTAAGGGCTGTTACAGATCAGGGGGAGTTGAGGGAATTTGTACTCTTTTTCCTTATTTTCCGCAGGGTTTTCCATAGCCAAATGTTTTAACGAGACAAAGCACATCAACTCTGGATCCTGAAGTATCCACCCCTTTGTGACGCTCAGAATCCCGAAGTGTTTATGGGCAGAGTCGCTCATACATATCAAGGGGAGTTAGAGAGCGTTTGTACTCTTTTTACTTAACTATGGTTTCTCCCACATGGTTTTCCATAGCTAAAGGTTTTAACGAGACAAACATCACCAACTCATGATCCTGAAGTATCCATCCCATGTGAAACTCCTACTACGCTCAGAATCCTGAAGTATTCATGAGCAGAGTCCACACCTATGGCTGGATAAGGGGGAGTATTGTGAATGGATAATAGCGAGTTGGTTAGTCTCGTGGTATCACGGCTTATCTTATAGATAAGACCGTATCTAATGTATCTTATCTGTACACGCTCCTCTATATGCTATAAATAGAGAGCTGGGGGTTCCTCCCCCAGATGATGATTCATAACAACCGATGATATAATGTATTATGTGCCTATTAGGGCTCACAAGGCCTATAAATACAACATAAGGCCCAAAAAGACTCGTAAAGCTCGTGAAGACCAATCTAGGCCTATAATCTCAAAATCACTACATGCAAGTTGAAGAGCCTAAAAACCAAAAGTGTGATTGGGAAAATACCATCGGGGGGGATTGCCAAAACACTACCACATTCATTTGTAAATAAACTATTCCCAAAATAGGAATGTATTGTTTATACACTCCTCAGATCTCTTTGTAGTTTCCCTTTTATTGCTGGCCTCACTTAGGTCTTAACCTTAGCGTTGGAGGGACTGAATTGATATTGGCCCAATAGTTGTGGCTGGGCCCTAATAGGCACATAATAAGCACCATTAGCTGTACTAGTTCGTGTTATAGGGCTCTAAACGAGTTTATATCGGCCCAATAGCCGTGGCTGGGCCCAAACGGAAACCGAACTAATGAATCCGCGGGTATCATCAAATTACTCGCGAGTCCAATCTAAGCAGAGCTTAAACGAACTCTTCCTCATGGCAGCAGTCCCATTCGCTGCAACCTTTTTCTCATCTCTCCTCCCTAAAACTACTCCACCATCTCCCAAAAGGCTCTCTTCTTCCATCCTCACAAGAATGGCTTCTCTTGATCTCGATGCTAATCGAATCTCTTCCCAATCTGCCCCTGCTCCTTATAAGGTCATCGATTCCCATCTTCATGTCTGGGCCTCTCCTCACGAGGTTACTACTTGAAACCCGCATTCAGATTTTTTTCCCCTTCTTTTTTACATTCATTTTGCTTATTTTTACCTATTTAATTTTGTTTTAATATAATGAAGGCTGCAGAAAAATACCCGTATTTTCCCGGCCAAGAGCCCCAAATCCCTGGCGATGCGGAACTTTTGCTCAAGGTACTTCAATCTCGTCACTTTGCATTTAGTTCTGCGCGTGTTTTTTCTTTATGGAATCTGAGGTTGAAAATTACAGCTAAAGAAGTATATAAACTATTTGCTGGCTTGAATTCTAGAGAAAAAGGAGGGAAATAGGAGCGTCTGATGGCACGCTAGGGAAATGCTGAAAGGCTCTGACCCATAATGTGAACACAATTGGGATGCCATAACCATCATTTTCACCTAATTATTTTCAAGATTAATCATAGACTCGGGTTAATGAACTTTTGGGAGCTGATACTGTATTTTAAATCACCTGGTGCTAGAATTCTTAGCAGGAACCGAACTTATGGTCATTAAGAGAGTTCATGGTGACAAGAGACTTATTAACCATAGACTCACACACAACAGTTAGGGTCCACTCGGTGTACTTGTGTTGAACTGCTTACATATGGCACTTGTGGCTGAGATATGCTAGTCTTGTTTTAATGATGGTGTTGTTGTTTATTGCAGCTTCGTGGGTAACCATAATAATGCCTTCAGACCAATGTTATACAAGGCCCTAGCGCATATGCTTTGCCTAGTGTGTGCTTATGTGCTTGTGTGCTTGTATGTACGTACATGCATGTATGTAAATATGGAAAACAGAAAATAGGATGTTATAGGAGGAAATCTTCTCATGTGACGGTTAAAAAATCAACCCTCTACATATTTTTTTTTTGATGATTGGCATATTTCAAACTAATCTTCATATTCTAAAATCCTAAAACATCGAATAATATTCAATGAACCCTAGTTTTTCTCTTAATGTAGAAGGTTAAAAATGTTTTATTGCTGCAAAACCGTAAAAATTTTAGTGATCCGATGCATGTACATGCAACATAAAAATTACAAATTTTTTGCTCTATTTAGATTTAAAGACATGTAGATCAACTTTGGTGGTGTTGATCATCCAAAAATATGTGGAAAGTGAACACTTTGACAATTATAATAGAGAAACTCTACTATAACACATTGTTCCTATTTTCTCGTGTGTGCGAGGAATATGGGTATCGATTAGCCACGGAGTGATCAGCTAGCCAAGGAGGAAATCCATCCTTGACCAGCATTAAAAATTTCATCCCATTATTTTTCTGACGATATGATCCATCATTTTGATTTTCATATTCTAAAACATCTAAACATTAAATATCTAATGAACTCAATGTGTTTTGTATGTTTATCCACTCGTCATAAATTTAACAATTTTGCGGTATAGAACTTTTTGTAATAGCTAGATGAACGTGTGAAATATCTTGGATTACTAGATATTTGATGTTTTGAGATTATAGAATATGAAGATCAAAACGAACAGATTCAATCGTTGGAAAAAATGAGGTATGTTGGAGTTTTTAACGCTGGCCTATAAGGAATTTCCTTAGCTAGTTGATGCCCATATATATATATATATATATATATATATATATATATATATATATATATAATGGGTATCATACGTCATATGGGGGGTGTCTCATATGCCCTCTCACATAAAGGGGGCTGGGTACAATAAGTATAAGAACATGTGAGCTTGTACTTCCCCCTTTATGTTAGAGGGCATATGATGCACCCCCTCATATGGCGTATGATACCCATTATTCTCATATATATATATATATATATGCAAAAATGTACCTAAGAACTTACGCAGTTATTGTTACCTGCGCACACCCCCTCTTCGGGGGTTTTAAAGTATATTTAAATTTTTTGCAGATGTTAATTCTACATGTTAGGTAACACCCCACAAAATTTCAAGTCAAACAAATACCATTTGGACATCGAAACATCCATCACAAAAACGTTGCGCAAAACAGTCCAGAATTCTGGAATTTTTTTGCAACTTTTCTGTGATGGATGTTTCGATGCCCAAATGGTATTTGTTTGACTTGAAATTTTGTGGGGGGGCTACCTAACATATATAACTACCTACTGCAAAATAATTCAAATAAAATACTTTATAACCCTCGGAGAGGGGGTGTGCGCAAGCATGTTACCCGTGCACGTTCTCAGGCGCATTTGCCTATATATATACACACTAGTCATAACACATGCCCGCAGGCACAGTTCATTTAAGATTTTTTTCCCGCGAAATCTTTTTTCCCAAAAAATTATTTCTACAGCCAAAATTACGCGGAGCAACAAATTAGCATAAAAACATTTAGCGGCAAGGGCGCATTCGGTGCGGAACAACAAATTCGGCGCGAGCGTCTTCGACACGGAACAACAAATTAACGTAAAAAATCGGCTTGGACGCCTTTGGCGCAGAACAACAAATTAGCGTAAAAAAATTTAGCGGGCGCCTTCGGTGCGAGAAATTATTCTCGTTTTTTGCCCCATGGGTCGAAGAGACGGTGGGCCCTGCGTTGAGGGAGAGATCCTTTGATCTACAGCATTAAGTGCAAGTTTAAGTTTTTTCAAATACATTAATTGCGTGCACTCTGCTATTCCCAGGAAACTTTCATTTCCTATAAAGTTTCATTTACTCAGAAATTTTTATTTCCTTAGAAATGTTGTTCCCTCCAACACTTTCCATAAAATCGCATCTCAACCATTCATTCCTCAAGATTAAATCCAAGACATCTTTCTATCAACCTATTTGTCCTTGTCAGCTTGTCCTAGTCAACCCTAGAATTCAAAAACAGTTGTGTTTTAATATATAGATATGAAAATTTTCAAATGCAAACTTTTCGCACAGAAAATTCCGTGCGAAAAAGTTTTTAATTCTTTTCGAATTTTTTTCAAAAAAAATTTCCTCCTTCAATTCATGTAGTTATACACTACTCAAAAAATAATGGTTGAAAAATAATGTGATTTGGTTTTCGATCATGGCATTACAAAAAGTTCTATTGTTCCAAAACCGTTAAATTTTTTACTGTGTGGATCGGTGCTTAAATCCCCAAAGGTTCCCCCATTATTTTTCTTAGGGTATATAATTGTATGGATTTAACATTAAAAAAATTTGCAAAAAAATTCTAAAAATAGATAATGTTTTTCGTACGGGCTTTCACATCATATTTTTCGCACCAGAATATATATATATATATATATGAGAATAATGAGTATCCTATGACAATGGAGGTTTAACATCATATACCAAGCCACAAAAAGTGGGCGGTACAACAAGTACAAGCCCATGTGGGACGTGTACTTTCCCACTTTTGTGTCTTGGTATATGAGACTACGCCTACATTGTCATTTGATACCCATTATTTCATATATCTATCTATCTATTATACATTTTAGGGTTGTCCAACTTGGTTTGTTCCAGTTGGCAGGTTTGTCATAGTCACAAGCTGACGTGTACAAACCCCCCAAAAGAAAAACCCGCAACCCATTGTATTTACAAGTTTGTCATTTTGGACTTTTTACTTGCATTTTAACACCTTTTACCCTCTGACGATACCAATACACACCCACTTTTCGGTTGGACGCATTCGTCGAATCCTTTTCGAGGGTTTTTTTCGCGCTGTGCACTGTGTGCACGTGTTATTTCTAGTGTGTATATATATATATACTAGTCATAACCCGTGCCCGCCGGCACGGTTCGTTTAAGATTTTCCCATGCGAAATCTTTGTTCCCCGAAATTTTTTTTCAAAGCCAAAATTTAAAAGAAAAACAAATTAGTTTACAATATTTAGCGGTACAGGCGCCTTCGGCGCGGAACAACAAATTCAGAGCATGCGCCTTCGACACAGAACACCAAATTCGATGTGGGTGCTTTTGGCGCAGAGTAACAAATTCGACGTAAAACAATAATTTCGACGCGGGTGCCTTAGGCGCGGAACAACAAATCAGCGTTAAAAATGGCGCGAGCGCCTTTAGCGCGGAACAACAAATTCAGCGCTTGCGCCTTCGACACAGAACATCAAATTCGACGTGGATGCCTTCGGCGCAAAACAACTCATTCGATGTAAAACAACAATTTCGGCGTGGGTGCCTTAGGCGCGGAACAACAAATTAGCGTTAAAAAATTTAGCTGGCGCCTTCGACGATGGCTTCATATACATATAACCAGTGCCCTTGGGACTCTGTTCATTTAAAATCTTGGGCCCACTAATTTTAAACAAACATCAATAATTATGAGTTTCCCCTGAAATATCAGCAGATGATATCGAAATTTTACAGGGTTTTGCAACGCTGATCAATGAGTTGGCAACATCTCCCGCGTTCATTCTTTCACAGCTCGCGTTCATTCCCAAGATGAGATTGTGTGTATGCACAACATTTTTTTCATAACTAATATTAAAAGGCTATTCTTAATTTCAATGCTTTTGTGTATTCCCAACAAATTTTTCTTTAACCCAAAAATTTCCCTCCAAAACTTGATGTGACATTGCCATATAGGACAAATTCAAAATCTGCCCTCAATTGTAATATATATATATATATATATATATATATATATATATATATATATATATATACAGGGCAATCTTCCATTGCGAAAAAGGGGCTTTTCGCACCGGGCGAAAAGAATTTTATCTTTTTTTTGAAATTTTTTTTTCAAAAATTCTTTTTTTGATGTTTAATCCATACAAATATATACCCCAGGGAAAATAATGGGTGAACCCGTTGGGCATTAGAGCACCCATCCACCCGTTACAAATTTAACGGTCTCAAAACGTGCGAATTTGATGAAATGCCTTGATCGAAGGCCAAATGACATTATTTCTCAATGATTATTTTTTGAGGGGGGTATAACAACATATAATGAGGGTGGAAAAAAGAATTTTTGAAAAAAAAAATTTCAAAAAAAGACTAAAAACATTTTCGCACGGTGCGAAATGTTCTCATTTGAAAATTTTCCTATATATATATATATATATATATATATATATATATATATATGAGAATAATGGCTATCATACGCCATATGAGAGCCTCTCTCATATGCCCTCTCACATAAAGCATCCAAGTACAAGCCCACATGGGCTTGTACTTGGTTGTACTTGGGTGCTTTATGTGAGAGGGCGTATGAGAGAGGCTCTCATATGGCGTATGATACCCATTAATCCCTATATATATATATATATATATATATATATATATATATATATATATATATATATATATATATATATATATATATATATATATATATATATATATATATATATATATACAACATCAACAATGATATTGTTATAGAGAGAATAGGAAGAATGGAAGAAGAGAAGTTGTCGCTACGGGTTTAAGTTATAAGAAACAGGTTGGGATCTAATCTGATTCTTATAAGTTAGGTTAAGGCAAACCCTAACCCAATTTTTCATGATCTCTTTCTTCTCTCTCCATCGTTATAGCAATAACAGACATGATGCAAGGCATTAACGACATCGATGTAGGATGGGGATGTGACTGGAGCAATGATGGCAAGAGTTGGCAAGAAAGGAAGGGGAGGCAGCAGTTCTAGGTTTTTGGCTCGAGGCGCCCACCCTGAGCACCTCGTTGCAAGGGGGCGTCTTGGGGCTGCCTGTGCCAAGGAACTGTCATTAGCAACAACCCTAGACACCTTTTAAAAGTCTGTTTTAGACCAAGCATGTAAACATATCATGATATACTCTTCCAGCCTTCAATTGAACCACCTAGTCATTGGCGGTGGAGCTATGTGTTATATTACCTTATTCTGATGTGTCCTTGATATTCTCTTCCCGCCATCTGTGGAACCCACCCAGTTATTGGCAATTGTTTGCTTCCCCCGATATGTACTTGAATTAACTTATGAATTTGGAAACGACCCTTGATGCATGTTATATTTCGGGTCTTGTGCCTATAACGTAGGATTGATTCAACTAGGGTATGCTAGATTAAACATCTGCCATTTCGATTCCATTGTCCATTGAAAGCCTCTCATTCACGACTGATGCTCCTAGCCGCTAGCTTGCAGTTTAGCATGTTGAACGTCTGCGGAAGAACTTTGTATCAAGGTTTTAGGTCTCGGTTTCGGTCTCGGTATCGCTCTTCCCAAAATTTAGGTTTCGGTATCGGTATCGTCCGTTTCGGTGGTTTCGGACGGTAGTTTCGTTTCATCGGTATCGGTAATTTCAGATACTTAAAACTCTATTAAATACTATCAAATATTATCAAATATTAGCACAAATACTTTTTTACTAGTTACACATTTTGTTAAAAGTATTATGCTAAATATATTACATTTTTTTGATCAACAGGATTGAAAATAAATGAGAATGGCAAGCTTTTGAATAAATGGAAGGGTTTGGTGGCTGAAAATGATAACTTTGTAAATAAATGGAAAACCTTTAGTGGCTGAATGTCAAGCTTGTAATTAAATGGAAAGCCTTTAGTGGCCATGAGGTACGTCCATCTCTTCGTTTCTTCTTCTTTTTTGGATTTTGGTGATGTTTCCTCCTCCTCTTTCTTCTTGTTTTCATTTTTTTTAAGTTTCAGTCGGTATCGGACAAGTTTCGGCCGGTATTGGCCAATACGGCCGAAACCCCGGCCGATACGGCCGAAACCCCGGCCGATACGGCCGAAACCCCGGCCGATACGGCCGAAACCGACGAAACCCCGGCCGATACGGCCGAAACGGCCGAAACCGAGAACTGACGTGTGGTTTCGGACCGGTCCCCTCCGAAACCGATCCGAAACGGCCGAAACCGGTCGGTTTCGGCCGAAACCTAAAACTATGCTTTGTATTACTTCTTTGATAATAACTATTTATCCTTTAGTTTGTTTCAGTTGTACACCAAGAGAATATCTCATCAAAACAAACTTTGTCAACTTGAATTCTTTCGTGTATAATTTCAATGACATTTCATTAGGGAGCTCATGAGCGAAAAGGATGGAATTGAAGTTATCCTTACATGAAACAACTCACAGAAATTTTCAACAAGGCAATACCAATGGAGAAATTTGTCCACTTCAGAAATAATTTGACAATTACAAATTAAGGATGTGTTTTAGAACGTATGTTGTTGGTTGGTAGAATGAGCGACATGGTTAAAAGCATGTCACATGTATTAATTATGAGTAGATGAAAATATGGGGTAACTACTAGGCCAGTGGAGGTTCATTTGACCCATGCATATCCATGTAAAGTATGTGGCCTGAATTAGCCAAAATTTGTTGTTTTTAATGTCAGTTGTAAAGCGTGTAATAAAACCCTAAGATTTTGAGATGCAACCCAAAATAAAAGTGAGATTTTAAGTAAAATTCTAGACAAGCCTGCTCCTATGCACTACATTTTTTATTACACCTCTAAATAAATTGAACTATTTACCTTTATCTTAAATTAATTTGCTTTGTAAACAACGCTGGAACC
Source organism: Scilla litardierei (assembly GCA_030789695.1). NCBI lineage: Eukaryota > Viridiplantae > Streptophyta > Magnoliopsida > Asparagales > Asparagaceae > Scilla > Scilla litardierei. The sequence goes on along the minus strand of CM061130.1, from coordinate 109,198,978 downwards.
TGATGGGCCTGGAGGCCCAAGCCGCCTGCGGGTGTATACCTGCAGGCCGAAAGGGGCGGCCCAAGCCCATGCCGCCCCTTCGATATCCCAACCGCCCTTTGTGGCGTGCGCGCGCGGCTAGCCCCTCCCCCATAACCTAGTTTCTATTATAAATAGGGGGTAGCCGCCTTGGTTTGCCTATGCTTTGATTATTGTTCTTTGTGTGATTTCATAGGTAGACGAGTGCGGATGTCCTCTTCGGCGTCTTGGGAGGAGAGCACACATCTTTTGTGCTCAATTATCTTGTTCTTCATTATTAGTTTGATATAAAAATTGTATCTTTTGTTAGTTCCTAACAATTTGGTATCAGAGCGTGACAATTCATGGCGGTCGCGACGAGATCAAAGGATAAGTTCGAGGCATTGGAGGAAAAGCTCATGGGGAAATTGAAGGGGTAAAAAATCGGTGGAATCGGTGGTGGAATCCGTCGAGCACATGAAAGCGTGTCAAGCGAAGAACGACGAGCAATTCGCGAAGATCCTCTCCCTTTTGACGACTAAATCCCACGACGAAGGAAACCCTAATCCGACACCAAAGGCCGCACCTTTGTAGAAAGAAAAGGATGAGGAGGAGATTTTTACCCAAAATCAACCCTATTACGTGGAGGAATTGGACGAGGGAGACGAGGAGGAGCCATGGAAGATCGACTACCGCGAGGAGGTACGACGGAAGGCGGTGGAGAGTTAAAGGGGGGCTGGCGGCCCTAGCCGCCCTTTTTGGGAGCTGCGCGCCATCGAGGAGACGCAGCCGAACCCACAAAGCAACCCGGGGGTCGGCCGCTGCGGGAGAGGGGCGGGGGGCCCTCCCCGCCTGCCGCGACCTCCGGCAGGGCTGGCCAGGCCCTGTCGGAGGCCGCAGAGGTCCGGCGAACCTGTCGGCCCTGCGGCCCCCGACAGAGACCCGCCAGGGGCGGGAACCCCCTGGCAGCCGCCGGGGGGGAGATGCGCGGGCAGGCCCCGAGGGGGGTTTCAAGCCCCCGAGCAGCGGACATCAGGGGAGGACGCTCGCGGACAGCTTTTGGGAGGGTTTTTTGACCCTTCGGGGCGGCGGGCCGCAGCGGAGGACCCGTTTTACGAAGATGGATGCGGGAGAGACCACTATTGTGACGGAGGGGGTGGCTACGAGGCGGATTTCGGTGATGATGCAGGTTGGGACGATTTCGATGGCCGGCGTAGAGATTACCGGGGAGACTATTGAGGTCGCGGAGGAGTGCCACCTAGACGATACGAGACCCAGGATGAGAGAAGACAGCACTACCGTCCGCATCACCGAGTAGAGGGGAGGCCCGAGCAGGGGCACTTTGGTGGAGAGTGCAGAAGCTGACGATGCCGCTATTTTCTGGAGAGGATCCACATGCCTGGTTGTTCACAGCATAGAGATACTTCGCGGCATACCACATGACCGAGGCACAGAAGCTGGAGGCGGCAGCCATTTGCATGGAGGGGAGAGCCTTGGGGTGGTTCCATGGAAGGAGCGGAGACAGCAGATCCGTAGCTGGGAGGAGCTGAAGGACCTTGTTCTAGAAAAGTTTAGAGACCCCCGTCTGGGGAACCTACACGAGCAGCTGTATGCCCTCAGGCAGGAGGGACCGGTGCGGGAGTACATCGAGAGATTTGAGACACTGGCAGGCGAGTCCATGGCATGTCTGACGAGTCACTGAAGGGCACCTTCTTGAAGGGGCTGCGACCCAGCCTCCGCACCGCAGTGAGGCCCTACAAGCCCAGGGGGCTTTCAGATGTCATAGAGATGGCACAGATGGTAGAGGATACGCAGACAGAGGATCGGAGGGTCATGAGCGGCTACAGTGGCCAGATACCGAGAGGTGCTCTATCTGGAGCTGGAGGAGCAGGGACCCTGATCGCTCCAAAATGCAACCCAAGAGCACGACCAAAAACTTGGTCAGCCCCAGATATACACCCGGAGAACGATTGTAGTTTTACCGTAAGCGCACGGCAAAGTGGCGAGCAGGTATCGAACACGAGGAGGTGGTGTTGGCTCCAATCTATCCTAGGTTGGTTTGACTACGAATGTTTTATTGGTGGAGATGGGTATGGAATGATATAATGGAAATGGTGATGGATGTCGGTGTCGGAGATAGAGAAGTTGGATAAAATATCTATTCAAATACAATATAATAAAATGTGTCTAGGGCTAAGGAATCCCCACTACGGACCGTCATGCATCATTGTGAATAGTGAATCTCAGTATTACTAGACTTGCGTTGAGGTGAACTAGTCGTAACTGAATATAGAACCAAGCTCACGCTCTCGCGCTATTATCGGTCAATAGCAACCTAGATTAGGGCCCAATCTCTTGCAAACCCTAGCCTAAGCCACTAGCATTAGGATCGATATCATCGTTCAATCGTCCCTCGAGCCCACTCTCGTGCAAACTCGAGTTACGATCTAGGTTGTGATAGTTCGTATTCGTCCAATCTCTTGCAAACAAATATGGGTATAGAATCACAATTAAAAATCCTAGCTTTGGCCCAATCTCTTGCAAACCAAATCTAGAGAAATCCAATTGTCAATCTAAATCGAATTTCTAGGGCTTCCCATCGATTGGAATCCAATCTCTTGCAAACCCCAAATCGATGGAAATCCCTAGCTATCCGTAATAAATCAATCACAACCTAACCTCCTAGCAATTCTAGCAATTTAGAGATTCATTCATCACAAATATGAAATTAGATCCATAGGGTTCATCCCCAAACCCTAGAACAACAAATCTACTCTAGCATAGCAATAAGGATATGAGAATCAATAGAAATCATTGCTTGCATACAAAAAGATAGAAAAAAAGATTCAAATAAAAAGAAGAAAATACTTAGCTTGATGAAGATCTTCAATCCAAAATACAAGCTTTTGGATCCAAGAGGGGGCCTAGGGCATGGCCTAACCTCTAAAATAATCCTAAGAAAAACATATATGGGGGCTAAGAAAACATGGGGGATCCCCCTCTAATGGTGGCTACAAACCCCTTAAATACTCCCCCAAAACCCGAGCAAGAAACCCTCGAAAACCCCTCAAATTCATGCCCAAAAACAGCCCAAACCGCAACTTAAAATCTGGGCCCAGGCCGCACTCGGCCGAGTGGAATATGTGACCCGGCCGAGTGGAAATTCCAGCACTGCAGCATCAACTTGCAGAAATTCCCCAGATTTCATCCGACCTCCGATTTGCGCGTTCTTGGTGGCGTTGGAACCGTCATGAAGTCTACTATCCATAAAAAATATGAGAAAAATACTTTGATTGCTAGAATGATAGCAGATTTCAAAAGAGTTGGAGGATGTCTGAAAATCTGGGCGCTGCGTGTCCTCGGCATCACTCGGCCGAGCGGCAAATGTCACTCGGCCGAGGGGCTTTTGGTACTCGGCCGAGTCGGAGCTCGTAGTCGACTGACAGATTACAGAGAGTTGGACATTTTGGCTCGCCGTCGTCTGGGTGCCACTCGGGCGTACGGAGTCTCCGAACTCGGCCGAGTGGGCGTGCGATGCTCGGCCGAGTGCACGCTGATACATCTCTGTTGCGTGTCCGATCTGGCCGGCCGAGCGGGGTCTCAATGCTCTGCCGAGTGACTCCTTCACTCGGCCGAGTGGCATGCTGAAAATGCCCAATCTCCATCTTTTCGCTTCCTCGTCGCTCCTACGACGTTCTTTCTTCTTCCACTCGTCTTCCATTGCAGAATAACCCTCAAAAGAGCCATGGTTGACACTCCGGAGTGGGTGCAAATCCTTTAAGCTCATTTTTGCTCCCGATCGCTCCATATTTCCTGAAATCCGACAAAAACAAGAAATAGTGAAAAGTAACACAATATCGTCGAATAATCGTGAAAAGCGTGATATGGGTGATCGAAATGGCATGCAAATATGCAGAGAAAAGGTGTAAAATATGGACCGATCAAAATCCCCCAAGCTTGCCTCTTACTCGTCCTCGAGGAAGATAAGTAAAAAGACGAACTCGGGAGATGAAAAATAAGGGAAATGAAATAAAAGAATACGAAGTGGAAGGGGTCACTAGATTATACTCTCAGATCTCAAGCCATAAGCTACACATCACGATGACTTGGAAAATACAAATCACATGCTATAATGATTTCATATCTTTCATAAACATGGTACTTGCAAGCTTTTAAACAATAAGAGGGACTCTCTAAATTCATACAATCAATTCATATCCACATCACGCATTTCATAGAATTTAATATACAAATGTTGGCGATGTACTTTTCAATCAAAAGTTATAAATGAAGCATATAAGATACACACCAAGCATGCAATAGAGAATAGAATAAAAGTCATGGCATTCACATATTTATTTCAAATCATGAAAAATCTCCATATCTAATATATTTTGCAAAGTCTAAGCATTATCGAATATTCCCATTCATGCACGTCTCCACTCTAATGTCATACTCACTTATATGGTCAAATGAATTCACCCCCCCAAGCTTAGCTTGAGGCGTCGCATCCAAAGGAATATAATAGTGGAAAATGAGATTTTTGCCTTGGTTTTCCCAAGTATTTTGTGGCTCCAATAATGAGATAGAGAAAAATATATTTTTTTTCTTTTGGACTTTGTTTCTCATTTTTCTTTTTGGATTTTTGTAGGAGCTATATGATTTGTATTTTTTGGATTTTGGCTCCTTTTTGGCTTTTTGGACTTTTTGGAGCTAACCTTTTCTTTTGTGGTGATTTTTGGGAAATAGATGCAAGTAGCTTTAGGAGGTGAACTCAAGTGACATGTAGAGAATAAAAAGATATATGTGGAGAAAGAAATAAGGTAGCACTCGGTTCACTCTAAGATGTGCACGAACGGTTCAATAAAATAATACTTCAACTAAAACTCATATGTAAGCATGGATATTCTCAATCATCTCAATAAAAAGCGAAGTCAAGCGGTAAAGTTTACAACCATATCAGGCATGCAACAGAAGGTGAATAAGACAATAAAACTGATGCTTCAGATATACTAATGATGCGTGAATCTCGGTGCATTTCCAACAAAAGCATACCAAACACTAATCCATACATTCAGCTTTAATTAATATCATGCATTCATGTAGAGGAATCATCAAAAGAAATAGATTTGCAAGCATATGTGAATAGCAAGACTATGGAATACTCTAAATAGCATGACAAGGAATAATAAGCATCGTGATGGTTGCTAAAGCAATAAGAGATATCATCATAAGGAACAAATCTAGCAAGAGGAGGAAAAGAAAATAAAGATATAAAAATAGAAGAGAGGAAAGAAAAGAAAAACAAGCACACAACATGATGCATGAACACACATAAAAGGAAAATAAGATGGAAAATTCAAAAAGATGATGCAAAATTTTGAAAAATTCTAAAAAACCCTAAAATAAAGTAAAAATGCAACTAATGCATCTAAATGGCATGGAAATGCACTCCCCCAAGCTTAAACTTCACATTGTCCTCAATGTGATCATAATGAAAGAATATGAGGACCAACGATAATAATAAGGGGGTGAATGAAAAATGATGAAATGAATGACATGAAATCCTAATGCAACTACATGCACATACAATGATGCATGAGAGTGCTTTCCCCCAAGCTTATACCAAACAATCCTATTCAAGTAACTCAATCAAAAATGTCATGGCTTTGCAAAGCGTGATCAAGTCAAATGAATAAGAAAGTGAGTATTCACTTGAAAGAAATGCTCGATGGTGGTGAGCAAAAGGATGTGGCGTATCAAAATATGGAGAGGGGAATTAATATATATAATGGGTTTGGGGTGTAAAAGATTTTTGTTGCCATCATATGAGGTGATATTTATTCAAGCAAATCTATACGGTCCTCTCGCTGTCGAGAGAATTCGTGTTTATTCAAAGCATAAAAATTTCTACACTACTGGATTGATATCACCTATAGCAAAAGGCGGATCCAGTATCTTTGCCGGTGCAGGCAATTGCTCCAACTGCTCCTTCCGTGGCTCCGCCAGACGCGTGTGTCCACGGACTCCATCAGACTCCAGCAATGCGGCTTCCAGCATCTCTCCAAGGACCCCACCTGTATCCTGCAAGAGATAAGCCGCATCAATCTGATGTGGATAATTCTTCCCCAAAATAAATGTATTCCAAAGAGGGTCATCAACATGAGTATTTAAAATTAAAAACGGTTGACAACACTTCCCTGGAAATAAATCTCTACTCTCGTGTACCACAGCGATAAACTCCTCGTTGTTCTCCTCAGGTTGTTCAGGTAGCTTGGGCATATAAGCGTAGGTCTCATCAGGCAGCTCCTCCTCATCGTCAGACTTATCCCATCGCACCTCCTGATCATATTCAATAACGTCAATGGGTGCTAACTCCTTGCTCTCCTCCTCGTATACATCCCATCGTACCTTTAGATCGTATGTACATGAATCCTGCAAAAGGCACGATGAGTCGCCAAAATCTGAATCATAAAAAACATCATACACGGGAGGAGAATCAAATGTAGGAGATGAGGGAGTAAAGAGATCTCCCTGAAGGGGAGCCATAAGCTCTGTGGGATCTTCCTCAGCATCAGTGGAAGCGTGGTCCTCTGAGGGATGCTCAGCCTCTGTAGAAGGTGGGGATGGCTGCGGTAGCTCGAAAGGAGGGGGGCACAAGTCGGGCTCCATCTGTGTGCAGATGTCATCGTCCAAAGTCACGTCCTCCTCGATGGTCTGCTCCACTACTGTATGCATGACCTCCACAACAATATCCTCTGATGGTATAGGCTGCTCTGACTCAGGTGGGTGGCAGGGGGAGGCGACGACGGCATAAGGTGGCTCTATAGGCTCATGTATCTCGACCATGGTGTAAAAATGAGTCTTGTGCCCCTCAATTAGAGCGTAGACTCCATCATCAATTGTGCATGTGGAAGAAATACAATGAGTAATAAAGTTTTGAAATTCAAGCTCAAAAGGATCACCTGCCGTTATTGTCAATGGACCGAAATTTCGAACTACGTCAACAATATTTCTCAATAGATCCATATATGTGTCCTTTGGCAACTCAGATGTCTCTATTTGTGGAGTGTTGATGGTATAAAGGTGGATATGATCACCTTCAAGTGAAGCATACACTCCATCTATGATAGTACCTGCACTAGAGACATTAGCCATAACAAAATCGATGAATACTTGGTCGTATGGTTTACTTACCGTAACGGTTAGTGAACCGGTAGATCGAGCATCATCTATCATTTGCTCCAAGGCTGCTGCCAACTGTAGATCACTGAACTTCCCCACTTGCATCCTCTTCAAAAACTCACGTGAGGGTCCCTTTAGCCTTCTAGTGAAGATATCAAATAGCGTGGAGTCATTCCACTCACGGTCTGACTCCGTCTGGAACATCTCTAACATTCCTTCAAACCTAGACAAGGCGTCCCCGAAGGATTCTCCATCAACCTGATAGAATGCAGCAAGATATATGTAGGACTGTATAGAGCCCGCTCGCATTTTCTTTGGAAGCACCATCGCTGCAGCAACTGTACCTGATCAATCAAAGTAAACAACATGGGAAAGACGTCAGTGGTACAAAGAGAGATAAAGATAATAATAGCAGGTGGTGGGAAAAAATCTCTCTCAATGTTTTTTTTTGTTTTTTTAATGTAATCTAATCAACCTAATTGTAACAAATTGGCACCCAACGGAAAACACCTCCCCGGCAACGGCGCCAAAAACTTGATCGCTCCAAAATGCAACCCAAGAGCACGACCAAAAACTTGGTCGGCCCCAGATATACACCCGGAGAACGATTGTAGTTTTACCGCAAGCGCACGGTAAAGTGGCGAGCAGGTATCGAACACGATGAGGTGGTGTTGGCTCCAATCTATCCTAGGTTGGTTTGACTACGAATGTTTTATTGGTGGAGATGGGTATGGAATGATATAATGGAAATGGTGATGGATGTCGGTGTCGGAGATAGAGAAGTTGGATAAAATATCTATTCAAATACAATATAATAAAATGTGTCTAGGGCTAGGGAATCCCCACTACGGACCGTCATGCATCATTGTGAATAGTGAATCTCAGTATTACTAGACTTGCGTTGAGGTGAACTAGTCGTAACTGAATATAGAACCAAGCTCACGCTCTCGCGCTATTGCCGGTCAATAGCAACCTAGATTAGGGCCCAATCTCTTGCAAACCCTAGCCTAAGCCACTAGCATTAGGATCGACATCATCGTTCAATCGCCCCTCGAGCCCACTCTCGTGCAAACTCGAGTTACGATCTAGGTTGTGATAGTTCGTATTCGTCCAATCTCTTGCAAACGAATATGTGTATAGAATCACAATTAAAAATCCTAGGTTTGGCCTAATCTCTTGCAAACCAAATCTAGAGAAATCCAATTGTCAATCTAAATCGAATTTCTAGGGCTTCCCATCGATTGGAATCCAATCTCTTGCAAACCCCAAATCGATGGAAATCCCTAGCTATCCGTAATAAATCAATCACAACCTAACCTCCTAGCAATTCTAGCAATTTAGAGATTCATTCATCACAAATATGAAATTAGATCCATAGGGTTCATCCCCAAACCCTAGAACAACAAATCTACTCTAGCATAGCAATAAGGATATGAGAATCAATAGAAATCATTGCTTGCATACAAAAAGATAGAAAAACAAAGATTCAAATAAAAAGAAGAAAATACTTAGCTTGATGAAGATCTTCAATCCAAAATACAAGCTTTTGGATCCAAGAGGGGGCCTAGGGCATGGCCTAACCTCTAAAATAATCCTAAGAAAAACATATATGGGGGCTAAGAAAACATGGGGGATCCCCCTCTAATGGTGGCTACAAACCCCTTAAATACTCCCCCAAAACCCTAGCAAGAAACCCTCGAAAACCCCTCAAATTCGTGCCCAAAACAGCCCAAACCGCAACTTAAAATCTGGGCCCAGGCCGCACTCGGCCGAGTGGAATATGTGACCCGGCCGAGTGGAAATTCCAGCACTGCAGCATCAACTTGCAGAAATTCCCCAGATTTCATCCGACCTCCGATTTGCGCGTTCTTGGCGGCGTTGGAACCGTCATGAAGTCTACTATCCATAAAAATATGAGAAAAATACTTTGATTGCTGGAATGATAACAGATTTCAAAAGAGTTGGAGGATGTCTGAAAATCTGGGCGCTGCGTGTCCTCGGCATCACTCGGTCGAGCGGCAAATGTCACTCGGCCGAGGGGCTTTTGGTACTCGGCCGAGTTGGAGCTCGTAGTCGACTGACAGATTACAGAGAGTTGGACATTTTGGCTCGCCGTCGTCTGGGTGCCACTCGGGCGGCCGGAGTCTCCGAACTCGGCCGAGTGGGCGTGCGATGCTCGGCCGAGTGCACGATGATACATCTCTTTTCGCTTCCTCGTCGCTCCTACGACGTTCTTTCTTCTTCCACGCGTCTTCCATTACAGAATAACCCTCAAAAGAGCCATGGTTGACACTCCGGAGTGGGTGCAAATCCTTTAAGCTCATTTTTGCTCCCGATCGCTCCATATTTCCTGAAATCCGACAAAACAAGAAATAGTGAAAAGTAACGCAATATCGTCGAATAATCGTGAAAAGCGTGATATGGGTGATCGAAATGGCATGCAAATATGCAGAGAAAAGGTGTAAAATATGGACCGATCAGACCCCCACGGGGGCGGCCCAGACGAGCAGTGAGAAGACTGGGGAGAAGGGTAGTGCACCACAGGCTGGGGGCAGTTCAGGCGCATGACAGACGCTGAGATGAGAGAAAAGAGGCAGACATGCTTGTGTTTCAGGTGCGATGAGCGGTTCTCACCAGGCCATCGGTGCGCGGGGCGCAAACTTCAGGTGATTCTGTTGGGGGATGATGACGACGAGGCTGACGTAGAGGAGGAGGCAGCTGAGGCAGAGGAGGAGCTGGAGGGCCAGCAGTTGGACGTGGCGGAGGTGTCCCTCAACTTCGCGGTAGGGTTCACCCCGAACTATACCATGAAGCTTAGGGGGGAGATCGGTGACCAGGAGGTGACCGTGCTCATTGACAGTGGGGCTACCCACAATTTCATTTCCAGGAGGGTGGTGGCACAGCAGGGACTTCAGCTGACAGATTGCGGCAGCTTCAGTGTGATGATGGGGACGGGAAAGAAGGAGAGCAGTCGGGAAGTTTGCAGGGGGCGGGTACTGACCATACAGTGGACACAGGCGATCACAGATTTTTTACCTCTGGACCTAGGGAGCACCGACATCATTCTGGGCATGACCTTGTTACAAACGTTAGGGGAGATGACAATAAACTGGAAGCTGCTACGGATGGAGTTTCAGGAGGCGGGGAGAGCAGTGATACTTCAGAGGGACCCCAGCCTCTGCAGAGTTTTGGTCTCTTTGAAGACCATAGTGAGGACCATCCAGACAGAGGGAGGAGGATATTTGGTGGAGTTGTACTCATTGACAGGTGAGAGAGGCGTCGAGGCCAGTGCAGAACAGCCCATTCCAGGATAGGGCAACAGCTGATGGAGCAGTTCGAGGAGATCTTCCAGGAGCCTCGGGGTCTCCCACCCCTGCGGGACCACGAGCACGCCATTGTTCTACGAGAGGGTATGTCCCTCATTAGCATGCAGCCCTACGGATACCCCCAGCATCAGAAGGATAAGATAGAGAGGATGATGTCAGAGATGGTGCGGGCGGGGGTTATCCAGCCAAGTGTGAGCCCGTTCTCCAGCCCAGTATTGTTAGTAAAGAAGAAGGATGGTAGTTGGCGATTCTTCGTGGACTACAGGGCGCTGAACAAGGAGACGGTCCCGGATAAATTTTCCATACCAGTGATCGACGAGCTCTTGGACGAGCTACACGGGGCAGCCTGGTTCAGCAAGTTAGATCTTAAGTCCGACTACCATCAGATCAGGATGTGATGGGAGGATGTGCCCAAGACGGCGTTCAGGACGCATGAGGGTCACTATGAGTTTCTTGTCATGCCCTTCGGTTTGACAAACACACATGCCACCTTTCAGGCTCTTATGAATAAGGTATTCTGTCCCTATCTCAGGCGATTCGTACTAGTTTTCTTCGATGATATTTTGGTGTACAGTCATACTCTGGAGGAGCATTTGAACCACCTGCAGATGGTGTTTCAGGAGCTGCAATACCTCCAGCTGTATGTGAACAGAAAGAAGCGTCTTTTTGGGCAGTCATAGGTGGAGTATTTGGGGCACGTGGTATCAGCAGGAGGGGTGGCAGCAGATAGAGCAAAGATAGCGGACATGATGGACTGGCCGCACCCCACCACGCTCAGAGGGCTTCGGGACTTCCTGGGGCTGACAGGATACTATCGCAGATTCGTAGAGGGGTATGGGTCAATTGCTTGGCCGCTGACAGAGTTTTTGAAGAAGGACCAGTTTCATTGGGGGAAGGAGGCGACGACAGCATTTGAGGCCCTTAAAAGGGCAATGACCACTGTGCCAGTATTGGCGTTGCCCGACTTTTCCAGACCCTTCGTGGTGGAGGCAGACGCCTCAGAACATGGGCTGGGAGCAGTACTGATGCAGGAGCAGCGGCCCATAGCTTACTACAGCCAGGTGTTGACCGCGAGGGCTCGACTGCGGTCGGTCTACGAGAAAGAGCTGATGACTATAGTGATGTCCATACAGAAGTGGAGGCCATATTTGTTGGGACGGAGATTCATAGTACCACGGATCAGCGGAGCCTGAAGTACCCGTTAGAGCGGCGGATGGTAGCGGAGGATCATCAAAAGTGGCTGCGGAAGCTGATTGGGTACAAGTTCGAGATTGAGTACCGTCCGGGATTGGAGAACAAGGCAGCTGATGCATTATCCCGGTGGGAGGAGGAGCTGGAGCTAGCGACACTGGCAGTGTCTATCCTGGAGGATTGGGGCCCACTACAGTAGGAGGTGGAGTAGGACCCGGAGTTGGCAGCTATATGAGAGGCCCTTCTACAGGGGTCGACTGAGTACACAGGGTATTCTTTTCAGGATGGGCGGCTACTTTACTAAGGGATGCTTGTGATATCGAGGACATCTGCATTTATACCGGTCATACTTAGGGAGTTCCACGGTAGTGCTATCGGAGGACATTCTGGGGTTCTCAAGACCTACCAGTGGCTGGCGAGGGAGGTCTATTGGAAGGGATGGAAGAAGGAGGTGGCAAGGATGGTGGCAGAGTGTGATGTGTGCCAGCGTCACAAGTACCAGGCGATGTCCCCGGGAGGACTACTACAGTCGCTGTCCTTACCAGACCGGGTTTGGGAGGACCTCTCTATGGATTTCATAGATGGATTGTCGAAGTCGGGTGGATACACTGTCATTTTTGTTGTGGTCGACTGCCTTAGCAAATATACACATTTTGTCCCGCTTCAGCATCCTTACAGCGCAGTTTCTGTGGCGGAGGTTTTTGTGAGGGAGGTCATTTGTTTGTATGGACCTCCAAAGTCCATAGTCTCGGATCGAGACAAGGTGTTCCCGAGCAAATTTTGACAGGAGCTTTTCAGGTTACAAGGGTCGGCATTGAAGCGGAGCACAACCTACCATCCCTAGACTGACGGTCAGATGGAGGTGGTGAATAGGAGCGTGGAAACTTACCTGCAATGCTTCATTTCAGAGAATCCTAAGGAGTGGACGCGTTGGCTAGCTTGGGTGGAATACTGGTATAATACTTCATATCACACGGCGGCGCAGACTACGCCCTTCAGAATTTTGTATGGCAGAGATCCTCCGCACTTACTTCATTATGGTCATGAGACGACTCTCGTGTCAGATGTGGAGCATACCTGGTGGAGAGGGACCGGATTCTGGAGGAGCTGAAGCTCCATTTGGCAAGGGCACAGCAGGTGATAAAAGCGCGGACAGACCTACACCGTCGTGACATACAATTCGAGGTAGTGGACATGGTGTATCTGAAGCTGAGACCCTACAGGCAGAGATCGGTGGCACATAGGAAGAATGAAAAGTTGGCACCGCAGTATTTTGGGCCTTTCGCGTTTGAGGCGAGAGTAGGACTGGTGGCCTACAGATTGAGCTTACCTCCAGGATCCGCCATTCACCCAGTCTTCCACGTTTCGCAGTTGCGCCAGGCCATTGGCGACCACACCTCTTCCCTTCTTTACCAGAGACCCTTACTGCGGATATGGAGGTGAGACTGGAACCCGAGGTGCTGAAGGGGGTTCGACAGAGCGACACAGGAGCGCGGCAGGTGTTGTTGCAGTGGAGGGGTTTGCCAGAGCACGATAACACGTAGGAGGACATGGACGAAATGTCGGCACGCTTTCCAGAGTCCAGACTTCCACCTTGAGAACAATGTGACTCTTTGGGGGGAGTATTGATGGGCCTGGAGGCCCAAGCCGCCTGCGGGTGTATACCCGCAGGCCGAAATGGACAGCCCAAGCCCAGGCCGCCCCTTCGATATCCCAACCGCCCTTTGTGGCGTGCGCGCACGCGGCTAGCCCCTCCCCCATAACCTAGTTTCTATTATAAATAGGGGGTAGCTGCCTTGGTTTGCCTATGTTTTGATTATTGTTCTTTGTGTGATTCCATAGGTAGACGAGTGCGGACGTCCTCTTCGGCGTCTTGGGAGGAGAGCACACCTCTATTGTGCTCAATTATCTTGTTCTTCATTATTAGTTTGATATAAAAATTGCATCTTTTGTTAGTTCCTAACAGAACCACATTGAGTTTGCCCTGGACAACTGCCCAGTGCAAAAGAATAAAATAAATGTTATTATCATTCATCTCCGATTCCTCTTTGCGGTGCAATGGGTAATGCGTCGTTTTTCCAAGCGTGAGTTCCGTTCTCGATTCCCAGTGGAATCGTTTTAAATTTGCAACTCCTTTATTCCTATCTAACTTCTTTTTATTTATAGAAAAAATATTACTCTTGTTGGCCCAATGGATAATGCATTGTTTTAACAAACCTTTGCACTTGTGGTCGATCCCCAGTGAATTCCTTTACTATTTTTTTGTATTATTAATATTTTACATTAGGGGTGGTAAACGGGTCGGGTGGGTTCGGGTTCGGGTTCGGGTCGGGTCAGATTTGACCCGACCCGGATGGGGGTAAATCTTAACCCGACCCGGATTGAATCCGGGTCGGGTTCGGATGACCCAGAAAATTTTCGGGTCGGGTTCGGGTTAACCCATCGGGTTAAGATTTGACTATACATAACTGCTTCTTTTTCGATATCCAGCTATTTATTAAGAGCCACCGGCAATTTATGAAGTGTTGCATAATTTCCAGCCGTCCTTCGCTTAAACCGCACTGATGACAGCTAGGAAGTATAATTAACGTTACCATTTTATTAACGAAAGTTATAAAATTAACTAAAAAGTTGTATGTAAAGGGAATTGAATCCAAGACCTCTTAAAGAAGAGGACAACAATTCAAATCGTATAAGCACAACTCCCCTTGCAACTGTGTATTGAAGTTATTATATAAATTTTTTTATATATAAAGAAAGTAAACTGGGTCGAATTCGGATCATCCGGGTTGATATGTCAAACACATACCCGACCCGGATAAAAATTCGGGTCGGGTCAATCCGGATCCTGCTTGACCCGGATTGGCCCCTACCCATACCCGGTTAAGGATGTCGGGTTCTAGTCGGGTCGGATCGGGCTCATTTTGCCACCCCTATTTTACATGTTGTGTATTATTTTTTATATGTTTTTTATTTGTTACTTATTATAATTTATATTTTATAGTGCACTTTGTATTTCGATTCCAAATGGTGTTACTTTTTTCCCTTTCTTTTTTTGATTTTGGTTCATATGATATTACAACATGCAAGGGCGCAAAACGCAAAACCTGAGCTCCTCGGGTTGATCCCCAGTGAAATCATTTATTATTTGTTACTTATTATTATTTACATGTTGTGTATTATTTTTTTGCATTTTTCTTATTTGTTACTTGTTATAATTTTTATTTTAAAGTGTGCTTTGTATTTCAACTCCTAATAGTGTTACTTTTTTTTTCTTTTTTTTTCTTTGATTTTGATTCATTTGATATTACAACACACAAGGGCAAAACTATGTACAACTTACATTGGACAGCTCAGGACAAGAAAACAATAAATAATCTTTTATTATGTATAATCACAATGTCTCTCTCTGACTGTCTTCTCTCTTTATCTCTGTCACATTACATCTCACTTCTCTACCTCTTTTCTCTCTTTAAGTCTCACTCTCCTCTGTCTCTAAATTAATTAATTATATATATATATAATTATTATTATTTCCCTATGATGTGTGTGTATATGCATTAAAGTAAAAAATCAATCTTTAAGTATTACTTTGTTATCAAATATAATTTTCATAGGCATGCATGTTTATATGTATGAAACTATTTTTCAACTTAAATAAACTTTTTATATGTTATATATCATATTTTGAATATATGTGCAATACTATTTTGTAGCTACTATAAATAAATAATTAAAGCATGTTAACGTTTAATTTTTTTGTTTTGATATTTTTTAAAAAAAAATTTACAACATTTTTTCGCCCAGGGCAAAAAAAAAATCTTGGTTACGCCAAAAAATCTTGGTTACGCCATTGTTTGTAAATTCTTTTCACATCCTACCAAGCTTCTCCAACTCCATTATCTCTGTTTGGGAAGACGGGAGATTGGATGTTGGTAGATTCATTATGAGGGCATTAGTAACTTTATATGGAGGATATGCTGAGGAAATTTCAACTGTTCTCCAAAAACTTGCCAAGGTTGTATTAACCCCTTTGTCATCACAGACACCATTATGAAGTTCTTGAAACTTGCCTTTGAAAGAAGGCTCCACTGCACAGAGGTGAGGAGCTGAAGAAGATCCCTGACCTTCTGAATGTAACTAGCTCTAATTTGTATTAGTTTTGTGTTGTCTTGCTAAGACACATAAAAGATATGGTGCCAATATTGTTAGAATTATGGTATATGAAGATTCCAAATGAAGAAAAGAAAAAACAAGAGCGACTCAAAGATGTTATGCTTACGAGTACTCCTACTAGAAATATAATAGCCATTGACTATGGAAGTGCCCTTCTTAAATTGCTGACAGTAACTTTCTTTTCTAGGTAATAACAATAGATCCTCGTATAAACTGACTAAATAGAATGATAAGGAGAGTCAGTTCCTTACAAACATTGTCAAAGTACCAAGGATACATCTTAATTGTTAGTTGTTACAATGTTTGAAGACAAAATTGATCTTTGTGCTAACATTAGATCAAACCTTCTTTATTTTGCTCTCCACTTCAGCCAGTAATGATATTTTTTGTCAAGATTATATGTTCTTTCTAAAGAAAGAACCTGGATCATAACCCCACCTGATGACATGTTATAAATTCCTTATTTTTTTAATTCTTTCTTTTTTCTCCTATTTTTATCCAGTGTATGGGGGAAGCAGGAGTCGATGGAGCTTTGATAGTGCAACCCATTAATCATATGTTTGATCATTCCTTGGTGACTAGGTATTTTCACTTGCATTTATACAGAGACTAATCTGTATACAATTGTTATGTTCTTGTGATTAATAGTTAACTTATTTCTTGGTCAGTTCATTTTCCAGCCAAAGTGTCATTTCCCTTTCTATTCTCACATGTTTCTATGTACACATACATATACATGTCCATGTCCATATGTATGTGCTAGAGTGTGTAGAGAAAAGAGAGATTGACCAGGATCATATCGGATGAGCAAACATGCAGATTCTAATACTGTATATTTAAAATTTAGTAACTAAAAATGAAAATTCATTCTATTAGATGTCATGTACCACATTTAAACCACTCATAAACGAAAGTGTAAATAATTTAATTGATTTTGCCATGTTTTATCTATGCATCAAGTGACAACAAATGAGTTGCTTGTATGACTATTTTGATACATTGATTTTGTCACCATTTTTACATAAATAAAACATATCAAAATCATTTGAATTTTCGTTTTCATTTATTAGTAGTTTAAAATTTTAAATGTGTTAGATCACATCCAATGAAATTGATTTTCATTTTGGGTTGCTAGAGTGATAGAATCGCATGTTTGATCATCCATAGGATCATAGCCCCCAGCCCCCAGCCCCCAGCCCCCCCCCCCCCCCCCCCCCCCCCCCCCCCCCCCCCCCCCCCCCCCCCCCCCCCCCCCCCCCCCCCCCCCCCCCGCGCGCCTGCTTGCGGCAGGGTGCATGCGCTTGAGCCGGACTAAATATTCTTTTTTCGTATAAAGTGTTTTGAGTATATATCCAACCAAATTCATTGGTTGTTGCCTTGCAACCCCATCATAGGATGGAATCGGATTCCCCTCTCTCCCTCTCCTGACACACACACGCGCGCACACGCACACGCGCACACACACACACACACACACACACAGAGAGAGAGAGAGAGAGAGAGAGTGAGAGTGAGAGAGAGAGAGAGTGTGTGTGTCTTACCATATATTTTTAAAATGGTCATAGTGTTTTGAGAAGATATCCATCCAAATTCATCGGATGTTGCCTTGCAAACCCTTCAGGGGATGGAACCGGAATTGGTCAGCTTGAACATCTTGTTCTGAAGGTAATCAACTATGTCTTATTTATGTAACATGCATTGCAAGTAGGACACATAGCTGACATCAGTGTTCTTGTCTGCCAGGATGGCTATCGTGCTGTTCGGTTCAACCCATATTTGTGGCCTTCTGGTCAAAAGGTGTTCCAGATGTTTCCTATAAGATTTGAGCTCCAAGTGTATCTTGTGTTTTCACTTTGCCATATAATCAGCACCTATTTTTGTAACTTAATTTCTGCTACATATGCAGATGACAAATGAAATCGGTAAATCAATGTTCAGTAAAGCAGGAGAACTCGGAGTACCTGTGGGATTTATGTGCATGAAGGTATTCATTTCTTATGCATTCTTTCTTTTCAGGCATTGGTGTACAGAATGTCATGTCATCATAATTCTAGCCACAACAAAGGGTGCATTTGATTCTCTTTGCTGAGTTTGCTCTAAGGAGCTATGTGAGGTCCTTAGATTGTCTTTTCATATTTATTACTAATTTTCTAACTTAACCATGCATGCTTTAACCACAGGTGTTTGCACATTATTTTTTGGTGTATTTTTCATAAATATGTAGAAACATATGCCATAAATAGGGATTAGCATTGGTCCAGTTTGGTTCTACATCTACATCGTTTTGCAAAACCAAACCAAATTTATGACAAACCGAACCAAACCGATTTTGATTCAGAACCGTAGTTAAACCAAACTGATTTTTTTTTGGGTTCGGTTCGATCAGCGCTCAGCTCAGATTGGCTTCTTAAAGCACATGCAATTATAATAAAATTTGAGGACGTAAAGGCTTAAAATAAATCTAAGACCTTGGACCCAACTAAATTATCTATATTAAATGTGAAGTTATGAGCTACTCTTTCTCATTATCCCCTTGAAACCCTAACCCATAACATCCTCCCTTCTGCCCCTTAAATATCATAACCCCGGCCACCATCAACCATACCCTCAAGTTTATATGATAATTAGAAAAATATCATAATTTGAACTTTAAATTTGTTAGGAAACTCTAGGGTTTTTGTGAAAGTAAAATATGATTTTTATAGAAGATGAGAATTACAAAGATAAGTGGTCTCAATTCGAGAGGAATCCCCGCTCTTCTAATCTTTGATTCGAGATAAATGCCTAAATCTCTTAAGATCTAACTAATTTACTCCTAGACTCTTCTCTTCTCCATTTTCTTATTCAAATTCAACATGATCCTCTAGCCCTAACCCCCTTCACTATATAAAGGACTGATTTGTCCATAATTACAAAAATATCCTTAAGGCCCAAAACTACAAGATTGCCACTCACACACCCATTGTAACAAATTCCAACCAAAAAAATTAATCGCAAACACTATCCTATTCAAATCAAGTCAAAAATATACATCAAAATATTTTTTAAAATAAGTTTACAATTATTAACCATGATTTTAGGTATTGGCCCAAACCCTATGGTTTCTGCCATTTCGTCTCGGTTTCGGAACTACCCGAGACGAGACAGGGGAAGTTCCGATTTCGGTCGGAACGTTGCCGTTCCGGCCGAAACCGGCAAAAACAAGAAGAAAAAAGAAGAAGAAAATGAAAACAAGATATCTTGGGCTCGATCCCTAGTTATTATCAAAAAAACAAAGAAGAAAAGCCGCAATCGCAACCGTAGACATCAAAAAAAGAAAGAAGAAGAAAACGAAGAGGAAGAGGAAGAGGACTTACCTGCACGCCGTCCACTCGCCGCCTGCTCCAAAATTTCCCATTCATCGCCCCCTCCCCCCTCTAAAACTTTTCCCAAAGTGAGAAAGAGAGACTGGCATCGCGTGAGAGGGTTGGTGAGCTGTTGCTCATTACACATATTTGCTAAACATATTTCATTTAATTACAAGTTTACCATTCTCTTTGTAATTTTAATGGCAAACACGTGAGTAAATGCAATATGTTTAGCAAAATGTGTTATGTAAGGAGCAGTCTGCTACCTTTTAACAAAATGTATAATATGTTTGGCAACTTATTTTTGGCAATATGTGTAATGTGTTTAGCAATATGTTTAGCAATATGTGTAATGTGAGTTAGTAGCTAGTTTAAAAAAACATTTTTGGCTATAGATCAATGGCAAACTTGTAAATAAATGCAATATGGTTAGCAAATGTGTAATGTGAGTAGCTATCAGTGTAAAATTATTTATGAATATAGATAAATATGAGTACACAAGTATTTGAAACTACCGATACGAACGAATCGAAACTTACTTCCGAACCCACCGATACAGACGAAACCGATACCGAACCCTAATTTTTTGGGAGACCGAGACCGAGACATAAAACCTTGCTATTAACAAGAAGAAAATTTTCACAAGATGAGGTTTACAAGTAGATTTCTTCCGATGGAGCTTCAGAAGTAGAAAAAAATTGAAAAGACATCTTTTAAAAGCAAAATAGATTTCTTCTAGAAATCTTGAAAATCGCAACAAACAAATTGTATCTTTATAATCCAAAGTCCAACCATTCAAAGTTTACTAGTTTACAGAACATAACTCAGAAATATACTAAATAAATACAGGAGATCTGATGAAAGGAGGGGTGATGGGAAACTAACTCTAAAAGAATTTTCTTGATTGCTGGATATGTAGTGAGAGAGAATCCTTTCTTGAGAGATACATCTTTTTTATTTCAAGATTGCTAACTATCACATATTTGCACACACACACACATGCAATCATAGAGGCAGATAGCTTCTTCCTTGAGAATAAATCCAATCTGCACTGAGAGGGATCAAAATTTGAGAAGGGCACTGAAAGAGAGTGATCAATATTGTGAAAAGCATCCGTGGAAAAAAACAGCACCATGCCGCAACGCTTATGTGTGGCTTAAGCAAAAAAAATGAAAAAAGTGACAATAAAAAAGTGGAAAAATAAGGACAAATTTTCATAACAATACAGAAACGGAAAAAAGCAAGAAATGAGGGAACTATTATACTAATGTCTTTTTGATGATTAGAATTATTGACTTATAATATTGATATCAATAATTCAACGGAAGAAGATTCATGTAATATATAACAAGTTCAAATTCTTGAAGAATTCTTGAAGCAGAGCTAAATTGCTCTGAAAAGTGGAATGTGTTGGCGGGGACTTAATCGGGGCTTCATTGGGCTTTTTACACCAATCAGAAAGATCAAGTCCAAAGACAAGAGAAAATGGAGAGAGCACAGAAAGGCAGAAAGAGGGATCAAATCTAGAATAAGCGAATAAGCTATGAGACAGAGGGAGAAGAAGACTATCAGTGAACAGGTTCAGTTGGGACTTGGAACATATATTTATTTTTTTCTCCTCATGTTGCAAACTACTTTCATTTTAGTAGTCATGAACCCACTACCAATCCAAACTGAAGAAGATATTGTGGATTTCGACCAAATTGAACTGAGTCAGAACCAAATATCTATGTTTGGTTCGAAAATTTGGTTCGGTTTTGTTGAACTCAACTTTTGCTTACCCCTAGCCATAAAGCATTGTCTGACTCTTTTGGTTCAACTCTATGTATTTCCTTCTTACCTGACTTTCTATTATGGAAAACATTGATTTGCAACAAGTGTGTTCCAATCTTTGCTTTGTGCCCTCAACGATGATGATTAGTGCCACTTTATAATGATGGGTTAAATGACAGCTTGGATTGAATCTTGTTGAATCAAAGGATATGATGATTGTTTTTGAAAATTTTGGGGTGGACACATTTGCATTTTGGGGGAAAGCTGAAACTTTACATCCCTTAGAATTAAACTTTAGAGGAGCTATAATTTTAAATTTTGGGGGAATAAATTTTAGTTGGGAACTAAATTTAAATTCAAATTTTTTTAGGAAAGCTTATTCTGGATGGAACTAAATTTTGGGGGAACAAAAATTTTAGGTGGAACTAAATTTTAATTTAAAATTTTGGGAGACTAAATCTGGATGGAACTAAATTTTTAGGGAACTAAAATTCTCTGGCAAAACTAAATTTTAATTAAAATTTTAGGGAACCAAATCTGGGGGTAACTAAATCGCGAGGGGGACTAAAAGTTTGGGGGGAACTAAATTTTATGTTTGGGTGATATTTGGAAGGTGGCTACAAAATTATTTTTATTATTTTTATTATTTGGCCCGGGGGGGGGGGGGTGGTTGGGTTTGGATGGGTTGAAATTTTTGTGAAGAATATTTTGAATTCCCCCGTGACCTACCGTCACCGGTTATATGACTACTATTAATATGTAGAATTGCTCATAAACTACTTTGTGCTACTTGTTTAGCACATCAATGACTGCTTGATGTACTCAGTTTTTTGATTTATTCATGTATCCCCTGCTGACCTAGTGGACTAATTTACTATTAGTTTGCCTATGGGCCTGAATGATATCACCGTCTAACCGATTCCACTGGTTTAAAAAATGCAGGAGAGGTTTAAAAAATGCAGGAGATATGTGGACTTAGAATTTGAGAAATATATGTGGCTCATGACCTCAACCTTTTAAAATACACAATATATTCAACTTTTTCTTGCTTAAATTATGAGGCAACTGGCTTCTTATCCAATTTTTGATATGTGTGCACTATTACCACTCAAGCATTTAATATGTTGTTATGTGAATGTTTTAGTATTGAAGTCGTAATCAAGGCAGTCTTGTTTTTTGATCATGTAGTCGAGATTGTAATCTGTGCATTGCACCTCTTTAACGTACAAGAATTGATTCCAAATTCTATGAAGGGGACTTGAGCATCATACTTAGTCGATTTGGCATATTCATTTGCCATCACCCCTTGATAGGAGCATAACCTATATAAGAGGATAACAGTGCACTAGTCTGTGAGAAATTTCTTGCATGAAATCAGTTGCTTGCTCTCATTCGTAGCGATAAGAAATATCCGGAAGACAGCTTCGTTTAGTTTCTCCTCATGCATTGAAGGTTTGTGCAGGGCCTTAATTTACACATTTCGGAGATTGAGGAGTTGTGCTCAGACTTCCCATCAACTGTTGTACTGCTTGATCATATGGCTTTCTGTAAACCACCAGCGTGAGTTTGCTTCCAAAATGTGCAAATTTTAAAATATAATTGGCATTACTATCTCCTCAATTTGACACATTAGTATATGTAGAGATGATGAGGAAAAAAGGATTTTCTCCGAACTACTGAAGCTGTCCAGATTCCCACAGGTGATACATATGGCCTTATAAAGATGTCCCTTTGTAGGTTGCATTTACCATATGGAATGAATTGATCAGTTGAAGGAAAATGATGGCTCAACACTTGAATTGTAATAAGTAATCCAGGTGCTTGATATTTCTTATCTTTGTTTATTATATTCACCAAAATAAACCAAAAATCACTGTAAGAACTTTCCAGGATTATTTTACTGGCTAGTTTATTTCTATCTTCAAAAGGAATTGACCTTTCTTAAATAGTTCAATCATGTTTAGACTCTCATACTCCAAGGGATAAAGAATAGGAATGGAAGATTATGTTTGCATATAGTCTCAGCCTAGAATGCCTCGGTGTTCATATATTCTCATGCCTGCAATTGTGCTCTCTCTTTTGAACAGGTTTATGTGAAATTCAGTGCATTGTTCCGTTTGTCAAGAGAACAATATCCCTATGAGGATACTGGTGGACTTCTTTCGCAAGTGATCTCTAGCTATGGGGCTAACCGAGTCATGTGGGGCAGGTAGGTCATGTCATCTGCTTTCTAGTATAAGCAAAGAAATATGATTAAAATCTAGATAAAGGAAATGTAAATCATGAAGCACTAGATAAAGGAAATGTAAATCATGAAGCACTAGATAAAGGAAATGCAAGAACTGAGAGGGCAATGCATAGGTGGTGATATACCATACCTACCCATGTCTAGGCGTGGGGACATGAATTTTAACCCATGCACGGCCTTTGGACCACCAGCGCTTATAACTACTACTAAATTTATGGGCACATGCAATGCACATGAAATAAAACTTAATCTATATGAAATTGTAAGCTTTTAATGCATTTTCATTTTTATATTAACACAGATTTAAAATGTTAGAATTAGACGGTTGGGAAAAGAGAGTTAATTTCTCTGCTCCATTTATGATATATGAAAAAAGTAAAAAAGCTGGTATGGGTCTACAAGAGGTCCAAGTACCCAAATACTCAATTACAAATTTATTTCATAATTAATCTTAACACTTCCTCTCAAGCTGGAACAGAGATGTGAATCATGTCCAGTTTTTCATTCAAGAAAGAGAACACCTTTAATGAAGAAGCATTGGTGAAGATGTTTGGTACATGTTTTAAAATGCGAGTAAAAGGTGTACACACCAACTGTGCATTCACATCGTCATGAATACATTGGCAATATACTCTTATGTATTCAATCCTCTCATAGAATACTAGATTGCTGCTCAATCATCACAATACATAGGTATAAGATCATCTTGAAAACCAAGCTTCCAGGACAACTTTTTAAACACATCATCTCACAAGTCGTATGAGCTATGGCTTTTGTATTCTGCTTCAATACTCGAGTGAGTTATAACATTTTGTTTCTTGTTTCAAGTAACAGGATTGCCTCCAATATAAGTGTAATATTTAGAAGTAGATTGCATGTCTCTCTTATCTCCTGCATAACTGGAATTCGAAAGCTTCTATATTTAAATACACATTCTTCTGATATAATAAAACCTCTGTGAAGTGAACATTTGATATACATCAGAATCCAGAGAGCGCTACTTTTCAATTAAATTTTTATTGACTTATGTATGAACTGACTGACTATACCAACTGCAAAGATGATATCTAGTCTAGTAACTGTAAGATAAATAAGTTTTCCAACCAGCCTTTTATATTAAGAAATATCATCAATCAACTTGCTAGTGGTATCTCATAAGTTAACATCACCATCGATAGTGGTGAGGCTTACAATTAGCGGTACAGTCCTTTGTAGCAAGTATAATGCATATTTCTGTTAGGAAAGAATCAATCCATACTTACTATGAGCAATCTCAATTTCAAAAAAATCTAAGCCTCTTTCTGTTCTTAATGACAAAGCGCTCTATGAGATACTCTATTTTCTCAATTCTAACACTATCACTTCTTAAGAATATCGACATAGACAGTCAGACTCGTTGATTTATATAAGTTTTTGCGAATGAAGATAAAATCATCAGAATAACACCTGCAAAAGCCAAATACCTGTTAGGAACTAACAAAATATGCAATTTTTATATCAAACTAATAATGAAGAACAAGATAATTGAGCACAAAAGAGGTGTGCTCTCCTCCCAATACGCCGAAGAGGACGTCCGCACTCGTCTACCTATGGAATCACACAAAGAACAATAATCAAAGCATATGCAAACCAAGGCGGCTACCCCCTATTTATAATAGAAACTAGGTTATGGGGGAGGGGCTAGCCGCGCGCGCGCACACCACAAAGGGCGGTTGGGATATCGAAGGGGCGGCCTGGGCTTGGGCCGCACCTTTCGGCCTGCGGGTATACCCTCCAGGCCCATCAATACTCCCCCCAAAGAGCCACCTTGTCCTCAAGGTGGAAGTCTGGAAAGCGTGCCGCCATCTTGTCCATGTCCTCCCACGTGCTATCGTACTCTGGCAAAACCCTCCACTGCAACAACACCTGACGCACTCCTGTGTCGCTCTGTCGAACCCCCTTCAGCATCTCGGGTTCCAGTCTCACCTCCATATCCGCAGTGAGGGTCTTTGGTAAAGAATGGGAAGAGGTGTGGTCGTCAATGGCCTGCTCAACTGCGAAACGTGGAAGACTAGATGAATGGCGGATCCTGGGGGTAAGCTCAATCTGTAGGCCACCGGTCCTACTCTCGCCTCAACCGCGAAAGGCCCAAAATACCGCGGTGCCAACTTTTCATTCCTCCTATGTGCCACCGACCTCTGCCTGTAGGGTCTCTGCTTCAGATACACCATGTCTCCTATCTCGAATTATATGTCACGACGGTGTAGGTCTGCCCGCGCCTTCATCACCTGCTGTGTCCTTGCCAAATGGAGCTTCAGCTCTTCCAGAATCCGGTCCCTCTCCGCCAGATGCTGCTCCACATCTGACACGAGAGTCGTCTCATGACCATAATGAAGTAAGTGCGGAGGATCTCTGCCATACAAAATTCTGAAGGGCGTAGTCTGCGTCATCGTGTGATGTGAAGTATTATACCAGTATTCCGCCCAAGCTAGCCAACGCGCCCACTCCTTAGGATTCTCTGAAATGAAGCATCACAGGTAAGTTTCCACACTCCTATTCATCACCTCCATCTGACCGTCAGTCTGGGGATGGTAGGATGTGCTCCGCTTCAATACCGTCCCTTGTAACCTGAAAAGCTCCTGCCAAAATTTGCTCGGGAACACCTTGTCTCGATCCGAGACTATGGACTTTGGAGGTCCATGCAGACGAATGACCTCCCTCACAAAAACCTCCGCCACAGAAACTGCGCTGTAAGGATGTCGAAGCGGGGCAAAATGTGCATATTTGCTGAGGCGGTCGACCACAACAAAAATGACAGTGTATCCACCCGACTTCGGCAATCCATCTATGAAGTCCATAGAGAGGTCCTCCCAAACCCGGTCTGGTAAGCTATGGGTCGCTGCTCCTGCATCAGTATTGCTCCCAGCCCATGTCTTGAGGCGTCTGCCTTCACCACAAAGGGTCTGGAAAAGTCGGGCAACACCAATACTGGCACAGTGGTCATTGTCCTTTTCAGGGCCTCAAATGCTGTCGTCGCCTCCTCCCCCCAATGAAACTGGTCCTTCTTCAATAACTCTGTCAGCGGCCAGGCAATCGACCCATATCCCTCCACGAATCTGCGATAGTATCCTGTCAGCCCCATGAAGCCCCGAAGCCCTCTGAGCATGGTGGGGCGCGGCCAGTCCAGCATGGCCGCAATCTTTGCTCTATCTGCTGCCACCCCTCCTGCTGATACCACGTGCCCCAAATATTCCACCTGTGACCAGTGTTATTAAATGGCGCCGCCACGGTCGCCATGGCGGAATGGCGTGGCCCCTTTTGGCCTAATTGCAATTCGCCATCCATTTGGCCTAATCGCAAATGGCGCGGCCACGGCCGCCATGGCGGGATGGCATGGCCCCTTTATGGCGGATTTTTGGCTCACCGCTATAGGCCGCCATTCGCCATTGATAACATTGCCTGTGACTGCTGGAAAAGACACTTCTTTCTGTTCACATACAGCTGGTGGTACTGCAGCTCCTGAAACACCACCTGCAGGTGGTCCAAATGCTCCTCCAGAGTACGACTGTACACCAAAATATCATCGAAGAAAACTAGTACGAATCGCCTGAGATTGGGACAGAATACCTTATTCATAAGAGCCTGAAAGGTGGCAGGTGCGTTTGTCAAATCGAAGGGCATGACAAGAAACTCATAGTGACCATCATGCGTCCTGAATGCCGTCTTGGATACATCCTCCCGCCGCATCCTGATCTGATGTTAGCCGGACTTAAGATCTAACTTGCTGAACCAGGCTTCCCCGTGTAGCTCGTCCAGGAGCTCGTCGATCACTGGTATGGGGAATTTATCCGGAACCGTCTCCTTCTTCAGCGCCCTGTAGTCCACGCAGAATCGCCAACTACCATCCTTCTTCTTTACTAATAATATTGGTCTGGAGAACGGGCTCACACTTGGCTGGATGCCTCCCGCCCGCACCATCTCTGACACCATCCTCTCTATCTCATCCTTCTGATGCTGGGGGTATCGGTAGGGCCGCACGCTAATGGGGGACACACCCTCTCGTAAAACAATGGCATGCTCGTGGTCCTGCGGGGGTGGGAGACCCCGAGGCTCCTGGAAGATCTCCTCGAACTGCTCCATCAGCTGCTGCACCTCTCCTGGCATGGGCTGTTCTGCACTGGCCCTGGCGCCTCCCTCGCCTGTCAACGAGTACAGCTCCACCAAATATCCTCCTCCCTCTGTCTGGATGGTCCTCACCATAGTCTTCAAAGAGACCAAAACTCTGCAGAGGCTGGGGTACCCCTGAAGTATCACTGCTTTCCCCGCCTCCTGAAACTCCATCCGTAGCAGCTTCCAGTTTATTGTCATCTCCCCTAACGTCTGTAGCCAGGTCATGTCCAGAATGATGTCGGTGCTCCCCAGGTCCAGATGTAAAAAATCTGTGATCACTTGTATCCCATGCATGATCAGTACCAGACCCCTGCAAACTTCCTGACTGCTCTCCTTTCCCGTCCCCATCATAACACTGAAGCTGCCGCAATCTGTCCGCTGAAGTCACTGATGTGCCACCACCTTCCTGGAAATAAAATTGTGGATAGCCACACTGTCAATAAGCACGGTCACCTCCTGGTCGCCGATTTCCCCCCTCAGCATCATGGTATGGTTCGGGGTGAACCCTACCACGGAGTTGAGGGACACCTCCGCCACATCCAACTGCTGGCCCTCCAGCTCCTCCTCTGCCTCAGCTGCCTCCTCCTCTACGTCAGCCTCGTCATCATCATCCCCCAACAGAATCACTTGAAGCTTGCGCCCCCGCGCACCGATGGCCTGGTGAGAACCGCTCATCGCACCTGAAACACAAGCCCTTCTGCCTCTTTTTTCTCATCTCAGCGTCTGTCATGCGCCTGAACTGCCCCCAGCCTGTGGTGCACTACCCTTCTCCCCAGTCTTCTCCCTGCTCGTCTGGGCCGCCCCCGTGGGGGTCCCTGCTCCTCCAGCTCCAGATAGAGCGCCTCTCGGTATCTGGCCACTGTAGCTGCTCCTGACCCTCCGATCCTCTGTCTGCGCATCCTCTACCATCTGTGCCATCTCTATGACATCTGAAAGCCCCCTGGGCTTGTAGGGCCTCACTGCGGCGCGGAGGCTGGGTCGTAGCCCCTTCAAGAAGGTGCCCTCCACTGACTCGTCAGACACGCCATGGACTCGCCCTGTCAGTGTCTCAAATCTCTCGATGTACTCCCGCACCGGCCCCTCCTGCATGAGGGCATACAGCTGCTCGTGTAGGTTTCCCAGACGGGGGTCTCTAAACTTTTCTAGAACAAGGTCCTTCAGCTCCTCCCAGCTACGGATCTGATGTCTCCTCTCCTTTTACTGGAACCACCCCAAGGCTCTCCCCTCCATGCAAATGGCTGCCGCCTCCAGCTTCTGTGCCTCGGTCATATGGTGTGTCGCGAAGTATCTCTCTGCTGTGAATAACCAGGCATGTGGATCCTCCCCAGAAAATAGCGGCACCGTCAGCTTCCGCACCCTGCACTCTCCTCAATAGTGCCCCTGCTCGGGCCTCCCCTCTACTCGGCGATGCGAACGGTAGTGCTATCTCCTCTCATCTTGGGTCTCGTGCCGTCTAGGTAGCACTCCTCCGCGACCTCCATAGTCTCCCCGGTAATCTCCACGCCAGCCATCGAAATCGTCCCAACCTGCATCATTGTCGAAATCCGCCTCGTAGCCACCCCCTCTGTCACAATAGTGGTCTCTCCCGCGTCCATCTTCGTAAAACGGGTCCTCCGCTGCGGCCCGCCGTCCCGAAGGGTCGAAAAACCCTCCCAAAAGCTGTCCGCGAGCGTCCTCCCCTGCTGTCCGCTGCTCGGGGGGCTCGAAAAACCCCTGGGGCCTGGCCGCGCATCCCCCCGGCGGGTGCCAGGGGGTTCCCGCCCCTGTTGGGTCTCTGTCGGGGCCCTCCGGCCATGCTGAAGGGCCTGCAGGTCCTGTCGGGTCTCCGGCATGGCCGGCGGGCCCTGCCGGAGGTCCGACAGGTTCGCCGGACCTCTGCGGCCTCCGGGCCAGCCCTGCCAGAGGTCGCGGCAGGCGGGGGAGGCCCCCTGCCCCTCTCCCGCAGCGGCCGACTCCCCGGGTTGCTTTGGGGGGTTCGGCCGCGTCTCCTCGATGGCGCGCGGCTCCCAAAAAGGACGGCTAGGGCCGCCGGCCCCCTTTGACTCTCCACCGCCTTCCGCCGTACCTCCTCGCGGTAGTCGACCTTCCATGTCTTCTTGTCGTCTCCCTCGTCCAATTCCTCCACGTAATAGAGTTGATTTTGGGTAAAAATATCCTCCTTTTCTTTCTTCAAAGGTGCCGCCTTTGGTGTCGGATTAGGGTTTCCTTCGTCGTGGGATTTAGTTGTCAAAAGGGAGAGGATCTTCGCGAATTGCTCGTCGTTATTCGCTTGACACGCCTTCATGTGCTCGACGGATTCCACCACCGATTCCACCGACAATTTCCCCCATGAGCTTTTCCTCCAACGCCTCGAACTTATCCTTTGATCTCGTCTCGGCCACCATGGATCGTCATGCTCCGATACCAAATTGTTAGGAACTAACAAAAGATGCAATTTTTATATCAAACTAATAATGAAGAACAAGATAATTGAGCACAAAAGAGGTGTGCTCTCCTCCCAAGACGCCGAAGATGACGTCCGCACTCGTCTACCTATGGAATCACACAAAGAACAATAATCAAAGCATAGGCAACCCAAGGCGACTACCCTCCTATTTATAATAGAAACTAGGTTATGGGGGAGGGGCTAGCCGCGCGCGCATGCCACAAAGGGCGGTTGGGATATCGAAGGGGCGGCCTGGGCTTGGGCCGCCCCTTTCGGCCTGCAGGTATACACCCGCAGGCGGTTTGGGCCTCCAGCCCATCAATACCATATCAACTTTACTAAACTTATCAAACTGTACCCGAAGACTATTTAAGACCATAAATCATGTTTTAATCGCACTAACTATCATCCATAAGTAACATTATAGATGTTGCTCCATACATTTGTAGTCTTCACATCTAATTGGAACTTGGATCACTATTGATTAACTACCAGAGAGAAGATAACCTGGATAAAGTTGAGTCAAGCATCCAGAAAGAATTTTTAAGTAGTCAATTTCTTATGTTTGTGCGAACCCTTTGCAACCAAACAAGCTTTGTATTTGTTAATAGGACCATACAGCTGCTTCATAGTAAATGCATATGATTAGTACCGGGTGTCAGACACAGCATTCTTCCATATCATAGACATGAGACATGGGTATATATGCATGTATGAGACGCATGTATATTTTACTGTACTAACATATATTTAACTCATATAAGTGTACTTATATGGTTGTTTACAAAGCACCTAGTAGTTAAATAACATATATATCATTTGATATTGCCTAAAGTATTTATCTCATTTCATCTTTACGTATTGCTAAGGAGAATAAAGGTTTTGTATCCTTGTAAGTGTTCAACATAGATAGACACGTGTCATGTCCAAAAGCATCGAATACGATAAATTGTAATCATGAGAAGTCTTACATATCATATGAAGTCTCCTACATATCATATGTGAATACCCAACGATAGCTAAAATTAACCTATATTAACAGATGCAAAACTAACTTAGAAAGTTCCTTGAGACAACAGTGTATCTATTTTCTCATCTACAGCACACTTTCAAGACTAATGCTTCCATGCTTTCTAAAAAGTCTTAGGTATAGTGTCACCGTCGCTTCCCAAAACGCTAAGGAAAACCGACGGTGACAAGCCTATCGCAAATTTAAGCCTACTAAGAATTTTATCTTTTCAGTCTAAATATAAACACGTCGTGTTTTAGAAAATAACTAAGGTTTGTTTACTTCTAACTAATAATGAGTAACACTATGATGGCCTAAACAGGTCTATGAACAATAAATATAACAATGGACCAAATGGGCAATAGTAAAGAAACAAATAATAGACATGATGAAAATAAAATCGAGCAGATAATGTAAAAACTGTAAAGCTGTTATACCGAAGAATGGGCAAGCATGCATGGAGAGGAGTTCAATCTTGCTGGAAGTTCATTAGAATCAGTTGATGGATATTCCCTAAACAATCAGATAAATATCCTCCAAGGAAAACAAATAGAGAATATTCATCAATAAGTAAGCTTATGTAGGTCCCTAGATAAAACAATATTGAAACATACGATAAAAATAAAGCATGGCATGGATAATAAGAAGATATAATATAGCATGACATAAGCAATAAAGCACATGTATAATGGTGGTATGTGATAGTCATGTAATCAAATGTTTGTGTCAAGTAATTGTAAAAGTGCGGTGTCCTTAATCTAATGTTGAGATCATGTCTGTGGGTACAATGTGCAAATCAAACAAAAAACAGAGGCCCTGAGATTTAACCTTGCTCCCATTGTAGGGATCGGAAACACAGATATAGTAATAAACCACATTTCCATCGTTGGAAGTGAAAAGCACGGATACAGTAATAAACCCTCTCTATTTTTAAAGGCAGGAAATACGGATACAGTAATGGTCTCTTGTCACTCCCGCATCCTCTAAGATAATGAGTTTTTCATCACCATGTTTTTTATTCTAGATGTAATTTCAGATGAGATAATAGGTGCAATAGTTGAAACAGTAACAAGTACATTATCAGGAGTATGTGATCCAGGAGTATGTAATCCAGAACAATAATCGTGATCAGTATTATGAACTGCATCAATGGACATGTAATCTGGTGCAATGAACATCATGTATAATAAATGTGAACAGGGATAGTGCATAATGTGACGGCCTTACCAAGTTTAGACCATCTTTTTCTAACCTCATCGGGCCTCAATGTTTCTCCCCAGACCTTGGCAAGCCTCTTGAGACTCGTTCGAGCCCTGAATCTCATCGAGCCTATCAATTCTTTGTCGAGACTCCTCAAACCTTGTTGAGACGTTTGGTTCAATGATCCTCATGTGTCTCATGTTTTTTGTAGCATTTTGATGTTGCGTGCGGGTCTGCAGGGGCACACGGCGGAAGCGGGGCATCGGGGTCGGTTCGGGTTTATCAAAGGAGGAGGCGACTTGGGTCCACCATGGACCTGGTCCCAAACTTGTAATTTCTCAAACACACGGGAGGGCCGTTTAGTAATTCCGCATCAACTAATCCCTCCCCTAATAAGGGCCGGCCGGCCCTAGCTTGTGGATTATCGAAGAATTGATAGGTAATTTTATTTTCCTAAGAACCCTAGATTAATTCTCTTGATAAGTATCTTACTCGAAATTTTAGATCTATTGTTCTAGATTTTAATATTAATTTCAGATCAGTTCTTCGTCTCTAAACCCTAGATTTAGAAGTCCAAAGCCATAAAAATCCCGCCTTTTTTCCCCACAAAAAGCACTAAACGTATCAAATTGGTATCAGAGCGGTTGATCCATGGCGAGCACACGATCCATGGAGCGGATCGAAACGTTGGAAGAGAAAGTGGAAAGGATGGAAGCCCAAATCAGCAAGGGGTTCATCGACGCTAGGAAGGAAGATGCAGAGATGGCCGCGGAGATCCGAGAAGAAATAAAGGAGAATCAGGCAAAAACGGAAATCAAATTGACGGCGATAGTAGAGAACATAGCGGCGTTGACCGCAAATCTCAATTCGAAGACGGATCCAAGCAAAAAGGAGCCGCCTTTGGCAAGGAACAAATGTAAAAAAAAGTGATTTTTGACGAGAAAGGGCTGGAATTGGACATCAATGGAGATTGGGAGACCTCACCGGATGCGACGACAGCGCTGAACGACGGAATGATGGACGGGGGATTGCGGCAGAACCCCCGACCCACTCGGGGGGTCCGGCGAACCCACCGGAGGGGCGGCAAGGGCAGCCGGCCCCTCCCAGGGGTGCGTCGCCTCCCTGGGGGCTCGGCGGAGCCCCGCCGACCACCCCAGGGGCAGCGCCTGGCCCTTGGGGCCCCGACGCAGCTCTGCCGGCCCCAAATCTGTGCTAGACAAGGCCGCTGAACCCCTAGGAGGGTCCGGCAGCACAGTACGGGGGGTTTCGGCCCCTCGGATGCGGCGATGGCCCTGCCAAGGCCAGGAGGAGGGCGGCAGCCTCTGACGGGTAATTCGGGCCCCCCATGGGCCCCGCACGGGCCTCGGTCAGCACCAATTTCTGGATTTCATCCATCAGCGGGACTCGGTGGGGGATTTTAGTAGACCGGAGGACGCCACCAGTATATTGGAGGCCCGTCAGCCTAGCCCCCACCTTTTGGGGGAGTGACATGAGATTGAAGGGCACACCAGGCCCCCCGGGAGGCCACCAGGCAGAGTATGGACATCTACAGGGAGACTGGCAGTGGGGCGGGGCAGACGGTGGCATGTGAGATCGGGTAGAGGCCTATTTGTCAGACAGACCACAGGGTGTATCAGCCGAGGGGAGGATTCCATCAGCAGGAGAGAGGTGGATTCGCTGGGGAGAGACGACTGAGGAAGCTCGAGGTGCCTATTTTTGAGGGAGGAGATCCTGACGACTGGTTGTACCGGGTGGAGAGATACTTTGAGGTGTCAGCTCTAGCAGGGGAGGACTGGCTTCGGGCGATAGGGATATGTTTGGAGGAAGAGGCTCTGGGCTGGTTTCGGTGGACTGATCAGCAGCAGCCATTTCGGATTTGGGAAGAGTTTACATCACTTTTGATGGAGCGTTTTGGTGCAAGGCAGTCTGGCGGAGTATTTGAGAGGCTGTACTCACTGAAGCAGGATGGGAGCATATGAGATTATATCAAGAAGTTTGAGTCGCTCTGCCACCGAGTCCGAGGAGTATCTGAGGAATCATTGGATGGCTGTTTTATGAAGGGGTTGAGGCCTACGGTGAGATCGGGACTAAGGCAGGTACAGCCAGTGGGTCTGCGCGGGATGATGACATTGGCTAGAAAGGTGGAGGACCATCAGGAGACGTAACGGAGAGCCTGCGGGACGTGGGGAGATACCACGTTTCGGGGACAGACGGCTGCTACGGGACAGAGGACTACACCTACTTCAGGGGCCACGCCTGCCTAAGGAGTTACAGCCGTTGTCGGGGGCAGCAGACACAGGAGACAGGAGCCCCGAGCGGGAGGGCAGGTGCGGAGGATGACAGATGCAGAGATGAGGGAGAAGCGAGTGAAGGGATTATGCTTCAGATGTGATGAGAAATTCACTCCAGGACACCGATGCGTGGATCGGACTCTCCAGATACTGATAGCGAACGATGATGAGGGAGAGGCAGAGCACCAGCACTTGGACTTGGCAGAGGTGTCCCTCAATTTTGTGGTGGGGTTCACACCGAACCACACCATAAAATTGGTGGGACAGGTGGGCAGTCAGGAGGTGATCGTGTTGGTAGACAGTGGGGCCACCAACAACTTCATCTCCAGTAGATTGGTGGGAGCGCATGGACTACAGCTGAGTGGCACGGGGAGGTATGAAGTGATGCTGGGCACTGGACAGGTGACACACAGCACCGGTGTCTGTGGCGGGGTGATCGTGACGATTCAGGGAGTACATATTGTCACAGATTTTCTTCCCTTGGAGCTAGGGAGAACCGATGTCATCCTAGGGATGAAGTGGCTGCAGACACTAGGGGAGACCAGGATGAACTGGAAGATGTTGAGGATGGAGTACCAGGATGGGGGAAAGACAGTGTATTACAGGGGGATTCTAGCCTCTGTCGCTCGTTAGTGTCCTATAAGGCCAAGTCTAGAGCGATCCACACAGCAGGAGGAGGTTTCTTGGTTGAACTACAGGCCTTGGCAGCATCAGTGCAAAGTGAGGACCAGACGCAGGTGGTGGCACTGGAGATTGAGCAGCTGCTGGTTCAGTATGAGGAGATTTTCCAGACACCTCAGGGGCTGCCACCGCACAGAGATCACGAGCACGCCATCGTCTTACGGGAGGGCGTGTCTCCCATCAGTGTGCGACCCTACAGGTACCCACAGGTACAGAAGGACGAGATAGAAAGGTTGGTGGAGGACATGCTGCAGGCAGGGGTGATTCAGCCGAGTATTAGCCCGTTCTCCAGCCCGGTTTTATTAGTTAAAAAGAAGGATGGCAGCTGGAGATTCTGTGTGGACTACAGGGCCCTGAATAAGGAGACTGTTGCAGATAAGTTTCACATCCCGGTGATTGATGAACTACTGGATGAGCTCCACGGGACAGTTTGCTTTTCGAAGATCGATCTCAAGTCAGGGTATCATCAGATAAGGATAAGGGGTGACGTGTCCAAGACTGCTTTCAGGACTCACGAGTGGCACTATGATTTCCTGGTCATGCCTTTTGGCCTGACAAATGCCCCAGCGACTTTTCTGGCCCTGATGAACAACGTATTCCGACCTTACCACCAGAGATTTGTGCTTGTATTTTTCGACGACATCCTTGTGTACAGTCGTAGTATGGAGGAGCATGTGGGGGCACCTGCAGGCAGTTTTGCATGAGTTACAGGAGCAGCAGCTGTGTGCTAATAAGAAGTGCTTGTTTGGTCAACTGCATGTGGAATATTTGGGACACATGTTGGCGGAGGGGGTGGCGGCAGATCGGGCCAAGATCGCAGCCATGTTGGACTGGCAGGTACCCACCACATTACGAGGTTTGTGTGGCTTCTTGGGCCTGACGGGATACTACAGGAAGTTTGTCCAGTGGTACAGTTCGATTGTTTGGCCACTGACAGAGCAGCTTAAGAAGGACAGCTTCCATTGGGGCGAGGAGGCGACCAAGGTGTTTGAGGCCTTGAAGCAGGCGATGACGACGGTGCCCGTCTTAGCACTTCCGAATTTTAGCAGGCCATTTGTTATAGACACTGACGCTTCGGGACACGGGTTGGACGCAGTGTTGATGCAGGACCAGAGGTATATTGCTTTCTTTAGCCAGACTCTATCAGCACGAGCGAGACTGAAGTCAGTATACGAGCGGGAGTTGATGGCGATTGTTCTGTCCATACAGAAATGGCGGCCCTACTTGTTGGACAGAAGATTCATAGTGAGAACCGACTAGCGGAGCTTGAAATATCTACTGGATTAGCGCATGGTCACCGAGGAGCATCAGAAGTAGCTCTCCAAGCTGGTTCACTTCACCTTTGAGATACAGTACCGACCAGGCTTGGAGAATAAGGCGGCCGACGCCTTGTCTCGCCGCGAGGAGCTCGCAGAGGTGGCAGCCATTTCTGCACCAGTCATTGACTGGGAGCCATTGAGCAGGGAGATTGAGGCTGACGCAGACTTGGCGAAGATACTGGAGGCACTGCAGCAGGGATCCACAGAAGTTTCGGGATACACCATGAGCGGACAGCGACTTCTATATCATGGCAGACTGGTGATTCCCAGAGGCTCCGCCCATATTCCGATGATTTTTCAGGAGTTACACGACAGTGCCATCGAAGGGCATTCAGGTATACAGCAGACCTACAGAAGGATGGCGAGAGAGCTATACTGGCCAAAGATGAAGAACATTGCCCAGATGATAGCAGAGTGTGACGTGTGTCAGCGCCACAAGTATATGACAATGGCACTAGCAGGACTTTTACAGCCGTTGGCCCTACCAGAGAGGGTCTGGGAGGATATCAGCATGGATTTTATCGAAGGGCTTCGTGATCAGAGGGCTACAATTTTATATTGGTGGTGGTAGATCGGCTCAGTAAATATGCCCATTTCATACCTCGCAGTGACAGAGCTGCAGCTTTTATGCAGGAGGTGGTTCGCTTGCATGGTTTTCCTGCCTCCATAGTGTCAGACCACAATAAGGTTTTCATTAGCAGTTTATGGCATGAGCTATTCAAGGTGCAAGGAACCAAGCTGCGAAGGAGCACTGCCTATCACCCATAGACGGATGGACAGACAGAGGTGGTGAATAGGAGTGTGGAGACCTACTTAAGGTGTTTTGCGTCAGATGCGCCGAAGCAGTTGGCCAGATGGTTAGCGTGGGCAGAGTATTGGTACAACACCTCGTACCACTCGGTAGCACAGAGCACGCCTTTTCGGATCTTGTATGGTCGGGATCCGCCTCAATTGATACACTACAGCAGAGGGGCCACACCTGTGTCACAGGTAGAGGAGCATCTGGGAGAGCGGGACAAATATCTGGAGGAGTTGAAGAAACATCTGTTGCAAGCCCAGCAGATTATGAAGACCAAGACGGATGCGCATCGGAGAGATGAGCAGTTTGTGATGGGAGACCGGGTATATCTGAAATTTCGACCCTATAGACAGAGAACTTTGGCCCGTCGGAGCAATGAGAAGCTGGCAGCCCGCTATTATGGCCCATTCAAGATCACCGCTCAGATAGGGAAGGTGGCATACCGTCTATAGTTACCGGCAACCTCCACTATTCACCCAGTGTTTCACGTTTCGCAGTTGAGGAGAGCCATTGGAAATCATACCCTATCCCCCACTTTGCCACCCACTTTGACCGAGGACATGGAGGTGTTACTTGAGCCTCAAGAGCTGACGGGTGTTAGACATGCCACGGACGGGACTCAGGAAGTGCTAATCAGATGGACGGGCCTTCTGGACTATAATGCTACCTGGGAGCCAATGGCAGTGATACGCGACCAATTTCCTAAATTCCACCTTGTGGACAAGGTTGCACTTTTGGGGGGAGTAGTGATGCAGCGCGCGGGTTCTGCAGGGGCACACGGCGGAAGCGGGGCATCGGGGTCGGTTCGGGTTTATCAAAGGAGGAGGCGACTTGGGTCCACCACGGACCCGGTCCCAAACTTGTAATTTCTCAAACACACGGGAGGGCTGTTTAGTACTTCCGCATCAACTAATCCCTCCCCTAATAAGGGCCGGCCGGCCCTAACTTGTGGATTATCGAAGAATTGAGAGGTAATTTTATTTCCCTAAGAACCCTAGATTAATTCTCTTGATAATTATCTCACTCGAAATTTTAGATCTATTGTTCTAGGTTTTAATATTAATTTCAGATCAGTTCTTCGTGTATAAATCCTAGATTTAGAAGTCCAAAGCCATAAAAATCCCACCATTTATCCCCACAAAAAGCCCTAAACGTATCACGTTTCTCCCTGTTAATACATTGTTTACTGTTTATTTTTTATATTATTGTGATATATAGTTATATGTTTAATTATTTTATTATTAAATGTGATTTTACATATCTTACAATTCACAATACAATACTTAAGGAAAACGATATCCAATATGTATCATGAAATGACAACTTTGTACATATTAGTCAACTTTATAAACAACAATTGTATTCACTAATTAGAACTTTTACATTAATCCAAATTTTAGATTCCACTGACTGCTAGAATACTGTTGCGCCATTCATTTTGGTAGAACTGACCAGATCTAATAAATAAAATGCAAGTGATGTTATTTAGCAGAATAAAATTGGAATGATAGAATCTGGCATTTTTCTTTTAAGAAAATATCCAAACGTTTCGCTGGTTTATTGGGTTGTATCAAGTAGTTAAGGTCCATAGGGAGGGGGAACAAACCCTACGTGCATGTTAGATTGAAATTGGAACAATATAATAACACACAAGAATAAATGGGGACAAGATGGAAAAAAGTCTGGATTTATGTTGTGTCACCTTAAATAGTGATGCAGACACCAACAAGCAATTGCTCAGATGACATTCTCTTCCTCCTCCCTCCTGGGAGACGCGGAAATGAGACCCGTCCGATGCGTGCTTTACTGCTTTCCGATGTATCAAAAAAAAATAGTGATGCAGTCCCCATTTAACTATGCAAGTTGGGTTCTTCTCTAAAGATAGCCATCTATATACAGTATATATGGATTTGGTTATCATCAAACAGTAGGGGTATGTTTCAAGAATTTTTTTGCATCAAAAATAGAGTGTTCCATGTTCTTCAAACACTTAAAATATGGTCACTTTTTTTTCTCATCTTCACTTAATTTACGTTTGCCAGCACTGAATGCATTATTCGACTAACAGCAACTGTGTTCAAGACATGAATCATTAGGACTAATGTCCCTTCCATTCTCTTCCATGCTTAGATCATTTAAGTTTATACAATTCCTTAATTTGGATCTAGCTTTTTTTTTGTGTAATATCAAATTCCCTCCCTCCCGCCATCCCTTTCTTCTACAGGAGTTGCGATTACTAATGTGGTGGTAAGAAATGAATGTAAATCCAGGCGAGTTAATTTCATGTTTTTGTAAATACAGGCGAGTTAATTTCATGTTTTAGTCTTTCTTTTGGTAGTTGGGGCTCTAGCCTCGTTCCCTCCTCCAATTACAATACCCTGTCTATTACCAGAACAATAGTTGAAAGAAAAATAAGGAGAAGAGAATAGTTAAAGCATTGACTTGTTTATCTGCTATTTGAAAGCTATGATGAACCCATAAGATTATGTTCCTCCATATGTTGGAACCTCGATTGTACGTTATCGAAATGATGATCTTAAACATCACCGTCGTATGTTCTTGTCTTGCAGTGATTTTCCCTTTGTAGTCCCTGAGTGTGGCTACAACAAGGCGAAGGAAGCTGTCTCCCTCATCGCGAGCAAGATATCCTTGCCATCCTCCGATTTGGAGTGGATAATGGGAAGAACCGCAGCGCAGCTCTTGCTTCCTTCGCGGACCTCCTCTTAGGTTCATTCTGTATATGAATGTCTTTGTATGACATTTTGTAATTCAAACTTTATCAAGTATTGATCTATGCAAATTGTAAAGAAAGATGTGTAGATTAAGATCTGACCTTCTATCCTGTTCAAGGATGGTGTATATTGATATAATAGTTCGATAAGGCAAATAATGTTCTAGCTTAGCCAAGTTTTTTGGTCCGGTAAAATGTCAAGTCTTTTAATTGGTTCATGATCACTAATATCTCATGTTCAAGGGTAGTTTGCATTAATACCATAGTTCGAGCATGTTTAATGACATGTTAATCCTAGTTCTGGGAGGTGTTAACGAATTTTACCCTATTTTATTTTGCTAAACACGAAATTGGCATGATATGGGCCTGATGGGCCTGAATGTAACGGGCCCAAGCCGGATTATTTACAGCCTACGGGTCGAAAAACTGACCCAAGACGAAGCATCCTCTCACATGTGGTAGTCGCTAGAATTCTTTCACGACAGTGACACCGTGAACATTCTAGAAAAGCTTACTCCTATAAAAAAAAAGCCTCAGCTTCATCTTCTGCACTGCTAATAATAGAAGCTTCCCGTCTCTCGCGAACAAAATGTCGATCGTTCCGCGGTTCAACTCCGAGCTGAGCAACGTGTTTGATTCGTTCCATCGTGATCTGTGGGAGCCGTTCGATCGCATCCCCTTCTTCCGAGATTTCTTCTCCGATTTCGGGCTGACTTCGGGCTTGGGCGCGAACTTTGTGGAGACGCCGGAAGCGCACGTGCTGAAGGCGTACGCTCCGGGGGTGAACAAAGAGGATGTGAAGGTGGAGGTGGAGGACGGAGTGATAACGGTGACGATTCCAAAGAAAGAGGAGGCCAGGAGGCAGCCGGAGAGGAGAACCATAGAGATTTCTGGTCTGTGATTAGGGGTTTAATTACCTCTATAAGCATGCATGTATAAGGAGATTAGGGGGCTTAAAGAGAGTGTGTGTGTGGTGTTTGTGAGAGAGTAATTAAGGACTTTCAAGCATGTGTCTGTTGGTGTAAGTCTGTAAGTGTGCGATCAATTTGGTGAAGGTAGTGAATTCCTATGTGATAGTTCAAGATGTAATGTTAATATTTAATAGGACTATATTCAAATTAAAGTCCTAAAATTCTAGGTTTTCATCAAGACAATGTATAGTTAAGTGGTGTAAGCACTCTTGTACCATCAAGATGTCTAGTTTAAACCCATATGTTTTTCTAGGTTAACATCACCTTGGTGATGGTTTGATAATAATATTTGTTGGTTTAGACTCAAGGTGGCCAACGGGACGGGGTGGCCAATGGGACGGCCTGACCGTGCTTGGCCGGGCATTGACTATGTCACGGGCCATGGTGGTACGTTTGACTGTTTAGCCGGACCGGCTGGCTAGGTCTTTTTCCCTTGGAGGCGTTGCTTGTGCCTTGTCTGGCCCAGAAGGCTTAGAAGGTCGGGTCCGGACGGCCTGGATAAATAAAATACAACTTAAAAATCTTTAAAATTCTGTTTAAAAGGGAAAAGAATATTTAAAATATTATGAAATGAAGAATATTAAATTTTGTATTATAAAAAATTTAAAATGTTAAATTCATAGTATTTTTAAAAAAATTTAAAAATAGGTAGTCTTTTTAAAAACATAGTATTTTATAAAAAGTTATAAATATATAGTATTTTGTAAGTAGATAATATTTTTTAAAATAAGGGAAAGTTAATCATTTTTTATTCCTAAAGGTAAATAGATAGAGTATTGAAAAGAAAAGTATTTAATCTGAAATTTGCCAAGGTCCGAGCTAAACCTTTAAATTTTATTAATTAAAAAAAATTGAGGTGAGACTTAAATCAGCTAACCTTACCCCCATACAATGACCATAAAAATAAAACAATTCTAATGCAATACAAATACAAGGAAGAGCTAATAGAAGGAAGCAATGATGCCTGATATTTTCTGCAGAAGATCTTTGGCTGAAACTACGACATCTCACCCTAGTCTCTTCGAAATGTTTAGAGGCAATCATCTGGCTCCTGTTGTTTGTCCCCACGGGGGCTGGGATTGCAGAAATTTTCATTTAGACATGTGAGGCGTTTCTAGTTCAGTTCACCGCCCACCTACCTACAAGTGTGATCGATAAAATTTACTTAGAGAAACTTCGTAAATATGTTTTTATGTGCGGCAAGTCCTTAGCATTAAGGAGCCT
Source organism: Scilla litardierei (assembly GCA_030789695.1). Lineage (NCBI taxonomy): Eukaryota > Viridiplantae > Streptophyta > Magnoliopsida > Asparagales > Asparagaceae > Scilla > Scilla litardierei. The sequence continues at coordinate 109,156,936 of CM061130.1, read as the reverse complement.
CAGGGGAATTGTCCACCCTATATGATTAAAGCACCACAGAATCCTGAAATTGTGCCATCAATGCTAGACGCAATTTCAGGATTCTGTGGTGCTTTAATCATATATGGTCGATAATTCCCATGTAGCTCCTCAATGCTAGACGCTTGACGCACATCAAAAACATAATTCCCATGTAGCTACCAGGTTTCTCCAAGTAAATTTTGTCGATCCCACTTGCAGGTGGGTACTGAATTGGAGATTACTGTAAGGGTCGTCTTACCATTGCAATACTAATAACAAACACTCTAGAGGTGGGGTGAATAGAGTAATGGCAATAAATTGTGCAATTAAAATTTGATGTGAAAATGCGGAATAATAAATGCAAAAGGAATTAATCAACACAATCAAACCAAACGCAAACACAACATTTTACACTGGTTCCCCAAAACTTGGGTACGTCCATCCACACCAATATTCACTATAATTCCTACAAAGAGAAGCGAATACAATTCACACACAGAGATACCTCACCTAGAGGATTTTGTCCTACACAAGAACCAAACCAACCCTACACAAGGGTCAAACTCCGACACGGAGAATTACTAACTCCCACTCAGAGAATTAGGTTTAGCACTACACTAGGACACTAAACTCCCACAAAGAGAGTTATTCCCACAAAGAGAATATCTAATTCCCACAAAGAGAGTTAGGGTTTCAAAGAAACACAAAGTAAAACAAATACTCTTACCTATGCCTTGAGATGAACTTACTCATTAATGAATGCAAGGCATGAAAGAGGATCTCTAAGTAATGAGATTTGCTTGAAAGCACTTGGATGATTTCCCTTGAGCTTTACTTTAATGCATGAAGGAGAGAATGAGCTCTAAGAGTAAAATGAGAGAGTTTTAGAGTGTCTTAATTAAACTCTAAAGATTTTTAATAGCATAAAGAAGTTCTAATGAACTCAACCCTCTCATATATATAGGAACCATATATGAACTCTCAAAACCCAAGGAAATAACCAAAAACAAAAGGCTGCAACGGCTAGAATCTAGGCGAAAACGTCATCGACAGTCAACTGATGAACAAATGACAGTCGACTGTCCAACGGCTAAATAATTTTCAACGTCTATAATCTGAGCCATGACAGTTGACTGATGAAGACAATACAGTCGACTGTATACAGGACAGGCACCTGTAAATCCTTCAGCAGGCGATTGCTGCATGAGATGGAATAAACCAGAGAGATGCAACTTACGCAGTGTATGCAGACAGACGACTGATGACCAGAATACAGCCGACTGTAAAATAGACAGGCGACTGTAAATACTGAACCAGTAGACTGACTAGCAAATTGGGATTAAGCTGAGACAATGCATGTTGCGTACAGTTGACTATTGAACAATTCATAGACGACTGTAAATGACCGTCAGTCGACTGTTCCAAAAGCTCAAGTATGAGTCAATAAAAGGTTGACTTGAGCATTGCACCACAGTCGACTGTAGAAGGCTCGACAGGCTACTGGAATCACCCAGTCGACTGTAAAACCTTCATCATGTGACTGTTGGAGAGCTAGAGACTCCAATTAAGTCTTTGGGCAAGACGAACCTATTGGGTTGGATTCTATGATAATTCTAAGGATCACTAAGATGGTTAAATGCATATGCATGAATGAGTAGACCATCTATCAAGGCATTACATTAAACCTAGACTCAAAACGAGAAAAGCAATAAATGAAATAATACATGAATTACATTGCTTTTCTTAGAGTTTATGGCTTCAATCTTGATGCCTTGATGCTCCCAATCATCTCCAAGCTTTGGCACCTCTTGAGTCCAAGCTTTGGTCTTGCTCCTCTTGATGTCCATCCTTGCATTAAGTATTTAGTCTCAAAAATGATATTCTTGAAATGTTAACTATGAGACTAAAACAAGAGAGTGATTAGCAACAACAAAATGGTGCGATCATCATCAAAATAACATTGGTATGAAACGTCAATACTCAACAATGACTCTCATGTCAAAACGAAAATTTCTTCGATCCCAGCCCTAGTGGGGACAAACAACATGAGCCAGATGATTACCTAACGGGCCATGGGCCGGCTCAGGCCAGTTTGCGGGTTGGCCAGCCTGGCCTGTCGGGCCAAAATAGCTAGGGAAGCATGGCCCCTGGAGCCAAGCCAAGCTTGCCCTGCAGCCTAGTCAACGACGCCAGTCTTGTGCCAAGCAGGTCGGGTAACGGACCAATGGGCTTTTTGGCCATCTTGAGTTTAAATCCACGCAATACATTAAATATCCATGCTAAACTAGATTAAATACACGTACTTTCTCAACTTTAGTTTAGCTGTCAGCGTCATAACAGAATTTCTAACAAATCTGTCAAGAAATTATAAATTAGAAAGTGATGATATATAATAGTTTATGGTTGACATTTGAGAGGTGTGTAAGCTCCATAAGGCAAAAAAATAATCAAAGATAACATTGCATAATATTTATATGGCCAAACTTGGATTTTGAAGGAACTCTAGCACATTACTTGCTTCATGCTGGTTTTATTGGCAGCCACTAATTATTTGTAAAGAATAATCCATTATACATTTGAGGTGGGTTGATGGGATATTTGTCATATGTGACTTCCAAAGAGGGGGTGTGACGCGCCCACAATCTACACCTAGGATCCACCTGGCGGTGTCACGATCGCCAGGCGTGATATGGCTCCTAGCCTACGACTTCGGGTTCAATCCGCAAGCGGACGGTGTCGAGTTATAGTATAAAAGATAGTCGAATCCTACAGGGACGGTGATAGTATCTGTGGTAATCTCAGTCTATTTCTAAAGCTAGAAGTAATGTAGCGGTCGGAGTGAGGATGAATTGGGTTGATTGTTGTTGCTGTGTAATATAATAAAAAGAACTATGGCTTTAGGGATTGCCGCTAGGATCGTTGGGGTTGATGTTGAATAGATTCCTCACATCGCATTAGGGCTAAGGAAATTAATCCCTTAATTCGTACCACTCTCGTGGGTTAGAATTGCGGGGTATTTCGGTGGCTCTCGTCGATGCAATGGCAGTAGCCATCGACGTAGCGATATAGTTCGTCGATGGATCCCCTCAAGGCGCTAGCCGGGCATGGTCACGTGCCTTGATTGGATCCATCGATTTTCCTATTCGAATCCCTAGATATCCCTTAAGAACAACAATTCCACAGATTGTGGGCATGATCTCAGTACGGGTTATCTACGGATTCGGTAGGATCTACCGAAATACAACCCTAAATCCCCAATTCGATGTTATGATCCAGATCTACATTTTCCCCTGAAATCCTAGGGTTCACCCATCAGCCCTAGAATGGATCTGCTCACTCATGGTGATCGGAACGCACAAAAATATCAATTTCACGTAGGAAAGCATTTTTTTGCAATAATAGAAATTAGGGCTAAAAATTACTTACAGCGAGAACGAACAAAGAACAAATCCAGAAAAGAGCAGAAAGCAATAATCTTCAATTAACGATCCAAAGTTTCGCTACAAGAATTGATCCAAAAATCCTTACAAAAATCGCCTAAAAGCTCCTCTCAAAATCCCTTAACAAAACTCAGAATAGAACTCTCCAATGCTCAGCCCGCAGTCACGAGCTTCAGCTGGCTCCAATCGCGCGCATCGCACGTTCAAAAATTCTTCCAAAGATGCCCCAAGAAGTGTCGGCCGAGTAGGTGACTCGGCCCGAGTCGGAGCTGCTCGGCCAGTGGTTCGGCCCGCGTCATAAGTTGCTCGTCCTCAGAATGGATGACTCAGTCGGCTGCTCGGGGTGTGCTCGGGGGCCTACTCGGGGCGTGCCATCAGCCGAGCTCAGCTGCTCGGCTCGAGTCCGCCGTATCCGCTGCTTCACAACATATCACGGCTCGACCCGAGTAACAAGCTGCTCGGGCCGAGCATTTTCTGGGAAACTGAAGTGCTGTAGCAGCTCTCCCTCTCTCTGCTCTCTTTCTTCTTCTTCTCTTCCTTCTCTCCTCCAACAGCTCCGAGAACACGGTGAACTCCTCCAGAGCCCTGCCAACAGGCTCATGAGCAAGTCGGATGTGTCCATACCCAGGCGGGGATCCAAATCGCTCCAAAATCCTTGAAAACTCAAAACAAACTACGAAACTCGAAATATCGTCAGAAATACCAAAATCGCAGTAAAAAGTGGGATTTGGACGCAGGGATGACATGCAATGCGATGGAAATATGATATGAAAATGATGTAAAATATGGACACATCAGGGTGCCACATAAGATGCTTCATATCCCTCCCCGGAAAAAAAATCCTAAACTGAAAAAACTCAAAAACCCACACCACACACCCTTAAAACACACCCACACCCACACCCAAAACATTCAAAACACAACCTAATCTAAAACACCTAAAAAACCACATGACAATACACACACTCACACACACATTCTTCCCATTTCACCCCAGATGTACACCGATCTAAATGCACGTATGGGTCCCGCGTCCTGAGGGTGTGGGTTGGTTTTTTAGGTGCTTGTGCACTTTGGGCACGTGTTATTTCTAGTCCTTTATACAAATGAGGGGTTGTCCTACTAAGACAAAATGGTGGATAGGGTGATGGCATATATTTGATCACCGAATTATGGGGCCACATGAGGGTTGGGTGAGGGTTTGTGTGTAATGTTGGGTATTTTTGTGGAACCACCAAAGGAAAGGTCCCCACATTCCCATTATTTACATGCTTGCCCTTGCCCTTTCATGAAAATAAAAAAATCTCTCTTTCCCATATGTACGTGTTTGTCATTGTTCTTTTTTCACTTTGCCATCCTATGTTTTTACGCTGTAACCCATGCTTTTTCCCCTTTTACCCTCGAACGATACTCACACGCATACTGACACTTTTCTCTCCTTTTAGTTGTGCATGAATGTGTGTCACGCCCCGCTTCCCATTCTACCAGGAGCGAGGACGCCAGCGGGTCCGCGGTGTGCTTAAAACAAGAAGGAGTACTTTTTTTCTTTCCTTGTTCTTTTCTTCCTCCTTGGTTTAAACACAATAAGCGTCTGTGTAAACTGCATGTCCTTACATGCAAATTTAAGAAGCAGCTCAAACAACATTATTACATATCCTGCGTACAGAATTAAGATACATGTTGGGCCTAGCATGGCCAATACAAACAAAGTACACAAATTACATTGTTTAAAATAGGAAATGCAGTCGCGAAGGTACAATAGTTCTAATCCTCTGAGGGCACGTACTCCATGTATTCTTTGAGCGCTGGCTAAACTTCTGCTGTAGTGTCTTCAGATAATTCACTATCAATACCTGATGAACATTTCGTAAAATAACAAAGTGAAATGTCCGTCAGCGAGGTTTACTCGACAAGATAATCTCCAAAACAAAACGTTAGGTATTTAAAATTAAACCAAGCTGAACTTTAAAGCCAAGCAAAAGGTTTAATTTAAAAGAGTTATAGCAGTTAAACATTTGCAACAATTTGCAACCTGCAGCAATTTAATTATTTGATAGCAATTTGCAAATACTATTAGCAACCTGTAACAATTTAGCATTTGATAACAAAACTGTAATGTTGTAGCAACCTGTAGAAGAAGATGTTAGAGCAATATTTAATGACCAATCTATTCTAGTGATAAGTCCATGTCCAAGAGTACGAGAAATGACCAATATGCTCCCTGCGACAGGGGCCAATCCGAGGCGCTGCTCACCGACCCTATATGGCGACGTCAAGTTCTAACCTCCATAAGTGTTGGATGTATTAGGTCGGGTGCATCCATTCACTCTGTTACACTTGTGATCATAAACTACCCCAATCCCACGGGTCAAGTCAAGTGCAGGTCAAAAGTACGTGTGCTATCTATTTATATTGAAGTTCCATCTTCCATTCATTTATATTGAACTTCCATCTTTCATTCAGTTCATTCAGTTTATTTGCATCGTAATAGATGCGTATGATGTCTCATCAGTCCATTCGATAATCTTAACCAATTTCACCGTTTTGTGATTTAGTTACGCAATTATACGAAGCATAGAAATGCACCATAATTTAAAGAAACGAGCATAGAAAACGGTTTTGACTAAGCAAATGAGGATAAATAAGTTTAAAATATTTTTCTAAGGCTAGTAAACATCTTTCAAGATCTTAATATAATTAATGGGGATTTTTCTTAATTTATACGACCCAAAGACTAATTTAAAAACAAGAAAACGATTTTTCATTATATTTTTTAAAGATTTCTCTAGGGCAAACCATGCGTTGGAATTCTTTCAACAAGGGGTCAAAACGACCGTATTAACTAGTACTATGACATATTTTTCTCGTACGTCAGTGTACGTGAAAATCTTGAGTTACGAATTTATAAGTAAAAGTAGCCATATTGAATTTTATCTTTAAAAATTCACCGCGAGAAATGTACTTGCCTTTTGGCAATGAAACCAACGCCAATGGGTTCGTTTTGCCGTTTCTAATTACTGTGCTTTCATGTGTATTTTTCTAATGCGTGTACAATTTACTATGAATTTATTACGATCAGTCTATACGTATACGTATTTCTATACATATTTAAATACGTATTTTCGTATTAAAATTCAAACTTCTCGTTCTCACCTCAAACATATGCGAACGAGGGCAGTGGGGGCGAACGAAGGCGGAGGCGCCGGGCGAAGGCGGACGAGGTCGGTGCGGGGTCGGCGCTGCGGCGTCGTGGGGGGTCGGGGTGACGCCGTGGCACGGCGGAGAGGTGGAGGACCTCGCAGCGGCGACATGGGCGAAAGGCTGTGGCGGAGAGCTGGGGGTCGGGCGGAACTCGTGGAGGAGACGTCGGGGTTCGGAGGGGAGGGTGCAGCTACTTCGACGGTGCTGCTCGTGGGTCGTCGCGGTGGAGAAGACTCGTCGGAGGGGAGGGTGGTAGAGAGGTCGAACAGTGGAGGCAGCTCGGTGATGAGGCAAGGGAGCTGGGTGGCGAAGCAGTGGAGGACGCGGGGGCACTGGAGGCGAGGAAGGTGGACGGGGAGGGTGATGGTGGCTTCCACGATGGAGGAGGAGCGCCTGAGGGGGAGCCGTTCGAGCGGAGGTGGGGGAGGCGGTGGATGGGTTTCAGGCTGTTCGGGCGTCAGAGAGGGTGAGCGCTTCGTCGGAGGCTGAGGGGAGCAGTGGAAAGCGGGGTGTCAGAGTTGCTGCGACGAGAGGGGAGGAGCACGGAGGTGGTGGACAGGGTCTGCGGGCTTCATTGCGTGGAGATGGAGGCCGTGGGGGTGGTTGTCTGCCGGAGGGAGGGGACCACAGCGACGAGGAATGTAGATGAGTGTGGAGCTCGAGCTTCTTGGGTTCGGCATGGGTCTGTTGATGGGTTTAGAGGATGAGAGTAAGTGAGTTCGATAGAGGGGGAGAGCAACATGGGTTCGTGAGGGTGAGCATGGGTTTGCAGTGAAGATGAAGGAGAGGAGCAGGGTTAATATTATATAGGGTCTAGAAATATTTAATATGATGATGACGATGATACTTATTAGTATAGTTGGATCTACCAACTTTAGGGATGTGGGTTAAATAGGTGGATTAGGGTATTAATTAAGTGGAGTTAGGGGGTAAAAGTAAGAGCAATTAGTGAATGTGAAAGTAATTAGTGATTGTAATTAGTAAAAATGACGTAATACTATGTTTTCGCATACGACTCCGAAAAATTCCCAAAACATAACCGCGGGTTCATATCATCATGAGGATCACGAATACGAAGTCCATTTCAAAGTTTGAACTACGAAGATGCAAGTTTTGGGCCAAGACATTTAGGTCATGGGTTTGCGGGTTCTAGGTCGATTTGACTTCAGAAAATTACGAAAATAAAATGGGGAGTACTAAATGATCATAGAATCATATTGTATAAGTTTGAAATCGTTTTAATAACGTTTATATAGAAAATTAATTGATACGACTATATCGGTAATAATTAAGTAGAAAATATTATATAAACTATTTAAACTTTTTGACGACACTTAAACTTATGAATACATGTTATAACTAGTATGATGATACCAAAATATTTTTTATAAAGGACTTTGAAATCATTTTTTGATATAAAACTCCCGACAAACCATTTCAAAATATGTTCAAAGTATAAAATACGTAGAATACGAAAATACGTATACTGATGAATCCGGGTCGTCACATCCTACCCTTCTTAAAATAATTCCGTCCTCAAAATTTTAGAAGACCGATCATTGCCTACGCAATTTGAACATTCGAAGGGAATGCTTGATGAATGATTACGATATATGAAAATAACTTGTAAATAACATGAAATATAATGGGATATCATAGCATCAAGAAAACAAGAGATATTACTAATAAATATATACTATTAACATCACCATAGCTTCCATGATTAGTTCTGAGACCAGTATCATCATGATAATTACATCGACTTCTGAAGTAGCCAAAAGTTAATATGAGCTAATGGCGTTACATAAAAATGATAGCTATTATGATAACATCTATTCGAAGTTGGAACCTGAGGTGATAAGTTAGTAGCAAGCTAATCAATCACATCAAAAGAAAGATCATAAAGCTTAAAGTTTCTACTAATGCTAATTGTGACAAATGAGGCATAGCTAAGGAAGTTATCAATAATATAGCATACAAAGATGCAATGACTAATCCATATGCGTTCGTTCTGTTATACCTAACCAGCCTAACACAAATGACAACAACTCCCATAAGGCCCAAAGACAAATCAACGTCCAAAACAACACAAACAAACAAGTACAATGCCAACTACTAAAGACCATATTTATCACTATACTTGTCACTGCCACTCCTTGTAACAATTTCCATAACGTCCAATAACAATCCAACACCGAAACCATTATCCAAATCTAAGCACAAGATCTACATCCAACTTCAACACCTAAGGCTAACAGCATGCCATTACCCATTGACAATGATACTTCTTGCCAACACCAATTCTCGACATCCACAGCTCTCATCATCAATCCCAAACAAGTCAACAACAAAAAACATACAATTCCGCAAACCCGAAGGAGCGGACCTATAGAGATGCCTAGGCGGGACATCAATAGGGGCAAGACCCCATGACAATGAACTCAAAAGGAGCCCAAGAATCGCGACTTGCCAAGATCTCAACCATACGACGGTAGTGAGGGTGGCGGTAAGGATCGTCGCTAAACCCAAAAATCCCAAAAATCCATCACGTCGGAGGGCCATCGGCGGTTGTCGATCCATGTCGTGCGACGACGACGATTGCTCAGTGACGACGGGTGGCATGGTAGAGCTCCGAGTGAGGCCGGAGGAGCTTGAGGCGAGAGGGGTTGAGCTCACGAAGGAAGAGGCACAGTGAAGGAGTGAGTGTCGTCGTGTCATAGGGGAAGTCACGGGATGGGTTGGTGAAGGAAGAGAGGAGGGGTTTAAAGGGGGCACTGAAGTCGTCGATAGGGTAAGGTAGGGTAGGCGGGACCCGGGCTCGAGCAAAGGATGCATACAAAAGGCAATAAAGAGGGGGAGATGATAGGCAGGAAAAAGGATTCAAACACATGAGAAATCGGGTACAAGATGAAAGTAGTTGGTATAAGAGAAATACGAGCTCAAGAAAGATGAAGAAGACGTAACAGCCTACACTTGCACGTCGTGATTTGGCTCGTCTCATATTCTCTAGCAACATCCTTAAATACTTCTGAGCGTCCTTCGATCTGCTTCCCTTGTCGAACTTGAAATTCGGATGATCGAAAAAGTCGAATGCTACCCTCATTATAAAAGAGTATAGCCAAAGTTTAGGTGAACTGAACGTGACTAGGAAGTATTCTAAGAATAATTGGGTCGATCGGAAGGCCATTGCAAGAATGATGATGGTGATGCAATGAATGGATGGTTCTATCTTATGGAATGTCACTCTAGTTGTTATCAAAGGAATGTTCTAGAATAAAATTCATCAAAATGAAACACGAGTTCCTAGTTGAGGGTTCAAAAGTTTGAAGAAGATAATGAGGATCGATGGAGATGGATTGTTGCGACTTTTTGTGATAAGAAGTAATGGGTGTAATGCCCTGCGTAGCTACTGCACAAGTACTAGAGGGTGGTGAATAGTACTTTAAAATAATCAAGAGTATAATTCCTAATTATCTATCAAACACACAAACAACAATGCGGAATAACTACAAACAACAAGAATTAAACAATGCAAACATGCGATATAACGGGTTCGGATCCACCCAAGTCTCCCCGACTTGTTCCCGGTGATCCTACGTACCAACCACCCGGATCACCTCCGGATACTTGAGTTAGAAACCACCAACCCAAGTTTTGCACTATGAAATTCTTGTAGAAAAATCTCTACAAGACCAAATCATACACAAAAGTAAATGTGACTCCCACAACCCGGGATCACACACTTCTCTCACAACCGAGAGAAAAACTTAATATCAAAGTAAATGAAATGATAAAACACTTACCAACAAAATCCTATGCCTTGAGTAAAACTTAAAATATTAAGGCAGGAGGATTTTGAGGAAGAAGATGACACCAAACCCTAGCTCCACCAAGATAACCAGCTATAGGTGGCTAGGGAGTGATTGGTGACTTTGAATCAAGCTCTTAGCTTGAGAAGCTCACAATGGATAGAATCTCTCTTGAGGAATTAGGGCTCAAGAAGTTGAGGGAGAGATTCTTGTGAGAAGAGAGAGCTTTGAAATATAGTTGAATGTCTCCTCTTTGATTTCTCTAAACCTCTAGTTTATCAGCCTTGATAGCCTTGAAGAAGCCCTTCAAGTATACATAGGATAGAGGAAAGAGAAGAGCAAAATTCGTGCAATAAATGCTCCAACGGCTCTATTCTGAAGCAGCTTAATCGGTCTAAGAAGGATCACTGACCGATTAGTTTCTCAACTAGTCGGTCGGTGATTCTTCTTGAACCGACTAAGAGGATGACAGCCAATAAAGATGGTTCAGGAGAAATAGAACTAGTCGGTCTAAGAAGACTTGCCAACCGACTAGTTTGACAACTAGTCGGTCGGTGAGTGTTCTTTGACCGACTAAGAGTTGAAATACGATAGGCTGTCTACTAGGAGAACTAGTCGATCTAAGAACAAATCCTAACCGATTAGTTTCTCAACTAGTCGGTCGATGATTGTTCTTTGACCGACTAACGATAAACAGTAGCTCAGGCTGTGAAAATGAAGATATAACTAGTCGGTCCACGAAGGATTCCAAACCGACTAGTTTGACAACTAGTCGGTCGGTGAACCTTCTTGGACCGACTAATTGGTCAACAATGAATGAGCTGAAATGAGGTAGGATATCTAGTCGGTTCAAGAAGGATTGTCGACCGACTAGATTGCCATCTAGTCGGTTGGTTCTTCTTCTTGAACCAACTAAGATGCACTAGAAGACGTGAAAAGAAGCGTAAGGCTTCAGGAAAATTTCTATGGGCTTCTATGATAATCCTCGCTCTAATAATGTAAGACCTAATCAAGGCTTAACATTCTATACGATGAAGCTAGAAGACAATAAATAAAACTTGACGAACCGTCTTCAAAGCTTCAATCCGAATCTCTTGACTTCAATAATGCTCCTAGAGCTTCAACGAAGCTTCAGGCACGCAATCACGCGCTTTGAGAAGTCTTGAGACGTCGCTTTTGATATACGTAGAGTTTTGGCGACGATCTCCATAACTGCGCTCACAAAGGAGTTAGTTCACGATATTTATGTTTGCTCATCATTAAAACCAAATCCAGGGAATCAATACTCAACATTCTCCCCCTTTTTGGTGATGACAAACCAACATAAATAATAATCAATAATAATGATTAAAATGAAATTTACTTACTCCCCCTGCATTGATGACACGTTAGTTCCGTATTCAATAATAATTATACGCATCAAGCAGACGAGGAAAGTATAAAATGTGAACTCGAGTATTGCAATTTAGGATCTAAATCCATTTTTATATCTTAGCTCCCCCTGAATCTAACATATCAAATTAGATTCGGTAAATTGCTTAATCATTTAGCATATTGTCATGTCATTATTAATTCTCTTCCCCTTTGGCATTAGCAAAAAGAGCGGGAGGAGATCAACGACAACAACAATGGCTAAAAAAGCATGAGAGTCTAAGAATACGACCACGGTCCAAATGACACCAATGGAAAATACCAAAAGTAAAATACCGAAGAAAATCAAAGCGTGCCAACGAGACCATAGTAGAAAATCGAAAAATGAAATTATTAAAACCCAAAACCAAATTCACGTATTGAGTTATGGAACATACTCTCCAATATCAACATTCTTGGTTAATTTAGTGCATGGAAAACAATTCTATGTTTTCATACAAACAAATCTATTTAACCAAAATTATCGTCGAGCGACGAACTCAACATCAGAGACATAAATACAATATGAATATCAAATATCTATGTCACGCAAAAATGTTATGCCAAAAATAGATAGAAACTTCATAAAACTTATGGCATACACAAATTTAGTACTAGCATGCATTCCAGAAGAGATACTCACTAAATGAGTCAATAAAAAACATGGAATGCCATGAGCATAAGAAAGATAAGAATTATAGCATAAGCTCAAAATTAGCATCAAGATATGCATGCGATAGTTTAAAACACAAAGAGACATCAGCATGCATTCAACACACATGGATACCAAATGTAAGAATATACTTACAACATTAAGCTCCCCCTACTTTGGTGCATCACTTAAGCACCATCAACTCCATTTGAATGAAAAACTTTGCAAATCAAGGAGTTGGTATCCCATGGTGGATTGAACCTAGAAAACATAATATGGAGTTAAATATTGATTTGTTGCTCCTTCTCTTATTCTTGAGTACCTGAAGCTAAAATATCATTTCATGGTACCCAAGGTCATTGGGTCCTAAGAGATTAGACCTTTGGAAGCCAAGTCCAATTGGACTTAGACTTCCCAACAAAATCATCATTGTGCACACCATTCATGAAATACGAATTGATATATGCTTGTTTTTCATGCATGCTTGTGTCCTTCGGGCCCCAAATAGTGAATGTCTTGGGAGCCCTATTCCTATTAGGAGCATGCACATGTGGTTGATTTCTATGTGATGCATGTGGCCTACGAGGAAATGGCCTAGGAAATGCATGTCGTGGATAAGCATATGGCACATGATGAAATGGTGCATGATGATAATTGTTCATATGATAGTGATGTGGATGAACATATGCATGTGGATGAACACGTGCATGAGTGTGTCTCACATGGTGTGCACGTGCTCGTGGATGTGGAGCATAAAAATCATCATACGTGTGAACATATGGAGTAGGAGGTGTGTTCCTACGTGGTATAGTATTGGTGTACATAAAAGCATGACCCTTCTTTGGAGGTCCACCCAAAGTGGGTTTCTTTCCAAATGAGGGTGTTTACGAAGTGGAAGCACCCTTGGTAGATGAACTACCAATGGGGTGTTTGCCCCCACTCGTTGAGGCATCGGAAGTTGGCTTAACAAAGGTGGTAGACGATTTGGATGAATATTCAATCTTATACCCCAAGCCAATGCGATGATTGGCAGGAAGTAAGTCATTTAGGATATTATCCAAATGGTCCTTACCTTTATTGAATTTATTAATCCGGCCTAATGTGGACTCATACTTCTCGGTGAGAGAAAGTATAGAAGCATCCAAAGTGGACACTTGAGTGGTGAGTACACAAACACGAGACTTGAGATTCTCATTCTCAATACTCAAAGTTGAGTTTCGAGAAATCAAATCCGCCATCTCTCATTCATCCGATTCCTCAATATGAACATGTTCAAGTTGAGATTTGAGATTTGCAATCTCATTTCTCAAACCTTCAACAACGGTGTCGTTGTTGATGATGATAGGCTTAGGTGAGGTTTGGAGACTAGTTAGCTCATCTTTAGTCTTAATATATCTATTAGCCAATTTAGAAAACTTAGACCAAAGTTGTTCGTTAGCTAATCTAAGTTCATCCATAGTTACCTCATCGCCTTCATCCTCGCTTTCATCGGAAGAGGTCTCTTGATCATGTTCCTCTCTTGCCATGACGCACATGTGTGCTTGCACCACTTGTTCATCATCCGACTCTCCACTTGAGGAGTCCTCTTCGGAGTCGGTGAATGAGCCGACAAGCCCTTTCTTGTACCCTTTCTTGTACTTTCTCGACTTGTCATACTTGGGGGCCTTCCACTTCTCCTTGTGTTTGTTGAGAGGACAATCCGGCTTGATGTGTCTTAGCTTGTTGCATTTATAACCCAAAGGAGCGGAGGCATTAGTCGAAATAAATTTTGATTTATTCTTGAACTTACCCTTTCGGAAGAATCGGTTGAACTTCTTTGCCAAATCGGCCAAAGCTTCTATGTCCAACTCGTCTTCCGATTCTTCATCATCGGTGATGTAGATGGAGCGGCCTTGAACGCAATCGTCTTTTTCTTTGGCTCTTCTTGATTCAAGTACGCCTTCATCTTGTCCTTCATCTTGATCTTGCTATCCTTTCGTACCTCATAAGACATCACGGTACCCATTAGTTGTACGACAGTATACTTATTCATATCGTTACCTTCCTCGATGGGGAAGGTACGCTTTTCCCAACAAGAAGGAAGTCCGTCAATAATCTTCGCGACTTTCTCCTTTTGGGTATAGGTCTTCCCAAGAGCTTCCAACTCGTTTGATATTTCCACGAAGCGAGCATAGTAATCCTTCATACTTTCACTCTGTTCCATGTGAAATAACTCGAACTCTTTGTTAGCAACAACGAGTTTAGAGTCTTTTACCGTACTCGTTCCTTCGTGCAAGATGAGGAGTTGGTTCCATATTTGATATGCACTCTTACATGTTCATATCTTGTTGAAGTCTTCGGGCTCTAAAGCGCATTGCAAGGCATTCATTGCCTTGGCATTGGTAACCTCCGCGACGACCTCTGCGGTAGTCCACTTCGCGAAATCTTCTTCGACGGGCTCGACATACTCCGTCATCGTGGCTCTCCATAGTGAAGTGCTCCGGAGGAACGTTTCCATCCGGCATTTCCAGTACCCGTAATTGGTACCGTTGAAGAAAGGAGGCTTAGTTGAGGAGTGTCCTTCCATCACCGAAGAAGCTCCTTCACGGTTCCTGAAGGTGCTATAGTCTGAAGGTGGACGAACGGTCTTGTTGTCGTTGGTAGACATAGCTATGAACTTGGCTTTGATACAAAATGTAATGCCCTGCGTAGCTACTGCACAAGTACTAGGGGGTGAATAGTACTTTAAAATAATCAAGAGTATAATTCCTAATTATCTAGCAAACACACAAACAACAATGAGGAATAACTACAAACAACAAGAATTAAACAATACAAACATGTGATATAACGGGTTCGGATCCACCCAAGTCTCCCCGACTTGTTTCCGGTGATCCTACGTCCCAACCACCCGGATCCCCTCCGGATACTTGAGTTAGAAACCACTAACCCAAGTTTTGCACTATGAAATTCTTGTAGAAAACCCTCTACAAGACCAAATCATACACAAAAGTAAATGTGACTCCCACAACCCGGGATCACACACTTCTCTCACAACCGAGAGAAAAACTTAATATCAAAGTAAATGAAATGATAAAACACTTACCAACAAAATCCTATGCCTTGAGTAAAACTTACAATATTAGGGCAAGGAGGATTTTGAGGAAGAAGATGACACCAAACCCTAGCTCCACCAAGATAACCAGCTATAGGTGGCTAGGGAGAGATTGGTGACTTTGAATCAAGCTCTTAGCTTGAGAAGCTCACAATGGAGAGAATCTCTCTTGAGGAATTAGGGCTCAAGAAGTTGAGGGAGAGATTCTTGTGAGAAGAGAGAGCTTTGAAATATAGTTGAATGTCTCCTCTTTGATTTCTCTAAACCTCTAGTTTATCAGCCTTGATAGCCTTGAAGAAGCCCTTCAAGTATATATAGGATAGAGGAAAGAGAAGAGCAAAATTCGTGCAATAAATGCTCCAACGGTTCTATTCTGAAGCAGCTTAATCGGTC
Source organism: Scilla litardierei (assembly GCA_030789695.1). Lineage (NCBI taxonomy): Eukaryota > Viridiplantae > Streptophyta > Magnoliopsida > Asparagales > Asparagaceae > Scilla > Scilla litardierei. The sequence continues at coordinate 109,140,937 of CM061130.1, read as the reverse complement.
TAAGAAGGATCACTGACCGATTAGTTTCTCAACTAGTCGGTCGGTGATTCTTCTTGGACCGACTAAGAGGATGACAGCCAATAAAGATGGTTCAGGAGAAATAGAACTAGTCGGTCTAAGAAGACTTGCCAACCGACTAGTTTGACAACTAGTCGGTCGGTGAGTGTTCTTTGACCGACTAAGAGTTGAATATGATAGGCTGTCTACTAGGAGAACTAGTCGGTCTAAGAACAAATCCTAACCGATTAGTTTCTCAACTAGTCGGTCGATGATTGTTCTTTGACCGACTAACGATAAACAGTAGCTCAGGCTGTGAAAATGAAGATGTAACTAGTCGGTCCACGAAGGATTCCAAACCGACTAGTTTGACAACTAGTCGGTGGGTGAACCTTCTTGGACCGACTAATTGGTCAACAGTGAATGAGCTGAAATGAGGTAAGATATCTAGTCGGTTCAAGAAGGGTTGTCGACTGACTAGATTGCCATCTAGTCGGTTGGTTCTTCTTCTTGAACCAACTAAGATGCACTAGAAGCCGTGAAAAGAAGCGTAAGACTTCGGGAAAGTTTCTATGGGATTCTATGATAATCCTGGCTCTAATAATGTAAGACCTACTCAAGGCTTAACATTCTATACGATGAAGCTAGAAGACAATAAATAACACTTGACGAACCGTCTTCAAAGCTTCAATCCGAATCTCTTGACTTCAATAATGCTCCTAGAGCTTCAACGAAGCTTCAGGCACACGATCACGTGTTTTGAGAAGTCTTGAGACGTCGCTTTTGATATACGTAGAGTTTTGGCGACGATCTCCATAACTGCGCTCACAAAGGAGTTAGTTCACGATATTTATGTTTGCTCATCATCAAAACCAAATCCGGGGAATCAATACTCAACAATGGGAAGTTTCCAAATCAAGATGGGGTATGCTACTAAGAAAATACATATAGTATGATAATGTAGGTTAGCGATGATAATAAAGGTGTTGGGCGTCAAATCGACGTAAAGAGGAAAGGTTCAGACATACCAGTGATTACTGGCTCTGCAGCCTCAGCTTCTCTAGTTGTCGTAATGAATGCTTAACGCCTAGCCTAGTTCAGCTTGGTCTAATGAAAGACTCGATGTTGTGGAGCTAGAGATGGTTCACGCGATGCTGATCCAGAAACTCCTACGGTCGTAGTTGCTTTCTTAATAATGTAGTGGGGCAGTTCCTGATAGAGTATTCAGATGCTCCACAGACCAAACATTGATTCAGCAGCAGGCGACATTTCTTCTTGACATGTCCCTTTCGGTTGCAATTGAAGCACACCATCAGGGATTGCTTGTTGGTCGAAGGAATAGGCCTCTTGAAAGAAGTAGTCTTCAATGGTTGGAGAGCTTCTCCCGATGGTTCCATAGAATGCTTCCCTTGGGATGCTATACAGAGTTTGTCAACAACCTCATGGAGAACTTGGCATTGAATTTCCAGTATTTCCCTTCCGACACCCAAGATGTCATTGCTAGTGACGCCATGAGTTTTTGGTCGACCTGTCATACTTCAAGACAAACCACAATGTAAGTTAGGTGAAAAATCTATTCTAGTTGTACACTTAGATATTAATGTCATCTAAACCGATCTTAAAGTATTTGCAAAAGCATGACCTGCATAGGCTGCCACTAAAACCTGTCACGCCCCGCTTCCCATTCTACCGGGAGCGAGGACGCGAGCGGGTCCGCGATGTGCTTAAAATAAGGATGAGTACTTTTTTCTTTTCTTTTCTTTTTCTTTTCTTCATCCTTCGTTTAAACACACTAAGTGTCTGTGTAAACTGCAGGTCCTTGCATGCAAATTTAAGAAGTAGCTCAAACAACATTATTACATATCCAGCGTACAAAATTTAAGATACATGTTGGGTCGAGCATGGCCAATACAAACAAAGTACAAAACTTACATTGTTTAAAATAGGAAATGCAGTCGCGAAGGTACAATAGTTCTAATCCTCTGAGGGTAGGTATTCCACGTATTCTTTGAGCACTGGCTCAACTTTTGTTGTAGTGTCTTCAAAGAATTTACTATCGATACCTGACGGACATTTCGTAAAACAACAAAGTAAAATGTCTGTCAGCGAGGTTTACTCGGCAAAATAATCTCCAAAACAAAACGTTAGGTATTTAAAATTAAACCAAGCTGAACTTTAAAGACAAGCAATATGTTTAATTTAAAAGAGTTATAGCAGTTAAACATTCGCATCAATTTAATTATTTGATAGCAATTTGCATTACTATTAGCAACCTATAACAATTTAGCATTTGATAACAAAACTGTAATGTTGTAGACCTGTAGAAGAAGATGTTAGAGCAATATCTAATGACCAATCTATTCTAGTGATAAGTCCATGTCCAAGAGTACGAGAAATGACCAACATGCTCCCTGCGACTGGGGCCAATCCGAGGCGCATCTCACCGACCCTATATGGCGACGATCAAGCTCAACCTCCAGAAGTGTTGGAGGTATTCGGTCGGGTGCATCCAGTCACTCTGGCGCACTTGTGATCATAGACTACCCCAATCTCACGGGTCAAGTCAAGTGTCGGGTCAAAAGTACGTGTACTATCTATTTATATTGAAGTTCCATCTTCCATTCATTTATATTGAAGTTCCATCTTCCATTCAGTTCATTCAGCTTATTTGCATCGTAATATATGTGTATGATGTCTCATCAGTCCATTTGTCACGGTCGCTTTTCGATCGTGTGCTTTTCGTACGAGTACTTTCTTTTCGTACGTGTATTTATTGTGATCTCTTCTTGTATCCCAAACGCGCAAAGTTATATATCGTTGTGACCCTCTGAGAGAGTACTTATTTGTGGAATTTTTTGTGAACGTCATTTCACGAGTCCTTCTCCCACAAATTAGCTTTGATTGAAGGGGTATCGTAACTTTAGACTTCGACGTTTGATCTTTTTATTTTTAGTTCCGTTTTCTGCGAACTTAGCACGTGACCAATCATCATAATCTTGACCCTCTCGTCGACACGGTCATACCGATATTTTTCTTGTATTTATCGGACACCGTTAGACCGACCTATCGACCTAATCTCTTCCGATTCATTACTTAGCCCTAGTTAATTCAAATTCAAATCTTAATTAAACTTAACCAAATCACTAGGATTTGATATGTATCATGAAATATTTCCCTAGCTATTTGCACCCTATATCTACCCTCCCCCTCTCTCACACACACTCTCTAATCAACTTAAATCTACCTCCCTTTCCTGCCCTATATAGCAACTTCTCGTGTTATAAACGAAACCCAACCCCTAGGTTTTCAACTCACGCAGAGCCGCCAAATCCATCTTCCACTGCCTCAGGCCCTCCTCCACGGCAACCTTCCTCCTTCCATCGCCAGCCACCCACCTCCACGACGGCCTCCACCCGCCGAAAAACACCACGCATCCAACCCCATAACTGCCATTCTCCACCTCCCCATCACACAAACCTGCCGATCTCCCAAGCCAAATACTGCCAAATACCCCTCCAAAAACTCACGGCCAGCCCTCCTTGACCCCACGACAGCCGCGCAGTGCCACCGGCCTATCATCCTACCGCCGGCCTACCCTACCTGCTACTTCCCTTGGCCTAAAAATCCACAAAAACAGCCCCTAGCCGCACCAAAACTGCCATCTCAGCCCTAATAACCCAGGGCCTGCCCTTGCCATTGTCGCATGCTACCCCCTTCGCTCGAACCCACGGCCAGCCGCACACCCTGTCATTCGCAGCCCATGCCTTCCACAAACAGCCGCACTCTCCTTCCCTAGGCCGCATCTTCCCTTTGCCGCCGCCATTTGTGTTGCTCGCTACTGTGCATTATTCGCTATCCCGCGGCCGTCTTCGTCGTAGTTCACTGTACCTCGCTCGCTACCAGAATCCAACCCCTGACGTCGCTACCCGACGTCAGTGTAGCTCTCGCGTCGTGTTGAGGTAAATCCCGATCCGTAGGAAACCCAAACACTGCATGTTTAAACAAGATAAAAATCGTAATTTTATTGTTTTGGTTAAATCACTAATTGAAGATAAATGAATACGGGACTGTAGGTTGGACTGTTGATTGAGCATATAGGGAGACGCTGGACTGTTGAACAGTGGATTACGGACGTTGTTTTCAGGCAAGTGAAACTTGCTCAGATTATTGTTAGGCCATGTTTAGGCCATTTTGTGAATTTGTGCAAAAGAGACTAGGCGGTGAAATGATAGTCGCCTAGACGCCTATACTTGATCTAGTTTGACAACGAAGCTAGATCTAACACACATACTTGATCTATCTTGACAACGAAGCTAGATCCGACACCCTTGCCATGTTATTTCATGCATATCACATGTCACGTTTATTTTGATATAACTGTACGCAATTCAATATCAGCTCTCATACTATCGTATTGCATATCATATGTCATTTCATGCATTGAATGTCTTGTAATGAATGTGTAGCACACTCTACTATTGAAATGTAAGCTGCGGCGAGTAGGATTTTGACTCCTTCATCATGAATGAGGCTATGTCAACCCTATGCCGTAAACACTTACTGGCTCGTGATCCAGAAGATGGGCTCCAGTCCATACACACGTGGAGGGGTAGGGTTAAGCGGCCACTCAGCGTAGAAGTGTGCCCGATCAGCAACTTCAGCTGCAAGGCGTAAACCCTGTGCACGACGCGAACGTATGTTTTACTGCTTTTCATGAAATATTGTTTAGTAGCTTATCGCTAAGATGTGTCATGTATCATAAAATGTCATGTTCATCTTAAACTGTTGCATTCAAGAAATAATATGCCATGTCATCATTTTTAAAACTGCTAAGTTGCATTCATCTTATAACTACTATACTTTATGTTTCCTTGCACAAAAGTCTCCCTTTCCCTTTTTGGAGATTTTTGCCGACATGTGCCCTTTTCTCTTTGGGCGTCACATGTCAGGTTTAGAGTCTGAGTTTGTTGCTGAGGACAATCAGTTTGCTGACGTCGAGCCCGAGGCTTTTGTTGACGTCCAGTTCGAGGACACCGGAGACCCGTCTTAGTCTCGGCAGGAGGCTTCCTTAGTTGCTGTTGTTTCACCTAGTTGTTGTTGTTAGTTTTCGGTGCGTAGCACCCTTTTCTTGTTTTAGTTTTGGCTATGCTTGGGCCTTCCTTTTAGACTCTTGTATTTCCTTTTATGACTATCTCTGGATGTTGGAATAATGAAATGGATGTTTTGAATGTTGGTTATTTTAATTGCCTGCGTTCATATTTATTATTATTATTGTTTCTTTTGCAATGTAAGAATCTGCGAATGGATGAACACACAGATGCTTATCAGACTGTAGCTTCATAGATTCAAGTCTGAGTGGACCTCTTATGTCTCACCTTCTGTACTTGGGAAGCGGGGCGTGACAGGTTTTTGTGGTGGTCGATGCAGGTCATTGCACCTGCGAAATATCGAAACAACGATAATAATAAAACATCCATTAAAACATTCGAACATTCGAGTCATAAAATTTGAGTCTAATCTGAACATTTTCCTTGTCTTAGATGGCTGGGATACGTATTACCCGAGCTGGTAGTGGATCAGGAGATGGTGTTGGAGCTGATGGTGCTGATGGAGAAGCTACCATTCCTGAGATGATGAGGCTGATGCAGCAGATGATGCAAGTACAGCAGGGCATGCTTCAGAATGACCCTTGCTTCGAGCCTGGAGCGAAGCAGTTTCGGGAGCTGGGCCCGACGTACTTCACTGGATCAGAATGACCTTTGGCTGCTGATGAGTGGATGAGGAACACTGAGGACAACCTGGTTCTTTCGAAGATTGACCCGGCTAGATGGGTCGAGTTGGTGAAGAAGCAGCTTAAGGACAATGCCCGTAGTTGGTGGGATGCTGCGGAACAGATGCTGGTGAGGCCTATCTCCTGGGCCACTTTCAAAGCTAGATTTGATGAGGAGTTCTTCCCTCGAGCTGCCAGGAGGGAGTTGATGCAGTAGTTCATCAACTTGAAGCAATGGAGTCTGACGGTGGACCAGTACCACCAGGAGTTCACCAGGTTGTGTCGCTTTATGCCGAATTTGGTGCGAACCCCCGAGGATCAAGCTCAGCGATTCCTGCAGGGTCTTTCCTTGGATCTGCAGAGTTTGATGTCTTCTTCGGAATTGGACTCGTACCGGAGGTTGCTGATAGCTGCGAAGAGGCAGGAGTTGATTGCCAATCAGAAGAAGTTACAGCCTTCAGGTGTAGGGAAGAGGCCTATGAAGTAGGCCAGAGCTGTGGTTAGGCCTGTGTTGAAGCCTAATCAGTCTGCACAGTTTAAGAGGCCAGGTGGGCCTAGTCAGAATGTGTGCTATCATTATGGCAAGGCTGGTCAAGTGTAGGAGCGGTGCAGGAGGTTTCTGGGCCAGTGCTTACTTTGTGGCGATGCTACACATTCAGTGAAGGATTGCCGGTGTGCCAATCTGCAGCAGAGAGCACCAGTAGCTGCCGGTCGTGGAGCACCTCTTATATCTCAGAAGCAGGCTTTCCAGCAGGCAGCTCAGCCTAGGAAGCAAGCTTTCACGATGACTGCAGTAGAGGCGGAGAATGAGGATGGAGTTATTACAGCTAATCCTCAGACTAGTCTTTACTTTTCATTAGTTGACCTTGCATGTTAGATTAGACCTTGTGTGCTAGAATAGGTTTTGATTGCTAGCTTGTTTGTTAGGGGTTATCCTTGTTTGCACTTTTCCTGCTCGAGTTCTCTTCGACTCCGGTGCATCCATGTGCATCTTATCTCGGAGTTTTGTGGACAAACATTCTCTGTCGACGTCCCCTCTTTACAAGAGTTGGGATATCATTACGGGGAATGGTGTGATCTCACTGCACCTTGGTTGCCGATCTTGTCCTTTGGGTGTCTGTGGACACGAGCTATATGCCGATTTTATCGTCCACGACATTACCAATTATGATTTTGTTCTTGGGATAGATTGGCTTGGTTGTTTCTTTGCTAGGATCGACTGCCGACGGAAGAAGGTGGTGTTTGAGATTCCTGGTCATCCGACCTTCGAGTTCAGTAGCGGTAGCAGATCACTTGGACCTGTCAGATTTTAGGCCAAGCCAGTGGTAGAGCTTGTAGCTATGCATATGGAGGTGAGCAGACCAGCTGTGGTGAGAGATTTCGATGACGTCTTTCCCGAGGAGATGTCAGGACGATAGTCCGATCGAGTTCTTGAGTTCTTGATTGCTCTTATTCTGGGAGCGCAGCCCATTTCGAAAGCATCATATCGTATGGCTCCGGCAGAGTTGGAGGAGCTGCGTATACAGTTGGACGAGCTTTTGTAGAAGGGTTATATTCATCCGAGTGTGTCTCTGTGGGGAGCACATGTTCTGCTGGTGAAGAAGAAGGACGGTTCGTGCCGGATGTACGTGGACTACAGAGAGTTGAATGCTGTTACCATCAAGAACAAGTATCTGTTGCCATATATAGACGACATTTTCGATCAGTTTGGAGGATCGAGGGTATGATCTAAACTGGATCTCAGGAGCGGATATCACCAGCTGAGGGTGAAGAAGGATGATGTGCAGAAGACATCATTCAGAACGAAGTATGGACACTACGAGTTCGTGGTCATGCTTTCGGTGTGACCAACGCACCCGTAGTTTTCATGAACCTGATGAATCTGATTTTCTACGACTTCTTAGATAAGTTCGTCGTTATCTTTATTGACGACATCTTGATCTATTCGAAGTCAGAAGAGGATCATGCCGAGCACTTGAGGATAATTCTGGAGATTTTGAGGAAGCATCATCTGTATGTGAAGTATTCCAAGTGCGAGTTCTGGTTGGATAGAGTTGCCTTCCTTGACATGTGGTGTCAGGGGATGGCATATCCGTGGATCCAGAGGCTATCAAAGAGTGGCTGATTTCGTGGACAGCGTCAGAGATCAGGAGTTTTCTTGGGCTAGCAGGATATTATCGGCGCTTCATCAAGGATTTCTCTCGTATTACAGAGCTGATGACTAGACTGACGAGGAAGGATATACCGTTCGTTTGGTCCGATGTTTGTGAGGAGGCCTTTTCTATTTTGAAGGCGAGATTGAACCTCCTGTTCTAGATGTGCCTGATCGGAGTGGTGGCTTCGAGATCTTTTGCGATGCATCTGGCAAAGGTCTCAGTTGTGTTTTGCATCAACATAGACATGTGGTCGCGTACGCTAGGGGTGGCAAAATGCACCCGACCCGACCCGACCCGACCCGAACCCGGCTCCTTTAACCGGGTATGGGTAGAGGGGTATCCGGGTCGAGTAGAATTCGGGTCAACCCGACTGACCCGGATAAAATCCGGGTCGGGTGCGAGTTTGACCCGTCAACCCGGGTTGACCCGGATTCTACCCGTTTTCCCTAACGTATATATATACAAATTATACAATAGCATAATAACAAGACTGCAATTTGGTCTTCTGGTTAGTCGGTGCGGGTTGTTTGTGGTAATTGCCTGGAGATCACAGGATCAACTCCGTGCGCCTCCCAATATTTTTCGATTTAATTCAGCCTTTACTAGTAGTAATTAGTAAATGTATTTAAAAATTGAAAGTCTTTCATAACCACCAAGCAACCTATGAGCAGTTGGCTAGTGCGTTGAAGGCTGAGGCGTTGAACTTGCTTGAGCAGGTCGCGAGTTCGAGCTCTCCCCCATTCAATTTTGCTTGAAAAAAATCAAGTTATAAAGAAACCCGGGTCGGGTTCGGGTGACCCGAGTTATTACCGGGTCGGGTTCGGGTTTCATGATCATGACCTGAATTCAATTCGGGTCGGGTTCGGGTTTACCCCTATCCGGGTCGGGTCAAACCTGACCCGACCCGGACCCGACCCGACCCGACCCGTTTGCCACCCCTAGCGTACGCTTCTCGACAGCTCAAGGCTCATGAGAAGAATTACCTGACGCACGATTTGGAATTGGCTGCAGTCGTATTCGTGCTCAAGATTTGGAGGCATTTTCTGCTTAGTGAGAAAGTGAAGATTTTCCCTGATCACAAAAGCTTGAAATACATCTTTACGCAGAAGGAGCTCAACATGCGACAGCATCGATGGTTGGAGCTCATGGCGGATTACAAGATCGACTTGCAGTATCATCCAGGCAAGGTGAACGTGGTTCCTGATGCACTGAGCAGACTTCCAACAGTTATGATGTTGACTTCACAGTGGAGGTTGCATCAGGAGTTCTGTGAGTTAGGCATTGAGATTGTGCTTCCTGGAGAGGTTTCGTCGCTGATGTGTATGCAGATACAGTCGACGATCGTGGATCGGATCAAGGCAGGTCAGGCTAGAGATCCGAAGCTGAGGAAGATCCATGAGCAAGTAAAGTAGAAGCCGATCTGTGGACTGACTTTCTGATTCATGAGGATGGCTCGTTGAGGTATGGAGCTAGAGTTTGTGTGCCAGCTGGAGATGTTAGAGAAGAGTTGCTTGTTGAAGCACATAGTTCGCCATATTCTGTGCATCCTGGAGGCACCAAGATGTATAAGGACCTTCGCCTGAACTACTGGTGGCATGGCATGAAGCGGAGTGTGGTACGGAGTGTTGCCAAGTATTTAGTATGCCAACAGGTTAAGGCAGAGCATCAACGTACGTCTGGATTACTACAGCCGCTTTTGATTCCGGAGTGGAAGTGGCAACACATCACTATGGATTTTGTGACTGGACTGCCTCGGAGTCCGAAGCAGAATGACGCAGTTTGGGTAATCGTAGACCGATTGACCAAATCTACGTACTTCATCCCTTTCCGAGTAGGACAGTCGACGAAAACGCTAACAAGGAGATACATGGAGGTAAATTATTTTACTCTCCGTTTTATTTCCTTTCCCTAGTATAGATAGTGATGTATCGTGAATCGTGCAGGAGATCGTGAGAATTCACAGAGTTCCCATGAGTATCGTGTCGGACAGAGACACGAGATTCACATCCCAGTTTTGACAGAGTCTGCAGAAGAGTCTGGGTACGAGTCTGAGTTTCAGCACCGCGTACTACCCGCAGACAGATGGCCAGTCCGAGAGGATGATTCAGATTTTGGAGGACATGCTGAGAGCGTGTATTTTGGACTTCAAGGAATCATGGGAGGATCATCTTCATCTGTGGAGTTTGCCTATAATAACAGCTACCAGGCGAGCATTGGCATGGCGCCATTTGCCGCGCTTTATGCGAAGAAATGTCGATTGCCACTGAGTTGGGATGACATTGGAAACAGGGAGCTGTTAGGGCCAGAGATGATTGTTGAGACGGTTGATGTTGTGAGGAACATCAGGGAGAAGCTGAGGATTGCTCAAGACCATTTCAAGCATTGGACAGATGCTAAACGGTGACCTTTGGAGTTCCAGCCTAGAGACCATTTTTTTCTTAAGATCTCTCTGAATCGAGGAGTTATTCGATTTGGAAAGAGAGGCAAGCTGAGTCCGAGGTATATTGGACCCTTTGACATCCTAGAGCGAGTTGGAGTAGTGGCTTACCGCTTGGCGTTGTCGCCATCACTGGAGGGAGTTCACGACGTGTTTCATGTATCTCAGTTACGTCGATACTTCAGTGACCCATCTCATGCTGTGGATTTCTCGGAGATCACAGTTCGACCAGACCTGACCAACGATCAACAACCAGTAGAGAATCTGGATCGACGGCAGAAGCAGTTGAGGAATAAGGTCGTCGACCTGGTTAGAGTGCAGTGGCGTCGTGGTTCACCTGGGGAGTCTACCTGGGAGCATGAGAAAGAGATGAGAGAGTGCTTCCCGCACTTATTTTGGCGCAGTAGATGATGTTGATTCTGAGGGCGGAATCATTCATAAGGTGGGTAGGATGTCACGGTCGCTTTTCGATCGTGTGCTTTTCATACGCGTACTTTCTTTTCGTACGCGTATTTATTGTGATATCTTCTTATATCCCGAATGCGTGAAGTTATATATCGTTGTGATCCTTTGAGAGAGTACTTATTTGTGGAATTTTTTGTGAACATCATTTCACGTGTCGTTCTCCCACAAATCATCTTTGATTGAAGGGGTGTCGTAACTTTAGACTTAGACGTTTGATCTTTTTATTTTTAGTTCCGTTTTCTGTGAACCTAGCACGTGACCGATCATTGTAGTCTCGACTCTCTCGTCGACACGGTCGTCCCGATATTTTTCTTGTATTAATCGGACAACGTTAAACCGACCTATCGACCTAATCACTTCCGATTCGTTCCTTAGCCCTAATTAATTCAAATTCAAATCTTAATTAAACTTAACCAAATCACTAGGATTTGATGTGTATCAATAAATATTTTCCTAGATATTTGCACCATATATCTACCCTCCCCCTCTCACGCAATCTCTCTCCAATCAACTTAAATCTACCACCCTTTCCTACCATATATAGCAACTTCTCATGTTATAAACGAAACCCAACCCCTAGTTTTCAACTCACGCAGAGCCGTCGAATCTATCTTCCATTGCCTCAGGCCCTCCTCCACCGCAACCATCCTCCTTCCATCACCGGCCACCCACCTCCACGGCGGCCTCCACCCGACGAAAAACCACACACATCCAACCACATAACTGCCGATCTGAACCATCAAAATCAACCCTACAACTCCCAAATTCAGCCCCAATTCAAAAATCAATTTCAGATTTAAACTCTCCTCCTCTTCCTTTCTCTTCCTCCTCCTCTCCCTTCCCTAGGCCGACCAGCCCCCTAACCGCCGACATACCCAGCCCTAAGCCGCCGCCCCGTACGGCTCGCGCCGCTCCCGGCCTTGCGCCGCCGCTCCCGGCCCTCGCGTCACCTGGTGGGCTCCGAAAGGTGCTTCTCTCAAGCGCAAGAGTCCGTTCAAGTAGTAAAATCTGGGAGTCCAGATGTCGAATCCTCGGGAGAAATCTGTTGAAACCACAAGCTTAAATCAAATAAAAAGTCTACGTAGAGAAACTAAACACTTTAATAATGAAAGTGATGATGGTGTGAAAGTGTGTCGTGAATACGTAATCAAAGCGAACAACGAAAGAGTCGTGTATGAAAATATATGAGAAACATGCACATGATATGGGCTCTTTAGGATCAGCGATTCGTGTATTTTGGTTGATTAAATATAACTCAACAAATCCTCCTTTTGGGAGCGATTTGTCGGAAAATACCCTTTTGGGGGTTCAAGCACGATATGAATAAAAACGTCGCTAAAACTATAGTTCTACGAATATGGTATGAAGCTCTCTTTTGGAGAGATCAAATCTCACCCTTGTGGGGTGATCATCAACGTATTCGCTTCTTTTGGAAGACGAAAAGAGGATTAAATAGCAAAAACATACAATTTTAGCGACTTTTACGATGAAGAACAACAATATTCAACCTAAATAACACGAATCACATCCTCTAACTACTCCATATCATGCAGAACAGAGATTTAGCTACACATCATGCAAAAATAAACAACTTCCATAGCAAAATACATCAAGTTTATAGCAAAATACGCTAGAAAACACCAAAATACGGGGTTTGAGTTAAAGGAAATATCACCAAATCTCCAAGTTTCGACTTCAAACTCTCTGGAAATAATAAGAAAGGCCTCTGGAAATTTACAGAATTTTTCAGAGAGAGAATACGGCTCCTAAGTGCTCCAATACGCCAATTATACGCCCAAAAACCCTAGAATACGCTTATATAATAGGCATTGCGGGTTTATTGGGCTTAACGGGTTCCAAACCCGCTCTAAAACGCACCCGAACCCGCTTTTAAAACCGGCGCAAATGAGGGCCGTTGGATCGTGCGGGATTAAACTGCAGCTCGCCACGTCGTCTTCAAAAATCGTGCGCTTGCATCCACGACGTATCCGCCCTCGTCCGTCTGATCAACATCGGAGCGTCCACGTAAAGCCACGTCGCCAACTTAACGAATCTACGCCCGCTTCGCTCGATCCGACATTGCATTTGATCTCGTCCGTCCGATCAAGCCGTTCACTATCCAGATTGCGCCACGTAGCCGGAGCGCTTCGCGTGATCCGACTCCGATGCGAAGTCCTTCTCGACCGCTGGATCGTCATCGGGCGGTCCATTCAGTGCCGCGTCACCACATCTCTGGGAGCCACTCGATGAAGGATTGGCGGCCTCGATTGAGCCACGTGGCCCTGGGTTTTGTTACTGCTTGTGTGATACGGGGCGAATATGATCCGTTGGATCACAATCGTGTGCTCGATAGTTGACCACGTCGTCTGCGTCTGAGCCCGTTGGATGCGGGGCGGGGCCATGTGGAATGATGCCACGTGTCCCCGTGTAGGCGGCTGACGTATGTACACCGTATATACGGCGTATTTCCCCAATTTTTCTTCGTATTTCTTCATTAAAATAGTATTCTGTATTCAAAAATACACAGTAATTAACACAGATCTTAGAAAAATACAAATAAATAGTCGTTGGAATCGTGAGATCGAGACCAAGCTAGGAAAAATATAAAATGTGCAGAAATGCGTCGTTAAATGCTGTTTTGTGCTCAAATAGTGTGTTTTCTCTCATAAATAAATGTGTAGAAAATACGTATGAATTAGAGAGCAATGTAGCATCATATGGCACAAAGTATTGCTAGATGAGGGGTTAAATACGCAATATTCAACCCAAATCACACCCCCCAACTAGCGTTTTGCTAGTCTCTAGCAAAAAGGAGCGATTAAAAATACGCCTAGATCACCTTATCAGATCTCAAATTACTCACCATCATACTACTACGACAAAAGAGATAACCGCACACTAATATCAAAATTTCAAGCTCATCAAGTAATGGTACTTGTGGGTTTTCAAAAATGAATGTCAAGCATCTCAAATGGTTATAAAATAGACTCAAACTCACTATCAATTACTTCATGGCTCATAGTATACTAAAGCAATGGTACACACCGTTTAATCACATATTTTAACTTGGAGCGTGAATTTTTCATGCAAAGCAAGCATTAAAAATAAAATGGTATCAAAGCATACACACGTCAATCTTCATTCATAAGAGATCACACCACATCTTGTGTTTTCTTTAAGCTTTGGAAGTTCTCTTGCCTTGCTAATTATGCACACTTATCCTCTATTTTCTTTCGCCTTTTTCCATAGTTCCGCGTAACGCGCATCAAGCAACATTCGCGGAAAAGTATATAACTTGGATCGCTCCATCAAATAATTAAGGTTCCGGTCAATGGCTCCCAAATCAGACGATCATAGGGCATTAGGCCAAGAAGGACCCCTCGGACTGTACTACTCGAGCCAACCAAGTTATTTCTTTAATAGCACATTTATTCATTTTTTTCTTCCTCATTCATCTCATTTTTTCGTTGTTTGTGTGTGCATAAACAACTTGGCAAGATAACTTCCTCTTCTTTAATTTCTCACAAGAATGGGTATCCTAATCATTTCAAATGACGTGGTACATTTTTCTACCCAAAATCACACCAAGCATGCAAATGGCAATGAATACGAGATAAAGAACAATGCTCCAGTTAATTTATGAATTATTGGTGCATGAACTTTGGCGTGTTCCAATGAAAGCATACCACTTGCTAATCCATAATTTCTAGATTCATTAAGTCATCAATTAATCTTGTCATTGAGATGTATAAAAGAAATTCACCACAAGCACTCAAATTCATGTATAATGAGACTGAAATATTTAACAATAGTGGTGGAGGGAAAATAGATCATATGTGTATGGTGGTGAATAAATATCGAGAAATTTCATCACATGAGGGTCATTTCTAGGTAAAGATAGACTTTGGTGATATATTTTTTTTTAACTCAAATTTTTTTTTGCAAAAAGGGAACTAAAAAAGGAAAACCATAAAAGAAAAAGAAAAAGAGAATAAAATAAAAATCCTAAAAGTTATTTCCCTCCCCCAACTTAAAATAGACATTGTCCTCAATGTTAGGAAGAGGGAATCATGGAAAGAACACACCTGATTAGTCCCCACCCGAAGGTGGGTCTGTGAGATCCATGGTGCTCGCTTCCTTGGTCCAAGGCTCGTGAAAATGCTTCAATCTTTGGCCATTCACCTTGAACTCACTTCTGTCTTTTTCATTAAGTAAGAGCACAGCGCCATGTGGGAATACTTCTTTGACTATGAAAGGTCCATACCACCTAGAGCGAAGCTTCCCGGGAAAGATGTGTAGTCTGGAATTGTATAGCAGTACTTTTTGGCCTGGGGTGAACTCCCTCCTCAAGATCATCATGTCGTGGACGGATTTCATCCTCTCTTTTGATATTTTAGCGTTGTCGTACGCATTTCTCCTCAACTCCTCCAGCTCCAACAATTGTAACCTGCGAGAAGAAAAAGAGACATCAGTATCAAAATTCATTTTCTTTATAGCCCAATAGGATCTATGCTCTATCTCAACAGGTAAGTGACAAGACTTCCCAAAAACTAGACGGTAAGGTGACATCCCCAAAATTGTTTTGTAGGCCGTCCTGTAAGCCCACAACGCTTCAGGTAAGTGCAAACTCTAATCTTTCCTTGAAGGATTCACCGTTTTCTGCAAAATTCCTTTGATCTCTCTATTTTCCAACTCTGCTTGACCATTGGTTTGGGGGTGATACGGAGTAGAAACTTTATGTGTGACCACAAACCTCTTCATTAAAGTAGCGAACATGCGGTTGCAAAAATGAGACCCTCCATCACTGATCAAGGCCTTTGGCACTCCAAACCTAGAGAAAATGTTCTCTTTGAGGAACTTAAGCACAACGGAAGTGTCGTTCGACCTGCAAGGAATAGCTTCCACCCATTTAGAAACATAATCAATACAGACCAATATATAAGCATATCCAAATGAAGGTGGGAAAGGTCCCATGAAGTCTATGCCCCAACAATCAAATATTTCAATTTCCAAAATGGGGTTTAAAGGCATCGTGTTACGTTTAGTAATACCCCCTAATTGTTGGCATGCGGCACAAGTCTTGCAATAATGAAATGTATCTTTAAACATAGTTGGCCAATAAAAGCCACATTGCGAGATTTTTGCCACAGTTTTGTTCGCAGAAAAATGTCCACCACACACTCCATCATGGCAAAATTGTATCACACTGGTTATTTCATGATCAGGAATGCATCTCCTAACAATTTGGTCTCTACAATATTTATATAAGTACGGATCATCAAAGAAGAAATATTTTACCTGATACTTGAACCGTTTAAAGTCTTGAAGAGACCAAGTGTCAGGGGTCTTACCAGTTACCAGATAATTAACGATATCAGCATACCATGGAGAGGTGGAAACGCTAAAAAGATGCTCGTCGGGAAAGGAGTCCTTCAAAGGCACATCTGCTGAATCAAGGCCTACTGTCAATCGTGATAAATGGTCAGCTACTAGATTCTCCACGCCTTTCTTGTCCTTGATTGTGACATTGAACTCCTGCAACAATAAAATCCATCGTATCAATCGAGGCTTAGCATCTTTTTTAGACAATAAATATTTTAAAGCAGAGTGATCAGTATATATCAAAATTGGTGATCCCAAAATATAGCTCCTGAATTTTTCCAACGCGAATACTACAGCCAGCAACTCCTTCTCTGTGGTTGTATAATTTCTCTGAGCATCATTTAGTGTCTTGCTAGCGTAGTAAATCACTACTGGAACTTTGTCTTTTCTTTGGCCTAGGACTGCACCAACTGCGTAATTGCTTGCGTCACACATTATTTCAAATGGTAGGGACCAGTCTGGCACCTGCAAAATGGGAGCAGAAATCAGCAACTTCTTTAAAGTTTCAAAAGAAATTTGACACTCAGGTGTCCAAAAAATCCACATTTAAAGTAAGTAAGTTGCAAAGAGGGCGAGATATGGCGCTAAAATCTTTGATGAATCGCCTATAAAATCATGCATGTCCCAAAAATGATCTGATGTCCTTCACGTATTTAGGACTTGGTAGCTTCTCAATTACTGCTACCTTGGCTCTGTCTACCTGTATACCATCTTTAGAAACCAGGTGACCTAGGACAAGTCCCTCTGTGGTCATAAAATGACACTTCTCCCAATTCAATAGGAGGTTCTTTTCAATGCACCTGTCAAGAACAAGCGCCAAGTTAGCTAAACAATCATGAAAAGAGCTACCATATACTGAAAAATCATCCATAAATACCTCAACAATTTTCTCAACCATATCATCAAAAATACTGAGCATGCATCGCTTAAAAGTAGCTGGAGCATTACATAAACCAAACGGCATTCTTTTAAATGCAAAAGTACCATAGGGATAGGTAAAAGTAGTCTTTTCCTGGTCCTCAAGTGCAATCTCAATCTGATAATAACCTGAATAACCGTCTAGAAAGCAATAGTACTCATGTCCAGCTACCCTCTCTAAAATTTGGTCAAGAAATGGAAGAGGGAAATGATCTTTTCTAGTTCGGGAGTTCAACTTCCTATAGTCTATGCACATCCTCCACCCTGTGGTGGCTCTAACTGGGATAAGCTCATTATTCTCATTTTTAACCACGGTGAGGCCAGACTTTTTAGGAACAACCTGTGTAGGGCTAACCCACTTGCTGTCAGAAATAGGATATATAATGCATGCATCCAATAATTTTAAAACCTCGCCTTTCACCACTTCTTTTAATGTTGGATTTAACCTACGTTGCATTTCTCTAGTGGGTTTGGCGTCATCCTCCAAATAAATGTGATGCATGCATACAACAGGGCTAATACCTTTTATGTCAGCAATGGACCAACCAATAGCACCTCTATGTTTTCTTAGCACATCAAGTAAAGAGCTTTCCTGTTCTAGAGTAAGTTTAGAAGATATTACCACAGGGAAGCTGTTTTCATCTCCAAGAAAAGCATACTTGAGATATTCAGGAAGTGGCTTCAATTCGGGCTTTGGATCCTCCACCTCAGATGAAACTTGAATTGATGCATTAGGTGGCAAAGTCTCAAACCTTGGCTCCCATACCGCGTTAAGCTCCTCCACGTTCTCCTGCACAAAAGATATGTCATCAGAATCACCAATAAAAGTCTCAACAATAGAAGCATCATCACAAAATTCAGAACAAATATAATCATCCACCAACGAATCGATCATATGCACCCTCTCAATCTCATCATCCACATGTGGCAACTTGCAAGTATTAAAAATATTCAAGTCCAAAGTCATGTTGCCAAGAGTAATTTTCAGTTGACCATCCCTACAATTTATTAAAGCATTGCATGTCGCTAGGAATGGTCTGCCAAGAATGATGGGAGTAGCATTGGCAGTTTGGGGTCCTTGGATGTCTAGAACTATAAAGTCCGCGGGGTAGTAAAATTTGTCCACCTGAACGAGGACATCCTCAATGCATCCCTTTGGAACTTTAATAGATCTATCAGCTAGTTGCAATATAACAGATGTAGGCTTTAGCTGTCCTAACCCAAGCTGCACAAAAATAGGATATGGCAATATATTGACACTAGAACCTAAATCCAATAAAGCATTTCCAATCTTTTTAGTGCCAATGGTGCAAGTGACGGTGGGTGATCCAGGGTCTCTAAATTTAGGTGGTGTATTTTGTTGCACAATAGAGCTAACCTGTTCAGTCAAGAATGCTTTCTTTTTCACATTTAATTTTCTTTTAACAGTGCACAAATCTTTCAGAAATTTAGCATAAGCAGGTATTTGATTAATAGCATCAAGCAATGGAATATTGATCTGGCACTTCTGAAAAATTTCACGAATTTCAGTTTGATACTTATCTTTATTTTTCTGAAGTAGCCGCTGAGGGAAAGGCGCTGCAGGTACATATGCTGCGGGTTCCTTCTCTTTAATGACATTTTTGCTCAAACCCACTTCCGTGCTCTTTTTCTGCACCTCCTCTTGCTCTTGAATTTCCTCTTCTTGGGTCTGAATTCCCTCTTCCTGCTCAGCTTGTCTGCTTGGTAGATCAGGCTTCTGAATCTCTTTTCCACTCCTCAAAGCGGACACAGCTTGGCAAGGCTTCATATTGTTACCTGCAGAAGAAGATGAGCCCATATTAGGATTTGGAATTGACTGAGATGGAAGCTTACCTTTTTCTAATATCGTTGTAAGCCTCGCCAAGCTCTCGCTCATCTGCTGATTTTGAGTCTGCTGAGCCTGAAATTGAGCCTGCTGCTGCTGCATCTGAGCTTGTTGCAACTGCATGAGCTGCTGAAGTGCATCGCCAAATGGTTGCATCTGCTGTTGTTGCATCGGCTCATGGTCCCTCCTCTGGTTCCCACCTGGATAGTTGTTGATGTTGTATTGAGGTTGTCGGAACTGAGGGGGAGCCTGCTGCTGCTGAGTCTGCTGATTGGGGCCCCAGTTCAAGTTTGGATTGTTGCGCCACCCCTTGTTGGAATTGAAGTTCTGGTAATTCGAAGACACTTGATTCACCCCAGTAGGATTTCCTAGCATGCTCTTCAAGGCTAGAAGTGTGGGGCATGCACTGGTGTCATGGCCACTGACGTCGCAAAGTGCGCAAGTCTGCTCTATCTCAACCGCCTTGGCCCCTTTCAAATTCATGGCATGTAGCTTGTTTGAGATCATGGCTTCCATCTTTGCCTCCAACGCATCCTCTTGCTTCAAGTTACAAACCACTCCTCGCGTAGGCTGGGATGATGCAGAATGGCCTCCTCTCTCGTAGTCTGAAGTAGTGTCCCATGTCTGCGCATTTTCTGCTATCTCCTCCAGGTACGTCCAAGCTTCATCTGGCTCTTTATCAAAGAATCCTCCATTGCACATCATCTCTACAAATTGCTTCATCTGCGGCTGCAGTCCATCGTAGAAGAAGCCAATAATCCTGCTTTTGTCGAAGCCATTGTGTGGACATGCGAGCAGCAACTCATTGAACCTTTCAAATGCCTGGTAGAATGTTTCTTCGCTTTTCTGGGCAAAGTTAATAATCTGCCGCTTCAGTCCCTGTGTCCTGTGAATAGGAAAAAACTTCTTTAGAAATTCAACCAGCAAATCAATCCATGTAGTAATAGAGCGTGATGGCAATGCATTCAACCAATTTTTAGCTTTGTTTTTTAATGAAAATGGGAACAGTTTAAGATATATCGTGTCCTCGCTAGTTTTTCCATCAAAGCATGTCAAGCAAACCTCCTCAAATCCTTTAATATGAAGAT
The DNA here is from genome assembly GCA_030789695.1 of Scilla litardierei. Classification (NCBI taxonomy): domain Eukaryota; kingdom Viridiplantae; phylum Streptophyta; class Magnoliopsida; order Asparagales; family Asparagaceae; genus Scilla; species Scilla litardierei. The sequence goes on along the minus strand of CM061130.1, from coordinate 109,120,878 downwards.
ATGGATTTTCCTTGTCTAACCCATGAAAGGTGGGTAAGAGTTGGATCACCCCAGGTTTAAAATTGAAAGAATTTGCATCGGCAGGTAAAACAAAGCATGAAGCAGTGCTAGTCCTAGTGGGTCTGAGTAAATCTTTTAAAGTCCTAGGCACTCCAGGTTGCACATTATTCTCGTTATTGTTGCTAAAATTTTCATCCATATTATTATTAGCCATATCAAAACGTCGAGTCAACCTATGTGTCCTAGGAGTCCTATGCCACATAAACTAGCACAAATATATTTTTTTATATGAAAGCAAACAAAAGTTTATATACAATAAAGTGGAAAGATCTCACCGAAGGTCTTCTGAATGAAATAAACCGTAGTAACAAACCGTTCTCCCCGGCAACGGCGCCAAAAACTTGGTGGGCTCCGAAAGGTGCTTCTCTCAAGCGCAAGAGTCCGTTCAAGTAGTAAAATCTGGGAGTCCAGATGTCGAATCCTCGGGAGAAATCTATTGAAACCACAAGCTTAAATCAAATAGAAAGTCTACGTAGAGAAACTAAACACTTTAATAATGAAAGTGATGATGGTGTGAAAGTGTGTCGTGAATACGTAATCAAAGCGAACAACGAAAGAGTCGTGTATGAAAATATATGAGAAACATGCACATGATATGGGCTCGTTAGGATCAGCGATTCGTGTATTTTGGTTGATTAAATATAACTCAACAAATCCTCCTTTTGGGAGCGATTTGTCGGAAAATACCCTTTTGGGGGTTCAAGCACGATATGAATAAAAACGTCGCTAAAACTATAGTTCTACGAATATGGTATGAAGCTCTCTTTTGGAGAGATCAAATCTCACCCTTGTGGGGTGATCATCAACGTATTCGCTTCTTTTGGAAGACGAAAAGAGGATTAAATATCAAAAACATACAATTTTAGCGACTTTTACGATGAAGAACAACAATATTCAACCTAAATAACACGAATCACATCCCCTAACTACTCCATATCATGCATAACAGAGATTTAGCTACACATCATGCAAAAATAAACAACTTCCATAGCAAAATACATCAAGTTTATAGCAAAATACGCTAGAAAACACCAAAATACGGGGTTTGAGTTAAAGGAAATCACCAAATCTCCAAGTTTCGACTTCAAACTCTCTAGAAATAATAAGAAAGGCCTCTGGAAATTTACAGAATTTTTCAGAGAGAGAATACGGCTCCTAAGTGCTCCAATACGCCAATTATACGCCCAAAACCCTAGAATACGCTTATATAATAGGCATTGCGGGTTTATTGGGCTTAACGGGTTCCAAACCCGCTCTAAAACGCACCCGAACCCGCTTTTAAAACCGGCGCAAATGAGGGCCGTTGGATCGTGCGGGATTAAACTGCAGCTCGCCACGTCGTCTTCAAAAATCGTGCGCTTGCATCCACGACGTATCCGCCCTCGTCCGTCTGATCAACATCGGAGCGTCCACGTAAAGCCACGTCGCCAACTTAACGAATCTACGCCCGCTTCGCTCGATCCGACATTGCATTTGATCTCGTCCGTCCGATCAAGCCGTTCACTATCCAGATTGCGCCACGTAGCCGGAGCGCTTCGCGTGATCCGACTCCGATGCGGAGTCCTTCTCGACCGCTGGATCGTCATCGGGCGGTCCATTCAGTGCCGCGTCGCCACATCTCTGGGAGCCACTCGATGAAGGATTGGCGGCCTCGATTGAGCCACGTGGCCCTGGGTTTTGTTGCTGCTTGTGTGATGCGGGGCAAATATGATCTGTTGGATCACAATCGTGTGCTCGATAGTTGACCACGTCGTCTGCGTCTGAGCCCGTTGGATGCGGGGCGGGGCCGCGTGGATTGATGCCACGTGTCCCCGTGTAGGCGGCTGACGTATGTACGCCGTATATACGGCGTATTTCCCCAATTTTTCTTCGTATTTCTTCATTAAAATAGTATTCTGCATTCAAAAATACACAGTAATTAGCACAGATCTCAGAAAAATACAAATAAATAATCGTTGGAATCGTGAGATCGAGACAAAGCTAGGAAAAATATAAAATGTGCAGAAATGCGTCGTTAAATGCTGTTTTGTGCTCAAATAGTGTGTTTTCTCTAATAAATAAATGTGTAGAAAATACGTATGAATTAGAGAGCAATGTAGCATCATATGGGCAAAAAGTATTGCTAGATGAGGGGTTAAATACGCAATATTCAACCCAAATCATCACCCGCAGTGCCGCCTCGAGCCCCCTTGCCGCGTGTATCCCCTGCAACCAAAGAAAAAAAAGAAAAAAAAGAAAAAAAAAGAACAGAGACAGTAACGAGAATGAGAGGAGAAGACAGAGAGAGAGAGAGAAGGGGAAGGGGAGCAGATAGATAAGGTGAGGGTATTAATTGGTTTGCATATGTAACCTAATATTAATAGTATAAGATATAAATTATTATTAGTTAATAATTATAAACCTATACTTGTGTTAGTTAATTTATTTTAAGTTAAGGTTAGGTTATTAATAAAAGTTACTTTTAATTAAGTTATTATTATTAAATAAAGTTAAGTTAAGTTAAGTTAAGTTAGTTATATTTTTCATATGAAGCTTTACTAGCTTGGTGTAGCTAATAACTTGTCGTGTAACATATGTGAACCCGGTACACCGACTGCCTTTCAAAACGCGCCTTTCACTACCGGGCGAAACGGTAACTCATCGTACCCTAGCTATGGGGTTTAAAAACAATATTGATGCATGCCAAAATTAGTTTATTTGTGTTGACAAAGTGGTACTTTCGAACCGTTGGCTAAACTTGATAACTTGCATAGTATCGTAATTGCACCGTACCGTAAATTGAATTGGACTCTGTGACATGCTTAACCGAAAAATGTAATTGGAAAACTGAGAATTGTAATTGACTCGTAAATGGTAAGTTGGTAAGTACGGTAACCTACACACACACAGGGTTTTTGGGGTAACTTATAATTGTGGAAGTGCGGGAGCGACCAGTCCGATCTGCAGTGAATAGTACCGTTTTGATTGAACCGTATCGTTTTGTTGAATAGTACCGTTATGATTGTACCGTTATGATTGTACCGTACCGTATTGTTGTAACCCGGGATATCAGGTGGACTCTTGGTTGCATATCGTACTTCCCTTTATAAGTCACGTAGGATCAGGCACAGCTAAAAATCAAATCTCGTAACTGGTCTTTTTAATATTGTTTATTACTGGTAGAAGTAGACTGCTATGTTACTTTTCTGCTCTATTGATCGCACTTTACTTTTTAGTTTGCCATGCTAGTTTTGCCATGCTCGTTTATTGTTTTAAATATCATGCTAGAGATACTTTGAGTTACGTCTGATCCTGGCGACCCTTCTTTTTGTGGTGGTCTCGCCAGATACAGCACATGTTGAAGAAGTTGCAACAGGGACTGTAGACGCTGAGTTTGCTGTAGAGTTTGACCAGGAGGACGCTGGTTACTAAGTGTGAGTGTGAGTGTGTTTTTATTATTCAATGCATCAGAGTGGCTTGCTTGGTGTGTAATTGTACTTCGAGTTGTATTTCCTTTCATGAACGCTGCTGGTTTGTAATAAGGTTTATACCACTTCCATGTATGAGTATTTTGGCGTATTTCTGCAACAGAGCCCGTATTGACTTCATTGGTACCTAGCAGGACTTGCACATGTTCCAAACAGTAACGGGCCTGAGAGCGGGTCGTTACAGGTTTGGTGGCCCATGCAGGTCTGTGCTAAATACCACATGAGCAGTGCAGGAAGTTCAGAATATGCCGTATAAAATACTCAGAGGAACTGATCAAACCTTATGAACCGCAGGTAGGCAATGGAAAGGAACACTTCAGGAAGCGAGGACAGTGCTTTTGGATCCAGGATCAATCACCTGAATGAGGGTCCCAACCAAAATGATGCTGGCAATGGAGCCAACACCGGTCCGAACGCGACAGCATTTCCGACCGCACCATTGTTTGCAGAAGATTGCATGCGGGGGCATGTATGCCCTTCATCAGCAGCTTGGACAGGCTTTGGAGCAGGCCTTGCGCAGAGAGCAGAAAGCTGACCCAAGTGCTTATCACTTTCGAGGGATGAACCCGAAGACTTTTGCTGGGACCGAGAATCATCTCCAAGCGGAAGAATGGCTCAAGAGCATCACTGATGATCTGAGAGCATCTCAGATTCGAGAAGAAGCATGGGTAGCTACCGCTAAAAGGCAATTAACCGATGGAGCTCGAGACTGGTGGCAGGCGGTAGAAGACCACTTGGGATTATCGATTTCGTGGGAGGTCTTCACCAAAACATTCAACGCTCAGTACTTTCCCCCACAAGCAAAGATCCTGATGAGGAAGAAGTTCATCAACCTGAAGCAGGGATCGATGACTGTGGATTAGTATGACACTGAGTTCTCCAGGCTCAGCAGGTTTGCCCCGGAGATGGTTACAGATCCATTGACTCGAGCCCAGCAGTTCCAGCAGGGGCTCAACATTGAGATTCGGAGAATGATGGTCGGTGCTAGTCCGACCACACATGCTGAAGTACTGGCCATTGCTCGTAACCATGAGATGGTTGAAGCGGAAGCAAAGGAAGAACGAAGGCTGACAGCACCTGCAAGGCCCCCACCGACCCAAGCTGGGCCAAGCAGACGGCCACAGATACACTGCCCTATTCAGTAGGTTCAGTTTAAGAGGCCAGGACAACAGCAGCAGGCCCTCCCGGTCTGCCACTTTTGTGGGAAGCCTGGACACATCAGGTCTGAGTGTCGAATTCTTTTAGGCCTTTGTCTAGTTTGCAGAGAGTCAGGACACATGGCGAGGGATTGTCCACATTCTAAGCCACGTGCTACAGCTCCAACCCCAGCTCCTCGTGCTGTCCCGACTGGGAACGCTCCACAGCGTCCACCTCTACCCCCACAGCAGAGGCAGTTTCAGCAAACAAGGCAGCAGCCACCACCGAAACGCCAGGCTTACACCATGACCGTCGAAGAGACTGAGGCTACCGGTGAAGTGATCACAGGTATATCTCTTGCATTACTCGTAATTCATTTCTTTCGTTAGCATTGGTTGCTTAGATTAGTATTTGTAACTTAGGTGTCATACTAGTAGCTGGGAACCCTGCCCTCTCCTTGTTCGACTTGGGAGCATCACATTGCTTTCTAGCGAGTCGATTCGTTCGCACCCACACTATTCCTGTCAAACCTTTAGCATCTGGTTGGAACGTTAATACGGGTGGTGGAGTGATAAAGACGACCAGTGGGTATCCTCAATGCCCAGTGGTTATTTGTGGGCGAGCGTTATTTGTTAACTTCATGATGATAGATATTCCGAACTTTGATGCTGTATTCGGGATGGATTAGTTGGGAACTTTCCATGCCACCATCGACTGTAGTCGAAGGAGGGTAGTCTTCGAGATTCCTGATCATCCAAAGTTCGAGTTCATTAGTGGAAGCAGATCGGTAGGCCCAGTGGAGTACAGAGCCAGATCGGCCGAAGCAGTAGCAGCCGCAATGGAAGCTGAACCTGAGATACCAGAAGTAGTTCGAGAGTTCTTGGATGTGTTTCCAGACGACCTTACAGGTTTGCCTCCGGATCACACTCTCAAATTTGCCATTGAACTAATACCAGGAGCTCAACCAATATCTAAGGGACCATATCGTTTAGCACCATCTGAGCTAGAAGAATTGCGGACCCAACTAGATGAGCTTCTAAAGAAGGGATGGATACGACCCAGTGTATCTCACTGGGGATCTCCTATATTGCTGGTGAAGAAGAAAGATGGATCCCTTCATATGTGCGTTGACTACCGTGAGCTGGACAAAGTCACCATGAAGAATAAGTACCCTCTACCGCGCATCGACGATCTTTTTGACCAGCTCGGTGGATCAAGCGTCTATTCGAAGCTGGATCTGAGGACAGGTTACCATCAAGTGAAGGTGAAAGACGAAGTTGTTCCCAAGACTGCATTCAGAACCAGATACGGACATTACGAGTACTTAGTAATGTCGTTTGGTGTAACCAATGCACCCACGGTATTTATGAGTCTCATGAACCAAGTATTGTATGAATACTTGGATAAGTTCGTAGTAGTCTACATCGACGACATTCTCATCTACTCAAAGAATGCGGTGGAGCATGCAGAGCATCTCAGGAAGGTTCTTGAGACCCTGAGAAGACACCAGCTTTATGCCAAACTTAGCAAGTGCAAGCTCTGGCTGAACAAAGTGGCGTTTCTAGGCCACATAGTGTCTGGAGAAGGGATTGTTTTTTATCCTGAAAAAGTAGCAGCTGTTCAAAACTGGCCAGTTCCCTGAACGGTGACCGAAATTCGAAGTTTCTTGGGACTCGCTGGCTACTACCGTAGGTTTATCAAAGACTTCTCGAAAATTGCAGGAGCCTTGACGCGGTTGACGAGAAAGGATGTGGTGTTTGTTTGGTCGAAAGCATGTGAGGATGCTTTCCAGGAGCTGAAGAAGAGATTGACGATTGCACCTGTTTTGATCATTCCAGACCGATCAGGAGGATTCGAAGTTTTCTGTGATGCATCTGGCAAAGGACTTGGATGCGTGCTACATCAGCACGGTCAAGTCATAACATATGCCTCCAGGCAGTTGAAGATCCATGAGAAGAACTACCCCACTCATGATCTTGAGTTGGCGGCAGTGATTTTTGCATTGAAGATTTGGAGGCATTTCCTATTAGGCGAGCATGTGAAGGTGTTCTCGGATCATAAGAGTCTGAAGTATCTCTTCACCTAGAAGGAGCTCAACATGCGTCAGAGACGATGGATAGAGCTCATGACGGATTATGACATTGACCTTCAGTACCATCCTGGGAAAGTCAACGTCGTACCTGATGCATTGAGTCGTCTACCAGCGGTGATGACCCTTACGACTCAGTGGAGATTGCAGCAAGAGATCCGGGACATGGGTATAGAAGTGATTCTCCCGGGGATGTCTGCATCTTTGATGGGCATGCATATCCAATCAACTTTGGTAGAGAGGATCAAGAATGCTCAGATGGATGATGAGAATCTGCGGAAGATCAAAGATTTGGTGATAGCAGGCCAGAGGCCAGAGTTTAAGATTCATGCAGATGGATCCTTAAGGTTTGAAGACAGGATCTGTGTACCGTCTGGCGCCATCAGAGAAGGGCTATTGGAGGAAGCTCACAGTTCTCCATACTCCATACATCCTGGAGGTACCAAGATGTATCAGGATCTGCGACAGCATTACTGGTGGCATGGCATGAAGAGAAGCGTCACACGGAGTGTAGTGAAATGTATTGTGTGCCAACAGGTGAAGGCTGAACACCATAGGACTGCCGGCTTATTACAGCCCTTGCCTATTCCGGAGTGGAAGTGGCAGCACATCACGATGGACTTTATACTGGACTACCCAAGAGTACAAAGCAGAATGACGCTATCTGGGTGATCGTAGACCGATTGACCAAGACAGCGCACTTCATTCCTTTCCGAGTGGGTCAGTCTACAGAAGTTTTGGCCAAGAAGTACATGAATGAGATTGTGAAGCTGCATGGAGTTCCTATCAGCATTGTCTCAGACAGAGACACCAGATTCACTTCTCGTTTCTGGAGGATCCTACTGGAAAGCTTGGGGACTCACTTGAGTTTTAGTACGGCTTACCATCCGCAGACAGATGACCAGTCAGAGCGTGCTATTCAGATACTTGAAGACATGATGCGGGTATGTATGCTAGACTTCAAAGGATCATGGGAAGACCATCTCCATTTGGTGGAATTTGCATACAACAACAGCTATCAGTCTAGCATCAGTATGGCGCCTTTTGCGGCACTGTATGGGAGGAAGTGTCGATCCCCCTTGAGCTGGGATGATGTAGGAGATCGAGAGTTGGTTGGTCCTGAGCTAATCACCGAAGCCGTGGATGTGGTTCGGACCATCAGAGAGAAGCTACAGCTGGCCCAGGACAGGTACAAGCATTGGGCAGATGCGAAACATTGACATCTAGAGTTTCAGCCCGGAGATCATGTTTTTCTAAAGATCTCGTCCAACCGAGGAATGATTCGTTTTGGGTGGAGAGGAAAGCTTAGTCCTCGATTCATTGGACCATTCGATATTTTGGAGCGAGTAGGAGAGGTGGCCTACAAGCTTGCATTGCCCCCTGCCTTAGAGGGAGTGCACAATGTGTTTCACATCTCGCAGCTGCGTCGCTATGTGAGCGACCCTAGTCAAGTCGTGGACTACTCGGAGATCGCAGTTCTTCCAGACTTGACATACGAGCAGCAACCAATGGAGATCTTAGATCGACGTCAGAAGGTCTTCAGGAACAGGACTATTGATCTAGTCAGGGTGATGTGGCGTCGCGACTCACCTGGTGAATCCACCTGGGAGCGAGAGGACGAGATGCGAGAACGTTATCCCTACCTTTTCCATGCCATGTAGATAATTCCGAGGACGGAATTATTCTAAGGAGGGTAGGATGTAACGGCCGTTACTTTTAGGTATGTTTGTGTGTGCTTGTAAGTTTACGTGTTTTTATCCGTAGAGTCGACGCGAGCGCGTCTAAATTTTTCACCGTAGTTTAATAGTTACTATAGTTATTTTAATTTACTAATTACCTTACTAATTACGAATTACGATTACTAATTTATTTTACTAATTACCAATTTTACTCTGGTTAATTAGTTACTTAATTAGTTAGTTAATTAGATAGTTAATTAGTCAAAAATTCCCCCCTCATTTTTTTCTCATTCCGAGTCAGTACCTACCTCAAACCAGGTTCAATTCATTCCCCCTAAACTTTTAGTCTTCCTTCATTAATCCTTAGGTTGATTTTAAACGTTTCGTTTAACACATCTCTTCCTTCTTTCCCTTATTAATTAGAAACCTAACCATTGACTATCTTCCCCCAATTAATGAACCTGTCTCCCTGCCTCCTCATACTTTAAGGATCAGCCATCGGCTCACTGCAACGTTCATCAGTTCCCCCCAAACACACAATTCAACCCTCCCATTCTTCAGCATCTTCCCCCTTCATCACTGTCAAAATCAAATAAACCACAACCCAGATCCTTCATCCCAAAAATCCGTTCACCCAAAATCAAAACGGAAATTGGCAAAGAAGAAGAGAATTCGGATCTGAACCTTCAAAATCAACCCTACAACTCCCAAATTCAGCCCCAATTCAAAAATCAATTTCAGATTTAAACTCTCCTACTCTTCCTTTCTCTTCCTCCTCCTCTCCGTTCCCTAGGCCGACCAGCCCCTTAACCGCCGTTATACCCAGCCCTAAGCCGCCGCCCCGTACGCCTCTCGCCGCCGCCCCCGGCCCTCGCATCGCCCGCAGCGCCGCCTCGAGCCCCCTTGCCGCGTGTGTCCCCTGCAACCAAAGAAAAAAAAGAAAAAAAAGAACAGAGACAGAAACGAGAAAGAGTGGAGAAGAGAGAGAGGGGGGAAGGGGAGCAGATAGATAAGATGAGGGTATTAATTGGTTTGCATATGTAACCTAATATTAATAGTATAAGATATAAGTTATTATTAGTTAATAATTATAAACCTATACTTGTGTTAGTTAATTTATTTTAAGTTAAGGTTAGGTTATTAATAAAAGTTATTTTTAATTAAGTTATTATTATTAAATAAAGTTAAGTTAAGTTAAGTTAAGTTAGTTATATTTTTCATATGAAGCTTTACTAGCTTGGTGTAGCTAATAACTTGTCATGTAACATGTGAACCAGGTACACTGACCGCCTTTCAAAACGCGCCTTTCACTACCGGGCGAAACGGTAACTCATCGTACCCTAGCTATGAGGTTTAAAAACAATATTGATGCATGCCAAAATTAGTTTATTTGTGTTAGCAAAGTGGTACTTTCGAACCGTTAGCTAAACTTGATAACTTGCATAGTATCATAATTGCACTGTACCGTAAATTGAATTGGACTCTGTGACATGCTTAACCGAAAAATGTAATTGGAAAACTGAGAATTGTAATTGACTCGTAAATGGTAAGTTGGTAAGTACGGTAACCTACACACACACAGGGTTTTTGGGGTAACTTATAATTGTGGAAGTGCGGGAGCGACCAGTCCGATCTGCAGTGAATAGTACCGTTTTGATTGAACCGTATCGTTTTGTTGAATAGTACCGTTATGATTGTACCGTTATGATTGTACCGTACCGTATTGTTGTAACCCGGGATATCAGGTGGACTCTTGGTTGCATATCGTACTTCCCTTTATAAGTCACGTAGGATCAGGCACAGCTAAAAATCAAATCTCGTAACTGGTCTTTTTAATATTGTTTATTACTGGTAGAAGTAGACTGCTATGTTACTTTTCTGCTCTATTGATCGCACTTTACTTTTTAGTTTGCCATGCTAGTTTTGCCATGCTCGTTTATTGTTTTAAATATCATGCTAGAGATACTTTGAGTTACGTCTGATCCTGGCGACCCTTCTTTTTGTGGTGGTCTCGCCAGATACAGCACATGTTGAAGAAGTTGCAACAGGGACTGTAGACGCTGAGTTTGCTGTAGAGTTTGACCAGGAGGACGCTGGTTACTAAGTGTGAGTGTGAGTGTGTTTTTATTATTCAATGCATCAGAGTGGCTTGCTTGGTGTGTAATTGTACTTCGAGTTGTATTTCCTTTCATGAACGCTGCTGGTTTGTAATAAGGTTTATACCACTTCCATGTATGAGTATTTTGGCGTATTTCTGTAACAGAGCCCGTATTGACTTCATTGGTACCTAGCAGGACTTGCACATGTTCCAAACAGTAACGGGCCCGAGAGCGGGTCGTTACAGGTTTGGTGGCCCATGCAGGTCTGCGCTAAATACCACATGAGCAGTGCAGGAAGTTCAGAATATGCCGTATAAAATACTCAGAGGAACTGATCAAACCTTATGAACCGCAGGTAGGCAATGGAAAGGAACACTTCAGGAAGCGAGGACAGTGCTTTTGGATCCAGGATCAATCACCCGAATGAGGGTCCCAACCAAAATGATGCTGGCAATGGAGCCAACACCGGTCCGAACGCGACAGCATTTCCGACCGCACCATTGTTTACAGAAGATTGCATTCGGGGGCATGTATGCCCTTCATCAACAGCTTGGACAGGCTTTGGAGCAGGCCTTGCGCAGAGAGCAGAAAGCTGACCCAAGTGCTTATCACTTTCGAGGGATGAACCCGAAGACTTTCGCTGGGACCAAGAATCATCTCCAAGCGGAAGAATGGCTCAAGAGCATCACTGATGATCTGAGAGCATCTCAGATTCGAGAAGAAGCATGGGTAGCTACCGCTAAAAGGCAATTAACTGATGGAGCTCGAGACTGGTGGCAGGCGGTAGAAGACCGCTTGGGATTACCGATTTCGTGGGAGGTCTTCACCAAAACATTCAACGCTCAGTACTTTCCCCCACAAGCAAAGATCCTGATGAGGAAGAAGTTCATCAACCTGAAGCAGGGATCGATGACTGTGGATCAGTATGACACTGAGTTCTCCAGGCTCAGCAGGTTTGCCCCGGAGATGGTTGCAGATCCATTGACTCAAGCCCAGCAGTTCCAGCAGGGGTTCAACATTAAGATTCGGAGAATGATGGTCAACCCTAGGATTTTGACTCCTTCATCATGAATGAGGCTAGGTCAACCCTATGCCGTAAACACTTACTGGCTCGTGATCCAGAAGATGGGCTCCAGTCCATACACACGTGGAGGGATAGGGTTAAGTGGCCACTCAGTATAGAAGTGTGCCCGATCAGCAACTTCAGCTGCAAGGCGTAAACCATGTGCACGACACGAACACATGTTTTACTGCTTTTCATAAAATATTGTTTAGTAGCTTATTGCTACGACGTGTCATGTATCGTAAAATGTCATGTTCATCTTAAACTGTTGCATTCATGTAATAATATACCATGTCATCATTTTTAAAACTGCTAAGTTGCATTCATCTTATAACTGCTATACTTTACATTTCCTTGCACAAAAGTCTCCCTTTCCTTTTTTGGAGATTTTTGCCGACATGTGCCCTTTTCTCTTTGGATGTCACATGTCAGGTTTAGAGTCTAAGTTTGTTGCTGAGGACGATCAGTTTACTGACGTCGAGCCCGAGGCTTTTGCTGACGTCCAGTTCGAGGACACCGAAGACCCGTCTTAGTATCAGCAAGAGACTTCCTTAGTTGCTGTTGTTTCACCTAGTTGTTGCTGTTAGTTTTCGGTGTGTAGCACCCTTTTCTTGTTTTAGTTTCAGCCATGCTTGGGCCTTCCTTTTAGACTCTTGTATTTCCTTTTATGATTATCTCTAGATGTTGGAATAATGAAATGGATGTTTTGAATATTGGTTATTTTAATTGCCTGCATTCATATTTATTATTGTTGTTGTTTCTTTTGCAATGCAAGAATCTGCGGATGGATGAACACACAGACGCTTATCAGACTGTAGCTTCACAGCTTCAAGTCTGAGCGGACCGCTTCATGTCTCGTCTTTCGTACTTAGAAAGCAGGGCGTGACACCATTCAATAATCTTAACCAATTTCACAGTTTTGTGATTTAGTTACGCAATTATACAAAGTTTAGAAATGCACCATAATTTAAAGAAACGAGCATAGAAAACGGTTTTGACTAAGCAAATGAGGATAAATAAGTTTAAAATATTTTTCTAAGTAGTAAACATCTTTCAAGATCTTAATATAATTATTGGGGATTTTTCTTAATTTATACGACCCAAAGACTAATTTAAAAACGATAAAACGATTTTTCATTATGTTTTTCAAAGATTTCTCTACGGCAAACCATACGTCGGAATTCTTCCAATAAGGAGTCAAAACGACCGTATTAATTAGTACTACAACATATATTTTTCTCGTACGTTAGTGTTGTTGGATCCTGTGGATAGCAAACAACACTAGAATGGGAGTTAAATAGTGTTGTTCAAATATTAAACTTTTTCGTTCGTTGATTAGTACAATTAAAAACCTTATAATGTTGCCTAAGAAACCAAGTAGAGTGATCTACGCTTGGTTTTTAATCAACAAAGTAATCCTATAAAGAATGTTTAACAGAGTGATCTCACAACAGGTAGTCGACTCCCTCAAAGTGGTAGTCGACTCTCAGTGAGTTTGAGTGCAAAACTCTGCTGAACAATGAGATAATATAAAGATAAGATTATAAGCAATATATCTTTACGCAGCGGAAATAAATAAATGAACTTTGTAATTGTATAAAAGAGTGGATTACAAAGATACAAAGTATCAATAAGTAAAGTAAAGTATTGTTGCAAGGAATATAAACAAACTCGGAAAATGCAAATGCAAAGACAAGGAATTTTTATCCTGGTTCCCCACAACTTGGGTACGTCCAGTCCTGACCAATCCGGTACGAGATTTTCCAATACTGCATTAGCAATACAAGTACCTAACTTCACTCGTTAGGATTTTCCAAACACCTAGCCTTGACCAGGATTTCCAACCACCTAGACTTGTATAGGATTTTCCCGTCCCTTACAACGAAGGGAATCCACAAATAAAAACAAGTTTCCAACTCACCATAAAAATTAGTGGAGTTTGTATTGCACCCAGAATTCTATAGCTAAAGTAAATATAACAAGTGTATTGCGTGGCTAAAAAGAATTCATATCGATCTTAAGATCACACAAAAATATAAGATGATTCTTTGTGATCTTAGATTGTTTGTTTTTCAAAAAATCCTTTAAGAATAGAAATTTAAGAACAAGGATTTTAAAAACAACTTTAAAAAATTAGTCAAACAAAAATTAGATCTCAGAAAAATAATAACTTGAGATTGGAGATCAGAGATTAAAACAGAGTTGGCTATGACGATGAGAGCAAATAGAAACAAGAGATCTTTAGAATTTTAGCACAATAGAGAATAGAGAATTTGATTGTCTTGATGTTGTATGTAGAATGATCTCAAGGGGTCTATTTATAGGTTTCAAGAGAAGAATTTGAATTTCAAACTATTTGACTTTCAGCTCAAGCAGATATGGAAATTGAGTGAATTCAGGAAGCAGAGTCGTTGGAAAACGACCGCTGGTAGTCAACTCCCTCAAGGTGGTAGTCGACTCCCAGAGAATTTCAGTACAAATTTTGCTTCTGACTGGTAGTCGATCCCTTCTCTGGTAGTCGACTCTCAGAGCAATTTTCTCTGAAACTCGGCTGGTAACGATGTAATCAACTCCTGGGTGTATTGGAGTTTGACTACTGATAATGGATCCACTAGCTTATTGCTCTCAAGAGTTAAAAAGATATTTAAAACATTTAAAACATTTTGCTTTCGAAATCATTTGTGTGTGTGTGCGATATCTACTTTGGCTTTAACATAATCCTAAGAACTCACACACTACACTAAGACTAGACCTTCGGGAAGCTGATCCGGTAGATGCTTGCTTCTCCTGAATTTGATTTCTTTATTCATTAAGCTTGAGCACGAGCTTCATCTTGTGCTTGATGTAGAACTAGCAAATTCATCTTTGTCTCGAGTGTGGTTGAGCTTCTTTGGAGTATGCGTAAAGTCACCATTTGTCGCATAACCTGCACACTTGAGGCGTAGTGTAGTTAGTACACTAACATCATTTGGTGTGCTCATCATCAAAACCGCTTAAGGGTGGGATTCAATTTCCCATCACTCCCCCCTTTTTGATGATGACACCCAAATGAAAAATAACGTAAATTAAATGAATATTGACTTAATGAAATAACTTAATCCCCCTGCTTAGATGCGGTACTCCCCCTGCATCAAAGACGGATAGCAAAAATAATATTCATTCACATTAGCAAAACAATACTCATTCTCATTTTTGCATTCACCAATTTCTCCCCCTTGTCATCAATCAAAAAGATGACATAATATTTCACCAAGAATCAACCAAGTTTTAACAACAATAAAAAATTGGAGAGAAAATAATTCAAGGTACTTTAAGATTCTTCTTGAAAACATCGTTAGTAGAAAAAGATATATAATATGATAAAAACATGCATAATACATCAAATCATAAGCACAATCAGACCATAAGTGTATCAAACTATAACATAGTATAGTTATTACAGACCAAATTGTTTTTAAAGAACCATTGTTTTAGAAGTTTGTTCAAGGATGTCCTCCATTTTTCTCCTTCTTCAACTCCTTGATCTCCTCAAGGATTATGCCAAGTGTTTCTTCAGTCATCTTGTTGCTCTTTACCACAAATTCTTTGAGATCGTCCACCTTCTTGCTGAGATCTTCAAAACATCTTTCTTGAGAAATCTTCAGCTTTCCTTTTTTTCAAGAGCATATATTGAAGTTCAACAATGTAAGCTGGTGGTTCCTCGTCTTCTTCTTCGCCATCATTGCCTTCTTCTTCATCTGTGTCAGAAATGGGGGGTTCTTTACCTATCTTCTTTGAGGATGATGATCCTCCTTCAGCAGCGAGTTTCTCTTCTGGGATATTCTGGTCGAGATCTTTATGAAGATTCATTCGGCCAAGAACATGTACATCAAAGATGCAAGCCAGTTCCAGAATTTCGGTTTCATTATCCAAAGGTATGTAATACCCAATAAACAAGATTGTAAGATAGTGACCATGGGCTAAGGTAGATGAGGGTCTATCGGAAGAAGCCGATGCAAGGATGGAGTCCATGATGACTTTGGCCCAATTTACACGAATGTTTCCTAGCATGGCGTAAATGCACTTAGCTTTCTTCTCAGATAACACAGAGTGGCTTCCAGATTTCTGAGTAATATTATACGACAATATATTTGCTAGAATTCTTCCAGGATAGCGAAGATCACTGCATGGTAGTTTTGTTTGGAAGTATCTTCCAGGCAAATACATTTTCTCTATAATATTCTCATCGACCATCTCTATATTATCCAATAACATTCCAGTGTAGGGGATTCCTAATGCTTCTCCTAGAGATTTGACAGTTATAGCAAGTTTGGAGTCTAGAACTTTAGCGATGAACCGACACTTAGCAAGATCATAATCCATGTTGGCATAGAAAAGATGCACAAGCCTAGGATAGCATAGATATATATTCTCAGATGAAAAAAGATTGGCCAAGTTCTGAAAATCTAAGATACTATCAATGCCATAATTTTCAAGATGATCAATTTTGACAAACCTCTCATGAAGGATTTGCCTATTAGAAATTTTGACAAATTGCTCAAAAGTAGTAGTTCTGAAAAGGTACGTTTTTATGATCTCTTTTTTTAGTAAGAGATGATTCATTTGTAACCTTCCTCTTCTTTGCTATCACTTTCTTGAAAGGCATCTAGATAAAAGCAAAATTTGATTTACAAGACTAGATATGTAAGAATAACAAGAAGTAAATTTAGAAGTTGATGAGAAATAATCATACCTTAGTGATCTTCTAGATGATGAGAGGAGAGAATACCCAAGAGAACTCAAGATGCTCTAAGAGAAATTTTCAAAGTAATGAAGGAAATGGGTAGTCGGCTACCTAGGGTTTTTACCATGGTGGGTTTTTTATTTTTTGGGATGAAAAGAGATGAGGTATTGTAGCCCTTAGATCAAGAGATTGTAGGGTTGGGATCTTATTCTCTTATTGGGTTTAAGTTACCCTTTGGATGTGAACCCAATAACTCAATGGAAACCCAAAACTAGTAAGAAAGGAAAGTTAGAAAACACAACCCAGAATTTCACACAGCACTCTGGTAGTCGACTCCATGGGAGTGGTAGTCGACTCCATGCTGAGTTGAGCTGTTTTCTCATTCCGAGGGTGTGTGTCAGAAAAAACTTCATACATGATAAGCTTTTAAAAACATTTGGAATGAGCAAATTGAATATAAGCAAACATTAATAATTATACAATTAAAATTTTGCGACGCAATTTAATTTTCATCGCAAGGCATTTTTGAAGCAGTTTCTGTTCCTCCTCCTAGGTTTTAGAGTACCTGTAAATGTAAGCATTTGTGGTACTCTTTATATATTGAGTACAAGGGGTTAGTCTTTAGGAAACCAAACCCAATAAGGTTTAGTCCCTTCATTAGAAACATATCTATAATTCTTGTTTAAATGAACTTTGCGAACAAAATCATTTGCAGACCTCTTTTGCTTTTGATCGGTCAAGTTCTTCGGTATCCAAATGCTCAGAAATTTTTGATTAGTATGATGCATCCTAGTATGCTTAACCCTTTTCTTGGTATGATTAGAATCATATCCAAGTCCGGTTTTGCTAGATGAAGCTTTTTGGTTATTTATTAAACTATCTAGCTTCCCTTTTTCTTTATTGAAATTTTCAATAATCTTCATCATAGAGTCGTATTTGTCCTTGACAGATACAAGAAAATTACTCAAACTTTCAATTTTCTCATTCATAGAAAGAATGTATTTTTCTAAAGAGTCATTCTTTTCTTTTAAAATGGTATTCTCTTTAATAATCTCTTCTTTTTCTTTAGCCTCTCTCTTAACTATTTTAAGAGTTTTCTTGTGTTCTTTAATGAGCTTTCCATGCATTTTGCATAGCTCCTTATATGCTCCCCTATAGTCCATGTCTTCATCATCGCTTGATGATGAATCACTATCACTAGACGATGAATCATGCAGTGTACGTACCTTTGATGACGTGGAGGCTAAGAAACACATGTGGGCTGTTTCTCTTCTTTCGTCTTTGTCATCTGATGAGGATTCATCAGATGAAGAGATATCGTTTTAGTCGAAGGCTGCGTAAGCGTCTTTCTTC
Source organism: Scilla litardierei (assembly GCA_030789695.1). Classification (NCBI taxonomy): domain Eukaryota; kingdom Viridiplantae; phylum Streptophyta; class Magnoliopsida; order Asparagales; family Asparagaceae; genus Scilla; species Scilla litardierei. The sequence goes on along the minus strand of CM061130.1, from coordinate 109,103,208 downwards.
GGTCGTCGAAATTTGTTCCTTCTGTCGCTTCTTCGTTCATTGTTCTCTCTGTTCTTCCCACGATCTTTGGAGTCTCGGTTGTTCTTCTCCAAGGGATACTCTCTCTTTACGTGTCCTGATTTGTTGCAGCCAAAACAGATAATACTGTTAGTGGGTCGAAATGAACGTTTACCATACTTACTTGTAATAAACTTCTTGAAGTTCTTTGAGATGAAGGCAGTGTGATCCTCTTTGTCGGTATAATCCGAGTCTTCTTCTTGAGCTTTGAATGCTAGGCTCTTCTTCTTTGGCTTTTCCTTGATCTTCTTGTCTTCCTCGAGTTCTATCTCATATGCCATGAGATTTCCCATCAGTTCTTCAATAGTGAGATCCTTCACGTTGTGAGCTTCTTGAATGGCTGTTGTTTTTCCTTTCCATTCGGGTCTGAGAGATCTTAGAATCTTCATTACCTGATCATTCTCAGATAGTTTCTTACCTAGACCTGCGAGCTCATTAGTGATATTAGTAAAACGAGTATTCACATCGGTGATACTCTCTCCTTCATACATTTTGAAAGATTCAAACTTAGAATGCAAAACATTGATACGGTACTCCTTTACCTTTTCGGTTCCCTTATGACTTACCTGAAGAGTATGCCATATCTGATATGATTTCTCGCATTGAGAGACACGATTGAATTTATTACCTGTCACGGCACAAAATAATGCGTTCATTGCTTTGGCATTGAGGTTGGCTTTCTTTTTATCATCAGCAGACCATTTTTCGAACTCGACGTCGGTGGGTGCACTGTATGGTGCTTTAGTGACGGTCCATGCCTCGATATCTAGTGACTCTAGGTGAGTCTTCATACAGATCTTCCAGCTTGCATAGTTCGTTCCGTTGAACAATGGTGGTCGCATGGTGTTGAGTCCTTCAGAGTGAAAAGATGTTGATGCCATCGTTTTTCGAGTCCTGCTCTGATACCAAGTGTTGGATCCTATGAAGGGCAAACAACACTATAATGGCACTGAATAGTGTTGTTCAAATATTAAACTTTTTCGTTCGTTGATTAGCACAATTAAAAACCTTCTAATGTTGCCTAAGACACTAAGTTGAGTGATCTACGCTTGATTCTTAATCAATAAAGTAATCTTATAAAGAATGTTTAATAGCGTGATCTCACAGCAGGTAGTCGACTCCCTCAAAGTGGTAGTCGACTCCCAGAGAGTTTGAGTGCAAAACTCTGCTGAAGATGAAATAATATAAAGATAAGATTATAAGCAGTATAACTTTACACAGCGGAAATAAATAAATTAAATATGTAATTGTATAAAAGAGTGAATTACAAAGATACAAAGTATCAATAAGTAAAGTAAAGTACTGTTGCAAGGAATATAAACAAACTCAGAAAATGCAAACGCAAAGACAAGGAATTTTTATCCTGGTTCCCCACAACTTGGTTACGTCAGTCCCCGACCAATCCGGTACGAGATTTTCCACTATTACCTTAGCAATACAAGTACCTAACTGCACTCATTAGGATTTCCCAAACACCTAGCCTTGACCAGGATTTCCAACCACCTAGACTTGTCTCGGATTTTTTCGTACCTTACAACAAAGGGAATCCACAAATAAAAACAAGTTTCCAACTCACCACAAAAATTAGTGGAGTTTGGATTACACCCAGAATTCTATAACCAAAGTAAATATAACAAGTGTATTACGTGGCTAAAAAGAATTCAAATCGATCTTAAGATCATACAAAAATATAAGATGATTTTTTGTGATCTTAGATTGTTTGTTTTTCAAAAATCCTTTAAGAATAGAAATTTAAGAACAAGGATTTTAAAACAACTTTAAAAAATTAGTTAAACAAAAATTAGATCTCAGAAAAATAATAACTTGAGATTGGAGATCAGAGATTAAAATAGAGTTGGCTATAATGATGAGAGCAAATAGAAACAAGAGATCTTTAGAATTTTAGCACAATAGAGATTTGAGAATTTGATTGTCTTGATGTTTTATGTCGAAATGATCTCAATGGGTCTATTTATAGGTTTCAAGAGAAGAATTTGAATTTCAAACGATTTGAGTTTCAGCTCAAGCAGATATGGAAATTGAGCGAAATCAGGAAGCAGAGTCGTTGGAAAACGACAGCTGGTAGTCGACTCCCTCAAGGTGGTAGTCGACTCCCAGAGAATTTCAGTAGAAATTCTGCTTCTGACTGGTAGTTGACTCCCTCCTCTGGTAGTCGACTCTCAGAGCAATTTTCTCTGAAACTCGGTTAGTAACGATGTAATCAACTCCTGGGTGTATTGGAGTTTGACTACTGATAATGGATCGACTAGCTTATTGCTCTCAAGAGTTAAAACGATATTTAAAACATTTAAAACATTTTGCTTTCGAAATCATTTGTGTGTGTGCGATATCTACTTTGGCTTTAACATAATCCTAAGAACTCACACACTACACTAAGACAAGACCTTCGGAAAGCTGATCTGGTAGATGCTTGCTTCTCCTGAATATGATTTCTTTCTTCATTAAGCTTGAACACGAGCTTAGCTTGAGCACGAGCTTCGTCTTGTGCTTGATGTACAACTAGCACATTCGTCTTCGTCTCGAGTGTGGTTGAGCTTCTTCGGAGTATGCGTAAAGTCACTGTTTGTCGCATAACCTGCACACTTGAGTTGTAATGTAGTTAGTACACTAACATCATTTGGTGTGCTCATCATCAAAACCACTTAGGGGTGGGATTCAATTTTTCATCAAGTGAAATTGAAAATCTTGAGTTACAAATTTATAAGTGAAAGTAGCCATATTGAATTTTATCTTTAAACATTCACCGCGAGAAATATACTTGTCTTTTGGCAATGAAACCAGCGCCAATGAGTTTGTTTCGTCGTTTCTGATTTTCTGGGCCTTCCTGTGTATTTTTCTGAGGTATGTACAATTTACTATGAATTTATTACGATCAGTCTATACGTATACGTATTTCTATATGTATTTAAATATGTATTTTTGTATTAAAATTCAAACTTCTCGTTCTCACCATAAACATACGCGAACGAGGGCAGCGGGGGCGAACGAAGGCAGAGGCGACGGGCGAAGGCGGACGGGGGCGCTGCGGGGTTGGCGCTGCGGCGTCGTGGGGGGTCGGGGTGACGCCGTGACATGGCGAGGAGGGTGGCAGACCTCGTGACGACGGCGTGGGTGGAAGGATATGGCGAAGAGCTGGGGGTCGGGGTGGAACTCGTGGAGGAGACGTCGAGGTTCAGAGGGGAGAGAGGCAGCGACTTCGACGGCACTGCTCGTGGGTCGTCGCGGTGGAGGAGACTCGTCGGAGGGGAGGGTGGCGGAGAGGTTGAACGGTGGAGGGAGCTCGGTGATGAGGCGAGGGAGCTAGGCGGCGACGCGGTTGAGGGCGCGGGGGCGCTGGAGGCGGCGAAGGTGGACAGTGAGGGTGACAGTGGCTTTTACGGAGGAGGAGGAGCGCCGGAGGGGGAGTCGTTCAAGCGGAGGGGAGGAGGAGGCTGATGGGTTTCGGGCTGTCCGGGCGTCGGAGAGGTGGGCGCTTCATCGGAGGCTGAGGGGAGCGGCGGCGAGCAGGGTGTCGGAGTTGCTACGTCGAGAGGGAAGGAGCACGGAGGAGGTGGACGGGGTCTGCGGGCTTCGTTGCATGGAGATGGAGGCCGACAGGGTGGTTATCCGCTAGAGGGAGGGGATCACAACGGCTAGGAAGGGAGATGAGTGGGGAGCTCGGGCTTCTTGGGTTCGGCGTGGGTCTGTTGATGGGTTTGGAGGATGAGAGTGAGTGAGTTCGAGAGAGGGGGGAGAGCGACGTGGGTTCGTGAGGGTGAGCCTGGGTTTGTAGTGAAGGTAAAGGGGAGGAGCATTGTTAATATTATATAGGGTTTAGACATATTTAATATAATGATGATGATGATGATACTTATTAGTATAGTTGGATCTGCCAACTTTAGGGAGATGGGTTAAATAGGTAGGTTAGGGTATTAATTAAGTGAGGTTAGGCGGTAAAAGTAAGAGTAATTAGTGAATGTAAAAGTAATTAGTGATTGTAATTAGTAAAAATGATGTAATAGTACGCCGTTTTTGCATACGACTCTAAAAAATTACCAAAACAAAACGACGGGTTCGTATCGTCACGAGGATCACGAATACGAAGTCCATTTCAGAGTTTGAGCTACGGAGATGCGAGTTTTAGGCCAAAACGTTTAGGTCGCCGGGTTGCTGGTTCTAGGTCGATTTAACTTTAGAAAATTACGAAAATAAAATGTGGAGCACTAAATGATCATATAATCATATTGTAGAAATTTGAAATTGTTTTGATAACGTTTATATAGAAAATTAATTGATACGGCTATATCGGTAATAATTAAGTAGAAAATATTATATAAACTATTTAAACTTTTTGACGACACTTAAACTTACGTATACATGTTATAACTAGTATGATGATACCAAAATATTTTTTATAAAGGACTTTGAAATCATTTTTTGATATAAAACTATTGACAAACCATTTCAAAATATCGTCAAAGTATAAAAATACGTTGAATACGAAAATACGTGTGGTCGTCACAATGTGTTTGCTAGATAGGAAAAAAGAATGGGTAAAAAGATGACCGAGACTGAATCTTAAGGAATCAATGGGTAGGAGGAAATTTTGTGAAAATTATGGAGGGAAAATCCTAAAAATTTGGAGAACCCTAGGCTAGATGGAACTAAAATTTAAATTTTGACAGGAACTAAATCTGAAGGTAACTAAATTTTGTATGGAACTAATTTTGTGTGTGTGGGAAACTAAACTTAAATTTTTAAGGAAATTAAATCGGTATGGAAGGAAAGAACTTAAATTTAAAATTTTGATGGGAACTACATTTGGAGGAAAGGAAACTAAAATTTTGGGCGAACTAAAATTATTGGGGGCTCGGGAAAACTGATTTTTAGTTTGGATGTATTTAAAAGCTTTTTTGCGGAAATATTTTCTGAAATTTTTTTTTGGCGGGGGGCAGGGGAAAATTTTGAATGAGTTGAAATATTTTGGTGGAATATTTTGAATGCCTAGTGACATATGGTCACATGTTATAACTAGACTATAATACAATTGAGTGATGCTGACTAGGACAAAACAGTGGGTAGAAAGACGACTTATATTGAATCTTGAGGAATCATGTGCAGGATGAGAGTTTGTGAAATTTTTTGGGGATCTTAAAATTTTGGGGGAAAATCCTATGGATAGAATTAAAATTTTAAATTTTGTCGAAAATTAAATCTAAAGTGAACTAAAATTTTTGGAGAACTAAATTATCTGAGTGATTAAATTTTAGTTTTAAATTTTGAGAGGAACCAAATTTGAAGGGACATAAAATTTTTAGTAAAAACCAATTGTTCTTGGGAAACTATATTTTACTTTGAATATCGTTAAAAAATTGTTTGGAAATATTTTGAAGGTGTCTGTAAATTTTTTGGAGGATTTGAAGAGATTGCAAAATTTTTAGGGGGATTTTAAATGGGTTGAAATGTTTGTCGGAATATTTTGAATGCAACATGATATGGCCACGATCATAGCTAACATGATATATATAATTTCCTTTTTTTCACTTTGATAAATACTTGGATAACAAATTATGGTAAGTAGCACTTTCTCATTAAGAATATAATAGTTGTTGTCTTATAAAATGGATAATGTTATAAATCAACTACTGGGGGAGTAACCCCCAGCCCTTTATTTATAGATAGGATATGAGAGTAGAAAGATAGGATACATAGATATGTGCGTATCTCTAAGATACCTGCAATCCTAACCGACTCTGGTATTTCCATTCACAACACTCCCCCTTATCCAGCCATAGGTGTGGACTCTGCTCAAGAATACTTCGGGATTCTGAGTGTAATAGGAGTCTCACATGGGGTGGATACTTCAGGATCCTGAGTTGGTGAGGTTTACCTCGCTAAAACATTTAGCTATGGAAAACCCTGTGGGAGAAACCATAGTTAAGGAAAAAGAGTTCAAACGCTCTTTAACTCCCCCTGATTTGTACAAGTGACTCTGCTCATGAATACTTCTGGATTCTGAGCATCACAGAGGGGTGGATACTTCAGGATCCAGAATTGATGTGATTTGTCTCGTTAAAACCTTTGGCAATGGAAAACCCGGTGGGAAAACCCATATCTAAGGGAAAAGAGTACAAATTCCCTCAACTCCCCCTGATCTGTAAAAGCTCTTAGGCTTTCAGATCTCTTAGACTTATCTCATCACTCCTATTTACAACATTCCGAAAATATACACAGATTACAAATTTATCACAATTAAACAGCTGCTGAATCCAGAAACTCTGGAGAGGTGTGCTAAGTATCTTCGCCTCTGATATGGTCTTCAGACTATGTGGTCAGCTCCACAATACTAGCCTCTATCCCAATCATCACTGGGATGTGATGTACCAGTAGGCGCCCTCAAATACACCATTGATGTGGTGAGGATCTTGGAATGATAGGATGATGTTGCCTTCATAAGTTGCTTTGCAGATCTACAGTAGACGGCCATCCCACTGTGGGTACCCGTTCTGTGGTTTCTCAGTATATGGACCAGACCTGTAACCTGCATTTGCATAAACATTGGAGGATGATACTACATATTGTAAGTCCAAATCTTTCGACCCTTTGAGGAAGCGCAGAAGGCTTAACTCCGTTCTAATGGCCCGTTTTAGGTGCCAACTATGTTTGGCTAATGAGTTTACTGCAACTGCTATATCGAGACGCGTGCAGTTAGCCAGGAGTACCTGACTGCACTGAGATAAGGGATTTTAGGACCAGTTATATCCTCCCCCTGACCAGTTATATCCTCCCCCTCTTCCAGCGATCGGAAGGGTTCTTTTTGTACATCCATTAAGTATACTACCATATGTGTACTTTGGACGACAATGGTCCTTTTAATTTCTCCAACGCACTTCTGGGCGTATGTAACAGGATTCTATGAGCCATGACTTTATATTTGCCTAGGTCTTTTTATTTCATGTTTAAAAGTCAGGCTTGAACAGATGTTTCGATTTTCTTTTCAGGAGATCCGATAAGATTTTAGTTGTTTACAATTATGATCTCAAATCTTGTTCTTTGCTCAGATGCAAAGACAACCCTCGGTAGGAATCATTGCTTTGTCAAGTGATTCTCTTGGTTGTACATTTATTAGTATTCTTATTGTTTTTCTTCTATAGAATAGACGTCCCGAAGTCTATTCAGGCATTTAAGGAAATGTGGAATTTATCTTTACCAATATATCCACAAGGGTATGCCGTCACAACATCCAATAACAGCATATCCAAAATTTCCTTTGCCAAATCGTAAGGTATTCGCATCTGATAACTTAGGGAGGCTGATGCATCATTTATGAGTCATGCTCATTTTAATTTGTTCAATCCCTAGTTTCAGCAAAATTTTCCTTGGGCTATAGGTTGTACCTTATATCATACAATTTTGTATTTATTATTATTTTCTTATGTGTGCAATACTTATTTTACCCACAGGTTTGACACCTTTTGGTGTCTGGACTTCATGTCCGAACATTTCACGTTTCATAAGTGAGTCCAGCTCATCTTTTATTGCCTCGTTCCACATTTGGCCAATCTTTACGTTAGCATATTAGCAACGGAGTATGGAACGATATTTTATAAACATCATCGCTTTTGCGATGTATATGGTAATATGATACGTGAATACATTGTCGACAATTATGTTCTATCTATCCAGCACCTCCCCAGTACGTACAACATTTACTTTCAATTTCAGTTTTTCCTGGCAGTTCCTCTACAATGGATTCCGGGAAGGGTGAGGGTGTGGACATGAGCTCATTGTCCTGTGTCTTAAGGTCTCTAAGTATTTTTCTTTCTTTTTTTCTTAAAATTTCTGTCCTTGGAGCCTAGTGGTCTACCTCTTTTCCGTTGAGGATTAGCCACTTCTGCTGCTGGTGGATTGCATCCATTCTCGGAGATGTCAATCCTAGCTGGAGTTTTTGCAGCAGGGATGTGTGCTCTGACAATCTTCTGATAGTCAGTAAATGAGTCCGGTAACAGGTGAACCTTGTTCTATATATGAAGGATCTTCAGGATCTCATCTTCACATTGTTTTGTTACCGGATCATGGTGGGTCAAACTTTTTGTATCCCACATTATAATTTGCTTCGCGCCAGATTTTCCAGTATCTGGGCCTATTTTGGGGAAACTCGTCTCATCGAAATCACAGTCTTCAAGATGTGCCTTAAATATGTCCACTGTTTGGGGTTCTAGGTATCTTATAATTGAGGGTGAGTCAAACCCTACATAGATACCTAAGCGACGTTAAGGACCAATTTTTGTCCTCTGTGGTGGCGCGATGGGGATTTAAACTGCGCGACCGAAGATTCTCAGATGAGAAATTTTCGGTGGCATTCCATATGCAAGTTGCATTGGAGACTCTGACCTCCAGTTGGTCTTATTTTCATTTACGATGCAGCATGCAGAGTTTGAATGTCTCCATGCATCCATAGGCAATCGGGATTTAATGGATGTTCACTCCATTGGAGTCTACTTGTCAGTGACTCTGCCGACCCATTTTAGGTATGTACATGCGGCACTGTATATTCATTTTCTATTCCCGTTGCATGGCAGTACTCTTGAAATGATCGGGAGGTATATTCCCTAACATTTGCCAAACTTATTTTCTTTATTTGATTGTCTAGAAAATATGCCCGTAACATTTTTATTTGTGCTAATAGCTTTGGAAAAGCTAGGTTGCGGGTCATTAGTAGACACACATACAAGTATTTGAGGATGCAATTACCAGTACAATAAAGTACCATAATAACCTACCAGGGGGTGGATTTGTCCACATCAATCTCCTTATTTCTCTTTCGAGGAAGTGTGGAGATTCTTTTGTCAGATTTTAATAGAGATGGCCTTGTAATTTGTTTTTCCCTTTTAAGGGATGCGAGGGAATTCTCCCTTCTGAAGAATCTTCTGGTTCTTCAAGTCATACCCATATGATAAGATGTGGTGCATCATTACTGATCCAGGGTGGCCAAATATATCATGCCTAAGTAAAAACTTGACTGATGTCGGGCACTTCAGGAGCTCCGTGAAATCTGCTTCCACTCTTTGAATCTTTGTATGTTAGGGGCCTATAAGGCTCTCAAAACGTTCAAGTATGGATTTTACTCCTTTTTTGAGACGTTACATACAGTAATTTGTTTTTCATTTACATTTTCTGTTTCCAAATGGAATCCGTTGAAATGGATGTCCTTGAAACTTAGGAAGTTTCTTTCGGAGAGATTAGTGCATCCTTTATTTTTGTTTCTGTGTCAATTGGGGGGCAACAATGTTGCGACTTGCGATCCCTGGATCTTCAATATGGCCCTTAAGTTGGGCTTTGTATTGAAAGATCGTATGTGTTTATTGTCTACTAATCAGTCATGAGAGCAGTTCATCTATTAAGAGATGAATTATATATACACATTATCAGAGAAAACATTTTCATTCAAAATCAAATTACATAATATGAAAGCTCTCATAACATGAAATGTTCTAAACAGATAAAAATTGAAGGCTAATCAAGCAGGTCATCATGTTCGAAGTCGTCAGCTGTAAACCTGACTGGAGCATCAGAGGTCATCAGGTTTGTTTCAGCTTTATTTTTCTTGTTCTCTTTAAACAAATCCTGGAGATGCTGCGGAGTTCTGCACACTCTGGACCAGTGGCCTTTCATGCCACATCTATGGCACGGGTCTTCCCATTCCCTAATGGGTGGGAGTGCATCATTTCTATTGATGTCATTTCTGCGCTAGGTGAACTTCCGCTTACTTTTATTTCTTCGCTGCTGGACTTGGCCCTTAGCCTTTTTGTTCTGTCCCCCCTTTCTGTGGTCTTTCTTTTCTTTTATTATCTCCTTTTTTCGAGAAGAAGAGGCATTATGAGCTTCGGGGAGGGGGGCAGTGCCAGGGGCGTATGTTGTGAGTGGCGAGGAGAAGCTCTCTATTTTGTTCAGCCACGAGTAAACATGACAGCAGCTCAGAATACTTGGTGAACTTTCGTTCACGGAATTGCTGCATAAGTATCGCATCTTTCTCATAGAAAGACGTGTACGTCTTTTCCAGCATGCGATCTTCTGAGAATTTTTACCACACAACTTCAGGCGTGAGGTGATGCTAAAAAGTGCTGAGTTGTACTCAGCAATGGACTTAAAGTAAGTACTGCAGTCTCATGTTCTCCCACTCATATCATGCCTTTGGGAGTATAACATCTTTCTGATGTTTATACCTATCCTCAAGGGCAGTCCATAGCTCAAGTGGATCTTCGACCGTAAGGTATTCAGCCTTTAGGGTCTTGTCCACATGGCGGCAAATATAGTTACTGGCTTGCGTCTTTTCTATATCGCCTACATTTTCATTATTAGTCACAGCAGAAATGACGGACTTTGCCCGTAGATGAAACTTCACATCGAGCTGCCAGCCCAGATAGTTTCTTCCTGATGCATCCAGCACTTCGAAATCGACACTTGCAATTTAAGCCATTTTATCTAGCAGAGCACAGATATGCATAAATTAATAATTTAAACATAAACATTTTCATGCGGAGGCAATTTTAATATGAAGGGCTAATTGCGTGGATCGGCCAGTCCCACATAAATAAGAGTCCAAAGTCCTATTACAGTCCATATTACACAAATGAAAGCTTTAAAAAGAAATTACAAATTTGGAAACCCTCATGTGTCCCATATAAGATCTTCAGCTTCAATTGTGGCCTCTGTCTCCATGGAAAATGGTCTCCGGTCTTGGACATTTTCATAATTTCCTCACTACAATTTCTCTCAAAGGTAAAAGAAAAGTGCAGGAAAATAAAATATGGGACTTAAACAGCCGATCCAAAAACCGCAATTAGCCATCCATGCAGAAAATTTGTGCTCATCAAACATTTTCATCAGACATTTTCATCACAGGCATCACACGCATTTTATATTCGCAGAGATGGATAAACAATTTAATTACTTAATAATTATTGGACCACTGGACAATGTCATACACCGTTAGATTAGCTGACTAACGGCAGAGCGGTCGCAGTATCTTCATAATTATTAGGTTTTAAAAAAAATATGCACAACTATACACAATTTATCCGCAGAATAAGCCAAGATAATGCAAAGCGTATATTAATGATTTTACAGAAGAAATCATTTTATGCAAGGGTTGTGCAAATTGGGTTTATCCAAAAAGATTGGAAAAGAGCCCAACAATTAAAAATGTACTTCGTAAAAGGAAGAAGTTTTCCTTTTTAATTCATCCCCAATCGATCCCCAAAGGTCCCCAATATACCCCTTATAGCCCATAATTTTCATGAATTTTTAGCTCTCCGAAATACCATTTTTGGTCAGTTTTAAATCCACAATAAGCCTTGTAAAGCTTATTTTTGGCCCCTTTAATTGTAATTTGCCCCTTCCCCATTTTTTCCGAAAATATTGTCTGCAGGCTTCAGGCCCGCAGTCTCAATCTGTTTTTTTTTTTCGAAAATGTAGTCTACTTGCTTGAAGCCCGCAGAGTGGCTGCAGGATTCAGGCCCCCAGTCGGAATTTTTTTCCCGAAAATGGGCTTCGGGCCCATTTAGGGTTGAGGGGCGGCGGCTAGGGTTAGCCGCCGTCGCCCCTCGCTGTACTGTCGCCGGACGGCGGCAAGGGGAAACCGCCCCCCCTCCCACACCTCGGGGGGGGTGGGGGTGGGGTGGGGTTCGGGCGTCGGGGCGCAAACAGCGCCGCCCCCCTTCGGGGGGGCTCGGATCGGCGGGGCGCAAATAGCGCTGCACCCCTTGCGGGGGGCTCGGATCGTCGGGGCGCAACGGCGCCGCCCCCCTTCGGGGGGGGACAGCGACGGGCAAACCGCCCCCCTTCGGGGGGATCGGCGTCGGCAAACCGCCCCCCTTCGGGGGGGTCGGCCGGCCGCGGCGGTGACAAATCGCCGCACCCCCCTTCGGGGGGGTCCGGTCACGGCGACGGCTAAACGCCGCACACACCCCTTTGGGGGGTTTGCCGGTGGCGGCAAGGTGCCGCACCCCCCTTCGGGGGAAGGGTTTTGCCGTCGGCAACGGGGGGGAATATGATTTTTTGGACGAAAAGTTCGTCGTTTTTAGGCGATTAGAAATCCCATATCAATCTTGCGAGATCAATGGATAGATCAATCATACGTATGATAAAAACATCGTTCTTAGCGGTTTTTACCTCTATATCCGTCTTCCGGATATAGCGATGGTTGAACGAAGCCTACGAGGATGACGACGCTCGTTTGAGGAAGCCTTGCACCGCGCGCGTGGATCACCGTCTCCTTTCTCCTTTGCAATGATCGAAATTTTTTGGGAAAATTTTTAGAGGCTCATGCTGATAACATGTTATAAATCAACTACTGGGTGAGGAACCCCCAGCCCTTTATTTATAGGCAGGATATGAGAGTAGAAAGATATGATATATAGATATGGGTGTATCTCTAAGATACCCGCAATCCTAACCGACTCTGGTATTTCCATTCACAACAGATAACTATTAATTGATAATTATCAATTAACATTAATATTAAGTTAAACATTTATTTTAAATAAAAAATGGAAGTTACTTTACGAACCGACGTTTCACTTAGCGTACAACCATTTAAATTTTTACTCCGTGCACATATCGCTTAAATTACGCTTAGTTAAGTTTTTGCTCAGCGTACATCCAAGAATACAAAAAATGCATATAAGCCAAAACATCTTCACCTTTTTTCATCCTTTTCAATGAAATTTTCTGAATGCACATAATACGTGCCAGGGAGAGCACATTGAAGGTGGAGTTTGTTGAAGGAAGGCAGAGATCGTCGCCCTTGACGATAGACTATACGCCCTTAAGGCGGTCGTAGCCCTGGATGATCCTAACGTATATCGTTTACCTTATGCTTGTATTTAAAAAATAGAAGAAAGAAGGCTGTTTGTGTCGTACTCTATTCACTTCTCTTTTTAAAACGTTGCAAAATTTTATTCATGGCGATTTATTTTTCTTCTATAATGAAGTTTTGGGTCATTAGTTTAACAAATCATGAGAATGGACAATTAATCATAGTTCAATTAATTAAGTACCCGCATCGTCAAAAGTCATGAAGCAACTTGTTCAGAAACATCCTGAATGGAGTGCCTGAGATTTACACGATTCGATGCTTTGCCGTGAAGCCTGCTTACAATTTACGATGGGTTGCCGGCATCAAATGTCGAAGAATCACTAGCGATAGAAACCAAAATCAAGAAAACAACAGCTTAAATGAATTTTTTGAAGAAGTAAGTGGACGCTAATCACGATGCTCTAGTAGGCTAAACAAACTTTAAGAGCGAAGTAATTTTTTTTCCAGTTGCGTAGGATGAGTAATTTAGTATGTCTGTAGAGTAATTTTTTTTAAATTGTTCATGATGAGTAATTTGATATATGCACAAAATAATTTTTTTGCATGTGATGATTAATTTGGTATGCGTTCTGGGTAAAATTTCGTGGGGTTTTAATAATTTTTGAAAATGACAATTTTATTATGAGAATAATGGATATCTATTATACAAATCTATTATACAAAAGAGGGCAGATATTGAATCTTTGTCTCATGTGGCAATGGCCCATCGCCACATGGGACAACCCCTTCACCTCACACCCCTACATCCAAAAAAAACCAAAAGAACACCCAAAAAAACACTCATTCACCCAAAAAGAACCCAAAAACACACCCAATGTTTTTGTCATTTTCTCCACCTTCCATTAAAATTGCACAAAAAACCCATCTTCTTCCCCTTTTGCATTTTGGTCCTTTTTGCATGCGAATTTGCGTGTTTGGTCCCTTTTTACCCCCCGAGCTGTCGACACGCACACACACGCTTTCCGCTCCTTCCCGGTTTCGCGCGTGCACCGCTACCGTGTTCGTGTGGTTTATTTTTGCTCTGTGCAATTTCTAGTCATCTGATAATAGAGACATCTCCTTATATACAACTGCACTTTTTATTCTTATATATAAGAAGAAGACTCTCATGTCATATGATAACAATTAGAGAAAATTGGCTAAATACCATCGGTCAACCATCACTTTTAATTTCTACCACCCTATTTAAAAACTTTATTAGAATACCACACACCCTAAAAAGACTAAAATACCACCGTTCGTTCCCAAAAATTAAAACCCAACAAAATTAAACTCCACCTACAGATTCACGTCCTCTCTCCATAGTCCCAACTAATCCTGTTTTTACAAGTATGCGCTCATATACATCTCTATACTCCAATATACACTACATAGTATAATGCACATTGACGTATATTGGCATATTAGCGCATATTGGTGGAAGGAAGGTGGTTGGGCTCTAGGTCTCGTCGGAGTACGGCGAGGCAGCTGGGTGTAAGGAGGGCTGTCGTGGGCGTGGGGTTGCAGCGAGTCGAGGCGGGTGGAGCTCCGGTGGAGGTGCTCGGCAGCGACAGCAGCGAGGTGGGGTGCGGCATGTGTCGTCAACGTCGGCGCGTTGCAGCGGCGTCTGGCTTCTCCGTGGATGTCGGAGGGCAGCTGCGGACGGGCTTTGAAGCGGGGTGGTCGGAGTTCGGCGTCGACGTAGATGCGGGGTGCTACCGACGTTGGGTTGTAGGTTGGCGGTGATGAACGGTGTCGAGGCTGTCGAGGGGAGTTCGAGGCGGTGCGAAGTGCTGGGCTTCACTCGCCGGAGGGAGAACGTCGTTCGCTGCAATTGTTTTCGCAGGGGATTTAATTTTGATGGGTTTTAATTTTTGGGAACGAACGGGGGATTTTAGTCTTTTTTTAGGGGATGTGATATTCTAGCAAAGTTTTTAAATATGACGGTAGTGTTATGAATAGGACCCATTGGGCCTATTGGGTATCCACCCACATGAGTACCCATTATGAATACTATATAAAGGAGGCTAGGGGTTTCCTAGCCTCAACCCTTCTCCAAATCTGTTTCTCGTTCACAACACGTTATCAGCACGATCACGCTCGTTGGAGGAGACGGCGGCTCGGGGGGAAGGAGATCCATCAATCGCTCAGAATCAAGAAGATCGTAATCTTCTTAACGGGGAGCGAAAAGGGCATCCTCCACCAACCGTCGACTAGATTCCCTTGTCGAATCTAGAGGTAAAAATCAAAACTTTTAGATCAAAACTTGCTTTTCACATTAGATCTGCATGTTTTAGGATCAAAAAGTTTAAAACTCGGTAAAAATCACAATTTTATTTAGATCCGCATGTCTAAAATCAATAAAAATAAGTTTTTTGGCGATCTAAATTCTCGAAAAATCTGTTTTTTTACCTCCACTAACCTTGATCCATACCCCGCACGTCCAAAGGGCTAAACGGCAGCACCCTACGAGTGCCACCAGCGGAAAAACGCCGCGGCCATCGGCCGCGGCCATCGGCCTGAAGCCGCGGCCCCCGCCGCGGCCAGCTGTCACGGCGACCACGTCCCGCGGCCCCCCTAGGGTTTTTCGGAAACCCTAGCCCTTAACGGGCCAATTTTTCGGGGGAGGCCCAAATTAACCCTAATGGGTTGTTTTCATGGCCCAAAAGGCCAGAAAATTAGCCCATTTACATAAATAATTTTTCTTTTTTTATTTTTGGCCCTAAAAAGCCCAAAATAATCAAAAGAAACTTTAAAGGGTTTTATAGCTGTAAAACAAAACATTAAAATATGGATCAAAGGTAAAAGTTTTTCAAAATAAATTTTTTAGCACGTCACACACAATTTAGATTATTTAAAATAATCTTTACATGCCTGTGATTGATTATCTGCGTGGTTATATGTTTTCAATATATTATCTGCGTGGATGTGCAAATTAGGTTATGTTTTTAGGGATCAGCCAGGTTTCCGACACTTTTTAATTTCCTGCAATTTTTCCTTTTTTGAGAGAAATTTGTAAGCGAGGATATAAATGTAAAAAGAAGCCCGGCGGATACCAAAAAGGAGCTGAAGGCGTATGCACAAAGATTAAAGGGGCTTCTCTCTGAAGTTCCCGAGTTGTACTTATTCTTTCATGCAACTTTTTGATGTAATTTTCGGACTGTCTTTTTCTTTTCGGTGTCGGCTGGCTGATCCCCATAGTCCTAAGTTATTTTTTCATTGCTTATGCATTAAATGCGTGGATGTTAACTATTTTCATGCTATGTTAATGTTACAATGAAACTGTTAAAAAGCATGCTAAAATCACTTTGATATAGTTCAACGCCTATAGCTAGACTATATATCTGCGATAAGATTATTTAAATGCCTGCAGCATATAAATAACATGTGTACATCATACTTGTTTCAATTCAGTTTAATTGAACATAATCTTTAGTTTACAAGCTTTACATTATATGTATGATGGGCTCATGATATGACGATATCTATGACAATAAGACAATCATGATTTCAAAAAGTTTAATATCATATCCACTTTGACAAAATGAACCTGAAGTTCAAAATCAAATCAAAAGTCAACACCCTCTCTCCCTAATAAAATAAATATCAACAAATACGATGGTTTATACGAAAATTATAATTGCTATCTTTATAAAAGATGCACACTTTGCGGTAAACAGATATATAAGATCTATGATCTATATAATCCAATATGGACACCAGAAGTTTTCCATAATACCGCTAAACTCTTTAAAAGAGTACTCTCCTTTATTTTTACAAGGAAAGATTTTTTTTCTAACCTTGAATATAAGCATACGCATGAAGTCGTGGCTTAATAAATAAGCCAGAAATATATTACGCACCCACGTATTTGTTCCCCTCTTAGCATGATAAACTATCCACATAAAATTTGAACGACTCAAGTAAATGGCCTGAAGCTATACTCGAGCATTCAAATAGACTTTTTAAAAGTCTCTTATTAATTAGAAAAGTGGAAGTATAAAATAATTTGCTCAAACCCCTGCTTATGTCTCCTTAGCAAGACTAATTTTCATTGTCCTTTATAAATAAGGAATATTGAAATCAGGGGAAATTCAGGATCAAACATGACCTGAAATAAAAATAAGGAAAACTCAAAACAGGGGAAGTCTTGTATTAAATGGGAAAGGGAAGATATGATATACCTCGACACGGAGTAAGCAATGGCAAGCAATTACCAGACCAGAAGTTTCTGATAAGAGCCATAGTGTTTTTGCAAACATAAATGTGCATTAACTTATGCCATATAAAAATACATACATATCTAGTCAAAACGACGAAAGTCTAATTTACCTTATGTATATTTAGCTACTCCCCGAGGACGAATAAATTTTGAAATCAAATATAATCTGTTGTCATAACATAAGTCTAAATGAGCATAATTATTGTTGTATGTTTTCAAGAGCACACATCACACTATGTCACTTGTTGACTTAACAAAATCATCAGTATTATTCTCTTGTAGTTTTGATACATTTTATTTTACTGCGAATGGTTTGCTATCTTGAATACCCCTAAAAAATAAAATGAGGATGCCATATACTCTCTGAAACTTATCCAGTTTCAAAGGATATTCGTCAAATCGAAATCCCTAATGACTCAAGAAATAAATGAAGCCTGAAGCTTTGTCCCACAATGATCCGCACAATAGTCTATGTGAAGATGTAATCCTTCACAGTTTGAACACAGTTCAACTATTACCAGACAAAATTAACTTGAGTATTTTAATGGACTTTTCAAAAGTCCTACATAAATTCAAAAAGAGGAATTATTTTGGAACACCAGAAGTGTCCAGAATCGACCAATTTTGGATCGATATCACCCTGGATTGATGATGCAAGGCATCATCAACCAGACGAACCCGAAGATTCTTCAAAAAGGGTGAAACTTTCATTGTCCTATTCAAAAGGGAAAAATGATAATGAGATCATCTCCATTCACATGGACATTGACTCTCCCCACTTCCTCAAATGAATTTAAGATGATATACTATCATCATTAAAGATAATGAAGACCTTTAGGTCTCTTGAGAGTATTTAAGGGATATAAATATGCTTTGTCCACTCCCTTAAAATGACTGATGATGTACCCTTTTTTGTGTACTCATCAATATATATCCTCTAAATGGTCATTATCCAACCACAATTTTTTTAAATAGTGGTAAATTTGGATTAAAATGGGAAATCATAAATAAGCAGCAACAGTGGTTGCGTACACTCAGCTAAACACACCATTAGAATCCTTTTATATGAGTCTGATCAACTCCATATAAACATTTTCTAAGAATGGGTTTAGAGCACATCTTAAAGATGGTACGTCCGCAACACTGTGTATGTGTTCCTGAAGCAACACTACATAAACCTTCATGATGCCATAAAGAGAACACATTCATCAGGACCAACCAACTTTGATGAATAGATTCCAAAATCTCGTATGAGTAAGGCATTTATACACGTCTTATAGATTGTGTGTTGATGGTAAAAAGGATCCTGAAGATCCTTCAATTCCCTATTTGGTTCAAATCATCTATGAGCCTGAAGCTCAAATTGACCATTTAAAAAGTAAATACATATGATCTGATTATAATCAGACTGACAATTTAAATATTGTCAAAACTTTCACATCCCTGCTACTAAAAATCCAGCTAGGATTGACATACCAAATATAATGGATGCAATCCACCAGTAGCAGAAGTGGATATCCTTAAGAGATGAGAGGACATACCACTAGGCTCCAAAGAGAGAAATATACTCCTGGAGACCGAAAAAACAATACCACCACAAGAAAGTGAGCTCAAATCCAGAACCTTATTGCAACTTGGTTGCTAAGGACCAATTCTGGATCTGTCCATATTCTTTACCCGTCCCAGAACCTTCACTTCTTTAACGCGTCGTGAAGGAGACACCTCTGGAAGAAATCAAATGATTATAATACGTACGGGGTGAGTTTTGGACAAGAAAGAACACATTTTGTCGACAAATTCTCTCATATTTCACTTTGCCAGTTAAATATAAAATCGATTCCACAACTCTGCTTTGCCTGAAGCAAAGATAGAGATTTGACCAAATTGTAATAATGTGGAATGAGGCAATAATAAGGTGAGCTGGACTCACTTATGAAATATGAGGTGTTGGACCTGAAGTCCTGGTATCAAAAATGATATTAAATCCTGTGGGATAACTGAGTATTGAAGGAGAATTAAAATAAAATCGTTAGCTATAAGCATTTTAATTTGCTATAGCTTTAGAGGTATAAATCGCTCAAACCAGGAAGTAATCAAGTAAGATGAGCTGAACTCACTTACAAGATGAATCTGATGCATCGACTGGTTTATGTCAAGGCGTAACCCAACGAATGGAAAAAAAAGAGAATTTTTGATTGATGTTGCTATTGGATGTGACAACATCACCGATATAAAATTTCTTCAACTTCATGTACAAATTTTCTCTTTACTTTCCTTTCTTTTTGGGACACATATTAATAATATGATTAAAGGAAAGACAACCTAGACAAAGATCCTTAAAGGATCCATACAAAAAGGTTGTTGTTTGCACCTCTTAAAAACAACATTGTTCTTAAGAGAGCAAATTAAAAAGAACTGAGATTATTTTAAATAACTCAAAATATTATCGGATCGCCTGAAGAGAAATTACCGAAATATCTGTTAAAGCCTATCTATCAGATATGATATGATATGAAAGCCCTAGCTAGGCATAATTTCTTGGCTTACAGAATACAATCATCCTGAAGATGAACCATCATCCTGAAGATGAATTATCATCCTCAAGATGACATTATCCTGAAGATGAACAATCATCTTGAAGCTGAACTATTATCCTAGAAATGAACTATCATCCTGAAGATGACATTAATTAATCATCCCAAAGATGAAAACTTCATACAATGACGATTGATGAAAAAACATTAAAATCATTCTCCACTAAATACACCTATTTGGTTGTATGGATATACATTAAAAGACCCCTTTCCGTTAGCTGGAAGATGGGAAGAATATATATGGTCCAGAAGTACCTTAATTGTCTTTGGAACACTCTTTTACCTGGTCAACTGCATGCGTCTCTTTTGAGCGTTAGCAGTATAGCTATTAGCCAGGTACAGTGTAGCGCCTGCAGCGCACTACTGGACCAGTGATATGTAGCTTCTGCGCTATCTCCAAGGGTCGAGGAAAAATCCTCCATGTTAAATGTATTTGCATATGCAGGTTACAGATCATCGCGATGAATAGTATAAAAGGGACGTCCACCTCCTGAAGATCTACACAGAATCCTCCCAAGTCTACATTCTTTCACCATCCCGAGAAGCTCATCACCCAAGGAGCAGTTCAAGAACATACAAAGGCAGGTCCTGAAGTACCTCGCAGACAATGACGATTGAGACGTGGAGCTTCTACCAAGTTCGTTAGCGCTCCTTTAGTTTCAGCTACTGCCTTATATGAGTGAAACGTGTATAGACGAGTGATGCTTGTACTTTACTTTTGCTTTCGGAATGTTGTAGATGAGATGGATGTATAGACACATAGGAGATAAATGTATAGATATATAGGATATCTGCAAGCCTGAAGCTTGATCAGATAAGGGGGAGTCAACTGTAGAGTTGTACTCTTTTTCCTTGGCTAGTGGTTTTTCCCACATGGTTTTTCATAGTCAAGGTTTTAATGAGGCAACCACATTGACTTTGGATCCAGAAGTATCCACCTCTCGACACATCCCCAAATCAGGGGAAGTTATGGAGTGCTGTACTCTTTTCCCTTCGCCATTGGTTTTTTCCCACAGGGTTTTCCATAGCTAAGGGTTTTTAACGAGGCAGTTACCCCTAACTTGGATCCAGAAGTATCCACCCTTTAAGATACTCAGTAGTACTAATGAATCATTCAGTATTCATAAGTCGAGTATACCACGTTGGTTGGATAAGGGAAAGTTTTATGAATAGGACTCATTGGGCCTATTGGGTATCCACCCACATGAGTACCCATTATGAATCCTATATAAAGGAGGCTAGGGGTTTTCTAGGCTCAACCCTTCTCCAAATCTGTTTCTCGTTCACAACAGATAGAAATTAAAAGTGACGGTTGATTGATGGTATTTAACTAATTTTCTCATAACAATTATTCTCCTTTATCATATATGCGCTGAGCGCAACGGTAGGTGCGCAAAATAAAAAAATTTTTGTGAACAACAAAACAAGAGATGAAAGAGCGGCGAGCGTAGAGACGCACGAGACAGAGGGAGAGAGGGAGAGGCCCGTGAGGGTGAAGGTGAGCGAGCTGAGAGAAGGCGAGGGGAGAGAGACAATAAAACAAGAGAGGAAAGAGCGGCGAGCGCAGAGAATCACGCGAGAGAGACGGGGAGCGAGAGGGAGCGGGAGAGGGTGAGCGAGCTGAGAGAAGGCAAGGAGAGAGAGGGAGAGAGAGAGAGAGAGACGAAGATGGATAATAGAAAGGTGGTGGTCTGCGACAATGGCACTGGGGTAATTTTGTCTATTCATCTCTCTAACTAATGCGAATCTTCGAATTTTGCTACGAGAATTTGATCCTGATCTCTAATTCTCCCCTTTTCCAATGAATCTAGAGCCATTCAGCATGATCTTTAATCTTACTTCGATTTACATCCTCAATTTATAATTCATTGTTATTTGTCTAAGATCTAACGTTTTAGGGTAACATGGATCATCTCGGAGGTGAGGTTCTTTCCTAATGTGACTAAGTAGTTGGCAACTGATATTGCCAGGTTCGAAGATCCACTTGGGTCTTGTGTGGGGTTCAAATTTTTAATTTGAGTATTGATTTAGGAGTTTTATTAGCTCAAAAAGTATATTTAGGTTAAAGTTTCCAAAATTTATAAATCTTCTGGTTATATGTTATTAGGAAATTGTTCTCATTCATTAGTTTATGCTGCTGTTGATATTTTTTTAATAGATTGCCTTTCTGTTAAACAATGCAGTATGTGAAGTGTGGCTTTGCTGGAGAAAACTTCCCATCCTCTGTATTCCCCTGTATAGTTGGAAGGCCGTTGCTTCGGTACGAAGAGTCGCTAACTGAACAAGAATTGAAGGCATGGATTTGACGTATTATTTTCCTTGTACCCACAATAAAATTATCCCCTTTGAAAAATATCAAAAGTGGACTGTAGTTAGGGAAGTAAAATTTGTATGATGCCTGTGACTTAACATATTTAGAAAGATTTTGCAATGGTCAAAGGAATAAGAAGACATTCTCTCTGCCGTTCTTCTAGTTAAAAATATCATAAGTTTTGAGTTACTGAAACATAAAATGCAGAATGAATCGTTGAATTCATAGTCAATTTCACTTGAAGATTCTATTAGTGTAAGATGTTAGTGCATTTTTTTTGCCATCACAGGATATTGTTGTGGGAGAAGCTTGTGCAGACTTGAGACACCAACTTGATATATCGTACCCAGTCAGCAATGGAATTGTGCAGAACTGGGAAGATATGGTCAATGTGTGGGACCATGCATTTTATAATGAGTTAAAGGTATCATTTCAATACCATAGTTGCATGTTGAAACTTGAAGCCGTGACATAAGGCTTTGATTGTTGAGCATGGTTGCTTATGATAATTTCTATACTTACCGATAACCTTAACCAACTTTACTTGCCTCAAGGTTTGTGGCATGCCAATGCTGTAATTTTGTCATTATTTCAACTAAGAATTATTGATGTTGTGGCTCTGGCTTCCTGTGATTCAGATAGATCCAACAGAATGCAAAATCTTGCTTACAGATCCACCTCTTAATCCTTCAAAAAACCGGGAAAAGATGGTGAGTATTGGTTCTTGATTACCTAAGTTAGTTTCTGATAACATTATATTTCATTTCTCTTCCAAATAGTCAATGCACACGCTACTGTATCAAAAATCTTACAGCTGGTGTTTACGTGTAACAGATAGAAACAATGTTCGAGACTTATAATTTTAGTGCCGTTTTCATTCAAATCCAAGCTGTTTTGACATTATATGCTCAAGGTGATTTTTAATTGATTTTAGTGATGCCCAATGCGGGAGTAAAATTGTTTCAATTATATCAACTTAAATTATGTTGATGAATTTTACTGTCTGTTTTCTTTTTTCCTTTTTGTGGGTGTTGTAGGCTTCTCCATTATTATGTTCTCTAGACATCAAATACCATTATATTCACTGAGCCCTGCATTGTTTCTTGGCAGGATTGCTAACTGGCCTCGTTATTGACTCAGGCGATGGTGTCACTCATGTGGTATGATGCTTTGTAATAGTTCTGGGCCTTTGTTACTTCTGATTATACAAATGTGTTTGCTCTTATGTCTTCCCCCCTTTTCTTACCTTGTACCGTATGAAAAGGACAACTTTCATAGATTTTGACATTGGTTTGATCCGGAATGCTGCTATTACAATCCTAATCAATTACTGAATTATAAAAAGCACTATGCATTCCAAATGCCAATGATGCATTAAAAATCACCTATACCAACAGTAATGTTCTACATCGCTAGGTCTAGATCATCTCCCTCTATTTGTAGATGTTAGGTCTATATATACTATATAGTAGCACACAGTGTCTAATTGACACATGAATCATTGTGCATCATTATTTGCAACCAAATTTCATTATATCAGAAATATGTTTTGTTTCACTAGTTGTGTTCGTTTATGGCTTATAGTTGAATGCTGCATAACAAATCATTCACCATTGCTTCTTCTGGTTGTTTTCTTAGCCTATGACAATTTTGGAATTTATCCATGGTTTCATGATCTTAGACTGCATGGTCAATGAGTGTACTTTTCTTACCTCCAATTGGATTGTCGGATGCATGACAAGTTCTCCATTCCGCAGTTTCCTCAATTAGGAATTTGCCACCAATTTCTGGATTACTGATGTCAGTTTTGAGTAAAGAATCGATTCGTAAAGAATTGATGAAACCTTTCGTAGAGCATAGCCCTTTTGCTGAAACATTTTGATGGGGGGTAAAGGCTTAGATGAAGAAGATGTATGATATGTTATGTGATTTGACTGTTATAGTTTATGTGACATGGATAAATCAAATACGTATGAGAGGAACTAGAAATGGCATGCATGATGTAGTGACAAATATTTAAATTCATGAAATATTGGGAAAAACTCATGGAATAGCAAAATACCAAGAGAAACAGAAAAAATTAGATATTGTACTTTGAGTGTGAATGATAATAGTTTTGGGCCATCCCCGTAGATGGCAGATATACACTAGAGGGGGAAGGGGTGATTAGTGAATTAAAATTCCTCTAAAAATCTACCTAAATTAACAGTTAGAGTTATTTAATTTAAACTTAATCAATAATTATCACTTGCTAAACGTATGCAACGGAAATGAACACACAAGAGATAAAGATCAACAATCACAGAAAATAGTGAGCAAGCGCAAACACGAGAATTGCCTTGGTTTGGATACCCAAGTCATACTTGGCTTATCCTACATCTAGCCACCAGAGTCCCTCTCATCTTAATCCACTATTTTCCAAATAGTTTCAACACCTCTTTCCAAGAAGAATTTCTTACAACACTTCTATTCTCAAAGAAAACTTACCACCTCACACAATTGAGGATTTTCCTTATCAATAAAAAGATTACACTTTTATCTATAGCCTTGCTTGAAGCTTGTGGATGTGTTGGCTATAATGTTGATTTCCAATAGATGTTGAAAATGAAGGCTTCTGAGATCAAGAACCCTTTGGCTAAAGGATTTAAAAAAATCTTTAAAACATATGCCAAAGAAAGATGAGATTTTTTTCTTAGAAGCTTTTCTCTTTGAAAACTCTTTTTCACTTAAGAAATATGGTCAATATTAATTCTTATAACTCCAGGAACAAACCTCTATTTTTAGAGGAACATTCGGGTCCAAAAAACTGACCAAAATGTCCCTTCAACAAGCAGAAATTCAAATGTTATGTGCTGCCAGTTCATTAGTAATCGACTACAGTACAAAGGGTAGTCGACTCTCTAAACAACTTTAGTCGACCCCCAATCCTACTTTAGTCGACTATTTTAAGGGACATAGCAAACCTAATATCTCACCGTTCAAAGTAGTCGACTCTTATACAAAGAGTAGTTAACTCCTTTACAGAAACATATGTATATGCTCAAAAAACTTATGAAAACATTTTCAAAACATTTTTAAATTATTTCATGTGTGTTCCTAAGTATGTGTGAGCTTCTAGCAATGACTTGACAAACTAAGACAAAAGAAAAAAATACATCAAATACATCATTACAATGAAGTCCGTTTGATGCATTGTTGCTACCCAAGCTCTTTGTTTTGCTCCTATTGATCCATGTCTTTGTTTAGCTCATCACTAATTCCTTGAGTGCTTCATTACATTTGTCTTAAACTCATATACTCATAGATGTTAGATGCAACATTTGTTCATCATCAAAATCACATCATCAACATCACACGGGTTGAGATTCAATATCTCAACAAATAGGACTTAAGACAATGTATCAAACTTTATTTTTAATTGAAACGATCGGTTCTTGTTGTTTCTCGAATTAATAGTTGTCAAAATTCGTATGATATGTATCACATATTGTAAGATACGATATGCTATACATATAATATAACACGCTTATTCCAAGTTACTGTTTGGGAATGCAGAGTTGCTTGCCCCCTCTGCCTCTCTCCGTGTGTTCGTTTTCCATATTGTTCTTCAATTTGATTCAATCTTGCTATTCCTTTATAATGTTAGTGTGATCGTAGTTTGTAACTTTATATTGTTTATTTATTTAATATTGTTAGCTTAACTAATTAGGTGTTTTGATTTAATCTCTATTCTTAATTCATTTATAATGATAGTGCAAACAAGAAAATTATATATAAATTATAAATTGTTTAACATTGTTAGCTTAATTGATTGGGTGTTCGTTTGTAATTGGTGTTAGCATGTCGCATTGTTCTTGTTTCAACTTTTATCAATAGTAATAGTAACAAGACACTTTACGTGTTAAATTAAAAGTTTATCTTGTGATGCTACTTTGATTAATGGGCTTGTTGTCTTTAGGCTATGAATGTATTAAGAAGATATGCATGATTAAATATTTATATGTACTAGAATTCTTCTCTAAGGCTATTAGCACTTCCACTTAGTTACCCATTGTTTTATTCCTGATTAATTCATACTTTTATTGAAACTCTAAGTGTATGCTTATTTATAAGTACTGCATAGCAAACATGTTTAGTTGTATTGTTTCTTATATATTTTAGTCATTCAGGTGCCTGTTGTGGATGGTTACTCATTTCCCCATCTCACAAAGAGGATGAATGTAGCTGGCAGACACATAACATCTTATCTTGTTGACCTACTCTCCCGGAGAGGGTGAGAATTATGAGATTAAGCTGAGAACTATAAAGTCGACATTGTATGGACCATGTTCGAGAATGGATCCCATCTTTCTAACCAAGCTAACCGTTGTATTATAAAGGTATGCAATGAATAAGACTGCAGATTTTGAAACTGTGAGGGACATTAAAGAGAGGCTCTGTTATATCAGGTGATGTACTTTCTGACTGACATTACCTGCATATACGGGTTGTTCTTGGTCATTGTACTGTGTTAATGAAATCAATGCTAATAATCTGTTTTCCAGCTATGATTACAAACGTGAATACCAGTTAGGCCTAGAAACTACCATTCTTGTCAAGAATTACACTGTAAGCGAATTGTTTTCCTACTATATTGTGAATTGTCTTTTAGCTATATTTGTTCTGTCATCAGCTGGTTATTTTTTGCATCTCCTTGTGTTCATATAGTTTCTGCATGCATTCCCTAACCCACCCCCCTTCTCATGCCTTCTAATATTCATTTTGTACTAATCTGAATTGTAGATATCTCATTAAATTTTGACTGTATTAGACATAAATCCATTACTGCCCTGTTTCTATCCAATCTAGGATGATGTGCACTTGGCGCAATAAAGTTCTGACTAGTCTGTTCCATGTGATACTTGGAATCCTCCACACAAGATTGACAAAGATAAGGCAATTTAAAAACAACAACAAAAAAGAAAGAAACTTGTGGAGAAAACCACTTGGGGGGGGGGGGGGTGTGAAGAAACATGGCAATGAAAAGACATGAGACTACTCAATTATTGATATATAATCACGTTGTTTCCTATGACCTTTGTTCTGAAGCAGTTTGAAGAAGATGTCCTGTTCTTTCTGTTACATAATAGTTCAAAGCATAAAGAATCTCTGAATAATCTTGAAGATATCCTTGTGTTATGACATAGGATACAAAATCTAGTTATAAAATGTTAGTTGTCATAGAAGTCACTTTCAAAAGCAGCAGAGAGTTTATTATAGTATCGACTGCGATTCTGATTAGTAAATATATCTGTGAGTTATTGCTTCCAGTGGTTGTAGTAGTGAGCAAATAAGACTATTGTTGAACATTAATTACTTTCTCTAACTGGCTTAGGGTGCTATCTTTGTTCCTTTGTTCCGCCAAAGACTATACTTAATATCCATGTTTTTAAATGCTATCTATATAGTTGTGTAATATTTACTCTTTATATTCTCATATTGTGGAAAACCTGATTTTTTTCTTAATCAGCTACCGGATGGAAGGGTTATCAAGGTCGGCACCGAACGGTTTCAGGCACCTGAGGCCCTCTTCACTCCGGTATGTATTCATTTCTCCCATTTGGTACTTATTTAAAGCATTCAAATTTTTTGGGACATGAGACTAAATGGACATACTGCATCTCATAGTTTCATTATACTATACTTAGCAAAGTTTGCACAAAATTTGGATTTGGATCTTTGTGATAGTCTAGGTATTACATAGTAAATATTAGCCTTAGGCAACACATTTATGTATGAACTATGAAGTGCCCAATTTGCTGTTTAGGTATTGTGTTGTCCACTACCAAAAAATCAAAATAATCACATACAGTACTTCAAGGTCAAAAAGAGCCCGATGTATAGCTAAAGGTGATAGGGAACTGTGAGTGCTTTATAAAAAGTTTATAGGTTCAAATCCAGTTTATTGATACTGAAAATGCGGAAAAGAAAAGAAGAAGAGAAAAAAAGAGTGTCAAGGTTCCGTCTTTCTTCAAGATTCAAGAAAGAGAAATTCAAATTATTAATAGCCTTGTCTTGATTCTATGAAATTTTGCAAGTCCTTATTATTTCATCACTCATTTTTCAATCTCCTACAGTATTTTACACTGGCATAGTTCATATGCTGCCATTGCCTATATCATGCAATCACAATCCTTTGTCCCCACCCATTATCCATAATACATTGTTGTGAAAAGCATCAGATGCCCTTCCCTTTTTTCCATCATCAATGCATTTAGCTTTAATATTGCAGATTGACCCTTCTGATAATAGTTCTTTCACTAGATACTCTTTATATTGGATATGAGACATTTATTTTGTTCATCTAGAGAATCTGAAAAAGAAATCAATGATTAACACCCACCATTAAAGAACTGAGTGAAAATGATTTGAAGCTAGCTTATCAAATTCTAAGCCAAGGAGTATCAAGATAACAATAATGATCTTTAATATACAGTCTGAATTAGAGAGTAGCATGGTTATGGAATTTATTATTGCCAATATACCTGTCAACTTGTTGTATTCTCAAACTATATGAATAATTGCATCTGTTGACAATGGAAGGATAGACATCTGTGCTAAATGTTTTTGTACTTCTAGTTCTAGTTCAGCTTCTCTTTCCTTAGAAATGATCGGCTACAACAACAAACATGTTTGTCAGTTTCTGCAATAATACGTGTAAGTTCTTGATTTGTAATCGATGAAACCGCCATGGGTTTGTTTTTTCACCTGGGTGGGGGGTTGGGGTGGTGGATCCCATTTTATCTCAGCCCTTCCTGTGGAAGTGGTTTTAATTTAAATTCCAGAAGTCTTGACTTATTCCCCATAGCTCAGTCTTTTCTCCAAACAAAAAAAATGACGATGAATTTTTCATGATTACCGGAAGACTGTCCTTTTACATGATTGTGATATTTGAGTGAATTACAAACTGTTGACCATTTGCTTCTTGCATACAGGAACTCATAGATGTTGAAGGCGATGGCATGGCTGATATGGCGTTTCGATGCATTCAGGAAATGGATATTGACAATAGGATGATGGTATAAACTTTTCTAGCATAATGCTGTCATATATATATCTCAAGTTACATTGGATGCTACATGAGATACAATGTTCTGCAACCAGCATACAGGATAACACGAAATTCTAATGTAATTGTGAAATTAGTGTCCTTCAAATAAACAGAGATCCCCTGTCCTGCCAGATGCTGTAGTTAAAAGGTATTTTAATTATCTATGATGAATTTCACAATGGTATCCCCACTCCCCCATAACCATCCCATTCTCATATGGACTTTATATAGAGCGCGCATGCACGCATGCACACACGGTGTATAGTACGTAATGGAGCAACTCTTCCTCCCAAATCCAGTAATACAGAACTTATTATTTCCATATAAGCTCAGTCTGCTGATTTCACTATTCTATCAATATTTGTGATAAGTCGAAAAAACAGAACATTACAGAAACTTGCGAAGTTGGTGTTTTCACTCAAACAATTTGTTTTGACAGCTCTACCAACATATTGTTCTTAGTGGAGGGAGCACTATGTATCCAGGATTGCCCAGTCGGTAAGAGATATATTCCATTTATGAAAAACTTACCTTGTTTTCTTTGACCTATCTGATATGGTGGAAGGCCATATGCATGTTGGAGCTCCATTATTCCATTGATTGTCTTTAACCACTTTCTGATCAGATATTAATGGGGAAAGAACCACCTCATGAGTCAAAAATAATTATTACAAAGGTCCTTATAAAAAATGAAATGACTAATAATATTATTAGCAGAAGCAGCAGCATCAGTTAGCAAATTGAATGATATAACTTACGTTTTAACTCTGTATGCGGAAATGCCAGTGATATTTGCTGGTTTATCTTGTATGTTCATAGAGAAAAATAGGTATCTACATCGAACTTACAGAATAACATGAAATTCTGATATGATTGTAATTTATGTTTTTTATATAAACAAATCTCTGTTGCTGGCTCGTCCTCCTAGATTGCATAGTTAAAGTACCTTCTAGTTGCATATGTCTAATTTATTATTCATCATGCTATTCCCAACAGACCTGAATTCGTATTCCGTATATCATTGTAGCTAGCTACTAACTAATTTTCCTTCAGGAGTTAAGTGCATGGTTTAATGGAAATTATGTGCATCCCAAATCAGAAGTTCTTTGAGCTATGGAAATTCCAAATATTCTTAGAATATTTCAAGATTTTCTTTCATGTTAGTCAGACAAAAAAAGATTCTTTGAATTTTCAATTGAATCTGAATTTCAGTGCTGTATTTTCCAAGGTTTTAGGTATCGGTTTCGGAGAGGGTATCGCTCTCTCGAAAATTTAAGTTTCGGTATCGGTATCGTCCGTTTCGGCGGTATCGGACGTGGGTTTCGGTTGGTCAGTATCGGTAGTTTTAAATACATAAAATCTATCAGATATGTAAAAAACTAAAGTAGCTAGAATTTTGCCTTGCACACCCACCGTTTTACTTTGCGCACGTATCACTTATTTGCAAGTTTGCCTTGGAGTTGCTTTGCGTACCTACCATTTTGCTTTGTGCACATATCACTTATTTACAAAGTTGCCATAAAATATCTTCCTATACACATTTAACTTATTTACAAGTTTACCATTCACAATATCCCCCCTCTCTCACGCATTATCCCCCCCTCTCTCTCTCGGTCCCTCCACTCTCTCTCGGTCCCCCCCTCCTCCCTCTCTCGCGGTCCCCCCTCTCTCTCGTTCTCTCCCGGAAGCGGCAGCAACGGCGGCAGGCGGCAGGCGGCGGCGAGGCGAGGCGAGGCGGCGGCGGCGGCGGCGACCGGTAAGTTTGATTTTTTTTTTTCAGTTTCTTCTTCTTCCTCCTCTTTTTTTTTGATTTTGTCCAGTTTCTTACCCATTTGCTGGCCGAAACCCTAGGGTTTCGGCCAGTTTCGTCCGATACTGGGCGAAACCGGCCGAAACCGGCCGAAACCCTAGGGTTTCGGCCAATACCGATTTTTTGATGCCGTTTCGGACCGGTACTGGGCGGTACCGGTCCGATACGCCCGATACCAAGAGGTATCGGGCGATACCTCAAACCTTGGTATTTTCTATATTGTTCCTTCAGTGCCAGTCCCAAGTCAGGATACAGGAGGAGGATTGCATTAAATTGCTAGCAACCAGCATACCACATATTCAGATCTGTACGAAATGAATACCAGTATAGTGCATTTGTTAAGGCATCCCCACCACTACGCATTGCATTGTTGCCACCCATCTATGAGAATTGTTCCTAGAAAGCGTAGCGTTACTCTGGAACCACTTCCTGCAATAATGAGCAAGGATTGGTGATGAGGATCAAGTTCCATGAATCTTATATAATTTCGTTTGCTAGGACTTTATGTGATAATATTTTCTTTCCTTTTATTTGGTTTTATTTGTTAGTATTTTATTAGTTTGTTTTGTTTGATTTTATTGGATAGGATTTTATTATATTTTATTAGATTTTATTTGAGTTGCTTATGTAAGCACATGTTGTGCACATAACTTGGACTATAAAATTTTTTTATTCTTTTGAGAGTAAATTGGTTAATGAGTGAATAAGAATTGTTTTGAGAAAAAAATTTCTTTTTTTGAATAATTCTTATGAGATCCAAGGGAGTGGGTATGAGAAAGCATTGATGAGAGGCCTAGATTTTTAAATTTCAATGTTGATTTGTTAGAGTGTGTTGACGATGGCCTAATTGAGAAATTTTAAACATCTTTTATCCATTTAGAATCACTAATTTTTCCAATTTAGAATCTTAGATCTATTAATATTTATTTTTTGTGTTTCCGGTTTGCATTAGAATCACTAATTTTTCCAATTTAGAATCTTAGATCTATTAATATTTATTTTTTGTGTTTCCGGTTTGCACCCCTGGTTATATTTAGTATCAAACTGTTTTCCTCGAATTAGAAATTTTTTGTTTAAATTGTTTAGATCTACAAAAATAAAAAAGACCATATCATTTAAAAACCTAGTAGTCAATTTTTATTTGGTTCTTACAATTTTCTGTATTTTTAAATTTTTGAGTAATTTTTTGGATATTCTGATTGACAAAATAGAAATCCAAAAATTGCTACAAACCATTGTTCATTTTCACCAACATCTCAGCCTTCTTCGTTAGAAAAAAATCAAACCATTATTTTTCATCTTCGTTACAGTCTCAAATGAAGCACATCAAATTCATTCAATCCTTTAGCTTTCCCAATTGCATCGAAGCTAATTTCATGTGGCATTGTGACCGGTACTACTTAGCATCTTCCTTTCCAATAGAATATGCGTATGATATGTCCAAGCATATCACAGTCTTTTATAGCTTTTTTATAGCTTCAATAACAAGTATGGATGGATGATTAGAAGTATCATTTGGAAGCTTTTTCTCATATTATAACTTTTCAAATGGAAAGATACATAAGTGCTCTTATCGTAGGTAAGCGGAGAGACACTATCTTGGTATATGTAATTCCTGGGGGGTTTTCAACGTTAGTCGGTGTTTAAAATCGATCTTTGATATCGATAGCTTTCTAAATCGTCCCAATAATTATCAAGTACAAAGCCTGAGAATGATCCACTAGAAGACTAGAAGAGTTACACGAGAACAATAAAATTCTTCAAATATTTGAACAATTAATCAAACAAGAGGTGAAGCTTATGAAATCAGAATTAGATGTAAATTTAGAGAAGCAAGAGCTTCAGCCCAAGTTCCATGTTGAACTTGAGTTTGCATCTGAGATCCAGCATGCACCTTCGTCAGATCCAAAGTCAGACCTGGTACCAAACTTGAGTTCGCATCTCTACATATGTTCAAGATTGAACATGTGATCGACTTTGATTTCAAGCTTGAGTCTGAGCATGTGATCATACATGAGACCGAGTTTGAGTCAGATGATAAGTATGATATTGAGACATCGATTAAGCTTGAGCTCGTATTGGAGCATGAGAGTGAGTCCGAACCAGAGCTAGAGTCTCATATTGATCTTCAACATGGCAATCCAAGCTATTCCCTCAGCTTGAGTCACTTGGTGATCATGTGTTAAAACTGTTGAGACCTGAGATGGCAAAGAGAACCCTAAACCAGGGGGGGGAGGAATAATGTTCACAAAAATTAAAACCCCTCTAGAATTCTCCCTAAGATCAAAATTAGTGTTACCTAATTTTGTCTTAATCAACAAATAATACTTGCAATAATAAAATTAAGCAGCGAAATATAAATGCAAGGAAATAAATAACAATCGCAAGCAAACAATTTTTATCATGATTTCCCACAATCTGGGTACGTCCAGTCCCCGAACTCCCTCTGGCTTTAATCCACTATTTTCGGTAAATAGTACAAACCACCTCACCTCCAATGAGGATTTTTCCTTGCCTCACAAACCGATGTCTTTTAAAAACACATTGCCTACAAGAAGAGTTCACTCACCACTTAGCCTCCACCAAGGATTTACAAATCCTCATCGACAATGAGGAAATCCATCTGACTAAAACCCAAGTAAGAGATACTTACAACCTTTTGAAGATTTACAAATACATATAGCCGCTTGATGTAGCCCATATGTATGTGATTGCTATAGGAGTGGATTGATCTCAAAAAATGAAAAACTTTTAGAAGCTTGGAGATAAAAAATAAACTTGGTTTAAATATCTTAAGAGATATAGCTTTTAAAATAGAGATTAAAACAAGTATAGAGGCCAATAAAATTGCTCAAAAAGATTTGAGAAAATAAGCACAAGAATTTTTGAAACAATGGCCAAAAATAGAGATCTTTTGAAATTTTGCTTTGAAAAATATAAGATGATTAATAATTGATATGAAAAAGATCTTGGGTCTCTAGTATTTATAGAGCACAAAAACGATTCAAATCGTGCTAAAAATCTCATTTCAAACGGCTAGTAACGGCTAATTAATTTGATATTAAACTTTCCGTAAAAGTTGAAAGTTTTAAAATTTGAAATTACGTTTCCATAAAAGCTACATAAAATACTTTGAAAAAATTTGGTAAAATTTATATATTAATATAAAACATTTTAACACATCTTTAAAACATTTTTAAATCATCTTTGGGATATTCTAAGTGTGTGTTGGCTTTATCAAGAGCTTTGACATTCTAAGAACTTACACCAAGCCAAAATAATAATTCTTGACATTTGAACCATGTGATGCAATTTTTCAATGTCTTGGTCATTTGTTTTGACTTCATTGAGCTTTTGTTCTTCAACGCCCTTGAGAATACCTTACCACTCTTGCTCCATGCTTTCATCTCTTGGATCAAGGCTTCATGCTTGTGTGCCTTTTTCTGATTAAGCTTCTCTATATGCTTCATCACCTATATTCAAGATAGATTTGTGTTAGATCTGGAATTACTTTGCGCACAATAAGTCATGACGGAATTACTTTGCGCACAAGTCAGGGAATATTGCTTTATGCACTACAAGGAGTGGTTCTTATTTAAACTAGGTCTTGCCGTCATTTATTTTCATGTTGAAATTGAGAGTTATTTGATAATTAGAAAGAGAGTTCTTCGAGAATTCTCAGGCAGATCTAGGAGAGTGCGGACGTCCTAGCTTAAAAGCGTCTTGGGATGGAGGTTACACCTATCAATTGTAGCCAATTTATCTTTTATTCGCTGTTTTATTAATATAACTTCAGATTTGCTTTCGGATCCTATCAATTGGTATCAGAGCGACGATCTTGGCATTCATGGAGACGGCTACCACCAAAAAGATTGAAGCTTTGGAGGAAAGATTCGATGGCGAAATTAAAGATCTGAAAAGTCTATGGAGGATCTCAGATTTGAGGTCAAGGCGTCGATAAAAGGGCTTGAGGCACGAATGAATGAAAAATTTGAAACCTTCATGCAGATCATGATGCAACAATTCGCGGATCTGAAGGCGACAACTTTGACGAAAAATTCAGAACGGGGTGAAAATTCAGATCTAGGGCAAATGACGACAACTTTGACGAAAAAGAAAAAGATAGAAGAAGAGTTCAAAGGAGGCCATCTATCTGACGCGAAGGAAGGATCCGACAGAGTGGAAGAAGAGCCTATGAAGCAAGGAAACCCTAGCCGTCGTGGGGGGTTCTGCGACCCCCTCAGGGCCATGCACCTGCAGTTGGACTGTAGGGCCTCTGTAGTGGGCCTGCAGCCCACTGTAATACCTGCAGTGGGCCTGCAGGCCCCTGCATGCACTGCAGTGGCCCTGCAGGCCCCTGCAGGCCCCTGCAGACCACTGCAGGGACTCTGCAATGCCCGTGCAAGGCCACCAGAGACGCCTTGAGCCTTGGAAGGATGACCCGGGACCCCAGAACATGCGGGGAACCCGCCGAGACTTCGATGACAAATTTGGGCTTCTTATGAGGCATGAAGATGATGTGGAGGTCCCGGGATTTCATGGGCCTTGGTATGCGACTGAAAGGCGACGACATAAAGTACTTCCAGCATACGAGGAAATTCAGAACGATTATTACGAGGATCCAGGCTCTGGGGAGAATGTTGATGCTTATGCTCGGAGTGAGCATGATGGGGGGGGGCAATGTCAACAAGAGCAACAGCCCTAGGAGGGGTGATGGGAGACGCATGGAGGTACGACATGGCAATTATTACCTTCTTCCTGCCTATGGACAGGCAGGAGGATGAGTGGATCAGGAGCGGCTTGGGGCTGAAGGCAGAGTGAGAAGACTGAAAAGACCATTGTTTGATGGAGGTGATCCTTGTGGCTGGATCTACCAAGCTGAGAGATTCTTTGCGGAGGCACGTCTGACGGAGAGGCAAAAACTGGAGGGGATGACGTTTGTTTCGAAGGAGATGCATTCTCTTAGTTACAGTGGAGGCAACAGAGACGTCATATACGTTCGTGTGAGGAGCTCAAGAACTGCTTGATGGAGAGATATCAATATGCCCAGGAAGGAAATTTACAGGAAGGAGATGGTTGGAGTGGCTTCACTTCCCCGTCAGCAAGATGACCTCGACGACTCGCTTGGAGCATCACTGTCTATGGACTTCATGCACCACCTTGAGGACAATGTGGATTTTCAGGGACGGAGTAATGTTAGATCTGGAATTACTTTGCACACAATAAGTCATGGAGGAATTTCTTTGGGCACAAGTCAGGGAAAATTGCTTTATGCACTACAAGGAGGGGTTTCTTATTTAAACTAGGTTTAGCCGTCATTTATTTTCATGTTGAAATTGAGAGTTATTTGATAATTAGAAAGAGAGTTCTTCGAGAATTCTCAGGTAGATCTAGGAGAGTGCGGACGTTCTCGCTTAAAGGCGTCTTGAGAGGGAGGTTAAACCTATCAATTGTAGCCAATTTATCTTTTAATCGCTGTTTTATTAATATAATTTTAGATTTGCTTTTGGATCCTATCAATTTCCTACACACAATTTTAATAAAAGCATTAGTACCATAATATGTTGCTCATCATCAAAATAACCACGCGGTGGAGACTCAATATCCAACATTCTCCCCTTTTTAATGATGACAACAGATTGCATAAAAACTTAAAAACTATGCAATGCATATTATGTGAATATGTGTGCATATCATATTCTCTCTCTCCCTTTAGCAGCATTAAAAAGGTAAAAAAAACGATTCAAATATAAAACCCAAAAAATTTCCCATACATGTCTCTCGCTCGGAGTGTATGTGACTCAATATCAACATGGGTATGATGCCAAAAGAAATATACCAAGTTCTAATGATAAAATACATCTTATGCAGCAAAGTTCTAACACCAAGTGTTAAAAAATATATTTTTAATAAAAGAATTTTCGTACATAGGCTCCCCCTCAATGTTTGCATCATTGAAGTTAGGTCTTCCCCTTAATCCATGCATATATCTTGAGATTCATTGGGAGCTCTTATACTAATCCCTTATAATTTTGGTACCTGAAAATCAAACAAATAATTTTGGTATCCTTTCTTTGTGGGTCCATGAGATTAGTCATACATAATAAGCTCAATTAATGAAATTAATTAAATGTATTCAATATGCCTAAAATTTTAGTATCCTAAAAATATACATAGATACTCAACATTATTGGGTTCATGCAAGATCATCCAATAGGAACTCAAACCCATTTGGATTTTGATTTCCCATAGTTCATAAAACTAGAAATGTAATCGTCTTTCATTTGGAAGGTTCCTATTTTGGGAATCCAAACTTTGACATATCCATTTTTAGTTTTAGGAACTCTAGCTTGATGATGAGAAATCCTAGCATTTTGAGTGGTCATATTGTAACCTAAGCCATGTTTGCTAGTTGATGGTATGGGCTAATCAAGCTATCTAATTTATCTTTACCCTTATTAAATTTAGCTACATTATTAACCAAATCCTCTTGCTTTACCTTAATGGCGGTCATGTTCTTTTCTAAGTCTCTAAACATATTTCCTAGGTCTTTATATTTTAGGCTAAGCAATCTATTCTTTTCTTCTAGTTCTTTATTCTTACTAATCAATTTTAGGTTTCCTTCCCTAATCTTCTCTACCTCAAAATTAGGAGAATTAGTTCCACAAGATTTATGCTTTTTAGAGTTAAAAGCTCTCTAAGTATTTCCTCATATTTAGTATAAATTTTTTGAAACTCTTCCTCATAATCAATGTCCTCATCATCACTGCTATCACTATCACTAGAGTTAGGGTTAGAATTTACCTTGGGATCTCCACGTGCCATGAAGCACATAAATGACTCCTCATTCCTTTTACTTGCTTCTCCTTCACTTTCGGATGATGATGAGCTATCAGAATACTCTTCATCATCGCTTCTATCTAAGCTACAAAAGCTTTTTTGTTTGGCCTTTTACCCTTGTAAGACTATATTCTCTTGCTTTTGTTTTTCTTTAATGGACACTCCTTCATGTGACTGGGCTTATTACATTCATAGCAAATAGGTTCATTAGTTGAATTAAACTTTCGATTTTGAGACTTACGTGCTTTGAGGGTTTTCTTGAATCCTTTGTAGATGAGTGTCATTTGTTTTTCCATTTTATCTTTGACTTCATCATCAGACTCCTCCATATCTAATGTGGCTTTGAATGTGATGTTCTTCTTTTCACTGTACTCCTTGGTCTTTCTCTCTTGCAATTGGAGTTCATATGCTATTAGATTACCGATGAGCTCCCCCAAGGTTAGCTTTGAAGTGTCATTGCCCTCTTCAATGGCCGAAGCTTTGGATTGCCATTCGGGATTGAGAGATCTAAGGATCTTGCATACATAATCTTTTTGTGTGTACTTCTTTCCTAATCCTGCAAGTGTGTTGTGACGATCACCGTAAACCGCGTGACATCTCCATTATGCTCTCACCCGTCTCCATCATAAATTGTTTGTACCTACCAACATAAAGAGAAGATTTTGATGATTTAACTTTATGGTTACCTTCATGCGTTACCTCGAGGATTTTCTATATTTGGTACGCGGAGGTAGCCATGGATATGCGGTTGTACTCCGTTGTGTCAAGACTGCAATATAGAATAGACATCGCCTTGACATTTAGAGACATTTTGTCTGTCTCCTTCTTGGCCCACTTTTCTTCCTCAAGAGTGGGTGCTTCATAAGGATTCTCCACCTTCTTGCATAGCTCATAGGAGATAAAGAGAAGGTACATTCACATCCGATTCTTCCAAGCTCCATAATTTGATCCATTGAGAAGTGGTGGTCGATTGCTTGATTGACCTTCTGGGAAACGATCGGTTGACGCCATCTATAACCTTGCTCTGATACCAAGTGTTGAGACTTGAGATGACAGAGAACACTAGAGGAGGGGAATAGTGTTTTCAGAAAAATTAAAACTCTAGAATTTTCTCCCTAAGATTAAAATTAGTGTTACCTAATTTTGTCTTAATCAACAAATAATACTTGCAATAATAAAATTAAGCTGTGAAATGTAAATGCAAGGAAATAAATAACAATCGCACACAATTTTTATCCTAGTTCCACACAACCTGGGTATGTCCAGTCCCCAAACTCCCTCGGGCTTTAATCTGCTATTTTCGGTAAATAGTACAAATCACCTCACATCCAATAAGGATTTTTCCTTACCTCACAAACCGAGGTCTTTTACAAACATCATGCCTACAACAAGAGTTTACTCACCACCTAGCCTCCATTTAGGATTTACAAATCCTCACCTACAATGAGGAAATTCATCTTACTAAAACACAAGTAAGAGATACTTACAACCTTGTGAAGATTTACAAATACCTATAGCTGCTTGATGAAGCCTCTGTGTATGTGATTGCTATAGGAGTTGATTTGATCTCAAAAAATGAAAAACTTTTAGAAGCTTAGAGATAAAAAATAAACTGGTTTAAATCTCTCAAAAGATATAGCTGTTAAAATAGAGATTAAAACTAGTATAGAGGCCAATAAATTTGCTCAAAAAGATTCGAGAAAATAAGCACAAGAATTTTAGAAACAATGACAAAAATAGAGATCTTTTGAAAGAGAACTTTTGAAGTTTCGCTTTGAAAAATATAAGAAGATGATTAATAATTAATATGAAAAAGATCCGAGGTCTAGCATTTATAGAGCACAAAAACAATTCAAATCGTGCTAAAAATCTCGTTTCAAACGGCTAGTAACGACTAGTTAATTTGAAATCAAACTTTCCTTAAAAGCTGA
This sequence comes from Scilla litardierei, assembly GCA_030789695.1. Lineage (NCBI taxonomy): Eukaryota > Viridiplantae > Streptophyta > Magnoliopsida > Asparagales > Asparagaceae > Scilla > Scilla litardierei. The sequence goes on along the minus strand of CM061130.1, from coordinate 109,063,494 downwards.
AAGTTTTAAATTTTGAAATTAAGTTTCCATAAAAGCTACATAAAAATGCTTTGAAAATTTTTGGTAAAATTTATATATTAATATAAAACATTTTAACACATCTTTAAAACATTTTAAAATCATTTTTGGATATTCTAAGTGTGTGGTGGCTTTATCAAGAGCTTTGACATGCTAAGAACTTACACCAAACCAAAATTATAGTTCTTGACATTTGAACTATGCAATGCAATTTTTCAATGTCTTGTTCATTTGTTTTGACTTCATTGAGCTTTTGTTCTCCAATGCCCTTGAGAATACTTTACCACACTTTCTCCAAACTTTCATCTCTTGGATCAATTCTTCATGCTTGTGTGCCTTTTTCTGATTAAGCTTCTCCATATGCTTCATCACATATATTCAAGATATATTTCCTACACACAATCTTAATAAAAGGATTAGTACCATAATATGTTGCTCATCATTAAAATAACCACGGGGCGGAGACTCAATATCCAACAAAAACTACAAATAGAGATACAACAAGAACTAACTGAGCACATTGACTTTATCCTTCCCGATACATCATAGTTTACCAACCAACAGATTTTACGTGCCTTTTTTTTCATGATCTTGATATATTCTTTTGAAGACGTTCATATGCAATATTTCATTTTGGTTTATTTTAAAATAGGAGAACACGATTTTTCAATAACAAGAGATACTAATGAATATTACCGGTTTGTGCTCCTTACCAGTATTTATTAAGTGGTGAATTTTTCAAAGCTGGAAAGAACGATGTAATCAAGTTCAATGAATCTCATATGATTTTTTTGTTAGGATTGTTCGTGATTTTATTAGATTTGCTTTATTTGGTTTTATTTGTTAGGATTTTTTAAATTTGTTTTTATTTGTGAGGATTTTTTAGATTTTATTTGAGTTGTTTAGATTTGCTTATATAAGCACGTATTGTGCACATGTCCTAGATTATAAATAAGTTGTATCCCTTTAAAAGCTAATAGGTTAATGAATGAATACGAATCGCTTTAAGGAAACAAATTCTCTCTTGAATCTTTCTTGTAAGATGTGTGGGAGTAGATGCGAGAGAGCCTTAATGAGCGGCCTAGATCTCTAAATTTCCAGCATGTTAATTTGTTGGAGTGTGTGGATGATGGTCTGGGTGAGGAACTCTCAACATCCATTATCTATTTAGAATCCAAAATTTTCCTAATTTAGAATCTTAGATCTAATAAATTTTACTTTTTTCACTTCCGTTTTCCATCCCCGTGTCAATAGGTAGGGTAGGAATTCCTCAAATGCCATTTGGCATTTGAATCTTGTTCTAAATAGGCATATCATAGTAGGCGAGAAAAGGATAAGAAACTTGTACATGAGAATAGGATCATGTTGGCTAGTTGAATGTTGGTACATGCAAGGAAAATTGATGATGGAGCTTGAAGATACAATGATTAGAAAAAGATTTATATAATTTGTTTGGGGGAAATGTAATTGGTTCCCATAAAATTTACGAAGGTTGAAAACACTACTTCAGGCTTTGGTATATAAGAAAAGCTTGAAATGATAAGGGGAGGAGTATACTTATAACTTCTACATGAAAAGAGAATGTCACAGATATTAAAGGGTCGCAAAAAAATGAATGACAGCAACTGTGAAACCCGTCAAGTTAAGTTTTGACTTTCCAGGACATCGAAATCTGAGGTTACCAACAGTTGATGTTGACTGATGAATGCATATTGCGCATTGATTACAGGGAGGAAGTTTTAAGTCAAGTTTATATTAATTGTTCCAGTATCTACTTTTGAGTTTAATATAGCGTGTAGAATACAACTCTGTCGACACTGCACGTCTCACATGACTGAGACGTTCATTTTGACCTGAAAGTTTCTCGTCTTAGGAATTCTTCATTTGCATATGGTTCCGAGAGTGTTAACTGTAACTTATCATGATATCATGCTAGGTTGGATTCTAGATGTCTGGTGTATAACACATCACACATAATTCCCTCCATATATAGCACGGAGATGCTTTATAATAATATGTTACCTCTGTTGACTTGCCGTTTGTGCTACTTGTGCATTATGCATTGCTTTTGTGCCATGCTAGATTTTCCTTTCTGTTACAACATAGCATTTGGATTACATTTTTCCCAGCAAAGTGTAGAAAGAGGGATGTTTGATTTTTTTTCTAAAGGAACAAGGATCATAAAATGGAACAAAAAACTATTGAATCCTGAAGCTGGTGGCTGCAAATATAATCTAGGTGAATGCCTTTAGTGGATAATTTCATTAGAGAAGACTTAAAAGTCTAACATGTGATTTTTACCTCCATCGGAATATTGAAAGCTAGTGAGCTCTATTAAACATCCCCCATGAGGGTGACTTCCAGTGAGTTTAATGGATGACAACCATCTCTAGTGCTGAACTCATAAATCAACTCTTACCATCAATAAATTTGAGGCTAATATATTGAAGGGGAAAAAATTGAGAAGATGTGAATACAAGGTTCTCAACACAATTATACATAGGTACAACTACCGTCTTTCCCTTTTCTTCGTTGTCATTACGATACAATTGTATAGTTTCTATTACATAACAGTTCTCGGTTCCGGTCTCCCTCTCTTTTTCTAATGTCGTAGAACATTACGAGGGTTGCATCTTAAGATCAAAGTTTACAAGTTTAATACAACAACAGCTTACATATTTGGCTGGTTTGCTATGAAGAGGAGACTGTGATCATGGAAGTAAACACAATTTTATTTGTTTAACTTGTGAAAATGGTCAGAATAATATTTCAAGTCCTTTTGTAGTTAGACCTATTGCAGAAACATGATTATAAAACACATCTAACAATTTATTCAGCTAAAAACATACCAGAAGATTGCTAAACGTAAAATTGCACCAGAGAACATTTGATAAGAACCTCAGTACAGATGAGTATGCACCCCTTAAAACTACTTGTGATGATCAATTGTTATTGGTTTGGATGCTTCGAGTTTTCTTGATGTACAAACCATTGACTTTTTGATTTACAGTTTTAATCCTTGTATGCATAATGCATCTGGGCTTAAATGTATATCTATGTTATGGTTTTTTTTTTTGCAGCTTAGAGAAAGAAATCCTTGACCGCTATGTTGAAGTAGTCTTGAAGGGGAATAAGGATGGATTGAAGGTAGTAATCTCATTCTATAATTTTTAAATAACCATTAGTAAGCACTCACAGCTATCTGAATTCCTCCTTGAAGTAAATTCTTGTCACTGATGTTGTAGACATATCACAGTCCTCACTGATATGACCTTTAGCTTAGTTCCTAGACTGCCTATATTTGCACATATATTAATCATGAACACACAATGCTATCGAATTGTTTGCAGTATTATTGTCGAACACATGTATGCTCCAGGTTATCAAATTTTTGATTTTTTTTTTTGAAAAATTCGAACACAGCCAGAAGGAAACTAAAAACAACATGCACCAATTTGACTCTCCATAATTTGTTGTATGCTTAATCGAGGGCTATTAACTTTCTACAGTTTGGCATTTTTTGCATAATATAGGGCTATTGACACCACTCGAAACCTCATTCTACTTGGTTGACATCTTTAAGTAGTGGCAGATCATTAGTGTGTGTAATGGAGTGAGCATTATCGTTTGCTAGGAGGATAATGATTCAGTTGGAACATCCTGTTAATCCAAATGACTCATTGGGTTATAATTTAGAATGAAATGACTAGGGTGAATGACTACTTTTTAAGTTATAGACCAACAGGCGCATCACACCAATAGATAGACTATGTTATGGCAATCAGCTGCCAGCCTTGTATGATCTGATTGGTACCCTTGGATCAACATGACACTCGAACTGTACATCTACGTCAACTTTGCACTGGCTTGTTAACGCCGTGCCATGTTTTCATGTCAACTTGTACTCACTTTTAACAGAAATTGCGCCTGAGAATCGAGGATCCACCACGAAGAAAGCATATGGTGTATCTTGGAGGTGCAGTGCTAGCAGGAATTATGAAGGTATTGCATTTCTGCTACAAGCTTATACACTTCAGCTCTGCAAGCATAGCTGAAGACCGTAATGTTGTTGGCTGCCGCGCAGGATGCACCAGAATTCTGGATAACGAGGCAGGACTATCTGGAAGAAGGAATCAACTGCTTGAGCAAGTGCAACCAGTTGTGACCTCTAGTACAAGTGTACAACAATGCATACTGGAAGCAGAAATGAATCGGATGTTTGAGAAAGTGCAGCCAACTCTGACCTATAATTAGACTCGGATGGAAAAATGTTTGCGGTTGGGAATGGAATTGATTGTAAATATTCTTTGCACGTATATATCGAGCTTCAGATGCACATGTTTTGCTCTGGTAGCATTGTAGCAATTGTTTAGCTTGTCTGCAGCAATATGATAACCTTATTGTTGTAATTCCAGCATCGTCAGAGCATCACAATTGCTTGAAGACCTTCAGATCACCAGAGAAATGACGCAATTTTCAAAAATCTACATTTATGTTTCATTGTCTTTTCAAAATACATTGAACATTAAAAATAATAAATCTTAAACTTCAGTTTTTTTCAAATTAATTCTCTAGGCATCTCCAATGGGCGCCTTAAATTTTAGCGATTGTAGCTAAAAAGCTGTTTTAGGGAACCATTTTTACCCTACTCACTCCAATCACACTTCCCATTTTAGTAACATTCATTATTTTAATATTTTATTTTAAAAATTAAAATTTTAATATAATAATCTGGCCGTTGGAGAATTGTGCCAAAAAAGGAGTGTTAAGGCTACGGCCACACGGCCGTGACATTCTCCTTCCAACCAAAAAAAAAAGAGGTCAACGGTGGTGTGGTTTCCTCCACACGGCCGTATGGAAGCCACACGACCACACGACCGTATCGTATGGAGTCGTATGGACTCCAACAGCAGAGCAACGGCAACAGGAGATTAAGACGTTGAAAATATTTTTAAAAAAAATCTGGCGAGCTCGTTGGGAGCTTGCCACATCTGTCGAGCTTCCTCTCGTTTCTCTAATTTGACGAGTGACACAAGCGAGTAGTGAACTGTAATTATGGATAAAAATTATATCTTTCATGCATGTCAAATTCAGTCAGTTTCAGACCCAGGTTGCTACAAAGTCTACAGTTTTCTTTGTAGTTATGCAGATTGAGTGTTCATGGTCAATCTGTAAAGATAACATCTCAATTTACAACTTTCACCTAGTTCACAATTTCGTAAACCTATCTGCAATATATCTTAAAACTGTGATGTTTAAAGCACAGATTCTACCTGAAAACAGATTTGATATGTTTCACCAAATACATCATCATAAATCATATTGTTTGTAATTATGCTTAAAAGTTTATCAGTGAAACCCCAACACCCATATCTACAACTTTTACTAAGGGCCTGTTCTTAGTATTCTTTTGGGTTTTGTATTCCAAGGAGAGAGAAAATGGAGTTTTGTATTCTTTTGGGTTGAATAGAGTATGGAAAGTGGGGTTTGGAATAGAAAGTGGAGTCCACATTCTATTTTTGTGTTCTTTTGGAATTGGAGAGTTGGAATGAAAAAGTGGGAAGGGGATGAGTTGGAGGGGGAGGAGAGAGATAAGAGAGTGTGGCCCACCATTCCCAAGGATTCCATTGTATTCCAAGCAAAAAGCTTGGAATACAAAAGCGCTCATCATTGCAAATTGATATAGAGAAGTGGTGGCCACGTCGGATTCCATTCCACGCCCAAAAGAACAAAAAATCGGAATGGAGTTGGGAAATGGAGTGCACAGTACGTGAATAGTGTCCAAAATCCTATTCTCATTGCCATTCCGGCCAAAAGAACAGACCCTAAGATGAAAATGTCATGTTACATGTAACATTTGTAACATATCTGCTTAGTTTGTAACTATCAATTGACAAACACAAAATCTGGACTATTGAATGATTAGCATATTGATGCAAATTTTCATGTTATACCTCTTTAAATGTCACCATCCTTACGCACGGCACAGTGCGGAGATCATGTTATACATCTTTAAATGTCATTATCCTTACGCACGGCACAGTGCGGACACCTGCATTGACCATCACATTCTATATTCTGTGTATCTAGTGAAGAAGCAACAGATTATAGAATGATACAAGGATCAACAGATTACTAAGCCGTTGGAGCTGCTCTTATAGATTGCAATGTAAATTTGTGTAGAAACGACACCTAAAGGGAAGATACAGAGAAAATAAACAACAAAATTACATTAGTTTATTTGCAAAAACATCCAAATAAAAAAAGGAAGGAAGGTACAAAAAAAGAACTATTGCAAGTGTTTATCCCTCCCACACTTCTTATCAGGAGAATACGCCGGCGAGGTGCTGCCCTCCTTTCTCTTCTTCTTCCTCCTCTCCATCTTCTCCACGATTTTCTCGAGATGCTCGACTCTCTCGGCGAGTCCGCCCATCAGCCTGCACTGCTGAGCGCTCCTCTCACATAGCTCGGCCACCAGTCCCCTCAGCTTCTCGTTCTCGGCCACCATTCTCTCCATCACCTCCTTCATCCTTCCCCCCTCCTTAGCAGACTCTGAAACCCTAGCCCTCTCAGATTCTGAATCCTCGGCCGCCTGATCGCTCTTCAATTCGTCTTCAAGAATCTCCCAGTCTTTTGAGATATGGTCTCCAGTTCCCGAGGTGTCGACCTCTTCGCCTCCAGTTCCAGGGGCTTCGGCCTCTTCAACTAGATCATCACGCTCGTCATCCTCTTGATGAGAAATTTCCATGGGTTCCGTGCTTTCTAGGGTTTCCACATTCAATTCTTCCGCCTCCACCTCCGATTCTGTCTTGTCAACACCCTGATCACCAGTTTTCGGAGTTTTAGATTCTTCAGCCACATCATCGGCATTCAATTCTTCTCTCGCTTCCTCATCCGATTCTTTCTTTTCAATTTCAACAACTTGATCGCCAGTTTCTGGAGTTCCAACCTCTTCGACCGCCGCTTGATCCATCGCCATGTCCAGAGTTTGATCGTTGGATTGAGAGGCGGAGATCGAATCCACCATCTCCTGAAGCGCGATCGCCCTCCGGATCACTCTCTTCCGATACTCCCTAACCCCCCTGACGGAATCGAGACGGAACAGCAGCCTCATCAGCATCTCGTTGATCTTCAGCCTCTCCTTCTCGTCTCTCACGATCCGATCCATCCCTTGGTCCGCCCGGAACTTCAACTCGATTTCGTCTATCTCCGAGTCGATCTTCCGCACGATCTTCACGTTCTTCCTCACCACGAAACCCCTAAACGCTTTCTGGATCTTAATCGCGGCAGCGGCGCGATCGGCGGTCTTCTTGTCGTCGTCGGATCGGACGAATTGGACAGGGATCGAGACGACCTTGGGCTTCGCCGGCGCCGGCGGAGAAAAGTAGGCGCCATTGCCGTATATTGGGCTTCTAAACAACTGGTTTGCACGAGACATTGGCCTTTTTTCCCTTCTATTTTTTTGGATCAATTTCGATTTGGGATTAGGGTTTATAGTGGGAGGGAGAGGAGGGAAGACGATTCGAGAAGTTACTTTTTCGGGAAGGTTCGGGTTTGTTCTAGAAAAAAGCGGTTTGAGATCCTCGTCCAGTTTCGTGTTGGGTCAATAAGCAAAGAGAATTGCTACATGCATCCCTATCTATTGGGTGCATGTCATGATTAAGTGTTAAAAATAGAATTATTTCATTTTTTAATGTACTTTGCACTCTTTAATCATTGGTTTTTTTCCTTTTTTTAAACCATAATCATTATATACACCCCTATAGATAGGGGTGTATATAGTCTTGATCATAAGCAAATAACCCGGTAATTTGACTTGACTAGGCCGGGCCCCACATTGTGTGTTGGTCACTGCATATGGAATCTGTGCGTGAGCTTTTAGAAATCGGGGAATGTTACAAGCCCAACTTTAGAATAGTGGTAATTCATACGGTGCCTGGGCTTTGGGTTGTAGTTAACAATATAACCGCAAATCATTTGGATGAGAATCCAATTGAAGCTTGCTTTAAGATTTGTGCCGGCAAAACTCGTCTATTTTACTTTTGCTAATTTTCACAAAACAATCTTTTACCTTTTACGATTCTCCCACAATGCTACCATCAATTACTTAAATTAATACTATTCTGTTATGAATCAAATGTTTGGGGAGGAGTCCCCAACTCTGTATTTATAGCCAAAGGGGAGAATACAAAATAGGTTTACAAAGATATGGGCCTATATCTAGGATAGCACAGAATCTCAACCAATCCGGTTAATTAACCGTTCACAACACTCCCCCTTATCCAGCCATAGGTGTGGACTCTGCTCGTGAATGCTTCAGGATTCCGAGCGTAGGAGAGTCTCACATGGGGTGGATACTTCAGGATCCTGAGTTGGTAAGATTTGCCTCGTTAAAACCTTTAGCTATGGAAAACCCAGTGGGAAAAACCATAGTTAAGGAAAAAGAGTACAAACTCTGCCAAACTCCCCCTGATCTGTACAAGCCCTCAAGCTTGCAGATCTCTTAGGCGTCTCATTCCAATCCTATGTACAAGTTTCCTAAAAGTGACAGTAGGAAGGGCTTTAGTGAACAAATCTGCCAAATTGTCACATGATTGCACTTGTCTGATGTCGATCTTGCCATCTCTCTGTAGCTCGTGCGTCCAGAAGAACTTTGGTGAAATGTGATTTGTCATGTCACCTTTGATGAAGCCACCTTGTAACTGAGCTATGCAAGCAGCATTGTCCTCGAACATTGTAGTAGGTTCGAGATCTCCAGTCTTCAGTCCGGTGGTAGACAAGATGTGGTGGACAACTGAGCGTAGCCAAACGCATTCTCTGCTCGCTTCATGGATGTCAATGATCTCAGAGTGATTGGATGAGGTCGCCGTCAAGGTTTGCTTGATGGATCTCCAGGAAATGGCTGTCCCTCCGTAGGTAAACACGTACCCAGTCTGTGACTTCGCTTTGTGGGGATCAGACAAGTAGCCTGCATCAGCATAACCTGCAAGTGTAGAGGATATTCCATTTTTGTAGAAGAGTCCCAAATCTGTAGACCCTTGGAGGTAGCGCAGAAGGTGCTTTACCCCGGTCCAGTGGCGCTGTGTGGGCGCTGCACTGTATCTGGCTAGCAAATTTACTGCGAACGCTATGTTGGGACGCGTGCAGTTTGCCAGATATAGTAGTGCTCCGATGGCACTCAGATATGGAACTTCTGGACCAAGTATATCCCCCCCCTCTTCCAGCGGCCGAAAGGGGTCTTTATGTCCATCCAGAGAGTGTACCACCATAGGTGTACTTAGTGGATGACATTGGTCCATATGGAATCTTTGCAACATTTTCTTCGTGTATGTGGTCTGATGTAGGAGGATTCCATCTTTTAGATGTTCAATCTGTAAGAACAAGCAGAATTTTGTTTTGCCTAGGTCTTTCATTTCAAATTCTTTTGTTAGGCTTACAGATATCTCAGTGATCTGTTCAGGAGATCCTATGAGATTCAGATCGTGTATGTAGACAGCAATTATTACGAATCCTTTTCCCTTTGTTCTTATGAAGATACAATGGCAGACTTCATTATTTGTGAATCCTTGTTGAACAAGGAACTCACTGAGTCTGTTATACCACATTCTTCCTGATTGTTTGAGACCATACAATGATCTTTGTAGCTTAACAGAATAGACGTCCCGAGGTCTATCTTTCAGTTCAGCAGGCATAGAAAAGCCATCAGGAAGTTTCATGTATATCTCCTTGTCGAGATTGTCGTATAGATATGCAGTCACAACATCCATTAGCTGCATATCTAGGCCTTCCTTTGCTGTTAAGCTTATCAGGAATCTGAAAGTGATCGCATCCATGACCGGGGAGTATGTTTCGTCATAGTCTATTCCCGGTCTTTGGGAAAATCCTTGCGCTACAAGTCTAGCTTTGTAGCGTGCGATCTCATTATTTTCGTTTCTTTTTCTGACGAATACCCATTTATATCCCACAGGTTTGACACCAGTAGGTGTCTGGACTATTTGCCCAAAGACTTTTCGTTTCTGAAGCGAGTCCAGCTCGGCTTCTATTGCCTGATTCCACTTTAGCCAATCATCTCTACGTTTGCATTCAGCAACGGAGTGTGGTTCATAATTATCGTCGCTTCCGGCGACGTGAATGGCAATGTGAAACGCGAAGTCATCGTCGACGAATGTACTCTTTCTGTCCAATACCTCCCCTGTACGTACATAATTCAATGATATTTCAGTTTCTCCCGGTAGTTCCTCTGCAGTGGATTCCGGGAGGGGAGAGGGTATGGACACGAGCTCGTTTCTCTGTGGGGGTATCATCCCAAGGTCTCCGGATATTTTTTTTTTTCTTGGATTTTTATCCTTGGAGCCTGGTGGTCTGCCTCTTTTCTGTTGAGGTGCAGCCACTTCTGCTGCTGGTGGATTGCATCCATCCTTTGGGATGTCAATCCTAGCTGGAGTATTCGCAGCAGGGATGTGTGATCTGACAATCTTCTGGTTGTCAGTAAACGAATCCGGTAATCAATGGACTGTGTCCTGGATGTGCAAGATCTTCCGGATCTCATCATCACATTGTTTTGTTACCGGATTGTAGTGGGTCGGACTTTTTGTATCCCACGTTAACATTTGCTTTGCGCTAGACTTTTCAATGTCTAGGCCCATTTTGGGGAAATACGTCTCATCAAAGTCGCAGTCTTCAAGGCGTACCTTAAAAGCGTCCCCCGTTTGGGGTTCTAGGTATCTTATAATGGAGGGCGAGTCATACCCTACGTAGATACCTAGGCGACGTTGAGGGCCCATCTTGGTCCTCTGGGGTGGTGCAATGGGGATATAAACTGCGCAACCGAAGATTCTCAAGTGAGAGATGTTCGGCGGCGTTCCATATGCAAGTTGCATTGGAGATAGACTCTGACCTCCTGAGGGTCTTATTTTTATTAGTGATGCAGCATGCAAGATTGCATGTCCCCATGCATCCACCGGCAACTGGGATTTCATCAGCAATGGACGTGCGATCCATTGGAGTCTTTTAATTAGCGACTCAACTAACCCATTTTGGGTGTGAACATGCGGCACTGGATGTTCAATTTCAATTCTAGTTGCCTGGCAATTTTCTTGAAATGACTGAGAGGTAAATTCCCTCGCATTGTCCAGACTTATTTTCTTAATTTGGTTGTCTGGAAAATGCGCCCGCAACTTTATTATTTGTGCCAAAAGCTTTGGAAAAGCTAAGTTGCGGGTTGAAAGTAGACACACATACGAGTATTTCGAAGATTCATCAATCAGTACCATAAAGTATCGAAAGGGCCCACTAGGGGTGTCACGCCCCGCTTCCCATTATACTTGAGAGCGAGGTCGTGAGCGGGTCCGCTTAGGTTGGAGCGGTGGAGCTCGAACCCAATAAGCGTCTGGGAAAACACCTTTCGCAGGAACTTGCATGCAACTCAGAACAATAGAAATATTTAAGCCAATATCCAGATAAAGTACACAATAATAAAAGGGCCCCAAGCATGGCCTACACGATAGCGATACAGATAAAGTGGGTACACACCCCACAAACAACAACGGTGAAAAGTAAATAGCTGTAGCGGTGATAATCAGCACTAGTCCACGGTAGGGTGGATTTCAGGATCAGCAGAATCCTGGTCAATTGGATCACTCTGATCCAGCAACTCGTCCTCCTGGTAACCTGTCTCGTAACCTGACATACATTCAAACAACATGAATGTATGTCAGCAAGGGTCTGCAAGTAGATGTCAGATGACCCAAGGCAAGATATATAACAAGTTATATATGGCAGTTTTACAGCAGTTAAAGGAATTTACACTAGCATGCATTTCTATGAACTGTAGCAGTTAAAACAATTATGAAAACTTACACTAGCATGGTAGTTAAAGCAACAAGTTACACTAGCATGACATTTCAGTTGTAAAAAATTAACATGGCAGTTGAGAAATGTAACAGCAGTCTGTAAGTTAACTTTCTTTTATAATAGTTTAACTGTGTGTGCAAATCCGTGACTAAGGCCCCCCGCCGTTAGACGAATAGTAAATGAATACACCTGGACCACGAGCCAGGATGTACTTCCTGGACCACGAGCCAGGGTGCTAACCGTCATATACTGGAACACGAGCCAGACTAGTCACCTGTAACCCTACTGGAACACGAGCCAGACTAGTCACACGGGACCGACGAGAATAGCCATCTAGTAGCCAACGGCAACTGGTAGCCAACGGCATGTAACAACTGGTAGCCAACGGCAACTGGTAGCCAACGACATGTAACAACTGGTAGCCAACGGTAACTGGTAGCCAACGGCATGTAACAATTGGTAGCCAACGGCAACTGGTAGCCAACGGCATGTAACAATTGGTAGCCAACGACATGTAACAACGAGAGCCAATGGCATTTAACATTCTATGAGTATCAACAATTCTAAAATTAACCATATATGTCCAGAAACATTACCATTCACAAAGTGTGTTCATTTTGATTTTTAAGGGGTCCACACACACGCACACGAGTTTAAGTCTAGCATTTCTAAAAAGTGTGATTGTGTCAGCAATTATGTGTACAACATCAGATATCACACAAATATAAAATAACTGCACGCTTGCCTGACGGGAACAGTTTAGGTTGTCCGAGTAACGACAGGAACGTTCGCAACGTATCTGCGTCATTAAATAATAACATTAATTATAATTAGTAAAAGTGCTGATTTGGGAATTAACGAATTTGATCAGAACGTTAATTATTCTTGTTATAGTTCTAAAATAGGGTATATTGAATTATATGTCGTTGGGTTACATTTTTAGTCAAGAATACGGTGGAAGTAGTTTCACGCGTCATTTCACGAGTAGATTTTAAGTTATACAACTTTACGTGAAAATGGCCTAATGATCACCTAACTTCACATTTTTGCTATAAATTGTACACTAGTCCGATTTTAGTGATTTTGGTGTCGTTGGGTTCGTTTTGATGGGTACTACGTAATGGTGATACTGGTTCTCTATTTTGGCTACACAAATTAAGGAATTAAATTTATTGCGAATTAAGCACATCATTAAAATAACCCCCGAATTGAGTTTGTCTAATTTTACGGGGTTCACTGACTAGGGTAGCGGTTATATTGGGTTATACAAACAGGGTACACATTATTTTATTCAATTTTATTACACTAACATTATTTACAATTTTGTTAACATGCTAAAATCAGTTTAACAATTAATTAACACTAACTATTGTTAACAGTTAATTAGTGTTAACAAAGAATCAATTAACTAGGCTAATCACATAGTTAAACATGATATTAATATTCCACCTACTAGGTTTGACTTGGGGTAAAAATAACATGTTAAAAACTTAACAATATTTAATACATAACTTATCTAACTCTTTCTCTCTCTCTATTTCTTTCACATGGCTATAACTCTCTGTCCCTTCATCTCTCCTTTTGTTTTCTCTTCCCAGGCTGCGTCTTCTGTCTTTCGTTTCCTTTGTTTTTTTTTCTTTTTTTCTTTTTAATGGCAGCAAGTAAACAAAAAGGAGAAAAGGAGCTCACCTGCGTGTGCGTGGGAGGACTCACGGCGACGGGGCGGCGACCTCCGGCGGCGCGGCGGCGGCGGACGGCTCCAGGCGGCCGGCGGGGTTGCTGGGCTGGGGTTCGACCAATGAAGGGAGGGGGAAGATGAGAGAAAGATGAAGATTTAGAATAAAGAAGGGTTTTGATTTTTAAAGAATCTGAAATATATTTCAGATTTGTATGGTATTGATCTTGACTTCAGATCTGAGGTTTGTTTTTGGGTTTGATTTTTGGGTGTTCTCCTCTTTCAATTTGAGTTTTGTAGTTGGAAGGAAGATGAACAAATTTGAGGCTAATCTGTGTTGAGAATTTGGGGTTGGGGAAGATGGTGATTTTGTGAACGATTGTGGATGATGATTTGGAAAGAATTTTGGCTTGTAGAATTTGGTTGCAGGGAGTTGTTTGCAGGAGATTAACAGGGATGAAGACAATTTTTTTTGCAGATGAAGCATTGCCTTAAGAAAGAGTTAGCAGGGAAGATTTGTCAAAGCAATTTAATTGATTAGGTGTGGGATTAAGACGGTTTTAAATTGGGTTTGTTGACTTTAAACCAGAGGATGCATCTGGCTAAAAAACGTGTTTCACTTCCTCTCGTATTTGTTTAAAAAAAATAAACGTGAATGATTAAGTTGGATTAGCATTAATTAAGTGTTTAAAAGTAATTTATTTAAATAACAGAAGTAATTAGTAAAATAACAAAAATCTAATTAGTAAAATATTTAAATTTAAGTAATTAAGTTTTTAGTTAATTCATGACGATACGGAAAACGGAAAAGTAGAGTACGTACGTATGTAGCAAGAAGCGTGCGGATGAAAAATAATCCAGATGTCCGAAAGAAAATACTGATACACACGAACTAAAGCACGGCTAAAAATACCGGCCGTTACAAGGGGGGTGGATAGGTCCACATATGTCTCCATGTATTCTTTCAAGGAAGCTAGGAGACTCGATATCCACTTAAAGTGGTGATGGCCTTGTTATTAATTTTCCCTTAAAGCAGGGTACACAAGGGAATTCTCCCTTCTGAAGAATCTTCTGGTTCTTCAGGTTATGCCCGTGGGTTTGTGATATAATGCGGTGCATCATCACAGATCCGGGGTGGCCAAGTCTATCGTGCCAAAGTAAGAATTTGGCCGATGTCGGGCACTTCAGGTGCTCCGTCAGGTTTGCTTCCTCTCTCCAAATTTTTGTATGGTAGAGGCCTGATGAGAGGCTCTCAAAACGTTCAAGTATGGTTTTAACTCCATTTTCTTGAGACGTTACATACAGTAATTCATTTTCTTTTACATTTGCTGTTTCCAAGTGGAATCCGTTAAGACGGATATCTTTGAAACTTAGTAAGTTTCTCTTGGAATTCGGAGAGTAAAGTGCATCTTTAATTTTTATTTTTGTTCCATTGGGGAGCAACAAGGTTGCATTCCCAGAACCTTCAATTATGTCCGATGGCCCTGAAATTGTGTTTACAGGGCTCTTATACGGAGTAATGCTATGAAAATAGCATTTGTGCTGAAGGATCGTATGTGTCGACGCGCTGTCTACTAAGCAGTCATGAGAGCATCCCATCTAAAAAGATGAGTAAACATTTGCATTCAGAAAAACTAAATTTTATTCAACAGAATTCAAATTACATAAAAGGTCTCATAAAATAGATTGTTCATAATAAAATGCTAAGATAAATGAAAACAGGCTAATTAAGCATATCATCTGACTCGAAGTCTTTGGCTGTGAACTTGACTGCATTGTTCGCAGCCACCAGGTTTGATTCAGCATTCTTTTTCTTGCTTTGTTTGTAAAGCTCCTGGAGATGCACTGGGGTGATTCGGGTTCAATATTACATATTTAATCCCCCATTTATCCCTATTTTGTGCTCATGTGATGCTACATTGTTCTCTAATTCATACGTATTTTCTACACATTTATTTATTAGAGAAAACACACTATTTGAGCACAAAACAGCATTTAACGAAGTATTTCTGCACTTTTTATATTTTTCCTAGCTTGGTCTCGATCTCACGATTTCAACGACTATTTATTTGTATTTTTCTGAGATATGTGCTAATTACTATGAATTTTTGAATGCAGAATACCATTTATTGGAAATAAAATAAACGCGCACGAATCTTGGCGCATGCGGTGGCAGCATCAGAGCGGCTCCCGATCAGATCGGACGGCTTAGAGAAGCGGGCTACGTGGATTTATCTGCGCCGTTGGATCGCGATCCAACGGCCATCAGCAGCGCAGATCAGAACGAAAGGCGGGGCGACGTGGCCTAACCGGATCCGTTGGATCGTGATCCTACGGCCCCCAGCGATCCCGACATTTTCAAACGAAGTCGACGATGTGGCTATTTAATAACCATCCGATGCCGATCCAACAGACCCCATCATCCCCCAACGCAGCGATTGTCGGGCGATTCCAGCGGCTACGTGGCGTCATCTGGGCCGCGTATAGAAGATCCAACGGTTCGCATCGCAGCGAACGAGAGCGGAGCGGGCGAAAGATTTGGGCGACGTGGCGCACCGGAGACCGTCCGATCTCATATCATATGGCGGAGATCGATTCCGAGCTGAAGTCGGAGATATCAACGCGGATGCGGGCGCGCACAGTTTTTAAAGCACACGTGTCGTGCCCACGTTAGATCCCGCATTTGATGGACGGCCTACAATTGCTCCGACTTGCGATGAACGGCTGAGATCGTTCAGCGGCTTAGCGGATCGGGTTTTGGGCGTAATTGGTGTGGGTTTCGACCCGCGAAGCATAGTAAACCCGCAAACCTATTATTTAAGGTATTCCTAGGGTTTTTGAGCGTAGACAAGCAGATTTTGGCGTATTTTGAGCGTATTGGAGGCTCTAGGAGCCGTATTTCGCCACCACAAAATTCTGTAAAATTTCAGAGGCTATTTTCTTATTTCCAGAGAGTTTTGGTGTCTTTTCAAGGATATTTGGTGATAAATTTCTTAACTTAAACCTCGTATTTGGTGATTTTCTATTGTATTTTGCTATTAGATTGATGTATTTTGCTATGAAACTTGTTTATTCTTGCACCATGAGTAGCTAAATTGTTATTGTGCATGGTTTGGCGTAGTTAGGGGATATGATGCGTGTTTATTTGGTTGTATTCCTTGTGCTAAATCGTTAAACGTCGTTAAAGTTGTAATCTTTGTTCGTAAATCGTCTTTTTCATCTTCCAAAAGAAGTGATTGAGTTGATGATCGCCCCAAAAGGGTGAGTTTTGATCTCCCCAAAAGGGAGTTTCATACCGTAGTTTTGATCTCTCCAAAAGAGAGTTTCATATCGTATTATAACTTTAGCGACGATCTTATTGAATATTGTGCTTGAACCCCCAAAAGGGTATCTTCCGATGAATTGCTCCCAAAAGGAGAATTCATTGAGTTATATTGGGTATTTTCCGGTGAATTGCTCCCAAAAGGAGAATTCATTGCGTTATACTTGTCAACCAAATTAATACGAATCATTGATCCTAACGAACCCATACCATGTGCATACTTTTTATAGATATTTTCTTACACGATTTTCCTTGTTCATATTGTTCACGTGTTCACATCACCATCATCGCCATCATCATTGAAGTGGTTAGTTTCTTTTCGTTGGGTTTCTATTTGATTTGAGTTGTGGTTGTAACAGATTTCCTCCTGAGGATTCGACATCTGGACTCCCAGATTATATTACTTGTACGGACTCTTGCGCTTGAGAGAGAGCACCTTTTTGGTCCCACCATGGGGTCCTGCACACTCTGGACCAGTGGCCTTTCATGCCACAGCTGTGGCACTGGTCTTCCCAATCCCTCTTGGGTGGGGGTGCATCATTTTTCTTATTATCATTCCTGCACCAGGTGAACTTGCGCTTCCCTTCATTCTCTCTGCTGTGGTGGGCCCTTGGCTCTTTTCTGTTGTCCCCCTTTCTATGGTCTTTCTTTTCTTTTATTGTCCCTCTTCTTTTTGGAGGAAGAGGCATGGTGAGCTTCTGGTAGGGGGCAGTGCCAGGAGGGCGCATGTTATGAGTGGCGAGGAGAAGCTCTCTATTTTGGTCGGCCATGAGCAAACATGACAGCAGCTCTGAATACTTGGTGAACTTACGTTCACGGTATTGCTGTATGAGTATCGCATCCTTTTCATGGAAAGACGTATACGTCTTTTCCAGCATGCACTACTGGAAAATTGTGCATTAGACACGGACAAATCCGTGGCTAATACCCTGAAATCCGTGGCTAAAAGACATTAGCCACGGACTTTTAGAAATTCCGTGGCTAATGTTCCGCGGGGAAAAGTGTAGTTGGAAATGCGAAAAATTCCGTGACCAATGAAAGAAATTACGTGGCGGAAACATTAGCCACGGAACATTAGCCACGAACATCCGTGGCTAATGTTTCCGTGGCTAAAAAATATTAGCCACGGACATCCGTAGCAATACACATTTTATTTGCCACGGACTTTTCGTGGCAAAAACTTTTTGCCATGGAAAAATTTCCGTGGCTGCTATAAATTAGCCATAAGAATCCGTGGCCATAGTAATTTTAACTGCCACAAAAACTCCATGGCAACAATAAGTTAGCCACGGTCTATTTCCCTAGATGACTTCCGTGGCTAATATGTATTAGCCACGGACTATCAGTGGCTAATTTATTTATTTTTTTTAAAAAATAGAAAATGCATAATCAAAATTCACAATTCACAAAAAACAAGAAATATCCATGTGTAATCAAAATTCACACAGTATTATCAACAAATTCTAATAAAAAAAGCAACAAAAGTTTCCACATATACGTAAAGTCCCCTCGGCCCCCTCAATACAAAAAGTTTCCACATCAGTTATCAACACAACGACACCTCGGCCTTCTCGATACAAAAAGTAAACTCTCAATCTAACTAAACTTAATAATCCCTCGGCCCCCTCAACATCACACCGAGAAAAAACAATTAAACCCTCAATGCTGATCTCCACCATGTCCACCCTTTTCGCCTTGCATACACAATTCTTGAAACAAAAATTGATACAAATAAGTATTTACAAAATACACGCTTTAAAAATGAAAATTAGCATTACAAGTTAGAAACGAAAATTAGCAACTCCATTATGCATGGTGTCTGTTAAAGTAAGACCAAATTAAATAAACACATGAAAAAAATTCAAGAATAATGTTGCCTTGACAATAACAGCCAGCAAGCAAACAAGTTCTAATGCAATGCATACTTATTAAGAGGAGAATAAGTATATAAAAGCATGTGTTTTCATGAACTTTGCATATAAAAGGGTTTTCATGTAGAATAAGTATACAAATAAGTATCAAAAGCATATAAAGATAACTTTGCATCAAACTCAAACCCATCAATTTGCATAAGAAAATAGATTGGATCAGAGTTTTCATGAACATCAACAAGCATCACAACAGAAGGTGGAATTAAGCAAAACAAAACCAACATAAATTACAGATAGGATCAGAGTTGGGGCTTTTGTCATTTGATAGTCATAAAGGCCGTCATGGGCCGTCGCTTATTGGGCAGCCAAGATTGTATCTTACAACATTTTGTATAGCCACACGGTTCAAGGAATTTTTCAAGCTATTTGTAAGTACTCTCTCCTACTTTCTATTTTGACACTAGGGGGTACTGAATAAGCAGTAAAAGTTCAAATTGATACAGCGCCAACCACGCATTATACCACTAATTCTAATCCAAATTAACCCTTAACCCTCTGGCAAGGCTAATTTGGACTGTTCCTTCAACGTTCTTATCCTATGAAAATGCGCACAAAATTGCACCTGCTTTACAACATCCTCAACACAACAGGTAAGGCCAATGTCCATTTTAATCCTCAATATCACAAAAATGTAAATATCATCTCAGCTTAAACCGAACTAAACCCTGAAGACAAAATTTCACTCTCCAATAAAAAAATGCAACTTGACATCCAAAATACCAATTCATACGCAATATGCTCCTAAAAGTTGGGTTTTACCAACAAAAAAAACAGAAACTGCATCAAATAGGGACGAGTAGTCGGGCAGTTTTCAAGATAATTTCCACATATCACTTTGCAGAATAGGAATTTAAACACCCTAGTCTTCTCACATGAATTGCCCAACTAAGCAATATAAATACTGGCCTTCCAACACCAATAATATTCTGCTCTTAAAAGTTCTGTTAAAATCTTTGAGCTTATTGTGATAACACCAAAGATGCAGTGAAACAAAGGTTTTAGCTTGTTGATCTAGTCAGCGTAAATTTATACAGTCATACTTGAGTTTATAAATCAACTTAATTAATTAATTTAGATTTCCATTTACTCATAATATGATATTTATATCTACATGATTGCTGATTTCATCTAGCTTTACCTAACCTAAGTATGAAAAAAGGAACATGGGCACATGTTGGCATCATCTCAAAAGCAACTGTTCAAGATTTGCAATCTTCTTAACAAAACTGTATGTTAGTTTAATCAGCAAAAAAACCCCTACATCAGATAGATGCCCCTTTGATTTATGAGCAGAAATTTAAGAATGCCTCCTGATTCCTTCCAGTTTAATTGACTGATCAAAAAAACTTTTACCAAGACTCAACGTGGAGCTGTAGCCCTGTTGGAACTCAGAAAATTTTATATACAGATATTTTCAATATCAATAATGAAGATAGTTTTAAATTTTCATTGACTTGTGGTGGTGTGATCTATTCTAGTCGATAATTAACAAAATGTATTACTTCAAATTTATGCATCATATGCACACAAAAAAAAATTCTTCCGCAATTTACGGAAATTTTTTGCCGAACAAATTCAAAACAACTATGGAAAATGAAAGAATAAAAGCAGCATGACGTAAAATGACATGGTCTTGAAAACTTTCATGTCAATTTTACGGCAATTTTCCTAAACAATGCTTCTTCTCTAGATTGCACAAGCCACAAGTGTCAACAGATTGCCATGCACCAATGACTAACATGTCGTGAGTTGTTGCATAGATTGATGGAGGTGGACATGAGAGGATGAGTTGTCCACCTCAACACAAAAGCTGTACTCATGGGAAAGGCATGAGAACTTTCAAACCAACACAGGGCAATTGAGAGCTCATGTGTTGAATGCCTTTGCCCTCGTCTGCACATGAACCCTTGGATGTTGCACTAATATATGAAGCTAAATTACACAGACCTAATAGAAGAGACTGAAACAAATGCAACCAACATTAAATTTATACTTAATATGAACAATATTATTAAACATAAGTTATTACTTACAAGCAGCTGCTTATTCTTCTCCAGCTTATTCATATCAGCATACTTGGGGTGGGCCTACGTAAATGTGCGCTCCACCAATGACTCCAAATCTGGCTTGCCCTAAAAACAAATAGATAGGGCTGTTGACGAACGAGCTTGAACGAGCTTGAACATGGAGCTTGGTTTTGTTCATGAACAAAATCCATGTTCAAGCTCTGTTCGTTTACTAACCGAGCTCTAAAAACATGTTCAAGCTTGTTCGTTAAGCTTACCGAACGAACGTAAATGAACGTAAACGAACATTTACCGAGCTTGTTCACGAGTAGTTAATCGAACGTTCTGTTCGTTAACAAGACTTTTCGAGCTTGTTCGTGAACCTGTTCAGGAACATGTTTGTGAACACAAATCAATCTTGTTCATGAACATATTTTCAATCAAACAAACGAACGTCAATTTTTTAATCAGGAATAATAATATTTAAACATTATTGCCAATGACTAAATCAATTAAATAAAAGGATTAAATATTTGCAAGACAAAAATAAACAAATCCAGCATAATAGCTCCATATATACCATTACAAGAATATATTCCAAGCATAATAAAAAAATATAGTATTTGTCTAAATGTACTATTTTCGGTACATGTTCGTTCACGAACACTTAACGAGCTTGTTCATGAACATCACTTAACGAGCTTGTTCACGAACACGTAACGAGCTTGTTCATGAACATAAATGAACGAACACGGTTATGTTCAAGCTCTGTTCGTTTACTAACCGAGCTCTAAAAATCTGTTCAAGCTTATTCATTAAGCTTCCTAAACGAACGTAAACGAACATGTACCGAGCTTGTTCACGAGTAGTTCGTCGAACGTTCTGTTCGTCAACAGCCCTACAAATAGATAAATAAATAGGCTGACAGACATATATCCCATTATAACATAATATATGCTAAAAATTAAATTTGAACATATAACCTGTAGGACCAAATCGTGGGCATGTTTGGTGTAGCTCTTGGAGCCGGCATGATGATTATACTCTCGTGTCTTTTCGCGGTTCACCTTGACGATATCCGCAATCCTCTTTAAAAAAAGCATGTTAGCCAAATGGATATTAAAACGTATTAAAATGGACCAAAATTGAACCATACCTTCTCATTTGCCGACTCCCAATAGACACAGTATCCAAAGAACTAGAGGGGATCTGCTCGGGCGTCCATATGCCACCAGCGCTCCCAGTCTTCTGTGTAACCCGACCAGATCCTCCCCTTCAATTAATTACGCAACTGGACCAACACATCCTTTATCTTCTTCTTAAAACAAAACTCACATGCGTTTGGGTTTCCATCCAGCACGTAATGCCTCTACGAAAAAACACATATACAAATTATATACATAATGAAAGTAATAAATTGAAATATATCAGACTTACGTTAATGTAGCGCCAACATATGACCAAATTTTCAAATCTTTGATCAGATCAACCGAGGCAAATGTTGAAGAAATCACCCCTTTTGGCCAATGTAGCCAAAAAAACTCGTAAACTTGCCCCCCACACTTTCCAATGGGGGCACTATAGCTCCACTGGATGACAACTCGCTGCCCTTCTGGTGGAATCAGGTGCGAGGGCATGTTGTATCCTCGTCCAACCTTGGGTGGCTTCTCACTGCCTGCAAAAAAATGATATTATCTTACAATATAAATAACATGTTATATAATATGTTCTTATTTAACATAATTGAAATATGTTTTCATACCCTTTCGCTGGAAGGATTCCTCTCTAGCAGCAATCATCCTAGCATTTGACACGGATGCCAACAAATCTAAAACCTCCTGGCATTCATCCATAACAATCTTTGGGACCGTGCCAACCTATCAGCCTTTGCAGCAGGTGGTAAAGGGGAGTCCCCTACACTGGCATCATATGGCATGAACTGTACCGTCTCGACAGGAATCTGTGTAGAATAACTGGCAACATGGGAGGAGGCAATAGCCTGAGTACCTATCGGTATATCCTCTAAGCCGCATGCATCCATATGACATGCTGACGACTGCTGGCCTGAAATGTATGCATTTAGCAATTAGTCATCCAACGTAGTAATAAATGCAATAATTAAGCTGCAGACATGATATAATACACATATATGCATACCTGATCATGTGGGCTGAGAGATTGGGGCAGCGGTCTCGCCTGTTGTCGACTGCTGGCCTAAAATGCATGAATTAGCAATTAGTCATCCAAAGTAGTAATAAGTGTAAATTAAGCTGCAGACATGATATAATACCCACATATAATACCCACATATGCATACCTGATCCGGTGGGCCGAGAGGAGGGGGCTGGTGCTCCAGATTTAAGAGCATCCCTCAGTCTCTTCATCTGCACTTTTAAAAAAAATCTATTATTTTGATCATTTTTCATGTCAATTAGTAAAACATTCATTTCCACGTCAAAAGAGAAAAAAGTGACCCTATGGCAGTATAGTTACTGAATCCTAAATACATTTCAATGACAGCTCTAATGCCTCTTATTTGAGATTATGACTTGTAGCGAGAAGGATGTGTTCATTATCTCAAACAAGAACGGCTTTAAGAGGGCCGAACCATTAAGAATGGAATCGGAATCATCGCTTTCTTTCCATAAATTATAACAAAATTAAACTGATTCAATATTTATATATTTCTGGGTAAATTCCTCCAACTTTCCACATATTATGGCCAGTGTTTCTCTAAACATCTTTGAACTATGATATTATCATCACCATCTTCCTTAATTCATGCATCCTCTTATATATCAATCAGCAATACTTAAAAGTACTTACATACAGATATGCTTTTCCTATTTAGCTTCAGTATGATAGAGCTTCATCACAGAATTACTAGCATGCAAAACAGATAGACTAAAGTTGGCTTTAGATTTAAAAATATGCATATTCCTTTCCCCGCACAACATCCATACTATTGCCATAACATATAGATCCCATTCCACCTGAACTGATTTGGAAATGAGCTCTATCTCTCCCAATATGTCCACATAGACTGCACAGATTTAAAAGAGCAATCAGTGACGCGCACAATCGCAGCATGTTCCCTCTATCAGCATATCAACTACTCATGAGGTGCACGCAAATGTCGTTTCAAGGCGTAAACGATTAAGATGACGTCAAGTTCTTTGATCATTATTGGAACTTTCTATATCTGAATATTAGAGCATCCCACATGAACTGAAGCCCGATGCATAATATCATGCAGTCAATACTAGCGTAGAGTAGCACGTGATACATCGATACTCTACTTCACAATTATGATAAAAAGGCCACTGAGCCCACTCTTATTACATTTTGATCCATACATATGGTGTATAACAATATGATTATTATCAATGCTGTAAAACTATATATCCTTGTAATTAAATTTTCATTCATAATCCTACATATAAGAAACCAACCTTGGCCATCTGCAGTATTCATTGTATTACAGGGTACATTACCTTATGAATGGCCATGGATCTACAAATACTCGGCAAAGAAGCTAGAAGCAGAAATGAGCTAACAATAATGGCAAAGGTAGTGATGTAATAATTGCTAGCCATTCTTGCACAAAAATAAAAGATGGTGAGCACAAAACAAGAATCTAATTTCCAAGACATTCACAAAGGAAAAAATGACAGAAAAGGACACAACTTTGTTGCATGATACATGATGTGTTGAGATCCTTCTATATCATCATGTTTTCCATTTGTCCACAGTCTTCCTTTTCCTTAAGATTTTTTTGGCTTTTCTGCCCTTTTGGTAATTTCTTTTGTCAACTTAAACCAGAAATCAACTTACCATACCACGTGATTGAACTCATATAATTCATAGGTATTAGTCGAATCAACTAATAGCAGTCATCAATAACAAAGACAACCTGTGAATTTTTTGCATTGAACTAATTTCCTTATGATGCAAAAAGATCCAATGTTGATTAAAAGCAGATGGAGATCCAATTTGTACTTTAAAAGCATGCAGGGATGATGGGTTGATGCTCCATGCTAGAAGTGTCAATATTGAACTAAAACTTAAAGTAAAGGTTGGAATTTAAAAGATGTTGCCAAATAAGAGGGAGGATACTAAATAGGATCAGAAAGAGGGAGATGTGTAAGAAAAATTCACATTCTATGCAAAGCAAATAAGAGATTTTTTTTTCAAAACAGTGTTATCAACTGGAAGATGCCATTCACAGAACCATCATCATGAACATGTCATATGGGCTTGCCTAAAATGTTTGAAACAGAACTGTCGGCTGAGGGAAACAACAAATTAATAGTTGTTAAAAGAAAAGAGTGTATTTCAAAAGCAAACATGATTTTAATTGAATTTAAACAATATCAAAGATTTGGGGTAATTTCCAAATACGAAAGCAACTTTTTGTGATCAATTAGTTATCATTAATGTCTGCTAGTACTAACTAATGAAGTTGAATTTATTATAAGGTATGAAATTAATGAATGGTGTTAATATATATTTGAAACATCTAATGGCTCAAATCAGTCCCAGTGGAAAAGATATTGGTGATATTGTAGGTAATAGATATTTACCCAACAGAAAATGCTTAATAGAACTATGTGGATGAAGTGGTGGTCTTGGTGGATTGTTGGTGTAGTGTTGTATACCTTGAAGACATGCATATAATTTTACAAACGAATACAAACTGTGCAATTAATAGTAAAGCATGAAGGAATGAAAATATTTGGACTATTTTTCAATTAGGGGAATATATACAAATCAAAATTGAAAATTCATTAAATGTAACTTAGCTTATGCAAATATCACCTCATACAAGCTAAATTGAAATTTGTAAATGAAACATAATACCCATAAAATACCAATGTATTCAAGTTCCCAGCATTCATACCTTATCAAAAATAAGGGCAGTGACCAAAATACCTTTGTCTAATCCAACCCATTTCTCTTGTTATACTTATAATGAAGTGTGAATACATAAATTATCTAAATCCTTTAATAGTAAAACTGCAACAATCTTGTCATGTGATGTCACTTTGCTAGCTACCAAGTCAATCTATTTGGTGTGCTAAACAACAAAGATCATGACATATGCCTTATGAATCACGTGATGTTACAACCAGGCATGTTTGAACATGCTTATGGATACAAGTAGTGGCAATTTTCACACCTGGTTAAGCCCATTTCATAAGAAAGTTGCATAAGAAAAAAAAAATTCATTCACATTCCCCAAGCTTCAACTAAATTTCCTACAAAATTCTTGATCTTCTGCCTCCTCTTATTTCAATTGAATGTAATTTCTTAGCATGGTACATTGCAGAGAATTGTTTTAGTCAGGTTTCTGCTTTTGGGAGTTAAGCAAAGCCAACACTACATATTAATGTCTCACACTAGCATCCATATCTGAGCCATACAGTTTGCCTTACAAACCAAATTCATCTCTAAAGCACAAAATAAGTAAAAGAGCAAAATAGAATCATGTTTCCCATGAAATTCAAGTCATGAGTAGTTATCAGCTTAAATTCAATTGCAAATTACAACATACTGTTGTCAATCTTAGATAACCATGACAGGAACTTCTAAGGATGTCATCAATTTCCAGAAATCCACAGATTATAGAGACCCGCCTATTTTCATAGGGATAGCTTTATCCAATAATATGACTGCATTCTAGCCTTCAGTAGTAAATATTATAGAACTAATGTCAAAACTAAATTTGAGGAATTAATCAACAACCTTCATCACAAGATAGAAACCATGAAAGAAAATTCAATATTTTGTTAATATCAAAACTAAATTTGAGGAATTTCCAAACAATGAAGGAAAAATCAAAATCAGAACCTTGTCGTCATCGTCAGAGAACAGCGTCGCCGGAGTTATCATAGTCAGAAATCCCTAATTCGTTCGGTCGGCTCGCCTGCGGAAAGAAAAAGCCCTAATTTGTTAGAAAGAATATAGATAGAGAGAGTGTGTGTGAGAAAGGGGCCGCCGGAACCGGAGCTGAGGGCCGTGGAGCCGGAGATGAGCACCGTAGCTGAGGTTGAAGACAACGGTCCTAGCGGGAAGCATCTTCAAATGGGGAAAGAGCCATTGGATTTAACTCGAGCGTTGGATGAGGGAGAGCTTCAATCTGGACCCTTCATCTCCATATGATCTGAGCCGTTGGAGGCCTTCAAGTGCAATTATTTCAACCGTCCGATATCAGGACATTTGCTACTTTGATCCTGGACAGTCGGATCTCAACGGCCTTGCTTCCGCTCCTCGCTACAGCTGGAGAGACAAGCGACGAGAGATTCTAACAGAATGCTGTTAGAATCTCCAATCCACAATAAAGAGGGGAAAATCCAATTGTTAAGCCATCGTTTAATCAATCAAAGTAATCTCGTAGAGATTTCTCCTCATTTCCATTTTGTTCTTCTTTTATTCTTTCTACTTTGTTTGTTTTCTTTTCCTTCGATTTTCTATCCTTTTCAGTGAAATGCCTCGAAGATCCAAGCGTGGAGAGGACGAGGAGCCGGCGGCGACCTTGGAGCAGCAGGAGGAGGGGATCGATCCTCCACAAGTGGTATCAGAGCCAGTGACGAACCAATGGGAGGGCCCAAACAACGAATCTCACGGAATAGATGAGGATTCATGGACGGAGAGATTTCAACAGGTGGAAGACGGGCAGAAGACGACACACCTCCTCATCCTTCAACAACAGCAGTATTTAGAAAAGCTAATACAAGATCAGCATGAGCATCAAATTCGCACACAGCATCAATGGAATCTCATCCAGGATCAGCTGCAGCAGCAAGTAAGCATCAATGATAAACACTCCTCTGACATCAACACTCTCTCTGGTAAGCTGGCTGATCTTTTGAAGAACCCTATGCAAATAATACCATGTCATATGAATCCGGGGAATAGAAATACAGGCAATTTTGCAAACTTGACTTTCAATGGAGATGGGTCAGTTGACCATCGTGGTGGATAGAACAACAATTCCAAGGATTGCATTCCCAAGGGATTGAGACCTGATTTCCCTATTTTCACTGGAGGAGAAGAGGTGATTCAATGGGTTAACCAGGTGTTGCAAATATTTGAGTATTACAAAACTGAAAGAAATGAGTGGGTTAGAATCTGTGGGTTCTATATGAGAGAAGAAGCCTTAGTGTGGTATGAATGGACAAAAGATAGCATTGAATTTTTTTCTAACTGGGAAACCTTTAGGAGAGCTGTACTCAGCAGGTTTGGGCCTCCTGAAATGGTGAGGCCCTTTCAAGCATTCTCCAGTTTGAAGCAGGAGGGCACAGTTAGAGAGTTTTTAAAAAAATTGGAGAAGGTGATGGGATTCCTGGATAGGCTGCCTAGGGATTACATACTTGACAAGTTCATTGGGGGGTTAAAGGATGAGATCCGTTTTGAAGTAACAGCAATGGATCCACCAGACCTTCAGCAAGCAATTCAGTTGGCAAAATTTTTTGAGGAGAAGGTGACATTGGCTAAGAAAAGTTATAGGCCTAATGTTTTGACAGGAGCAACTGCTAGACCCTACAACCCCAACTCTAATAATTCAACAGGAGTGGTCGGGAGTGGGAACCCTGGTAACTATACCCCAATTGCTAGGAAGTTAACCCCTGAGGAAATACAGCATAAAAAGAGAAACCATCTTTGCTTTGCTTGTGATGAGAAGTGGAGTAGGGATCACAAATGTAAGAAGTTATATAGTGTGGAGGGAATTTATGATGAAGATGACCCAGATTATGAGACTGCTGAAGAGGATGATCCTTCAATATGCCTAGAAATGACAGGTAAGGACACAGGGAGAGAAGAGCATGCAGTAGCTATATCCCTACATGCCATGAATGGCATACAGGCAGCCCATACCCTGAGGTTGGAGGGGAGTATCAAGGGACAGTCAGTCCAAGTACTTGTTGATTCAGGTTCAACTCATAGCTTTATCAACCCAAAGCTAGTGAAATGTCTAGGCCTGGAGGTAGAACACTCAAAAAACTTTAATGTGGTGGTGGCTAATGGAGACAAGCTTGAGGGGTCTGGAATTTGTAGAGGAGTCATGCTGAGATGCCAGGGTATAACAGTGCCTTTGGACCTCCTAATATTGCTTATGGGAGGCAATCAGATTGTGTTGGGTGCCCAGTGGCTTGAGCAATTGGATGACATTGTGATGAACTTCAAGAAGCTACAGATGAAGTTCCAATTTAAAGGCAAAGAATGTACTTGGCAGGGGACTAAGGAGGGAGCCCAATTGGTAGGGGAAAAACAGATGAAGAAAACATTAAGACAGGAAGGTGGAGTGGGCTATATAATACAGTTAAAGTCATTGGAGTTAGCTAATACCTGTGAGCAATGTACCCTTGAGCAATCAATGGAGCAAAACCCAAAATTACAATGGCTCATTGATAGTTATTCAGCAATATTTGAGGAACCAAAGAGTCTCCCACCTAAAAGACAATGTGATCACCACATTCCATTGGTAGAGGGAGCCAAACCAATCTGCATACGTCCCTACAGGCATGCTCATTTTTTGAAAGGAGAAATAGAGAAGCAAGTAGGAGAAATGCTGAAGTCTGGGGTCATTCGTCCAAGCACCAGCCCCTATGGTTCACCTGTGGTCATGGTGAAGAAATCAGATGGCTCGTGGAGAATGTGTGTTGACTATAGGGCTCTGAATCAACAGATAGTTAAAGACAAGTTCCCCATCCCAATAATAGATGAGTTGTTGGATGATCTCCATGGGGCCGTAGTATTCTCCAAATTGGATCTTCGTTCAGGATATCATCAAATCAGGTTGAACGAAGAAGACATCTTCAAGACAGCTTTTCGTACTCATGACGGACACTTTGAGTTTGTGGTGATGCCATTTGGACTAACAAACGCTCCGTCAACCTTCCAATCCTTGATGAACTATGTCTTCAGGTCAGTCCTGAGAAAATTTGTCCTTGTCTTCTTTGATGACATCTTAATTTAAAGTGCAGGCATGCATGAGCACTTAGCCCACTTGGAGGAAGTCTTTAAAATCCTGTTAGAACAACAGCTATATGTCAAGCTCTCTAAGTGTCAATTTGGCCAAAGCTCTGTGGATTATTTGGGCCATGTTATATCAGGCAAAGGAGTGGCTGCTGACCCTAAAAAAATTGAAGCAGTTGTGGCTTGGAGTGAACCAAAATCCATTAAATCCTTGAGGGGATTCTTAGGACTAGCAGGGTATTACCGTAAATTTGTAAAGGGGTTTGGTGGCATAGCTGCACCCTTGACAAATATGCTCAAAAAAGGAGAATTCAGATGGAGCACTGAAGCAAGAGTGGCCTTCCAAAGACTCAAGGAGGCCTTGGTGACAGCCCCAATATTAGTACTGCCAGACTTCTCCAAGGAGTTTGTGGTTGAATGTGATGCTTCTGGCCAAGGCATTGGAGCTGTTCTGATGCAAAACAATCAACCCCTAGCCTACCTGAGCTCAAAACTGAAGGGTAGAAACCTCCTCCTGTCAACTTATGAAAAGGAATTACTGGCTTTGATTGTGGCTACAAAAAATGGGGACATTATCTGCTAGGGAGGAGATTTATCATCAGAACTGATCATAGAAGTCTTTGCTATTTGTTGGGTCAAAGACTACACCATGGCATACAAAGTAAATGGCTAGTCAGATTACAACAATTTGACTACAAATTAGAGTATAAGCCTGGAAGGGGCAATGCAGCAGCTGATGCCATATCTAGGGAATCTGAAGGTTGTGAAACATTGCAGGAAGGTTTCTTCTTAGCCTTTGAACTGTCAGATGCTCAAAGTGATTGGTTGCTGGGTATAAGGAACATGGTTATCCAGGATTCTTTTTTTCCAAAATTTGGAGAGGAAACTGCAACTGGAGGGGGATGGAACTACTCAAGTAAGGAAATTTGATGGTATCTACTATTATAAGAACAAGATTCTAGTGAACCCCAATAATCAGGAAGTTATCAAAATTTTGCTGAATGAATATCATGGAACACCACTAGGGGGTCACTCAGATGCCACTAGGACCTTGCATAGAATGAAGGAGGTATTTTATTGGGAGGGCATGAGAAGGGATGTTCAGCAGTTTGTTAAAGAGTGTGATACTTGCCAAAGGAACAAATCTGAGAATGTGGCCTCTCCAGGACTATTACAACCTCTTCCAACTCCAGATCAGATTTGGGAAGACATATCCATGGACTTCATACTTGGATTGCCACCTTGTGGGGATGTAGGAGCCATCTATGTGGTAGTGGACAGGTTAACTAAGTATGCCCATTTCTTCAGTATCAAGTACCCCTTTTCTGCTAAGGACATAGCCCAGATTTTTTTCTCTAGGGTATTTAAACTACATGGTATGCCAAGGACTATTGTAAGTGATAGAGACCCAACCTTTACAAGCCTGTTTTGGAAAGAGTTGTTTACATTACAGGGTACCACATTGGCATTTAGCTCTGCATACCACCCACAATCAGATGGGCAGACTGAAATCACTAACAAGAATTTGGAATGTTATTTGAGATGCTTTTGTGGCCATAAACCTAAGGAATGGCCCAAATGGATCCCTCTTGCGGAGTATTGGTTCAATACAACTTGGAAAGCTCCTACTCAACTGACTCCATTTGAAGCTGTCTATGGTAGAAAGCCTCCTAACTTGCTCAGCTATGTTCCACAAATCTCCAGGGTGCACACTGTGGATGAAGAGCTGTTTTCAAGGGAAGTGGTGATGCAACTCCTCAGGGACAATTTAAGGAAGGCCAAGGAAAGAATGAAGAGATATACTGACTTGAGGAGGTCAGAGAGTGTGTTTGAAGTGGGCAACTGGGTTTATCTGCGACTTCAACCATATAGACAAATTAGTGCATCCATGAGGAAACCCAACAAGCTGAGTCCCAGGTACTATGGACCATATGAAATACTGGAGAAGATAGGGCAAGTGGCCTATAAGCTGAAGATGCCTCCAACCACAAAAATACACCCAGTATTCCATGTCTCACAATTAAAGGGAAAACTTGGAAATTCTGCGGTGCTCCAAACTGATCAACCATGCTTTACTGAAGAAATAATTGATGAGCCAGACAAGATCTTAGACCGCCGGACTATCCACTCTAAGAAAGCCTTGGTTTCTCAGGTGTTAATCAAATGGAGACAGCGGGGAGAAGACGAAGCTACTTGGGAGAATTACTGGGATTTGGTGAAGAGGTTTCCAAGTTTCGATCTTGAGGCAAGATCGAAAAATGGGGGAAGCTATGTGAGAAAGGGGCCACCGGAACCGGAGCCGAGGGCCGTGGAGCCGGAGATGAGCACCGTAGCTGAGGTTGAAGACAACGGTCCTAGCGGGAAGCATCTTCAAATGGGGAAAGAGCCGTTGGATTTAACTCGAGCGTTGGATGAGGGAGAGCTTCAATCTGGACCCTTCATCTCCATATGATCTGAGCCGTTGGAGGCCTTCAAGTGCAATTATTTCAACCGTCCGATATCAGGACATTTGCTACTTTGATCCTGGACCGTCGGATCTCAACGGCCTTGCTTCCGCTCCTCGCTACAGCTGGAGAGACAAGCGACGAGAGATTCTAACAGAATGCTGTTAGAATCTCCAATCCACAATAAAGAGGGGAAAATCCAATTGTTAAGCCATCGTTTAATCAATCAAAGTAATCTCGTAGAGATTTCTCCTCATTTCCATTTTGTTCTTCTTTTATTCTTTCTACTTTGTTTGTTTTCTTTTCCTTCGATTTTCTATCCTTTTCAGTGAAATGCCTCGAAGATCCAAGCGTGGAGAGGACGAGGAGCCGGCGGCGACCTTGGAGCAGCCGGAGGAGGGGATCGATCCTCCACAGAGAGAGAGAGAGATAGAGTGACGGATCTCGCTGATTTTCGTCGCTCGAGATAGACGGATCTCACCGTTTCCGATCGCTGATGGCTTTCGTCGAGAGAGAGAGAGAGAGAGAGAGAGAGAGAGAGAGAGAGAGAGAGAGAGAGAGAGAGAGAGAGAGAGAGAGAGAGAGAGGTTTCCAATCGCCGATGGCTTTCGTCGAGAGAGACGGATCTCGCCGTTTTCGATCGCCGCTGGTTTTCGTCGAGAGAGAGAGAGAGAGAGGTTTCCAATCGCCGCTGGCTTTCTTCGCGAGAGAGAACGAGAGAGGTTTCCGGAGAGAGGAAAAGGGTTTAGATTTGCCACCAGAGGAAATGGGATAAGAGACACGAGAGAGAGAGAGAGAGAGAGAGAGAGAGAGAGAGAGAGAGAGAGAGAGAGAGAGAGAGAGAGAGAGCGGAATTATAATTGCGGAATTATAATTTTTCATTATAAATTTTTAGTATAAGGTTTTTGTTCTCCCGCCAGAACTAGGCGCGCGAGATATTTCGACAATTCCGTGGCTTATATACATTTGCCAGGGACTTGCAGTGGCAGTTACAAATATCAGCCACTGATTATTACGTGGCAATTACGTTACTCTAACGGAAAATCCAGGTAATGATATATCTGTGGCTAGTACTTAGTTGCCACAGAAATTCCGTGGCTGTTACTTTATTAGCCACGAAAAAGTAGCCACAGAATATTCTGTGGCTAATTAAGAAACAGTTGCCACGGAATCATTCCGTGGCAGATGTTCTGTGGCTAATGTCCAATTTTCCAGTAGTGATGCGATCTTCTGAGACTTTTCACCACACAACTTCAGGCGTGAGGTGATGCTAAAAAGTGCTGAGTTGTACTCAGCAATGGACTTAAAGTCATGTAGTCTCAGGTTCTCCCACTCGTATCTCGCCCTTGGGAGTATAACATCTTTCTGATGTTTATACCTATCCTCAAGGGCGGTCCATAGCTCAAGTGGATCTTCGACCGTAAGGTACTCAGCCTTTTTAGGTCTTGTCCACGTTGCGGCGAATATAGATGATGGCTTGCGCCTTCTCTATATCGCTAACATTTTCTTTTTCAGTCACAGCAATAATGAGGGACTTTGCTCGCAGGTGAAACTTTACATCTAGCTGCCAGCTTAGATAGTTTCTACCTGATGCATCCAGCACTTCGAAGTTAACGCTTGCAATTTTAGCCATTTATCTAGCAGAGCACAAACATGCATGAATTAATAATTAATCAGAGAAAACATTTTCATGCGGAGGCAATATTTAAAGAAATGCTAAATGTGTGGATCGGCCAGTCCCACAAGAAAGAGTCCAAAAAGTCCACAGTCCAAATTATACAAATTTGCAGCTTTAAAGAATGAAAATACAACTTTGGAAACCCCGTGGGTCCCATAAGAGATCTCCAGCTTCAAGCGTGGCCTCCGACTCCATGGAAGTTGGTCTTCTTTCTTTGACATTTACATAAAGTCCTCACTACAATTTCTCTCAAAAATAAAAGAAAATTGCGGGAAATAAACTGTGGGACTAAACGGCCGATCCAAAAACCACATTTAGCAATTCATGCAGAAATATTGTGCTCATCAACATTTTCAAACATCACAGACAGTTATATCACATGAGGATAAAAATATTTAATCACTTAATAATTATTGGACCACTGGGCAACGTCATACACAGTTAGGTTAGGTGACTAACGACAGAGCGGTCGCATGATCTTCCTAATTATTAAGTTTTAAATATGATGCACAACCACGCATATAATATCCACATAATTTGCCAGAGATGTAAAGCATGTAAAAGGAATTACGATGCAAGGGTTGTAAAGTAAATGGGTTTAATCAATTAAATTGATTAAGTGCCCAAAATAAACATTTTCTTTGTCTGAGGAAAAGAGGTTCCCTCATCATCCCAAATGTTCCCCAAATATCCCAAAAAGCCTTTGCCTGCCCGATAGTAGTCCCGTATTATACCGTGATTTTTCACGAATTTCATGCCCTTAAACGCCCTTTTAAAATTGATTTTTAGCCCAAATGGTTCTTTTTAAGGCTTGTTTATAGCCTTTGCGCCTCCCCCAGTTTTTTTGAATCAAATGGCCTGCGGGCCGAAGCCCGCAGCCGGCCGGCGGGCTTCGGCCCTCATGAGAAAATTTTTTTTTTCAAATGGCCTGCGGGCCGAAACCCGCAGCCGGCCGGCGGGCTTCGGCCCGCAGGAGAAAAAAATTTTGCGATTTTTTTTTGTGTTGGGCTGCGAAAAGGCCCAATAGGGCCTAGGGTTTTGTTGGGGGCGGCGGCGCCGCCGTCCCCCCTTGAAGCGGGAAGCGGTGGGGGCTGCCGCCCCCCCTACAGGGGGGAGCGGCGGCGGGCAGGGCCGCCGCCCCCCCTGCAGGAGGGGGTGCGGCGGCCGCCGCCCCCCATGTAGGGTGGAGGGGGACGGCGCGGCGTGCGAGGGGGGGCCGGCGGCAAAAACGACGGAGGGTAAAATTTTTTTTAAGGGTATAGCCCTAAAAATTGTATTTTTGGGATGAACGGTCCGTCGTTTTCAAGGCGACAAATAGTCCCCATATCGATCTTGCGAGATCTAGGGGAGGGACAATCATACGTACGATTAAAAACATCGTGTTTTTACCTCTATATCCGTCCTCCGGATATAGCGACGGTTGCACGAAGCCCTACGCGGATGACGACGCTCGATTGAGGAAGCCTTGCACCGCGCTCGTGGATCTCCCATCTCGCCTTCGCCTTCGCCTTCGCAACGAACGGAAAAATTTTTGTGGAAAGAAAAATATTTAGAGGCTCGTGCTGATAACGTGTTATGAATCAACTGTTTGGGGAGGAGCCCCCAACTCTGTATTTATAGCCAAAGGGGAGAATACAAAATGGGTTTACAAAGATATGGGCATATCTCTAAGATAGCCCAGAATCTCAACCAACCCGGTTAATTAACCGTTCACAACATATTCTATATTCTTCCTAAATTATTACACTCTATTAAATCTTTGTTATTCCAGTTAACACATACAATCATATGATTTTTATTACATATTTACCTTTTGAGTTCTACTTGAAATTTTTAGTTTCTAAGCCAGCCTTGTTAAGTCGGAGATGTTGCGTTTGGCTCTAGACACTGATTAGAAGTGATTAGACGTCTGTATTGAGGTGCTGCCACCAAATTGGACAGCACATGGCTAGTGTTGACCAATTTGGTTATTATTATTATTATTTTCGTTCATCGAAAAGCAGGAAACCGCGTCCGAAGGCTGGCTGGCAGTCCGACGCAAGAGCCCGGACGAGCCACCACACTAGCTACACTGGGGGGGTTACACATAGGGGGACTGGGTAATGGGTTTCGAACCCGGGACCTCACACCTGAAGTCCCGGGTTCTCACCCGGGTGCAAATGCGCCAAAGGCGCTCCGCAATTTGGTTATTTTTTAATACATCGAAAAGAAGAAATCGGACAGTCGACCTATCACAAGGGAAGGATGGCGAATACACTAAGCTTAGTCTCCATCATTAGCTATCGAGCTTATTTTGTGGTGTTTCCTTGAAACTACAGCATCAACAACTTAAAACCAATATATTTGCATATCTTTAAATATCAGTCATTGGAGACAGATTTTTGCATGGCTAGAGATGAGGTAAGTGTTGGCGGATGATTTCCGGTAATCAGTAAGGTGGAGCTGATGTGATCGCATGTAACGACTTGTAATTTTCAACACTTCAATTTACTTATTTTTACGTATTTTAAAAAAAATAAATTTTACTTTAAAAATGTTAGTCAAGAGTTTTATAACAAAACTGATTTCAAAAATTCTTATAAATTTTTTTTGGAACACTAGGCTAATTATAAAGTATTTCAGTATTTTCAGATTTCCTCAAATACTCAAAAACGTTTCGATAAAAATTCATTTTCAATAATTACCGTTTTAGGTCGACGAATTTATTTTCCATTCAAACAATTTCAAAACGTTTTCAAACTTCTACAGTAGCATCATATGATCATTTAGGGCTCCCCACATTAATTTCAGAATTTTCGGATATCATTTCAGCTTAGAACCCGCAAACCAACTTTCTAAACGATTTAGCTTAAAACTTGTATTTCCGTAGCTCAAATCCCAAAATGGATCTTGTAGTCGCGATCCTCGCGTCGATACGATCCCGTTGGTATGTTTTCGTAATTTTTCGGAGTCGTTTGTGAAAACGGGCATGTATTCCTCCGGTTTTCACTAATTACATTCACTAATTACAATTCTACATTTACTAAACTACTTTTACCTAATTACTTCTACCCTAAACCCTCAACCAACACCCTTAATCAGCCTCCCCTTAGCTAGTGACATTCAAGGGTGTTGGATCTCACCCACCCTCTTTAAGATTAGTGTTCCCCCCTAATTACAATTTCACCACTAGCTAACCCTATAAATAAACCCCTCTTCTCTGAATTTAACTCACACAATAACACTTTTACTCTCTCTCTCCTGATAATTTTCGAACGACTGCTCATTTTTTTTCGCGCTCTCAGCCTCCCTCACTTTTGCACTCCATCACCCTCTCACGCAACCACTCTCCGGCGGCCTCGACCCGTGCCTCGCCGCCGACTGCCGCCCTCCGCCGCTTCGTCCGCCGCCGTCTGCCGTTACAGCTCCCTTCGAACGACGAGAACCGTCGCGAGGCACAGCAGCCCGCCGCCGCGAAGCCCTCGAGCTCCCGCCGCCTTCACTCGCCGCCCTCCGTCCGTCGAAGACGCCGACCACCTCTTCGC
Organism: Scilla litardierei; assembly: GCA_030789695.1. NCBI lineage: Eukaryota > Viridiplantae > Streptophyta > Magnoliopsida > Asparagales > Asparagaceae > Scilla > Scilla litardierei. The sequence continues at coordinate 109,026,064 of CM061130.1, read as the reverse complement.
CACCTCCGACGAGGCCTCGACCGCCGCCGTGTCCCTCCGAGCGCCGACCGCCGTCGACAGTAGTTCCCAGCGCCCCGTCACCGTCCCCAAGCACCGACGACGAGCTCCAAGCCCTCCGCCGCCGCCTACACAGCCCCAGAGCTCCGCCGCCTCTTTCTCTGCCCCACGCCGCCACCGGAGAGCTCCGCCCCGCCTCCCTCCGCCGTCCCACGGCGAAGCCCCCCCGGCGATCGATCGTGGGTGCGTGAGTTTGCCTCAGTGGCAATCTCGTAAATACGGATTTATTTCGTATTTTTCAGTGTTTAATTAATTATTAAATGGGTATAATGGTTTTAAATCCATAACGAAATATACAGGGCTCAGAAAAATATGAGACTAGCTCTGGAAAATCAGAAACATTATTTCGGATCCAATGGCGCTGGTCTCACCTCGATCAGACGCCTACTTTTCCCAGAATCTTTTTTTAAAACAAAAAATTAAATAAGTATAATTCTGTCTAAAAATCGTAACTCACTGTTTTCACTCACAATAATATGTGATAAAATTATATGTGAAAGTAATATTTGAGACGGTCGTTTTGACTGTTCATTCAAGCTTTTCCGACGAATTTTTCTCCCGGCAGAAATTACGGAAGGTATACGTCACTTAAGTATTTTGGGGTTTTAAAGCTATTTTTGAGTTTCTAAAATTATAAAAAAATGCAGAAGCTTCTGAAAATTCTACTCTTTTGCAGTAAAATCAAAATAATTATTTTAGGCTTAGATAAGATAATTTCAATAATTTTCGACACCGTTTTAACGAGTTTTAAAAATCAAAACGACCTAATTATTTAAATAGAAAAAAATCGTGTTCTCTAACTAAGTATTTTGTGTTGCAGGTACAGACTCTGGTGTACCAACTTCAGAGGAAGCCCTAGATCCTTTTTCAGCTCACTACGACGGTGTTGATTTTGGTAAGTCACGGGTTCTAAATTTAGAAATCTAGTCCACTGTGCCTGTACGAACTTGTAGCACCACATAACTACGTGCTCGAAGCACGGAAGCAACACCTTCTTGTGTTGGACTTGTCTTATCATCTGTACTTGGCACAGTCTGCTTAGAACGAGTTTCCGACTTTCTGGTTCTCGATAAGGAAGTCAACCAGTTGACCTGGTGTGACTAGCATCATGTGGAACATCCTGTGGAACTTCATGTAAAGAACTTGTAGACACATCACCAGGGTTTCGGGGTAACTCACAGTTTGCGAGAGTACGGGAGTGACTAGAGTTCGATCTACATGTCCTGCTGCCTGCGTTTCGGCAAACCGTCCTGCTACCTGGGTTCCGACAAATAAAAAGTAACCTGCATGCTGCCTGGGCTTCGGCATTCGTCTGGGTAGCACCCAGGCAAGAGACGAACTGAATGATCACATATTGTACTCTCCGACTTGAGTCACGTAGTTACTTTTACACAATCACCGTACTTTACTCGTTACGCTTTGAGCTACAGCAGTGTCGGTTACACCTGCACTCCCACGTGCAGTTGCCCCCCCTTTTCAGGGCTGTTTACTTTTACCACTTAGTTGCTCAGTTACTTTACTTCCTACACTTGTACAGACACTGCACCGTACTTTACTTTACTTTCACTTTGTCATACTTGTACAGTACTCCTTTTCTTTATTTAGAATTGTTGTGACTTACCTTCGGTTCCATTTATGGCATCGACAGACGATGACCTGATCAAGGAGGTTGCACCAGAGTTCGAGGAGCCTGGGTACGACCCAGAGGCTACAGAGTTTTAGTTACTTTTCTGTTGGTGTGTGTGTTGTACTGTGTATTTCCTTTTCCACTTTTCCTTTCCGTACTTCCTTTTATGTATTCTAGTGAGAGAGTGCTGGTTGTTGTTGTACTTTAATTTGGAATGTAATAATGTATGTACGTTGGTTTGAGTGTTGTTGGTACATCTCTGCTTTGTGGCTATGCTGATTTCACTGGTGAACTGTGAGACCTGCAAGTAAATCAAATAAGTAACGGGCACCCGAGAGCGGGTCGTTACAAGTTTGGCGGCCCATGCAGGTCCGTGCAAAACACCTCGTGAACAGTGTAGCAAAACCAGGATGTATCGTATATGATACTCGACTAAGCTGACATTTTTCTATGGATGTAGGTTTGACACTCGAAAGATGGATGGGAATACCTCGGAGAGTCCCAATGGAGTTAACCTATCTAGCCTTAATAAAAAGTCATTAACAAAACCTAAATGTTGATAGGATTAACTAATTATTAATAAAAATCCTTCTGTATCGGTGGCACTCATATAAATGATAATCTTCCTTCAATGGACCATGATACCGGTCAATGTGATTGGCTAATTCTGTTGGATCAACCTAGCTAGACTGGGCATAAGTGATCCTGGATTAGTCACTTCCCTGGCCGTGTCCGCTGGACCGCAAGGACGTGAACCATGATTATGTAAACGCCATCGATCTTCTTCAATATCAACCTTCCTTTATCTTGATGACCTTTCGATTGACCTTCTTATAATCTTTCCATTTCTAGTTTGCTTGAACTCTAGGTACGTCTATTTTAAGGAGGGTAGCGTTCGAGTTTTCGATCATCAGAAGTTCGAACTCCTCAGCGGAAGCAGATCGAAGGACGTTCAGAAGTATTCGAGGATGATGCTGGAGATTTTGAGACGAGCCAAACGTGGCGTGCACGTGTAGACTGTTGCGTTTTTGCATCCTTTCTTGAGCTCGTATTTTCTCTTCTAACCCCACTTTCATCTTGTAGCCGATTTTTTTTCCATGTGTTTGAATTCCTTCCCGCCTACCACCTCCCCTCATTATTGCCTTTTGTCCTCATCCTTGCCTTGAGCCTCGTTCCCGCCTACCCTACACTACCTACCGATGACTTTCGGCCCCCCTCTTTATTTCCTTTGTCCGCTTCCCCCCTCGAGATCCGTTCCCGCTGAACCCTACCTACCATAACACCGACTTTCGGTGCACCCCTTTTCCCTCTTTTTAAACCCCCCCTCCTTCCTCACCAAGCCACCCCACGGCTCCCCCATTCACCCCAACATCACCTCCACCTCGCCCCTATCGCCCGAGCTCCTCCAGCCTCACCCGTAGCTCCACCCCATCCCGAAGGCTCCAGCCATGGATCGACAGCCAGTCGTAGCCCTCACCGCCACGGATCGATAGCCGCCGATGGCCCATCAACGACTTTGGAAATTGTTGGGCTTAGCGACAGCCCTCGCCACCGCCCTCGCTATTGCTGTGTGGTCGGGATATTGGGAACCCGCCGCTCTTGGTATTATTTGGAGCTCCTTTTTCTGGTTCTTCCCCCTTGAGCTGCCCTGCTTCGATTCCTTCTTAGGACCGCTCCTTTGTGTTTGTGGGTTCGTTAGTTTTTGGACGTTGAATTGCTTAGGGCTGATGGTGATAACCGTAGTTATCGACCAATGGTATTGGCCAGCAGTATCATTGTTGATGAGTATTGGCTTGCTTTTGGCCTTAGGTGTTGAGATGGGATGCCAGTCTTATGCTCGGATTTGGGAGACGGCTTTGATGCTGGCGTATTGTTGGATGTTATGAAGATTGCTGGGAGTAGTAGTAGCAATGATCTTGACCCTCGAGAGTTGGCGTTATATCTGCCTTTGGGTGTCGATCTGGATATTGGCTTGTAATTGGGTAGCATGGCAGATGAAGTCTTTTGTGCTCGGCTGGTTAAGTTGTAACAGCTTGGATGCATTTGGATTAGCCCTTATGTTTATGTATGCTATGGCGATGATTTACTTGGTTAAGACCCATTATTCATTAATGGCATAAGTTGTAATTTTAAACTTTATGTTATTAAATAAAGCTTGCTACTGACTTATCACCTCAGGTTCCAAGTTCGAACAGATGTCCTCATCATTATAACTATCATTTTCATGTAGTGACATTATCTCATGTTTTAGCTACTTGATGAATCTGAAGTAACTATGGTGATGGTACCAGGTTTTGAAATTAGTTACGGAAGCTATGGTGATGTCAATAGTATGTATTCATGTATTCCTTTCTTGTTTTCTTGATGCTGTGATATCACATTATATTTCATGCTATTAACAACTTACTTTCCTATGTCGTGGTCGTTCGTCAAGCCTTCCGGTCGATCGTTTGAATTGCTTAGGCAATTATCGATCCTCTTAATTCTGAGGACGGAATTATTTTAAGGAGGGTAGAATGTAACGACCTGTAATTTTCAACACTTCAATTTTTACGTATTTTAAAAAAATAAATTTTACTTTATAAATGTTAGTCAAGAGTTTTATAACAAAAATGATTTCAAAAATTCTTATAAAAATATTTTGGAACACTAGGCTAATTATAAAGTATTTCAGTATTTTCAGATTTCCTCAAATACTCAAAAACGTTTCGATAAAAATTCATTTTCAATAATTACCGTTTTGGGTCGATGAATTTATTTTCCATTCAAACAATTTCAAAACGTTTTCAAAATTCTACAGTAGCATCCTATGATCATTTAGGGCTCCCCACATTAATTTCAGAATTTTCGGATATCATTTCAGCCTAGAACCCGCAAACCAGCTTTCTAAACGATTTGGCTTAAAACTTGTATTTCCGTAGCTCAAATCCCAAAATGGATCTTGTAGTCACGATCCTCGCATCGATACGATCCCGTGGGTATGATTTCGTAATTTTTCGGAGTCGTTTGTGAAAACGGGCTTGTATTCCTCCGGTTTTCACTAATTACATTCACTAATTACAATTCTACATTTACTAAACTACTTTTACCTAATTACTTCTACCCTAAACCCTCAACCAACACCCTTAATCAGCCTCCCCTTAGCTAGTGACATTCAAGGGTGTTGGATCTCACCCACCCTCTTTAAGATTAGTGTTCCCCCTAATTACAATTTCACCACTAGCTAACCCTATAAATAATCCCCTCTTCTCTGAATTTAACTCACACAGTAACACTTTTACACACACTCTCTCTCCCGATAATTTTTGAACTGCTGCTCATTTTGTTTCGCGCTCTCAGCCTCCCTCACTTTCGCACTCCCTCACCCTCTCACGCAACCACTCTCCGGCGGCCTCGACCCGTGCCCCGCCGCCGACTGCCGCCCTCCGCCGCTTCATCCGTCGCCGTCCACCGTTACAGCTCCCTTCGAACGACAAGAACCTCTGCGAGGCACAGCAGCCCGCCGTCGCCAAGCCCTCGAGCTCCCGCCGCCTTCCCTCGCTGCCCTCCATTTGTCGAAGACGCCGACCGCCTCTTCGCCACCTCCGACGAGGCCTCGACCGCCGCCGTGTCCTTCCGAGCGCCGATCGCTGTCGACAGCAGTTCCCAACGCCCCGTCGCCGTCCCCAAGCGCCGACGACGAGCTCCAATCCCTCCGCCGTCGCCTACACAGCCCTAGAGTTCTGCCGCCTCTTTCTCCGCCGCACGCCGCCACCGGAGAGCTCCGCCCCGCCTCCCTCCGCCGTCCCACGGCGAAGCCCCCCTGGGCGATCGATCATGGGTGCGTGAGTTTGCCTCAGTGGCAATCTCGTAAATACGGATTTATTTCGTAGTTTTCAGTTTTTAATTAATTATTAAATGTGTATAATGGTTTTAAATCCATAACGAAATATACAGGGCTCAGAAAAATATGAGACTAGCTCTGGAAAATCAGAAACATTATTTCGGATCCAATGACGCTGGTCTCACCTCGATCAGACGCCTACTTTCCCAGAATCTTTTTTTAAACCAAAAAATTAAATAAGTTTAATTCTTTCTAAAAATCTTAACTCACTGTTTTCACTCACAATAATATGTGATAAAATTATATGGGAAAGTAATCTTTGAGACGGTCGTTTTGACTGTTCATTCAAGCTTTTCCGACGAATTTTTCTCCCGGCAGAAATTACGGAAGATATACGTCACTTAAGTATTTTGGGGGTTTAAAGCTATTTTTGAGTTTCTAAAATTATAAAAAAAATGCAGAAGCTTCTGAAAATTCTCCTCTTTTGCAGTAAAATCAAAATAATTATTTTAGGCTTAGATAAAAATTTTCAATAATTTCCGACACCGTTTTAACGAGTTTTAAAAATCAGAACGACCTAATTATTTAAATAGAAAAAAATCGTGTTCTCTAACTAAGTATTTTGTGTTGTAGGTACAGACTCTGTTGTACCAACTTCAGAGGAAGCCCTAGATCCTTTTCCAGCTCACTACGACGGTGTTGATTTTGGTAAGTCACGACAGGTTCTAAATTTAAAAATCTAGTCCACTGTGCCTGTACGAACTTGTAGCACCACATTACTACGTGCTCGAAGCACGGAAGCAACACCTTCTTGTGTTGGACTTGTCTTATCATATGTACTTGGCACAGTCTGCTTAGGACGAGTTTCCGACTTTCTGGTTCTCGATAAGGAAGTCAACCAGTTGACCTGGTGTGACTAGCATCATGTGGAACATCCTGTGGAACTTCATGTAAAGAACTTGTAGACACATCACCGGGGTTTCGGGGTAACTCACAGTTTGCGAGAGTACGGGAGTGACTAGAGTTCGATCTACATGTCCTGCTGCCTGCGTTTCGGCAAACCGTCCTGCTGCCTGGGTTCCGATAAATAAAAAGCAACCTGCATGCTGCCTGGGTTTCGGCATTCGTCTGGGTAGCACCCAGGCAAGAGACAAACTGAACGATCACATATTGTACTCTCCGACTTGAGTCACGTAGTTACTTTTGCACATTCATCGTACTTTACTCGTTATGCTTTGAGCTACAGCAGTAGTCGGTTACACCTGCACTCCCACGTGCAGTTGCCCCCCTTTTCAGGGCTGTTTACTTTTACCACTTAGTTGCTCAGTTACTTTACTTCCTACACTTGTACAGACACTGCACCGTACTTTATTTTACTTTCACTTTGTCATACTTGTACAGTACTCCTTTTCTTTATTTAGAATTGTTGTGACTTACCTTCGGTTCCATTTATGGCACCTGCAGACGATGACCTGATCAAGGAGGTTGCACCAGAGTTCGAGGAGCCTGCGTACGACCCAGAGGCTACAGAGTTTTAGTTACTTTTCTGTTGGTGTGTGTGTTGTACTGTCACGCCCCGCTTCCCTAAAATGGAGGCGAGACGTGAAAAGGCCCGCACGAGAGTGGAGCTGTGAAGCCCCAAACCCGATAAGCGTCAATAAAACATAAGCAGGTCCCTGTAACCACAAACAGAACAACAATAATAACACAAGGAGAGACAGAAATAAAATCTCAAGTCTCAGAATTTGTCCAACATTAAAAATTAAGTTCAACATCCAGAAAAGCCACCAGGCTAAAAGAAAGAGTCTAAAGGCCCAGAACAAGGCCAACAAAAGGGACAACATAACAAAGTATTGGTGCCACGCACCGACAACAAAACAGTCTAACAACAACACAAACAGTCTCTACGACTGATCACCCGTGTCCACGAAGTCCTCGTCAAACACAGGCTCGGGCTCAGCATCTGCAAACACCTCGTCCTCAACAATGAACTCAGGCTCAGGATCTAACATGTGTCACCCAAAAGAGTAAAGGGGCACATGTCAGCAAGTCTAAAAGACTTGGGCAAGGAAACTGAAAGTAAGGTAAACTAACAACCTAGCAGTTATAGTATGCATGACATGGCAGTTATGGTATGAGGGCACAAGTAAGACCTGTTGTAACAATAGGTGCAAGAGAACAATTATCATGGCATGACAGGAGTAGCCAAGCTACTAACATTCTCAATCTTTTCACTAGTCACGTTTCAAGTTGTTTGTAGATGTTTACGCCTTACAGCTGAACTGTTTGACATTCACGCTGAGTGGCCGCTTAACACTACCCCAAAACCCAGAGTTTACGCCTTACAACTGCAGTTGCTGATCGGGCAGACTCCCAGTTGAATGGCCGCTTAACTCTTACCCCAAAACCCACGTGTAAACGAGCCAGGGTCCCTGTACACGATGCTCAGTAAATGAGCCAGGGTTGCCCCGCACAAGAGCTCGTTTTCCTGGATCACAAACCAGGAGCGTATTTCATTTGGCATAGGGGTGCACCTAGCCTCAATCTTTTCACAAGGTGTAGCGGAGCTACGCAATCACGGGAACACTCAAGGAATGCAATGACATGACAATTAACTCGCGTACCGTTAATGGAAATTAAACATGACATGGTAGTTGTGCAACATGATAAATGTCGGATCTAGCTTTGTTGTCAAGCTAGTTCCTGAAATTGCGCCTAGGCGAGTATCATTTCGTCGTCTAGTCTCTTTTACGCCTACAACAAGCAAATGGCCTAAGACATGGCCCAAAACCCTAAGTGGCAAGTTTCACTTGCCTAGCACCGAGGATGACAAACGCAAAGGCTCGTCTCACAAACGCTAATCTACGGGGAAAGTCGCTGTTATGGAGAAACAACATTAGAACAACATCCAACCTAGTTTATATTAGGGTTTTACAAAAACACAAATAGGTTATGAGAATATTAAGAGATCGATTTATTACGAAAAATAGGATTTAGATTTAGTCGGTCAAAAAACAACTACTGACCGACTAGTTTCTCATCTAGTCGGTCGACGAACGTTCTTAGACCGACTAAGAATGAATAGTACTTGGTATCAAAAATGATCATAGAGCTAGTCGGTTAAAGAACGATAGCTGACCGACTAGTTTGCAACCTAGTCGGTCGACAAATATTCTTAGACCGACTAACAATAAACAGTAACTCAGGTAAAATTAATCAAAGGAACTAGTCGGTCTGAAAGCAAGTTCTGACCGACTAGTTTCACATCTAGTCGGTCGGTGAGTGTTCTTAGACCGACTAAGAATGAACAGTAACTCCTGTACAATTGATTCAATGAACTAGTCGGTTCCAGTAGAGTTCCTGACCGACTAGATCTCAATCTAGTCGGTTGGTCCCCCTTCTTGAACCAACTAAAGTGCACTAAAAGTGCCGAATTGAAGCACGAAGTTCTAGGAAGATTCCTACGGCTTCTAGGATCACTCTAACACTAAAATATGAGCGATTTGAAGTTTGTCATGAGTGACTTACTCCAAGATCAACGATATAAGGAAGAAGTTAGAAAATCACGACGAAACGATCGAAAACGAAAACTACGGAGACGAAAACCACGCATAAGGAGAAAATCCACCAAAACATATATATATATAATATAGATAATCCAAATACATGAAAATCAGTCGTTACATCCTCCCCAACTTAAGCAAAATTCCGTCCTCGGAATTTCCCAACACTCACGTGTCCGGGAACAAAAGTGGGAAACGCTCTCGCATCTCATCCTCATTCTCCCAAGTAGACTCTCCAGGCGAGCCGTGTCGCCACATCACCCTCACAAGATTGACAACCTTGTTCTGGAGTGACTTCTGACGCCTGTCCAGAATCTGCACTGGCTGCTGGTCATACGTCATATCAGGGCGAACGGTAATCTCTGAGAAATCCACAACATGAGATGGATCGCTAATGTATCGACGAAGCTGCGACACATGGAAAACATTGTGAACTCCTTCCAAAGACGGCGGCAAGGCTAAGCGGTAGGCTACCCTGCCAACTTTCTCCAGAATGTCAAACGGTCCAATGTATCACGGGCTCAACTTCCCTCGCTTCCCAAAGCGAATCACTCCACGATTCGGGAAAATCTTCAAGAACACATGGTCACCTGGCTGAAACTCCAAAGGACGCCGTTTAGCATCCGCCCAATGCTTAAAACGGTCCTGAGCAATCCTCAACCTCTCCCGAATGTTTCTGACAACATCCACGGCCTCCATAATCATCTCAGGTCCCAACAACTCCCGATCACCAACGTCATCCCAACTCAATGGCGATCGACATTTCCTCCCATACAATGCGGCGAAAGGCGCCATGCCAATACTCGCCTGGAAGCTGTTGTTGTAAGAGAACTCTACCAGATGTAGATGGTCCTCCCATAAACCATTGAAATCCAACATGCACTCCCTCAGCATGTCCTCCAAGATCTAAATCGTCCGCTCGGACTGGCCATCCGTCTGCGGATGGTACGCCGTGCTGAAACTCAAACGCGTACCCAAACTCTTCTGCAAACTCTGCCAGAACTGAGATGTGAACCTCGTGTCTCTGTCCGACACGATACTCACGGGGACTCCGTGAAGTCGCACGATCTCCTCCATATATCTCCTCGCTAGCGCCTCAGTGGACTGTCCCACTCGGAATGGAATAAAGTGCGCGGATTTGGTCAATCGATCTACGATCACCCAAATCGCGTCATTCTACTTCAGACTACGAGGTAGTCCAGTCACGAAATCCATAGTGATGTGTTGCCACTTCCACTCTGGAATCGGAAGCGGTTGTAGCAACCCTGTCGTACGCTGATGCTCCGCCTTTACCTGCTGGCAAACCAAGCACTTGGCTACACTCCGAGCCACACTCCTCTTCATGCCATGCCACCAATAGTTCAGACGAAGATCCTTGTACATCTTGGTCCCACCAGGATGCACAGAATACGGCGAACTGTGTGCCTCCACCATCAACTCCTCTCTAATATCCCCAGCTGGCACACACAACCTAGCTCCAAATCTCAGCGAGCCATCCTCATGAATCAAAAAGTCGGTCCGCAGACCGGCTTCCACCTGCTCCCGAATCTTCACCAGCTCCGGATCCTCAGCCTGGCCAGCCTTGATCCGATCCACAATCGTCGACTGAATCTGCATACTCATCAACGAAGAAGCCTCCCCAGGAAGAACAATCTCAACACCAGACTCGCAAAAATCCTACTGCAATCTCCACTGCGAAGTCAAAATCATCACCGCTGGAAGCCTACTCAGCGCATCAGGAACCACATTCACCTTACCAGGGTGATACTGCAAATCAATCTCATAATCCGCCATGAGCTCCAACCATCGACGCTGTCGCATGTTGAGCTCCTTCTGAGTGAAAATATACTTCAAGCTTTTATGATCGGTGAAGATCTTCACTTTCTCACTCAGCAAGAAGTGCCTCCAAATCTTGAGCGCAAACACGACAGCAGCCAACTCCAAGTCATGCGTCGGGTAATTCTTCTCATGAGTCTTGAGCTGACGCGAAGCATACGCCACAACATGCCCGTGCTGATGCAACACACAACCGAGACCCTTGCCAGAAGCATCGTAAAAGATCTCAAATCCACCGCTGTGATCAGGCACAACAAGAATAGGGGCAGTCGTCAATCTCTCCCTCAGAACACCAAAAGAATTCTCACAATCACCCGACCAAACAAAAGGCACATCCTTCCGTGTCAATCTGGTCATTGGCTCAGCAATACGGGAAAAGTCCTTAATGAAGCGCCGATAGTAACCAGCAAGTCCAAGGAAACTCCTGATCTCAGACGCTGACTGCGGAATAGGCCACTCTCTGATGGCCCTAATCTTCTTGGGATCCACTGAAATACCATCTCCAGTCACCACATGCCTGAGAAAAGCAACTCTGTCCAGCCAAAACTCGCACTTCGAAAACTTAGCATACAACCGATGCTTCCTCAATATCTCCAATACTGTCCTCAAGTGCGAGGCATGCTCTTCCTCCGACTTAGAATAGATCAGAATATCGTCAATAAAGATAACGACAAACTTATCTAAAAAGTCGTAGAAGATCAGATTCATCAGATTCATGAAAACTGCGGGTGCATTGGTTACACCGAAGGGCATAACCACAAACTCGTAGTGTCCATACTTCGTCCTGAACGCTGTCTTCGGAACATCTTCCTTCTTCACCTTCAACTGATGATAACCACTCCTCAAATCCAATTTAGAAAACACCATCGAACCTCCAAGCTGATCAAAAATATCATCGATGCGAGACAACGGGTATTTATTCTTGATGGTTACCGCATTCAGCTCCCGATAGTCCACGCACATGCGACGCGAACCATCCTTCTTCCTCACCAGCAGCACCGGTGCTCCCCACGGAGACACACTAGGGTTGATATAACCCTTCTGCAAAAGCTCATCCAGCTGCCTCCGCAATTCCTCCAACTCAGCGGGTGCCATACGATATGGCGCCTTCAAAATCGGCTGCGCCCCCTGAACAAGATCAATAGAAAATTCCAGAGCCCGATCAGGTGGCAAACCGGACATCTCCTCAGGGAAGACGTCATCAAAGTCCCGCACAACCGTTGGCCTCTCCAGCTCCATCTGCATAGCCACAATCTCCACCGGTCTGGCCCGAAATCTGACAGGACCAAGCGAACTGCTTCCACGACTGAACTCAAATACTGGATGTCCGGGAATCTCGAACACCACCTTCTTCCTCCGACAGTCGATCGTAGCATAGAAGCTCGCAAGCCAATCCATCCCAAGGACCGCATCATAGTTGATGATGTCGTGGACAATGAAATCGGCGTAAAGCTCATGTCCACAGACCACCAACGAGCAAGAATTGTAACCAAGATGCACCGAGACCACGCCATTCCCTGTAACGATATTCCAACTCTTGGAAAGAGGGGACGTCGACAAGGAATGCCTCTCCACGAAGCTCCGAGAAATAATGCACATCGATGCACCAGAGTCAAAGAGGACTCGTGCAGGAAATGTGCACACCAAAATCACACCTACAAACAGTCTAACAATCAAGCCCTAGTCTAGCAAACAATCATGTTCAAGTAAACAACATAATCTAACAAACAAAGCCAAATAAGAAAGGAACAACCAGATTGAGGATTACCTGCGATAACCTCATCCACGGCCTCGCTCTCCACAGCGGTCATCAGAAAAGCCTGCCTCCTCGGCGGAAAAGCCTGCTGAAAAGCCTGCCTCTGTGGAACAAGAGCTGCTCCACGTCCAGCAGGAACATGCACTCTCTGCTGCAACGGCTGTGCTGCAACAGGTGCCCTCCGCAACTGATTCGCATGCCGACAATCCTTCGCGACATGAGAAGCATCACCACAAACCAAACACTGGCCCAGAAACTTCCTACACTGATCCTTGATGTGGCCAGGCTTGCCGCAGAAATGGCAAGTCTTCTGATTAGGCCATCCTGGCCTCTTGAACTGAGCTGGCTAATTAGGCTTGAAACCAGGCCTAACCACCGCTCTGGCCTGCTCCATAGGCCTCTTCCGAGCACCAGAAACATGTCCCCTCCTCTGGCTCAGGTTCAGCTCCTGCCTCCTTGCAGCGACCAGAACCTTCTGATAAGAGTCCAGATCAGAGGAAGACACAAAACTCTGAAGCTCCAAAGCAAGTCCTTGCAGGAACCTCTGAGCCCTCTCATCAGCATCCTGCACCATCTTCGGTGCGAACCGACTCAGCCTAGTGAACTCTTGGTGGTACAGGTCCACCGTCAAGCTCCCTTGCTTCAGATCAATAAAGCGCTGCAGCATATCCTTCCTAGCAGCCTTCGGAAAGAACTCCTCATCAAACCTGGACTTAAAGGTAGCCCAAGCTATCGGCTCCACCAGCATCTTCTCTTCCGCATCCCACCAGTTCTGAGCATTATTCTTGAGTTGCCTCTTCGCCAAATAAACCCATCCAGCCAGGCTGATCTTGGCCATCTTCAAGTTATCCTCAATGTTCCGAATCCACTCATCGGCAGCTAGAGGACCCTCAGACCCATCAAAATATGCAGGACCCATCTCCCGAAATTGCTTCGCTCCTGGCTCGGAGCGAGGGGCATCCTGGATTGCCCGACCAGCTCGAACAACTGGAGCATTCTGGACTTGCAAGAGCACGCCCTGCTGCACCTGCATCATCTGAAGCATCATCCGCATCATCTCTCCATTGGGGGGCTCCCGCTCAGGCTCCTCGTCATGAGGGGGTGCACCACTACCACAACCACGGGTAAATCGCCTTCCTGCCATCTAATGACACAGAAAACGAAGCAGATTAGACTCATAGCTTATGACTCGGATGTCGAACTTAGTTTATTGGACATTCTAATGTTATCATCGTTATTCCGATAATCGCAGTTACAGAAGAGACCTGCATGGGCCACCAACAAAACCTGTCACGCCCCGCTTCCCTAAAATGGAGGCGAGACGTGAAAAGGCCCGCACGAGAGTGGAGCTGTGAAGCCCCAAACCCGATAAGCGTCAATAAAACATAAGCAGGTCCCTGTAATCACAAACGGAACAATAATAATAACACAAGGAGAGACAGAAATAAAATCTCAAGTCTCAGAATTTTTCCAACATTAAAAATTAAGTTCAACATCCAGAAATGCCACCAGGCTAAAAGAAAGAGTCTAAAGGCCCAGAACAAGGCCAACAAAAGGGACAACATAACAAAGTATTGGTGCCACGCACCGACAACAAAACAGTCTAATAACAACACAAACAGTCTCTACGACTGATCGCCCGTGTCCACGAAGTCCTCGTCAAACACAGGCTCAGGCTCAGCGTCTGCAAACACCTCGTCCTCAACAATGAACTCAGGCTCAGGATCTAACATGTGTCACCCAAAAGAGTAAAGGGGCATATGTCGGCAAGTCTAAAAGACTTGGGCAAGGAAACTGAAAGTAAGGTAAACTAACAACCTAGCAGTTATAGTATGCATGACATGGCAGTTATGGTATGAGGGAACAAGTAAGACCTGTTGTAACAATAGGTGCAAGAGAACAATTATCATGGCATGACAGGAGTAGCCAAGCTACTAACATTCTCAATCTTTTCACTAGTCACGTTTCAATTTGTTTGTAGATGTTTACGCCTTACAGCTGAACTGTTTGACATTCACGCTGAGTGGCCGCTTAACACTACCCCAAAACCCAGAGTTTATGCCTTACAACTGCAGTTGCTAATCGGGCAGACTCCCAGTTGAATGGCCGCTTACCTCTTACCCCAAAACCCACGTGTAAACGAGCCAGGGTCCCTGTACACGATGCTCAGTAAATGAGCCAGGGTTGCCCTGCACAAGAGCTCATTTTCCTGGAGCACAAACCAGGAGCGTATTTCATTTGGCATAGGGGTGCACCTAGCCTCAATCATTTCACAAGGTGTAGCGGAGCTACACAATCACGGGAACACTCAAGGAATGCAATGACATGACAATTAACTCGCGTACCGTTAATGGAAATTAAACATGACATGGTAGTTGTTCAACATGATAAATGTCGGATCTAGCTTCGTTGTCAAGCTAGTTCCTGAAATTGCGCCTAGGCGAGTATCATTTCGTCGTCTAGTCTCTTTTACGCCTACACCAAGCAAATGGCCTAAGACATGGCCCAAAACCCTAAGTGGCAAGTTTCACTTGCCTAGCACCGAGGATGACGAACGCAAAGGCTCGTCTCACAAACACTAATCTACGGGGAAAGTCGCTGTTATGGAGAAACAACATTAGAACAACATCCAACCTAGTTTATATTAGGGTTTTACAAAAACACAAATAGGTTATGAGAATATTAAGAGATCGATTTATTACCGAATCGTTAGCGGAGGAACGATGCCGAGCAAGCACAACGATGGAAGAAACGATCCGGGGAACCTACGGTTCAGATCTGGAATGGATGGGGAAATCTGGAGAAAATGAGATTTTGGGGATTTTTGGGGGTTTTCCAGCGACCTAGAGGTGGTGGCCGGCCAAAATGGAGAGGGGGAGAGGCTCTTGATGAAGGAGGAAGGCTAGGGTTAGATGGATGATGATTTGGGGAAGAAGGAGGCTCAGGAGAAATGAAAGAAGAAAAGAAAAACGTTTGGG
The DNA here is from genome assembly GCA_030789695.1 of Scilla litardierei. Classification (NCBI taxonomy): domain Eukaryota; kingdom Viridiplantae; phylum Streptophyta; class Magnoliopsida; order Asparagales; family Asparagaceae; genus Scilla; species Scilla litardierei. The sequence goes on along the minus strand of CM061130.1, from coordinate 109,010,424 downwards.
GGGTTTTAAATAGGAAGAGCTGGCGGCTGCCCAGAAATTAGGGTTTTGACACTGATTAGTCGGTCAAAGAGCAACCTCTGATAGACTAGTTTGGGAACTAGTCGGTCGGTTGACCAACGCAGACCGACTAAGTGTAAACAGTAACTCCTGACGAAAAATAGGATTTAGATTTAGTCGGTCAAAGAACAACTACTGACCGACTAGTTTCTCATCTAGTCGGTCGACGAACGTTCTTAGACCGACTAAGAATGAATAGTACTTGGTATCAAAAATGATCATAGAGCTAGTTGGTTAAAGAACGATAGCTGACCGACTAGTTTGCAACCTAGTCGGTCGACAAATGTTCTTAGACCGACTAACGATAAATAGTAACTCAGGTAAAATTAATCAAAGGAACTAGTCGGTCTGAGAGCAAGTTCTGACCGACTAGTTTCACATCTAGTCGGTCGGTGAGTGTTCTTAAACCGACTAAGAATGAACAGTAACTCCTGTACAATTGATTCAATGAACTAGTCGGTTCCAGTAGAGTTCCTGACCGACTAGATCTCAATCTAGTCGGTTGGTCCCCCTTCTTGAACCAACTAAAGTGCACTAAAAGTGCCGAATTGAAGCACGAAGTTCTAGGAAGATTCCTACGGCTTCTAGGATCACTCTAACTCTAAAATATGAGCGATTTGAAGTTCGTCATGAGTGACTTACTCCAAGATCAAAGATATAAGGAAGAAGTTAGAAAATCACGACGAAACGATCGAAAACGAAAACTACGGAGACGAAAACCACGCATAAGGAGAAAATCCACCAAAACATATATATATAATATAGATAATCCAAATACATGAAAACCAGTCGTTACATGTACTGTGTATTTCCTTTTCCGCTTTTCCTTTCCGTACTTCCTTTTATGTATTCTAGTGAGAGAGTGCTGGTTGTTGTTGTACTTTAATTTGGACTGTAATAATGTCTGTACGCTGGTTTGAGTGTTGTTGGTACATCTCTGCGTTGTGGCTATGCTGATTTCACAGGTGAACTGTGGGACCTGCAAGTAAATCAAATAAGTAACGGGCCCCCGAGAGCGGGTCGTTACATCGCATCTAGTGACGTGACACTCTGTCAGCTGACTGATGAGACCTGCGACAGCAGGAACCCGGGTTAGGGAGAACCAAGTCTGAGCTACATGGATGAAGCTCGACCTAACTCTGGATCGTTCTGAATGATTCTCTGAGCTACTTGCAGAGTTGACCATCGAGCTATCTTTAACACGGACGATCGTCCGGGGGTCGAACCTGGTTTCCGACCCAAATCTCATTCGATGCTTAAGTCAATATGGGACTTAAGATGGCTCGGGGCAGTCAAGATCAACCTAAAGGGAGATCGACTTGATGTTGTCTCGCCGAGCTTTTAGAGTAAGAAATATAAGTGAAAAGTAAAGAGAGAAGTTGTCGGAGTACCTAGTACTTAGTATCTTCGGAATCTGGTCCCTTGTCATGTTGGCGTTTAGACTATTTATAAGTGGAGGTGACCCCCAAAGTACCGTTGGTGAATAATGGCCTCCGATTATGGTGGCATGATCGCCCCTGAAGAATAGGCATAACTGCTGTCCACTTACACCGCCATTAATGAACCCATTATTAACCATCTCCTTAAGGCTGGGAAACTCAACTGGTAAAATATGACTGGGCAAGTGGTTGGTCTCCAATGTGGATTTCGTGGGCTTGATGGGCCACAACTTCTCCTTTGTGGGCTCCTTTACTCAGATGAGAATAATCCTCTCCACTTCGGGGGCCGGTCCAATGTTATAATAATGCCCTACATCACATGGACTCAGACAAAACGTCGGTTGAGGTCGAGTGAAGTGATACCTCATTAATTGGCTGCGACAGTCGAAGCAGGAGTATTTGATTTCGAGAGCTAACATTTCCTCTCCTTTGATTCAGCCGTTGCGTTTGCGCGAGGCTCGGGATACAGATGCCTATAGATCGTCGACACGACACGTGCCCTCAGATGAGAGGGTCGGTCTCGATCGTGATAGGATATTCTTCCCCTTAAAAAGGAGAAGGGTGAGATGAGGTGAACTTTACTGTTTAAGCATTTGAAAAAAACCATTCGCCTCTCATCCGTCTTCCTAGAAGGTTCTGGCCATGGCTTCTTCTTCAACATCCGGAACTGATAAGCAATGTGATGAGATGGAAAGAGTTTTGCAGGCTTCGACCCAAATCTCTCGTCTCGAGGATGATCCAATTGTGGATGAAGCTCGAACGAGCGTTGATCCTTCTGATCATGTCATGCCCTATTTTGCACTATACGGGTATTCTAATGAACACGCGTGGTATTTCTACCTACGGTGTATACGTATGCATGAAATAAACATAGATATCGATGTATGTGACGTAGTGAAAGGGGGATTAGGCCGTAATACGTGGCTAAGGGAAGAGAATGCGAAATGTGAATGCGGGAGAAGTGCCAAAGACGTCGTGAGTGCAAAACAACAGGAACGTATAGGATGTGTGTGTGTGTGGTATGTAAGCATGTGTAGGCATGCATGGGTGTGTGTAGGGATGCCATGCAAGTGTGAAAGGGGTTAGGGGTCAATGGCAACCCCCGTAAATTTTTAGAAAGGCGAGGGGCAAAACGGTCATTTGGACTAAAGTTGCTGTGCGTACATCCTAAAGTTGTATGTGTATAAAGTAATGGAAAACTTGTAAATACCTAGAATATGGTGGGGTATTTTGGTCATTTAACTAAGTGCATGCTTATCTTAAGGAGCTTCTAGTACTAGATTTTTTTAAAGAGAGAACATTCTCTTTTTTTCTTCACTTTTCTTCTCCTTTCCCTTTCATTTTCCTTCTCCCCTTTTCCCCTTTAAGGCCGGACACCTCCCTCCTATTTTTCCCTCCTTTTCTCATTTAGAAACCCTAATTATTCATTCCAAAAATCAAGTATATCATGTGGCTTGCAAGTGGGAAGAAGATGGAGAAGAAAGAAAGAGAAGAGAGGAGGAAAAATCAAGATTTGAGGTAGGAATTTACTTGGATTTGGGATTCCAATAAATTGTTCTTGCAATCAAGTTTTTATAGCATGATTTACTTAATATTTAATAGGGGTAGTAAAAATTTTATGTATTATGCTTCAATTTCACAAATTTTCCTTGAAATTCTTAGTAAAAACATCTCCTTTAAAATCCTGAATTTCTGTTTTGTGTTGTTGCTATATTTACTGTTACTGTAGCTCGAATTAGGGTTCAAAAAAATATGAGCTTGTAGATCTTGAAGTTCTACCCCATAATCATCTAAATTTTGATATATGTTTAATTTAGAAATTAGGAGAAATAAATCCATCTTGACAACATGTCTGTTTGATTTTCAGTGTTGACACAGTTTAGCAAAATTGGCCTAGAGACCTGCACACACAAGGGAATTTTGTGTTCTTGCTCTTGTTGAAAAGTTAACAAGTTTATCTAAAATTTCATCAGATTGCTTATATGTCGAAATTCTGTCTACAACATGCCCAAAAACAGCAATCTTTATAATCTCTGAAATCTGTCTGAAAAACGATTTGGCACACTTCACCAAATAATTCACCATAAATCACCTACTTAATTTTTTTGCATGAAATTTTATCTGTGAATCCAGGATTAGTATATCTATAACTGTAATTTGAGAAGGTATGTCAAATTCTCCCTGAAAACGGATGATATATGGACATTTCTTGTGACTGTTTACAAATTTCTGCAAGTTGAGCAAATTCTAAGGGATGTTAACCTATATGTAGTTGCCAATTGTACTCATATTGTCCATACTTGTTGTTATTACATCAAAGAAAGTTTGATTGGTGTGATATACTATTACATTGCTAATGTGATTGAGATGTGGAACATGATGCATGTCACGTGCTCGATGAAATGCCTCAATGAAGGCAACATTCGGTAATTTGAGAAACGTGTATGTGTTAGTGTTGGCCTTAAGCCATATTGATAATTGGTAAAGTTAGAGGCTTGAATGGCATGGATACGTTGTAATTGTGACCGGATGAGATGTTGCGATAGAGGGCATGTCACGTGAGTGCATGACCCCGTGCCTAATGGTGGATAGTTAAGGTGACATGTGCATACCCATGCCATCATGACCCCTAACGTGTCACTTATGATGTTAACTTATAAAAATTGAATAAATCTCAATCCTCTCTAGTGAGGGTGAGTTAGTGAAACCCATGTTTTAGATGGGATTTGAGTAAATTGTGGATATGAGGCCTGGACTGTGAAGTTGGAAGATGATTATGTGATGTGTGGAGTTTATACCCACTCGCCTTTACCGGGAGTGGAGGGGATTTTTATACCCACTCTCCTTTACCGGGAGTGGAGGGGAAGAGGGTATACGGAGGTTGTGACATGAGCCTCACTCCTGCCAGGGACGGGGGAGCTGAGAGGCCCGGCATACAGTGCCCGTGTCCACTGCATCGTGTGCTATATTCACCCCAAATTTGGGGTGAAGTCCAGGTCCTGGTAACACACAGTTTACCCAAGTTCCAATTAATTAAATTAATCAATTCAATTATAAAATTAGCACTTTGCATGTTCTTCTTCCGCTGGCAGCACTTCCCTTTCCCCCTGCTTCACTGGTGGTACCGTGTTATATCATGATATTTGTGTTTCTCTTTTTTGTTTGTAGTTGTATGACTATTTGTATTGTTATTCGCGCTAACTCTTTTTCTTGCAGTAGTTCGACATTGGATCGCAGGTATGATCCTCCTATTTGGCTGTTTACCTTTCGCTATATATTTAATTTACATGTCTTATTTCCCTTGCATTGCCTTGTGGATTAGTAATCTTAAAATGGTGTTCCAAATCCAAGTTGGTTCCTACTGGGGCACGCATTGACGTGCTCCTCCCTATTTTTCAGGTAGCGGAGGTAGCATGGTTGGAGGTGACTCTGAGTTGGGATTTCAGGGGTAGCACTTGGTGTGAGACGTAGCTTGCGTAATGACATGGTTGTCTTGGAGGTGGAGAGTGATGGTGTATATGTAGTGGTGTACCTAGGCTATGTAATTAAATAGAAGTTGTATATATGATATGTTGTTAGTGAACTAAGTTATTTGTGGAGTTGTTTTGATATTACCGTAAAGCTTCACTTGTACTATCCCAACATGTGCGCAGTGGCCTGCTTGTTCAGTTTCTCCATTCTCTTTCGTTTCCTCTCATCACCCTCACTCTTCAGGATACTTAGAAAAAAATTTAAAAAAATTAAAAGCCGGGTATTCTGAAGAACGGGGCGTCACAGTTTTTGGTGGCCCATGCAGGTCACCGCACTGCGATGTGCGTAAGGATAGTACATGTAACGCTTCAGTAGGTTATTGAGATAGATTAGCCCTAAGGTGGGTAGTGTCTAGCCTTAGGACAGAGTCCTAATGCCCAGAGCTCGAGGTATAGAGTTATCTGGGGGTCGTTTTTGACTCTTGGTTCGAGATCTGTATAGGAATACCAGTATGGTATGGCTATTGACTTGTGAAGTTGTATGACGTCCTTGTGTATGATGTATAGTTAGATTCATGTACAAGTTGCGTTAAATATATGTGCGTGGATCCTTAATGTAATGTATAACCTATTAAATATGTATATACTTATATATTAAGATGTGGGTGGCATCTAGATATGTATAGAGCATGTGGATTCATGTGTATCTCCTTGTATCCCACCTCGGTAGACGCGGGTATACTAGATGTGTAGTGTCACTGATGATGGAATTATTTAATTGAGTATTGGCGGACTAGGAAGGTATAGATTGAACTATATAGTTGAATAACTATATGAAGTGTATTGTTAGATGGGTGTATGCATGTGTGGTGAATACTATATGAGGTGTATACATATGTGGTTGAAAGACTATATGCTAGAATATGGTATTGCTTTAAATGTAAGACATATGAGTCTTCAATGTATTACTGTTTCTGAGGGATAATGATTGTAGTCATGTTAAATTGTCAGTATTAGAGTGGGGAAAACAAGGCTATTTTCCTACCAACATGTTGAGTGTGATGGATATGCGGGTCGGTCATAAGCGGTACATGGGAGTGTACGTCAATGGTGATAAACATATATGTCTATAATGAGTCATATAGGAGCACCGAGAGATATATATATGTGTGTGTGTATGACTCTTGAAGACATGTATGTATGTTGTGTGTGTGTGTGTACCTGACTCTTGTATGTGTGTTTGTGTATTCGGCTGTAGGCATGTATGTGTGCCTAACTAGCCATTTGTTACTTATACTTGTATGCTCGTGCCTTACATGTGTGTAAACCGTATAACATGTATGGAATGTGGTATATGAGCCTGTCCGTGTGATACGGTTGCTGAATAGCGAAGAATGGGTCTGTGGTGTACTTAGTTGGTATGCCCTATGTGGCTTGGCCATGTATGGTGTGTATATAGCGATATAGCTAAGTAATGGACGTAAGAATAATACAAGTAATGCTCCAGGGTGTTTAGAGTATATGTATCCTAAGGTGTGTAGGGGCGCTTCAGACCCGTCCGCCCTAAGTTCAGGCACTTATCTCTATACCGTGCCTAGTATGGGATAAGGATATAAGTGTGACGTGTAACGCATGTAAGATGTGATGGATATAAGGATTTGAGGTTATACAGGGCGTGTATAAGTGGGATGGCTAAGGGTTTGCACGGTTAAGTGGAGTTACAGTATATGTATATATGTGTGTATACGTTTACCCCGTAGAGTGGTGTTTTGTCACGCCCCGCTTCCCAAAAATGTGGGGGCGAAGCGTGAGAAGGTCCGCTCAGACTTGAAGCTGCAAGCTCCAAGCCCGATAAGCGTCAATCAACAATAAGTTTGCAGGTCCTTGCAACGCGATACGAAACAAAGATAATAATAAAGGAAAGGAGACAAAAGACAATCTCAGAATATCCATCATATTAAATTCCAACATCACAGAAAAAGCCACCAGGCTTAAAGAGAAAAGAATCTAAGGGCCCAAACATGGCCAACAAAAGTACAACAAGGGTGCCACGCCCGACAACTAACAGAAATCCTAAAACAAAAGGAAACAACGAGATCCCAAGAAAGAACACCGGTATCACAACTCCTCGTCAAACAACAGGATCGGGCACGAACTCCACGAACTCGTCGCCCTCAACAACAAACTCAGGCTCGGCAACTAACATGCGACACCCAAAGAGAAAGGGGCACATGTCAGCAAGTCTAAAAAGACTTGGGCAAGGAAACTGAAAGGAAAGCAAACTAGCAGTTCTAAAAGCATGCATGACATGGCAGTTTTAGTATGAGTGCACAAGTAAGACGTGGTGTAACAATAAGTGCAAGGGAACAATTATCATGGCATGACAGGAGTAGCCAAGCTACTAACATTCTCAATCCTTTCACTAGTCACGTTTTCAAGTTATTGTAGATGTTTACGCCTTACAGTTGAACTGTTTGACGTTCACACTAAGTGGACACTTAACACTAGTCACGTTTCAAGTTGTTTGTAGATGTTTACGCCTTACAGCTGAACTGTTGGACATTCACACTGATTGGCCGCTTAACACTAGTCACATTTCAAGTTGTTTGTAGATGTTTACGCCTTACAGCTAAACTGTTGGACATTCACACTGATTGGCCGCTTAACAATACCCCAAAACCCAGAGTTTACGCCTTACCACTGCAGTTGCTGATCGGGCAGACTCCCAGTTGATTGGCCGCTTAACTCTTACCCCATCCCACACGTAAACGAGCCAGGGTCCATGTACATGAGCTCAGTAAATGAGCCAGGGTTGCCCCGCACAGGAGCTCGTATTCTAGTTCACGATTCATAAACATTTGGCGTAGGGTGCACCTAGCCAGAAACAAGTAGATCGGGCATTGGCTATCAACCAACACATGGCCCGCTTCTGGAACACGAGCCAGGAAACACAAGTATCGTAGCGTGTGCTACGAATGCGACATTCAACATGGATGGCATGGCATGGCATGTAGTAAGGCGTACAAATAAGGAATTAAACATGGCAGTTTAATATGCATGAACAACAAGTTAAAAGGGTTGGATCTAGCTTCGTTGTCAAGCTAGATCAATTGAGGTGACGGATCTAGTTCCGTTGTCAAACTAGATCAAATAGGCGTCTAGGCGGCTATCATTTCACCGTCTAGTCTCTTTTACGCTACAACAAGTAAATGGCCTAAAACATGGCCTAAACCCTAAGTGGCAAGTTTCACTTGCCTCACGCCAAGGAAGATGATCAACGAGGCACGCCACAAAAGTTATCTACGGAGAGGAAATCGCTACCACGGAGAAACAATCATCAAACAACATCCAACCTAGTATATTATTAGGGTTTCAATAAAATCACAAGGAGAGTTATGAGAAAACCAAAGGATCGAACCCTACCGTATAGACGCGGAAGATCGAAGCCGAGCAAGCACGGCAACGGAAGAAACGATCCGGGGAACCACGGCTCAGATCTGGAAATGGGGAGAAATCTGGAGAAATGAGGTTTGATGGGGTTTTTGGGGGTTTTCCGGTGACCTAGAGGTGGTGGCCGGCCAAAATGGAGAGGGGGAAGGGCTCTTGATGAAGGAGGAGGGCTAGGGTTAGATGGAGGATGATTTGGGAAAGAAGGAGGCTCAGGAGAAATGAAAAAGAAAAGAAAATGTTTGAGGGGGTTTAAATAGGCACAGCCGGCGGCTGCCCAAAAATTAGGGGTTCGCCACTGATTAGTCGGTCAAAGAGCAACCACTGACCGACTAGTTTGGGAACTAGTCGGTCGGTTGACCAACGCAGACCGACTAAGTGAAAACAGTAACTCCTAACGAAAAATAGGATTTAGATTTAGTCGGTCAAAGAACAACCACTGACCGACTAGTTTCTCATCTAGTCGGTCGACAAATGTTCTTAGACCGACTAACGATAAACAGTAACTCGACTGTACAGAAGAACTCAGAATTAGTCGGTCTGAGTACAAAACTTAACCGACTAGTTTAACAACTAGTCGGTCGAAAGATGAACTTAGACCGACTAAACAGAAACAGTAACTTAAGTAAAATTAATCCAAGGAACTAGTCGGTTTGAGTAGAGTTACCGACCGACTAGATTGAATTCTAGTCGGTTGGTCCGCCTTCTCGAACCAACTAAGATGCACTAAAAGTGCCGATTTGAATCGCTGAGCTTCGGGAAGATTCCTATGGCTTCTAAGATCACTCTAACTCTAAGATATTAGCGATTTGAAGCTCGTCACGAATGACTTACTCCAAACCCAACGATCGAAGGAAGAAGCTAGAAAATCACAACGAACGAATGAAAACGAAAGCCATGGAGACGGAAAATCACATCCAAGGAGAAGATCCACCAATCATATGTTTTTAATATAGATAATCCAATCACATGAAAACCAGTCGTTACATGTTTATAGGACCATTTGGATGCAAGTGTAGTGTACGTGCCCTTCCGTATATAATGGCATGATGGGGGATTGTGTATTAGCATATGAAATACTTGTATGTATGTTGATGTTGTAGCAAGTGTGGTGTGATTGTGTGCACGTGTTGTTATTATTGAATGTGTATTGGTGTATGTCTTCTGAGTGACTATATGTGTATGTATGCGAATGATCCCTATTTTGATATACATGTATCAGTATATGGAAGTGTACGTATAGTGGGTGTGGCCATCTACTGAATGTGTATGAATACTGAAATACACTTATTTGTGTATGTACTAGTATGCTAGTAAAGGTGTGAATATATTGAATGTTATTTATATGATGGTATGGATAGCTATCGACTACCTGCTGGTATAGCTGAGTAGCTTGACTGTATAGGTGTGTAATTGCAGGATATGTACGGTATGTGTGTATGGGTGTGTGCCCATACATGGGAATCTATGTGCATGGTTGCATGGATCTTAATATGTATATATACATGTCTGTATGCATACCTATTATTAGAATAATAATCTGGTGTGTATGAGCAAACGTGTATTTGGCTATGTGTAGGCTTAGATATCTATATATGGAATTGATACGTATACATCTGTGTGTACCTAATGGGTATGTGCATATAATTGGGTTATATAGAGTATCAGTGTAGTGTATTGGTAGATGTGTATATGTGAATGTTTATATGGTTATATGGATTTCTATTCTATGTGTCATAGCGGAGTGTCGGGATGTGAAGATGTATGTGCAGTGTGCAATAGAAGCATATGTGGTTGTGTGTATATTGGTTGAATATGTATATACTTATAAATATCCTTGCTTGTTTATCTGTGAATTTTTCCGGCATGGTTACCTATCTAGGCGCATCTTGGATAAGCATATTCCTGTGTGTATGCATGTATGTGTAAGCCTGTAACAGAGCGTGTGTGTATGTATATACATATGAAGTGGGGATATGTGATAAGTATAAAACATAGGCGTATATATGTATATATATATTTTTTGAAAAGTAATTGTGTATGTATTGATATGAACAAGGACTACATCAGGGCAGGGCCAACAAGCAGGACAGGCGAGGGAGAGGCTGGGGAGCAGTCACCCCGCACAAGACCTACCAAGCGAAACCAAGAAAGAAAATGGGAAGAAAGGAGGAACCAATGCTTGGAGGCACACAAAAGACGGCCTACAAGATACCCCAGTTCTCAAAAGGAGTAATATCCATAGGGTCCAAGCCATCAGGGATACTACCAGCCAAGGTGTCCGAGATGTCCAGGGAGATCCTAGCCAGAAGGGCTGTCGCAGGGGACCTGAGGGATCTGAAGATGCCGCAGTTCCGCTCTTTCCAAATGTGCCAAACCGTCGCAGAGAAGACCAACAAGGAAAGCTTGCCTCTGGGGGTGGTCTTTCCCCTGGCTCCAAACCGCCGTCTCAGCATGTGGGCTTCAACGATGATGGATTTGGAGCCAGGAGGGAGACCGAGCCAAAGCCTGCAAGCCGCCCAAACAAAGGCACTAAACTCGCAGCGGAAGAAAATATGGCGAGCCGTCTCAGGGAACAAACCGCAGAGTGCACAGGTCGACTGTGCCCGGATGCCACGCTTGGCCAGCTGCTAGGTGGTGGGCAGTCGATCAGTGAGGGCACGCAGGAGGGTGAGGGAGAACTTCGGCGTGTGGCCAGGAAACCAGACCACCGAGGCAAGCCAGGCAGGGGGGAGCACCGACGAGTAGAAGACCAAGAGGAGTGAAGGGTGCAGCCCCCAACAGCATACCACTCCCAGGCGTCAGGATCATCCGACACAGAAACAGTGTCCAACAAGGGAGCAATGTGAGCGAGCTCAGCAGGGACGGACCAGGCACCACCATCCCAAAAGTCAGTAACGCGACGATACCGTAAGGGCCGGGGAGGAGGGTGCAGGTCAGCCAAAGGGCCACAGGGGAGCCATGGATCATACCAAAAGGAAGTGGAGCGTCCATCACCAACCACCCGGCGAAAGCAAGTAGCTGCCAAGTCCCGACACTGGAGCATGTGCTTCCAAGTCCCCGAGTCCAAGACCGAGGGAGCACACTGGAATAGGGGGGTACTCTTCAGATAAACATCGCGCATGTAAGATGCCAAGGGGAGGAGGAGTGCAAGAGACGCCAGAGAAGCTTTACACCCGCAGCAACACCCACCTCGCGGAGACTACGGAGACCAATCCCCCCCTCCGACCTCGGAAGACACATGTCTTCCCACCGCCAAAGATGGAGCTTCGACCCCCAAATAAAGTCCCGGCACAGACGGTCGATCCCGGCGAGGACAGAGATAGGAAATCAGTAAGACTGTATCCAATAGGAGACAAACCCATGGATGACCGTGCGCACCAGCTCAATGCGCCCAGCCGTGGAAAGAAGCCTGGACGACCAGCAAGAGATTTTGGCCCTACATTTGTCAACGAGCCCCGAGAAGAGCTTGGTAGCAGGATAGGTGGAGGAAAGGGGAAGCCCCAGGTACTTGACAGGAGGCTCCGCAATGGGGATGCCAAGGAGGATGGAGAGATCGCTCCCAATATTACATCCCTTACTGAGCATCAATTTGCTCTTACCTTTATTCACCTCAAGGCCAGTCATAAGATGGAACGATGACAGGAGTCGGCCAAGGCCCACGAAGGAGGACTCCTCTGCCCTACAAAAGACAAGCATGTCGTCGGCAAAGAGCAGATGAGACGGGATCCCATGCACCCCTCTCTTAGGGGGCCAGATGGCACCGGAGGAAGAAGCAGCGTCCATCAAGATAGTGAAAGCCTCCATAACCATCACGAAAAGGAAGGGGGACATGGGGTCTCCCTGGCGAATCCCTATGTTGCTCCCAAAGAAGCCAGCAGGAGAACCATTGACGAGGACAGAAAAAGAAGGAGAGTCCACACAAGTCTTGACCCAGCGGACGAAGATGGGTGGGAACCCAAGGCGCCCCATGAAGTAGTAGAGGAACTCACGGTTGACGCTGTCAAAAGCTTTGTGCAGATCTAGCTGGATACAGGCCCTGGAACCCAAAGAGGCAGAGTAATCCCTGATGAGCTCGTGAGCAAGAAGAGAGGAATCAGAGATTAGACGCCCTTGATGAAAGCCGCCTGGTTCCAAGAAATGAGGCCAGGGATGACCGCAGTCATCCGCCTACTCAGGACCTTGGAAATGATCTTATAGATGACATTGCAGCAAGAAATGGGCCGATAATCTCCCAAGGAGGATGCCGAGGGAACTTTGGGGATCAGAGTGAGGAAAGTATGATTGATCTGCTTAAGGAAACATCCAGATGAAAAGAAGGAATGCACCGCACGGAGTACATCGCTGCACAAAATACCACACATCTCTTGGAAGAAGAGGGGGAACCCATCAGGCCCGGGGGATTTGTCCTTATCCAAGGAGAAAAGAGCATCCTTGATTTCCTGATCCGTAACAGGGCCACCAAGCCAATCATAGGCGCCCAGGGATATAATATGCTTGCGAATAATCTCAGGGAAGGAGGAGAGGTACGAGTCCTGGTGGAAGAGAGAGGTGTAGCAATCAACCGCCCCAGCACGAAGGGAGCCAATCAAGGCAGCATGGCCCCCCCGGGCCAATCAAGTGTAGAAGACTGTTGCTAGCTGTACGGTCCTTAGCCACCGCATAGAAGAACATGGTATTCCTGTCCCCCAGGGAAAGCCAAGACTGACGGCTCTTCTGCCTAGCCTGGCTCTCCTCACACGCCAGGCTGGAAGTAAGGAGATGTCTGAGAGTACGCTCCTTAAGCAAGAGATCCGGGTAAGAACGGAAGCCAGTGTCATCACGAATAGCAGAAATATCACTCCTGATAGTATCGGATGGGGGAAAGGGCCTACGGGCAAGGGGCCATGCACGGATGGCCGCCTTAAGGGCTCTGACGAGTCTGAGCATAAGAGAGCCAGAATAATGCCCTCTCCAAACAGATAGTAGAAGAGCATAGAAACCCGGAACCTGGAGATAGTGCCCAAAGAATCTAAAGGGCTTGGGGCCCGAGTTTGGAGGAGGGGGTACCTGGATAAGAAGCGGAGAATGGTCACTAGTAGCCGGAGGGAGATAGGAGGCATATGCATCAGGAAGAGTCTCCAACCACTCGGGATTCATAAGGGCACGATCAAGCCTGTAAGAGATCCTAGTGCCGTCAGTCGCGCAGTTGCTCCAACTAAGCTGATCACCAGTACAACGAATATTATCCAACCTGCAATCCTCAATGCATTGGTTGAAATCCCCCAGCATGTCTGAGGTGAGGGACCTCCCCCCACCTTCTCACCAATAAATCTAGTGACATTGAAGTCACTAAGCACCGCCCAAGCATTGCCAGCCACAAGGGAGCAATCAGCACGAAGAGAATCCCAAACCTGAAGCCTTTCGGAAGCCAAGTTTGAAGCATAAACAAAGGATATGAAGACAGAAACCCCCCCCCCCCCCCATGTTAACACAAACAAGGGTGACATGCTGCGCCGAGGAGGAAATGAACTTGCACCCCCAAACCATAGGATCAGCCACAACCCAAATCCGCCCCTTAGCAACATACGCATAGTTATGAAACGAGACCCAACCCTTGGGACAGCACGAAAGAACAGTATCACCAAGGGGATCCCGAATCTTGGTCTCCAATAAGCCCACTAAAGACGCTTTGTATTTCCCGATGTGGTGTCGAACATCCCTACGGCGAGCATTCGCATTTAGGCCCCGCACGTTCCAGGTAAGGATAGACATAATCAAGGAATGGGGTGCTGGCTCCTTGTCTTCACACGAGCGAGGGCCGGCCCTCTTTTATTTGGCTTAGGGGATGGGGACTTGGTCTTTTTGGAGGGTTGGACGTAGGCGGGGTTAGGGATGGTGGCGGGCTGCGGGCAAGGGTTTGGCGGAAGGGAATTTGGGCTTGGGGTAGGGCAAGAAGCATGGGACGGGCTAAGGACGGGGAAGTGAGTGTCAAAATCACCATCTGCCAACTCATCCAAGGGGAGCATAGAGTCAACAGATCCAACCGTGCTGTCCACAGTAACCCAGCCTAGGGGATCCACCCACTCCCCTACAGCAGGTGAAGGGTGGCGCACATAGGAAGAGGCCGGATCAAGGAAGGGAAGAGCCGCGCCTAAGGGTATGTGATGTGGTTCCACAAACGTAGGAGGAGCCATGCCCAAGGGGGGCCTGACCTCAGTAGGAGACCCCTGAACTGGCGAAGGAGACCCCTGAACTGCCGAAGGGAGGATGCCAACGCTGGGCCGATGGGAGGATGCCAACGCGGTAGGGAACACGGGCGTTGGCACTGCCGATGGGAGGATTCCAACGCGGTAGGGAGAATGGGCGCTGGAACTTGTGCAGCTGGGCCGGGGAGCCAAGGGGCTAGGAGAGAGGTCACACACCACGGGAGGGACAGGGTGGGTGGTATCCCTCAAGGCACAGCGCACTGCAGATGGCGTCTGCTTTAACTGTGCGTTGCCGATTGCTTCACCCGCACTTGAGCGGCATAGGGGGACAGTCAAGGGGCATGGAGGTCCACCATCTCCAGGAGCAGGAGATGCGCAAGAACTGTGGAGGGGGGACCAAGGCCGGGGTTCCTGAAGATTGCGGAGGTGGGCCAAGGGGCGCCTGAAGAGGGGGTTGCAAAGTAGACGGGTCAGGCGAGTCCAAAGTTGGGGCTCCATCTCTTTGATTGGCGAGGAGCTCAGCATCATTGGAGGGAGGGGTAGGGGCAGCCTCCGGCCGAGGAACCAATTGACGCGACGGCGCTGTACATTGGGAGAGGTCATGCACGAAACAGCGACAATGGGTGCACGGGGGGGAGGGGGGATTTTCTCATACTCGACAGCGACTGGGATGATGGACCCGTCTGCTAGACGCGCTGAAATGGATTACGGGAACAACGACACCGAGTCCATCTCCACAAAACACCGAGCAAATGAGAGTCGGGAGGCAGCGGCAGTGGCAGCATCGGAGAACAGAGGCCGGCCCAAGATGCTAGCTAGCTTCCCTAGGATGACGAGGGACCAAAATTGGATCGGGAGTTGTGGGAAATGAATCCAAATAGGAACGGAGGATAGTAGGTCCCTATCAAGGCCGATGTCGGGAGCCCATCGCCTAAGAACATGGAGTCGGCCATCCAAAAGCCAAGGGCCACCATTCAGTATGTCATCACAGTCAGCATCGATGGCGAACTTAAAGAAGAAGAATTTGTTTTCGCGCGAGTGAATATGGACTTCTCCCTTAGTTTTCCACGCCCGTCCAACCCACGACATTAGCTGACTGTAGAAGGGCCTCTGCCCCACAAAGTATCCGACCAAAGTGTGAGCCCAATGACCGGCAGCTTGGGAGATGTCGACAGGCAAGTGTCAGCAACAACAGACCCGCCTTCCAACAAAGTAGGAGGCGAGAATGCCAGCCCGCAACTTGGGACGGCACGGGGGGCGCAAATTGAGCTGAAATAAGTGGAGTTCCCATACGACAAGCGTGGGATATAAGCAGCAGCTCTTTGGGGCAAAACATCGAGCGGTTGGCAGGCGCTGGAGCTAGCACTCGAGGGAGAAGGGGAAACAAGTGGAACACCACCACCCAGGGGTGGTGGGGGATGGCCGATCCGGCCAAACTTCGTCAGATCCGGAGCACGACCACCCCCGTGTCGTTGGCCAATGCCGTCGACAGGAGCTTTGGGGTTCAATTGGGCAGTACGAAAATGGCACCGCCGGCCAGTGACTGCAATCCAAGGGTTAGCAGTAGCACCGTCGAGCGAAGCTTGCGTAGGGGGGCGCCAGGAAGGGGGACTTGGGAGCTG
The DNA here is from genome assembly GCA_030789695.1 of Scilla litardierei. Taxonomy (NCBI): domain Eukaryota; kingdom Viridiplantae; phylum Streptophyta; class Magnoliopsida; order Asparagales; family Asparagaceae; genus Scilla; species Scilla litardierei. The sequence continues at coordinate 108,994,201 of CM061130.1, read as the reverse complement.
GGAAGCAGGACTGCATCCGAGGTCGAAGAAGGTGGGGCTTGAGAGCTGGAAGATGACGCTGCCATGGGGGTATACGATGAGCGAAGTGACGGTCGAAGGAGCCCAGAGGGGGGGGGGGGCGGAGCCCCAGAAGCCGGACAAAGTTAGGTCACAAGCCTGATCGCCAGATCGCCGGAGCACAAAAGCTGGATTGATAGGCGTGTATATACATATATATATATATATATATACATATATATATAGGGTGATCTTCGGTTGCGAAAAAAGGGGTTTTCGCACGGTGCGAAAACATTTTTTTTTTTTTTGAAATTTTTTTTTTCAAAAATTCTTTTTTTGATGTTTAATCCATACAAATATATACCCCAGGGAAAATAATGGGTGAACCCGTTGGGCATTAGAGCACCCATCCACCCGTTACAAATTTAACGGTCTCAAAACGTGCGAATTTGATGAAATGCCTTGATCGAAGGCCAAATGACATTATTTCTCAATGATTATTTTTTGAGGGGGGTATAACAACATATAATGAGGGTGGGAAAAAGAATTTTTGAAAAAAAAAATTTCAAAAAAAAACTAAAAACATTTTCGCACGGTGCGAAATGTTCTCATTTGAAAATTTTCCTATATATATATATATATACATATATGAGAATAATGGGTATCATACGCCATATGAGATAGGCTCTCATATGCCCTCTCACATAAAGCATCCAAGTACAACCAAGTACAAGCCCATGTGGGGTTGTACTTGGTTGCTTTATGTGAGAGGGCATATGAGAGCCTATCTCATATGGCGTATGATACCCATTAATCCATATATATATATATATATATATATATATATATATATATATATATATATATATATATATATATATATTGAATGTAAGTGAATGAAACTGTTTGATAAGCGGGTATTGGAATGTGTGTTTTTGTTTGTATATTTATGTGTATACGTATGTGTGGAGGGTAGATGGATGTTTATAATTATTTGGCTATTACGACAGAATATGCGTAGGATGTGCAAAAGTAGTTATATATATAGCATATGGCAGGAAACATATTATGCTTGTGCACTCTTGTATGTATTGTATGTGGTATATGTACCTATCTGTGTGAGGCAGTAGGTGCACTGCTATGGATGTGAGGTTATGTGTATATTTATTTATAATTACGAGTGCTGACCTAAGAGACTTGATCATGCATGTGTCAGTACGCGCACGTGAATGTATGTATGGATGTGACTAAATAGTGCGTGTATAGATATGTATGTGCCTATGAATGCAAGTGAACTCATATGACTAAGTATTGCGTGTATAGGGATCCGGTGTACATACGGTGTGACACCGTGATAGTGACCATGTTTATCAAGTAATGGTGTGTAGATTAATGTGTATTGTTGTGTGTTTGTGCATGGATATAGATATATATATGTAAATATATAAATAGGTAGGATGCAAGTCGCTTATACCTGAATGTATTATGGTATATATGAAAGCGTGCCATGTGTGAGTGCCTTGTGGATCATGATATCGATATGATGTGATGTCATATCACATAAGTATGAGTAGGGCCTTGGATACGTATAATGATACGTATAGAGATCTATTTGTGGTATGCATGTGTGTTGTATCTGTTAGTGTGTATATATGTGCTTAGATATTCATGTGAAGGATGCCTATATGTATATATACATGTAGTGAATGCATATAGTGATGTGGATGTGCTATTAGATGAATAGTAGGATGTATCCGTGATATGTACGTGATGCAGATGTGCATGAATGACAATAAAGTATATAGTGTGTATGAGTGTGGTGTAGATACGTATTCTTGTTTGTATTTCATGGGTAGAAAGACCTCCATATCTAGCTGACCTTTGGCGGGGCTCACACCCTAGGAAGTTCGAGGACGAACTTTATTTTAAGGTGGGTAGGATGGCATGCCCTATTTTGCACTATACGGGTATTCTACTGAACACGCGTGATATTTCTACCTATGGTGCATACGTAGGCATGAAATAAACATAGATATAGATGTATGTGACGTAGTGCAAGGGGGATTAGGCCGTAATACGTGGCTAAGGGAAGAGAATGCGAAATATGAATGCAGGAGAAGTGCAAAAGACGTCGTGAGTGCAAAACAACAGGAACGTGTTGGATGTGTGTGTGGCATGTAAGCATGTGTAGGCATGCATGGGTGTGTGTAGGGATTCCATGTAAGTGTGAAAGGGGTTAGGGGTCAATGGCAACCCCCGTAAATTTTTAGAAAGGCGAGGGGCAAAACGGTCATTTGGACTAAAGTTGCTGTGCGTACATCCTAAAGTTGTATGTGTATAAAGTAATGGAAAACTTGTAAATATCTAGAATATGGCGGGGTATTTTGGTCATTTAACTAAGTGCATGCTCATCTTAAGGAGCTTCTAGTACTAGATTTTTTTAAAGAGAGAACATTCTCTCTTTTTCTTCACTTTTCTTCTCCTTTCCCTTTCACTTTCCTTCTCCCCTTTTCCCCTATAGGGCCGGCCACCTCCCTCCTATTTTCCCCTCCTTTTCTCATTTAGAAACCCTAATTATTCATTCCAAAAATCAAGTATGTCATGTGGCTTACAAGTGGGAAGAAGATGGAGAAGAAAGAAAGAGAAGAGAGGAGTAAAAATCAAGATTTGAGGTAGGAATTTACTTGGATTTGGGATTCCAATAAATTGTTCTTGCAATCAAGTTTTTATAGCATGATTTACTTAATATTTAATAGGGGTTGTCAAAATTTTATGTATTATGCTTCAATTTCACAAATTTCCCTTGAAATTCTTGATAAAAACATCTCCTTTAAAATCCTGAATTTCTGTTTTGTGTTGTTGTTGTATTTACTGTTACTGTAGCTCGAATTAGGTTCAAAAAAATATGAGCTTGTAGATCTTGAAGTTCTACCTCATAATCATATAAATTTTGATATATGTTCAATTCAGAAATTAGGAGAAATAAATCCATCTTTACAACATGTCTGTTTGATTTTCAGTGTTGACACAGTTTAGCAAAATTGGCCTAGACACCTGCACACACAATGGAATTTTGTGTTCTTGGTCTTGTTGAAAAGTTAACAAGGTTATCTAAAATTTCATCAGAGTGCTTATATGTCGAATTTCTGGCTAAAACATGCTCAAAAACTGCAATCTTTATAAGCTCTGAAATCTGTCTTAAAAACAGATTTGGCACACTTCACCAAATAATTCACCATAAATCACCTACTTAATGTTTTTGTAAGAAATTTTATAGGGTTTTTAGCATATTTGTCCCTTAAATCTTGCGTATTTTGATATTCGTCCCTCAAATCTTCATATGTGCCCTCAAGTCCCTCAAAAGTTAGTATTTAACCTTAATAGTCCCTCTCACTAACTATCTGTTAAAATCTTAACGGAAATGAGAATATTCCGTTAGTATTTAACCTTAATTTGCCCTCAAGTCCCTCAAAAATTAGTATTTAACCTTAATAGTCCCTTAAATTTTGAACGTTAACCTTAATAGTCCCTTAATTTAACGGAATATTCCTATTTCCGTTAAGATTTTAACAGATAGTTAGTGAGAGTGACTATTAAGGTTAAATACTAACTTTTAAGGGACTTGAGGGCAAATATGAAGATTTGAGGGACGAATATCAAAATACGCAAGATTTAAGGGACGAATATGCTAAAACCCAATTTTATATTTGAATCCAGGACTAGTATATCTATAACTGTAATTTGAGAAGTTATGTCAAATTCTCCCTGAAAACGGATCATATATGGATATTTCTTGTGACTGTTTACAAATTTCTGCAAGTTGAGCAAATTCTAAGGGATGTTAACCAATATGTAGTTGCCAATTGTACTCCTATTGTCCATACTTGCTGTTATTACATCAAAGAAAGTTTGATTGTGATATACTATTACATTGCTAATGTGATTGAGATGTGGAACATGATGCATGTCACGTGCTCGATGAAATGCATCAATGAAGGCAACATTCGATAATTTGAGAAACATGTATGTGTTAGTGTTGGCCTTGAGCCATATTGATAATTGGTAAAGTTAGAGGCTTGAATGGCATGGATACGTTGTAATTGTGACTTGATGAGTGTTGCGATAGAGGGCATGTCACGTGAGTGCATGACCCCATGCCTAATGGTGGATAGTTAAGGTGACATGTGCATACCCATGCCATCATGACCCCTAACGTGTCACTTATGATGTTAACTTATAAAAATTGAATAAATCTCAATCCTCTCTAATGAGGGTGAGTTAGTGAAACCCGGGTTTTAGATGGGATTTGAGTAAATAGTGGATATGAGGCCTGGACTGTGGAGTTGGGAGATGATTATGTGATGTGTGGAGTTTATACCCACTCGCCTTTACCGGGAGTGGAGGGGATTTTTATACACACTTTCCTTTACCGGGAGTGGAGGGGAAGAGGGTATACGGAGGTTGTGATATGAGCCTCACTCCTGCCAGGGACGGGGGAGCTGAGAGGCCTGGCGTACAGTGCCCGTGTCCACTGCGTCGTGTGCTATATTCACCCCAAATTTGGTGTGAAGTCCAGATCCTGGTATCACACAGTTTACCCATGTTCCAATTAATTAAATTAATCAATTCAATTATAAAATGAGCACTTTGCATGTTCTTCTTCCACTGGCAGCACTTCCCTTTCCCCTTGCTTCACTGGTGGCACCGTGTTATATCCTGATATTTGTGTTTCTCTTTTTTAGTTTGTGGTTGTATGACTATTTGTATTGTTATTCGTGCTAACTCTTTTTCTTGCAGTAGTTCGACATTGGACCGCAGGTATGATCCTCATATTTGGCTGTTTACCTTTCGCTATATATTTAATTTACATGTCTTATTTCCCTTGCATTGCATTGTGGATTAGTAATCTTAAAATGGTGTTCCAAATCCAAGTTGGTTCCTACTGAGCCACGCATTGACGTGCTCCTCCCTATTTTTCAGGTAGCAGAGGTAGCATGGTTGGAGGTGACTTGGAGTTGGGATTTCAGGGGTAGCACTTGGTGTGAGACGTAGCTTGCGTAGTGACATGGTTGTCTTGGAGGTGGAGAGTGATAGTGTATATGTAGTGGTGTACCTGGGCTATGTAATTAAATAGAAGTTGTATATATGATATGTTGTTATTGAACTAAGTTATTTGTAGAGTTGTTTTGATATTACTGTAAAGCTTCACTTGTACTATCCCAGCATGTGCGCAGTGGCCTGTTGTTCAGTTTCTCCCTTCTCTTTCTTTTCCTCTCATCACCCTCACTCTTCAGGATACTTAGAAAAAAATTAAAAAAAATTAAAAGCCGGGTATTCTGAAGAACGGGGCATGACATATCAAGCCAGGGAAGAAGGAGAAAGCTTGATCCTTGCTTTCGTCGGTCATGCGGCCTCTGTTCCCCAAGGTGATGATGGGAGGCCTGTAGTGTCGGATGTAGTTGCTATCAAGGCTTCTCGAGTAACAGCTGATCATTTCCTGGATCTTCAAAGGAAGTATGTACGACATCATTACCAAGTCTAGCTGCCTCTGGCGAATGAAATGGTTTGTTTCTCTAATGAATGCGAGGTAGAAGTGTATACAATAGCTTTCCAACTTGGACTTTGCTTCCCCATTCACCTTTTCAAGCTTCACACGTTGGGGATTTCCCTTTGCCAATTGATGCGAAACTCAATGGCCAATTCGGTTGGCTTCATCGTGCTCTGTATGTTGAGGGATGTGGAATCGACCATGACATTGTTCAATTATTTCTTTAAATTAACACCCCCACCCACCCACCCACCCACCCCAGCGTCCTTCGGATGGTATCTTATAACTGCCCGGAGAGGCATACGATTGATTAAGGATCTCCACATCTCCAATCCAGGATGGAAGGAACAGTTTGTGTTTGTGGTGTTTTCTGGCATGGCGGTCTTTCTCACTCAGTGGGGGTGTCCGGAGCTTGCTGCGAATGAGGAAAGCCCCTCACAAAAGCAGAGAGAGAAGCCGTCGCGTGTTTTCTAGAACTGTCGAAGAAGGATAGATCAGTGAAAAAGCTCCTGTCCAATAAGACATTGCGTGGAACCGTTTGGGTAGAAGGTTAAATTTTTCCTCGTGCTTTGCCCGACTTCATTCTTCCTTGATTCCTTTTCCTCTTTTGTAGGTATGACTGGGCAAGAATATCAGGTTGAGCCTAATCAGCAAGAGGCCCTCCAAGCTTCCCTTCAAGTGGTTGAAGGAAACTTGCCACCTCGTCACATGACTCCTCCTGAAGACGGCTCAGATAGAGCTGTTGATGGTTTATCTCTTGTGACTCAAGATATCTCTCAGTCGGGCCAATCTTCAAAAAAAAGAAAGCTCCGAATTATGACCGAGGTTGAAAAGGCCAAAGCCAAGGAAAAGAAGAAGAGCAGTAAGATCATTGTTGCGAGCTTAAGTCCATCAACCATGGGCGTCGCCACAGCTTTGACTGTGGCCCTTGAGTAACCACGTGCCATAACCCGGTGGAATCTTTGAGGGGTCTGACACCGTCGAAAAATTCGTGCCTTCATGAGGATTCCTGGCCATGAGACGACCTCATATTTCAGGAATCATTGGCAGATGACATTCCTCCTGAGTATAGGTCGATTTTCTTGGAAGATAGATCACCTCAAGCTCAGATAGAGTACCCTGATGAAGGGCTCCATCAACCTACTTACCCAGTAGGAAAGGGCGAGTCAAGAATCTTGAATTGCGAATAATGGCGAGTCAGGAATCTTGAATTGCAAGACTGCTTCTTGGCTCGCTGAGAATTCGACTCTTCCCTGAGACAAGGCCATCCTGGAGAGGATCCACCATGAAAGGCTGACCGCATATGTGGTTCGACAGAGCATCCAAGTGAGTAATCCCCCTATCTTTCGACTAATATCAGGTATCAAATTAAATCTCCTCTTTGTTTGCAGGCAGCTTCAGCGGCCGCCAAGTTTCGACGGCGTTCGTTGGCTGTGGCCAATTATGAGGCCAATTTGGCCAGCAAATCAAAGCGGATTGCTTGAGCCAAGAAAGCCATTGACCAAGCGAGGATGAAGTTGAAGAGGTCGAAGTTTTGCACGGTCGATCTCGCCTCTCGAGTGAAGGAGGTTCAACAGGAGTTAACAGAGGTCCAGACGATGGTGGATGGCATGGCAACTTTCAAGAGGGAAGCTGAAGAACGGTTGCTTGAGGAAGTTGCCTCGAGGAATCCAGCCGAGGAACGGCTGCTTGAGGAGATCGCCCTAAGGAGGCAGTCTGAGGAGTGGCTGCTTGAAGAGGCCGCCTTGAAGAAGCAGGCCGAGGAACGACTACTTGAGGGGGCAAAATAAGTGGGAAATAAGATGGTCCGAGTTTCATGCTCAGTTGATTATCACTCTGGAGGGGCTCGACCCTTCAAAAATTGCAAAGAAAGCGGTAGAAGACTATATGGACAGCCTTGGCTATCTAGACGTATTGTATTGGGCAGGCTTTGAACGATGCCGGCTGGAAATCAAGCGTCAGTTCCCTGCTTTGGGGATCGATCTTGATCATCTGATAATGCATCGGATGACGATGAACTCAAAGGCTCATTAGAAGAGATCGACCATGCTTCGGATGAGGGAGCCGCCAATTTGGTCGAGGGAGCCGTCACTTCGGCTGAGGGTGCTATAAGGGTTGCGCCCTCGGGAGGTCAATGAGCCGACACTTCGACTGATGGAACTACATGAGCTGCACTTTCGGGAAATCAACCTCAGGATTCTGCGGTCCCATGAGTCCCTCACTTGTATTAGGGTGTAAGTCCCCTCTTTTTGTATTTCATAAACAAAAGTCGGAAATTTTATGATAAGAAATAAATTTTTTGTTTTGTCATGGAATACCTTATTGTCAGATGGGCGTCGTATTATTTGTTTGCACCCTCAACAGGTCAGACTCATGCATGGGAAGAGTGTATAGGGTGAGCTGTTGAACAATGAGCCTTTCTCCCAATTTGAGGGTCTCTTACTCCGGGTTGTAGGAAGTTCTCCCACTCAATAAACTAGCTGAGTCAACTTGCGAAGAGGGTTGCCCCCTTCATTTGTATAGTTCGGTCGACGTGCGAAGGGTTGGCTCACGAGGGGAGTGGCCCATCAACTCACGTTCGACAAGGGTTGTTCGGTCTCGAGGGGAGTGGCCCATCGACTTACGTCCGAGGAGGATTGTTTGGTCGCGAGGGGAGTGGCCCTCGACTCAGGTCCGAGGAGGATCGTTCGGTGGCAAGGGGAGTGGCCACTCGACTTACGTCCGATGAGGATCGTTCGATGGCGAGGGGAGTGGCCCCCTCGACTTACGTCTGGCAGGAGTCGTTCGATGGTAAGGGGAGTGGCCCCTCGACTTACGTCTGACGAAGGTACGAATGATTTGGTCAGCTCACGAAGGGGAGGCCTCTCCGACTGTATAGCCGAACGGCCTGCGAAGGCAAAGATAAATCATCCCTATTCGTATAGCTTGGTCGGCATGCGAAGGGTTGGCCCTTCGTTCATATAGCCGAGCGACCCGCGAGGTTAAGGATAGCTCATCCTCAATCAGATAACTTAGTCGGCCCTGCAAAGGGTATCCGAGACGTGAATCTGAACACTTGGAAAAACTTAGGTCGACAAAAATGGACCTCGCAAAGCATATTGGTCGCACGCGTGATCAGATGAGGGAATGAAAGTTTTTGACCGAAATAAATTGTATTCATTGACTCATAAGGGAAGATTTAAACAACAGAAATTCATACAAGCGTTTATTTCCATCTGCAGCTGGAGGTGTCGCCTTACACCATTCCAAGCTTTCAACCTACTAAATCCTCCTCTTGTGCCAGTCGATAACTTTGGTAACATGCGAATCAGGCATGTGCTTGTTCCCTTTGTCTTTCTACCTCGAGGCTTCTTCCCTCGCATGTGTGTTGTCGACGAACTTCTTTAGATGGCCACGCTTGATCAGTGCTTCGATATCTTTCTTTAACGTCCAAGAATCATCTGTGTCATGGCCATTATCCTGGAGGCACCTGCAATATTTAAGGTCATTGCTTTTATCGTGCATGTTTTCTGCTTGGGATGAGGTCGGTCGAAGAGTCCTTCGCCTTTTGCATAGGCCAAGACTTTGGCTCTAGTGGCATTCAACTTGGTAAAGGCCTCGTCAGTCGCACGCATTCGACCCTTGGGACTTCTATCTCGTCGTCTTCGGTACCTAGGCTCTCGGGGCAGGAGTTGTCATGAGGTCGAGCTTCTCTCCTCGCTTCTGCACAGGGCTTGGAAGTGTTTTTTCTTCAAGTGGTAATCACCTCTTCCAATTGTATGAACCGCACCGCTCCAGTGAGGAGATGGTCGAGGTCACATGATGGTCGCTGGTGCAGTGATTTTACCACATCCTCACATTGGATGCCTTGCGTGAGATCTGGAATGACTGTATCATTAGTGCAACCCTCGACATTGAACCTCTCATTGTTGAAACGCGTGAAGAAGTCCCGTAGCGTTTCTCCTTCTGGGCAGAGCCTCGCTTTCGCCTTCGTCCCGCCATGACCTGTCGGGAGAAAGCTTGGGACAAACTTTTTAAAGACCTAATATTGTGACTAGGTAACATGTTGTACCACTCATCTGATGCTTTGGTCAACGTTGTGGGGAAGGCTCTGCATATGAATCGTTTATCTGCCCTGTGTATCTCCATCACTCTTTTGTACTTTCAGACGTGATCGCGAGGGTCGCTCGTGCCATTATATTAACTCAAGGGAGGCAACTTAAACTTCGGCAGTCGAGGAGCCAATGTGATGTTCTTCATCAAAGGATTGTGATCATCTTCTGAACGGTAGGAAGGGGATTTGGGGCGATGCTCCTCGCCACGACTCCTGGTCTACCGACAAGTGGAGACGATAGAGGAATCAACAGGGCCCCTCCCGAACAATTAGGAGAGTTCGAGGAGAGAGGATTGCCCCCTCGACCTTTTCATTTCTGACCATTCGTGGGCCTCTGGGGAGGAATACGGTTACGATCCTGGGTGCGACAGTCCTTTGCTTGCCCCACGTTGCTGTGAGTGGGACGATGAGAAGCTCTTCCGTTGTTGAAGGGACCCAAGCCATGTGGACGTCCGATAGACTGGTTGTTGTCATCCCTCTGGTTGTTCTAGTCTACATCGTTGTTACCGACACCGGGTCTTTATCGAGATGTAGGAGTGTCATCGAGCAGAGGGTTGACTTGACGCTTTAAATTCGGCTCCTCGGCCCTCTGGCTCCGTAGTGCAGGTTGTTACCCCACGGGACCCGACATCAAATTGGGGGGGTGGCTGCACCACGGCAACCTGCATTGGTTATTGTACCATTCATTCGATGGCGGTAGTCAATGCCGTGAGGCTGGCATTGACCGTTTGGGTGAACGCATCAAATTTCTCATGCGAGACCAAATGGGTCACTGGTCTCCCCTCTGAAGAAGATCCAGAGCCTTTTTCGATGAGTGGGGCATCCGTGTCCCCGCTAAGGAATGGTCCAGTGTTGGTGAGACGAGTTAACATTGCTGTTGCTTGGGATGGTGACTTTGTATTTCCACAGACAACACCAACTGTTAACGGATGGTTTCCGGCAATCACTAAGGTGGAGTTGATGTGGCCGCCTCTGGTGACGTGGCACTCTGTCAGCTAATGGATGAGACCCGTGACGGCAGGAACCAAGGTCAAGGAGAGCCAAGTCCGAGCTACATGGATGAATTTCTTCCAAACTCTGGGTTGTTCTGAACGATTCTCCGAGCTACTTATAGAGTCGACAGTCGAGCTATCTGCAACACAGATGATCGTCAGGGGGAGGGCGGATCTGTGTTCCGACCCAAATCCCTTCCGATGCTTAAGTCAGTATGAGACTTAAGATGGCTCGGGGCAGTCAAGATCAACCTAAGGTGAGATCTACTTGATGTTGTCTCGCTGAGCTTTTAGAGGAAGAAATATAAGTGGAAAGTAAAGAGAGAAGTTGTCAGCGTACCTAGTACTTAGTATCCCCGGAATTTGGTCCCTGTCCTGTTGGCGTTTATACTATTTATAAGTGGAGGGGTATCCTTACCGTTGGCGAATAATGGCCTCCAATTATGGTGTCATAATCGCCCGTGAAGAATAGGCGTAACCGCTGTCCACTTACCCCGCCATTAATGAGCCCATTATTAACCATCTACTTAAGGCACGAAAGTTCGACAAGCAAAATATGACTAGCAAAATTTGACTGGGCTACCGGTTGGTCTCCCACGTGGATTTTGTGTGATTGATGGGTCACTACTTCTCCTTTGTGGTCTCCTTTACTCAGATGGTAATATTACTCTTTCCTTCGGGGGGTCGGCCCAATGTTGTAACAATCCGGACAACATGACAAACAAATAACTTTACAACGTCTATGATCTTTTTTTCCTGCAAATAGAACAAGACATTAAATTTAAGCCATTCAAACCCAACAAAATTAATATGAAAAGTCATGAAAGAAATATAAACCCAGTGGATTCTATTTTGACAAATGTTACGAATGAGGGAAGCTTTTGGCCTCCCCTCATCTTTATTCCCCCCTCCCCCAATTACTCCCCATTATCCCTACTAATGGGGACCTTTGGTTATCATATGGCCTTTGGGCTTCTATTGATTTAATAAATAGAGAACCATGGCTTAGTGCCATGGTTACTCGTTCTTCTTATTATCGAACACGTTATCAGCACATTTGCTCTCAATTCTTTGAGCTTTTTCTCCTGTATCCCCTCAAACTTAACCTCCTACGCGCGAAGGAATCTATTGTTGCGGCGATCCTGCTTGCAACGAACCGTTGCGACGATTTTTTGGGCGTATCTGGAGCGGGATTACGTTCTACGAATTTTTATTATTACGATCGTCCCTAGATCTCTGATCTAGAGGTAAAACTTATCGATCCCGTAGATAATTACATACAAATACTCTGCTATGATTTTACAACAGCCTTTCTTTGGGCTTGTTTTCAATCTGCAATACTCTGTATAATACTCAATAGAGTTTACTATGATTTTACAATGCTTTTCTGTCGGCTTGTATAAATCTGCAACATTTTGCTAAACATCAAAATTTAAAAAAAACCCCTAAATAACCCGTTCATCTCCCACGAATTAGGATGGATGCAACCCCCCAAAGGGGGGTTCTCTGTTTTTCGCTACCTCAGAGCTTTGATACTAAAACATACGTATTTAATTCGGTTTATGCTGATGACTGATTATATCATTTTTTTTCATGGCTCTCTGTTTTTTCTGGAACCAGCCAACCTGGCAAAACACACATTGAGTAGCCCAAACATTGCAAACCGTGCTACATTAACATACAAACAATATGTTAATACAACAGAACCATATGCAAAAAAAACCAAAATCCCATATCATTCCACCAGATTGGGCTGTGCGGAGGGCTCTGTCCCCTGGGAGGGGGGTTCTGCTCTGCGCCGCCCCCCGACGGGGGGGTGGGGGGGGGGGTCCTTTAGGCACCCCCTCCGACGGGGGGCTCTCTGTCGGCCACATCCCCCCCTGACGGGGGGATCCTCCCACTTGCGCCGGTGGCTCCTGCAATTTTACGTAGATAAGGGAGAGGGGACATAATCTGGACGATGAGGGGGTGGAGGCTTTTCACATTCCCTTGCTAATATCCTAAAAGATTGTTTTAAGGGATTCTGTTAAATTTACTCTTAAAAATACAGCCATGGGCCTGCAGCCCAAATCTTATTAATAAATTAGTTTGGCTGTTTTTTGGGCCAGAAGCCCAGTTAATTGACTATTAAAATGATTATTATTTCGCTTATGGATCTGCATCCCAAATCAGAGAAAAATTTAATTTCGTTTGTTTTTAATTTGGGCCAGAAGTCATGTTAATCAAATTGCAAATTAATATGATTATTATTTTTGCTTTCGGGCATGTTGCCCGCCTCTAGCCCACAAAACTTGCGAATTATGATAATTTATCTGCTACGTTTCAATTATTAAATTTCTTAAGCATTGGATAAAACATTTATTTAAGTTAAATTGGTTAATCGGATCCTGAGACCGCTCTGTCTTTAGTTGTCTAACCTAAAGATGTATGACGTTTCCCCGTGGTCCAACTAATCCTTTTTAACTTAATTAAACTATTTTATCCAATATTTGGGCTTGATGATTTTTGTAATGTCTGTGATACTGCGCTATTATTTTTGGCCTGTTGCATATATAACTGTGTGGATGTTTAAATAAGTTAAAATGCGTTTTAAGGGATCAACCAATTTTTAGATACCTTTTTTATTATATTCCTTTTCTTTGTAATTTCTTTTTCTTTTCTGAGAGAAATTTGTAGTGAGGAATTAATGTATTATGCCAAAGACCGGTGAGATTGCATATAGCTGGGACCCAAATAGGTTTTCCAAATTGTATTTTCTTTTTCTTCTTTATGGACTGTAATTTGGACTTTGGACATTTTATTTTTTTGGGTATCTGGCCAATCCCCGCATTTTTTCTTATTTATTTCTTTTAAAGCATGATGTTTTATTATTAATACATGCTTATTTAAATTGCATAGATTAAGATGGCAAAATTGGCAAGCGTCGATTTTGAGGTTCTTGATGCAGCGGGAAAGAACTATCTCAGCTGGCAAGTGGACCTGAAGTTTCACTTGCGTTCGATGGCACTTCTCCACTCGATTCTAGCCCCCGCAGTGGCCGAGACACCTGCTAGCAGTGCCCCTGAAGTGGCACAAGCATCTAGCAGTTCTCCAACCGTTGTCTCCAACATAGATAAGGTGAAAGCCATTATCTATATCAGAAGACACATAAATTGGACCTTAAAGGCCGAATACTTAACGGTGGAAGACTGATCACTCCATATTTTACACCTTTTTTCCGCATGTTTGCATGCCATTTAGATCGCTCAAATCATGTTTTTCACGATATATCGACGATATTGCGATACTTTTCACGATTTGTTGTTTTTGTCGTATTTCAGGTGATTTGGAGCGATTTGGAGTGATCCCGAGATACGCCTACTCTAGAGTGTCACCGACTACCTCCCCGAGGGGTATTTTGCCATTGGAGAGGAGCGGAGGAAGAAAGAACGTCGCAGGAGCGACGAGGAGGCAAAAACAAGCTGAATGGGCATTTTTGGTGTCTCACTCGGCCGAGTGAAGGAGTCACTCGGCCGACCAGCGAGACACCGCTCGGCCGACCAGATCGGACACACTTCATGTGTGTACTCGGCCGAGCATCGGAAGCCACATCGGCCGAGTGACTAGACCCCGTCCGCCCGAGTGGCACTCAGACGACGCCCATCAAAAAGAGCCAACTTACTGTTTTTCGTCTGCCTGAGCTTCAGAAGATCCACTCGGCCGAGTGGAAAATGCCGACCGTCCGAGTATATAGAAGCCATCGGCCGAGTGACGACAACTCACTCGGCCGAGCGACCCCCGAAGTGAAGACCCCCGAAGACCCAGACTTACTGGAAATTCTCAGGGTTTCTTACTCGGCCGAGCGACTTTTGTCACTCGGCCGAGTAAGCCGCGCTGCCTGTAGCGTAAATTGCGATTTTCAGGCTGCGCAGGGGCATTTTGGTCACAGTTTTTTGGACGATTTTGGAGGGTATTTAACCCCAGTTTTTGACCTAGGTTAGAGAGCTTTTCCTTTACTTTTTGCAGCTTTTTAGATTAAAATTTTTTGCTTTTGATTCTTGTGATTGGAGAGGAGAGAAAAGTTTTTTTTTGTTGGATTCTTGGAGAACTCTATTGGTTTGTCTCCCTCTCCATTAAAAATCTTATTTTTTTGCTTATTTGAATATTATGATGAATCCTATTGTTATTTCCATTGATTATTTTTGCATTTGTGATATGAATTGTGAGTAGTCCTAACGTCTTGGGGCGTGGGGATGAACCCTACGAGCCCAATTTCCGATTTGTGATGATTTGGTAGAAATATTGCTAGAATTGCTATTAGGGTTAGTTTGGGATCGATTTATTACGGATAGCTAGGTGTTCATATCGATTGGGATTTGCAAGAGATTGGATCCCAATTCGATAGGAAACCCTAGAAATCTGAATTGGGTTGAAATCGAGTTTCCGTAGTATCGGTTTGCAAGAGATTGGACCGATACTAGGGTTCTCGGTTGCAATTCCATGCCGATACCCGTTTGCAAGAGATTGGACAGGTAGGAACTATCCCAACCTAGGTCGCGGCCCGAGTTTGCACGAGAGTGGGCTCGGGACGCGATTGAACGATGATGTTGATCCTAATGCTAGCTTGCCTAGGCTAGGGTTTGCAAGAGATTGGACCCAAATCTAGGTTAGCTATAGACCGGCAATAGCGCGAGAGCGTGAGCTAGGTTTTACATTCAGTTGCAACTAGTTCATCCGAAATTCTACCCTAGCAATTGTGATACCAATGAATCACATTGACGAAGTACGGTGAGTAGCGGGGATTCCCCATTCCCTAGACGTCTTTAATTGATTCTATATCTCTATACTTTGTCTGACGATTGTGACAGAATCGCCGAAAGGCAAATTCCATCTTTTCTGTTCCTATAGCCAGGTTGTTCGGAGAAGACACCGTCATTCGTCCTCCCTGTGTTCAATACCCGCTCGCCGCTACACCGTGCGCTTGCGGTAAAACTACACGGTCGCTCTTTTTGGGTTACATTGTGAAGCGATCAAGTTTTTGGCGCCGTTGCTGGGGAGGCGATAGTGTTTGATCTTATCACCCTAGCTATTTCTTTTTTTTGTTTTATTTCTTTATTTTTATCTAACCCTTCCATTGTGCTAATCACTTCTTTGAAACTTTGTTCTCCCGTGCATGTACACGAGATCCACTGCGGACCCTGAAGCTATATTATTTGATCCCGAGATCGAACGTACTGTGCGAAGGATCAGAGCGGAGAGGAGACAAGATCAAGAAGGGAGGTTTATGACCAACCCGGAAACTGCGGAACAATTGGCGGCAAGAATGGCGAGGATCATTTCCATTCGCGATAGGCTTCGGCCTAAGACCTCTTCTACGACCTCGTCCATTGCCATGCCGCAGTTGGCGGCTGACAAGAATTTTGAGCTGAAGACTGGACTAGTGGTTCTGATGCAGCAGGATCCATTTCATGGGAACACCCATGAAAACCCCCACTACCACATCCAGCTATTTTTGTCGAAGTGCGCCACATTTCAGATGACGGGGGTCTCCATCGATGCCATCAGACTGCGCCTCTTCCCCTTCACATTAAAGGATAAAGCACTTTATTGGTTGAGGACGCAAGCTGAGGGAGTCTTTACCACATGAGACGAGTTGGCGAGTGCGTTCATTGACAAGTTCTATCCGCCCTCTAAGACGGTAAAGATTAGGAGTGCTCTTATGTCCTTCAAGCAAGGACCTCAAGAGACACTCTATGAGGCTTGGGAGCGTTTCAAAGATCTGCAGCATCAATGCCCCCACCATAGCATCGAAGATTGGGAGCTAGTCCATAGCTTCTACAATGGTCTCCAACCGGGGACCAAGCAGATTATTGATGCGGCGGCAAATGGTGCCATCCTATCGAAGAATCCCGACGAAGCTACTGCCCTAATTGAGGAGATGGCCTCAAACAATCAACAATGGGGCGACGAGCGAGGACACTCTTCATCCTCCTTGAAGCCATCTAGCATCTATGAGGCAAAGGCCGTAGCGGAGCTGACAAACAAGTTTGATTCTCTCCACAAGGTAGTTGAGAGACTGGAGAAGTATATCACGGAGCCCCAAGGAACCCCTTCCACATCAGTACCAACGAATCAAATGTGTTATTGGCAAGACCAATCTCAAGCTATGTATTTGGGAGGAGAACAAGGAGAGTGATCTTTGGAGCAAGTCCAATACGTCGCGGGGAACCAAGGATATTGGGCCAATCCGGCCACTAGAAACCATCCCGGTTTCTCATATGCAAACAATGATGGAGCATTGAACCCGCCGCAACAACAACCTCAACAAGCTCGACCGCCACCACAACAACAACATTATCCACCGAGGGGGCCTCCGCAACATAATTTCCCACCAAAGCAACAAGTTGGACCCTATAGGCCGCCCGGATACAATCAAGGGTGGAGAAATCCAAACCCCCCACAAGCTCATCAATGATCCGAATTTGAAGCTAAGGTGGAGGAGTTTATGGTCGAGCAAAAGAAAATCAATGCTTCCTTGAAGGCGGGCCAAGATTCCCTTGCAACCGTTGTAGCCCAAATCTCGGAGCAATTGGCGTTGCTCAATCGAAATACTCAACAATTGCCGGCTCAACCCGAGCAAAACCCACGGGGCGCCACCGGCCACATCAATGCCGTGGTAGCGGTTACAACTAGAGGCGGGAAGGATACCACTCCCGTCATGATTCCAACCGAGGAGCCAGTGGAGGAGAATGTAGAGCCAATTGAGCCGGTCGTTGAAGTTGAGAAGGAGAGAGAGCCGCAAGAAAAAGAGAAGTCCAGAGCAGAGCAGTTGCTTGAAGAGAGGCGTTTTATGCCACCGGTCCCATTCCCTCAGAGGCTTGCTAGAGCAAAGATGGAGAAGCGACTAGCGAAGTTTCTCGAATATTTGAGAGGAGTAAGCCTCAATATTTCCTTTCTCGACGCTATCGTTGAGATCCCTACATACGCTAAATTTTTAAAGGATTTGATTTCGGGGAGAAAAAGGAAGGAGAAAATAATGCTAGCTGAGGAGGGGACTTGGTTCACCAAGAGAGAGAAGGAGCCGGCTAAATTCAAAGACCCGGGGAGTTTTCGAATTCCTTGCACCTTAGGCGGCGTCCCTCTACAAAAGGCGTTGGTGGACTTAGGGGCTAGTGTTAGCCTCATGCCTCTCTCTATGTTCCTAAGGCTAAATACCGGCACAAGATTGAAGCCTACCGACATGCGGATACAACTTGCCGATGGTCGGATCACAAGGCCGGTAGGGATTGCAGAGGACATCCCGCTACAAGTCCCGGGGGGCATATGTTTGCCATGTGACTTTGTGATCATGGATGTTAAGGAGGAGGGAGACACGTCGCTAATACTTGGACGCCCGTTCCTCGCCACCGCCGGTGTCATTGTCGACGTACGTGAAGGAACTCTAACATTGAATGTCGGCAACATCGAGGTGGAGCTTCATATTCTCAAGGCAATGAAACACATGCCTTATCATGAGGAGCTGGACTATATGGACCTCCTTGACGAGGTTATTGAGGAGGCGATCCCCCATTCGATCGACGCTATATTCAAAGAATATTTTGAGGAAGGGCCGGACTTAGGCCAAGATGAAAAGATGGAGCATTCCCCTGACTTCTCCATGGAAATTGATGAAGGCGACGCTGATGTCGCAAGGATTCGAGAGCTCTGCAAGCTCTCAAAACTGAAGCCTCCGAAGAAAGCTCCGCCGATACGGAAATCGGTGTCACCGGTGAAGCCGAGGACCGGAGCAAGCGCTAGCTTGGGGGAGCCACCCCCCAACACTACTCGAGACGAGAGATCACCGAGGGAGAACACGCCGCCGCAACTTCCGAATCCAAGCGTTCTCCTCGGAAAATTTGACGGGTGCATCTCATATGCACCCAATATCCCGCATTAATTGAAAATCAAAGGGGGTCGAGCTCACGACCTTAAACGAGCGCTTGTCGGGAGGCAACCCGACGGTTATCGCTTTATTTTTACTTTTATTTTACTTTTGTTTTAGAAATTATTAGTGTTTTGAGTCGTTTGCCCGAAAAATTTCGTGATAACGGGTCCTATTTTTCTTGACATGAGAGGAGATAGGGAAATCCATCATGAGGAGGACGAACGAGGTGACGAGGAGCGCACCAGGAATGCGCTCGATGCTTAGGAGGAAGATGAAATCGACTGGAGGAAGAAAAACAGAGTTTAGAGCCCAAACGAAGCCAAACAACAGAAAGCAAAGTTCACTCGGCCGAGTATACTAGTCACTCGACCGAGCACACAAGTTCGTCCGCCCGAGCGGCTCACGAACGAGGGAAGTCTGATGTACCCAACTCTCTGTTTCTTTTCTTGATTTCAGTATAATTGCCACTCGGCCGAGTATATATATTCACTCGGCCGAGTATAACTGATACGCTCCTAGGGCGAGTCTTGCCGAGTAGCTTGAGCCACTCGGCCGAATGGACTTACTCCACTCGGCCGAGGATGGCAAGGACACTCGGCCGAGTCGTAAGCGGGGAGGTATTTTCCAAAATTTTCCGTTGCGTTTACTCGGCCGAGCGACTACGTCACTCGGTCGAGTCGTAACTTTTTCTATATAAGAGGGAGCGGGGCGGCGCGATTTTCGAAACAACTAAAACGCACAGCGCCCGACCCTTCGAATCCCTCGACCCCGATCTTCTCCCTCACGCGCCCGACCACGCGCCCCGCACCAGCGCTCGACCACCCAACTCCGGCCGATCGTCGCCGCGCCTCGCCCGAGTCGCCGCCGGCGGCCACACCTCCGGCCAACTCCGGTAACGCCTTATTCGCCCTATTTTCTCCTCTCTCTCGTATTTCTTGACGATCCATGTGTTTATCGAACCCCAAACCCAAATTAAATTCAATTTCTATCTATTATACCCCTAACCCCCCATACATTTTGAATATTACACGCTAATCTCTTCGTTTGATGCGCAGGTTATATTAGGGAGCTTATGGGAGCCCAGGGGAGCTTCCGGGGATCGTTTTGGGCTACGTGGAGGCGTCGTCTTCGCACGCTTCCATAGCTTTGCTCTCACGGCGTGTCGCGGTATACTCTTTCCTTTATTTTACGCACGCCGCACTTTTCACGTTTTTGGTGAGCACCCGGGGGCCTTATGCCGCCCCGGACATGGTCGCGGTCGAGGAGAGCTTCCGCCAAGCGGAAGCGGTCGGATGATGCCGGCCCCTCCCACGAGGTGGAGGACTCTCCTCCGCCTACTCCACCACACCCCGTTCACCCAGCACAGCCTGCAGGCCCCACACACCCCGCACAGCCTGTAGAGCCCGCACAGCCCATTCACCCCGCACAGCCACTCCCTGTCGTCCCACAGCCACCACCACCGGCTCCACTTGTCGGGCCGCTGGGAATTACGTTCCGGGACGACGCACACCGCGTCGTTTTCGAGCGCATTTCCCAGCGCTCGATCGTACCCTCCAGGTTCGCACACCTTGCAGACCTTGGACGCCTGGGGGTACTTGAGGGGATGCTCACGTTGTATAACAACGTGGGCTAGCGAGATTTCTTCCAGGTGTCGGCGGACACGTTTCTCCGTCTGACACTTGAGGTCCTTAGTTCTATCGTCCGGACCGACGAGGGATGCTCGTTTAGGTTCATGGACCGGGAGTGCCAGGTCACTCTCGGTATGATGAGAGCATTCTTTTCGTGGCCCGATGTCCCCGGGGCCGACCGTGGTTACGCCCCCACTCACATTCCCCCACATTCGTTCGATTCCGGCGCCTTCTGGGCCCGGATCACGGGTCTGCCTGCCGCCTTTGACCCTAGTAGGGCCAAGGCCTCGGCCATCATCCATCCCTGCCTCCGCATAGCTCAGCGCCTTATGGCGACTACCTTTTTGGCGAGGTATGAGCCTGGGATGATGTCCACGCCAGAGCTTTATATGCTCTATGCGATGACGCGTCCCAGAGTTCTAGCTAGGGACAGTGACGAGTTGGTCCCCGCCGTCGTGATTGATATCGCGAGCTGGTTTTTGGACCGCATCATTGTATCGGTGAGCGCTCGCTCACCGATATGCTGCGGCGGTCTGATCACACTACTCACCTTGATGACTGGCGAGGACCTTCCGGCCGATTTGCGTCGTTCTCTGGGCCCCACTTCCCTGTCCATAGATGTCATGGCCCGGATGAAGATGCTTCGTCCGCATGGTCAGCGGCACTGGGTCTGGTTGCATGGTCCATTCGGTGCTGATTATATGATTCTTCCGAGCCCAGCTCGCACACAGATAGCACCAGCACAGGTGGACTGGCTTCCGACGATGGATCTTCTGATCCCCGTCGCCTACGTGCTCGAGGCCGAGGAGGCTAAGCAGGCCCACGCTGCCCACGCTGCACCCGCTGACCACACTGCACCCGCTGACCCCGTTGCACCCGCTGACCCCGTGGCCCCTCAGCAGCCTGATATTTCTGCTGCTCCCGACACCTCTGTCCACACTTCTGCCGGTGTCGGGAGTACACTCGCTGAGACCACCCCCACTACCTCCACGCTCACCACCACTCCCACCACTCCTGCTGGCCCTCTATCCGTTGAGCCCCTTTGCTCTGCACTTCCTGAACGCCCACCGACCTTCGTTGAGAGTGGAGAGCCCTCTTTTGCTGCGGTCGTGGAGACCATGGCTAGCATGATCTCCGCTGGGATTTCGCCTTTCGGACCCCACGCTTCCTCCCCAGCGGTTTTCACTTCTGTCCCCACCGCAGCCGTACTTTTTGAGAGTGTCGTGACGTCTGTCCAGACGTCTGTGTCACTGACCTCTCTGGCCGCCTCGTCGCCACTCTTATACTCCACTTCCGATGCTGTTGCTTCCACCTCACGCCAGCCTGCGCCCCAGCCTCGCCCTGAGGCTAGGCCCACACTGGTGAGCACAGCCCCTACCTCCACATGCCTGCTGAGCCCATCACCTACGCCACCCGAGTCCGCCAGCCTCGTCCTGCACAGCACAGACAGGTGCGTCCCTCTGCACCACCTCCCCCCGACACTGTACTTCTGAGCATTCGTGCTCTTGAGGGGGCGGTGAGTGCCCTCAGAGGTGACCTCAGGATCATGTCTGCCACCGTCACCACCATGGCCAGCTGTTTCGACCTTCTCCCAGGCATTCACTATTGCCTCACGCAGATTCTCGACCGGCTCCCTCGCGTACCCACCCCCACCCCTACCAACACCCAGCCTGCTTCCGTACCCACACCCACACCCACTCAGCAGTCTGTTCCTCAGCCACCACCACCTCCTCCGCCTCAGGACGGAGACGGCGCAGCCCCACCCTCTTAGGCACCCTTGATGCCATTGACTCTTTTTTGCTGTCGTGCTGCCCGTCTCTGCTGGGTCCTGATGCTTTTTGCCCACCCCACCTCCCCTCACTATTTTTGGGTCCACATTTTGATCATATATTTGTATATCAGTTTTGGGAGAGAGGGAAAGTTTTTGGTGTCACACTATTATATCTATTTCACTCCTATATCTGCATGCATCATGTCCGCATCATATTTTTCATTTCGTTATTTTTTATTTTATTTTCTTTTCTTTTTTATCATGCATGCACCCTCACCTACCCATCACATTACACGTCTCTCGGTGTGCCACACTTCGCACATTGAGGACACTGTGCACTTTAGCTTGGGGGAGTGAGTTCTCACGTTCTTTTCGATTTACCACCTTTATTCTCATTTTTTTCACACCATTCTCCACTTTTGCACTCATTTTCACCAACTTTTTCTTTTTTTACCATGCATCACGTTTTTTTTCTCATTTTCTTTGTGTGCTGCATTGTAATTAGTTTCATTTTTCCTTTATCTTTATTTCTTTTTCATCTCATGCTAGAGATGACTTTTCTGTGGTGATGATGATTACGTGGCGTTAGCTTTCTCTATATATGCATGCTATATTTGTCATGTCTTAGATTTTATTTCTGATATCATATGCTGTGATTTGCCTTGCATTTAGAGATAGTAACCCACACTTTTTCTGCATGAAAATGGATGAAATTTTATTATTAGCTGAGTCTGAATATTCATATTATGCTATCGCAGAAAACACACCAAGATTCACGCATTGAATGCTTATATCTGGAGTACCGTTTTCTTTCCTATATCACTTCTATATGCATGATTTGTACACTTCACTTCAGGATGATTGAATGATGTTAGCTATGATAAATCTGGATTAGTTTTGCTTTTTTGTGATCGAAACTGAGTAGATTAGATTACCCTGCTGAAGTTGTCGTGCACGTCTTATAGAGTGAACTGAGAGACATATTTATTTCTTTCTCCACATATCTTGAACATCAATTCTCTATTTTAAAATCATTGGTGAATCTCCCCTTAGCGATTCTAATATATGGCATTTCCCCCGCTATTAAATCCTAGCTCCAAATTTCCCAAAACCAAAGAAAGAAAAAGAAAAATTCTTGTATATCCTTACTTCTCTTTGATTTGGGATCATTGTGTATATATGCTATAAAAAAAGAGAAAAGAAAAAGAGAAAAGAAAAAGAAAAGAAAAGAGAAAAGAACCTCAATAAAAGATCCCATCTCATGTTCTCTCTTTCTTTCCCTCTTTTTGTTTTTATTTTTATTACTTTTGGAGCTTCATAAAAATGGGGATGTAAATATTGTTTTTGTGCCACCACGCTTATAGATAATCTTGGGGGAGAGAATCCAATGATGTGTGAGAGAGTGACTACTTGACGTTGCACGACAACCTAGGCTAAGTAATATTCTATACTCGGTGAGATCATTTTAGCTTCACGAAATCCAGAAATCTATGCCTAGCACTCATTTCATGAAATCCATGTTTCTCTATTCTTTCTATTCTATTGCGTGATATTCTTATACTCCTCATAGAAAGCATCCAATTGAAAAGTGTGTGATCTGCGATATTGTATACCACTTTAAATGATTCAGACGATGTTAATTCTAAAATCATTCCGTTTTTCATGCTATAACAATATTCTTGGGTTTTCTATTTCTATTTGCACCATTATACTATGATATCGATATAAAATTATTTGACATATGTTTTACATTCGATGCATGCTATATGATTGAGCAAAACCCACGTCCTGAGAAAATGATCTAGCAGCTTCCCTCTTCGCTTTCTTCTTTCTTCTTCGTTTTTCGTTTTTCTTTTTTTCCGTCGTTTTCGTTTTCGAAATCCACCGGGTTCGCCTTTTACTTATCTTCCTCGAGGACGAGTAAGAGGTAAGCTTGGGGGATTTTGATCACTCCATATTTTACACCTTTTTTCCGCATGTTTACATGCCATTTAGATCGCTCAAATCATGTTTTTCACGATATATCGACGATATTGCGATACTTTTCACGATTTGTTGTTTTTGTCGTATTTCAGGTGATTTGGAGCGATTTGGAGTGATCCCGAGATACGCCTACTCTAGAGTGTCACCGACTACCTCCCCGAGGGGTATTTTGCCATTGGAGAGGAGCGGAGGAAGAAAGAACGTCGCAGGAGCGACGAGGAGGAAAAAACAAGCTGAATGGGCATTTTTGGTGTCTCACTCGGCCGAGTGAAGGAGTCACTCGGCCGACCAGCGAGACACCGCTCGGCCGACCACATCGGACACACTTCATGTGTGCACTCGGCCGAGCATCGGAAGCCACATCGGCCGAGTGACTAGACCCCGTCCGCCCGAGTGGCACTCAGACAATGTCCATCAAAAAGAGCCAACTTACTGTTTTTCGTCTGCCTGAGCTTCAGAAGATCCACTCGGCTGAGTGGAAAATGCCGACCGCCCGAGTATATAGAAGCCATCGGCCGAGTGACGACAACTCACTCGGCCGAGCGACCCCCGAAGTGAAGACCCCCGAAGACCCAGACTTACTGGAAATTCTCAGGGTTTCTTACTCGGCCGAGCGACTTTTGTCACTCGGCCGAGTGAGCCGCGCTGCCTGTAGCGTAAATTGCGATTTTCAGGCTGCGCATGGGCATTTTGGTCACAGTTTTTTGGACGATTTTGGGGGGTATTTAACCCCAGTTTTTGACCTAGGTTAGAGAGCTTTTCCTTTAATTTTTGCAGCTTTTTAGATTAAACTTTTTTGCTTTTGATTCTTGTGATTGGAGAGGAGAGAAAAGTTTATTTTTGTTGGATTCTTGGAGAACTCTATTGGTTTGTCTCCCTCTCCATTAAAAATCTTATTTTTATTGCTTATTTGAATATTGTGATGAATCCTATTGTTATTTCCATTGATTATTTTTGCATTTGTGACATGAATTGTGAGTAGTCCTAACGTCTTGGGGCGTGGGGATGAACCCTACGAGCCCAATTTCCGATTTGTGATGATTTGGTAGAAATATTGCTAGAATTGCTATTAGGGTTAGTTTGGGATCGATTTATTACGGATAGCTAGGTGTTCATATCGATTGGGATTTGCAAGAGATTGGATCCCAATTCGATAGGAAACCCTAGAAATCCGAATTGGGTTGAAATCGAGTTTCCGTAGTATCGGTTTGCAAGAGATTGGACCGATACTAGGGTTCTCGGTTGCAATTCCATGCCGATACCCGTTTGCAAGAGATTGGACGGGTAGGAACTATCCCAACCTAGGTCGCGGCCCGAGTTTGCACGAGAGTGGGCTCGGGACGCGATTGAACGATGATGTTGATCCTAATGCTAGCTTGCCTAGGCTAGGGTTTGCAAGAGATTGGACCCAAATCTAGGTTAGCTATAGACCGGCAACAGCGCGAGAGCGTGAGCTAGGTTTTACATTCAGTTGCAACTAGTTCATCCGAAATTCTACCCTAGCAATTGTGATACCAATGAATCACATTGACGAAGTACGGTGAGTAGCGGGGATTTCCCATTCCCTAGACGTCTTTAATTGATTCTATATCTCTATACTTTGTCTGACGATTGTGACAGAATCGCCGAAAGGCAAATTCCATCTTTTCTGTTCCTATAGCCAGGTTGTTCGGAGAAGACACCATCATTCGTCCTCCCTGTGTTCGATACCCGCTCGCCGCTACACCGTGCGCTTGCGGTAAAACTACACGGTTGCTCTTTTTGGGTTACATTGTGAAGCGATCAAAGACCAATTGGAATTGTGGCAAGCGCTGGAGGCACGTTATAAACATCAAATCGATGTAATATTACCACGTGCCAGTTATGAGTGGGAAAACCTCAAACTACATGACTATAAGTCCATTGCTGAGTATAACTCTGCATTCCATAATATCACCTCACGCCTGAAGTTGTGCGTTGAATAAGTAACAGAGTATCACATGTTGGAAAAGACATTTACCGCGTTTCACGAGAAAAATGCAATCCTCATGCAATAGTATCGTGAACGCAACTTCACGAAGTTCTCTGATCTGATCTCTTGCCTTCTTAGGGCAGAGCAGAATAGAGATTTACTGCTTGCCACTCATAACTTGCGCTCTGCTGGTACTGCCCCTATCCCAGAAGCCCACTATATTTCTCCCCAGAAGTGGAAAAACAAGAATAAGGCTAGAAATAACAAAGGGAAAGTTGTAATGAAGCCACCTAGAGGAGCACCTCCCCAGACCAACAACAACAACAGTGGGAAGAAAAACTTCAAATGGAATAATAAGAACACTTGTCCAGTGCCAATTCCAAAGAAGAACTGGGAGGACATATGCTATAGATGTGGCATGACTGGACATTGCTCCAGAAACTGTCGCACTCCTCGCCACCTCCAGGACCTGTATCAGGCGAGCATGAAGCCTCCCCTTGAAACAAACCTGGCAGATATTCAAGCTCTGACCAAGTTCACTGCACAAGACTTCGAGAATTACTATCTGCTCGATTGAGCCCTATCTTTATATCTATGCATTTAAATCTATATAGCTTCATCTGTAGTTTGCTTTGAATGAATTTTATTTTGAGTTACTCAAATAAATTTCCACTTTGCATTAATATAGATGAAATGTGATATATTGTGGACAGTGCATCGATGCACTGGTAAAGCATTTAAATTTCTCCCACATACAACGAGACTAAAAGATGCGTTTTTCTCTCCTAATTCTTAGAGTAATCTCCTAAGTTTCAAGTATATTTCGTTTAAACGAACATAACTTGGAAACTGTAGATAATAAATAGTGAATATCTTTATGTAACTCGTCTAGAGGATGGCCAGAAGACCATCTACGCACGATTTCATTGGACCCCGTCGGGTCCCTATCATTACAGATATTCATCCTACATAAAGCCAACTTGACTGTGCACCAGAAGTGCCTTTCGTTGCCAGAGTTTTCAACTCTGGCACAATAGACTTGGTCAACCTGGATCAGCGATGATGTACGCATCATCAAATGAATCCTTTGGAGAACATGAAGATTCTTCAAAAGGTTGAGTTTCCTTGTCCTATTTGTCATAAGGAAAAACTTATAGAGAAGACTTTCCCTCCTGAAAGTGGGATTAGAGTCTCCTGGCGTCATTGAGAGAATAATGGTGACCTTTGCGGGCCTATTCACCCCGCAAGTGGCCCATTTCAGTACTTCAATGTACCGATAGCTGCATCTAATAGATGGTCTTATGTATGCATTTTTGTTCACCAGCAACCTAGCTTTCTCAAAAGCTGATAATGTGGGTGAATTCACTACACAGGTCTTTCAAGACTACTGCCAAGCAACTGTCATTGAAATTGAACATCATGTAGCATGTTCATCAGAGTCTCTGATAAAGAGACTCCAATGGATTTCACGTCCATAGTTAAATCCCAGTTTCCTGTGGATTTTTAGGGATACGCCATACTGCATTCCGCATCGCTTATCACGATACGGCCCTCTTGTGGCCATATCTTGTTGCTGATGCAGCTTGCTTATGGTTCACCACCAAACATATCTCATTTGAGAGTGTTTGGATGTACTATCACATCGTCTTGATAACTGTGAATTTGATGAGCAAATTCTCATTATAATAGGCACGCATTCTAAAGAAGCCTGAAGCTTCTGAGACCATATCATGGGACATAAAAGTCCTAATCTCGTTATGATCCGCATACTATTTCTGTGTGAAGATGAGATCCGGAAGATCCCTCACATTCAGACTAAAATACATAAATTGGCGGATAAATTCACGGACAACCATAAGATTGTTCGTTCACACGTCCCTGCTGCCAACACGCCAACTAGGATTGACATCCCCATAGTTGATGCAATCCATCGGCAACAGAATTGGCTATACCTCAATTGAAAAGAGGACGCCCGCCAAGTTCAAAAGATAAAGTTCCTCGAAAGAGGAAGATTCCTGGAGATATTAACATGATCCCTCCACAAGATGCTGAGCTCTGACCATCGACCTCTCCCCTTCTGATTTCCCCTGCATAGAAAACAATAGGAGAAACATCATTATATTACGTACGTACTGGAGATGTACTGGACAAATATAGCACATTCGTCGTCGTCGATTTTGCTTTCGCTATTGCCGTTCACGTCGCTGAATACGACGATGACGTTCAACCCATTTTTCTATAGCATAAACACATAGATTTGCTAAAGTGGGACGAGGCAATAAGAGTAGAGCTGGACTCACTCTTGAAAAGCAAAGTCTTTGGACCAGTAGTCCATACACCTGAATGTGTAAAACCTGTGGAATATAAGTTGGGTTTTTCATAAGAATAAGAAATGAAGGAAATGTGATCATTTTCCTATTTCATACTAAGCCTAAACGTCTCTGGAAAAACCAAGAAATGCAGCTCATGGACGTTGTGACTGCATATCTATACGACTATATAGATATAGAGATCTATATGAAACTTCCAGAAGGGTATACTCTACCCCCAGAGATGAAAGAGAGACGTATGAACGTCTCCTCTATAAAGGCTTCAAAGATCATTATATGATCTTATGCAATCACGAAAAATGTGGTATAACAGATTTAGCGAATTCCTTACTAAACAAGGATTCTCTAAATAATGAAATCTCCCATGTATCTTTATCAAAGGAACAGTGACACGATTTGTATTAGTCGTCGTCTATGTGGACGACTTAAATCTAATAGGATCTCCTGCAGAGACCATTGATATATCTGATAGCCTCAAGCATACCTTTGAAATGAAATACCTAATCAAAACAAGGTATTATCTCGGCTTACAGATTAAACACTTTCGTGGCGGAATCCTTTTATACCTATCTTATTTCTCATACACCAGGAGTTTATGAAGAAAGATGTCCATTTGCAATCTATTAAAAATGGTGCATATTTATGACGCTTTCCAGTCGCTGGAAGAGGGGGAGGACATCCTAGGTCCTGAAGTACCTAGCTCTAGTGTACTAGTTACACTCCTTTATCTGGCCAGCTACACGTGTCTCTAATAGAACGTCTGTAGTAAAACTGTTAGCCAGATACAGTGCTGCCCTGGAGAGCACCACTGGACCAAGGATGAGTTGCTTCTGCGCAACTTCTAAGGGTCAAGGATCAGCATCCAAGGAATAAATATCGCATATGCAGGTTTACAGACCATCGCGATGACTAAGCACAAATGGCTGGCCACCTCCTAAACACTACACATCATCTTCCAAAAGTCTACATCTTCTGAGAGGCTCATCATCCAAAAAAGCATATCTAAAATACGCTAATCCAGGTCCAGCAGTACCTTGCAGACACAGTGAAGACTAAGTGAAGGAATACATACGTGGAGCCATCTACCAAACTTCGTAGAGCGTATCACTCCTGAGCGCCACTGTTTTCTAGTAGCCGCTAGATATGAGTGAAACTTGTATAGATGAGTGGTGATTGTATTCAGAACATGATGGATGTATAGACGAATAGGAAATGATTGTATAGATACATAGGAGATCTGCAAGCCTGAAGCTTGTACAGATCAGGGGGAGTTGATAGTAGAGTTGTACTCTTTTTCCCTTAGCTATGAGTTTTCCTATTGGGTTTTCCATAGTCAAAGGTTTTAATGAGGCAACCTCATTTAACTCTGGACCCTGAAGTGTCCACCTCTAATGAAAGCTGAAAGACCCACAAGCATAAGGCGTGTATGGATCAGGGGGAGTAACATATGGGTTGCACTATTTTTCCTTAAGCTGTTGGTTTTTCTCACTAGGTTTTCCACAGCTAAGGTTTTAACGAGGCAAACATGATTACTCCGGATCCAGAAGTATCCACCCCCTTAGCATTTACACTAAGATCAAAGTAATGGGTGGATAAGGGGGAGTGTTATGAATGAGGGAAGCTTTTGGTCTCTCCTCATCTTTATCCACACATTACTCCCCATTATCCCTATTAATGGAGACATTTGGTTATCCTATTGCCTTTGGGTTTCTATTGATTTAATAAATAGAGAACCATGGCTTTGTGCTATGGTTACTCGTTCTTCTTATTATCGATCAACAAATACATTATTGAAATTGTTACATACATCGAGCATGTATTAAATTAAATCGATCCTTAAAAGTGATAAATGCATAAATATAAAAACGTCATTGGCAAACACATGAATAGGGCATGCTCAAAGATCTAGCATAAATATATGCGGAACAAATTACAAACCTTTAAAACAGCTCCTAGTAAAAGTAATAATTGCGTCTTCTTGCTTAATAATAACATTGCTCTTGACGAACATTGCATCCAGCCTGCAGCTAGCGTGCATATGGTGTAAGGTTGCTTGTTGAAAATCGCTCACAAATAGGAGGATTGCAACATTTTGGTCATGGCAGCAATCGATGTGCATGCCAAATATCCAAAATTTCATCACACCGCCACCTGATGATTGCCCCCAAAAAGACTGCATCCGCCTTAAGGGCTCACTTTGCCCACTGATTCACTACCATTGTCATTTCACATGTTTCTTTTCACCGACAAAACCACTGTTCGTCCACAGATGCAAAGATGACGACCCTTCTAATAGATTCTGAGATGTGAGCTTTTCCGATTTGAACCAAAGCATTACATATCAATGCTACATCTGACTTGTAATTATTACACCTTTTCTTCTTCCAAGCAAAGACGCCTTCACACTCTCCTACTGATAAATTACCTTCTGAAGGGTTTGAACTGATACTGTCGAAAATCAGCACCAAACTTCAAAGCCTCCTCATCTACCTTGTTCTTCAGCCTCCGCCATGTCCTCAACATGTCAGCCTGTATCAATCCCCGATACAAAGTCTCAAACGTAACTTTCTGGGGAAGAAAACCC
Source organism: Scilla litardierei (assembly GCA_030789695.1). Classification (NCBI taxonomy): domain Eukaryota; kingdom Viridiplantae; phylum Streptophyta; class Magnoliopsida; order Asparagales; family Asparagaceae; genus Scilla; species Scilla litardierei. The sequence continues at coordinate 108,963,421 of CM061130.1, read as the reverse complement.
TTCTCGATCATCTCCATGAAGAATTCACATGCCTCCCTCCACTTCTGTTTCTCACATAGCCCATGGATTATCAAGGTATATGAATCCATATCAGGACCAACACCATTCTCCTTCATATCCTTCCACAGTTCCAACACAAGCTCCATTTGGTTTAGCTTTGAAAACATCCCAACCAATATGTTGTATGTGTGTATGTCTGGCACAGTTGGTGTCCCACTTTCTTTCATCTTCTTGTATAATTTTATAGCACTATTCACATCTTTCCTCCCTCGATACTCCTTAAAGAAGCAGTTATACGTAGCCGGTGAAGGGCATACGCCGTTTCCTGCCATGTCATCAAGCAAACACTCTGCATCTTCCATTCTCCCACATGAAGCCAGACACTTGATCACTGAAGTATAAGTAGCCACCGTTGGGGAAATGCCTCTCTCTTTCATCGAGTTAAACAACGTAACTGTTAGTTCTGGTTTATGAGCTCGGCTATAGACATGAAGAATGATAGAATAGCTGGTGATGTCAGGCTCGATCCCTCTGCTGCGCATCTCATTTAAAAGTTCTTCAGCTGCACGGATTGTCCTATCAAATCGGGTGTCTGGATGCAAACTGGCCCGCCTACAGATTCCATTCAAGAGAACATTATATGTTACAACGTTTGGTTCTAACCCACGATCAATCATCTCCTTCATGAATTTCTCTGCCATTTCATGCCTATTGATTTTACACCATCCATAGATCAAAATTGTATATGCCTTTTCATCTGGTTCAAATACGGATTTTCTCTTATTGAATATCTCTGTAGCTACCTGCAACCAATGCCAAAATGCCAAGAAAAATTTTAATATGGCACTTGGGAAAATAATCTATAACAGAGCAAACTTAAATTGACATTGTTGCTTTTGGCATAAAAACATGTGTAGAAAAACAGGAAGCTGTACAAGATGGTTGCGTTCCTAAAACGGGTGCCCAGATAATGTCCAAAAAGCAACCGATAAAAAATGACAGAAAAAAGAACAAGGTTAAATAACATACAACATAATTTTTTAGTATAAAGGCCTAGAACAAGACTTCAAAGCTTGAAACCTCATTGTGGCAGTAGAAGTAGGCTCTAAATGATCTCAAGGACAACCATAGTTCTACAAACTTCGATTTTAAATTCTATAAAAAATGCCGATGCCTTACTGTCCGATGATTCATGTCTTCGGATAACAACCAACAATACGATAATGATCAGCATGTCATTACAAACCTAACATTATCAAAAGGTTTTGTTACTTACACGGAATAAAATTCATATTTTAAACCAGAATTGTCATGCCCCTTGAAAAAGAAGAGCGAAAGTTAAACAAAAAAAAAATCATTAAAACATCTAATAATAAAGCAATCCGAATAACTTGAGAAACAGATGTCGCAAAATAGAACTAGACACCTCACATCTAAATTTTGCTTCATCGAGAGCCGATAAAATTGGTCCAAACAGAACCCAAGAAACCATCACCAAAGAGAAACTATCAATTACAACAAAACTTCAGCTTAAGAACCTCGGCATATTCATATCAGCAAGAATACTGGACATCATTTTAAACTCCTTAACATAGGCTATTTTATTTAACAGAACTTAATAATTGATACATAAGCTGCGTTCTCAATCATTACTGAGAAAACTTTATCTCTAATTCATATTTTAAATAAAAAGCAATCATATTCAGCCAACAAATAACATAAACATATTTTTTTAAAAAAAAACTTTTGATGATATCAAGTATCAACAAACAACAATTATAACAATAACATAGAAACCAAAAAAATGCATGAAAAATTTCCTGTCTACATCAGTCAATTCTCTCTACTTTGCAAAATCAATAAGCAGAGAACATCAACCAAAAGCATTCAAATTTTACGAAGCAAAGTTAAGACCTTTGTGAACCTTGGGATATCCATACTTGCAGAGAGTATCCAGCAGCATCTTGAAATCCTCGCCATCGGCTTCCCTCCCAATAAACCCTTCCATATCATCAAACGCCCTAATCGCCAGCCTCGTGAACCCCGCCGCAATGTACCTCCTCATCAAAATCCCAAACGTCCTCGACGACGGCGAGACCCCCCGCTGATCCATCTCGACGATCAGTTGCCACACGACGTCGAACTGGCGGACTTTCCCCAAGATGTCGACCATAAGGTCGTAGATGTCGGCGCTGAGAGCGACGTGGTCGTGGTCGCGAGAGAAGATGAAGAACGAAAGCGCAATCTTGGAGTGGTTCTTGAGGCGGATAAGGGTTTGGAGGGTGAGGAAGGGGGTTGGGGTTAGGGTTCCGGCGAGCTGGAGGGAGGACTCGATGGGGTGGTAGGGATTGTGGTGGGTAATGAGGAGGTGCGCGAGCGTGTCGGCGTCTTTAGAGGGGGAAGGTTGGAACCCCAACCCTAATTTTGACGGCAGGCCTGTTTCTAGGGATGATTCGGTGGAGAGAAAGCGGATGTTGTATAAGGGGCGGAGAAGGAGAGGGGTTCTGAATAGGGGGTGGAGCATGGCTAACGTGCACCGGACGATAGGATGACGGAGAGGGCGGCGGAGGCTGGACGCCGGTGAGAGGGTGAGTGAGGTGGAGAAGGTGAGAGACTGAGGCAAGTGACAATTTACCGGTCTTTACCGGGTCGGGTTGAAGCCAAACCCGATCTTCACTAACAAATTAGGGTTAGCTTTGAACTTCGCCCGAACTCGAATTTGCCCAATACGATTGTGTGAGACCTTTGGATGTCGTATGACTCATGATTTAAACGAAAGATTTCTTAATCGAATTCATTTACTATTCTTTCTGATGTGCACACGAAAATCAAAAATTTTATTCTGATCAGATATATGGATAAGAATTTATATAGCAAAATTTTATTATTTAAAGACATGGATACGATATTTACCGAATAATATACTACAAACAATTAATCGGTGCACACGTGTACGTGTAGGGTAATTGAAAAAAAACGGTCCGAAAAGGAGGGGGAAAGAAGAAAAAGTGTGGGTGTGTGGGGAGGGTCTAGTGGATAAAATGCGAAACCCGCGAAAAATAGGGATGGCAATTTTGCAGGGCGGGCCGGGTATTTCGATACCCAAGCCCGACCCGCAGTTATGCACATGCGGCCTGCCCTGGCCTGTGCCCCGGGGCGGGCCCGACAACACAGGCCCGCGGCCTGCCCCGCACGGGTCGGGCCGGCCCGCCCCGGCCTGCTATTTTTCCCCAACTTTCAAATTCCAATTTCATGTTACCAGTCCGTTTATTTCTATAAAAAATGGTACAATCAATTATCATCCTCATAAAATTCCAAGCAATTTTAGTAACCTTACAAATCTACAACTGTAACTTTACAAGAGAGATTATTTGCAACTGTAACTTTACAACTTTCTTTACAAATTTACAACTGTAACTTTACAAGTTTGTAACTTTACAAGAGAATTTATTTCTAATAGAAGCTCAAAGTTACATGTCAATAACAACCCACTAATCAAGCTTGCTGCTTGAAGCCTTGACCATCTCCAGGAGGTTCAAGAGCTTCGACGATAGGGACGTCACTGACTCAATGAACTGAAGGAAGCAGCGCACATGGATTTGAGAGCTTCAATGACCTTTGTATTCGCGGTAACTGCTCCAGTCATGAACATTTCTAGATATAACATCCTTCAGCTCATTAGCATGCTCTCCTAAGAAAGCTAAGACATCCATTTGTGTGAGCATTCTGTAACCAGGCGTCTCCACTAGTTCCGATGCTAATAACATTCTCTGTTTGGCTTTCAAGCCGAACCAATGCACGTCGTACTCCTTTGCTAAATGTCTCCATAATGGGATCATTTATGCAATTAAGAAGCATTTGATTCAGTTGAGATGTAAAATTAAAACAAGGACATGAGTCAGAGAACCCATATTAGAACAATTATCATCTAGTACTATGTAACTGTGGACACAGGCAAAAATGAGAATAAATGAACTTGTGCAGGCTGATAGCATCATTAAAACAACTAAGTGGCACCAAATAATCAATACATCAGCAGTTCAAATTTAGACTCTAAGCCAAAAGCCACTTTCGGTTTTTGGATTGGATTAAAAAACTATAAAACCAAGGGCAAATATATAGAGATAATCTGCAATTGTCCTGAAGTTCACAGAACTACGATTCATGTGCACAAAAAGTCCAAATATAAATAATGTAAGATTACTTACATCTGTTAACATCGACATGATTGCATCAAAGTTTGTTCCTTTCGAGTGGGCACAAGTAGTGGCAGCCTGCAGTAAGTATGAAAGCATATGATCAGTCCACTTTACAACAGAAAATCAATATAGATGTAAGCAAAATTAACGTGGTAATACCTGAATAACTGGGCCATCTGCCAAAGGATTGGAGTATGGAAAGCCTAATTCAATGATGTTTGAACCACAGACAGGAATCGAGAACTTTCAGTGCATTTGAGATTGTCTTAATCCAAACTTATCATTCCAATAACAAAATTTAGATAAAAATAAAATTCAGATAAGAGGTTACCATAAAATGTATCATGCCAAAATTCTGATAATAGGTTAATATTACAATGTCTGGTAAGAAGGAACAAGAAAAACGAAGAGAAAAATAAAACAAATTAAAAGTACTAAAAAGAAACTGAATCTGAAGGTCAACTTCTTAAATCTTCAATGCAACTTCTTCAACTTCAACGTTCAACTTCAAGTGCTAGCCTGTAATAATTTAAAAAAAGATATCAAGTAAATAAAATGTAGAACATGAAAGAAAACTAGTGAAACAATTACGTAAAGAATTTTAAAATACCTCAACATCAATCTCATCATCCAAATCCTCAAAAACCGAAGCATGTGAGTGAGCCCCAGAAGAACCACCTGCATCAATATTTGATAAGATCAGGAACAAATACAAACGTATATATTATCTAATTGTTCATATTTCAAATCAACTTAAAAACGATTACCATTCAAATCGGCGAATAACCAACTTTGTGCACACATTAAGGCCTCTATAGTCTTCTCGTGGAGCCTACTACGATGGGGACCAATGACCCTTCCACTTGTACTGAAAGCCGACTCGGAAGCAACAGTTGAAACGGGAATCGCTAATATATCTCTTGCAATCCTATGCAAAATAGGATACTTACCATTATTTGATTTCCACCATGCTAAGACATCAAAATTGGGTGTTTGGGGTAAAATGTCCTCTTCCAAGTACATATCCAACTCCGACCTCATCGGTTTCCTTTTCTTCTGAGAAGCATATAAATTAAACTTGCTGAGTTGAAAAAATTCAGGATTGATCACATTTGTTTCCGAGCTACTCTCCCCGCCAACATCATTTGATTTCTCTTTCTCTTCATATTGTTCAAATAACCTACGACACAAACTAAGAATCTTTTCTACCTCATATCCACCATCTCCTCGATAAATATCTGAAAAATAACATTCTAAGAGAGCCACTTTATATCGTGGATCAAGAACAGCTCCTACCCCCATCAAAGCATGCACCTCAGACCAATACTTCTCAAACTTTTTCACCATCTCTAACGACATCATCTCAATAGCCTCAATGCCACATGTAAGACATTGATCTAAAGCCACCTTAATCTCACAAATTATTGGAAAATACAAATTTGATGTAGGATATTTAGTTCCAGAAAACACCTTAGTGGCCTTATAAAATATCTCCAACCTCTTACAAATCTCATTAGTCAATATCCAATCACGTTCATTAGGAACACATGTAAACCTTGGTTCACGTTGCTTCAATCGAAAAAATACATCCTTGTAATCTATGGCAGTGTGTAGCATCAAATAAGTTGAATTCCAACGGGTTTTACAATCAAGTTCAAGTTTCTTACCAATTGAAATCTTAAGCTGACATGCTGTTTCCTCAAACTTTTCCCATCTCTTCGGTGTTCCTGTCCAATATGCAACACTATCACGTATTCTTGAAATCGACTCACAAATAACTTCTAAACCTTCCATTACCATTAAATTAAGAATGTGCGCTCCACATCGCATATGCATCAACCTCCCATCGACCAAAAGTGACTCTGCATCAAGCTTATCTACAAGTAAGGTCATCATCGCATCATTAGTTGAACAATTATCCACCGTGATAGTGGATAATTTATTATCAATGTTCCAATCCATTAAGCATTGTAAGAGAGCTTCACATAGATTTTCACTAGTATGCGGACATGGCACATAAATAAACCTACAAAATTTCCAAAAAAGAGGATATGAAAATCTATACTAAAAGATATAATACAATTAATTAGTAGCATTTAGGTAAAATCTATACCAAAAATTATAACTAAATAAATATAATATGATAATACCTGATAATTCGATTTTGCAAATTCCAGTCATTGTCGATGAAATGTGCCGTAACAGCCATATATCCCCTCTTTTGAGAAGATGTCCACATGTATGTTGTTACTGCCACTCGACCTTCAATCTTCTCCAAGAGTTGCATTGTGACAGCCTTCCCAACTTCATATATGTTCAAGCAGTCTTTCTTGATAGTGTTTCTTGATACCGTCTTGAAACACGGGTTCAAACTATTGCAGAATTCTCTAAATCCTTCATGATCTACTATCGACAATGGGTACTCATGCTTTATGATCATCTTTGCAAGTGCTTTGCGGGAAGCTTCTTGATCAAAGTTGAAAGGCAAAATCTTAAATTTGTCCTTGTCGAAGTTTGCTTGTAAAAACTTGCTGCCTTATATCTTTATACTTCCTTCTATCACATCTTTCATAATGTCTCTTCAAATGAGTTGTTCCCTGCCTTGGATCTCCAAGTAAACATTCATTGCAATAATTACACTTAGCCTTGGACTTCCCCTCAACATTCACTTTCGTGTAATGATTCCAAATTTCAGAGTAAACTCTGCCAGATGTACCACCCGCTACCTTCTTAGTCTTTGTTTCAGTGGACTCAGTGGAGACTACAATATCAGGGGAGCTTGGTGTATCTATGTAACGACTGGTTTTCATGTATCTAGATTTATTATATTATATTATATGTTTTGGTGGATTTTCTCCTTATATGTGGTTTTCGTCTCCGTGACTTTCATTTTCGATCATATCGTCGTGTTTTCTAGTTTCTTTCTTAGAGTCGTCGATTTCGGAGCAAGTCATTTATGACGGGCTTCGTATCGGTCATATCTTATTGTTAGATCAAGCCTAGGAGTCTTAGGAATCGATCCTGGAGCTCCGCGCTCCATATCGGAACTTTTGGTGCTTATTAGCCGGTGTAAGAAGGGGCACCGACCGACTAGATGACGATCCAGTCGGTCGGCAAGCCTTCTTGAACCGACTAGTTGGCTTTCTAAATTTCTCAGGAGTTACTGTTTGTCGTTAGTCGGTCTAAGAACGTTGGTTGACCGACTAGGTTGCAAACTAGTCGGTCAGCAATGCTTCTTTAACCGACTAACTCATTTACTAATTTTAGGTATCAGTACTATTCAATCTTAGTCGGTCTAAGAACGTTCATCGACCGACTAGATGCCAAACTAGTCGGTCAATAGTTGTTCTTTGACCGACTAACTCTTAGTTCAGGTTTTCGACTGGAGCTACTGTTTACACTTAGTCGGTCTGCGTTGGTCGACCGACCGACTAGTTCTCAAACTAGTCGGTCAACAGTTGTTCTTTGACCGACTAAGCAGTGCAGGAAACCCTAGTTTTGCCCTAGCCGCCACCAATCTCTATAAATACCCCCCCAAACGTTTTCTTCTTCCTCCTCACGACCTAAAACCCTAATTTCTCCCCCATTGAGCCCCCATCTTCCTCAAACCCTTATTCCTTCATTCCAAGCTCATTCTCCATCATCTAAACCCTTCCCTAACACATTCTACCTCTCATCTCCCCCAAATCTCATCAAATCCCCAAAATCCCCCCAAAACCCTATTTCTCCAAACTTCTCCAATCATTTCCAGATCTGAACCCTAGGTTCTCCGGAGTGTTTCTTCCGCCTCCGCACGGTAAGAAATCGATATCTTGATGTTTTCATAACCCGTTATGTTTTTGCGAAACCCTAATGAAATTACTTGTTGTTTTGATGATTGTTCTCCATAACAGCGACTTCCCCGTAGATTAGCATCCGCGAGACGAACCTTCGTGGTCGTCATCCCCGGTGCTAGGCAAGTGAAACTTGCCACCTAGGGTTTAGGCCATGTTTTAGGCCATTTGCTTGTTGTAGGCGTAAAAGAGGCTAGGCGACGAAATGATACTCGCCTAGGCGCAAAATTGAGGAACTAGCTTGACAACGAAGCTAGATCCGACATTTATCATGTTGCACAAATGCCATGTCATGTTTAATTTCCATTAACGGTACGCAAATTAATTGTCATGTCATTGCATTCTTTAAGTGATCCCGTGATTGCGTAGCATCGCTACAATACTTGTGTTTCCTGGCTCGTGACCAGAAGCGAGCATAATGAGTTGCTAACCCCAACGCTCGATATTAAGGCTAGGTGCACCCCTACGCCAAATGCTTATGAATCGTGAACTAGAATGCGAGCTCCTGTGCGGGGCAACCCTGGCTCATTTACTGGGCTCGTGTGCATGGACCCTGGCTCGTTTACCTGTGGGTATTGGGGGTAAGAGTTAAGCAGCCAATCAACTGTGAGTCTACCCGATCAGCAACTGCAGTAGTAAGGCGTAAACTCTGGGTTTTGGGGTAGTTGTTAAGCGGCCAATCAGCGTGAATGCCAAACCATTCAGCTGTAAGGCGTAATCATCTACAAACAACTTGAAACATGACTAGTGAATTGATTGAGATTGTTAGTAGCTTGGCTACTCTTGTCTTGTCCCGATAATTGTTCTCTTGTACTTATTGTCTCGCCATGTCTTGCTTGTGCACTCATGTTATAACTGCCATGTCATGCATACTATAACTGCTAGGTTGCTAGATGCCTTACTTTCAGTTTCCTTGCCCAAGTCTTTAGACTTGCTGACATGTGCCCCTTTACTCTTTTGGGTGACACATGTTAGATCCCGAGCTTGAGTACCTTGTTGAGGACGAGGTGTTTGCTGACGCCGAGCCCGAGCTTGTGTTTGACGGGGAGTACGTGGACACTGGGGACCAGTCCTAGTGTCTTCGTTGTGCTTTTCCTTTTGTTTAGACTGCTATTTTGTTGTCGGTGCGTAGCACCTATACTTTGTTGCGTTGTTGCTTTTGTTGGCCTTGTTCTGGGCCTTTAGACTCTTTCTTTTAGCCTGGTGGCTTTTCTGGATGTTGAACTTATTTTCATGTTGGACAATTTATGAGATATGAGAATTTTATTTCTGTCTCTCCTTGTGTTATCATTGTTGTTCTGTTTATGGTTACAGAGACCTGCTTACGTTTTATTGACGCTTATCGGGTTTTGGGCTTCACAGCTCCACTCTCGTGCGGACCTTTTCACGTCTCGCCTCAATTTTAGGGAAGCGGGTCGTGACAGGTTTTGTTGGTGGCCCATGCAGGTCATCTTCTGTAACTGCGATTATCGGAATAACGATAATAATATTTGAACGTCCAATAAACTAAGTTCGACGTCCGAGTCATAAGCTATGAGTCTAATCTGCTTTGTTTTCTGTGTCATTAGATGGCAGGAAGGCGATTCACCCGTGGTGGAGGTAGTGGTGCGCTCCCTCATGATGAGGAGCCTGAGCGGGAACCCACCAACGGAGAGATGATGCGGATGATGCTCCAGATGATGCAAGTGCAGCAGGGCATGCTCCTGCAAGTCCAGAATGCTCCACTTGCTCAAGCTGCCCGGGCTCTTCCGGATGTCCCTCGCTCCGAGCCGGGAGCAAAGCAATTTCGGGAGCTGGGTCCCACGTATTTTGATGGGTCTGAGGGTCCTCTGGCTGCCGATGAGTGGATTCGGAACATTGAGGATAATCTGAAGATGGTCAAGATCACCCCGGCTGGATGGGTTGATTTGGCGAAGAGGCAACTCAAGGATAATGCTCGGAACTGGTGGGATGCGGAAGAGAAGATGTTGGTGGAGCCGATAGCTTGGACTACCTTTAAGTCCAGGTTTGATGAGGAGTTCTTTCCGAAGGCTGCCAGGAAGGAGATGCTGCAGCGCTTTATCGATCTGAAGTAAGGGAGCTTGACGGTGGACCTGTACCACCAAGAGTTCACTAGGCTGAGTCGGTTCGCACCGAAGATGGTGCAGGATGCTGATGAGAGGGCTCAGAGGTTCCTGCAGGGACTTGCTTTGGAGCTCCAGAGTTTTGTGTCTTCCTCTGATCTGGACTCTTATCAGAAGGTTCTGGTCGCTGCCAGGAGGCAGGAGCTGAACCTGAGTCAGAGGAGAGGACATGTTTCTGGTGCTGAGAAGAGGCCTATGGAGCAGGCCAGGGCGGTGGTTAGGCCGGGTTTCAAGCCTAATCAGCCAGCTCAGTTCAAGAGGCCAGGAGGGCCTGTTCTGAAGACTTGCCATTTCTGCGGCAAGCCTGGCCACATCAAGGATCAGTGTAGGAAGTTTCTGGGCCAGTGTCTGGTTTGTGGTGATGCTTCCCATGTCGCGAAGGATTGTCGGCATGCGAGTCAGCTGCAGAGGGCACCTGTTGCAGCACAGCCGTTGCAGCAGCGAGCGTCTGTTCCTGCTGGGCGTGGATCAGCTCTTGTTCCGCAGAGGCAGGCTTTTCAGCAGGCTATTCCACCGAGGAGGCAGGCTTTTCTGATGACCGCTGTGGAGAGCGAAGCTGTGGATGAGGTTATCGCAGGTAATCCTCAATCTAGCTATTACTTTCCTAGCTGGTTTGAATGTTAGATTGTGTTGTTTGCTTGAACATGATTGTTTGCTAGACTAGGGTTTGATTGTTAATTGCTTGTTAGGTGTGCACATTTCCTGCACGAGTCCTCTTTGACTCTGGTGCATCGATGTGCATTATTTCTCGGAGCTTCGTGGAGAGGCATTCCTTGTCGACGTCCCCTCTTCCCAAAAGTTGGAATATCGTTACAGGGAATGGCATGGTCTCGATGCATCTTGGTTGCAATTCTTGCTCGTTGGTGGTCTGTGGACATGAGCTTTACGCTGATTTCATTGTCCACGACATCATCAACTATGATGCAGTTCTTGGGATGGACTGGCTTGCGAGCTTCTATGCTACGATCGACTGTCGGAGGAAGAAGGTGGTGTTCGAGATTCCCGGACATCCAGTATTTGAGTTCAGTCGTGGTAGCAGCTCGCTTGGTCCTGTCAGATTTCGGGCCAGGCCGGTGGAGGTTGTGGCTTTACAGATGGAGCTGGAGTGGCCAGCTGTGGTGCGTGATTTTGGAGACGTCTTCCCCGAGGAGATTTCTGGTTTGCCACCTGGTCGAGCTCTAGAATTTTCTATTGATCTTGTTCCAGGAGCGCAGCCGATTTCGAAGGCACCATATCGTATGGCGCCAGCAGAGTTGGAGGAGTTGCGGAAGCAGCTGGATGAGCTTTTGCTGAAGGGTTATATCAACCCTAGTGTGTCTCCGTGGGGAGCACCGGTGCTGCTGGTGAAGAAGAAGGATGGTTCGCGTCGCATGTGCGTGGACTATCGGGAGTTGAATGCGGTGACCATTAAGAATAAATACCCATTGCCTCGCATCGATGATATCTTTGATCAGCTTGGAGGTTTGAGGGTGTTTTCTAAATTGGATTTGAGGAGTGGTTACCATCAGTTGAAGGTGAAGAAGGGAGATGTGCCGAAGACAGCTTTCAGGACGAAGTATGGACACTATGAGTTTGTGGTTATGCCTTTCAGCGTAACTAACACGCCCGCAGTTTTCATGAATCTGATGAACCTGATTTTCTACGACTTTTTGGATAAGTTTGTCGTTATCTTTATTGACGACATCCTGATCTATTCAAAGTCGGAGGAAGAGCATGCCTCGTACTTAAGGACGGTGTTGGAGATTCTGAGGAAGCATCGGTTGTATGCTAAGTTTTCGAAGTGCGAGTTTTGGCTGGATAGAGTTGCTTTTCTGGGGCATGTGGTGACTGGAGATGGAATTTCAGTGGATCCCGAGAAGATTAGGGCCATCAGAGAGTGGCCTGTTCCGTCGTCTGCATCTGAGATTCGGAGTTTCCTTGGACTTGCTGGTTACTATCGGCGTTTCATTAAGGACTTTTCACGTATTGCTGAGCCGATGACCAGAATGACGCGGAAGGATGTACCTTTTGTTTGGTCGGGTGATTGTGAGAGTGCTTTTGGTGTTCTGAGAGAGCGTTTGACGACTGCCCCTGTTCTTATTGTGCCTGATCGCAGTGGTGGATTTGAGATCTTTTGCGATGCTTCTGGCAAGGATCTCGGTTGTGTGTTGCATCAACACGGGCATGTTGTGGCGTATGCATCCCGTCAGCTCAAGGTTCATGAGAAGAATTACCCGACGCATGATTTGGAGTTGGCTGCCGTTGTGTTTGCTCTTAAGATTTGGAGGCACTTCCTGCTGAGTGAGAAAGTGAAAATTTTCACCGATCACAAAAGCTTGAAGTATATTTTTACTCAGAAGGAGCTCAACATGCGACAGCATCGATGGTTGGAGCTCATGGCGGATTATGATATTGATTTGCAGTTTCACCATGGCAAGGTGAATGTGGTCCCTGATGCGCTGAGTAGGCTTCCCGCGGTGATGATGTTGACCTCGCAATGGAAATTGCAGCAGGATTTTTGCGAGTCTGGTGTTGAGATTGTTCTTCCTGGGGAGGTTTCTTCGTTGATGTACATGCAGGTACAGTCAACGATCGTGGATCGGATTAAGGCTGGCCAGGCTGAGGATCCGAAGCTGGTGAAGATTCGGGAGCAGGTGGAAGCCGGTCTGCAGACTGACTTTTTGATTCATGTGGATGGCTCGCTGAGGTTTGGAGCCAGGTTGTGTGTGCCGGCTGGGGATATTAGAGAGGAGTTGATGGTGGAGGCACACAGTTCGCCGTATTCTGTGCATCCTGGTGGCACCAAGATGTACCAGGATCTTCGTCTGAATTATTGGTGGCATGGTATGAAGAGGAGTGTGGCTCGGAGTGTAGCCAAGTGCTTGGTTTGTCAGCAAGTGAAGGCGGAGCATCAGCGTACGGCCGGGTTGCTACAACCGCTTCCGATTCCAGAGTGGAAATGGCAACACATCACTATGGATTTCGTGACTGGACTACCTCGGAGTCCGAAGCAGAATGACGCGATTTGGGTGATCGTAGATCAATTAACCAAATCCGCGCACTTTATTCCGTTCCGAGTGGGACAGTCCACTGAGGCGCTAGCGAGGAGATATATGGAGGTAAAATTCTTTTACTCTCCATTTTTATTTCCTTTTCCTAGTTAGGATGGTGATGTAACGTGAATCGTGCAGGAGGTCGTGCGACTTCACGGAGTCCCCGTGAGTATCGTGTCAGACAGAGACACGAGGTTCACATCTCAGTTCTGGCAGAGTTTGCAGAAGAGCTTGGGTACGCGTCTGAGTTTCAGCACGGCGTACCATCTGCAGACGGATGGCCAGTCCGAGAGGACGATTCAGATTTTGGAGGACATGCTAAGGGCGTGCATGTTGGATTTCAAGGGTTCGTGGGAGGACCATCTACAACTGGTAGAGCTTTCTTACAACAACAGCTTCCAGGCGAGTATTGGCATGGCGCCTTTCGCCGCTTTGTATGGAAGGAAATGTCGATCGCCATTGAGTTGGGATGACGTTGGTGATCGGGAGTTGTTGGGACCTGAGATGATCGTGGAGGCTGTGGATGTTGTCAGGAACATTCGGGAGAGGTTGAGGATTGCTCAGGACCGTTTTAAGCATTGGGCGGATGCTAAACGTCGTCCTTTGGAGTTTCAGCCGGGCGATCATGTGTTTCTGAGGATTTCCCCGAATAGTGGTGTGATTCGCTTTGGGAAGCGAGTGAAGTTGAGCCCGCGATACATTGGACCGTTTGACATTCTGGAGAGAGTTGGCGAGGTAGCTTATCGCTTAGCCTTGCCGCCATCTTTGGAAGGAGTTCACAATGTTTTCCATGTGTCGCAGCTTCGTCGATACATTAGCGACCCATCTCATGCTGTGGATTTCTCGGAGATTACCGTTCGCCCAGATTTGACGTATGACCAGCATCCAGTGCAGATTCTGGACAGGCGTCAGAAGTCACTTCGGAACAAGATTGTCAATCTTGTGAGGGTGATGTGGCGACACGGCTCGCCTGGAGAGTCTACTTGGGAGAATGAGGATGAGATGCGAGAGCGTTTCCCACTTTTGTTTCCGGACACGTGAGTGTTGGGAAATTCCGAGGACAGAATTTTTCTTAAGTTGGGGAGGGTGTAACGACTGGTTTTCATGTATCTGGATTTATTATATTATATTATATGTTTTGGTGGATTTTCTCCTTATATGTGGTTTTTGTCTTCGTGACTTTCATTTTCGATCGTATCGTCGTGTTTTCTAGTTTCTTTCTTAGAGTCGTCGATTTCGGAGCAAGTCATTTGTGACGGGCTTCGTATCGGTCATATCTTATTGTTAGATCAAGCCTAGGAGTCTTAGGAATCGATCCTGGAGCTCCGCGCTCCATATCGGAACTTTTGGTGCTTATTAGCCGGTGTAAGAAGGGGCACCGACCGACTAGATGACGATCCAGTCGGTCGGCAAGCCTTCTTGAACCGACTAGTTGGCTTTCTAAATTTCTCAGGAGTTACTGTTTGTCGTTAGTCGGTCTAAGAATGTTGGTTGACCGACTAGGTTGCAAACTAGTCGGTCAGCAATGCTTCTTTAACCGACTAACTCATTTACTAATTTTAGGTATCAGTACTATTCATTCTTAGTCGGTCTAAGAACGTTCATCGACCGACTAGATGCCAAACTAGTCGGTCAGTAGTTGTTCTTTGACCAACTAACTCTTAGTTCAGGTTTTCGACTGGAGCTACTGTTTACACTTAGTCGGTCTGCGTTGGTCGACTGACCGACTAGTTCTCAAACTAGTCGGTCAACAGTTGTTCTTTGACCGACTAAGCAGTGCAGGAAACCCTAGTTTTGCCCTAGCCGCCACCAATCTCTATAAATACCCCCCAAACGTTTTCTTCTTCCTCCTCACGACCTAAAACCCTAATTTCTCCCCCATTGAGCCCCCATCTTCCTCAAACCCTTATTCCTTCATTCCAAGCTCATCCTCCATCATCTAAACCCTCCCCTAACACATTCTACCTCTCATCTCCCCCAAATCTCATCAAATCCCCAAAATCCCCCAAAACCATATTTCTCCAAACTTCTCCAATCATTTCCAGATCTGAACCCTAGGTTCTCCGGAGTGTTTCTTCCGCCTCCTCACGGTAAGAAATCGATCTCTTGATGTTTTCATAACCCGTTATGTTTTTGCGAAACCCTAATGAAATTACTTGTTGTTTTGATGATTGTTCTCCATAACAGCGACTTCCCCGTAGATTAGCATCCGCGAGACGAACCTTCGTGGTCGTCATCCCCGGTGCTAGGCAAGTGAAACTTGCCACTTAGGGTTTAGGCCATGTTTTAGGCCATTTGCTTGTTGTAGGCGTAAAAGAGGCTAGGCGACGAAATGATACTCGCCTAGGCGCAAAATTGAGGAACTAGCTTGACAACGAAGCTAGATCCGACATTTATCATGTTGCACAAATGCCATGTCATGTTTAATTTCCATTAACGGTACGTAAATTAATTGTCATGTCATTGCATTCTTTAAGTGATCCCGTGATTGCGTAGCATCGCTACAATACTTGTGTTTCCTGGCTCGTGACCAGAAGCGAGCATAATGAGTTGCTAACCCCAACGCTCGATATTAAGGCTAGGTGCACCCCTACGCCAAATGCTTATGAATCGTGAACTAGAATGCGAGCTCCTGTGTGGGGCAACCCTGGCTCATTTACTGGGCTCGTGTGCAGGGACCCTGGCTCGTTTACCTGTGGGTATTGGGGGTAAGAGTTAAGCGGCCCATCAACTGGGAGTCTGCCCGATCAGCAACTGCAGTAGTAAGGCGTAAACTCTGGGTTTTGGGGTAGTTGTTAAGCGGCCAATCAGCGTGAATGCCAAACCATTCAGCTGTAAGGCGTAATCATCTACAAACAACTTGAAACATGACTAGTGAATTGATTGAGATTGTTAGTAGCTTGGCTACTCTTGTCTTGTCCCGATAATTGTTCTCTTGTACTTATTGTCTCGCCATGTCTTGCTTGTGCACTCATGTTATAACTGCCATGTCATGCATACTATAACTGCTAGGTTGCTAGATGCCTTACTTTCAGTTTCCTTGCCCAAGTCTTTAGACTTGCTGACATGTGCCCCTTTACTCTTTTGGGTGACATATGTTAGATCCCGAGCTTGAGTACCTTGTTGAGGACGAGGTGTTTGCTGACGCCGAGCCCGAGCTTGTGTTTGACGGGGAGTACGTGGACACTGGGGACCAGTCCTAGTGTCTTCGTTGTGCTTTTCCTTTTGTTTAGACTGCTATTTTGTTGTCGGTGCGTAGCACCTATACTTTGTTGCGTTGTTGCTTTTGTTGGCCTTGTTCTGGGCCTTTAGACTCTTTCTTTTAGCCTGGTGGCTTTTCTGGATGTTGAACTTATTTTCATGTTGGACAATTTATGAGATATGAGAATTTTATTTCTGTCTCTCCTTGTGTTATCATTGTTGTTCCGTTTGTGGTTACAGGGACCTGCTTACGTTTTATTGACGCTTATCGGGTTTGGGGCTTCACAGCTCCACTCTCGTGCGGACCTTTTCACGTCTCGCCTCAATTTTAGGGAAGCGGGTCGTGACAATCTAAGGCTGAAGTTGTAGGAATATCAGGAGATGAATTTATCTCTAAATCTAAATGTTGGCTTGTAGGTTGTGATTCCTCTTCCATGGTATATATTCTGTACAATAAAAGAAATAGAGACAATACTAGAAATTAGGATGTGTGTGTATGATATTCTCTTGAGAAAAGTATGTCTTAAAATAAACTATACAACAATAAAGAACCGTTATCATAGAAGCCATTTATGCTATGTTGACAATAGTTGTATGTTATGTGTGTATCATAAAAGCCATATATGATATGTCTGGACGAGGACATGAGGATATCAGCACAAATGGCCATTGGTTGGCCATCTCTTGGACAACCACCATGCATTATGTTTCCTTGGACCACATAGAAGTGGAGAAATTGTTGGAGATGAGATAATGTAAGCAACCATTAAATCATTGATAAATAAACATACACCTAATTATGAGGACAATGCACGCAAGACTATCAATAGATGCGGACAATAATTCCCTCAACTACATGAACTCATCATCCTCACATCTTAAAGAACTGAACAAATATAAGATATTACTAAATTAGAGACGTATCAACTATCAATGACAACAAAGTTTACTGAGGACCTGAGATCCTGAGGTGAACAGATATGGCCAGATGCAAGCAAGCATTGATGCATTCAAAGCTTGAAACATGTGCAGAGGAATTTAGCAAGAAAGCATAAGTATCTACAGTTTTATATGCTATGATTCACAATAAAATTTTATACAGGCCGGTAAGAACTAAGAACGATGCCCAACATAACACGAGCAGAATAATCATGACTAGTTTTATTTTTTTCCAACCAGAAGACAAAAGCATGTACGTTGAAGTCCATATCATGTGGAATGAAAGAGAAAGAGTTGTCCAAATCTCACATGTGGAGACCTGGCAAACTTTGTATATGGATCAATGAAAGCTGCTTAAAACATCACATGTATTATATAAGCCAAAAACTGTCTTATAAGTCTAATTGATAAGTTTACTCTACAATAACATAAAAATTAAAAATAAAAGAAACATAATTCTAATTGATAAGTTTGGATCAAAACGTCATTAGAGATGCAGACTCCAGCATGCGATAATCAACTGTAAATCTAGCACACAAAATTAAGTGAAGATTACAGGTAAAGGATTTGTTTAACCTTTGGATGGGATCGATGACGGACTGATCGCTTCAACAAGATGAAACCCAGGAGCCAACTAACCCTAAAAGCTTCGATCTGTGAGAAATTGGAGATGGCGGTCGAATCAGCAAGACTCACGTCCGTCGAGCTCGGATGGGATTGACTGATCGCTGCAACGAGACGAGGAATGTTGGAACACCGGCACAAACCCTAAAAGCTTTGATCGATATGAGAAATTGGAGATGGCAGCGTGGTATAAATACCCGATCGATTGAAGAATTCGAATCAACCAGACGATCTGATTCTCGAGAGGCCGCTTGGCCCGCTTCGCCGCTTCCGATAGAAGAATTGGAATCGATATCGCCGTCGGCCCAGTGTCCGACTCGGTGCTAAGGGATCGTGGCATCGTGACGTGCGGTACTGCGGTTTGGCCCGTTTAGGTCTTCGACTGGGTCTTCGAGATTCGTGAAATTGATATGGGAATTAAATGGCAGCGGCAGCCGAAGAGTCGAGAAGACGAAGTGGCTTTCAAATTTGCAATTCTAAATTTCTATTTTCTATCATTTGCGTGAGTCGCTTGACTCGCTTCCTGCTTGAAATTAAAGCCTTAAAGGCCAGCCTGACAGTAAAAGACAGTAACTGCCTAATACGGCAATGCCTATTATTTAAGTCTTAAACGTGTATTAAATGGGAGGCGGGGCGGGTCGGCGCGGGTCGGCGCAGTTTTCTTACAAGGCCCAAGCCCGACCTGACCCGTCTGCGGGGCGGGCCATAGCCCGTCTCGGGCCACTGCGGGGCGGGCTAATTCCTACCAAATGCGGGTCGAGTCGGGCCAGTCAGGTCGGGTCAGGTCACTTGTGCCATCCCTAGCGAAAAGGAGGAACTAAGGAAAAGTGTGGGTGTGTGTGGGAATGGTCCAGGGGCAAAATGCAAAACCCGGGAAAAAGAGAGGGAAATATAAAAAAAAAGTGTGGGCGTGTGAGGAAGGTTCAGGGGCAAAAATGCAAAAACCAGGGTTGAATGTGCAAAATGCCACACCTCTCTCTTGCCAATCAAAATCTCACCATCTCTTATCCAATTTCTCTTATCCTATCCAATTTCTCTTATCCTTGCTAACTTCTCTTATCCAAAATTCACATGAACATCCCTCAAATTAACCCGTGTACAAAGTGCACGGCACTGAAAAAAGCCCCACGAACAGGATGCAGTGCAAAAGGCAAACATGTAAATAAGTGGCTTGAGGTTGTTTTTTGGGTTTTTGGGGGGAATGCCAACCATGTAAATTAGTGGGTTGGTGGTTTTTTTAGGGGGTTTGTACTAGTTAACTTGTGACTGGGACAAACATGTCCACCTAGGACAATACTATGGGGGCATCCATTGTTTGTATAATAGATTTTTATGACTTTTTTGTATTATATTACTCTTATCCATGCTCATATATCTATATTACATTTAACAATTTTTTTGAATCCTAGGGCTGACTAAGACAAGCTGATGTATAAAGAGATTGATAGAAGAATGACTAGGATTTAATCTTGGTAAAAGAAAGATTGAGATAAGTGTTGTGAGATGAGGCCTTTTTTGTTTTTTCTTTGGTTTTCAACCCTCAACAATCACTACATTTACGCATAATACAGCCCTTTCCCCTTTTTGCTAAAAGACCATCCGATTTCACTTTTTAACCACTTCCATCTACACACACCCACACTAAAGCACTTCCCCACTTCATTCTCGTGCGTTTCTCTTTTGGCCCGATTAAATTTTTTTCGAAGATGCGGGCGCCCTAAATTCTTTTACGCTAATTTGTTGTTTCGTGTCGAAGGCGCTTGTGTCGAATTTGTTGTTCCATGTTGAAGGCGCACACGCCGAAAGCACTCGTGCCGCTAAATATTTTAATGCTAATTTATTGTTCTTTTAAATTTTGGCTATAGAAATAACTTTGGAAACAAAGATTTCGCGGGGAAAAAACTTAAATGAACCATGCCGCGCGTCGAATTTGTTGTTGGCGTCGAAGGCGTCCGATAAATTTTTTAACGCTAATTTGTTGTTCCGCGCCGAAGGCGCTCGCGCCAAATTTGTTGTTCCGTGTCGAAGGCGCTTGCGTCGATTTGTTGTTCCACGCCGAAAACGCCAGCGCCGAAACTAAATTTTTATTCGTTGAAATTTTGGAGGGGGAAATATTTTTTGTGGAGATCAAAGATTTTGAGGGGATATGTTAAAAGAATCATGCGCCAAAGGCGCCCCGTGCTGAAGCTAAAAAAAATTTCGTTTAAATTTTGGAGGGGAAATAATTTTTGGAGAGGATAAAGATTTTTGAGGGGATATCTTAAATGAATTGTGCCTGAGGGCACGTGTTATGACTAGTTCATGTATATTGGACTCCTAATTGGTTTGAACCTAACAGCATAATAGAGTTCAAAAAGTTTGCATCCAATTTATCTATATGTCTACATCTGATATGTATTACTTAAATCAGATTTGTATTCTATATATTTATATCCATTTTAAGGACACGGATATTAGATTTTCTTTTTATATATTATCAGTATTCATAATCATATTGTTAAAATTTGGTGATTCAAGTCTCTCATCTCACTCTCCCAGGTCGCTCGGCCAAGCTAGTGGCACATGATGAAAATCCAAGCAGCACTGAACTTCACTTAACCGAACACTCTACCACTCGGCTCGGCCGAGCGATGTCTGCTCGGCCGAGCGATGTCTGCTCGGCCGAGCGGTTTGATCGCTCGATCGAGCTATATAACATGGAGTTTGAGCTCTGTAGAGCAAAGCCCTCGGGCAGACGCTTGACCGAGAGGAGAAGATGCTCGACCGAGCGAAGTAGACGCTCGACCGAGCGCCCCGTTCGTCCACCCAGAAGCTGCAGCAGCGAAGCAGTCGCTCCACCGAGCACAGAACTTGCTCGACCGAGCGGTGCGGGGTCCAGACATCTTAGTCGACGGTTCAGATGGGTTTTCCCAGGCTTGTTTTTGATGCCTTATTTAATATGATGGTTGATTAGATTAAGGCTAAGGTTTTTTTTGTATCTGGAGCAAGAGAGGAGCTTGAGCCGCCGCCATTGAAGTTTCTTATCGAGAGATTAGGGCTAAGAGTTTTGTGATTGGAGTTGAGTGATTCTCTCCTTGTCTCCTTGTTTTCTTCTTCCTTGAGTGAGTTTGTGAGAGCTTGTGCATCTAGCCAAGTTATTACTCACGTGAGTGGAAGCAAGATTGTAATCCCTTTGAAGATCTCTCTGATAGTAGAATGATCTCGGAAGTTGCTGGATGTAAGTTATGCGTAACTGAACCAGGGTAAACCTTTGTGTCTGCGATTTGATTTATTTGTTGCTATTTCGTTTGTTGCTTTACTTTATAAGATCGTAGGGATTTTGCTGGGTTATTTGAGTATCCGATTTTTTCTTGTCCTAGATTACTGATCAGCTTTTAGGATTCGTTGTCTCCGCGGGGATCTCAATTTGGTCGATTATTCCCTACAAGTGGCATCAGAGCTTGTGTTCCTTTGTGAAGGAAGTTAGTGGCGAAGATAATGTCGTTAGCAACTTTGAACATTGAGACGTTCACAGGCCGGAATGATTTTCGAATCTGGAAGACAAAAGTGAAAAATGTTTTGATGCAGACATGTTACCAAATCGTATTAGATGAGGCGAATATTGATAAGGAGGTGAAGGAATCCGTTGGATCCGAGATGGAGAGAAAGGCATACATTGCGATTCAGTTGTCGTTGGCAGATAATGTCCTGAGAGAGGTCTTGGATGAAGCAACGACATCTGATATCTGGAAGAAGCTTGAGGGGCTGTATATGAAGAAGTCGTTCACGAGTCGTCTCTATCTGCTTCAGTAACTGTATACTCTCAAAATGAAGTTTGGATCCGCGGTGAAGGATCACAAGGATGAATTGAACCAGATAGTGCTAGAGCTGCGGGGTATGGATGTGAAGATTGAATGTAACGACCTGTATTTTTCGTAAACATTTAAGCTAAATATTTAAAGTAATTTCATTTTAAAAGACATTTTTTAATGGTTGATCAGGAGTTTTAAACGGATTTCAAAAATTCTTATAAAATTATTTTGAAACACTAGACTTATTATAAAGTATTTCAGCAATTTCAGATTTCCTCAAATACCCAAAACATTTCTGTTAAAATTCATCTTCCAAAATTACCGTTTTGATTCGACGAATTTATTTTCTATACAAACGTCTTCAAAACGATTTCAAATTTTTACAGTAACATTCAATGATCATTTGGAGCTTTCCACATTAATTTCGTAATTTTCTGAAGTCAAATCAATAGAGAACCCGCAAACCCGCTTTCTAAACGTTTTGGCCAAAAACTAGTATTTCCGTAGCTCAAATCCCAGAACGGATCTTGTATTCGCGATCCTCGCGACGATATGATCACGTAGGTATGTTTTTGTAATTTTTCGGACACGTTTACTAGTAGGGGTAAAATCGTAATTTTGTATTTTTGACATTATCTACTAATTATGTTTAACCTTTTTACTAATTTCCCTATTAGCTATTATATTACCCTAATCACTTACTCAAACCAACTTTTGGCAGCCATGTGATTTACGTTTAGCTGAAAATTCTTAAGTTAGTCAAAAAGTTATACCTAACTATTAATTACCACATAATGCCATTAATTCCATTGACTAATGGGATTTTAAAATTGTTAACTACTCAGTATTTAAACCCCCTCTCTCAAACACACAAAGCACACAGGGCCCCCCTCTCTCTCTTTCGTTCATCATCACGGTATCTCCCCCTCTCTTTCTTTTTCACATTATAACCCAACAACACAGGCCTTCGAAATACCCCAGCCCTCGCAACCCACAGTGGCTCGATCTCTCTCCCTCTTTGTTTTTGAAGTAACCCAACCCACAACACTCTATCTCTCTCTCCACGACTCTCCCTCACTCTCCCGCCCCGTCTCTCTCTCTTCCCGCTCTCTCTCCCCCACCATCGCCGTCGCCGGAGGAAGTGTCGTCGAAGAACCCCCCACAGCGCCCCGAGCTCTCGAATCTCCGACAGCGCTGCTTTTCCCGCCTCCGCCGCAGAACGCCGCCAGTCGCCGCCTCAGCAGCCGCAGGAACCCCCCGCTCCCTCTCTCGCTCGCGTTCGCCGGCGACAGCGCTTTGCCGCCGCTGCCGTTTCCACTCCGTCGCCCGAAGCCCCGACACGTCGAGCTCCGCCGCGCCGCTCTTCGAGTGCATCGCCCCGCCTCCACATCTCCTCGAGGCAGCCACCAACGCCGCCGCAGCCGCTGCCTCCGTCGACGTCTCCTCGCCAGGACAGCGTCGCCGCCTGCGCCGCCTCGCCGTCGCCGCAGTCGCCCCGAGCCGCCGCATGTTCCTCGTCGCCATCCACCGCCCGAAGCTCCGCCGACGAGGCCCCGCAACCGACACCCTCGACAGCACACATGAACGGGGTAATAACGATGGCACGATCGTAATTTTGGAATTATTTTCGTAATTACGAATTTTTAAATATTAATAATTGGGTATTATTGGTTTTAAATCCATAACTTGATATACAGGACCCAGAAAAATATTCGGATAACTCCAGAAAATCAGAAACGATATTTCAGATCCAATGGCGCTAGTTTCATCTCAATCCGACGCTTAGTTTTTCCAAAATTAATTTTTAAGCCTAAAAGTTAAATCCGTTATTTTCAATCAAAAAACAGTAATGTGTTATTTTCACGTAAAGTAGTATATGATAAAAATATATGTTAAAGAACTCTTCGAGACGGCCATTTTGACAGCTCACTTGAACCATTCCGATGCAGATTGCATCCAGAAGAAATGTTTGAATAATTACGTCACAAATTGAAAAATAGTTTTTAAATTATTTTTGAGCTTTTATAAATTATAAAAATTAGTATAAACTTCAGAAAAATATTTCCTCCTACGATAAAATTATTTTCATCATATCTAGGCTATAGAAAAATTTAGAACGCTTTCCGACACCGGTTTAATCGATTATAAAATCAAACACGTTAATTTAAATAGGTAGAAAATAGGTGTTCTGTAACCGATTGTTCTTGTGTTTTGCAGGTACAAATTCTTGAGCACCAGCTTCCGTGGAAGTCTTAAATTCAATTCCGGTTTGCTACGTCAATCTCAAAAAAAGTAAGTCACGACTAATTCTAAAATTAGAAAATTAGTAAGTGTCCCCGTATGAACAAGGAACACCACTGTAGCCTTTGAACGGCTACTTGACTTGATCTGAACTAGAGACCTAATCTAATAGAAAAGTAATCAACTATAGATTACTTTGCCAACTTTCAACTTTGGTGGTTGTTAAACACAACCATCAACTTGGGTTAATTGTGTGCTAACAAAAGTACCACCCTTAAACCAACAAATTTTGTATTCCATGTTTGTTGGACTTGTTTTTTATCCTCAAATTTCTTAGCATCCACTTTGCTTTAACTTCTGGTTTTAAAACCAGTGGTCCTGGTTAACTATCATCGTGAACAAGGAATTGATAACATCTTGAAACAATACTAGACACCCCGAAATGTTGGACTTGTCTTTATCCTCACTTCGCTTGGCTAGCTTGCTTTGAAAAGAATGTCTGGCTTTCCGGTTTTCAATAAGAAAGTCAACCAGTTGACTTGGTTTGACTAGCAACATGTGGAACAACTTGTATCTTGTGGAATATCGTGTGGAATATCTTGTGGAACATCATGAAAAGGAAATGTACATAGAACACTTGACACATCACTGGGGTTTGGGGTAACTCATAGTTTGAGAGAGTATGGGAGTGACTGGAGTTCAATCTACATGTCTAGCTGCCTGTGTTTCGGCAATCCTGTCTAGCTGCCTGTGTTTCGGCAATCATGTCTAGCTGCCTGTGTTTCGGCAAATATAAAAATGCTGCATGTCAGCATCCTGTCTAGCTGCCTGGGTTTTTGGCATTCGTCTGGGTCGCGCCCAGGCAAGAGATGAACTCGATGGTCACATATTGTACTCTCCAACTTGAGTCACGTAGTGTAGTTACTTTTACACAGTCACTTTTACTTTACGCACTACAGTCACTTTTACTTTACGTACTACAGTCACCTTTACTTTACGCAGTACATACACTTTACCTACTATACCTCTGTAGTCACAGTACTTTACTTGTCGTACTTTTGCTACAGCAGTAGTACGCTTT